>OZ022229.1:2500-1290000 GCA_963978835.1 Tenthredo scrophulariae
TTTTTGGCCGAAATGGCGGCCATTTTGAATTTTTGGCCAAAATGGCCGCCATTTTGTTTTTTGGCCAAAAACGCCGCCATTTTGGATTTCGGCCAAAATGGCCGCCATTTTGGATTTTTCGCGATTTTGGCCGCCATTTTGATTTTTGGCCGGAATGGCGGCCATTTTGGATTTTTGGCCAAAATGGCGGCCATTTTGGATTTTGGGCCGTTTTGGCCGCCATTTTGGATTTTGGCCAAAAACGCCGCCATTTTGGATTTTGGCCAAAATGGCGGCCATTTTGAATTTTGGGCAAAATGGCGGCCATTTTGGATTTTGGCCAAAATGGCCGCCATTTTGTTTTTTGGCCAAAATGGCGGCCATTTTGAATTTTGGGCAAAATGGCGGCCATTTTGGATTTTGGCCAAAATGGCCGCCATTTTGGATTTTGGCCAAAATGGCGGCCATTTTGGATTTTGGGCAAAATGGCGGCCATTTTGGATTTTGGCCAAAATGGCGGCCATTTTGGATTTTGGCGAAAATGGCGGCCATTTTGGATTTTGGCGAAAATGGCGGCCATTTTGGATTTTGGTGAAAATGGCCGCCATTTTGGATTTCGGCCAAAATGGCCGCCATTTTGGATTTTGGCCAAAAACGCCGCCATTTTGGATTTTGGCCAAAAACGCCGCCATTTTGGATTTTTGGCCAAAATGGCCGCCATTTTGGATTTTTGGCCAAAATGGCCGCCATTTTGTTTTTTGGCCAAAATGGCCGCCATTTTGGATTTTCGGTAAAATGGCGGCCATTTTGAATTTTAGCCAAAATGGCGGCCATTTTGGATTTTGGCCAAAATGGCCGCCATTTTGGATTTTTCGCGATTTTGGCGGCCATTTTGAATTTTGGCCAAAATGGCCGCCATTTTGGATTTTGGTAAAAATCGCCGCCATTTTGAATTTTGGCCAAAATGGCCGCCATTTTGGATTTTGGTGAAAATGGCCGCCATTTTGGATTTCGGCCAAAATGGCGGCCATTTTGTTTTTTGGCCAAAATCGCCGCCATTTTGTTTTTGAACCGGAAGTGCCGCCATTTTGGATTTTCGAAAAAATGGCCGCCATTTTGTTTTTGAACCGGAAGTGCCGCCATTTTGTTTTCCAGAAAATGGCCGCCATTTTGTTGTTCCACCGGAAGTGCCGCCATTTTGTTTTCCAGAAAATGGCCGCCATTTTGTTGTTTCACCGGAAATGGCCGCCATTTTGTTATTTTACCGGAAGCGCCGCCATTTTGTTTTGGAAACCGATCGCCGCCATTTTGTTATTGAATATCGATCGCCGCCATTTTGTTATTTTACCGGAAGCGCCGCCATTTTGTTTTGGAAACCGATCGCCGCCATTTTGTTATTTTACCGGAAGCGCCGCCATTTTGTTTTTGAATATCGATCGCCGCCATTTTGTTGTTCCACCGGAAGTGCCGCCATTTTGTTGTTCTGTCGGAAATGCCGCCATTTTGTTTTTCAAAAAATGGCCGCCATTTTGTTGTTCCACCGGAAGTGCCGCCATTTTGTTTTCTAGAAAATGGCCGCCATTT
Source organism: Tenthredo scrophulariae (assembly GCA_963978835.1). NCBI lineage: Eukaryota > Metazoa > Arthropoda > Insecta > Hymenoptera > Tenthredinidae > Tenthredo > Tenthredo scrophulariae. The sequence goes on from OZ022229.1 coordinate 4,064, forward strand.
TGTTTTTTCACCGGAAGTATTGAACCGGAAGTGCCGCCATTTTGTTATTCCGCCGGAAACGCCGCCATTTTGTTTTCAACCGGAAACGCCGCCATTTTGTTTTTCGAAACCGATTGCCGCCATTTTAATTTCAACCGGAAACGCCGCCATTTTGTTTTTCGAAACCGATTGCCGCCATTCTAATTTCAACCGGAAACGCCGCCATTTTGTTTTCATTTTATGATCGCCGCCATTTTGTTTACATTTCCCGATCGCCGCCATTTTGTTTTCAACCGGAAACGCCGCCATTTTGTTTTTCAGGGAAATTGCCACCATTTTGTTTTCCAAAAATGGCCTCCATTTTGTTGTTCCACCGGAAATGCCGCCATTTTGTTTTCCAAAAAAATATCCGCCATTTTGTTTCTGGATATCGATCGCCGCCATTTTGTTTCCAACTGGAAACGCCGCCATTTTGTTTTTCAGAAAATGGCCGCAATTTTGTTGTTCCACCGGAAAATCCGCCATTTTGTTATTCCACCGAAAGTATTGAACCGGAAGTGCCGCCATTTTGTTGTTCCACCGAAAGTATTGAACCGGAAGTGCCGCCATTTTGTTATTCCACCGGAAGTGCCGCCATTTTGTTGTTCGTCCGGAAATGCCGCCATTTTATTTTTCACGGAAATGCCGCCATTTTGTTTTTTGGAAATATGGCCGTCATTTTGTTTTTGGACCGGAAGTGCCGCCATTTTGTTATTTAACCGGATACGCCGCCATTTTGTTTTTGAATATTGATCGCCGCCATTTTGTTGTTCCACCGAAAGCGCCGCCATTTTGTTGTTCCGCCGGAAGTGCCGCCATTTTGTTTTTTGAAACCGATTGCTGCCATTTTGTTTTCGAACGGAAACGCCGCCATTTTGTTTTTCACAGAAATGCCGCCATTTTGTTTTCATTTTATGATCGCCGCCATTTTGTTGTGAAAACCGGCAATGCCGCCATTTTGTTTTTCGAGAAAATATCCGCCATTTTGTTTCTGGATATCGATCGCCGCCATTTTGTTTCCAACTGGAAACGCCGCCATTTTGTTTTCATTTTATGATCGCCGCCATTTTGTTGTGAAAACCGGCAATGCCGCCATTTTGTTTTTCGAGAAAATATCCGCCATTTTGTTTCTGGATATCGATCGCCGCCATTTTGTTTCCAACCGGAAACGCCGCCATTTTGTTCTAAGCCGGAAGTGCCGCCATCTTGTTTTCCAAGAAGATATCCGCCATCTTGTTTTCCAAGAAGATATCCGCCATTTTGTTTCTGGATATCGATCGCCGCCATTTTGTTTTCAACTCGAAACGCCGCCATTTTGTTTTCATTTTTCGATCGCCACCATTTTGTTTTCGACCGGAAGTGCCGCCATTTTGTTTCTGGTCACCGATCGCCGCCATTTTGTTTACATTTCCCGATCGCCGCCATTTTGTTTTTGAACCGGAAGTGCCGCCATTTCGTTGTTCCACCGGAAGTCCGCCATTTTGTTTTCCAAAAATGGACGCCATTTTGTTGCTCCTCCGGAAGTGCCGCCATTTTGTTTTTCACGGAAATGCCGCCATTTTGTTGTTCCGCCGGAAGTGTCGCCATTTTGTTTTTTGAAACCGATTGCCGCCATTTTGTTTTTCAGGAAAATGGCCGCCATTTTGTTTTCATTTTTCGATCGCCACCATTTTGTTTTCGACCGGAAGTGACACCATTTTGTTTTTGGTCTCCGATCGCCGCCATTTTGTTTACATTTCCCGATCGCCGCCATTTTGTTTCCAACCGGAAACGCCGCCATTTTGTTTTAGGAACGGATCGCCGCCATTTTGTTTTTGAACCGGAAGTGCCGCCATTTTGTTTTTGACCCGGAAATGCCGCCATTTTGTTTTCCAGAAAATTGGCCGCCATTTTGTTGTTCCACCGGAAACGCCACCATTTTGTTTTCAACCGGAAATGCCGCCATTTTGTTGTTCTGCCGGAAACGCCGCCATTTTGTTATTGAACCGGAAACGCCGCCATTTTGTTTTCATTTACCGATTGCCGCCATTTTGTTTTTGAATTCAGGTCGCCGCCATTTTGTTTTCTGGTCAAAATGCCGGCCATTTAATTGTGAATGGGTCGAGTTAGGTCAGGATTCTAACCTAGCTTCCAGCGACTTGGGTTGGGTCAGGATTCTAACCTGGGTTTCGGCAGCTTGGTTCAGGTCAGGATTCTAACCTGGGTTTCGGCAGCTTGGGTCGGGTCAGAATTCTGACCTGGGTTTCGGCAGCTTGGGTTTGCTCAGGATTCTCGAGAAAGAAACTTCGATCTCGAAATCGACGTCCAAAGGACGCCGGATCCTTCGGATGTCCGTAACTTTCGCTCGGATGGACGGAAAGTATCGATGTGCGGTCTTTTCTCGAAGGTCGTGAGACGCTCTGTCGTTTGATGACCGATTTATACCCCTTCGGGCCGTCTGGACGCGAGATACGAGCCCAGAAAGGGTCTTAGGTCCCAAAATCGACGTCCAACGGACGCCGAATCCTTCGGAGGTCCGTAACTTCCGCTCGGATGGACGAAAAGTATCGATGTGCGGTCTTTTCTCGAAGGTCGTGAGACGCTCTGTCGATTGATGACCGATTTATACCCCTTCGGGCCGTCTGGACGCGAGATACGAGCCCAGAAAGGGTCTTAGGTCCCAAAATCGACGTCCAACGGACGCCGAATCCTTCGGAGGTCCGTAACTTTCGCTCGGATGGACGGAAAGTATCGATGTGCGGTCTTTTCTCGAAGGTCGTGAGACGCTCTGTCGATTGATGACCGATTCATACCCCTTCGGGCCGTCTGGACGCGAGATACGAGCCCAGAAAGGGTCTTAGGTCCCAAAATCGACGTCCAACGGACGCCGAATCCTTCGGAGGTCCGTAACTTTCGCTCGGATGGACGGAAAGTATCGATGTGCGGTCTTTTCTCGAAGGTCGTGAGACGCTCTGTCGTTTGATGGCCGATTCATACCCCTTCGGACCGTCTGGACGCGAGATACGAGCCCAGAAAGGGTCTTAGGACCCAAAATCGACGTCCAACGGACGCCGAATCCTTCGGAGGTCCGTAACTTCCGCTCGGATGGACGAAAAGTATCGATGTGCGGTCTTTTCTCGAAGGTCGTGAGACGCTCTGTCGTTTGATGACCGATTTATACCCCTTCGGACCGTCTGGACGCGAGATACGACCCCAGAAAGGGTCTTAGGTCCCAAAATCGACGTCCGACGGACGCCGAATCCTTCGGAGATCCGTAACTTTGGCTCGGATGGACGGAAAGTATCGATGTGCGGTCTTTTCTCGAAGGTCGTGAGACGCTCTGTCGTTTGATGACCGAGTCATACCCCTTCGGACCGTCTGGACGCGAGATACGAGCCCAGAAAGGGTCTTAGGTCCCAAAATCGACGTCCAACGGACGCCGAATCCTTCGGAGGTCCGTAACTTTCGCTCGGATGGACGGAAAGTATCGATGTGCGGTCTTTTCTCGAAGGTCGTGAGACGCTCTGTCGTATGATGACCGATTCATACCCCTTCGGGCCGTCTGGACGCGAGATACGAGCCCAGAAAGGGTCTTAGGTCTCAAAATCGACGTCCAACGGACGCCGAATCCTTCGGAGGTCCGTAACTTTCGCTCGGATGGACGGAAAGTATCGATGTGCGGTCTTTTCTCGAAGGTCGTGAGACGCTCTGTCGTTTGATGACCGATTTATACCCCTTCGGACCGTCTGGACGCGAGATACGAGCCCGGAAAGGGTCTTAGGTCCCAAAATCGACGTCCGACGGACGCCGAATCCTTCGGAGGTCCGTAACTTTGGCTCGGATGGACGGAAAGTATCGATGTGCGGTCTTTTCTCGAAGGTCGTGAGACGCTCTGTCGTTTGATGGCCGATTCATACCCCTTCGGACCGTCTGGACGCGAGATACGAGCCCAGAAAGGGTCTTAGGACCCAAAATCGACGTCCAACGGACGCCGAATCCTTCGGAGGTCCGTAACTTCCGCTCGGATGGACGAAAAGTATCGATGTGCGGTCTTTTCTCGAAGGTCGTGAGACGCTCTGTCGATTGATGACCGATTTATACCCCTTCGGACCGTCTGGACGCGAGATACGAGCCCGGAAAGGGTCTTAGGTCCCAAAATCGACGTCCAACGGACGCCGAATCCTTCGGAGGTCCGTAACTTTCGCTCGGATGGACGGAAAGTATCGATGTGCGGTCTTTTCTCGAAGGTCGTGAGACGCTCTGTCGTTTGATGACCGATTTATACCCCTTCGGGCCGTCTGGACGCGAGATACGAGCCCAGAAAGGGTCTTAGGTCCCAAAATCGACGTCCAACGGACGCCGAATCCTTCGGAGGTCCGTAACTTTCGCTCGGATGGACGGAAAGTATCGATGTGCGGTCTTTTCTCGAAGGTCGTGAGACGCTCTGTCGTTTGATGACCGATTCATACCCCTTCGGACCGTCTGGACGCGAGATACGAGCCTAGAAAGGGACTTAGGTCCCAAAATCGACGTCCAACGGACGCCGGATCCTTCGAATGTCCGTAACTTTGGCTCCGATTACGAGCCGGTATTCTTCTGATTGATGAAAAGAATCGGCCTACGTCCGTAGTTTCTCCTGGTGACGAAGAGAAGAAGATTTAGAGGATTTGCGAACGTAAAAATCGAGGAAACGTTCGATGGTTGGTCTGTGACGACTCGTTCTTTCTGAAACAGACGACGAAAACCATTGAACGTTTGTTTTTAAGCTGCAAAATGTACACGCTCGTATTTCTATGCTTTTCTAATGCCGATAATTCGTAAAACTGCTGGCAAATCCAGGGTTTTGCGATTGCTTCCTTTCAAATTCATCTTAAAATCTATTAAGCGGCGATAATCCGTCGACGATAGGTATATTCGCTGAATGACGATAGCTATCTGACTGAATTTGGACGCCTGCTGACCGTCGAGGTTGATGAAACTATCGTAAAAGATCCGATGACGAGTCAGTCTCCTTGAAATTTATAAGGAGAACCGTCGCACGTCTGTCGTTCGTTCTCGAGATGTACGGCGGAAGATTGGGGCTCTTGCCGACGTGAAGATCGAGAAGACCTCCGGTAGCTGGGTCGACGACGACTTGTTCCTCCTGAAACAGACGACAAAAACCATTCAACGTTCGTTCCTCGTCTACGGGACGACCACGTCCCTTTTTTCCATGCGTTCGAATGAGAAAAGAATTGATGAAACTGTTGAAAAACTTTTGGTGAAAAAGAAAGCTAGATAAACGTGCGATGACGTACGGAACAAGAGCTGCTTTCGTTCCTTCTTTGCGAAAATCGTTTTCCGAACGAGAGAAGGTTCTATGATAATAAAACTTGGCGTTCTGATGAATAACTACATATTGCCGGTATGTTCTTTTGAAATGGTTTGCAAATTGATTCTCTCGCGTCGGAACTTGGAGTTCAATTCTACGACGTAGCTCACGTTACACAGAGTTGTTATTGGTTTCTCATTTGTTAATTGTTGAGACTCTGTCGAGTGGTCCGGCGCAGGAATATTATCGAAAATTCGTGCTCGAAGCTGTTGAGACTGCGTGCGGACCAAAAAGAATTTTCAGATATTTTCAAAAGAGCTCTTGTGCTTGACGGTCGACTCTGAATGGCTGGCGAGAAGCTCGAAACTGTTCCGACTCCGAAAAACATTGATAAGAACTTTTGTATATTGTGACAAAGACGCGAGGAACTGTGATAAAATTCACTAATATCGTCAGAGCTTGACTTCTGGCTGAATTAGGATACCGATTATTGCAGCTAACCAGGAGTCGTTGGACTTCTATGAATCAATTCGTCGTCCCAGACCCCTGCTCCGGATGTGCGGATGTAACGACGGCTTGGGGATTCTTTACCTGGGACTCGGCCGTTGAATCGCTGTTCCCTTTCGCCACGTCGCTGTTTCCACCGCCGTCGATGCGGAGTAGAAATCCAGAGCCTGCGACCAACGCGATTGCACGTAATCTGAAATAATTAATTACACCTGTAATTGCTGGTTTATTTCTGTAATCACTTTCTTCCTGAATGTACTTTCTCTTCCTCTGAACGAGCTTCGTTATGAATTCGGAACTATTTCCAACAAAATCGACAATGTCGATAAGCTAGTATCGATGCCGCGTGCGTGAACGGTTTTTTCGATCCGTTGATTGTTATAGCCGGTATCTATGAAGACCCGAAAGTAATTCATCATCGATATTGAGTTGGGTTCGATGTTTGGAAAATTAATATGTTTCCCGATCAATTCTGTAGCGATCTACTGTTGTATTCGTTTCCAAGCCTCTCGATGCCTTTTTTCACGTCCAAATATATCCCAAACGCAAGGTAAGTCTACCTATACGTTTAATAGAAAGTGAATAAGGTAAATACTCCTTTTATTAGGATTTATAAATCTCTTAACTTTTGTCGATTCGACGCAAATATCCAAGTTTCACCCTGATACGTGTTTCTATTGGTATTGGACTTTGTTATTGAAGAAATTCGAGTTATTGGACTTAGACTAATATTTAGTATTTGTATTTGCCTTCGGACTACTGAGTAGAACCAAGTAGCCTTGAAAGTATGAGGAAAAATGCGGATATCCTGCTTATCCGTGACAAGGGTTACTCCAACGGGAAGAGGTTTGTCGGTGGGTGGCCGTGATGCTCCGTAACTGCTCCCATGTTATGTCCTAACAGCCCGGTAGCCGTATGGTACGGATGACTTGATGAGTAAACTATCCGGGTCTTATTTTCCCTCTTCAATTCTGAAACGTGAGATTTTAATTGCGATTAGGAGAACGAACTTTGCTGCCGCTAGAGTTACGTACCCTCTAGGAATCTGATATTAATGTAATGCGCTTTGAGGTCTGTTATAATCATATACAATTTTCGGCTGGTGTACTACAAGGCTCGCCGTTGTGTTGGTGGATTATTCCATGATGAAAAGCTGCGTGATGTTGGATGCCAGTCTCCTATGCGTTTGGTGCAACACTGACCGGATCGGAGGCAAGATCCGTGCATCCGAGGTATTGGAAATGTCCGTTGAGCTGTCGGTCGAACGATAATGCTGTTTCGATATTATCGAATTGATGAAACCCGCAATCCCGTACAACTTCGGGGACTTGAAGAACTTGTGAAGCCTGCGAAACCTGTAGGGGCTATAAAATGTAACGAGTATTATTCAAATTTCAAGCGATGAATAGTTGTGACGAGAGACGATGAATTAATTAGGTAATTAGAAGGAAGCAGAGACGATCATTTTTCACAGCGTTACGGAAGAAAGATATAGTAAAATAATTTTCAGTGCGCTACGTTAATATTCGACATAATGGTTATGATGAATCAGAAAAACGCAACAGTTGGTAATAATATTAATGAACGAGAGAAAAAGTGATAGAAAAGCATGGAAACAATAAAATTCGTTCATCTCGTGGAACTTGTACGACATGTAGGACCTGTTCGAATCATGTGTGGGTAATTTCGACAAACATTAATCAACGAAGTACGTAGATATTAAAACATGGAATATTTAGGACATGGATGACGTCAAGTATGGATGAAATATGTAAATCTTGTAGAATCTGTCGAACCTAGAGAAGCTGAAAGACCTATAAAACGGAAATGGTACTATTGAATTATTTGTGTGTAATTATAACATACGGTAATGAATAAAATGGTAGATATTATACGTTAAAAATTCAACTGAAAGAGCTGTAAATATACGAGGGAATAGATCACTTAGATTAAGGGATTCGATCCTAATCATCGGTCGTCGCTGTGTCGAATCTTTGCCGGCGAAACTGCTCTGGTGTGATGATTGAGGGTCCGGTTAATTATTTACTTTCACCACTGATTAACTCGGATGTAAGTCTCTCCCGGCCATACCGCGACGAATGGATGATGGTGCCATTCCTCGTTCAGTACTGATGGTCGATCGGTCTTGATGCAGTGGCCGGAACAGGGCTACTGGATATGGAATTCGCAGTTCAATTGAAAGTCATCGGTTTTGGAGTGGAGAGGCTTGACTGAAAAATGGAAATAAGAATATTGCAATGCCTATTGATTTCAATTCGAATGCAGAAATAGGATAATGAAGTCCAAAAATCCTCTGCAGGTAGGCGACTTTCAATTCTTCGATGTAGTAGAAAATCAAAATTAGTTAGCATGATGTATTACAAAACGTAGGGTTTACATATTCGGTGAGAAGATTATTGGTCGAAATTATATCACGATCTTGGCTGGTCGCTACTTCTTAGCATCGTCCCCTCATGATCAGTCCTCTGCCCATGTCTGGTTCACGACAATCTAATAGAGACATATTAGAGAAGCAGAAGATTTATATTCCAGACGCACTGATGTAATTTTCGCAACAATATTTGGAATGAGCATTTTTTTGGAGCTCGAAACTGTGGTAAGTCTGGAGAACACGGAAAGGAACTTCTGCATTGCAATTGAGGCGCGAAGATTCCTGACGGAATTCTGTCATATCGTCAGAGATAGACTGCTCACCTAATTGAAATAACAGTAGCTTGTTGGATATATTCCTGTCGAGAAACAGACATAGTCTTGAATGAACGGCCTCATTTTCTTAGGCCATGGACGAAAAGTAGACTTTTATACGAGTGAAAGTTGCCCCAACTCATATTCCGTCCGTCCGTAGTGGAAAAGTCTCTTACGTTTGAATCCAGGATGTTTTGATCCTCTTCTTTCCGTCGTACAACCGGAGTATCCTCTGCGCCAACAGTTTCCTGGCATGCTTTCTTCGTACCGTATCTTGTTGGGTGATTCCTTCGAGTCCAGATCTCAATCTGCTTTTCCTTCAGGTTGTCTGAAAGAAATCAATTTCTCATTGCAGAAAATAAAGATAATAGCGATGTAACTAGAGCTGTTCTCATCCCTATCTTTCAAAATTTCATTTCCAAGCGTGGAAAAGTACTACAGTGATAAAACATTGCCTAATCTCCGATAATTATCGTCGCTACATTCTTTCCAGGTATATTACGAATTGATTTTCTCACGTTGAAACTTGGCATTCCAATCTACGACATAGCTCAAGTTACACAGAGTTGGTATTTCTCTCTCTTTCGTGAACAATGAGACTTTTTAGAGTGGATAGGTAAAGGAATAGCGTCGAATATTCGTATTCCAGGCTGTTAGAACGCTTTGCGAACGATTGAAAAATTTTATGCATTTTCAAAAGAGCGTTGGTACTTCGACAATGAACTGAGAATGGATGGTAAGGAGCTAAAAACTGTTGCAACTCTCAGGAACGTTGGAAACAACTTCTGTATTGCGATGTAGACGCGAGTAGTAATGATAAAGGGACCGACATCAGAGATGGACTTCTGGCTCGATCATGATGCCAATGACTGTTAGATATAACAGTATATTCCATTAGAATAGTTTGCGAATCGATTTTCTCGAGTCGAAACTCTAAATTTAAATCTACCACGTAGCTTACGTTACACAGAGCTGGTGCTCATTTCTTTATCTTAAATTGTTAGACTCTTTCGAGTGGTTAGGCAAAGGAATAATAGCAAAAATTTGTGTTGGAGGCTGTTGCAACTCCTTGCAGATCGATAACAATTCTCAAACAGTTTGAAAAGAGCGTTGGTACTTCGACAATCAACTCTGAATGGCTGGTAAGTAGCTCAGAAGTGATGGAACTCCGAAGAACTTAGAAAAAAACTTCTGTATTGCAATAAAGACGCGAGGATTCCTCACAGAGTTCTGCAATATCGTCAGAGATCGACTGCTGACCGACTTAAAATAACAGTAGCTTATCGGATATATTCCAGTCGAGGAACAGACATAGTCTTGAATAAACAGCGTCATTTTCGTAGTCCATGGACGAAAAGTAGACTTCTATACGAGTAAAAGTTGCCCCAACTCATGTTCCGTCCATCCGTAGTGGAAAAGTCTCTTACGTTTGAATCCAGGATGTTTTGATCCTCTTCTTTCCGTCGTACAACCGGGGTATCCTATGCGCCAACAGTTTCCTGGCATGCTTTCTTCGTACCGTATCTGGTTGGGTGATTCCATCGAGTCCAGATCTCAATCTGCTTTTACTTCAGGTTGTCTGAAAGAAATCAATTTCTCATTGTAGAGAATAAAGATAATAGCTATGTGACTAGAGCTGTTCTCATCCCTATCTTTCAAAATTTCATTTCGAAGCGTGGAAAAGTACTATAGTGATAAAACATTGCCTACTCTCGAATAATTATCGTCGGTATATTCTTCACAAGTATTTTGCGACTTGATTCTGACGCGTTGAAACTTGGAATTCGAATCTACGACACAGCTCAAGTTGCACAGAGTTGCTATTTCTCTGTCATTCGTCAACAGTAAGACTTTTTCGAGTAGATAGACAAAGGGATAACGTCGAAAATTCGTATTCCAGGCTGTTACAACACTTTGCGGACGAATGAACAATTTTATACATTTTCAAAAGAGCGTTGGCACGTCGACAGTTAGCTCAGAATGGATGGTAAGGAGCTCGAAACTGTTTGAACTCTCAGGAACTTTGGAAACAACTTCTGTATTGCAATACAGACGCGAGTAGTAATGATAAAAGTGAGCGATATGGGAGATAGACTTCTGGCTCGATCAGGATACCCATGACTGTTCGATATAACAGTATGTTCTGTTGGAATAGTTTGCAAATTGATTTTCTTGAGTCGAAACTTTCAATTTAAATCTACGACGTAGCTTACGTTACACAGAGCTGGTGCTCATTTCTTATTCTTGAATTGTCAGACTCTTTCGAGTGGTTAAGCGAAGGAATAATATCAAAAATTCGTATCCGAGGCTGTTGCAACTCCTTGCGGATCGATAACAATTTTTAAACAGTTCGAAAAGAGCGTTGGTACTTCGACAATCAACTCTGAATGGCTGGTCAGTAGCTCGAAACTGTTGGAACTCCGAAGAACTTAGAAAAGAACTTCTGTATTGCAATAAAGACGCGAGGATTCCTGACAGAGTTCTGCAATATCGTCAGAGATCGACTGCTGACAGACTTAAAATAACAGTAGCTTATCGGATATATTCCAGGCGAGGAACAGACATAGTCTTGAATGAACAGCGTCATTTTCGTAGTCCATGGACGAAAAGTAGACTCTTATACAAGTAAAAGTTGCCCCAACTCATGCTGCACGGTCTATCCGTAGTGGAAAAGTCTCTTACGTTTGAATCCAGAATGTTTTGATCCTCTTCTTTCCGTCGTACCACCGGAGTATCCTCTGCGGCAACAGTTTCCTGGCATGCTTTCTTCGTACCGTATCTTGTTGGGTGATTCCTTCCAGTCCAGATCTCAATCTGCTTTACCTTCGGCTCGTCTGAAAGATATCAATTTCTCATTGTAGAAAATAAACATCATAGAGATGTAACTACAGCTGTTTTCATTCCTATCTTTCGAAATTTCATTTCCAATCGTGGGAAATTACTATAGTGATGAAACATTGCCTACTCTCGAATGATTATCGTCGGTATATTCTTTCCAAGTATTTTGCGAATTGATTTTCTGGCGTTGAAGCTTGGAATCCGAATCTACGACACAGCTCAAGTTGCACAGAGTTGCTATTTCTCTCTCATTCGTCAACAGTAAGACTTTTTCGAGTAGATAGACGAAGGAATAACGTCGAAAATTCGTATTCCAGGCTGTTACAACACTTTGCGGACGAATGAAAAATTTTATACATTTTCAAAAGAGCGTTGGTACGTCGACAGTTAGCTCAGAATGGATGGTAAGGAGCTCGAAACTGTTTGAACTCTCAGGAACTTTGGAAACAACTTCTGTATTGCAACACAGACGCGAGTAGTAATGATAAAAGTGACCGATATCAGAGATGGACTTCTGGCTCGAACAGAATACCAATGACTGTTCGATATAACAGTATATTCTTTTGGAATAGTTTGCAAATTGATTTTCTCGAGTCGAAACTCTAAATTTAAATCTACGACGTAGCTTACGTTACACAGAGCTGGTGCTCATTTCTTTATCTTGAACTGTTAGACTCTTTCGAGTGGTTAGGCGAAGGAATGATAGCAAAAATTTGTGTTCGAGGCTGTTGCGACTCCTTGCGGATCGATAACAATTCTTAAACAGTTCGAAAAGAGCGTTGGTACTTCGACAATCAACTCTGAATGACTGGTAAGTAGCTCGAAACTGATGGAACTCCGAAGAACTCAGAAAAGAACTTCTGTATTGCAATAAAGACGCGAGGATTCCTGACAGAGTTCTGCAATATCGTCAGAGATCGACTGCTGACCGACTTAAAATAACAGTAGCTTATCGGATATATTCCAGTCGAGGAACAGACATAGTCTTGAATGAACAGCGTCATTTTCGTAGTCCATGGACGAAAAGTAGACTTTTCTACAAGTAAAAGTTGCCCCAACTCATGCTGCACCGTCTATCCGTAGTGGAAAAGTCTCTTACGTTTGAATCCTGAATGTTTTGATCCTCTTCTCTCCGTCGTACCACCGGAGTATCCTCTGCGGCAACAGTTTCATGGCATGCTTTCTTCGTACCGTATCTTGTTGGGTGATTCCTTCCAGTCCAGATCTCAATCTGCTTTACCTTCGGCTCGTCTGAAAGATATCAATTTCTCATTGTAGAAAATAAACATCATAGAGATGTAACTACAGCTGTTTTCATTCCTATCTTTCGAAATTTCATTTCCAATCGTGGGAAATTACTATAGTGATGAAACATTGCCTACTCTCGAATAATTATCGTCGGTATATTCTTTCCAAGTATTTTGCGAATTGATTTTCTGGCGTTGAAACTTGGAATTCGAATCTACGACACAGCTCAAGTTGCACAGAGTTGCTATTTCTCTCTCATTCGTCAACAGTAAGACTTTTCCGAGTAGATAGACGAAGGAATAACGTCGAAAATTCGTATTCCAGTCTGTTACAACACTTTGCGGACGAATGAAAAATTTTATACATTTTCAAAAGAGCGTTGGTACGTCGACAGTTAGCTCAGAATGGATGGTAAGGAGCTCGAAACTGTTTGAACTCTCAGGAACTTTGGAAACAACTTCTGTATTGCAACACAGACGCGAGTAGTAATGATAAAAGTGACCGATATCAGAGATGGACTTCTGGCTCGATCAGGATACCAATGACTGTTCGATATAACAGTATATTCTCTTGGAATAGTTTGCAAATTGATTTTCTCGAGTCGAAACTCTAAATTTAAATCTACGACGTAGCTTACGTTACACAGAGCTGGTGCTCATTTCTTATTCTAGAATTGTTAGACTCTTTCGAGTGGTTAAGCGAAGGAATAATATCAAAAATTCGTATCCGAGGCTGTTGCAACTCCTTGCGGATCGATAACAATTTTTAAACAGTTTGAAAAGAGCATTGGTACTCCGACAATCAACTCTGAATGGCTGGTAAGGAGCTCGAAACTGTTGGAACTCCGAAGAACATCGAAAAGAACTTCTATATTGCAATAAAGACGCGAGGATTCCTGACAGAATTCTGCAATATCGTCAGAGATCGTCTGCTGACCGACTTAAGATAACAGTAGCTTATTGGATATATTCCATTTGAGGAACAGACATAGTCTTCAATGAACAGCGTCATTTCCGTAGTCCATGTGCGAAAAGTAGACTTTTAGACGAGTAAAAGTTGCCCCAACTCATACTTCGTCCATCCGTAGTGGAAAAGTCTCTTACGTTTGAATCCAGGATGTTTTGATCCTCTTCTTTCTGTCGTACAACCGGGGCATCCTATGCGCCAACAGTTTCCAGGCATGCTTTCTTCGTACCGTATCTTGTTGGGTGATTCCTTCGAGTCCAGATCTCAATCTGCTTTTCCTTCAGGTTGTCTGAAAGAAATCAATTTCTCATTGTAGAAAATAAAGATAATAGCTATGTGACTAGAGCTGTTCTCATCCCTATCTTTCAAAATTTCATTTCCAAGCGTGGAAAAGTACTATAGTGATAGAACATTGCCTACTCTCGAATAATTATCGTCGGTATATTATTTTCAAGTATTTTGCGAATTGATTCTCTCGCGTTGAAACTTGGAATTCGAATCTACGACGTAGCTTACGTTACACAGAGCCAGTACTTATTCCTTATTCTTGAACTCTTGGACTCTGTCGAGCGGTTAGGCAAACGAATGATATCGAAAATTCGTATTCGAGGCTGTTACGACTCTTTGCAGACCAATGAGAATTTTCATAGGTTTTGAAAAGAGCGTCGAATTGCCATTCATTCCCTTTCACCGCGTCGCTGCATCCACCGCCGCCGATGCAGAGTAGATAACCAAGCCTGGGTCTTTCTGCCGCCTTCTCCTCCTTTCCCAGGATCCTCGACGGATGTTCGTTCTCGCAGCTTCGTCGACAGCTTCCCGTGCGGCTCGGTCCGATGAATTTTTTTAGGCAGGATGGAGCGGAACGCGCATGAAACATAGAGAAAGGGACAAGCGTCAGAAGAATATACGAAAAAAATAATCGGTTACATTATTCATGTTTCTAATATCGTCGTGGACGACCGGAGATCTAGAAAATTAGATCCCGTCGTTATTCTCGAATAAGATTTTCGAAAGACGTCCGATATTCTTTCCCATTTCGCATCTCGATACGTTTCTAACTTCGGAATCGAACAGTTCGATCGAGATACTCTTTCGATACCGCAAAGATCATTTAGGCGGTAACGCGTATACTAAGCCAGTCGAATCCGAGTGTATAAGCAGGCCTGCGTGTCCCTTTTGGAAGTTCTTTCGTTAGAATCAATCTGAATTTAGAGCTTTGCAACTTTGTGCGATATCTCAAGTCTTGAAGAAGAAAAATGAAGAATAAAAAATAAAAGATAAAAAAAGAAAACACCAACGGGCGTGCGAGAAAGTTTCTTTCCTAACCCCGGCGTACCCGCGCAGAAAAAAAAGCTACTTGTGAGAATGAACCGGGCCGCGGCGACCGGGACGCTACGGAGAACATGGATCGATCCCCGACTCGAGTTGTCAGCCACGGCTGTGTTTTCACCGATCGCACCCGAAGTACAGGGCTTGACAGTCTAGTGTGATGGAACAAAGCGAGGACAGCCGCTGAATCGGACTAACCCGAGACAGCGGCGACCCTCACCGCCGTCCTCTTCTCCGAAGCGCCGTCGATCGATGGAGAAAAGAAAAAAGATTCGCTGCAAATTGTACGCTACAGGCCAGACCGCGAAACCGTGGAACGATGAAAGAACCAAAAAAGAAAGCTGACGAGCTTTCTCTGTGGTATCTCCCAGCGTGCCAACACGCCGCCGCAAGCCTCCGTTAAATCCTTATGACTTATGACTCTTTCTTTTAGTACGAAATCACATAGGCACAAATCGTCCCCTATCTTCCAGAGCCTAGACAACTGGCGATCACTCGGGGTCTACCATGTACGAATAATAACAAATATGTAACGTGTGCAATTCCAAGATATTTCTGGAATTGAAATTATCGAAACACGAGAGGTAGAATTGACGTTTTATTAAAGAAATTGTTACAATGGATTCGTTCGCACGAATTTGGCGAAACTGAGTGGCGGTAGACCCCGGTGTACATTAACAGAGAGCTTACAGCGGTTCTGTCTCAGGTCGGTCGACCTGAGGCGCAAAATATTGTCAGCGAACCCGAGTCTACTAACGTGCGTTCGGGTACGTTGCGTCGAAACTAATCTATGATAGAAGGAATAACGCCTACCGGACGGCGCGTGTCGTATCACTTTCCCAATAATATATATAGCATTCCTATGTCGTTGAGAAGAAATTGAAAAAAATAAAAAATAAAAGAAATTAAAACCAATCGAGACAAGCTTGCACCTGCTTATACACGCGACACGCGGTTGACGCGCGTGGGACAAAATTCAACGAGTTATCTCCGCGAACGCGAACAAATATTTCGAAAGTTATTTCGAAAGATGAGAAAAATTGAAACCGAAGATCGACTGGACTGGCAACGGTCTTTGCCGATAATTAACTCGGACGGGGCCGGAAAAGGTAAAAAAAAAAACAAAACGAAAATGCCGATATACGAAATTGAAATGATTATCAAACGTCTACGTAATATAATGCGTGGAATTACAATGTGCGGTGAGATTTTCAAAGAGGTTATGTACTCACGCGTCAGTTCCGCACGGCACGTCTGGACTCGCAGCGGCGATGATTCCTAACGTACATCGTTGTAGGCTGAAAAACAATAAGATACAACGTTAATGAGAAAGGAGCCGCCGACTTCTCGATTCAAACGCGTGATAATAAAATGAGACTCGTGAAAAAAAAAAAAAGAAAAACAAACCGTCACTCTGGCTATTCTTTGACTATAAGATCGCGACTTGGCCCGGAAAAACGACGGTTCCACAACTCAAAAATACCGGTCACTGTACACATACCAGAATTCGACTCGTCTTCTGTGATAAAGTAATTGTTTCGTCAACGAAGATTCGTTCAATATATCGGATTATTGGAATGAAATGTTATAGCGTCTTCGACTGGCGGCCATCTTTGGCTACGCTACACTGCGTCGGTCGAATACGATATGCTATATTTTTGTTGTCAGACTAAGTTTCAAACACGATAATACGCAAATCAACTATTTTACGATACTGTTGATTCTAATCGAGTATTATATCATAATTTATTCGAAAGATACACAATTGTTGGCTACTCACAAGTAAAAATAACAATTCAGGTCAAACTGCCGGAACGGTTGAAAAACTTCGTTATCTCTGAGTCATCTCTGAAAAATTCGAACTGGCACGCAACTTCACGGCGAACGAAATTAAACCGTCGACTTCACTTGGATAATTATTTATGATCGTTGAATCGCAAGATCACAATTTCTTACCTCGGCAAAGACGCGTACGTCAAATTATAACACCATACCTAAACTATGAGACGTCGGGACGTCGAGTGGCGTCGATTGGCGTCGCCAAGGTCACATATTCAAATTGAGATCGAGACTGAAGTATCGAAAATGTCGAAAATCGAACGGCGCTATCGATATACGAAACGCAAACTGCGCATGCGCCTGAACATATGATTGAAAACTACGTCACGCGACTCAAGGTCGACTCAAGGGCGACGACTCAGGGGCGTGGTCATAAAATTACGTCCCCGGGTGATTTATCTCAGAGGGAGGTTTAGAAATAGTTTCTCGATCGAAAAAATTCCAAAATTTGGCTGTAATTTAGAATGAACCGATTCGAAAGAGGTTCGGTGTTTTTTTTTTTTTTTTTCTCGTTCGTTACGTCGCTCGTCAAATACCGTAAATTCTTTAATTCTCTGTGTAATAATCGTCTGCGAGACGAATCACGTTCCGAATCTAAAGGATGAAAGACTTTTCGTAAAAACTTTCAAAATTGACCAATTTACCATTCCGAATTCTTAGGGGGCGATTAATTTCTATTGTTTGGGAGCTATCGTGTCTAATGCTTCAAAATTTCCCAATAATTTTCAACGAGAGAATTGAAAAATCAAATGGACTCTGCCAAAAATTTTAGAGGGGCAAATTTTTGATTTTCTCAATCGTCAAGAATTTATAAATATTTCTTCATCGAATAACATATTCGATATTATGTGATTTCTCGATAATTGTGCGTAAAAGAGTTGAAAAATTGATTATACCGTTTAAAAAATGCTGAATTTTCCGATTCTTCGGTCCACGAAAAGATGCTGTCGATTAATGATTACATTCGAAATGCTTCCAGATTTCTCACAAAAATGGTCAGGGATTAGGTCAATGATGTCTGTCGGACATCTATGTTGCATCTTAAATTACCATTATTTTTCTTCGTCGTTCCAACTTTCTCGTCGTAAAACATTTACATTTCACAATACAAATATAGGTAATGATAACATCTCTCGCGATTGATTGAAATTCAGTAATCACGTCTGTTTAAGATTCGACGAGCCTTCAGCTGAGAGTTGGGGCCGTAATATTCCGAACTGACGATATATGAGCGAAGCGTTTTCAAATATTCGGCTAAGGAAATCAATTTCTCATTGTAGGAAATAGAGATAATAGCGATGTAACTAAAGCTGTTCTCATCCATATCTTTCAAAATTTGATTCCCAAGCTCGGAAAAGTGCTATGGTAATAGAGCATTGCCTACTCTCGAATAATTATCGTCGGTATATTCTTTCCAAGTATTTTGCGAATTGATTTTCTCGCGTTGAAACTTGGAATTCGAATCTACGACACAGCTCAAGTTACACAGAGTTGGTATTTCTCTCTCATTCGTCAACAGTAAGACTTTTTCGAGTAGATGGACAAAGGGATAACGTCGAACATTCGTATTCCAGGCTGTTACAACACTTTGCGGACGAATGAAAAATTTTATACATTTTCAAAAGAGCGTTGGTAAGTCGACAGTTAGCTCAGAATGGATGGTAAGGAGCTCGGAACTGTTTGAACTCTCAGGAACTTTGGAAACAACTTCTGTATTGCAATACAGACGCGAGTAGTAATGATAAAAGTGAGCGATATGGGAGATAGACTTCTGGCTCGATCAGGATACCCATGACTGTTCGATATAACAGTATGTTCTGTTGGAATAGTTTGCAAATTGATTTTCTTGAGTCGAAACTTTCAATTTGAATCTACGACGTAGCTTACGTTACACAGAGCTGGTGCTCATTTCTTATTCTTGAATTGTCAGACTCTTTCGAGTGGTTAAGCGAAGGAATAATATCAAAAATTCGTATCCGAGGCTGTTGCAACTCCTCTCGGATCGATAACAATTCTTAAACAGTTCGAAAAGAGCGTTGGTACTTCGACAATCAACTCTGAATGGCTGGTAAGTAGCTCGAAACTGATGGAACTCCGAAGAACTTAGAAAAGAACTTCTGTATTGCAATAAAGACGCGAGGATTCCTGACAGAGTTCTGCAATATCGTCAGAGATCGACTGCTGACCGACTTAAAATAACAGTAGCTTATCGGATATATTCCAGTCGAGGAACAGACATAGTCTTGAATGAACAGCGTCATTTTCGTAGTCCATGGACGAAAAGTAGACTTTTATACAAGTAAAAGTTGCCCCAACTCATGCTGCACCGTCTATCCGTAGTGGAAAAGTCTCTTACGTTTGAATCCAGAATGTTTCGATCCTCTTCTTTCCGTCGTACCACCGGAGTATCCTCTGCGGCAACAGTTTCCTGGCATGCTTTCTTCGTACCGTATCTTGTTGGGTGATTCCTTCGAGTCCAGATCTCAATCTGCTTTTCCTTCAGGTTGTCTGAAAGAAATCAATTTCTCATTGTAGAAAATAAAGATATTAGCCATGTAACTCAAGCTGGTTTCATCCCTATCTTTTGAAATTTCGTTTCCAAGCGTGGAAAAGTACTATAGTAATGTAACATTGCCTACTCTCGAATAATTATCGTCGGTATATTCTTCACAAGTATTTTGCGAATTGATTCTCACGCGTTGAAACTTGGAATTCGAATCTACGACACAGCTCAAGTTGCACAGAGTTGCTATTTCTCTCTCATTCGTCAACAGTAAGACTTTTCGAGTGGATAGACGAAGGAATGACGTCGAAAATTCGTATTCCAGGCCGTAACAACACTTTGCGGACGAATGAACAATTTTATACATTTTCAAAAGAGCGTTGGCACGTCGACAGTTAGCTCAGAATGGATGGTAAGGAGCTCGAAACTGTTTGAACTCTCAGGAACTTTGGAAACAACTTCTGTATTGCAATACAGACGCGAGTAGTAATGATAAAAGTGACCGATATCAGAGATGGACTTCTGGCTCGAACAGAATACCAATGACTGTTCGATATAACAGTATATTCTTTTGGAATAGTTTGCAAATTGATTTTCTCGAGTCGAAACTCTAAATTTGAATCTACGACGTAGCTTACGTTACACAGAGCTGGTGCTCATTCCTTTATCTTGAACTGTTAGACTCTTTCGAGTGGTTAGGCAAAGGAATAATAGCAAAAATTTGTGTTCGAGGCTGTTGCAACTCCTTGCGGATCGATAACAATTCTTAAACAGTTCGAAAAGAGCGTTGGTACTTCGACAATCAACTCTGAATGGCTGGTAAGTAGCTCGAAACTGATGGAACTCCGAAGAACTTAGAAAAGAACTTCTGTATTGCAATAAAGACGCGAGGATTCCTGACAGAGTTCTGCAATATCGTCAGAGATCGACTGCTGACCGACTTAAAATAACAGTAGCTTATCGGATATATTCCAGTCGAGGAACAGACATAGTCTTGAATGAACAGCGTCATTTTCGTAGTCCATGGACGAAAAG
The DNA here is from genome assembly GCA_963978835.1 of Tenthredo scrophulariae. Taxonomy (NCBI): domain Eukaryota; kingdom Metazoa; phylum Arthropoda; class Insecta; order Hymenoptera; family Tenthredinidae; genus Tenthredo; species Tenthredo scrophulariae. The sequence continues at coordinate 24,343 of OZ022229.1, forward strand.
TAGACTTTTATACAAGTAAAAGTTGCCCCAACTCATGCTGCACCGTCTATCCGTAGTGAAAAAGTCTCTTACGTTTGAATCCAGAATGTTTCGATCCTCTCCTTTCCGTCGTACCACCGGAGTATCCTCTGCGGCAACAGTTTCCTGGCATGCTTTCTTCGTACCGTATCTTGTTGGGTGATTCCTTCGAGTCCAGATCTCAATCTGCTTTTCCTTCAGGTTGTCTGAAAGAAATCAATTTCTCATTGTAGAAAATAAAGATATTAGCCATGTAACTCAAGCTGGTTTCATCCCTATCTTTTGAAATTTCGTTTTCAAGCGTGGAAAAGTACTATAGTAATGTAACATTGCCTACTCTCGAATAATTATCGTCGGTATATTATTTTCAAGTATTTTGCGAATTGATTCTCACGCGTTGAAACTTGGAATTCGAATCTACGACACAGCTCAAGTTGCACAGAGTTGCTATTTCTCTCTCATTCGTCAATAGTAAGACTTTTCGAGTGGATAGACGAAGGAATGACGTCGAAAATTCGTATTCCAGGCTGTAACAACACTTTGCGGACGAATGAAAAATTTTATACATTTTCAAAAGAGCGTTGGTAAGTCGACAGTTAGCTCAGAATGGATGGTAAGGAGCTCGGAACTGTTTGAACTCTCAGGAACTTTGGAAACAACTTCTGTATTGCAATACAGACGCGAGTAGTAATGATAAAAGTGAGCGATATGGGAGATAGACTTCTGGCTCGATCAGGATACCCATGACTGTTCGATATAACAGTATGTTCTGTTGGAATAGTTTGCAAATTGATTTTCTTGAGTCGAAACTTTCAATTTGAATCTACGACGTAGCTTACGTTACACAGAGCTGGTGCTCATTTCTTATTCTTGAATTGTCAGACTCTTTCGAGTGGTTAAGCGAAGGAATAATATCAAAAATTCGTATCCGAGGCTGTTGCAACTCCTCTCGGATCGATAACAATTCTTAAACAGTTCGAAAAGAGCGTTGGTACTTCGACAATCAACTCTGAATGGCTGGTCAGTAGCTCGAAACTGTTGGAACTCCGAAGAACTTAGAAAAGAACTTCTGTATTGCAATAAAGACGCGAGGATTCCTGACAGAGTTCTGCAATATCGTCAGAGATCGACTGCTGACAGACTTAAAATAACAGTAGCTTATCGGATATATTCCAGGCGAGGAACAGACATAGTCTTGAATGAACAGCGTCATTTTCGTAGTCCATGGACGAAAAGTAGACTCTTATACAAGTAAAAGTTGCCCCAACTCATGCTGCACGGTCTATCCGTAGTGGAAAAGTCTCTTACGTTTGAATCCAGAATGTTTTGATCCTCTTCTTTCCGTCGTACCACCGGAGTATCCTCTGCGGCAACAGTTTCCTGGCATGCTTTCTTCGTACCGTATCTTGTTGGGTGATTCCTTCCAGTCCAGATCTCAATCTGCTTTACCTTCGGCTCGTCTGAAAGATATCAATTTCTCATTGTAGAAAATAAACATCATAGAGATGTAACTACAGCTGTTTTCATTCCTATCTTTCGAAATTTCATTTCCAATCGTGGGAAATTACTATAGTGATGAAACATTGCCTACTCTCGAATGATTATCGTCGGTATATTCTTTCCAAGTATTTTGCGAATTGATTTTCTGGCGTTGAAGCTTGGAATCCGAATCTACGACACAGCTCAAGTTGCACAGAGTTGCTATTTCTCTCTCATTCGTCAACAGTAAGACTTTTTCGAGTAGATAGACGAAGGAATAACGTCGAAAATTCGTATTCCAGGCTGTTACAACACTTTGCGGACGAATGAAAAATTTTATACATTTTCAAAAGAGCGTTGGTACGTCGACAGTTAGCTCAGAATGGATGGTAAGGAGCTCGAAACTGTTTGAACTCTCAGGAACTTTGGAAACAACTTCTGTATTGCAACACAGACGCGAGTAGTAATGATAAAAGTGACCGATATCAGAGATGGACTTCTGGCTCGAACAGAATACCAATGACTGTTCGATATAACAGTATATTCTTTTGGAATAGTTTGCAAATTGATTTTCTCGAGTCGAAACTCTAAATTTAAATCTACGACGTAGCTTACGTTACACAGAGCTGGTGCTCATTTCTTTATCTTGAACTGTTAGACTCTTTCGAGTGGTTAGGCGAAGGAATGATAGCAAAAATTTGTGTTCGAGGCTGTTGCGACTCCTTGCGGATCGATAACAATTCTTAAACAGTTCGAAAAGAGCGTTGGTACTTCGACAATCAACTCTGAATGACTGGTAAGTAGCTCGAAACTGATGGAACTCCGAAGAACTCAGAAAAGAACTTCTGTATTGCAATAAAGACGCGAGGATTCCTGACAGAGTTCTGCAATATCGTCAGAGATCGACTGCTGACCGACTTAAAATAACAGTAGCTTATCGGATATATTCCAGTCGAGGAACAGACATAGTCTTGAATGAACAGCGTCATTTTCGTAGTCCATGGACGAAAAGTAGACTTTTCTACAAGTAAAAGTTGCCCCAACTCATGCTGCACCGTCTATCCGTAGTGGAAAAGTCTCTTACGTTTGAATCCTGAATGTTTTGATCCTCTTCTCTCCGTCGTACCACCGGAGTATCCTCTGCGGCAACAGTTTCATGGCATGCTTTCTTCGTACCGTATCTTGTTGGGTGATTCCTTCCAGTCCAGATCTCAATCTGCTTTACCTTCGGCTCGTCTGAAAGATATCAATTTCTCATTGTAGAAAATAAACATCATAGAGATGTAACTACAGCTGTTTTCATTCCTATCTTTCGAAATTTCATTTCCAATCGTGGGAAATTACTATAGTGATGAAACATTGCCTACTCTCGAATAATTATCGTCGGTATATTCTTTCCAAGTATTTTGCGAATTGATTTTCTGGCGTTGAAACTTGGAATTCGAATCTACGACACAGCTCAAGTTGCACAGAGTTGCTATTTCTCTCTCATTCGTCAACAGTAAGACTTTTTCGAGTAGATAGACGAAGGAATAACGTCGAAAATTCGTATTCCAGTCTGTTACAACACTTTGCGGACGAATGAAAAATTTTATACATTTTCAAAAGAGCGTTGGTACGTCGACAGTTAGCTCAGAATGGATGGTAAGGAGCTCGAAACTGTTTGAACTCTCAGGAACTTTGGAAACAACTTCTGTATTGCAACACAGACGCGAGTAGTAATGATAAAAGTGACCGATATCAGAGATGGACTTCTGGCTCGATCAGGATACCAATGACTGTTCGATATAACAGTATATTCTCTTGGAATAGTTTGCAAATTGATTTTCTCGAGTCGAAACTCTAAATTTAAATCTACGACGTAGCTTACGTTACACAGAGCTGGTGCTCATTTCTTATTCTAGAATTGTTAGACTCTTTCGAGTGGTTAAGCGAAGGAATAATATCAAAAATTCGTATCCGAGGCTGTTGCAACTCCTTGCGGATCGATAACAATTTTTAAACAGTTTGAAAAGAGCATTGGTACTCCGACAATCAACTCTGAATGGCTGGTAAGGAGCTCGAAACTGTTGGAACTCCGAAGAACATCGAAAAGAACTTCTATATTGCAATAAAGACGCGAGGATTCCTGACAGAATTCTGCAATATCGTCAGAGATCGTCTGCTGACCGACTTAAGATAACAGTAGCTTATTGGATATATTCCATTTGAGGAACAGACATAGTCTTCAATGAACAGCGTCATTTCCGTAGTCCATGTGCGAAAAGTAGACTTTTAGACGAGTAAAAGTTGCCCCAACTCATACTTCGTCCATCCGTAGTGGAAAAGTCTCTTACGTTTGAATCCAGGATGTTTTGATCCTCTTCTTTCTGTCGTACAACCGGGGCATCCTATGCGCCAACAGTTTCCAGGCATGCTTTCTTCGTACCGTATCTTGTTGGGTGATTCCTTCGAGTCCAGATCTCAATCTGCTTTTCCTTCAGGTTGTCTGAAAGAAATCAATTTCTCATTGTAGAAAATAAAGATAATAGCTATGTGACTAGAGCTGTTCTCATCCCTATCTTTCAAAATTTCATTTCCAAGCGTGGAAAAGTACTATAGTGATAGAACATTGCCTACTCTCGAATAATTATCGTCGGTATATTATTTTCAAGTATTTTGCGAATTGATTCTCTCGCGTTGAAACTTGGAATTCGAATCTACGACGTAGCTTACGTTACACAGAGCCAGTACTTATTCCTTATTCTTGAACTCTTGGACTCTGTCGAGCGGTTAGGCAAACGAATGATATCGAAAATTCGTATTCGAGGCTGTTACGACTCTTTGCAGACCAATGAGAATTTTCATAGGTTTTGAAAAGAGCGTCGAATTGCCATTCATTCCCTTTCACCGCGTCGCTGCATCCACCGCCGCCGATGCAGAGTAGATAACCAAGCCTGGGTCTTTCTGCCGCCTTCTCCTCCTTTCCCAGGATCCTCGACGGATGTTCGTTCTCGCAGCTTCGTCGACAGCTTCCCGTGCGGCTCGGTCCGATGAATTTTTTTAGGCAGGATGGAGCGGAACGCGCATGAAACATAGAGAAAGGGACAAGCGTCAGAAGAATATACGAAAAAAATAATCGGTTACATTATTCATGTTTCTAATATCGTCGTGGACGACCGGAGATCTAGAAAATTAGATCCCGTCGTTATTCTCGAATAAGATTTTCGAAAGACGTCCGATATTCTTTCCCATTTCGCATCTCGATACGTTTCTAACTTCGGAATCGAACAGTTCGATCGAGATACTCTTTCGATACCGCAAAGATCATTTAGGCGGTAACGCGTATACTAAGCCAGTCGAATCCGAGTGTATAAGCAGGCCTGCGTGTCCCTTTTGGAAGTTCTTTCGTTAGAATCAATCTGAATTTAGAGCTTTGCAACTTTGTGCGATATCTCAAGTCTTGAAGAAGAAAAATGAAGAATAAAAAATAAAAGATAAAAAAAGAAAACACCAACGGGCGTGCGAGAAAGTTTCTTTCCTAACCCCGGCGTACCCGCGCAGAAAAAAAAGCTACTTGTGAGAATGAACCGGGCCGCGGCGACCGGGACGCTACGGAGAACATGGATCGATCCCCGACTCGAGTTGTCAGCCACGGCTGTGTTTTCACCGATCGCACCCGAAGTACAGGGCTTGACAGTCTAGTGTGATGGAACAAAGCGAGGACAGCCGCTGAATCGGACTAACCCGAGACAGCGGCGACCCTCACCGCCGTCCTCTTCTCCGAAGCGCCGTCGATCGATGGAGAAAAGAAAAAAGATTCGCTGCAAATTGTACGCTACAGGCCAGACCGCGAAACCGTGGAACGATGAAAGAACCAAAAAAGAAAGCTGACGAGCTTTCTCTGTGGTATCTCCCAGCGTGCCAACACGCCGCCGCAAGCCTCCGTTAAATCCTTATGACTTATGACTCTTTCTTTTAGTACGAAATCACATAGGCACAAATCGTCCCCTATCTTCCAGAGCCTAGACAACTGGCGATCACTCGGGGTCTACCATGTACGAATAATAACAAATATGTAACGTGTGCAATTCCAAGATATTTCTGGAATTGAAATTATCGAAACACGAGAGGTAGAATTGACGTTTTATTAAAGAAATTGTTACAATGGATTCGTTCGCACGAATTTGGCGAAACTGAGTGGCGGTAGACCCCGGTGTACATTAACAGAGAGCTTACAGCGGTTCTGTCTCAGGTCGGTCGACCTGAGGCGCAAAATATTGTCAGCGAACCCGAGTCTACTAACGTGCGTTCGGGTACGTTGCGTCGAAACTAATCTATGATAGAGGGAATAACGCCTACCGGACGGCGCGTGTCGTATCACTTTCCCAATAATATATATAGCATTCCTATGTCGTTGAGAAGAAATTGAAAAAAATAAAAAATAAAAGAAATTAAAACCAATCGAGACAAGCTTGCACCTGCTTATACACGCGACACGCGGTTGACGCGCGTGGGACAAAATTCAACGAGTTATCTCCGCGAACGCGAACAAATATTTCGAAAGTTATTTCGAAAGATGAGAAAAATTGAAACCGAAGATCGACTGGACTGGCAACGGTCTTTGCCGATAATTAACTCGGACGGGGCCGGAAAAGGTAAAAAAAAAAACAAAACGAAAATGCCGATATACGAAATTGAAATGATTATCAAACGTCTACGTAATATAATGCGTGGAATTACAATGTGCGGTGAGATTTTCAAAGAGGTTATGTACTCACGCGTCAGTTCCGCACGGCACGTCTGGACTCGCAGCGGCGATGATTCCTAACGTACATCGTTGTAGGCTGAAAAACAATAAGATACAACGTTAATGAGAAAGGAGCCGCCGACTTCTCGATTCAAACGCGTGATAATAAAATGAGACTCGTGAAAAAAAAAAAAAGAAAAACAAACCGTCACTCTGGCTATTCTTTGACTATAAGATCGCGACTTGGCCCGGAAAAACGACGGTTCCACAACTCAAAAATACCGGTCACTGTACACATACCAGAATTCGACTCGTCTTCTGTGATAAAGTAATTGTTTCGTCAACGAAGATTCGTTCAATATATCGGATTATTGGAATGAAATGTTATAGCGTCTTCGACTGGCGGCCATCTTTGGCTACGCTACACTGCGTCGGTCGAATACGATATGCTATATTTTTGTTGTCAGACTAAGTTTCAAACACGATAATACGCAAATCAACTATTTTACGATACTGTTGATTCTAATCGAGTATTATATCATAATTTATTCGAAAGATACACAATTGTTGGCTACTCACAAGTAAAAATAACAATTCAGGTCAAACTGCCGGAACGGTTGAAAAACTTCGTTATCTCTGAGTCATCTCTGAAAAATTCGAACTGGCACGCAACTTCACGGCGAACGAAATTAAACCGTCGACTTCACTTGGATAATTATTTATGATCGTTGAATCGCAAGATCACAATTTCTTACCTCGGCAAAGACGCGTACGTCAAATTATAACACCATACCTAAACTATGAGACGTCGGGACGTCGAGTGGCGTCGATTGGCGTCGCCAAGGTCACATATTCAAATTGAGATCGAGACTGAAGTATCGAAAATGTCGAAAATCGAACGGCGCTATCGATATACGAAACGCAAACTGCGCATGCGCCTGAACATATGATTGAAAACTACGTCACGCGACTCAAGGTCGACTCAAGGGCGACGACTCAGGGGCGTGGTCATAAAATTACGTCCCCGGGTGATTTATCTCAGAGGGAGGTTTAGAAATAGTTTCTCGATCGAAAAAATTCCAAAATTTGGCTGTAATTTAGAATGAACCGATTCGAAAGAGGTTCGGTGTTTTTTTTTTTTTTTTTCTCGTTCGTTACGTCGCTCGTCAAATACCGTAAATTCTTTAATTCTCTGTGTAATAATCGTCTGCGAGACGAATCACGTTCCGAATCTAAAGGATGAAAGACTTTTCGTAAAAACTTTCAAAATTGACCAATTTACCATTCCGAATTCTTAGGGGGCGATTAATTTCTATTGTTTGGGAGCTATCGTGTCTAATGCTTCAAAATTTCCCAATAATTTTCAACGAGAGAATTGAAAAATCAAATGGACTCTGCCAAAAATTTTAGAGGGGCAAATTTTTGATTTTCTCAATCGTCAAGAATTTATAAATATTTCTTCATCGAATAACATATTCGATATTATGTGATTTCTCGATAATTGTGCGTAAAAGAGTTGAAAAATTGATTATACCGTTTAAAAAATGCTGAATTTTCCGATTCTTCGGTCCACGAAAAGATGCTGTCGATTAATGATTACATTCGAAATGCTTCCAGATTTCTCACAAAAATGGTCAGGGATTAGGTCAATGATGTCTGTCGGACATCTATGTTGCATCTTAAATTACCATTATTTTTCTTCGTCGTTCCAACTTTCTCGTCGTAAAACATTTACATTTCACAATACAAATATAGGTAATGATAACATCTCTCGCGATTGATTGAAATTCAGTAATCACGTCTGTTTAAGATTCGACGAGCCTTCAGCTGAGAGTTGGGGCCGTAATATTCCGAACTGACGATATATGAGCGAAGCGTTTTCAAATATTCGGCTAAGGAAATCAATTTCTCATTGTAGGAAATAGAGATAATAGCGATGTAACTAAAGCTGTTCTCATCCATATCTTTCAAAATTTGATTCCCAAGCTCGGAAAAGTGCTATGGTAATAGAGCATTGCCTACTCTCGAATAATTATCGTCGGTATATTCTTTCCAAGTATTTTGCGAATTGATTTTCTCGCGTTGAAACTTGGAATTCGAATCTACGACACAGCTCAAGTTACACAGAGTTGGTATTTCTCTCTCATTCGTCAACAGTAAGACTTTTTCGAGTAGATGGACAAAGGGATAACGTCGAACATTCGTATTCCAGGCTGTTACAACACTTTGCGGACGAATGAAAAATTTTATACATTTTCAAAAGAGCGTTGGTAAGTCGACAGTTAGCTCAGAATGGATGGTAAGGAGCTCGGAACTGTTTGAACTCTCAGGAACTTTGGAAACAACTTCTGTATTGCAATACAGACGCGAGTAGTAATGATAAAAGTGAGCGATATGGGAGATAGACTTCTGGCTCGATCAGGATACCCATGACTGTTCGATATAACAGTATGTTCTGTTGGAATAGTTTGCAAATTGATTTTCTTGAGTCGAAACTTTCAATTTGAATCTACGACGTAGCTTACGTTACACAGAGCTGGTGCTCATTTCTTATTCTTGAATTGTCAGACTCTTTCGAGTGGTTAAGCGAAGGAATAATATCAAAAATTCGTATCCGAGGCTGTTGCAACTCCTCTCGGATCGATAACAATTCTTAAACAGTTCGAAAAGAGCGTTGGTACTTCGACAATCAACTCTGAATGGCTGGTAAGTAGCTCGAAACTGATGGAACTCCGAAGAACTTAGAAAAGAACTTCTGTATTGCAATAAAGACGCGAGGATTCCTGACAGAGTTCTGCAATATCGTCAGAGATCGACTGCTGACCGACTTAAAATAACAGTAGCTTATCGGATATATTCCAGTCGAGGAACAGACATAGTCTTGAATGAACAGCGTCATTTTCGTAGTCCATGGACGAAAAGTAGACTTTTATACAAGTAAAAGTTGCCCCAACTCATGCTGCACCGTCTATCCGTAGTGAAAAAGTCTCTTACGTTTGAATCCAGAATGTTTCGATCCTCTCCTTTCCGTCGTACCACCGGAGTATCCTCTGCGGCAACAGTTTCCTGGCATGCTTTCTTCGTACCGTATCTTGTTGGGTGATTCCTTCGAGTCCAGATCTCAATCTGCTTTTCCTTCAGGTTGTCTGAAAGAAATCAATTTCTCATTGTAGAAAATAAAGATATTAGCCATGTAACTCAAGCTGGTTTCATCCCTATCTTTTGAAATTTCGTTTTCAAGCGTGGAAAAGTACTATAGTAATGTAACATTGCCTACTCTCGAATAATTATCGTCGGTATATTATTTTCAAGTATTTTGCGAATTGATTCTCACGCGTTGAAACTTGGAATTCGAATCTACGACACAGCTCAAGTTGCACAGAGTTGCTATTTCTCTCTCATTCGTCAATAGTAAGACTTTTCGAGTGGATAGACGAAGGAATGACGTCGAAAATTCGTATTCCAGGCTGTAACAACACTTTGCGGACGAATGAAAAATTTTATACATTTTCAAAAGAGCGTTGGTAAGTCGACAGTTAGCTCAGAATGGATGGTAAGGAGCTCGGAACTGTTTGAACTCTCAGGAACTTTGGAAACAACTTCTGTATTGCAATACAGACGCGAGTAGTAATGATAAAAGTGAGCGATATGGGAGATAGACTTCTGGCTCGAACAGAATACCAATGACTGTTCGATATAACAGTATGTTCTTTTGGAATAGTTTGCAAATTGATTTTCTCGAGTCGAAACTCTAAATTTAAATCTACGACGTAGCTTACGTTACACAGAGCTGGTGCTCATTTCTTTATCTTGAACTGTTAGACTCTTTCGAGTGGTTAGGCGAAGGAATGATAGCAAAAATTTGTGTTCGAGGCTGTTGCGACTCCTTGCGGATCGATAACAATTCTTAAACAGTTCGAAAAGAGCGTTGGTACTTCGACAATCAACTCTGAATGACTGGTAAGTAGCTCGAAACTGATGGAACTCCGAAGAACTCAGAAAAGAACTTCTGTATTGCAATAAAGACGCGAGGATTCCTGACAGAGTTCTGCAATATCGTCAGAGATCGACTGCTGACAGACTTAAAATAACAGTAGCTTATCGGATATATTCCAGGCGAGGAACAGACATAGTCTTGAATGAACAGCGTCATTTTCGTAGTCCATGGACGAAAAGTAGACTCTTATACAAGTAAAAGTTGCCCCAACTCATGCTGCACCGTCTATCCGTAGTGGAAAAGTCTCTTACGTTTGAATCCAGAATGTTTCGATCCTCTTCTTTCCGTCGTACCACCGGAGTATCCTCTGCGGCAACAGTTTCCTGGCATGCTTTCTTCGTACCGTATCTTGTTGGGTGATTCCTTCGAGTCCAGATCTCAATCTGCTTTTCCTTCAGGTTGTCTGAAAGAAATCAATTTCTCATTGTAGAAAATAAAGATATTAGCCATGTAACTCAAGCTGGTTTCATCCCTATCTTTTGAAATTTCGTTTCCAAGCGTGGAAAAGTACTATAGTAATGTAACATTGCCTACTCTCGAATAATTATCGTCGGTATATTCTTCACAAGTATTTTGCGAATTGATTCTCACGCGTTGAAACTTGGAATTCGAATCTACGACACAGCTCAAGTTGCACAGAGTTGCTATTTCTCTCTCATTCGTCAACAGTAAGACTTTTCGAGTGGATAGACGAAGGAATGACGTCGAAAATTCGTATTCCAGGCCGTAACAACACTTTGCGGACGAATGAACAATTTTATACATTTTCAAAAGAGCGTTGGCACGTCGACAGTTAGCTCAGAATGGATGGTAAGGAGCTCGAAACTGTTTGAACTCTCAGGAACTTTGGAAACAACTTCTGTATTGCAATACAGACGCGAGTAGTAATGATAAAAGTGACCGATATCAGAGATGGACTTCTGGCTCGAACAGAATACCAATGACTGTTCGATATAACAGTATATTCTTTTGGAATAGTTTGCAAATTGATTTTCTCGAGTCGAAACTCTAAATTTGAATCTACGACGTAGCTTACGTTACACAGAGCTGGTGCTCATTCCTTTATCTTGAACTGTTAGACTCTTTCGAGTGGTTAGGCAAAGGAATAATAGCAAAAATTTGTGTTCGAGGCTGTTGCAACTCCTTGCGGATCGATAACAATTCTTAAACAGTTCGAAAAGAGCGTTGGTACTTCGACAATCAACTCTGAATGGCTGGTAAGTAGCTCGAAACTGATGGAACTCCGAAGAACTTAGAAAAGAACTTCTGTATTGCAATAAAGACGCGAGGATTCCTGACAGAGTTCTGCAATATCGTCAGAGATCGACTGCTGACCGACTTAAAATAACAGTAGCTTATCGGATATATTCCAGTCGAGGAACAGACATAGTCTTGAATGAACAGCGTCATTTTCGTAGTCCATGGACGAAAAGTAGACTTTTATACAAGTAAAAGTTGCCCCAACTCATGCTGCACCGTCTATCCGTAGTGGAAAAGTCTCTTACGTTTGAATCCAGAATGTTTCGATCCTCTCCTTTCCGTCGTACCACCGGAGTATCCTCTGCGGCAACAGTTTCCTGGCATGCTTTCTTCGTACCGTATCTTGTTGGGTGATTCCTTCGAGTCCAGATCTCAATCTGCTTTTCCTTCAGGTTGTCTGAAAGAAATCAATTTCTCATTGTAGAAAATAAAGATATTAGCCATGTAACTCAAGCTGGTTTCATCCCTATCTTTTGAAATTTCGTTTCCAAGCGTGGAAAAGTACTATAGTAATGTAACATTGCCTACTCTCGAATAATTATCGTCGGTATATTATTTTCAAGTATTTTGCGAATTGATTCTCACGCGTTGAAACTTGGAATTCGAATCTACGACACAGCTCAAGTTGCACAGAGTTGCTATTTCTCTCTCATTCGTCAACAGTAAGACTTTTTCGAGTAGATAGACGAAGGAATAACGTCGAAAATTCGTATTCCAGGCTGTTACAACACTTTGCGGACGAATGAAAAATTTCATACATTTTCAAAAGAGCGTTGGTACGTCGACAGTTAGCTCAGAATGGATGGTAAGGAGCTCGAAACTGTTTGAACTCTCAGGAACTTTGGAAACAACTTCTGTATTGCAACACAGACGCGAGTAGTAATGATAAAAGTGACCGATATCAGAGATGGACTTCTGGCTCGAACAGAATACCAATGACTGTTCGATATAACAGTATATTCTTTTGGAATAGTTTGCAAATTGATTTTCTCGAGTCGAAACTCTAAATTTAAATCTACGACGTAGCTTACGTTACACAGAGCTGGTGCTCATTTCTTTATCTTGAACTGTTAGACTCTTTCGAGTGGTTAGGCGAAGGAATGATAGCAAAAATTTGTGTTCGAGGCTGTTGCGACTCCTTGCGGATCGATAACAATTCTTAAACAGTTCGAAAAGAGCGTTGGTACTTCGACAATCAACTCTGAATGACTGGTAAGTAGCTCGAAACTGATGGAACTCCGAAGAACTCAGAAAAGAACTTCTGTATTGCAATAAAGACGCGAGGATTCCTGACAGAGTTCTGCAATATCGTCAGAGATCGACTGCTGACCGACTTAAAATAACAGTAGCTTATCGGATATATTCCAGTCGAGGAACAGACATAGTCTTGAATGAACAGCGTCATTTTCGTAGTCCATGGACGAAAAGTAGACTTTTCTACAAGTAAAAGTTGCCCCAACTCATGCTGCACCGTCTATCCGTAGTGGAAAAGTCTCTTACGTTTGAATCCTGAATGTTTTGATCCTCTTCTCTCCGTCGTACCACCGGAGTATCCTCTGCGGCAACAGTTTCATGGCATGCTTTCTTCGTACCGTATCTTGTTGGGTGATTCCTTCCAGTCCAGATCTCAATCTGCTTTACCTTCGGCTCGTCTGAAAGATATCAATTTCTCATTGTAGAAAATAAACATCATAGAGATGTAACTACAGCTGTTTTCATTCCTATCTTTCGAAATTTCATTTCCAATCGTGGGAAATTACTATAGTGATGAAACATTGCCTACTCTCGAATAATTATCGTCGGTATATTCTTTCCAAGTATTTTGCGAATTGATTTTCTGGCGTTGAAACTTGGAATTCGAATCTACGACACAGCTCAAGTTGCACAGAGTTGCTATTTCTCTCTCATTCGTCAACAGTAAGACTTTTTCGAGTAGATAGACGAAGGAATAACGTCGAAAATTCGTATTCCAGTCTGTTACAACACTTTGCGGACGAATGAAAAATTTTATACATTTTCAAAAGAGCGTTGGTACGTCGACAGTTAGCTCAGAATGGATGGTAAGGAGCTCGAAACTGTTTGAACTCTCAGGAACTTTGGAAACAACTTCTGTATTGCAACACAGACGCGAGTAGTAATGATAAAAGTGACCGATATCAGAGATGGACTTCTGGCTCGATCAGGATACCAATGACTGTTCGATATAACAGTATATTCTCTTGGAATAGTTTGCAAATTGATTTTCTCGAGTCGAAACTCTAAATTTAAATCTACGACGTAGCTTACGTTACACAGAGCTGGTGCTCATTTCTTATTCTAGAATTGTTAGACTCTTTCGAGTGGTTAAGCGAAGGAATAATATCAAAAATTCGTATCCGAGGCTGTTGCAACTCCTTGCGGATCGATAACAATTTTTAAACAGTTTGAAAAGAGCATTGGTACTCCGACAATCAACTCTGAATGGCTGGTAAGGAGCTCGAAACTGTTGGAACTCCGAAGAACATCGAAAAGAACTTCTATATTGCAATAAAGACGCGAGGATTCCTGACAGAATTCTGCAATATCGTCAGAGATCGTCTGCTGACCGACTTAAGATAACAGTAGCTTATTGGATATATTCCATTTGAGGAACAGACATAGTCTTCAATGAACAGCGTCATTTCCGTAGTCCATGTGCGAAAAGTAGACTTTTAGACGAGTAAAAGTTGCCCCAACTCATACTTCGTCCATCCGTAGTGGAAAAGTCTCTTACGTTTGAATCCAGGATGTTTTGATCCTCTTCTTTCTGTCGTACAACCGGGGCATCCTATGCGCCAACAGTTTCCAGGCATGCTTTCTTCGTACCGTATCTTGTTGGGTGATTCCTTCGAGTCCAGATCTCAATCTGCTTTTCCTTCAGGTTGTCTGAAAGAAATCAATTTCTCATTGTAGAAAATAAAGATAATAGCTATGTGACTAGAGCTGTTCTCATCCCTATCTTTCAAAATTTCATTTCCAAGCGTGGAAAAGTACTATAGTGATAGAACATTGCCTACTCTCGAATAATTATCGTCGGTATATTATTTTCAAGTATTTTGCGAATTGATTCTCTCGCGTTGAAACTTGGAATTCGAATCTACGACGTAGCTTACGTTACACAGAGCCAGTACTTATTCCTTATTCTTGAACTCTTGGACTCTGTCGAGCGGTTAGGCAAACGAATGATATCGAAAATTCGTATTCGAGGCTGTTACGACTCTTTGCAGACCAATGAGAATTTTCATAGGTTTTGAAAAGAGCGTCGAATTGCCATTCATTCCCTTTCACCGCGTCGCTGCATCCACCGCCGCCGATGCAGAGTAGATAACCAAGCCTGGGTCTTTCTGCCGCCTTCTCCTCCTTTCCCAGGATCCTCGACGGATGTTCGTTCTCGCAGCTTCGTCGACAGCTTCCCGTGCGGCTCGGTCCGATGAATTTTTTTAGGCAGGATGGAGCGGAACGCGCATGAAACATAGAGAAAGGGACAAGCGTCAGAAGAATATACGAAAAAAATAATCGGTTACATTATTCATGTTTCTAATATCGTCGTGGACGACCGGAGATCTAGAAAATTAGATCCCGTCGTTATTCTCGAATAAGATTTTCGAAAGACGTCCGATATTCTTTCCCATTTCGCATCTCGATACGTTTCTAACTTCGGAATCGAACAGTTCGATCGAGATACTCTTTCGATACCGCAAAGATCATTTAGGCGGTAACGCGTATACTAAGCCAGTCGAATCCGAGTGTATAAGCAGGCCTGCGTGTCCCTTTTGGAAGTTCTTTCGTTAGAATCAATCTGAATTTAGAGCTTTGCAACTTTGTGCGATATCTCAAGTCTTGAAGAAGAAAAATGAAGAATAAAAAATAAAAGATAAAAAAAGAAAACACCAACGGGCGTGCGAGAAAGTTTCTTTCCTAACCCCGGCGTACCCGCGCAGAAAAAAAAGCTACTTGTGAGAATGAACCGGGCCGCGGCGACCGGGACGCTACGGAGAACATGGATCGATCCCCGACTCGAGTTGTCAGCCACGGCTGTGTTTTCACCGATCGCACCCGAAGTACAGGGCTTGACAGTCTAGTGTGATGGAACAAAGCGAGGACAGCCGCTGAATCGGACTAACCCGAGACAGCGGCGACCCTCACCGCCGTCCTCTTCTCCGAAGCGCCGTCGATCGATGGAGAAAAGAAAAAAGATTCGCTGCAAATTGTACGCTACAGGCCAGACCGCGAAACCGTGGAACGATGAAAGAACCAAAAAAGAAAGCTGACGAGCTTTCTCTGTGGTATCTCCCAGCGTGCCAACACGCCGCCGCAAGCCTCCGTTAAATCCTTATGACTTATGACTCTTTCTTTTAGTACGAAATCACATAGGCACAAATCGTCCCCTATCTTCCAGAGCCTAGACAACTGGCGATCACTCGGGGTCTACCATGTACGAATAATAACAAATATGTAACGTGTGCAATTCCAAGATATTTCTGGAATTGAAATTATCGAAACACGAGAGGTAGAATTGACGTTTTATTAAAGAAATTGTTACAATGGATTCGTTCGCACGAATTTGGCGAAACTGAGTGGCGGTAGACCCCGGTGTACATTAACAGAGAGCTTACAGCGGTTCTGTCTCAGGTCGGTCGACCTGAGGCGCAAAATATTGTCAGCGAACCCGAGTCTACTAACGTGCGTTCGGGTACGTTGCGTCGAAACTAATCTATGATAGAGGGAATAACGCCTACCGGACGGCGCGTGTCGTATCACTTTCCCAATAATATATATAGCATTCCTATGTCGTTGAGAAGAAATTGAAAAAAATAAAAAATAAAAGAAATTAAAACCAATCGAGACAAGCTTGCACCTGCTTATACACGCGACACGCGGTTGACGCGCGTGGGACAAAATTCAACGAGTTATCTCCGCGAACGCGAACAAATATTTCGAAAGTTATTTCGAAAGATGAGAAAAATTGAAACCGAAGATCGACTGGACTGGCAACGGTCTTTGCCGATAATTAACTCGGACGGGGCCGGAAAAGGTAAAAAAAAAAACAAAACGAAAATGCCGATATACGAAATTGAAATGATTATCAAACGTCTACGTAATATAATGCGTGGAATTACAATGTGCGGTGAGATTTTCAAAGAGGTTATGTACTCACGCGTCAGTTCCGCACGGCACGTCTGGACTCGCAGCGGCGATGATTCCTAACGTACATCGTTGTAGGCTGAAAAACAATAAGATACAACGTTAATGAGAAAGGAGCCGCCGACTTCTCGATTCAAACGCGTGATAATAAAATGAGACTCGTGAAAAAAAAAAAAAGAAAAACAAACCGTCACTCTGGCTATTCTTTGACTATAAGATCGCGACTTGGCCCGGAAAAACGACGGTTCCACAACTCAAAAATACCGGTCACTGTACACATACCAGAATTCGACTCGTCTTCTGTGATAAAGTAATTGTTTCGTCAACGAAGATTCGTTCAATATATCGGATTATTGGAATGAAATGTTATAGCGTCTTCGACTGGCGGCCATCTTTGGCTACGCTACACTGCGTCGGTCGAATACGATATGCTATATTTTTGTTGTCAGACTAAGTTTCAAACACGATAATACGCAAATCAACTATTTTACGATACTGTTGATTCTAATCGAGTATTATATCATAATTTATTCGAAAGATACACAATTGTTGGCTACTCACAAGTAAAAATAACAATTCAGGTCAAACTGCCGGAACGGTTGAAAAACTTCGTTATCTCTGAGTCATCTCTGAAAAATTCGAACTGGCACGCAACTTCACGGCGAACGAAATTAAACCGTCGACTTCACTTGGATAATTATTTATGATCGTTGAATCGCAAGATCACAATTTCTTACCTCGGCAAAGACGCGTACGTCAAATTATAACACCATACCTAAACTATGAGACGTCGGGACGTCGAGTGGCGTCGATTGGCGTCGCCAAGGTCACATATTCAAATTGAGATCGAGACTGAAGTATCGAAAATGTCGAAAATCGAACGGCGCTATCGATATACGAAACGCAAACTGCGCATGCGCCTGAACATATGATTGAAAACTACGTCACGCGACTCAAGGTCGACTCAAGGGCGACGACTCAGGGGCGTGGTCATAAAATTACGTCCCCGGGTGATTTATCTCAGAGGGAGGTTTAGAAATAGTTTCTCGATCGAAAAAATTCCAAAATTTGGCTGTAATTTAGAATGAACCGATTCGAAAGAGGTTCGGTGTTTTTTTTTTTTTTTTTCTCGTTCGTTACGTCGCTCGTCAAATACCGTAAATTCTTTAATTCTCTGTGTAATAATCGTCTGCGAGACGAATCACGTTCCGAATCTAAAGGATGAAAGACTTTTCGTAAAAACTTTCAAAATTGACCAATTTACCATTCCGAATTCTTAGGGGGCGATTAATTTCTATTGTTTGGGAGCTATCGTGTCTAATGCTTCAAAATTTCCCAATAATTTTCAACGAGAGAATTGAAAAATCAAATGGACTCTGCCAAAAATTTTAGAGGGGCAAATTTTTGATTTTCTCAATCGTCAAGAATTTATAAATATTTCTTCATCGAATAACATATTCGATATTATGTGATTTCTCGATAATTGTGCGTAAAAGAGTTGAAAAATTGATTATACCGTTTAAAAAATGCTGAATTTTCCGATTCTTCGGTCCACGAAAAGATGCTGTCGATTAATGATTACATTCGAAATGCTTCCAGATTTCTCACAAAAATGGTCAGGGATTAGGTCAATGATGTCTGTCGGACATCTATGTTGCATCTTAAATTACCATTATTTTTCTTCGTCGTTCCAACTTTCTCGTCGTAAAACATTTACATTTCACAATACAAATATAGGTAATGATAACATCTCTCGCGATTGATTGAAATTCAGTAATCACGTCTGTTTAAGATTCGACGAGCCTTCAGCTGAGAGTTGGGGCCGTAATATTCCGAACTGACGATATATGAGCGAAGCGTTTTCAAATATTCGGCTAAGGAAATCAATTTCTCATTGTAGGAAATAGAGATAATAGCGATGTAACTAAAGCTGTTCTCATCCATATCTTTCAAAATTTGATTCCCAAGCTCGGAAAAGTGCTATGGTAATAGAGCATTGCCTACTCTCGAATAATTATCGTCGGTATATTCTTTCCAAGTATTTTGCGAATTGATTTTCTCGCGTTGAAACTTGGAATTCGAATCTACGACACAGCTCAAGTTACACAGAGTTGGTATTTCTCTCTCATTCGTCAACAGTAAGACTTTTTCGAGTAGATGGACAAAGGGATAACGTCGAACATTCGTATTCCAGGCTGTTACAACACTTTGCGGACGAATGAAAAATTTTATACATTTTCAAAAGAGCGTTGGTAAGTCGACAGTTAGCTCAGAATGGATGGTAAGGAGCTCGGAACTGTTTGAACTCTCAGGAACTTTGGAAACAACTTCTGTATTGCAATACAGACGCGAGTAGTAATGATAAAAGTGAGCGATATGGGAGATAGACTTCTGGCTCGATCAGGATACCCATGACTGTTCGATATAACAGTATGTTCTGTTGGAATAGTTTGCAAATTGATTTTCTTGAGTCGAAACTTTCAATTTGAATCTACGACGTAGCTTACGTTACACAGAGCTGGTGCTCATTTCTTATTCTTGAATTGTCAGACTCTTTCGAGTGGTTAAGCGAAGGAATAATATCAAAAATTCGTATCCGAGGCTGTTGCAACTCCTCTCGGATCGATAACAATTCTTAAACAGTTCGAAAAGAGCGTTGGTACTTCGACAATCAACTCTGAATGGCTGGTAAGTAGCTCGAAACTGATGGAACTCCGAAGAACTTAGAAAAGAACTTCTGTATTGCAATAAAGACGCGAGGATTCCTGACAGAGTTCTGCAATATCGTCAGAGATCGACTGCTGACCGACTTAAAATAACAGTAGCTTATCGGATATATTCCAGTCGAGGAACAGACATAGTCTTGAATGAACAGCGTCATTTTCGTAGTCCATGGACGAAAAGTAGACTTTTATACAAGTAAAAGTTGCCCCAACTCATGCTGCACCGTCTATCCGTAGTGAAAAAGTCTCTTACGTTTGAATCCAGAATGTTTCGATCCTCTCCTTTCCGTCGTACCACCGGAGTATCCTCTGCGGCAACAGTTTCCTGGCATGCTTTCTTCGTACCGTATCTTGTTGGGTGATTCCTTCGAGTCCAGATCTCAATCTGCTTTTCCTTCAGGTTGTCTGAAAGAAATCAATTTCTCATTGTAGAAAATAAAGATATTAGCCATGTAACTCAAGCTGGTTTCATCCCTATCTTTTGAAATTTCGTTTTCAAGCGTGGAAAAGTACTATAGTAATGTAACATTGCCTACTCTCGAATAATTATCGTCGGTATATTATTTTCAAGTATTTTGCGAATTGATTCTCACGCGTTGAAACTTGGAATTCGAATCTACGACACAGCTCAAGTTGCACAGAGTTGCTATTTCTCTCTCATTCGTCAATAGTAAGACTTTTCGAGTGGATAGACGAAGGAATGACGTCGAAAATTCGTATTCCAGGCTGTAACAACACTTTGCGGACGAATGAAAAATTTTATACATTTTCAAAAGAGCGTTGGTAAGTCGACAGTTAGCTCAGAATGGATGGTAAGGAGCTCGGAACTGTTTGAACTCTCAGGAACTTTGGAAACAACTTCTGTATTGCAATACAGACGCGAGTAGTAATGATAAAAGTGAGCGATATGGGAGATAGACTTCTGGCTCGAACAGAATACCAATGACTGTTCGATATAACAGTATGTTCTTTTGGAATAGTTTGCAAATTGATTTTCTCGAGTCGAAACTCTAAATTTAAATCTACGACGTAGCTTACGTTACACAGAGCTGGTGCTCATTTCTTTATCTTGAACTGTTAGACTCTTTCGAGTGGTTAGGCGAAGGAATGATAGCAAAAATTTGTGTTCGAGGCTGTTGCGACTCCTTGCGGATCGATAACAATTCTTAAACAGTTCGAAAAGAGCGTTGGTACTTCGACAATCAACTCTGAATGACTGGTAAGTAGCTCGAAACTGATGGAACTCCGAAGAACTCAGAAAAGAACTTCTGTATTGCAATAAAGACGCGAGGATTCCTGACAGAGTTCTGCAATATCGTCAGAGATCGACTGCTGACAGACTTAAAATAACAGTAGCTTATCGGATATATTCCAGGCGAGGAACAGACATAGTCTTGAATGAACAGCGTCATTTTCGTAGTCCATGGACGAAAAGTAGACTCTTATACAAGTAAAAGTTGCCCCAACTCATGCTGCACCGTCTATCCGTAGTGGAAAAGTCTCTTACGTTTGAATCCAGAATGTTTCGATCCTCTTCTTTCCGTCGTACCACCGGAGTATCCTCTGCGGCAACAGTTTCCTGGCATGCTTTCTTCGTACCGTATCTTGTTGGGTGATTCCTTCGAGTCCAGATCTCAATCTGCTTTTCCTTCAGGTTGTCTGAAAGAAATCAATTTCTCATTGTAGAAAATAAAGATATTAGCCATGTAACTCAAGCTGGTTTCATCCCTATCTTTTGAAATTTCGTTTCCAAGCGTGGAAAAGTACTATAGTAATGTAACATTGCCTACTCTCGAATAATTATCGTCGGTATATTCTTCACAAGTATTTTGCGAATTGATTCTCACGCGTTGAAACTTGGAATTCGAATCTACGACACAGCTCAAGTTGCACAGAGTTGCTATTTCTCTCTCATTCGTCAACAGTAAGACTTTTCGAGTGGATAGACGAAGGAATGACGTCGAAAATTCGTATTCCAGGCCGTAACAACACTTTGCGGACGAATGAACAATTTTATACATTTTCAAAAGAGCGTTGGCACGTCGACAGTTAGCTCAGAATGGATGGTAAGGAGCTCGAAACTGTTTGAACTCTCAGGAACTTTGGAAACAACTTCTGTATTGCAATACAGACGCGAGTAGTAATGATAAAAGTGACCGATATCAGAGATGGACTTCTGGCTCGAACAGAATACCAATGACTGTTCGATATAACAGTATATTCTTTTGGAATAGTTTGCAAATTGATTTTCTCGAGTCGAAACTCTAAATTTGAATCTACGACGTAGCTTACGTTACACAGAGCTGGTGCTCATTCCTTTATCTTGAACTGTTAGACTCTTTCGAGTGGTTAGGCAAAGGAATAATAGCAAAAATTTGTGTTCGAGGCTGTTGCAACTCCTTGCGGATCGATAACAATTCTTAAACAGTTCGAAAAGAGCGTTGGTACTTCGACAATCAACTCTGAATGGCTGGTAAGTAGCTCGAAACTGATGGAACTCCGAAGAACTTAGAAAAGAACTTCTGTATTGCAATAAAGACGCGAGGATTCCTGACAGAGTTCTGCAATATCGTCAGAGATCGACTGCTGACCGACTTAAAATAACAGTAGCTTATCGGATATATTCCAGTCGAGGAACAGACATAGTCTTGAATGAACAGCGTCATTTTCGTAGTCCATGGACGAAAAGTAGACTTTTATACAAGTAAAAGTTGCCCCAACTCATGCTGCACCGTCTATCCGTAGTGGAAAAGTCTCTTACGTTTGAATCCAGAATGTTTCGATCCTCTCCTTTCCGTCGTACCACCGGAGTATCCTCTGCGGCAACAGTTTCCTGGCATGCTTTCTTCGTACCGTATCTTGTTGGGTGATTCCTTCGAGTCCAGATCTCAATCTGCTTTTCCTTCAGGTTGTCTGAAAGAAATCAATTTCTCATTGTAGAAAATAAAGATATTAGCCATGTAACTCAAGCTGGTTTCATCCCTATCTTTTGAAATTTCGTTTCCAAGCGTGGAAAAGTACTATAGTAATGTAACATTGCCTACTCTCGAATAATTATCGTCGGTATATTATTTTCAAGTATTTTGCGAATTGATTCTCACGCGTTGAAACTTGGAATTCGAATCTACGACACAGCTCAAGTTGCACAGAGTTGCTATTTCTCTCTCATTCGTCAACAGTAAGACTTTTTCGAGTAGATAGACGAAGGAATAACGTCGAAAATTCGTATTCCAGGCTGTTACAACACTTTGCGGACGAATGAAAAATTTCATACATTTTCAAAAGAGCGTTGGTACGTCGACAGTTAGCTCAGAATGGATGGTAAGGAGCTCGAAACTGTTTGAACTCTCAGGAACTTTGGAAACAACTTCTGTATTGCAACACAGACGCGAGTAGTAATGATAAAAGTGACCGATATCAGAGATGGACTTCTGGCTCGAACAGAATACCAATGACTGTTCGATATAACAGTATATTCTTTTGGAATAGTTTGCAAATTGATTTTCTCGAGTCGAAACTCTAAATTTAAATCTACGACGTAGCTTACGTTACACAGAGCTGGTGCTCATTTCTTTATCTTGAACTGTTAGACTCTTTCGAGTGGTTAGGCGAAGGAATGATAGCAAAAATTTGTGTTCGAGGCTGTTGCGACTCCTTGCGGATCGATAACAATTCTTAAACAGTTCGAAAAGAGCGTTGGTACTTCGACAATCAACTCTGAATGACTGGTAAGTAGCTCGAAACTGATGGAACTCCGAAGAACTCAGAAAAGAACTTCTGTATTGCAATAAAGACGCGAGGATTCCTGACAGAGTTCTGCAATATCGTCAGAGATCGACTGCTGACCGACTTAAAATAACAGTAGCTTATCGGATATATTCCAGTCGAGGAACAGACATAGTCTTGAATGAACAGCGTCATTTTCGTAGTCCATGGACGAAAAGTAGACTTTTCTACAAGTAAAAGTTGCCCCAACTCATGCTGCACCGTCTATCCGTAGTGGAAAAGTCTCTTACGTTTGAATCCTGAATGTTTTGATCCTCTTCTCTCCGTCGTACCACCGGAGTATCCTCTGCGGCAACAGTTTCATGGCATGCTTTCTTCGTACCGTATCTTGTTGGGTGATTCCTTCCAGTCCAGATCTCAATCTGCTTTACCTTCGGCTCGTCTGAAAGATATCAATTTCTCATTGTAGAAAATAAACATCATAGAGATGTAACTACAGCTGTTTTCATTCCTATCTTTCGAAATTTCATTTCCAATCGTGGGAAATTACTATAGTGATGAAACATTGCCTACTCTCGAATAATTATCGTCGGTATATTCTTTCCAAGTATTTTGCGAATTGATTTTCTGGCGTTGAAACTTGGAATTCGAATCTACGACACAGCTCAAGTTGCACAGAGTTGCTATTTCTCTCTCATTCGTCAACAGTAAGACTTTTTCGAGTAGATAGACGAAGGAATAACGTCGAAAATTCGTATTCCAGGCTGTTACAACACTTTGCGGACGAATGAAAAATTTTATACATTTTCAAAAGAGCGTTGGTACGTCGACAGTTAGCTCAGAATGGATGGTAAGGAGCTCGAAACTGTTTGAACTCTCAGGAACTTTGGAAACAACTTCTGTATTGCAACACAGACGCGAGTAGTAATGATAAAAGTGACCGATATCAGAGATGGACTTCTGGCTCGATCAGGATACCAATGACTGTTCGATATAACAGTATATTCTCTTGGAATAGTTTGCAAATTGATTTTCTCGAGTCGAAACTCTAAATTTAAATCTACGACGTAGCTTACGTTACACAGAGCTGGTGCTCATTTCTTATTCTAGAATTGTTAGACTCTTTCGAGTGGTTAAGCGAAGGAATAATATCAAAAATTCGTATCCGAGGCTGTTGCAACTCCTTGCGGATCGATAACAATTTTTAAACAGTTTGAAAAGAGCATTGGTACTCCGACAATCAACTCTGAATGGCTGGTAAGGAGCTCGAAACTGTTGGAACTCCGAAGAACATCGAAAAGAACTTCTATATTGCAATAAAGACGCGAGGATTCCTGACAGAATTCTGCAATATCGTCAGAGATCGTCTGCTGACCGACTTAAGATAACAGTAGCTTATTGGATATATTCCATTTGAGGAACAGACATAGTCTTCAATGAACAGCGTCATTTCCGTAGTCCATGTGCGAAAAGTAGACTTTTATACGAGTAAAAGTTGCCCCAACTCATACTTCGTCCATCCGTAGTGGAAAAGTCTCTTACGTTTGAATCCAGGATGTTTTGATCCTCTTCTTTCTGTCGTACAACCGGGGCATCCTATGCGCCAACAGTTTCCAGGCATGCTTTCTTCGTACCGTATCTTGTTGGGTGATTCCTTCGAGTCCAGATCTCAATCTGCTTTTCCTTCAGGTTGTCTGAAAGAAATCAATTTCTCATTGTAGAAAATAAAGATATTAGCCATGTAACTCAAGCTGGTTTCATCCCTATCTTTTGAAATTTCGTTTCCAAGCGTGGAAAAGTACTATAGTAATGTAACATTGCCTACTCTCGAATAATTATCGTCGGTATATTATTTTCAAGTATTTTGCGAATTGATTCTCACGCGTTGAAACTTGGAATTCGAATCTACGACACAGCTCAAGTTGCACAGAGTTGCTATTTCTCTCTCATTCGTCAACAGTAAGACTTTTTCGAGTAGATAGACGAAGGAATAACGTCGAAAATTCGTATTCCAGGCTGTTACAACACTTTGCGGACGAATGAAAAATTTCATACATTTTCAAAAGAGCGTTGGTACGTCGACAGTTAGCTCAGAATGGATGGTAAGGAGCTCGAAACTGTTTGAACTCTCAGGAACTTTGGAAACAACTTCTGTATTGCAACACAGACGCGAGTAGTAATGATAAAAGTGACCGATATCAGAGATGGACTTCTGGCTCGAACAGAATACCAATGACTGTTCGATATAACAGTATATTCTTTTGGAATAGTTTGCAAATTGATTTTCTCGAGTCGAAACTCTAAATTTAAATCTACGACGTAGCTTACGTTACACAGAGCTGGTGCTCATTTCTTTATCTTGAACTGTTAGACTCTTTCGAGTGGTTAGGCGAAGGAATGATAGCAAAAATTTGTGTTCGAGGCTGTTGCGACTCCTTGCGGATCGATAACAATTCTTAAACAGTTCGAAAAGAGCGTTGGTACTTCGACAATCAACTCTGAATGACTGGTAAGTAGCTCGAAACTGATGGAACTCCGAAGAACTCAGAAAAGAACTTCTGTATTGCAATAAAGACGCGAGGATTCCTGACAGAGTTCTGCAATATCGTCAGAGATCGACTGCTGACCGACTTAAAATAACAGTAGCTTATCGGATATATTCCAGTCGAGGAACAGACATAGTCTTGAATGAACAGCGTCATTTTCGTAGTCCATGGACGAAAAGTAGACTTTTCTACAAGTAAAAGTTGCCCCAACTCATGCTGCACCGTCTATCCGTAGTGGAAAAGTCTCTTACGTTTGAATCCTGAATGTTTTGATCCTCTTCTCTCCGTCGTACCACCGGAGTATCCTCTGCGGCAACAGTTTCATGGCATGCTTTCTTCGTACCGTATCTTGTTGGGTGATTCCTTCGAGTCCAGATCTCAATCTGCTTTTCCTTCAGGTTGTCTGAAAGAAATCAATTTCTCATTGTAGAAAATAAAGATAATAGCTATGTGACTAGAGCTGTTCTCATCCCTATCTTTCAAAATTTCATTTCCAAGCGTGGAAAAGTACTATAGTGATAGAACATTGCCTACTCTCGAATAATTATCGTCGGTATATTATTTTCAAGTATTTTGCGAATTGATTCTCTCGCGTTGAAACTTGGAATTCGAATCTACGACGTAGCTTACGTTACACAGAGCCAGTACTTATTCCTTATTCTTGAACTCTTGGACTCTGTCGAGCGGTTAGGCAAACGAATGATATCGAAAATTCGTATTCGAGGCTGTTACGACTCTTTGCAGACCAATGAGAATTTTCATAGGTTTTGAAAAGAGCGTCGAATTGCCATTCATTCCCTTTCACCGCGTCGCTGCATCCACCGCCGCCGATGCAGAGTAGATAACCAAGCCTGGGTCTTTCTGCCGCCTTCTCCTCCTTTCCCAGGATCCTCGACGGATGTTCGTTCTCGCAGCTTCGTCGACAGCTTCCCGTGCGGCTCGGTCCGATGAATTTTTTTAGGCAGGATGGAGCGGAACGCGCATGAAACATAGAGAAAGGGACAAGCGTCAGAAGAATATACGAAAAAAATAATCGGTTACATTATTCATGTTTCTAATATCGTCGTGGACGACCGGAGATCTAGAAAATTAGATCCCGTCGTTATTCTCGAATAAGATTTTCGAAAGACGTCCGATATTCTTTCCCATTTCGCATCTCGATACGTTTCTAACTTCGGAATCGAACAGTTCGATCGAGATACTCTTTCGATACCGCAAAGATCATTTAGGCGGTAACGCGTATACTAAGCCAGTCGAATCCGAGTGTATAAGCAGGCCTGCGTGTCCCTTTTGGAAGTTCTTTCGTTAGAATCAATCTGAATTTAGAGCTTTGCAACTTTGTGCGATATCTCAAGTCTTGAAGAAGAAAAATGAAGAATAAAAAATAAAAGATAAAAAAAGAAAACACCAACGGGCGTGCGAGAAAGTTTCTTTCCTAACCCCGGCGTACCCGCGCAGAAAAAAAAGCTACTTGTGAGAATGAACCGGGCCGCGGCGACCGGGACGCTACGGAGAACATGGATCGATCCCCGACTCGAGTTGTCAGCCACGGCTGTGTTTTCACCGATCGCACCCGAAGTACAGGGCTTGACAGTCTAGTGTGATGGAACAAAGCGAGGACAGCCGCTGAATCGGACTAACCCGAGACAGCGGCGACCCTCACCGCCGTCCTCTTCTCCGAAGCGCCGTCGATCGATGGAGAAAAGAAAAAAGATTCGCTGCAAATTGTACGCTACAGGCCAGACCGCGAAACCGTGGAACGATGAAAGAACCAAAAAAGAAAGCTGACGAGCTTTCTCTGTGGTATCTCCCAGCGTGCCAACACGCCGCCGCAAGCCTCCGTTAAATCCTTATGACTTATGACTCTTTCTTTTAGTACGAAATCACATAGGCACAAATCGTCCCCTATCTTCCAGAGCCTAGACAACTGGCGATCACTCGGGGTCTACCATGTACGAATAATAACAAATATGTAACGTGTGCAATTCCAAGATATTTCTGGAATTGAAATTATCGAAACACGAGAGGTAGAATTGACGTTTTATTAAAGAAATTGTTACAATGGATTCGTTCGCACGAATTTGGCGAAACTGAGTGGCGGTAGACCCCGGTGTACATTAACAGAGAGCTTACAGCGGTTCTGTCTCAGGTCGGTCGACCTGAGGCGCAAAATATTGTCAGCGAACCCGAGTCTACTAACGTGCGTTCGGGTACGTTGCGTCGAAACTAATCTATGATAGAGGGAATAACGCCTACCGGACGGCGCGTGTCGTATCACTTTCCCAATAATATATATAGCATTCCTATGTCGTTGAGAAGAAATTGAAAAAAATAAAAAATAAAAGAAATTAAAACCAATCGAGACAAGCTTGCACCTGCTTATACACGCGACACGCGGTTGACGCGCGTGGGACAAAATTCAACGAGTTATCTCCGCGAACGCGAACAAATATTTCGAAAGTTATTTCGAAAGATGAGAAAAATTGAAACCGAAGATCGACTGGACTGGCAACGGTCTTTGCCGATAATTAACTCGGACGGGGCCGGAAAAGGTAAAAAAAAAAACAAAACGAAAATGCCGATATACGAAATTGAAATGATTATCAAACGTCTACGTAATATAATGCGTGGAATTACAATGTGCGGTGAGATTTTCAAAGAGGTTATGTACTCACGCGTCAGTTCCGCACGGCACGTCTGGACTCGCAGCGGCGATGATTCCTAACGTACATCGTTGTAGGCTGAAAAACAATAAGATACAACGTTAATGAGAAAGGAGCCGCCGACTTCTCGATTCAAACGCGTGATAATAAAATGAGACTCGTGAAAAAAAAAAAAAGAAAAACAAACCGTCACTCTGGCTATTCTTTGACTATAAGATCGCGACTTGGCCCGGAAAAACGACGGTTCCACAACTCAAAAATACCGGTCACTGTACACATACCAGAATTCGACTCGTCTTCTGTGATAAAGTAATTGTTTCGTCAACGAAGATTCGTTCAATATATCGGATTATTGGAATGAAATGTTATAGCGTCTTCGACTGGCGGCCATCTTTGGCTACGCTACACTGCGTCGGTCGAATACGATATGCTATATTTTTGTTGTCAGACTAAGTTTCAAACACGATAATACGCAAATCAACTATTTTACGATACTGTTGATTCTAATCGAGTATTATATCATAATTTATTCGAAAGATACACAATTGTTGGCTACTCACAAGTAAAAATAACAATTCAGGTCAAACTGCCGGAACGGTTGAAAAACTTCGTTATCTCTGAGTCATCTCTGAAAAATTCGAACTGGCACGCAACTTCACGGCGAACGAAATTAAACCGTCGACTTCACTTGGATAATTATTTATGATCGTTGAATCGCAAGATCACAATTTCTTACCTCGGCAAAGACGCGTACGTCAAATTATAACACCATACCTAAACTATGAGACGTCGGGACGTCGAGTGGCGTCGATTGGCGTCGCCAAGGTCACATATTCAAATTGAGATCGAGACTGAAGTATCGAAAATGTCGAAAATCGAACGGCGCTATCGATATACGAAACGCAAACTGCGCATGCGCCTGAACATATGATTGAAAACTACGTCACGCGACTCAAGGTCGACTCAAGGGCGACGACTCAGGGGCGTGGTCATAAAATTACGTCCCCGGGTGATTTATCTCAGAGGGAGGTTTAGAAATAGTTTCTCGATCGAAAAAATTCCAAAATTTGGCTGTAATTTAGAATGAACCGATTCGAAAGAGGTTCGGTGTTTTTTTTTTTTTTTTTCTCGTTCGTTACGTCGCTCGTCAAATACCGTAAATTCTTTAATTCTCTGTGTAATAATCGTCTGCGAGACGAATCACGTTCCGAATCTAAAGGATGAAAGACTTTTCGTAAAAACTTTCAAAATTGACCAATTTACCATTCCGAATTCTTAGGGGGCGATTAATTTCTATTGTTTGGGAGCTATCGTGTCTAATGCTTCAAAATTTCCCAATAATTTTCAACGAGAGAATTGAAAAATCAAATGGACTCTGCCAAAAATTTTAGAGGGGCAAATTTTTGATTTTCTCAATCGTCAAGAATTTATAAATATTTCTTCATCGAATAACATATTCGATATTATGTGATTTCTCGATAATTGTGCGTAAAAGAGTTGAAAAATTGATTATACCGTTTAAAAAATGCTGAATTTTCCGATTCTTCGGTCCACGAAAAGATGCTGTCGATTAATGATTACATTCGAAATGCTTCCAGATTTCTCACAAAAATGGTCAGGGATTAGGTCAATGATGTCTGTCGGACATCTATGTTGCATCTTAAATTACCATTATTTTTCTTCGTCGTTCCAACTTTCTCGTCGTAAAACATTTACATTTCACAATACAAATATAGGTAATGATAACATCTCTCGCGATTGATTGAAATTCAGTAATCACGTCTGTTTAAGATTCGACGAGCCTTCAGCTGAGAGTTGGGGCCGTAATATTCCGAACTGACGATATATGAGCGAAGCGTTTTCAAATATTCGGCTAAGGAAATCAATTTCTCATTGTAGGAAATAGAGATAATAGCGATGTAACTAAAGCTGTTCTCATCCATATCTTTCAAAATTTGATTCCCAAGCTCGGAAAAGTGCTATGGTAATAGAGCATTGCCTACTCTCGAATAATTATCGTCGGTATATTCTTTCCAAGTATTTTGCGAATTGATTTTCTCGCGTTGAAACTTGGAATTCGAATCTACGACACAGCTCAAGTTACACAGAGTTGGTATTTCTCTCTCATTCGTCAACAGTAAGACTTTTTCGAGTAGATGGACAAAGGGATAACGTCGAACATTCGTATTCCAGGCTGTTACAACACTTTGCGGACGAATGAAAAATTTTATACATTTTCAAAAGAGCGTTGGTAAGTCGACAGTTAGCTCAGAATGGATGGTAAGGAGCTCGGAACTGTTTGAACTCTCAGGAACTTTGGAAACAACTTCTGTATTGCAATACAGACGCGAGTAGTAATGATAAAAGTGAGCGATATGGGAGATAGACTTCTGGCTCGATCAGGATACCCATGACTGTTCGATATAACAGTATGTTCTGTTGGAATAGTTTGCAAATTGATTTTCTTGAGTCGAAACTTTCAATTTGAATCTACGACGTAGCTTACGTTACACAGAGCTGGTGCTCATTTCTTATTCTTGAATTGTCAGACTCTTTCGAGTGGTTAAGCGAAGGAATAATATCAAAAATTCGTATCCGAGGCTGTTGCAACTCCTCTCGGATCGATAACAATTCTTAAACAGTTCGAAAAGAGCGTTGGTACTTCGACAATCAACTCTGAATGGCTGGTAAGTAGCTCGAAACTGATGGAACTCCGAAGAACTTAGAAAAGAACTTCTGTATTGCAATAAAGACGCGAGGATTCCTGACAGAGTTCTGCAATATCGTCAGAGATCGACTGCTGACCGACTTAAAATAACAGTAGCTTATCGGATATATTCCAGTCGAGGAACAGACATAGTCTTGAATGAACAGCGTCATTTTCGTAGTCCATGGACGAAAAGTAGACTTTTATACAAGTAAAAGTTGCCCCAACTCATGCTGCACCGTCTATCCGTAGTGAAAAAGTCTCTTACGTTTGAATCCAGAATGTTTCGATCCTCTCCTTTCCGTCGTACCACCGGAGTATCCTCTGCGGCAACAGTTTCCTGGCATGCTTTCTTCGTACCGTATCTTGTTGGGTGATTCCTTCGAGTCCAGATCTCAATCTGCTTTTCCTTCAGGTTGTCTGAAAGAAATCAATTTCTCATTGTAGAAAATAAAGATATTAGCCATGTAACTCAAGCTGGTTTCATCCCTATCTTTTGAAATTTCGTTTTCAAGCGTGGAAAAGTACTATAGTAATGTAACATTGCCTACTCTCGAATAATTATCGTCGGTATATTATTTTCAAGTATTTTGCGAATTGATTCTCACGCGTTGAAACTTGGAATTCGAATCTACGACACAGCTCAAGTTGCACAGAGTTGCTATTTCTCTCTCATTCGTCAATAGTAAGACTTTTCGAGTGGATAGACGAAGGAATGACGTCGAAAATTCGTATTCCAGGCTGTAACAACACTTTGCGGACGAATGAAAAATTTTATACATTTTCAAAAGAGCGTTGGTAAGTCGACAGTTAGCTCAGAATGGATGGTAAGGAGCTCGGAACTGTTTGAACTCTCAGGAACTTTGGAAACAACTTCTGTATTGCAATACAGACGCGAGTAGTAATGATAAAAGTGAGCGATATGGGAGATAGACTTCTGGCTCGAACAGAATACCAATGACTGTTCGATATAACAGTATGTTCTTTTGGAATAGTTTGCAAATTGATTTTCTCGAGTCGAAACTCTAAATTTAAATCTACGACGTAGCTTACGTTACACAGAGCTGGTGCTCATTTCTTTATCTTGAACTGTTAGACTCTTTCGAGTGGTTAGGCGAAGGAATGATAGCAAAAATTTGTGTTCGAGGCTGTTGCGACTCCTTGCGGATCGATAACAATTCTTAAACAGTTCGAAAAGAGCGTTGGTACTTCGACAATCAACTCTGAATGACTGGTAAGTAGCTCGAAACTGATGGAACTCCGAAGAACTCAGAAAAGAACTTCTGTATTGCAATAAAGACGCGAGGATTCCTGACAGAGTTCTGCAATATCGTCAGAGATCGACTGCTGACAGACTTAAAATAACAGTAGCTTATCGGATATATTCCAGGCGAGGAACAGACATAGTCTTGAATGAACAGCGTCATTTTCGTAGTCCATGGACGAAAAGTAGACTCTTATACAAGTAAAAGTTGCCCCAACTCATGCTGCACCGTCTATCCGTAGTGGAAAAGTCTCTTACGTTTGAATCCAGAATGTTTCGATCCTCTTCTTTCCGTCGTACCACCGGAGTATCCTCTGCGGCAACAGTTTCCTGGCATGCTTTCTTCGTACCGTATCTTGTTGGGTGATTCCTTCGAGTCCAGATCTCAATCTGCTTTTCCTTCAGGTTGTCTGAAAGAAATCAATTTCTCATTGTAGAAAATAAAGATATTAGCCATGTAACTCAAGCTGGTTTCATCCCTATCTTTTGAAATTTCGTTTCCAAGCGTGGAAAAGTACTATAGTAATGTAACATTGCCTACTCTCGAATAATTATCGTCGGTATATTCTTCACAAGTATTTTGCGAATTGATTCTCACGCGTTGAAACTTGGAATTCGAATCTACGACACAGCTCAAGTTGCACAGAGTTGCTATTTCTCTCTCATTCGTCAACAGTAAGACTTTTCGAGTGGATAGACGAAGGAATGACGTCGAAAATTCGTATTCCAGGCCGTAACAACACTTTGCGGACGAATGAACAATTTTATACATTTTCAAAAGAGCGTTGGCACGTCGACAGTTAGCTCAGAATGGATGGTAAGGAGCTCGAAACTGTTTGAACTCTCAGGAACTTTGGAAACAACTTCTGTATTGCAATACAGACGCGAGTAGTAATGATAAAAGTGACCGATATCAGAGATGGACTTCTGGCTCGAACAGAATACCAATGACTGTTCGATATAACAGTATATTCTTTTGGAATAGTTTGCAAATTGATTTTCTCGAGTCGAAACTCTAAATTTGAATCTACGACGTAGCTTACGTTACACAGAGCTGGTGCTCATTCCTTTATCTTGAACTGTTAGACTCTTTCGAGTGGTTAGGCAAAGGAATAATAGCAAAAATTTGTGTTCGAGGCTGTTGCAACTCCTTGCGGATCGATAACAATTCTTAAACAGTTCGAAAAGAGCGTTGGTACTTCGACAATCAACTCTGAATGGCTGGTAAGTAGCTCGAAACTGATGGAACTCCGAAGAACTTAGAAAAGAACTTCTGTATTGCAATAAAGACGCGAGGATTCCTGACAGAGTTCTGCAATATCGTCAGAGATCGACTGCTGACCGACTTAAAATAACAGTAGCTTATCGGATATATTCCAGTCGAGGAACAGACATAGTCTTGAATGAACAGCGTCATTTTCGTAGTCCATGGACGAAAAGTAGACTTTTATACAAGTAAAAGTTGCCCCAACTCATGCTGCACCGTCTATCCGTAGTGGAAAAGTCTCTTACGTTTGAATCCAGAATGTTTCGATCCTCTCCTTTCCGTCGTACCACCGGAGTATCCTCTGCGGCAACAGTTTCCTGGCATGCTTTCTTCGTACCGTATCTTGTTGGGTGATTCCTTCGAGTCCAGATCTCAATCTGCTTTTCCTTCAGGTTGTCTGAAAGAAATCAATTTCTCATTGTAGAAAATAAAGATATTAGCCATGTAACTCAAGCTGGTTTCATCCCTATCTTTTGAAATTTCGTTTCCAAGCGTGGAAAAGTACTATAGTAATGTAACATTGCCTACTCTCGAATAATTATCGTCGGTATATTATTTTCAAGTATTTTGCGAATTGATTCTCACGCGTTGAAACTTGGAATTCGAATCTACGACACAGCTCAAGTTGCACAGAGTTGCTATTTCTCTCTCATTCGTCAACAGTAAGACTTTTTCGAGTAGATAGACGAAGGAATAACGTCGAAAATTCGTATTCCAGGCTGTTACAACACTTTGCGGACGAATGAAAAATTTCATACATTTTCAAAAGAGCGTTGGTACGTCGACAGTTAGCTCAGAATGGATGGTAAGGAGCTCGAAACTGTTTGAACTCTCAGGAACTTTGGAAACAACTTCTGTATTGCAACACAGACGCGAGTAGTAATGATAAAAGTGACCGATATCAGAGATGGACTTCTGGCTCGAACAGAATACCAATGACTGTTCGATATAACAGTATATTCTTTTGGAATAGTTTGCAAATTGATTTTCTCGAGTCGAAACTCTAAATTTAAATCTACGACGTAGCTTACGTTACACAGAGCTGGTGCTCATTTCTTTATCTTGAACTGTTAGACTCTTTCGAGTGGTTAGGCGAAGGAATGATAGCAAAAATTTGTGTTCGAGGCTGTTGCGACTCCTTGCGGATCGATAACAATTCTTAAACAGTTCGAAAAGAGCGTTGGTACTTCGACAATCAACTCTGAATGACTGGTAAGTAGCTCGAAACTGATGGAACTCCGAAGAACTCAGAAAAGAACTTCTGTATTGCAATAAAGACGCGAGGATTCCTGACAGAGTTCTGCAATATCGTCAGAGATCGACTGCTGACCGACTTAAAATAACAGTAGCTTATCGGATATATTCCAGTCGAGGAACAGACATAGTCTTGAATGAACAGCGTCATTTTCGTAGTCCATGGACGAAAAGTAGACTTTTCTACAAGTAAAAGTTGCCCCAACTCATGCTGCACCGTCTATCCGTAGTGGAAAAGTCTCTTACGTTTGAATCCTGAATGTTTTGATCCTCTTCTCTCCGTCGTACCACCGGAGTATCCTCTGCGGCAACAGTTTCATGGCATGCTTTCTTCGTACCGTATCTTGTTGGGTGATTCCTTCCAGTCCAGATCTCAATCTGCTTTACCTTCGGCTCGTCTGAAAGATATCAATTTCTCATTGTAGAAAATAAACATCATAGAGATGTAACTACAGCTGTTTTCATTCCTATCTTTCGAAATTTCATTTCCAATCGTGGGAAATTACTATAGTGATGAAACATTGCCTACTCTCGAATAATTATCGTCGGTATATTCTTTCCAAGTATTTTGCGAATTGATTTTCTGGCGTTGAAACTTGGAATTCGAATCTACGACACAGCTCAAGTTGCACAGAGTTGCTATTTCTCTCTCATTCGTCAACAGTAAGACTTTTTCGAGTAGATAGACGAAGGAATAACGTCGAAAATTCGTATTCCAGTCTGTTACAACACTTTGCGGACGAATGAAAAATTTTATACATTTTCAAAAGAGCGTTGGTACGTCGACAGTTAGCTCAGAATGGATGGTAAGGAGCTCGAAACTGTTTGAACTCTCAGGAACTTTGGAAACAACTTCTGTATTGCAACACAGACGCGAGTAGTAATGATAAAAGTGACCGATATCAGAGATGGACTTCTGG
The DNA here is from genome assembly GCA_963978835.1 of Tenthredo scrophulariae. Lineage (NCBI taxonomy): Eukaryota > Metazoa > Arthropoda > Insecta > Hymenoptera > Tenthredinidae > Tenthredo > Tenthredo scrophulariae. The sequence goes on from OZ022229.1 coordinate 60,059, forward strand.
CTCGATCAGGATACCAATGACTGTTCGATATAACAGTATATTCTCTTGGAATAGTTTGCAAATTGATTTTCTCGAGTCGAAACTCTAAATTTAAATCTACGACGTAGCTTACGTTACACAGAGCTGGTGCTCATTTCTTATTCTAGAATTGTTAGACTCTTTCGAGTGGTTAAGCGAAGGAATAATATCAAAAATTCGTATCCGAGGCTGTTGCAACTCCTTGCGGATCGATAACAATTTTTAAACAGTTTGAAAAGAGCATTGGTACTCCGACAATCAACTCTGAATGGCTGGTAAGGAGCTCGAAACTGTTGGAACTCCGAAGAACATCGAAAAGAACTTCTATATTGCAATAAAGACGCGAGGATTCCTGACAGAATTCTGCAATATCGTCAGAGATCGTCTGCTGACCGACTTAAGATAACAGTAGCTTATTGGATATATTCCATTTGAGGAACAGACATAGTCTTCAATGAACAGCGTCATTTCCGTAGTCCATGTGCGAAAAGTAGACTTTTAGACGAGTAAAAGTTGCCCCAACTCATACTTCGTCCATCCGTAGTGGAAAAGTCTCTTACGTTTGAATCCAGGATGTTTTGATCCTCTTCTTTCTGTCGTACAACCGGGGCATCCTATGCGCCAACAGTTTCCAGGCATGCTTTCTTCGTACCGTATCTTGTTGGGTGATTCCTTCGAGTCCAGATCTCAATCTGCTTTTCCTTCAGGTTGTCTGAAAGAAATCAATTTCTCATTGTAGAAAATAAAGATAATAGCTATGTGACTAGAGCTGTTCTCATCCCTATCTTTCAAAATTTCATTTCCAAGCGTGGAAAAGTACTATAGTGATAGAACATTGCCTACTCTCGAATAATTATCGTCGGTATATTATTTTCAAGTATTTTGCGAATTGATTCTCTCGCGTTGAAACTTGGAATTCGAATCTACGACGTAGCTTACGTTACACAGAGCCAGTACTTATTCCTTATTCTTGAACTCTTGGACTCTGTCGAGCGGTTAGGCAAACGAATGATATCGAAAATTCGTATTCGAGGCTGTTACGACTCTTTGCAGACCAATGAGAATTTTCATAGGTTTTGAAAAGAGCGTCGAATTGCCATTCATTCCCTTTCACCGCGTCGCTGCATCCACCGCCGCCGATGCAGAGTAGATAACCAAGCCTGGGTCTTTCTGCCGCCTTCTCCTCCTTTCCCAGGATCCTCGACGGATGTTCGTTCTCGCAGCTTCGTCGACAGCTTCCCGTGCGGCTCGGTCCGATGAATTTTTTTAGGCAGGATGGAGCGGAACGCGCATGAAACATAGAGAAAGGGACAAGCGTCAGAAGAATATACGAAAAAAATAATCGGTTACATTATTCATGTTTCTAATATCGTCGTGGACGACCGGAGATCTAGAAAATTAGATCCCGTCGTTATTTTCGAATAAGATTTTCGAAAGACGTCCGATATTCTTTCCCATTTCGCATCTCGATACGTTTCTAACTTCGGAATCGAACAGTTCGATCGAGATACTCTTTCGATACCGCAAAGATCATTTAGGCGGTAACGCGTATACTAAGCCAGTCGAATCCGAGTGTATAAGCAGGCCTGCGTGTCCCTTTTGGAAGTTCTTTCGTTAGAATCAATCTGAATTTAGAGCTTTGCAACTTTGTGCGATATCTCAAGTCTTGAAGAAGAAAAATGAAGAATAAAAAATAAAAGATAAAAAAAGAAAACACCAACGGGCGTGCGAGAAAGTTTCTTTCCTAACCCCGGCGTACCCGCGCAGAAAAAAAAGCTACTTGTGAGAATGAACCGGGCCGCGGCGACCGGGACGCTACGGAGAACATGGATCGATCCCCGACTCGAGTTGTCAGCCACGGCTGTGTTTTCACCGATCGCACCCGAAGTACAGGGCTTGACAGTCTAGTGTGATGGAACAAAGCGAGGACAGCCGCTGAATCGGACTAACCCGAGACAGCGGCGACCCTCACCGCCGTCCTCTTCTCCGAAGCGCCGTCGATCGATGGAGAAAAGAAAAAAGATTCGCTGCAAATTGTACGCTACAGGCCAGACCGCGAAACCGTGGAACGATGAAAGAACCAAAAAAGAAAGCTGACGAGCTTTCTCTGTGGTATCTCCCAGCGTGCCAACACGCCGCCGCAAGCCTCCGTTAAATCCTTATGACTTATGACTCTTTCTTTTAGTACGAAATCACATAGGCACAAATCGTCCCCTATCTTCCAGAGCCTAGACAACTGGCGATCACTCGGGGTCTACCATGTACGAATAATAACAAATATGTAACGTGTGCAATTCCAAGATATTTCTGGAATTGAAATTATCGAAACACGAGAGGTAGAATTGACGTTTTATTAAAGAAATTGTTACAATGGATTCGTTCGCACGAATTTGGCGAAACTGAGTGGCGGTAGACCCCGGTGTACATTAACAGAGAGCTTACAGCGGTTCTGTCTCAGGTCGGTCGACCTGAGGCGCAAAATATTGTCAGCGAACCCGAGTCTACTAACGTGCGTTCGGGTACGTTGCGTCGAAACTAATCTATGATAGAGGGAATAACGCCTACCGGACGGCGCGTGTCGTATCACTTTCCCAATAATATATATAGCATTCCTATGTCGTTGAGAAGAAATTGAAAAAAATAAAAAATAAAAGAAATTAAAACCAATCGAGACAAGCTTGCACCTGCTTATACACGCGACACGCGGTTGACGCGCGTGGGACAAAATTCAACGAGTTATCTCCGCGAACGCGAACAAATATTTCGAAAGTTATTTCGAAAGATGAGAAAAATTGAAACCGAAGATCGACTGGACTGGCAACGGTCTTTGCCGATAATTAACTCGGACGGGGCCGGAAAAGGTAAAAAAAAAAACAAAACGAAAATGCCGATATACGAAATTGAAATGATTATCAAACGTCTACGTAATATAATGCGTGGAATTACAATGTGCGGTGAGATTTTCAAAGAGGTTATGTACTCACGCGTCAGTTCCGCACGGCACGTCTGGACTCGCAGCGGCGATGATTCCTAACGTACATCGTTGTAGGCTGAAAAACAATAAGATACAACGTTAATGAGAAAGGAGCCGCCGACTTCTCGATTCAAACGCGTGATAATAAAATGAGACTCGTGAAAAAAAAAAAAAGAAAAACAAACCGTCACTCTGGCTATTCTTTGACTATAAGATCGCGACTTGGCCCGGAAAAACGACGGTTCCACAACTCAAAAATACCGGTCACTGTACACATACCAGAATTCGACTCGTCTTCTGTGATAAAGTAATTGTTTCGTCAACGAAGATTCGTTCAATATATCGGATTATTGGAATGAAATGTTATAGCGTCTTCGACTGGCGGCCATCTTTGGCTACGCTACACCACGCTACACTGCGTCGGTCGAATACGATATGCTATATTTTTGTTGTCAGACTGCGTTTCAAACACGATTATACGCAGATCAACTATTTTACGATACTGTTGATTGTAATCGAGTATTATATCATAATTTATTCGAAAGATACACAATTGTTGGCTACTTACAAGTAAAAATAACAATTCAGGTCAAACTGCCGGAACGGTTGAAAAACTTTGACTCGGATCTGTATGTTTGTAAAACGTTTCATCGGAAATGAATAGCATGCTCGAACTTTTGAGAAGAGAAACTATGTTCACTTTTTTTCACCATGTTTACGTCAGTTTTTCAGCTCAAAAACATTGATTTACTGGAGATAATTATTCTCCCGCTTTATTTTTTGATCTGATTGAATCATATTTCCAAAGAATTTGATCACGACTCGATATTATTGCACGAAGAATTGAAGAATTTACGGTTACTAACGAGGGACGAACATAGACACCACCCACCACCGACCGGTCGAGACAAGTCGAGAGAAAAATTCGAACCGGCATGCCACTTCACGGCGAACGAAATTAAACCGTCGACTTCACTTGGATAATTATTTATGATCGTTGAATCGCAAGATCACAATTTCTCACCTCGGCAAAGACGCGTCGGTCAAATTATAACACCAAACCTAAACTATGAGACCAGTCGGACGCCAAACAACAACCGTAATCAACTGTAATGGCGTCGAAAGGCGTCGTGTCGTGGCGTCCTAAATTACGCCGAGAATGCCCGCAGGGTGGTGCTGCGCGCAGCGCCGCCAGCGCCTCTTCGGTTGGCTCAAATCACTAAATTAGCCTCACGCCACGCCGTAAAGTTCTTTTTTGTTCTATTTCCCAGTTATCCGGTAAAACCGATGTACCAACTTAACTCTCCCTCTTCCTAGACTTCAAACATGAATTCACCAGGCCTTATTGATTCAAACACTCAGGGATCATTCAACACTAAATATTGCTCTTATCTGAGACTGATTGCAAATGACCCAACCGTTTTTAAAACCCAGTCCGTGAATTTTTGCGGTACGTTCGGGAATTAACTACAGAATAAATTAGGTGTAACTAATAATATCACCGATAATAATAATATTATATAATAATATAACCGACTCGAAAGAGATTCTGTAGTTTTTTCTCTTCCGTTACGAACCTATTTATTACCGCTTCTAATTCAACACCTACCTTGATGCGGCTCTGAGAGACTGACTATTCGTCTTTCAATCTCACCTACGATACGAATCGCGTTCTGAATCTAATCGATGAAATATACTGCTGAATTTTTTTTTTTTTCTCAAAATTGACGAATCTATCTTTTTCGATTTCTTAGGGGACGATCAATTCTCAATACTTGAGAAATTATACAATCATGTGCAATGCTTCAAGATTTTCAGATAATTTTCAACAATAGAAATTAGGATGAATTATATGATCGTTTCAAAAATGCTGAATAGTATCATAAAAAAATGCTGAAAAGTATCATAGACAACTTTTGAATTTGAAGTGATTTGACTAGATTTTGCTCGCTATGAACGAGCTTTGAAAATTCTTAATTATTCATTGTGACGGTAGAATATTGAAATAGAATATTTCAAACTCACATAATACGTCGAACGTACTTTTCTTGATGTCAGCATTCCCGAATTGTGAATCTCCTCGTTAGCGGAACGTCGTAACGTACAGATTGTTGACCAACTTGACGCTGGCCATCCGAAATAAATGAATCGCCTCCGTGCTATCTGCTAGCCGTAGCGAAAGATACCTTCGGAGGAAGTTGAAGCATCTCCTCGAGTGCTTTTTCGCATCCGCTAACACCGGTGACGGAGAAAACGGATAATTATCCACATAGAGTCATAGGTAATTCACTCGAATGAACGATCGAAAACAATCTCAGTAAGATATTCCACGGAGTCAAGGAGTACGTTGGTTAATTCGACACAAAACTACACAAGTTCCCGACTGTCGCAGGCTCTGACAATTATCTAGGTCACCGCTTTTTATCGGTAAGTTGTCGCTGAGCGACGAATGGTAGCGCCATATCGCGGTCGCATTGTCGAACTATTTTCTACCGGTAACGTCATGTGCCAATCATATCATGTGTCGATAACGTCGGTACCGCTCGTAGTCTGCAACCCGCGGGTCATTGCTGTCGTCCATAGCTGGGGATTGCATATCGTGAGGCGTAATTAGCAAACTTAGTTCGGCAATGTGACCGCGAGATGGCGATACCATTCTTCACCCCGTGCGCCAACTTTATGATTTCAAACGTACGAAATCATGCACCTTTGATGATTTTCGACCTATTGGCGAAGAAGGGACAGCAGAAAATGATTCGACGATTGTTTTTACAATTTTGTAGGAAAGTAATTGAAGATTGCGCCGATTCACTATAATAATACATCTTTATTGGATAAACAATCTTAACGTATGATTATTCAATGCAATTAACAGTTGTAGATGTATCGTTATACGTGTAATATATTACGTATATCACTGAAAACTGGATATTTGTCATTTTTCAAGTTCGGAAATTACCTAAAACTATTATTATACTTCAAACTAATCGTTGCGACGACATTACGAACAATTACATATGAAAGTATAACTAACAGCGTGTCAAGTACAATGTTTGACGCAAATGATTTTCATATCGATCGTTATGTAGAAATGACTATTTGAAAAAAAAAAACTGATTTTTTTATTATTTTTTTCAACAGCTGTCATTTCTACGAAAGGATTGTCAGAAATTTCTGCTCATGCTACATCGCAGCTATTACCTGTTTAAATGAGAAAGAACTTATGTTTCATTCTGGAGACGATGCCTGACAGAGAAAATAAGTACACCATCAGCAATGATTCCAGAAAGAAGGTCCTACCCGATGGCTCATATCTCCGTCATTTCATACTTTTTGTTTATTCGTAATTATTTAAAATCATTCAGAAGACTACTATGTATATGTGTGACATGAAAATTATTTTATATAATTCATAGCTGCGTTAAAACTTTGTTTTCATTTTTATACCTATTTTTCCGAGCGCCAAGGTGGTGTAAACCCTTGATCATCTACAAGATGTACATACGGATCAATAATATAGATCGATAATACTCATTTTTACTCATAAGCGCAATAATAACGGTTAAACTAACAATGAAAGAAATAAAAGAGTAAGGAGGAGGCGGCGCACCCTCCCACTTCCTCCCCCTCTCACAAAAGAATAATAATACAGTTTACTAATTACAAACCCAATAATATCGGATGAATCAACAATGCAAGCGATAAAAGAGGAAGGAGGAGGCCACCCGCCCTCCCACTTCCTCCCACTTCCTCCCCCTATCGCCGAGATCAACACAGATCTCTAAAATACTTACAAATACTAGCTCACTAATAGCTAATAATAAAGCTAGAGAATTAAACTGCCTTCGCGATCAAAAAAAAACGGCCTTGCCTCCCTGGAGGGGCGCGGAGGGGATGGGGGCTAAAAAAAAACCCCCCACCCCCTCCTATCGCCCCACCAGGGAGGAAAGTCCGCCGTATGTACATACGTATCATACGTAAAATATAATAATCTAATCATCGATTCGGCAAATTTATTCCAACAGCTAATTACATATAAATCACAATGTTATACTACATAGTTACCAAGTCTGATATGTATCTATAATGTGACCTCATGCCTATTGAAAATATTACAATGAAATTATATTGTCACTAAATATGACACTTATGACAGTGCAGAGGGCACAAAATTATATAAACTATATACTATATGGTATTCACATTATAGATACGCATCATATACTATATCGTATATACTATAGAGTATACCATATACTATATAGTATATACCATATACTCTAATTAAGCTAGTTCGCTGAAGCAGCCGGCGACATTCCCACGCTGTCCTTGTGGTGCGGCATCTTGAAGAAAATGTGGGGTCCTTCCTCTGGAAGAATCTTCGGAGATTCTCCGGTCGTTCGACACTGCGTGTAAACGAATCCATTCCCCGGCTGGCCCAATACCATCCTGTGAACATATTTCATATTTTTATTACAAAGCTAGTTTACAGAGGAACAAAGACCGAAAAGTTACAATTAATATAATATCGTGTCGATCATGAGTGATAATAATTGTAGTATAAATGTATTCGGGGCTCATACTCCGTTGAAGCGGTTTGATAGTACCACTGTTGTTCAAGCATCACGTTTTTCAACCTTTTTTTTCATTCCCTTGTTCCTGATTTCATTTCGACTTCATTCTTTCGTTGGTTGATGTTCATGTTATTTGGTTTCACTTCATTTCATTGCATGGCGTGTCATTTCATATCGCGTTGCTTGCGGTCTTAGCACGGCGTTATCGAAACTAAGTGCAGTTGATTTTTTTTTTTTTTTTTTGGCTGACATCCGAGCGGATTCGATATTATTACTAATAAACCGATACTCGATGAAATCTCAAGTTTTAATGTCATACATCTCATTGATCTTCCAATATCAATTTATTCGCATTCTTCATTTTTTTCTGGATCTCTGGATCCAAGTCTCGACTACGTATGCAGAGTTCATAAATTGATAAATCGTTCGTGAATTAAAATGGGGGAAAGGTATGTTACCTGATATTAATAAGGTGGAGGAGCATCTTATCCCCGCACGTTCACCGGTGAAAAAATATGTGATGTAGCGATGGCATGTCTTGCAGATCGTAGTACATCGCGAAAAATGTCAGACTTTCTTCCCGAAATTCGTATGTGCCTACAAACGAATCAGGAGTCCAATCATATCGACACGACGATCGAATAGGAGCAGTTCAAAGTTAGACGAGATGAATGACTGGTCAGCACTGTTTGAACCAGAGGTGTGAATGACTGCTCGTTGTTTATCTGTGGAAATTATGATCTATAAGGCCTAATGACGAGTATCCCTAAAAAAAAAAAAAAAAAAACTATCTCATACCTCGAACGTGAGCGTCCTAGAACAGCCGGTACGAAGAGTCCGCAGTTGTAGTCAAAGCAGCAACAGCAGCTGTCACTGGAGCACGTGGTTCATCCCTCAAGATACATAATTTTTACATCAGTGTACTACAAAAAATACCACACAAACATTCAACACGATTGGGTTTTCGGTTGAAACACGGCATAAATCGAGTGCAGTTACGGCTTGGTATAGCGAATGTATGAAAAGGTGAGCACAAATTCGTTGAGCTATACATCGGGAGTCTTGCGACCGCGATACGTCCGCGCAACGCCAGGTCCGAGAGCAGACTGACGTTGTTCGTAGTGCTGGCAATCAGGTAGACACGGGGGGGGATTAGGCTTGCTGAGATCCGTAAACAACACGAGCTAGCCATTGACCACGCGTGACGTGTGACTCAATACAGAAAAAAAAAAAAGAAAATAGGCAAAAAGCAATAACATATCGTTATACGCGCGAACACACGAGTTATTGAATGTTTAGTCAATTTCGAGAAACCAAATAAATTACAGAAGCTGAAAAAATATTGTTAAATTTCATTATTCTAATTATACACTCGATTGGACTATATGCGCTGGTTTAGTTACCATTTTATGTAAATAATCAGAGGTTATTTTCGTCTTCAATGACCTCTAGTATCTATAAATCAAGAGTTTTTGAACAAACATTGAAATCTGTTTCAATCCACGCTTCCCCAAGTAGCACTGTCTATGCTATCACGTCATGTAATACCCTGGTCGACAGAGCCTTGCGGCAGAAGTATCTATGTTGTTTGAATATTCATTCACGAAAAGCTACGTGGTGTTGGAAATGACCAATGAGCTGTCTGTCAAACAATAATGCTGTAAAAAATAGAAGGAAGGAATAAAGAAATTTCGAAGTACAATTTAAAGTAATCATTAATATACTGAGATGATAATTATTTCAAGTTTCAATGAAACTTTACATATGTTGTAAGAAATATCAATTTGCACATTGTTATTCGCGGTAAAAAGAATAGAAAATATGGTTGGGGACATAACAATTTCTCCAATTACAATCGGAGTCTGCTGGTAGGAATACGCAACGTGTAAAACTTGAAGAAAAGATAAATTTCATTTGGCGGACGCTCTCACGAATAACACATGTTAACTCATTGGCGACGCAAAGGTCACTGAACTTCATAGCATCAGCCGATTCTCTGCAATCGAGTGGAGTGGAGTGGAGTGGAGTTGATTCTGAACAATTGTCAGAGTGGGATGCAATAATTCTACGATAACTGCGTGAAATACAAAATACCCGCTTTATTGACTGAATAGTTGGTTGTTTAGTCAAATGCGCTGATTAGCATGACCCGTGTATAAGTAATTATGCGACTATTTAACGAGCAACATTTCAGGTCATTCGCAAAGGCAAGTGTCTGGCTTGTATCAGCGCATTTGTTCAGGGGGCACCACGAGAAGGCAACCAACACCACCCCCCGCCTGAAAAGTGAACATATCAATTCGTAACAATATTAAATTGATGAAAACTGCAGATTCTCCAGAACTTGACGAACTTGTAGAGCCTGTAAAAACTTTCGGAGCTATAGAATAACATAGGGAATATTATTCAAATTTCGATAGATGAATAGTTTTAGTGATAGACGATAAATGAGTCAATTAGAAAGTCACACAAACAAGTACAATAAAAATAAATATCCCTATTGGTTAGGTATATGACGCGCGAGATTCGACCGATTCTATACATATACCCGAACGGCAGCTAAACGGCGCGGTGACAGTATAATTTTCATAATTTATTTCTTCTCGCGATAACCGGGGGGATCAAAGTATTTATCTTAGAATGTGGGTCCAACTCCAAAGAGCTTTCATTCGGGTCCAGCTTCGATTAAATCAGTGCACGGAGAGTTGAGGTATGATTATTTCCAGTTTCCGAGTACTCATTTCGTCTGAAAAAATTTTCGTCGACTTCTGTTCACCTCCGCCTTTTTTTTTTTTTTTTTTTTTTTCGACTTATCGCGTAATCTCATGTAAGTAACCATCTTCACATCCTTCAGCCAGATCTGACAGTTCACTAAAGCTATACGGATAAAAGTGAGGAAAGAGTGGCCACCACTAGACAGCTGCAGTGACATCAGTTGCAAGATGTCGGTCTTGTCGACGATGTTAACGTAACATAGGGAGCTTTCCATCTACAGCCAAAAATCAACACGCTCAGACACACAGCTAAACGATTGGTCTTTTCCGTTTGCCCCAGCCAATCATATTATTGCTGTGTGTCTGACTGCGTCGATTCTTGGCTGTAGATGGAAAGCTCCCATAGAGAATCGATTGCCCAAGGCCACGGAAGCCCGAGGCAGAGCTGTCAGTTCTGTTCGAAAGACTCGGTAGAGTCTCGCGCCAAAAACAATAAATAAACAATTTCATAGCAATTATGATATTCAGGTATACGGCGCGCGAGACTCGAAAAATTCGTAGGAGCATGTCGCTCTCAAATTTATTTATGTTGTACGTTCTTCATGGACTAACTTTACGGGTCTAACCACATGCGCTCAGCTAAAGAGACAGCTGCTGAGAATGAGAAAAATCATTATCCACAAAAATAACTACAAAACTTTGTAAATAATGTTCGTTGTAAATATTGTTCAAATTAGCAACAATGTCCCGTAGAAAAGCAATAAATATAAACTATTTAACCAATGAGCACGCGCCTTGGAGCTTGTCTAATTTATTTGTCACATTGATTATAGTGATCCAATTGTGTTGTTAAACCCGCCTTGCGTCGTAGACAATTTAGGAAGACTGGCTTTGGTATTTTCATTTCAACTGTCGGACCGTCATAATAACTTCAGATATCGAATGTGTAGAACACAAAAAAACATGATTGAAAAAATGTTGAATTAAAAATCATTAGGTAGTCAGCAAAATTTTACAAAAAGTAAGTTCCCAGACAGCACAAAATTACAAGTGGTCTTAAAGACGTTATACGGACGTCAAATGCGTCACTTTCTGAGGTCTTGAGGACGTCTCAAGTCTTAAAGACGTATCAATTGTTAAAGACGTCTCAATTGTTAAAGACGTCAAAAAGTGACGCATTTGACGTCTTTAAGAGCACTTGTAATTTTGTGCCGTCTGGGTTACTTGAATATACATCGAATCAAATGACCCGCCAAGTACCACTTCCTAAATTTGTTTCTTCACAAATTTTCTTACTGTCAATTATATTAATTTTATTGTTACTAGTAACAAGATACATGAGTAAATATGATAGATATCTCCGAGAGCCCCTACGACGGAGATTGGCGTAAAGAGCGGAATTGGTGTTTATATTTAATTATCCGTCCACAAAAATTAACGGCTTACAGGGAAATATGAGCATACGTGTATAATGAAAAATTGTACAAAAAGTAGTGAAACCAACCGCAAGAGCACCGTTGGTGCAAAAATCTTTCGCCAAGTGCAATGATGTTGAAAATGCTTACTGAAAAAAAGAATTGAAATCAGATACAGTTGCCAAGTACATGTCTTTTCTGTACCAAAAGTTTATAACAGAAGAAAAGAAAATAGAAAGTGAAACGAAAAAAATTAATTTTTTCAGTGGGCATTTTCAACATTATTGCACTTGGCGAAAGGTTTGTGCACCAAAGGTGCTTTTGTGGTTTATTAATTACACGAGAGAGAGAGAGAACAAATAATAGAAAGGCACGGAAACAATAAAATTAGTAGATCTCGTGGAACCTATAAAACCTGTGAAACCTCTAAGAGCTGTAAAATGTAACGAGTATTATTTAAATTTCAATAAATAAATAGTTTCCATGAGATAGAATAAATGAATGAATTAGAAAGTAACACGAAGGATCATTTTCCATAGCAATACACATAAGAAACATACAGCACAATAATTTTCAAAGCATCACGTGAATAATTTTCAGAATAATTATGATTAATTAAAAAATGAAACAGCTGAGTGATAATATTAATGACACGAGAGAGAAGAAAGAATAGAAAAGCATGGAAATGATAAAAATTCGTAGATCTAGTGGAACCTATATGAGACCTGTAAAACGTAGAAGGTATAATTAAATCGTATGCGTGTGATTTTCACATATAGTAATAAATGAAGTACATAAATATTAATGCATGAAATATTGAGGACATAACAGAGGCGAAGTATGGATGAAATATGTGAATCTTGTAGAATTTGTAGACTCCGAAAAATCCGAGGGACCCCAAAGACAGGAAGGACACGAAAGACTGGAATGGAATAGAATAGTTAATTAATATTCCCGTTATGTCGAGAAACAAAGAAGTACAACACATTATGAGAGTAAAAAATAGAATTACGGGCATACAATGCACTTACGTCTAGCTAAACTAATTTAAATTAAGTTGAGATAAACCAGCGCGTTGCCGCAGAAAGGGGAGAGAGAGAGAAGTCGAAGGAAGAGAGCAAGAGAGACGCGAAACACTCCGAAAGACGCATAAGACGTAAAAGGAACGTGGGACTCGAGGAACCTGACGGCCCCAAAAGGCCCAAAAGGCCCAAAAGGCCCAAAAGGCCCAAAAGCCCCGAATGACCCAACAGACGTGAAAGACACGAGGGATTCGAGGAACCTTATGGCCCCAAAGAATCCGAAACACGCTAGAGACCCCGAAAAACCCGTTACGTCAACGTGTTACTCGGCGGGCCAATATTACAATTACTCGAGGATCACCGACATGGTTGTTCTCTCGTACTTGTCTACGAAGGCCCGCCAAGTACCGCTACCTGCAAATTTATTTTTTTCGTTTCATTTCCTTTTTTTTCTCGCGAGTGAACGAACGCAAGGCTATTTAATTTTCTTTTTTTCTGTTATAAACTTTTGGTATACAAAGGACATGTACTTGGCAACTGTATCTGATTTCAATTCTTTTTTTCAGTAAGCATTCTCAACATTATTGCGCTTGGCGAAAGATTTTTGCACCAACGGCGCTTTTGTGGTTGATCTCACTACTTTTTGTACAATTTTGTATTATACACGTATGCTCCTATTTCCCTGTGAGCCGTTAATTTTTGTGGACAGATAATTAAATATAAATATCAATTCCGCTCTTTACGCCAATCTCCGTCGTAGGGGCCCTCGGAGATATCCATCATATTTACTCATAGATCTTGTTACTAGTAACAATAAAAATAATGTAATTGACAGTAGGAAAATTTGTGTAGAAAAAAAAATAAAATTTAAGGAAGTGGTACTTGGCGGGTCGTTTGATTCGATGTATATTTAAGTAACCCTGACAGCACAAAATTACAAGTTGTCTTTAAGACGTCATATGGACGTCAAATGCGTCACTTTTTGACGTCTCAAAGACCTCTTTAGGACTTGAGACGTCCTCAAGACGTCAAAAAGTGAGGCATTTGACGACCGTATGACGTCTTTAAGACCACTTGTAATTTTGTGCTGTCTGGGAAACTACTGTTTGTAAAATTTTGCTGACTACCTAATAATTTTTAATTTAACATTTTTTTAATCATGTTTTTTTGTGTTCTACACATTGGCTATCTGCAGTTATTATGACGGTCTGAAAGTTGAAATGAAAATACCAAAGCCAGTCTTCCTAAATTGTCCACGACGCAAGGCGGGTTTAACAACACAATTAGATCACGATCGACGTGACAAATAATTTAGACAAGCTCCAAGGCGCGTGCTCATTGGTTAAGGCCCATCCCCAGTCGCCCACCTCCTTTTTGTCGAAATCTGTCACATTTCTATTATTATCGAATTGGACGTTGGCCTTTTTTGCGTTTTCGACGCCTAGGGGCTCGGCTAATATTCGAAAGGTGACACATTTCGACAAAAAAGGAGGTGGGCGACTAGGGATGGGCCTTAAATAGGTTATATGTATTGTTTTTCTATCGGACATTGGTGCTAATGTGAACAATATTTAAAGTGAACATTATTTATCAAGTTTTGTGGTTATTTTCGTGGTTAACGATATTTCTCATTCCCACTGTCTCTTTAGCTGAGCGCATGTGGTTAGACCCGTATAGTTAGTCCATGAAGAACGTATACAACATAAACAAATTTGAGAGCGACATGCTCCTACTAATTTTTCGAATTTTTCGAGTCTCGCGCGCCGTATACCTGAATAATATAATTTATGTATATTTTTTTTTTTTTTTTTAGTTTTTGGGGCGAGACTCTACCGAGTCGCTTGAACAGAACTGACAGCTCTGTCTCGGGCTTCCGTGGCCTTGCGGGCAATCGATTCTCTATCTTACGTTAACATCCTCGACAAGACCGACATCTTGCAACTGATATCACTGCTGTGTAGTGGTAGTCACTCTTTCCTCACTTTTATCTGCATAGCTTTAGTGAGCTGTCAGATCTGGCTGAAGGAGGTGAAGACGACAAGATATTTCGCAGACGAAACGAGTACTCGGAAGCTTGAAATAATCATACCTCTGATATAATATGATCATACTGATTTATATCGAAGTTGGACTCAAAGGAAAACTCTTTGGACCCGCATTCTAGGATAAATACTTTAATTCCCTGGATATCGCGAGAAGAAAGAAATTATGAAAATACTGTCTCCCCACCCCGCCATTTAGCTGCCGTAGACGATAAATGCATGAATTAGAAAGTAATAGTACAAACGATCATGTTTCACAGCTATGCATAAGAAATATACGGCACAATGATTTTCGAAGCATTACGTGAATAATTTTCAGAATAACTATGATTAATTAAAAATAATGAAACAGTTAGTAATAAATAATAATATTAATGACACGAGAGAGAAGAAAGAATAGAAAAGCATGGAAACAATAAAATTCGTAGATCTCGTGGAACCTATATGAGACCTGTAAAACGTTAAAGGTATAAATCAATTATGTGTGTTTAATTTTAACATACAGTAATAAATGAAGTACGTGAATATTAATGCATGGAATATTGAGGACATAAAAAGGGCAAAGTATGAATGAAATATGTGAATCGTGTAGAATCGGGAGACCCCGAAAGGTCCAAGGGACCCCAAAGACATGAGGGACACGAAAGACTAGAATAGAATAGTTAATTAATATTCCCGTTATGTCGGGAAACGAAAGAGTAAAACACATTATGAAAGTACAAAATAGTTACATGCATACAGTGCACTTACGTCTAGCTAAACTAATTGAAATTAAGTTGAGATAAACCAGCACCTTGCCGCAGAAAGAGGAGAGAGAGAGAGAGAGAGAGAGAGAGAAGTCGAAGGAAGAGAGCAAGAGAGACGCGAAAGACGCAAAAGACTCTAAAAGACGCAAAGGACGCAAAAGACGTGAAAGACACGCGGGATTCAAGGAACCGGACGGCACCAAAGAATCCGAAACACGCGAGAGACCCTCGAAAAACCCAACAGACGTGAAAGACACGAGGGATCCGAGGAACCGGACGGCACCAAAGACCCCGAAACACGCGAGAGACCCCCGAAACTCGCGAAGGACCCTGAAACACGAGAACGACCCCGAAACGACACGCGAAGGACCCCGAAAGACACGGAGACAAAAGAGCGGAAAGATTGGAAAGACCAGTGAAACATAAGAGGTATAATTAAATCATGCGTGTTAGATTTTAACATGCAGTAATAAATGAAGTACAGAGTAGAGTGGGGTGCAATGATTCTACGATAACTGTGTGAAATACGAAATACTGGCCTTATTAACTAAAAAGTTGGTTGTTTGGTCAAATGCGCTGACTAGCATGACCCATGTATACGAAATTCTACGACTATTCAATATGCAACATTTCTTGGTATTATTATTGCCTGTTAAACCATGAAATCAGCGCATTTGTTCAGGGGGCACCACGAGAAGGCAACCAACACCACCCCCCGCCTGAAAAGTAAACATCTTAATTCGAAACAGTATTAAATTGATGAAACCCGCAGATTTTGTAGAACTTGAAGAACTCGTAGAGCCTGTAAAACCTGTCGGAGCTATAGAATATAACGAATATTATTCAAATTTCATACATAGTTTTAGTGAGAGACGATAAATGGATCAATTATAAAGTAACACAAACAATCAGTTCTCACAGCAATACATAAGAAATATACAGCAAAATAATTTTTAATCAGCACGCGAATAATATTCAGAATAATAATGAATAATTAAAAAAAGAAACAGTTATTAATAGCATTAATGAAACGAGAGAGAAGAAAGAATAGAAAAGCACGGAAACAATAAAATTCGTAGATCTCGTGGAACCTATATGAGACCTGTAGAACGTAAAAGGTATAAATCAATTATGTGTGTTTAATTTTAACATACAGTAATAAATGAAGTACGTAAATATCAATGCATGGAATATTGAGGACATAAAAAGGGCAAAGTATGAATGAAATATGTGAATCGTGCAGAATCGGGAGACCCCGAAAAGACCAAGGGACCCCAAAGACAGGAAGGACACGAAAGACTAGAATAGAATAGTTAATTAATATTCCCGTTATGTCGGGAAACGAAAAAGTAAAACACATTATGAAAGTACAAAATAGTTACATGCATACAGTGCACTTACGTCTAGCTAAACTAATTGAAATTAAGTTGAGATAAACCAGCACCTTGCCGCAGAAAGAGGAGAGAGAGAGAGAGAGAGAGAGAGAAGTCGAAGGAAGAGAGCAAGAGAGACGCGAAAGACGCAAAAGACTCTAAAAGACGCAAAAGACGCAAAAGACGTGAAAGACACGCGGGATTCAAGGAACCGGACGGCACCAATGAATCCGAAATACGCGAGAGACCCTCGAAAAACCCAACAGACGTGAAAGACACGAGGGATTCGAGGAACCTAATGGCACCAAAGAATCCGAAACACGCGAGAGACCCTCGAAAACCCAACAGACGTGAAAGACACGAGGGATCCGAGGAACCGGACGGCACCAAAGAATCCGAAACACGCGAGAGACCCTCGAAAAACCCAACAGACGTGAAAGACACGAGGGATCCGAGGAACCGGACGGCACCAAAGACCCCGAAACACGCGAGAGACCCCCGAAACTCGCGAAGGACCCTGAAACACGAGAACGACCCCGAAACGACACGCGAAGGACCCCGAAAGACACGGAGACAAAAGAGCGGAAAGATTGGAAAGACCAGTGAAACATAAGAGGTATAATTAAATCATGCGTGTTAGATTTTAACATGCAGTAATAAATGAAGTACAGAGTAGAGTGGGGTGCAATGATTCTACGATAACTGTGTGAAATACGAAATACTGGCCTTATCAACTAAAAAGTTGGTTGTTTGGTCAAATGCGCTGACTAGCATGACCCATGTATACGAAATTCTACGACTATTCAATATGCAACATTTCTTGGTATTATTATTGCCTGTTAAACCATGAAATCAGCGCATTTGTTCAGGGGGCACCACGAGAAGGCAACCAACACCACCCCCCGCCTGAAAAGTAAACATCTTAATTCGAAACAGTATTAAATTGATGAAACCCGCAGATTTTGTAGAACTTGAAGAACTCGTAGAGCCTGTAAAACCTGTCGGAGCTATAGAATATAACGAATATTATTCAGATTTCAATAGATGAATAGTTTTAATCAGAGACGATAAATGAATTGATTAGAAAGTAACACAAACGATCATTTTTCACAGCAATAATACATAAAAAATATACAGCAAAATAATGTTTGAGCATCATGTGAATAATTTTCAGAATAACTATGATTACTTAAAAAATGAAACAGTTAGTAATAAATAATAATATTAATGACACGAGAGAGAAGAAAGAATAGAAAAGCATGGAAACAATAAAATTCGTAGATCTCGTGGAACCTATAAAACCTGTAAAATGTAACGAGTATTATTTAAATTTCAATAAATGAATAGTTTTAATGAGAGATGATAAACTAATCAATTAGAAAGAAGCACAAACGATCATTTTTCACAGCAATACATAAGAGAGATACAGCAAAATAATTTTCACAATAGTTATGATTAATTAAAAAAAGAAACAATAAAGACTAAGTCAGCTTACTCAGAGCAAAGAAACAAAGAATATTAATGTAACTAAATAAGGAAAGACACAAGAATGATGGGAAATTAGAAGTAAGAAACAATATAATATATGAAGTTTAATAGGATATAAGACTTTCAAAATGGTAACACCATAACGGTATGCAATAAAGAATTATAATAATATAATAAAAAAAGAAACAGTAACAATATTAATTACACGAGAGGGAAGCAGGAACAGAAAAGCACAGAAACAATAGAATTAGTAGATCTCGTGAAACCTATGAAACCTGTGAAACCTGTGAAACCTGTGAAACCTGTAAAACTTGTAAAACCTGTAAAACCTGTAAAACCTGTAAAACCTGTAAAACCTGTAAAACCTGTAAGAGCTGTAAAATGTAACGAGTGTTATTTAAATTTCAATAAATGAATAGTTTTAATGAGACGATAAATGAATTAATCAGAAAGTAACACAAACGATCATTTTTCACAGCAATACATAAGAAATATACAGCAAAATAATTTTCAAAGCACTACGTTGATATCCAACAGAACAGTTATGATTAATTAGAAAAACACAACAGTTAGTAATAATAATAATGACACGAGAGAGAAGAAAGGATAGAAATACATGGAAAAAAATTTAATTCGTGAATCTCGTGAAACCTATAAGACTTGTAAGACTTATAAGAGCTGTAAAATATACAAGGGAATAGATTATATATATATATAATAACAAATTTGATACTTATCATCAGTCACCACTCTGTCGAATCTTTCCCAGCGGGACTGCTCCAGTGAGATGATTGAACATCCCGCTAATTATTTACACTCACGAGTGATAAACTTGGATATAAGTCTCGGAATAAGCCTATCTGAATTGAGCTGAGAAATCGAAGATTGTACTATGTTACCGCCACGCTACGCGACAAAGAGAAGAGAATATCAAGAAAAGAAAGCCCGTTACAAAAAATCATGGGACTCACCGACGCTGCCGAGTAGGGTTAGGGCAATTGCACCCGGATGTGTGTGCTTGGCTCTCGGAATACCAGAACAGGTTTGGATCGGCTTAAGTTCCACTTCCATCAGTTTCAATGTGAAGGCGCTTGACTGAAAAATGGAAAGAAAGATATTGAAATGCCGATAAATTTGAATTCCAATGCAGTAATAGACTGATCAAGTTTGGGAATCCTCTCGAGGTATTTTCAATTCTCCAATATAGTAGAAAATCCAGATTCGTTAACATGACGTGTTTCAATACATAGGGTTTACAGGGGCAAGGGGGTATTAGGGTAAGGAGATTATTAATAAAAAATATATCGCGATCTCACCTGGTCGCTACTTCTCGGCATAATCCCCTCATAATCAGTCCTGTCCATGCCTGCTTTATGACAATCTAATAGAAACATAAAAGAGAAGCAGAAGATTTATTTTACGAACGCATTCATATAGTATTCAAAGATTAGCGCTATTTTCACATGAAGAAAAAACAATGAAAATCATAAATGTAGGCACTGATTCGAGTCGGACAATGATTAAATTCTATTAATAAAGCAAAATGCAATTAAAAATGCTGTTTACCATTCATTTCATTTATCGATAAGATTGGATTTGTATATTCTGCCTCCAGAATCTGTCCCCATGCATTTCAGCAGCATCTCTAGAATTTTCAGACTCGGATAATCGTTTCCATTCCTCCTTCACTATTGTCTCTTCTCCTCCAGGATCCTCGACAGATGCAGCTTGTCCCAGCTTCGCCGATAGCTTTCCATGCAACTCGGTCACGAAGAATTTTTTTTTAGGCAGGATAGAGCGAAACGCACATGAAACATAGAGAAACGGACAGGCGTTAGAAGAATGAACGGAACGAATCATCAGTTACATTATTTATAGTTCCAAGATCATCGTGGACGACCAGAGATCCATAAAATTACATCCCAGTGGTATTATTTCGATCGTTATTCTCGAACGAGATTTTCGAAAGACGTCCGATAATCTGTCCCATTTCGCATCTCGATACGTTTCTAACTTCGGAATCGAATAGTTCGATCGAGATACTCTCTCGATACCGCATAGATCATTTCGGCGGTAACGCGTATACTAAGCCAGTCGGATCCGAGTGTATAAGCAGGCCTGCGTGTCCCTTTTGGAAGTTCTTTCGTTAAAATTAATCTGAATTTACAGCTTTGCAACTTTGTGCGATATCTCAAGTCTTGAAGAAGAAAAATGATGAATAAAAAATAAAAGATAAAAAAAAAAAGACACCAACGGGCGTGCGAGAGAGTTTCTTTCCTAACCCCGGCGTACCCGCGCAGAAAAAAAAGCTACTTGTGAGAATGAACCGGGCCGCGGCGACCGGGACGCTACGGAGAACATGGATCGATCCCCGACTCGAGTTGTCAGCCACGGCTGTGTTTTCACCGATCGCACCCGAAGTACAGGGCTTGACAGTCTAGTGTGATGGAACAAAGCGAGGACAGCCGCTGAATCGGACTAACCCGAGACAGCGGCGACCCTCACCGCCGTCCTCTTCTCCGAAGCGCCGTCGATCGATGGAGAAAAGAAAAAAGATTCGCTGCAAATTGTACGCTACAGGCCAGACCGCGAAACCGTGGAACGATGAAAGAACCAGACAGAGAAAGCTATAGAGGTTTCTCTGTGATATCTCCCAGCGTGCCAACACGCCGCCGCAAGCCTCCGTTAAATCCTTATGACTTATGACTCTTTCTTTTAGTACGAAATCACATAGGCACAAATCGTCCCCTATCTTCCAGAGCCTAGACAACTGGCGATCACTCGGGGTCTACCATGTACGGATAATAACAAATATGTAACGTGTGCAATTCCAAGACATTTCTGGAATTGAAATTATCGAAACACGAGAGGTAGAATTGACGTTTTATTAAAGAAATTGTTACAATGGATTCGTTCGCACGAATTTGGCGAAACTGAGTGGCGGTAGACCCCGGTGTACATTAACAGAGAGCTTACAGCGGTTCTGTCTCAGGTCGGTCGACCTGAGGCGCAAAATATTGTCAGCGAACCCGAGTCTACTAACGTGCGTTCGGGTACGTTGCGTCGAAACTAATCTATGATAGAGGGAATAACGCCTACCGGACGGCGCGTGTCGTATCACTTTCCCAATAATATATATAGCATTCCTATGTCGTTGAGAAGAAATTGAAAAAAATAAAAAATAAAAGAAATTAAAACCAATCGAGACAAGCTTGCACCTGCTTATACACGCGACACGCGGTTGACGCGCGTGGGACAAAATTCAACGAGTTATCTCCGCGAACGCGAACAAATATTTCGAAAGTTATTTCGAAAGATGAGAAAAATTGAAACCGAAGATCGACTGGACTGGCAACGGTCTTTGCCGATAATTAACTCGGACGGGGCCGGAAAAGGTAAAAAAAAAAACAAAACGAAAATGCCGATATACGAAATTGAAATGATTATCAAACGTCTACGTAATATAATGCGTGGAATTACAATGTGCGGTGAGATTTTCAAAGAGGTTATGTACTCACGCGTCAGTTCCGCACGGCACGTCTGGACTCGCAGCGGCGATGATTCCTAACGTACATCGTTGTAGGCTGAAAAACAATAAGATACAACGTTAATGAGAAAGGAGCCGCCGACTTCTCGATTCAAACGCGTGATAATAAAATGAGACTCGTGAAAAAAAAAAAAAGAAAAACAAACCGTCACTCTGGCTATTCTTTGACTATAAGATCGCGACTTGGCCCGGAAAAACGACGGTTCCACAACTCAAAAATACCGGTCACTGTACACATACCAGAATTCGACTCGTCTTCTGTGATAAAGTAATTGTTTCGTCAACGAAGATTCGTTCAATATATCGGATTATTGGAATGAAATGTTATAGCGTCTTCGACTGGCGGCCATCTTTGGCTACGCTACACCACGCTACACTGCGTCGGTCGAATACGATATGCTATATTTTTGTTGTCAGACTGCGTTTCAAACACGATTATACGCAGATCAACTATTTTACGATACTGTTGATTGTAATCGAGTATTATATCATAATTTATTCGAAAGATACACAATTGTTGGCTACTTACAAGTAAAAATAACAATTCAGGTCAAACTGCCGGAACGGTTGAAAAACTTTGACTCGGATCTGTATGTTTGTAAAACGTTTCATCGGAAATGAATAGCATGCTCGAACTTTTGAGAAGAGAAACTATGTTCACTTTTTTTCACCATGTTTACGTCAGTTTTTCAGCTCAAAAACATTGATTTACTGGAGATAATTATTCTCCCGCTTTATTTTTTGATCTGATTGAATCATATTTCCAAAGAATTTGATCACGACTCGATATTATTGCACGAAGAATTGAAGAATTTACGGTTACTAACGAGGGACGAACATAGACACCACCCACCACCGACCGGTCGAGACAAGTCGAGAGAAAAATTCGAACCGGCATGCCACTTCACGGCGAACGAAATTAAACCGTCGACTTCACTTGGATAATTATTTATGATCGTTGAATCGCAAGATCACAATTTCTCACCTCGGCAAAGACGCGTCGGTCAAATTATAACACCAAACCTAAACTATGAGACCAGTCGGACGCCAAACAACAACCGTAATCAACTGTAATGGCGTCGAAAGGCGTCGTGTCGTGGCGTCCTAAATTACGCCGAGAATGCCCGCAGGGTGGTGCTGCGCGCAGCGCCGCCAGCGCCTCTTCGGTTGGCTCAAATCACTAAATTAGCCTCACGCCACGCCGTAAAGTTCTTTTTTGTTCTATTTCCCAGTTATCCGGTAAAACCGATGTACCAACTTAACTCTCCCTCTTCCTAGACTTCAAACATGAATTCACCAGGCCTTATTGATTCAAACACTCAGGGATCATTCAACACTAAATATTGCTCTTATCTGAGACTGATTGCAAATGACCCAACCGTTTTTAAAACCCAGTCCGTGAATTTTTGCGGTACGTTCGGGAATTAACTACAGAATAAATTAGGTGTAACTAATAATATCACCGATAATAATAATATTATATAATAATATAACCGACTCGAAAGAGATTCTGTAGTTTTTTCTCTTCCGTTACGAACCTATTTATTACCGCTTCTAATTCAACACCTACCTTGATGCGGCTCTGAGAGACTGACTATTCGTCTTTCAATCTCACCTACGATACGAATCGCGTTCTGAATCTAATCGATGAAATATACTGCTGAATTTTTTTTTTTTTCTCAAAATTGACGAATCTATCTTTTTCGATTTCTTAGGGGACGATCAATTCTCAATACTTGAGAAATTATACAATCATGTGCAATGCTTCAAGATTTTCAGATAATTTTCAACAATAGAAATTAGGATGAATTATATGATCGTTTCAAAAATGCTGAATAGTATCATAAAAAAATGCTGAAAAGTATCATAGACAACTTTTGAATTTGAAGTGATTTGACTAGATTTTGCTCGCTATGAACGAGCTTTGAAAATTCTTAATTATTCATTGTGACGGTAGAATATTGAAATAGAATATTTCAAACTCACATAATACGTCGAACGTACTTTTCTTGATGTCAGCATTCCCGAATTGTGAATCTCCTCGTTAGCGGAACGTCGTAACGTACAGATTGTTGACCAACTTGACGCTGGCCATCCGAAATAAATGAATCGCCTCCGTGCTATCTGCTAGCCGTAGCGAAAGATACCTTCGGAGGAAGTTGAAGCATCTCCTCGAGTGCTTTTTCGCATCCGCTAACACCGGTGACGGAGAAAACGGATAATTATCCACATAGAGTCATAGGTAATTCACTCGAATGAACGATCGAAAACAATCTCAGTAAGATATTCCACGGAGTCAAGGAGTACGTTGGTTAATTCGACACAAAACTACACAAGTTCCCGACTGTCGCAGGCTCTGACAATTATCTAGGTCACCGCTTTTTATCGGTAAGTTGTCGCTGAGCGACGAATGGTAGCGCCATATCGCGGTCGCATTGTCGAACTATTTTCTACCGGTAACGTCATGTGCCAATCATATCATGTGTCGATAACGTCGGTACCGCTCGTAGTCTGCAACCCGCGGGTCATTGCTGTCGTCCATAGCTGGGGATTGCATATCGTGAGGCGTAATTAGCAAACTTAGTTCGGCAATGTGACCGCGAGATGGCGATACCATTCTTCACCCCGTGCGCCAACTTTATGATTTCAAACGTACGAAATCATGCACCTTTGATGATTTTCGACCTATTGGCGAAGAAGGGACAGCAGAAAATGATTCGACGATTGTTTTTACAATTTTGTAGGAAAGTAATTGAAGATTGCGCCGATTCACTATAATAATACATCTTTATTGGATAAACAATCTTAACGTATGATTATTCAATGCAATTAACAGTTGTAGATGTATCGTTATACGTGTAATATATTACGTATATCACTGAAAACTGGATATTTGTCATTTTTCAAGTTCGGAAATTACCTAAAACTATTATTATACTTCAAACTAATCGTTGCGACGACATTACGAACAATTACATATGAAAGTATAACTAACAGCGTGTCAAGTACAATGTTTGACGCAAATGATTTTCATATCGATCGTTATGTAGAAATGACTATTTGAAAAAAAAAAACTGATTTTTTTATTATTTTTTTCAACAGCTGTCATTTCTACGAAAGGATTGTCAGAAATTTCTGCTCATGCTACATCGCAGCTATTACCTGTTTAAATGAGAAAGAACTTATGTTTCATTCTGGAGACGATGCCTGACAGAGAAAATAAGTACACCATCAGCAATGATTCCAGAAAGAAGGTCCTACCCGATGGCTCATATCTCCGTCATTTCATACTTTTTGTTTATTCGTAATTATTTAAAATCATTCAGAAGACTACTATGTATATGTGTGACATGAAAATTATTTTATATAATTCATAGCTGCGTTAAAACTTTGTTTTCATTTTTATACCTATTTTTCCGAGCGCCAAGGTGGTGTAAACCCTTGATCATCTACAAGATGTACATACGGATCAATAATATAGATCGATAATACTCATTTTTACTCATAAGCGCAATAATAACGGTTAAACTAACAATGAAAGAAATAAAAGAGTAAGGAGGAGGCGGCGCACCCTCCCACTTCCTCCCCCTCTCACAAAAGAATAATAATACAGTTTACTAATTACAAACCCAATAATATCGGATGAATCAACAATGCAAGCGATAAAAGAGGAAGGAGGAGGCCACCCGCCCTCCCACTTCCTCCCACTTCCTCCCCCTATCGCCGAGATCAACACAGATCTCTAAAATACTTACAAATACTAGCTCACTAATAGCTAATAATAAAGCTAGAGAATTAAACTGCCTTCGCGATCAAAAAAAAACGGCCTTGCCTCCCTGGAGGGGCGCGGAGGGGATGGGGGCTAAAAAAAAACCCCCCACCCCCTCCTATCGCCCCACCAGGGAGGAAAGTCCGCCGTATGTACATACGTATCATACGTAAAATATAATAATCTAATCATCGATTCGGCAAATTTATTCCAACAGCTAATTACATATAAATCACAATGTTATACTACATAGTTACCAAGTCTGATATGTATCTATAATGTGACCTCATGCCTATTGAAAATATTACAATGAAATTATATTGTCACTAAATATGACACTTATGACAGTGCAGAGGGCACAAAATTATATAAACTATATACTATATGGTATTCACATTATAGATACGCATCATATACTATATCGTATATACTATAGAGTATACCATATACTATATAGTATATACCATATACTCTAATTAAGCTAGTTCGCTGAAGCAGCCGGCGACATTCCCACGCTGTCCTTGTGGTGCGGCATCTTGAAGAAAATGTGGGGTCCTTCCTCTGGAAGAATCTTCGGAGATTCTCCGGTCGTTCGACACTGCGTGTAAACGAATCCATTCCCCGGCTGGCCCAATACCATCCTGTGAACATATTTCATATTTTTATTACAAAGCTAGTTTACAGAGGAACAAAGACCGAAAAGTTACAATTAATATAATATCGTGTCGATCATGAGTGATAATAATTGTAGTATAAATGTATTCGGGGCTCATACTCCGTTGAAGCGGTTTGATAGTACCACTGTTGTTCAAGCATCACGTTTTTCAACCTTTTTTTTCATTCCCTTGTTCCTGATTTCATTTCGACTTCATTCTTTCGTTGGTTGATGTTCATGTTATTTGGTTTCACTTCATTTCATTGCATGGCGTGTCATTTCATATCGCGTTGCTTGCGGTCTTAGCACGGCGTTATCGAAACTAAGTGCAGTTGATTTTTTTTTTTTTTTTTTGGCTGACATCCGAGCGGATTCGATATTATTACTAATAAACCGATACTCGATGAAATCTCAAGTTTTAATGTCATACATCTCATTGATCTTCCAATATCAATTTATTCGCATTCTTCATTTTTTTCTGGATCTCTGGATCCAAGTCTCGACTACGTATGCAGAGTTCATAAATTGATAAATCGTTCGTGAATTAAAATGGGGGAAAGGTATGTTACCTGATATTAATAAGGTGGAGGAGCATCTTATCCCCGCACGTTCACCGGTGAAAAAATATGTGATGTAGCGATGGCATGTCTTGCAGATCGTAGTACATCGCGAAAAATGTCAGACTTTCTTCCCGAAATTCGTATGTGCCTACAAACGAATCAGGAGTCCAATCATATCGACACGACGATCGAATAGGAGCAGTTCAAAGTTAGACGAGATGAATGACTGGTCAGCACTGTTTGAACCAGAGGTGTGAATGACTGCTCGTTGTTTATCTGTGGAAATTATGATCTATAAGGCCTAATGACGAGTATCCCTAAAAAAAAAAAAAAAAAAACTATCTCATACCTCGAACGTGAGCGTCCTAGAACAGCCGGTACGAAGAGTCCGCAGTTGTAGTCAAAGCAGCAACAGCAGCTGTCACTGGAGCACGTGGTTCATCCCTCAAGATACATAATTTTTACATCAGTGTACTACAAAAAATACCACACAAACATTCAACACGATTGGGTTTTCGGTTGAAACACGGCATAAATCGAGTGCAGTTACGGCTTGGTATAGCGAATGTATGAAAAGGTGAGCACAAATTCGTTGAGCTATACATCGGGAGTCTTGCGACCGCGATACGTCCGCGCAACGCCAGGTCCGAGAGCAGACTGACGTTGTTCGTAGTGCTGGCAATCAGGTAGACACGGGGGGGGATTAGGCTTGCTGAGATCCGTAAACAACACGAGCTAGCCATTGACCACGCGTGACGTGTGACTCAATACAGAAAAAAAAAAAAGAAAATAGGCAAAAAGCAATAACATATCGTTATACGCGCGAACACACGAGTTATTGAATGTTTAGTCAATTTCGAGAAACCAAATAAATTACAGAAGCTGAAAAAATATTGTTAAATTTCATTATTCTAATTATACACTCGATTGGACTATATGCGCTGGTTTAGTTACCATTTTATGTAAATAATCAGAGGTTATTTTCGTCTTCAATGACCTCTAGTATCTATAAATCAAGAGTTTTTGAACAAACATTGAAATCTGTTTCAATCCACGCTTCCCCAAGTAGCACTGTCTATGCTATCACGTCATGTAATACCCTGGTCGACAGAGCCTTGCGGCAGAAGTATCTATGTTGTTTGAATATTCATTCACGAAAAGCTACGTGGTGTTGGAAATGACCAATGAGCTGTCTGTCAAACAATAATGCTGTAAAAAATAGAAGGAAGGAATAAAGAAATTTCGAAGTACAATTTAAAGTAATCATTAATATACTGAGATGATAATTATTTCAAGTTTCAATGAAACTTTACATATGTTGTAAGAAATATCAATTTGCACATTGTTATTCGCGGTAAAAAGAATAGAAAATATGGTTGGGGACATAACAATTTCTCCAATTACAATCGGAGTCTGCTGGTAGGAATACGCAACGTGTAAAACTTGAAGAAAAGATAAATTTCATTTGGCGGACGCTCTCACGAATAACACATGTTAACTCATTGGCGACGCAAAGGTCACTGAACTTCATAGCATCAGCCGATTCTCTGCAATCGAGTGGAGTGGAGTGGAGTGGAGTTGATTCTGAACAATTGTCAGAGTGGGATGCAATAATTCTACGATAACTGCGTGAAATACAAAATACCCGCTTTATTGACTGAATAGTTGGTTGTTTAGTCAAATGCGCTGATTAGCATGACCCGTGTATAAGTAATTATGCGACTATTTAACGAGCAACATTTCAGGTCATTCGCAAAGGCAAGTGTCTGGCTTGTATCAGCGCATTTGTTCAGGGGGCACCACGAGAAGGCAACCAACACCACCCCCCGCCTGAAAAGTGAACATATCAATTCGTAACAATATTAAATTGATGAAAACTGCAGATTCTCCAGAACTTGACGAACTTGTAGAGCCTGTAAAAACTTTCGGAGCTATAGAATAACATAGGGAATATTATTCAAATTTCGATAGATGAATAGTTTTAGTGATAGACGATAAATGAGTCAATTAGAAAGTCACACAAACAAGTACAATAAAAATAAATATCCCTATTGGTTAGGTATATGACGCGCGAGATTCGACCGATTCTATACATATACCCGAACGGCAGCTAAACGGCGCGGTGACAGTATAATTTTCATAATTTATTTCTTCTCGCGATAACCGGGGGGATCAAAGTATTTATCTTAGAATGTGGGTCCAACTCCAAAGAGCTTTCATTCGGGTCCAGCTTCGATTAAATCAGTGCACGGAGAGTTGAGGTATGATTATTTCCAGTTTCCGAGTACTCATTTCGTCTGAAAAAATTTTCGTCGACTTCTGTTCACCTCCGCCTTTTTTTTTTTTTTTTTTTTTTTCGACTTATCGCGTAATCTCATGTAAGTAACCATCTTCACATCCTTCAGCCAGATCTGACAGTTCACTAAAGCTATACGGATAAAAGTGAGGAAAGAGTGGCCACCACTAGACAGCTGCAGTGACATCAGTTGCAAGATGTCGGTCTTGTCGACGATGTTAACGTAACATAGGGAGCTTTCCATCTACAGCCAAAAATCAACACGCTCAGACACACAGCTAAACGATTGGTCTTTTCCGTTTGCCCCAGCCAATCATATTATTGCTGTGTGTCTGACTGCGTCGATTCTTGGCTGTAGATGGAAAGCTCCCATAGAGAATCGATTGCCCAAGGCCACGGAAGCCCGAGGCAGAGCTGTCAGTTCTGTTCGAAAGACTCGGTAGAGTCTCGCGCCAAAAACAATAAATAAACAATTTCATAGCAATTATGATATTCAGGTATACGGCGCGCGAGACTCGAAAAATTCGTAGGAGCATGTCGCTCTCAAATTTATTTATGTTGTACGTTCTTCATGGACTAACTTTACGGGTCTAACCACATGCGCTCAGCTAAAGAGACAGCTGCTGAGAATGAGAAAAATCATTATCCACAAAAATAACTACAAAACTTTGTAAATAATGTTCGTTGTAAATATTGTTCAAATTAGCAACAATGTCCCGTAGAAAAGCAATAAATATAAACTATTTAACCAATGAGCACGCGCCTTGGAGCTTGTCTAATTTATTTGTCACATTGATTATAGTGATCCAATTGTGTTGTTAAACCCGCCTTGCGTCGTAGACAATTTAGGAAGACTGGCTTTGGTATTTTCATTTCAACTGTCGGACCGTCATAATAACTTCAGATATCGAATGTGTAGAACACAAAAAAACATGATTGAAAAAATGTTGAATTAAAAATCATTAGGTAGTCAGCAAAATTTTACAAAAAGTAAGTTCCCAGACAGCACAAAATTACAAGTGGTCTTAAAGACGTTATACGGACGTCAAATGCGTCACTTTCTGAGGTCTTGAGGACGTCTCAAGTCTTAAAGACGTATCAATTGTTAAAGACGTCTCAATTGTTAAAGACGTCAAAAAGTGACGCATTTGACGTCTTTAAGAGCACTTGTAATTTTGTGCCGTCTGGGTTACTTGAATATACATCGAATCAAATGACCCGCCAAGTACCACTTCCTAAATTTGTTTCTTCACAAATTTTCTTACTGTCAATTATATTAATTTTATTGTTACTAGTAACAAGATACATGAGTAAATATGATAGATATCTCCGAGAGCCCCTACGACGGAGATTGGCGTAAAGAGCGGAATTGGTGTTTATATTTAATTATCCGTCCACAAAAATTAACGGCTTACAGGGAAATATGAGCATACGTGTATAATGAAAAATTGTACAAAAAGTAGTGAAACCAACCGCAAGAGCACCGTTGGTGCAAAAATCTTTCGCCAAGTGCAATGATGTTGAAAATGCTTACTGAAAAAAAGAATTGAAATCAGATACAGTTGCCAAGTACATGTCTTTTCTGTACCAAAAGTTTATAACAGAAGAAAAGAAAATAGAAAGTGAAACGAAAAAAATTAATTTTTTCAGTGGGCATTTTCAACATTATTGCACTTGGCGAAAGGTTTGTGCACCAAAGGTGCTTTTGTGGTTTATTAATTACACGAGAGAGAGAGAGAACAAATAATAGAAAGGCACGGAAACAATAAAATTAGTAGATCTCGTGGAACCTATAAAACCTGTGAAACCTCTAAGAGCTGTAAAATGTAACGAGTATTATTTAAATTTCAATAAATAAATAGTTTCCATGAGATAGAATAAATGAATGAATTAGAAAGTAACACGAAGGATCATTTTCCATAGCAATACACATAAGAAACATACAGCACAATAATTTTCAAAGCATCACGTGAATAATTTTCAGAATAATTATGATTAATTAAAAAATGAAACAGCTGAGTGATAATATTAATGACACGAGAGAGAAGAAAGAATAGAAAAGCATGGAAATGATAAAAATTCGTAGATCTAGTGGAACCTATATGAGACCTGTAAAACGTAGAAGGTATAATTAAATCGTATGCGTGTGATTTTCACATATAGTAATAAATGAAGTACATAAATATTAATGCATGAAATATTGAGGACATAACAGAGGCGAAGTATGGATGAAATATGTGAATCTTGTAGAATTTGTAGACTCCGAAAAATCCGAGGGACCCCAAAGACAGGAAGGACACGAAAGACTGGAATGGAATAGAATAGTTAATTAATATTCCCGTTATGTCGAGAAACAAAGAAGTACAACACATTATGAGAGTAAAAAATAGAATTACGGGCATACAATGCACTTACGTCTAGCTAAACTAATTTAAATTAAGTTGAGATAAACCAGCGCGTTGCCGCAGAAAGGGGAGAGAGAGAGAAGTCGAAGGAAGAGAGCAAGAGAGACGCGAAACACTCCGAAAGACGCATAAGACGTAAAAGGAACGTGGGACTCGAGGAACCTGACGGCCCCAAAAGGCCCAAAAGGCCCAAAAGGCCCAAAAGGCCCAAAAGCCCCGAATGACCCAACAGACGTGAAAGACACGAGGGATTCGAGGAACCTTATGGCCCCAAAGAATCCGAAACACGCTAGAGACCCCGAAAAACCCGTTACGTCAACGTGTTACTCGGCGGGCCAATATTACAATTACTCGAGGATCACCGACATGGTTGTTCTCTCGTACTTGTCTACGAAGGCCCGCCAAGTACCGCTACCTGCAAATTTATTTTTTTCGTTTCATTTCCTTTTTTTTCTCGCGAGTGAACGAACGCAAGGCTATTTAATTTTCTTTTTTTCTGTTATAAACTTTTGGTATACAAAGGACATGTACTTGGCAACTGTATCTGATTTCAATTCTTTTTTTCAGTAAGCATTCTCAACATTATTGCGCTTGGCGAAAGATTTTTGCACCAACGGCGCTTTTGTGGTTGATCTCACTACTTTTTGTACAATTTTGTATTATACACGTATGCTCCTATTTCCCTGTGAGCCGTTAATTTTTGTGGACAGATAATTAAATATAAATATCAATTCCGCTCTTTACGCCAATCTCCGTCGTAGGGGCCCTCGGAGATATCCATCATATTTACTCATAGATCTTGTTACTAGTAACAATAAAAATAATGTAATTGACAGTAGGAAAATTTGTGTAGAAAAAAAAATAAAATTTAAGGAAGTGGTACTTGGCGGGTCGTTTGATTCGATGTATATTTAAGTAACCCTGACAGCACAAAATTACAAGTTGTCTTTAAGACGTCATATGGACGTCAAATGCGTCACTTTTTGACGTCTCAAAGACCTCTTTAGGACTTGAGACGTCCTCAAGACGTCAAAAAGTGAGGCATTTGACGACCGTATGACGTCTTTAAGACCACTTGTAATTTTGTGCTGTCTGGGAAACTACTGTTTGTAAAATTTTGCTGACTACCTAATAATTTTTAATTTAACATTTTTTTAATCATGTTTTTTTGTGTTCTACACATTGGCTATCTGCAGTTATTATGACGGTCTGAAAGTTGAAATGAAAATACCAAAGCCAGTCTTCCTAAATTGTCCACGACGCAAGGCGGGTTTAACAACACAATTAGATCACGATCGACGTGACAAATAATTTAGACAAGCTCCAAGGCGCGTGCTCATTGGTTAAGGCCCATCCCCAGTCGCCCACCTCCTTTTTGTCGAAATCTGTCACATTTCTATTATTATCGAATTGGACGTTGGCCTTTTTTGCGTTTTCGACGCCTAGGGGCTCGGCTAATATTCGAAAGGTGACACATTTCGACAAAAAAGGAGGTGGGCGACTAGGGATGGGCCTTAAATAGGTTATATGTATTGTTTTTCTATCGGACATTGGTGCTAATGTGAACAATATTTAAAGTGAACATTATTTATCAAGTTTTGTGGTTATTTTCGTGGTTAACGATATTTCTCATTCCCACTGTCTCTTTAGCTGAGCGCATGTGGTTAGACCCGTATAGTTAGTCCATGAAGAACGTATACAACATAAACAAATTTGAGAGCGACATGCTCCTACTAATTTTTCGAATTTTTCGAGTCTCGCGCGCCGTATACCTGAATAATATAATTTATGTATATTTTTTTTTTTTTTTTTAGTTTTTGGGGCGAGACTCTACCGAGTCGCTTGAACAGAACTGACAGCTCTGTCTCGGGCTTCCGTGGCCTTGCGGGCAATCGATTCTCTATCTTACGTTAACATCCTCGACAAGACCGACATCTTGCAACTGATATCACTGCTGTGTAGTGGTAGTCACTCTTTCCTCACTTTTATCTGCATAGCTTTAGTGAGCTGTCAGATCTGGCTGAAGGAGGTGAAGACGACAAGATATTTCGCAGACGAAACGAGTACTCGGAAGCTTGAAATAATCATACCTCTGATATAATATGATCATACTGATTTATATCGAAGTTGGACTCAAAGGAAAACTCTTTGGACCCGCATTCTAGGATAAATACTTTAATTCCCTGGATATCGCGAGAAGAAAGAAATTATGAAAATACTGTCTCCCCACCCCGCCATTTAGCTGCCGTAGACGATAAATGCATGAATTAGAAAGTAATAGTACAAACGATCATGTTTCACAGCTATGCATAAGAAATATACGGCACAATGATTTTCGAAGCATTACGTGAATAATTTTCAGAATAACTATGATTAATTAAAAATAATGAAACAGTTAGTAATAAATAATAATATTAATGACACGAGAGAGAAGAAAGAATAGAAAAGCATGGAAACAATAAAATTCGTAGATCTCGTGGAACCTATATGAGACCTGTAAAACGTTAAAGGTATAAATCAATTATGTGTGTTTAATTTTAACATACAGTAATAAATGAAGTACGTGAATATTAATGCATGGAATATTGAGGACATAAAAAGGGCAAAGTATGAATGAAATATGTGAATCGTGTAGAATCGGGAGACCCCGAAAGGTCCAAGGGACCCCAAAGACATGAGGGACACGAAAGACTAGAATAGAATAGTTAATT
This sequence comes from Tenthredo scrophulariae, assembly GCA_963978835.1. Classification (NCBI taxonomy): domain Eukaryota; kingdom Metazoa; phylum Arthropoda; class Insecta; order Hymenoptera; family Tenthredinidae; genus Tenthredo; species Tenthredo scrophulariae. The sequence continues at coordinate 94,368 of OZ022229.1, forward strand.
AATATTCCCGTTATGTCGGGAAACGAAAGAGTAAAACACATTATGAAAGTACAAAATAGTTACATGCATACAGTGCACTTACGTCTAGCTAAACTAATTGAAATTAAGTTGAGATAAACCAGCACCTTGCCGCAGAAAGAGGAGAGAGAGAGAGAGAGAGAGAGAGAGAAGTCGAAGGAAGAGAGCAAGAGAGACGCGAAAGACGCAAAAGACTCTAAAAGACGCAAAGGACGCAAAAGACGTGAAAGACACGCGGGATTCAAGGAACCGGACGGCACCAAAGAATCCGAAACACGCGAGAGACCCTCGAAAAACCCAACAGACGTGAAAGACACGAGGGATCCGAGGAACCGGACGGCACCAAAGACCCCGAAACACGCGAGAGACCCCCGAAACTCGCGAAGGACCCTGAAACACGAGAACGACCCCGAAACGACACGCGAAGGACCCCGAAAGACACGGAGACAAAAGAGCGGAAAGATTGGAAAGACCAGTGAAACATAAGAGGTATAATTAAATCATGCGTGTTAGATTTTAACATGCAGTAATAAATGAAGTACAGAGTAGAGTGGGGTGCAATGATTCTACGATAACTGTGTGAAATACGAAATACTGGCCTTATTAACTAAAAAGTTGGTTGTTTGGTCAAATGCGCTGACTAGCATGACCCATGTATACGAAATTCTACGACTATTCAATATGCAACATTTCTTGGTATTATTATTGCCTGTTAAACCATGAAATCAGCGCATTTGTTCAGGGGGCACCACGAGAAGGCAACCAACACCACCCCCCGCCTGAAAAGTAAACATCTTAATTCGAAACAGTATTAAATTGATGAAACCCGCAGATTTTGTAGAACTTGAAGAACTCGTAGAGCCTGTAAAACCTGTCGGAGCTATAGAATATAACGAATATTATTCAAATTTCATACATAGTTTTAGTGAGAGACGATAAATGGATCAATTATAAAGTAACACAAACAATCAGTTCTCACAGCAATACATAAGAAATATACAGCAAAATAATTTTTAATCAGCACGCGAATAATATTCAGAATAATAATGAATAATTAAAAAAAGAAACAGTTATTAATAGCATTAATGAAACGAGAGAGAAGAAAGAATAGAAAAGCACGGAAACAATAAAATTCGTAGATCTCGTGGAACCTATATGAGACCTGTAGAACGTAAAAGGTATAAATCAATTATGTGTGTTTAATTTTAACATACAGTAATAAATGAAGTACGTAAATATCAATGCATGGAATATTGAGGACATAAAAAGGGCAAAGTATGAATGAAATATGTGAATCGTGCAGAATCGGGAGACCCCGAAAAGACCAAGGGACCCCAAAGACAGGAAGGACACGAAAGACTAGAATAGAATAGTTAATTAATATTCCCGTTATGTCGGGAAACGAAAAAGTAAAACACATTATGAAAGTACAAAATAGTTACATGCATACAGTGCACTTACGTCTAGCTAAACTAATTGAAATTAAGTTGAGATAAACCAGCACCTTGCCGCAGAAAGAGGAGAGAGAGAGAGAGAGAGAGAGAGAAGTCGAAGGAAGAGAGCAAGAGAGACGCGAAAGACGCAAAAGACTCTAAAAGACGCAAAAGACGCAAAAGACGTGAAAGACACGCGGGATTCAAGGAACCGGACGGCACCAATGAATCCGAAATACGCGAGAGACCCTCGAAAAACCCAACAGACGTGAAAGACACGAGGGATTCGAGGAACCTAATGGCACCAAAGAATCCGAAACACGCGAGAGACCCTCGAAAACCCAACAGACGTGAAAGACACGAGGGATCCGAGGAACCGGACGGCACCAAAGAATCCGAAACACGCGAGAGACCCTCGAAAAACCCAACAGACGTGAAAGACACGAGGGATCCGAGGAACCGGACGGCACCAAAGACCCCGAAACACGCGAGAGACCCCCGAAACTCGCGAAGGACCCTGAAACACGAGAACGACCCCGAAACGACACGCGAAGGACCCCGAAAGACACGGAGACAAAAGAGCGGAAAGATTGGAAAGACCAGTGAAACATAAGAGGTATAATTAAATCATGCGTGTTAGATTTTAACATGCAGTAATAAATGAAGTACAGAGTAGAGTGGGGTGCAATGATTCTACGATAACTGTGTGAAATACGAAATACTGGCCTTATCAACTAAAAAGTTGGTTGTTTGGTCAAATGCGCTGACTAGCATGACCCATGTATACGAAATTCTACGACTATTCAATATGCAACATTTCTTGGTATTATTATTGCCTGTTAAACCATGAAATCAGCGCATTTGTTCAGGGGGCACCACGAGAAGGCAACCAACACCACCCCCCGCCTGAAAAGTAAACATCTTAATTCGAAACAGTATTAAATTGATGAAACCCGCAGATTTTGTAGAACTTGAAGAACTCGTAGAGCCTGTAAAACCTGTCGGAGCTATAGAATATAACGAATATTATTCAGATTTCAATAGATGAATAGTTTTAATCAGAGACGATAAATGAATTGATTAGAAAGTAACACAAACGATCATTTTTCACAGCAATAATACATAAAAAATATACAGCAAAATAATGTTTGAGCATCATGTGAATAATTTTCAGAATAACTATGATTACTTAAAAAATGAAACAGTTAGTAATAAATAATAATATTAATGACACGAGAGAGAAGAAAGAATAGAAAAGCATGGAAACAATAAAATTCGTAGATCTCGTGGAACCTATAAAACCTGTAAAATGTAACGAGTATTATTTAAATTTCAATAAATGAATAGTTTTAATGAGAGATGATAAACTAATCAATTAGAAAGAAGCACAAACGATCATTTTTCACAGCAATACATAAGAGAGATACAGCAAAATAATTTTCACAATAGTTATGATTAATTAAAAAAAGAAACAATAAAGACTAAGTCAGCTTACTCAGAGCAAAGAAACAAAGAATATTAATGTAACTAAATAAGGAAAGACACAAGAATGATGGGAAATTAGAAGTAAGAAACAATATAATATATGAAGTTTAATAGGATATAAGACTTTCAAAATGGTAACACCATAACGGTATGCAATAAAGAATTATAATAATATAATAAAAAAAGAAACAGTAACAATATTAATTACACGAGAGGGAAGCAGGAACAGAAAAGCACAGAAACAATAGAATTAGTAGATCTCGTGAAACCTATGAAACCTGTGAAACCTGTGAAACCTGTGAAACCTGTGAAACTTGTAAAACCTGTAAAACCTGTAAAACCTGTAAAACCTGTAAAACCTGTAAAACCTGTAAAACCTGTAAGAGCTGTAAAATGTAACGAGTGTTATTTAAATTTCAATAAATGAATAGTTTTAATGAGACGATAAATGAATTAATCAGAAAGTAACACAAACGATCATTTTTCACAGCAATACATAAGAAATATACAGCAAAATAATTTTCAAAGCACTACGTTGATATCCAACAGAACAGTTATGATTAATTAGAAAAACACAACAGTTAGTAATAATAATAATGACACGAGAGAGAAGAAAGGATAGAAATACATGGAAAAAAATTTAATTCGTGAATCTCGTGAAACCTATAAGACTTGTAAGACTTATAAGAGCTGTAAAATATACAAGGGAATAGATTATATATATATATAATAACAAATTTGATACTTATCATCAGTCACCACTCTGTCGAATCTTTCCCAGCGGGACTGCTCCAGTGAGATGATTGAACATCCCGCTAATTATTTACACTCACGAGTGATAAACTTGGATATAAGTCTCGGAATAAGCCTATCTGAATTGAGCTGAGAAATCGAAGATTGTACTATGTTACCGCCACGCTACGCGACAAAGAGAAGAGAATATCAAGAAAAGAAAGCCCGTTACAAAAAATCATGGGACTCACCGACGCTGCCGAGTAGGGTTAGGGCAATTGCACCCGGATGTGTGTGCTTGGCTCTCGGAATACCAGAACAGGTTTGGATCGGCTTAAGTTCCACTTCCATCAGTTTCAATGTGAAGGCGCTTGACTGAAAAATGGAAAGAAAGATATTGAAATGCCGATAAATTTGAATTCCAATGCAGTAATAGACTGATCAAGTTTGGGAATCCTCTCGAGGTATTTTCAATTCTCCAATATAGTAGAAAATCCAGATTCGTTAACATGACGTGTTTCAATACATAGGGTTTACAGGGGCAAGGGGGTATTAGGGTAAGGAGATTATTAATAAAAAATATATCGCGATCTCACCTGGTCGCTACTTCTCGGCATAATCCCCTCATAATCAGTCCTGTCCATGCCTGCTTTATGACAATCTAATAGAAACATAAAAGAGAAGCAGAAGATTTATTTTACGAACGCATTCATATAGTATTCAAAGATTAGCGCTATTTTCACATGAAGAAAAAACAATGAAAATCATAAATGTAGGCACTGATTCGAGTCGGACAATGATTAAATTCTATTAATAAAGCAAAATGCAATTAAAAATGCTGTTTACCATTCATTTCATTTATCGATAAGATTGGATTTGTATATTCTGCCTCCAGAATCTGTCCCCATGCATTTCAGCAGCATCTCTAGAATTTTCAGACTCGGATAATCGTTTCCATTCCTCCTTCACTATTGTCTCTTCTCCTCCAGGATCCTCGACAGATGCAGCTTGTCCCAGCTTCGCCGATAGCTTTCCATGCAACTCGGTCACGAAGAATTTTTTTTTAGGCAGGATAGAGCGAAACGCACATGAAACATAGAGAAACGGACAGGCGTTAGAAGAATGAACGGAACGAATCATCAGTTACATTATTTATAGTTCCAAGATCATCGTGGACGACCAGAGATCCATAAAATTACATCCCAGTGGTATTATTTCGATCGTTATTCTCGAACGAGATTTTCGAAAGACGTCCGATAATCTGTCCCATTTCGCATCTCGATACGTTTCTAACTTCGGAATCGAATAGTTCGATCGAGATACTCTCTCGATACCGCATAGATCATTTCGGCGGTAACGCGTATACTAAGCCAGTCGGATCCGAGTGTATAAGCAGGCCTGCGTGTCCCTTTTGGAAGTTCTTTCGTTAAAATTAATCTGAATTTACAGCTTTGCAACTTTGTGCGATATCTCAAGTCTTGAAGAAGAAAAATGATGAATAAAAAATAAAAGATAAAAAAAAAAAGACACCAACGGGCGTGCGAGAGAGTTTCTTTCCTAACCCCGGCGTACCCGCGCAGAAAAAAAAGCTACTTGTGAGAATGAACCGGGCCGCGGCGACCGGGACGCTACGGAGAACATGGATCGATCCCCGACTCGAGTTGTCAGCCACGGCTGTGTTTTCACCGATCGCACCCGAAGTACAGGGCTTGACAGTCTAGTGTGATGGAACAAAGCGAGGACAGCCGCTGAATCGGACTAACCCGAGACAGCGGCGACCCTCACCGCCGTCCTCTTCTCCGAAGCGCCGTCGATCGATGGAGAAAAGAAAAAAGATTCGCTGCAAATTGTACGCTACAGGCCAGACCGCGAAACCGTGGAACGATGAAAGAACCAGACAGAGAAAGCTATAGAGGTTTCTCTGTGATATCTCCCAGCGTGCCAACACGCCGCCGCAAGCCTCCGTTAAATCCTTATGACTTATGACTCTTTCTTTTAGTACGAAATCACATAGGCACAAATCGTCCCCTATCTTCCAGAGCCTAGACAACTGGCGATCACTCGGGGTCTACCATGTACGGATAATAACAAATATGTAACGTGTGCAATTCCAAGACATTTCTGGAATTGAAATTATCGAAACACGAGAGGTAGAATTGACGTTTTATTAAAGAAATTGTTACAATGGATTCGTTCGCACGAATTTGGCGAAACTGAGTGGCGGTAGACCCCGGTGTACATTAACAGAGAGCTTACAGCGGTTCTGTCTCAGGTCGGTCGACCTGAGGCGCAAAATATTGTCAGCGAACCCGAGTCTACTAACGTGCGTTCGGGTACGTTGCGTCGAAACTAATCTATGATAGAGGGAATAACGCCTACCGGACGGCGCGTGTCGTATCACTTTCCCAATAATATATATAGCATTCCTATGTCGTTGAGAAGAAATTGAAAAAAATAAAAAATAAAAGAAATTAAAACCAATCGAGACAAGCTTGCACCTGCTTATACACGCGACACGCGGTTGACGCGCGTGGGACAAAATTCAACGAGTTATCTCCGCGAACGCGAACAAATATTTCGAAAGTTATTTCGAAAGATGAGAAAAATTGAAACCGAAGATCGACTGGACTGGCAACGGTCTTTGCCGATAATTAACTCGGACGGGGCCGGAAAAGGTAAAAAAAAAAACAAAACGAAAATGCCGATATACGAAATTGAAATGATTATCAAACGTCTACGTAATATAATGCGTGGAATTACAATGTGCGGTGAGATTTTCAAAGAGGTTATGTACTCACGCGTCAGTTCCGCACGGCACGTCTGGACTCGCAGCGGCGATGATTCCTAACGTACATCGTTGTAGGCTGAAAAACAATAAGATACAACGTTAATGAGAAAGGAGCCGCCGACTTCTCGATTCAAACGCGTGATAATAAAATGAGACTCGTGAAAAAAAAAAAAAGAAAAACAAACCGTCACTCTGGCTATTCTTTGACTATAAGATCGCGACTTGGCCCGGAAAAACGACGGTTCCACAACTCAAAAATACCGGTCACTGTACACATACCAGAATTCGACTCGTCTTCTGTGATAAAGTAATTGTTTCGTCAACGAAGATTCGTTCAATATATCGGATTATTGGAATGAAATGTTATAGCGTCTTCGACTGGCGGCCATCTTTGGCTACGCTACACCACGCTACACTGCGTCGGTCGAATACGATATGCTATATTTTTGTTGTCAGACTGCGTTTCAAACACGATTATACGCAGATCAACTATTTTACGATACTGTTGATTGTAATCGAGTATTATATCATAATTTATTCGAAAGATACACAATTGTTGGCTACTTACAAGTAAAAATAACAATTCAGGTCAAACTGCCGGAACGGTTGAAAAACTTTGACTCGGATCTGTATGTTTGTAAAACGTTTCATCGGAAATGAATAGCATGCTCGAACTTTTGAGAAGAGAAACTATGTTCACTTTTTTTCACCATGTTTACGTCAGTTTTTCAGCTCAAAAACATTGATTTACTGGAGATAATTATTCTCCCGCTTTATTTTTTGATCTGATTGAATCATATTTCCAAAGAATTTGATCACGACTCGATATTATTGCACGAAGAATTGAAGAATTTACGGTTACTAACGAGGGACGAACATAGACACCACCCACCACCGACCGGTCGAGACAAGTCGAGAGAAAAATTCGAACCGGCATGCCACTTCACGGCGAACGAAATTAAACCGTCGACTTCACTTGGATAATTATTTATGATCGTTGAATCGCAAGATCACAATTTCTCACCTCGGCAAAGACGCGTCGGTCAAATTATAACACCAAACCTAAACTATGAGACCAGTCGGACGCCAAACAACAACCGTAATCAACTGTAATGGCGTCGAAAGGCGTCGTGTCGTGGCGTCCTAAATTACGCCGAGAATGCCCGCAGGGTGGTGCTGCGCGCAGCGCCGCCAGCGCCTCTTCGGTTGGCTCAAATCACTAAATTAGCCTCACGCCACGCCGTAAAGTTCTTTTTTGTTCTATTTCCCAGTTATCCGGTAAAACCGATGTACCAACTTAACTCTCCCTCTTCCTAGACTTCAAACATGAATTCACCAGGCCTTATTGATTCAAACACTCAGGGATCATTCAACACTAAATATTGCTCTTATCTGAGACTGATTGCAAATGACCCAACCGTTTTTAAAACCCAGTCCGTGAATTTTTGCGGTACGTTCGGGAATTAACTACAGAATAAATTAGGTGTAACTAATAATATCACCGATAATAATAATATTATATAATAATATAACCGACTCGAAAGAGATTCTGTAGTTTTTTCTCTTCCGTTACGAACCTATTTATTACCGCTTCTAATTCAACACCTACCTTGATGCGGCTCTGAGAGACTGACTATTCGTCTTTCAATCTCACCTACGATACGAATCGCGTTCTGAATCTAATCGATGAAATATACTGCTGAATTTTTTTTTTTTTCTCAAAATTGACGAATCTATCTTTTTCGATTTCTTAGGGGACGATCAATTCTCAATACTTGAGAAATTATACAATCATGTGCAATGCTTCAAGATTTTCAGATAATTTTCAACAATAGAAATTAGGATGAATTATATGATCGTTTCAAAAATGCTGAATAGTATCATAAAAAAATGCTGAAAAGTATCATAGACAACTTTTGAATTTGAAGTGATTTGACTAGATTTTGCTCGCTATGAACGAGCTTTGAAAATTCTTAATTATTCATTGTGACGGTAGAATATTGAAATAGAATATTTCAAACTCACATAATACGTCGAACGTACTTTTCTTGATGTCAGCATTCCCGAATTGTGAATCTCCTCGTTAGCGGAACGTCGTAACGTACAGATTGTTGACCAACTTGACGCTGGCCATCCGAAATAAATGAATCGCCTCCGTGCTATCTGCTAGCCGTAGCGAAAGATACCTTCGGAGGAAGTTGAAGCATCTCCTCGAGTGCTTTTTCGCATCCGCTAACACCGGTGACGGAGAAAACGGATAATTATCCACATAGAGTCATAGGTAATTCACTCGAATGAACGATCGAAAACAATCTCAGTAAGATATTCCACGGAGTCAAGGAGTACGTTGGTTAATTCGACACAAAACTACACAAGTTCCCGACTGTCGCAGGCTCTGACAATTATCTAGGTCACCGCTTTTTATCGGTAAGTTGTCGCTGAGCGACGAATGGTAGCGCCATATCGCGGTCGCATTGTCGAACTATTTTCTACCGGTAACGTCATGTGCCAATCATATCATGTGTCGATAACGTCGGTACCGCTCGTAGTCTGCAACCCGCGGGTCATTGCTGTCGTCCATAGCTGGGGATTGCATATCGTGAGGCGTAATTAGCAAACTTAGTTCGGCAATGTGACCGCGAGATGGCGATACCATTCTTCACCCCGTGCGCCAACTTTATGATTTCAAACGTACGAAATCATGCACCTTTGATGATTTTCGACCTATTGGCGAAGAAGGGACAGCAGAAAATGATTCGACGATTGTTTTTACAATTTTGTAGGAAAGTAATTGAAGATTGCGCCGATTCACTATAATAATACATCTTTATTGGATAAACAATCTTAACGTATGATTATTCAATGCAATTAACAGTTGTAGATGTATCGTTATACGTGTAATATATTACGTATATCACTGAAAACTGGATATTTGTCATTTTTCAAGTTCGGAAATTACCTAAAACTATTATTATACTTCAAACTAATCGTTGCGACGACATTACGAACAATTACATATGAAAGTATAACTAACAGCGTGTCAAGTACAATGTTTGACGCAAATGATTTTCATATCGATCGTTATGTAGAAATGACTATTTGAAAAAAAAAAACTGATTTTTTTATTATTTTTTTCAACAGCTGTCATTTCTACGAAAGGATTGTCAGAAATTTCTGCTCATGCTACATCGCAGCTATTACCTGTTTAAATGAGAAAGAACTTATGTTTCATTCTGGAGACGATGCCTGACAGAGAAAATAAGTACACCATCAGCAATGATTCCAGAAAGAAGGTCCTACCCGATGGCTCATATCTCCGTCATTTCATACTTTTTGTTTATTCGTAATTATTTAAAATCATTCAGAAGACTACTATGTATATGTGTGACATGAAAATTATTTTATATAATTCATAGCTGCGTTAAAACTTTGTTTTCATTTTTATACCTATTTTTCCGAGCGCCAAGGTGGTGTAAACCCTTGATCATCTACAAGATGTACATACGGATCAATAATATAGATCGATAATACTCATTTTTACTCATAAGCGCAATAATAACGGTTAAACTAACAATGAAAGAAATAAAAGAGTAAGGAGGAGGCGGCGCACCCTCCCACTTCCTCCCCCTCTCACAAAAGAATAATAATACAGTTTACTAATTACAAACCCAATAATATCGGATGAATCAACAATGCAAGCGATAAAAGAGGAAGGAGGAGGCCACCCGCCCTCCCACTTCCTCCCACTTCCTCCCCCTATCGCCGAGATCAACACAGATCTCTAAAATACTTACAAATACTAGCTCACTAATAGCTAATAATAAAGCTAGAGAATTAAACTGCCTTCGCGATCAAAAAAAAACGGCCTTGCCTCCCTGGAGGGGCGCGGAGGGGATGGGGGCTAAAAAAAAACCCCCCACCCCCTCCTATCGCCCCACCAGGGAGGAAAGTCCGCCGTATGTACATACGTATCATACGTAAAATATAATAATCTAATCATCGATTCGGCAAATTTATTCCAACAGCTAATTACATATAAATCACAATGTTATACTACATAGTTACCAAGTCTGATATGTATCTATAATGTGACCTCATGCCTATTGAAAATATTACAATGAAATTATATTGTCACTAAATATGACACTTATGACAGTGCAGAGGGCACAAAATTATATAAACTATATACTATATGGTATTCACATTATAGATACGCATCATATACTATATCGTATATACTATAGAGTATACCATATACTATATAGTATATACCATATACTCTAATTAAGCTAGTTCGCTGAAGCAGCCGGCGACATTCCCACGCTGTCCTTGTGGTGCGGCATCTTGAAGAAAATGTGGGGTCCTTCCTCTGGAAGAATCTTCGGAGATTCTCCGGTCGTTCGACACTGCGTGTAAACGAATCCATTCCCCGGCTGGCCCAATACCATCCTGTGAACATATTTCATATTTTTATTACAAAGCTAGTTTACAGAGGAACAAAGACCGAAAAGTTACAATTAATATAATATCGTGTCGATCATGAGTGATAATAATTGTAGTATAAATGTATTCGGGGCTCATACTCCGTTGAAGCGGTTTGATAGTACCACTGTTGTTCAAGCATCACGTTTTTCAACCTTTTTTTTCATTCCCTTGTTCCTGATTTCATTTCGACTTCATTCTTTCGTTGGTTGATGTTCATGTTATTTGGTTTCACTTCATTTCATTGCATGGCGTGTCATTTCATATCGCGTTGCTTGCGGTCTTAGCACGGCGTTATCGAAACTAAGTGCAGTTGATTTTTTTTTTTTTTTTTTGGCTGACATCCGAGCGGATTCGATATTATTACTAATAAACCGATACTCGATGAAATCTCAAGTTTTAATGTCATACATCTCATTGATCTTCCAATATCAATTTATTCGCATTCTTCATTTTTTTCTGGATCTCTGGATCCAAGTCTCGACTACGTATGCAGAGTTCATAAATTGATAAATCGTTCGTGAATTAAAATGGGGGAAAGGTATGTTACCTGATATTAATAAGGTGGAGGAGCATCTTATCCCCGCACGTTCACCGGTGAAAAAATATGTGATGTAGCGATGGCATGTCTTGCAGATCGTAGTACATCGCGAAAAATGTCAGACTTTCTTCCCGAAATTCGTATGTGCCTACAAACGAATCAGGAGTCCAATCATATCGACACGACGATCGAATAGGAGCAGTTCAAAGTTAGACGAGATGAATGACTGGTCAGCACTGTTTGAACCAGAGGTGTGAATGACTGCTCGTTGTTTATCTGTGGAAATTATGATCTATAAGGCCTAATGACGAGTATCCCTAAAAAAAAAAAAAAAAAAACTATCTCATACCTCGAACGTGAGCGTCCTAGAACAGCCGGTACGAAGAGTCCGCAGTTGTAGTCAAAGCAGCAACAGCAGCTGTCACTGGAGCACGTGGTTCATCCCTCAAGATACATAATTTTTACATCAGTGTACTACAAAAAATACCACACAAACATTCAACACGATTGGGTTTTCGGTTGAAACACGGCATAAATCGAGTGCAGTTACGGCTTGGTATAGCGAATGTATGAAAAGGTGAGCACAAATTCGTTGAGCTATACATCGGGAGTCTTGCGACCGCGATACGTCCGCGCAACGCCAGGTCCGAGAGCAGACTGACGTTGTTCGTAGTGCTGGCAATCAGGTAGACACGGGGGGGGATTAGGCTTGCTGAGATCCGTAAACAACACGAGCTAGCCATTGACCACGCGTGACGTGTGACTCAATACAGAAAAAAAAAAAAGAAAATAGGCAAAAAGCAATAACATATCGTTATACGCGCGAACACACGAGTTATTGAATGTTTAGTCAATTTCGAGAAACCAAATAAATTACAGAAGCTGAAAAAATATTGTTAAATTTCATTATTCTAATTATACACTCGATTGGACTATATGCGCTGGTTTAGTTACCATTTTATGTAAATAATCAGAGGTTATTTTCGTCTTCAATGACCTCTAGTATCTATAAATCAAGAGTTTTTGAACAAACATTGAAATCTGTTTCAATCCACGCTTCCCCAAGTAGCACTGTCTATGCTATCACGTCATGTAATACCCTGGTCGACAGAGCCTTGCGGCAGAAGTATCTATGTTGTTTGAATATTCATTCACGAAAAGCTACGTGGTGTTGGAAATGACCAATGAGCTGTCTGTCAAACAATAATGCTGTAAAAAATAGAAGGAAGGAATAAAGAAATTTCGAAGTACAATTTAAAGTAATCATTAATATACTGAGATGATAATTATTTCAAGTTTCAATGAAACTTTACATATGTTGTAAGAAATATCAATTTGCACATTGTTATTCGCGGTAAAAAGAATAGAAAATATGGTTGGGGACATAACAATTTCTCCAATTACAATCGGAGTCTGCTGGTAGGAATACGCAACGTGTAAAACTTGAAGAAAAGATAAATTTCATTTGGCGGACGCTCTCACGAATAACACATGTTAACTCATTGGCGACGCAAAGGTCACTGAACTTCATAGCATCAGCCGATTCTCTGCAATCGAGTGGAGTGGAGTGGAGTGGAGTTGATTCTGAACAATTGTCAGAGTGGGATGCAATAATTCTACGATAACTGCGTGAAATACAAAATACCCGCTTTATTGACTGAATAGTTGGTTGTTTAGTCAAATGCGCTGATTAGCATGACCCGTGTATAAGTAATTATGCGACTATTTAACGAGCAACATTTCAGGTCATTCGCAAAGGCAAGTGTCTGGCTTGTATCAGCGCATTTGTTCAGGGGGCACCACGAGAAGGCAACCAACACCACCCCCCGCCTGAAAAGTGAACATATCAATTCGTAACAATATTAAATTGATGAAAACTGCAGATTCTCCAGAACTTGACGAACTTGTAGAGCCTGTAAAAACTTTCGGAGCTATAGAATAACATAGGGAATATTATTCAAATTTCGATAGATGAATAGTTTTAGTGATAGACGATAAATGAGTCAATTAGAAAGTCACACAAACAAGTACAATAAAAATAAATATCCCTATTGGTTAGGTATATGACGCGCGAGATTCGACCGATTCTATACATATACCCGAACGGCAGCTAAACGGCGCGGTGACAGTATAATTTTCATAATTTATTTCTTCTCGCGATAACCGGGGGGATCAAAGTATTTATCTTAGAATGTGGGTCCAACTCCAAAGAGCTTTCATTCGGGTCCAGCTTCGATTAAATCAGTGCACGGAGAGTTGAGGTATGATTATTTCCAGTTTCCGAGTACTCATTTCGTCTGAAAAAATTTTCGTCGACTTCTGTTCACCTCCGCCTTTTTTTTTTTTTTTTTTTTTTTCGACTTATCGCGTAATCTCATGTAAGTAACCATCTTCACATCCTTCAGCCAGATCTGACAGTTCACTAAAGCTATACGGATAAAAGTGAGGAAAGAGTGGCCACCACTAGACAGCTGCAGTGACATCAGTTGCAAGATGTCGGTCTTGTCGACGATGTTAACGTAACATAGGGAGCTTTCCATCTACAGCCAAAAATCAACACGCTCAGACACACAGCTAAACGATTGGTCTTTTCCGTTTGCCCCAGCCAATCATATTATTGCTGTGTGTCTGACTGCGTCGATTCTTGGCTGTAGATGGAAAGCTCCCATAGAGAATCGATTGCCCAAGGCCACGGAAGCCCGAGGCAGAGCTGTCAGTTCTGTTCGAAAGACTCGGTAGAGTCTCGCGCCAAAAACAATAAATAAACAATTTCATAGCAATTATGATATTCAGGTATACGGCGCGCGAGACTCGAAAAATTCGTAGGAGCATGTCGCTCTCAAATTTATTTATGTTGTACGTTCTTCATGGACTAACTTTACGGGTCTAACCACATGCGCTCAGCTAAAGAGACAGCTGCTGAGAATGAGAAAAATCATTATCCACAAAAATAACTACAAAACTTTGTAAATAATGTTCGTTGTAAATATTGTTCAAATTAGCAACAATGTCCCGTAGAAAAGCAATAAATATAAACTATTTAACCAATGAGCACGCGCCTTGGAGCTTGTCTAATTTATTTGTCACATTGATTATAGTGATCCAATTGTGTTGTTAAACCCGCCTTGCGTCGTAGACAATTTAGGAAGACTGGCTTTGGTATTTTCATTTCAACTGTCGGACCGTCATAATAACTTCAGATATCGAATGTGTAGAACACAAAAAAACATGATTGAAAAAATGTTGAATTAAAAATCATTAGGTAGTCAGCAAAATTTTACAAAAAGTAAGTTCCCAGACAGCACAAAATTACAAGTGGTCTTAAAGACGTTATACGGACGTCAAATGCGTCACTTTCTGAGGTCTTGAGGACGTCTCAAGTCTTAAAGACGTATCAATTGTTAAAGACGTCTCAATTGTTAAAGACGTCAAAAAGTGACGCATTTGACGTCTTTAAGAGCACTTGTAATTTTGTGCCGTCTGGGTTACTTGAATATACATCGAATCAAATGACCCGCCAAGTACCACTTCCTAAATTTGTTTCTTCACAAATTTTCTTACTGTCAATTATATTAATTTTATTGTTACTAGTAACAAGATACATGAGTAAATATGATAGATATCTCCGAGAGCCCCTACGACGGAGATTGGCGTAAAGAGCGGAATTGGTGTTTATATTTAATTATCCGTCCACAAAAATTAACGGCTTACAGGGAAATATGAGCATACGTGTATAATGAAAAATTGTACAAAAAGTAGTGAAACCAACCGCAAGAGCACCGTTGGTGCAAAAATCTTTCGCCAAGTGCAATGATGTTGAAAATGCTTACTGAAAAAAAGAATTGAAATCAGATACAGTTGCCAAGTACATGTCTTTTCTGTACCAAAAGTTTATAACAGAAGAAAAGAAAATAGAAAGTGAAACGAAAAAAATTAATTTTTTCAGTGGGCATTTTCAACATTATTGCACTTGGCGAAAGGTTTGTGCACCAAAGGTGCTTTTGTGGTTTATTAATTACACGAGAGAGAGAGAGAACAAATAATAGAAAGGCACGGAAACAATAAAATTAGTAGATCTCGTGGAACCTATAAAACCTGTGAAACCTCTAAGAGCTGTAAAATGTAACGAGTATTATTTAAATTTCAATAAATAAATAGTTTCCATGAGATAGAATAAATGAATGAATTAGAAAGTAACACGAAGGATCATTTTCCATAGCAATACACATAAGAAACATACAGCACAATAATTTTCAAAGCATCACGTGAATAATTTTCAGAATAATTATGATTAATTAAAAAATGAAACAGCTGAGTGATAATATTAATGACACGAGAGAGAAGAAAGAATAGAAAAGCATGGAAATGATAAAAATTCGTAGATCTAGTGGAACCTATATGAGACCTGTAAAACGTAGAAGGTATAATTAAATCGTATGCGTGTGATTTTCACATATAGTAATAAATGAAGTACATAAATATTAATGCATGAAATATTGAGGACATAACAGAGGCGAAGTATGGATGAAATATGTGAATCTTGTAGAATTTGTAGACTCCGAAAAATCCGAGGGACCCCAAAGACAGGAAGGACACGAAAGACTGGAATGGAATAGAATAGTTAATTAATATTCCCGTTATGTCGAGAAACAAAGAAGTACAACACATTATGAGAGTAAAAAATAGAATTACGGGCATACAATGCACTTACGTCTAGCTAAACTAATTTAAATTAAGTTGAGATAAACCAGCGCGTTGCCGCAGAAAGGGGAGAGAGAGAGAAGTCGAAGGAAGAGAGCAAGAGAGACGCGAAACACTCCGAAAGACGCATAAGACGTAAAAGGAACGTGGGACTCGAGGAACCTGACGGCCCCAAAAGGCCCAAAAGGCCCAAAAGGCCCAAAAGGCCCAAAAGCCCCGAATGACCCAACAGACGTGAAAGACACGAGGGATTCGAGGAACCTTATGGCCCCAAAGAATCCGAAACACGCTAGAGACCCCGAAAAACCCGTTACGTCAACGTGTTACTCGGCGGGCCAATATTACAATTACTCGAGGATCACCGACATGGTTGTTCTCTCGTACTTGTCTACGAAGGCCCGCCAAGTACCGCTACCTGCAAATTTATTTTTTTCGTTTCATTTCCTTTTTTTTCTCGCGAGTGAACGAACGCAAGGCTATTTAATTTTCTTTTTTTCTGTTATAAACTTTTGGTATACAAAGGACATGTACTTGGCAACTGTATCTGATTTCAATTCTTTTTTTCAGTAAGCATTCTCAACATTATTGCGCTTGGCGAAAGATTTTTGCACCAACGGCGCTTTTGTGGTTGATCTCACTACTTTTTGTACAATTTTGTATTATACACGTATGCTCCTATTTCCCTGTGAGCCGTTAATTTTTGTGGACAGATAATTAAATATAAATATCAATTCCGCTCTTTACGCCAATCTCCGTCGTAGGGGCCCTCGGAGATATCCATCATATTTACTCATAGATCTTGTTACTAGTAACAATAAAAATAATGTAATTGACAGTAGGAAAATTTGTGTAGAAAAAAAAATAAAATTTAAGGAAGTGGTACTTGGCGGGTCGTTTGATTCGATGTATATTTAAGTAACCCTGACAGCACAAAATTACAAGTTGTCTTTAAGACGTCATATGGACGTCAAATGCGTCACTTTTTGACGTCTCAAAGACCTCTTTAGGACTTGAGACGTCCTCAAGACGTCAAAAAGTGAGGCATTTGACGACCGTATGACGTCTTTAAGACCACTTGTAATTTTGTGCTGTCTGGGAAACTACTGTTTGTAAAATTTTGCTGACTACCTAATAATTTTTAATTTAACATTTTTTTAATCATGTTTTTTTGTGTTCTACACATTGGCTATCTGCAGTTATTATGACGGTCTGAAAGTTGAAATGAAAATACCAAAGCCAGTCTTCCTAAATTGTCCACGACGCAAGGCGGGTTTAACAACACAATTAGATCACGATCGACGTGACAAATAATTTAGACAAGCTCCAAGGCGCGTGCTCATTGGTTAAGGCCCATCCCCAGTCGCCCACCTCCTTTTTGTCGAAATCTGTCACATTTCTATTATTATCGAATTGGACGTTGGCCTTTTTTGCGTTTTCGACGCCTAGGGGCTCGGCTAATATTCGAAAGGTGACACATTTCGACAAAAAAGGAGGTGGGCGACTAGGGATGGGCCTTAAATAGGTTATATGTATTGTTTTTCTATCGGACATTGGTGCTAATGTGAACAATATTTAAAGTGAACATTATTTATCAAGTTTTGTGGTTATTTTCGTGGTTAACGATATTTCTCATTCCCACTGTCTCTTTAGCTGAGCGCATGTGGTTAGACCCGTATAGTTAGTCCATGAAGAACGTATACAACATAAACAAATTTGAGAGCGACATGCTCCTACTAATTTTTCGAATTTTTCGAGTCTCGCGCGCCGTATACCTGAATAATATAATTTATGTATATTTTTTTTTTTTTTTTTAGTTTTTGGGGCGAGACTCTACCGAGTCGCTTGAACAGAACTGACAGCTCTGTCTCGGGCTTCCGTGGCCTTGCGGGCAATCGATTCTCTATCTTACGTTAACATCCTCGACAAGACCGACATCTTGCAACTGATATCACTGCTGTGTAGTGGTAGTCACTCTTTCCTCACTTTTATCTGCATAGCTTTAGTGAGCTGTCAGATCTGGCTGAAGGAGGTGAAGACGACAAGATATTTCGCAGACGAAACGAGTACTCGGAAGCTTGAAATAATCATACCTCTGATATAATATGATCATACTGATTTATATCGAAGTTGGACTCAAAGGAAAACTCTTTGGACCCGCATTCTAGGATAAATACTTTAATTCCCTGGATATCGCGAGAAGAAAGAAATTATGAAAATACTGTCTCCCCACCCCGCCATTTAGCTGCCGTAGACGATAAATGCATGAATTAGAAAGTAATAGTACAAACGATCATGTTTCACAGCTATGCATAAGAAATATACGGCACAATGATTTTCGAAGCATTACGTGAATAATTTTCAGAATAACTATGATTAATTAAAAATAATGAAACAGTTAGTAATAAATAATAATATTAATGACACGAGAGAGAAGAAAGAATAGAAAAGCATGGAAACAATAAAATTCGTAGATCTCGTGGAACCTATATGAGACCTGTAAAACGTTAAAGGTATAAATCAATTATGTGTGTTTAATTTTAACATACAGTAATAAATGAAGTACGTGAATATTAATGCATGGAATATTGAGGACATAAAAAGGGCAAAGTATGAATGAAATATGTGAATCGTGTAGAATCGGGAGACCCCGAAAGGTCCAAGGGACCCCAAAGACATGAGGGACACGAAAGACTAGAATAGAATAGTTAATTAATATTCCCGTTATGTCGGGAAACGAAAGAGTAAAACACATTATGAAAGTACAAAATAGTTACATGCATACAGTGCACTTACGTCTAGCTAAACTAATTGAAATTAAGTTGAGATAAACCAGCACCTTGCCGCAGAAAGAGGAGAGAGAGAGAGAGAGAGAGAGAGAGAAGTCGAAGGAAGAGAGCAAGAGAGACGCGAAAGACGCAAAAGACTCTAAAAGACGCAAAGGACGCAAAAGACGTGAAAGACACGCGGGATTCAAGGAACCGGACGGCACCAAAGAATCCGAAACACGCGAGAGACCCTCGAAAAACCCAACAGACGTGAAAGACACGAGGGATCCGAGGAACCGGACGGCACCAAAGACCCCGAAACACGCGAGAGACCCCCGAAACTCGCGAAGGACCCTGAAACACGAGAACGACCCCGAAACGACACGCGAAGGACCCCGAAAGACACGGAGACAAAAGAGCGGAAAGATTGGAAAGACCAGTGAAACATAAGAGGTATAATTAAATCATGCGTGTTAGATTTTAACATGCAGTAATAAATGAAGTACAGAGTAGAGTGGGGTGCAATGATTCTACGATAACTGTGTGAAATACGAAATACTGGCCTTATTAACTAAAAAGTTGGTTGTTTGGTCAAATGCGCTGACTAGCATGACCCATGTATACGAAATTCTACGACTATTCAATATGCAACATTTCTTGGTATTATTATTGCCTGTTAAACCATGAAATCAGCGCATTTGTTCAGGGGGCACCACGAGAAGGCAACCAACACCACCCCCCGCCTGAAAAGTAAACATCTTAATTCGAAACAGTATTAAATTGATGAAACCCGCAGATTTTGTAGAACTTGAAGAACTCGTAGAGCCTGTAAAACCTGTCGGAGCTATAGAATATAACGAATATTATTCAAATTTCATACATAGTTTTAGTGAGAGACGATAAATGGATCAATTATAAAGTAACACAAACAATCAGTTCTCACAGCAATACATAAGAAATATACAGCAAAATAATTTTTAATCAGCACGCGAATAATATTCAGAATAATAATGAATAATTAAAAAAAGAAACAGTTATTAATAGCATTAATGAAACGAGAGAGAAGAAAGAATAGAAAAGCACGGAAACAATAAAATTCGTAGATCTCGTGGAACCTATATGAGACCTGTAGAACGTAAAAGGTATAAATCAATTATGTGTGTTTAATTTTAACATACAGTAATAAATGAAGTACGTAAATATCAATGCATGGAATATTGAGGACATAAAAAGGGCAAAGTATGAATGAAATATGTGAATCGTGCAGAATCGGGAGACCCCGAAAAGACCAAGGGACCCCAAAGACAGGAAGGACACGAAAGACTAGAATAGAATAGTTAATTAATATTCCCGTTATGTCGGGAAACGAAAAAGTAAAACACATTATGAAAGTACAAAATAGTTACATGCATACAGTGCACTTACGTCTAGCTAAACTAATTGAAATTAAGTTGAGATAAACCAGCACCTTGCCGCAGAAAGAGGAGAGAGAGAGAGAGAGAGAGAGAGAAGTCGAAGGAAGAGAGCAAGAGAGACGCGAAAGACGCAAAAGACTCTAAAAGACGCAAAAGACGCAAAAGACGTGAAAGACACGCGGGATTCAAGGAACCGGACGGCACCAATGAATCCGAAATACGCGAGAGACCCTCGAAAAACCCAACAGACGTGAAAGACACGAGGGATTCGAGGAACCTAATGGCACCAAAGAATCCGAAACACGCGAGAGACCCTCGAAAACCCAACAGACGTGAAAGACACGAGGGATCCGAGGAACCGGACGGCACCAAAGAATCCGAAACACGCGAGAGACCCTCGAAAAACCCAACAGACGTGAAAGACACGAGGGATCCGAGGAACCGGACGGCACCAAAGACCCCGAAACACGCGAGAGACCCCCGAAACTCGCGAAGGACCCTGAAACACGAGAACGACCCCGAAACGACACGCGAAGGACCCCGAAAGACACGGAGACAAAAGAGCGGAAAGATTGGAAAGACCAGTGAAACATAAGAGGTATAATTAAATCATGCGTGTTAGATTTTAACATGCAGTAATAAATGAAGTACAGAGTAGAGTGGGGTGCAATGATTCTACGATAACTGTGTGAAATACGAAATACTGGCCTTATCAACTAAAAAGTTGGTTGTTTGGTCAAATGCGCTGACTAGCATGACCCATGTATACGAAATTCTACGACTATTCAATATGCAACATTTCTTGGTATTATTATTGCCTGTTAAACCATGAAATCAGCGCATTTGTTCAGGGGGCACCACGAGAAGGCAACCAACACCACCCCCCGCCTGAAAAGTAAACATCTTAATTCGAAACAGTATTAAATTGATGAAACCCGCAGATTTTGTAGAACTTGAAGAACTCGTAGAGCCTGTAAAACCTGTCGGAGCTATAGAATATAACGAATATTATTCAGATTTCAATAGATGAATAGTTTTAATCAGAGACGATAAATGAATTGATTAGAAAGTAACACAAACGATCATTTTTCACAGCAATAATACATAAAAAATATACAGCAAAATAATGTTTGAGCATCATGTGAATAATTTTCAGAATAACTATGATTACTTAAAAAATGAAACAGTTAGTAATAAATAATAATATTAATGACACGAGAGAGAAGAAAGAATAGAAAAGCATGGAAACAATAAAATTCGTAGATCTCGTGGAACCTATAAAACCTGTAAAATGTAACGAGTATTATTTAAATTTCAATAAATGAATAGTTTTAATGAGAGATGATAAACTAATCAATTAGAAAGAAGCACAAACGATCATTTTTCACAGCAATACATAAGAGAGATACAGCAAAATAATTTTCACAATAGTTATGATTAATTAAAAAAAGAAACAATAAAGACTAAGTCAGCTTACTCAGAGCAAAGAAACAAAGAATATTAATGTAACTAAATAAGGAAAGACACAAGAATGATGGGAAATTAGAAGTAAGAAACAATATAATATATGAAGTTTAATAGGATATAAGACTTTCAAAATGGTAACACCATAACGGTATGCAATAAAGAATTATAATAATATAATAAAAAAAGAAACAGTAACAATATTAATTACACGAGAGGGAAGCAGGAACAGAAAAGCACAGAAACAATAGAATTAGTAGATCTCGTGAAACCTATGAAACCTGTGAAACCTGTGAAACCTGTGAAACCTGTGAAACTTGTAAAACCTGTAAAACCTGTAAAACCTGTAAAACCTGTAAAACCTGTAAAACCTGTAAAACCTGTAAGAGCTGTAAAATGTAACGAGTGTTATTTAAATTTCAATAAATGAATAGTTTTAATGAGACGATAAATGAATTAATCAGAAAGTAACACAAACGATCATTTTTCACAGCAATACATAAGAAATATACAGCAAAATAATTTTCAAAGCACTACGTTGATATCCAACAGAACAGTTATGATTAATTAGAAAAACACAACAGTTAGTAATAATAATAATGACACGAGAGAGAAGAAAGGATAGAAATACATGGAAAAAAATTTAATTCGTGAATCTCGTGAAACCTATAAGACTTGTAAGACTTATAAGAGCTGTAAAATATACAAGGGAATAGATTATATATATATATAATAACAAATTTGATACTTATCATCAGTCACCACTCTGTCGAATCTTTCCCAGCGGGACTGCTCCAGTGAGATGATTGAACATCCCGCTAATTATTTACACTCACGAGTGATAAACTTGGATATAAGTCTCGGAATAAGCCTATCTGAATTGAGCTGAGAAATCGAAGATTGTACTATGTTACCGCCACGCTACGCGACAAAGAGAAGAGAATATCAAGAAAAGAAAGCCCGTTACAAAAAATCATGGGACTCACCGACGCTGCCGAGTAGGGTTAGGGCAATTGCACCCGGATGTGTGTGCTTGGCTCTCGGAATACCAGAACAGGTTTGGATCGGCTTAAGTTCCACTTCCATCAGTTTCAATGTGAAGGCGCTTGACTGAAAAATGGAAAGAAAGATATTGAAATGCCGATAAATTTGAATTCCAATGCAGTAATAGACTGATCAAGTTTGGGAATCCTCTCGAGGTATTTTCAATTCTCCAATATAGTAGAAAATCCAGATTCGTTAACATGACGTGTTTCAATACATAGGGTTTACAGGGGCAAGGGGGTATTAGGGTAAGGAGATTATTAATAAAAAATATATCGCGATCTCACCTGGTCGCTACTTCTCGGCATAATCCCCTCATAATCAGTCCTGTCCATGCCTGCTTTATGACAATCTAATAGAAACATAAAAGAGAAGCAGAAGATTTATTTTACGAACGCATTCATATAGTATTCAAAGATTAGCGCTATTTTCACATGAAGAAAAAACAATGAAAATCATAAATGTAGGCACTGATTCGAGTCGGACAATGATTAAATTCTATTAATAAAGCAAAATGCAATTAAAAATGCTGTTTACCATTCATTTCATTTATCGATAAGATTGGATTTGTATATTCTGCCTCCAGAATCTGTCCCCATGCATTTCAGCAGCATCTCTAGAATTTTCAGACTCGGATAATCGTTTCCATTCCTCCTTCACTATTGTCTCTTCTCCTCCAGGATCCTCGACAGATGCAGCTTGTCCCAGCTTCGCCGATAGCTTTCCATGCAACTCGGTCACGAAGAATTTTTTTTTAGGCAGGATAGAGCGAAACGCACATGAAACATAGAGAAACGGACAGGCGTTAGAAGAATGAACGGAACGAATCATCAGTTACATTATTTATAGTTCCAAGATCATCGTGGACGACCAGAGATCCATAAAATTACATCCCAGTGGTATTATTTCGATCGTTATTCTCGAACGAGATTTTCGAAAGACGTCCGATAATCTGTCCCATTTCGCATCTCGATACGTTTCTAACTTCGGAATCGAATAGTTCGATCGAGATACTCTCTCGATACCGCATAGATCATTTCGGCGGTAACGCGTATACTAAGCCAGTCGGATCCGAGTGTATAAGCAGGCCTGCGTGTCCCTTTTGGAAGTTCTTTCGTTAAAATTAATCTGAATTTACAGCTTTGCAACTTTGTGCGATATCTCAAGTCTTGAAGAAGAAAAATGATGAATAAAAAATAAAAGATAAAAAAAAAAAGACACCAACGGGCGTGCGAGAGAGTTTCTTTCCTAACCCCGGCGTACCCGCGCAGAAAAAAAAGCTACTTGTGAGAATGAACCGGGCCGCGGCGACCGGGACGCTACGGAGAACATGGATCGATCCCCGACTCGAGTTGTCAGCCACGGCTGTGTTTTCACCGATCGCACCCGAAGTACAGGGCTTGACAGTCTAGTGTGATGGAACAAAGCGAGGACAGCCGCTGAATCGGACTAACCCGAGACAGCGGCGACCCTCACCGCCGTCCTCTTCTCCGAAGCGCCGTCGATCGATGGAGAAAAGAAAAAAGATTCGCTGCAAATTGTACGCTACAGGCCAGACCGCGAAACCGTGGAACGATGAAAGAACCAGACAGAGAAAGCTATAGAGGTTTCTCTGTGATATCTCCCAGCGTGCCAACACGCCGCCGCAAGCCTCCGTTAAATCCTTATGACTTATGACTCTTTCTTTTAGTACGAAATCACATAGGCACAAATCGTCCCCTATCTTCCAGAGCCTAGACAACTGGCGATCACTCGGGGTCTACCATGTACGGATAATAACAAATATGTAACGTGTGCAATTCCAAGACATTTCTGGAATTGAAATTATCGAAACACGAGAGGTAGAATTGACGTTTTATTAAAGAAATTGTTACAATGGATTCGTTCGCACGAATTTGGCGAAACTGAGTGGCGGTAGACCCCGGTGTACATTAACAGAGAGCTTACAGCGGTTCTGTCTCAGGTCGGTCGACCTGAGGCGCAAAATATTGTCAGCGAACCCGAGTCTACTAACGTGCGTTCGGGTACGTTGCGTCGAAACTAATCTATGATAGAGGGAATAACGCCTACCGGACGGCGCGTGTCGTATCACTTTCCCAATAATATATATAGCATTCCTATGTCGTTGAGAAGAAATTGAAAAAAATAAAAAATAAAAGAAATTAAAACCAATCGAGACAAGCTTGCACCTGCTTATACACGCGACACGCGGTTGACGCGCGTGGGACAAAATTCAACGAGTTATCTCCGCGAACGCGAACAAATATTTCGAAAGTTATTTCGAAAGATGAGAAAAATTGAAACCGAAGATCGACTGGACTGGCAACGGTCTTTGCCGATAATTAACTCGGACGGGGCCGGAAAAGGTAAAAAAAAAAACAAAACGAAAATGCCGATATACGAAATTGAAATGATTATCAAACGTCTACGTAATATAATGCGTGGAATTACAATGTGCGGTGAGATTTTCAAAGAGGTTATGTACTCACGCGTCAGTTCCGCACGGCACGTCTGGACTCGCAGCGGCGATGATTCCTAACGTACATCGTTGTAGGCTGAAAAACAATAAGATACAACGTTAATGAGAAAGGAGCCGCCGACTTCTCGATTCAAACGCGTGATAATAAAATGAGACTCGTGAAAAAAAAAAAAAGAAAAACAAACCGTCACTCTGGCTATTCTTTGACTATAAGATCGCGACTTGGCCCGGAAAAACGACGGTTCCACAACTCAAAAATACCGGTCACTGTACACATACCAGAATTCGACTCGTCTTCTGTGATAAAGTAATTGTTTCGTCAACGAAGATTCGTTCAATATATCGGATTATTGGAATGAAATGTTATAGCGTCTTCGACTGGCGGCCATCTTTGGCTACGCTACACCACGCTACACTGCGTCGGTCGAATACGATATGCTATATTTTTGTTGTCAGACTGCGTTTCAAACACGATTATACGCAGATCAACTATTTTACGATACTGTTGATTGTAATCGAGTATTATATCATAATTTATTCGAAAGATACACAATTGTTGGCTACTTACAAGTAAAAATAACAATTCAGGTCAAACTGCCGGAACGGTTGAAAAACTTTGACTCGGATCTGTATGTTTGTAAAACGTTTCATCGGAAATGAATAGCATGCTCGAACTTTTGAGAAGAGAAACTATGTTCACTTTTTTTCACCATGTTTACGTCAGTTTTTCAGCTCAAAAACATTGATTTACTGGAGATAATTATTCTCCCGCTTTATTTTTTGATCTGATTGAATCATATTTCCAAAGAATTTGATCACGACTCGATATTATTGCACGAAGAATTGAAGAATTTACGGTTACTAACGAGGGACGAACATAGACACCACCCACCACCGACCGGTCGAGACAAGTCGAGAGAAAAATTCGAACCGGCATGCCACTTCACGGCGAACGAAATTAAACCGTCGACTTCACTTGGATAATTATTTATGATCGTTGAATCGCAAGATCACAATTTCTCACCTCGGCAAAGACGCGTCGGTCAAATTATAACACCAAACCTAAACTATGAGACCAGTCGGACGCCAAACAACAACCGTAATCAACTGTAATGGCGTCGAAAGGCGTCGTGTCGTGGCGTCCTAAATTACGCCGAGAATGCCCGCAGGGTGGTGCTGCGCGCAGCGCCGCCAGCGCCTCTTCGGTTGGCTCAAATCACTAAATTAGCCTCACGCCACGCCGTAAAGTTCTTTTTTGTTCTATTTCCCAGTTATCCGGTAAAACCGATGTACCAACTTAACTCTCCCTCTTCCTAGACTTCAAACATGAATTCACCAGGCCTTATTGATTCAAACACTCAGGGATCATTCAACACTAAATATTGCTCTTATCTGAGACTGATTGCAAATGACCCAACCGTTTTTAAAACCCAGTCCGTGAATTTTTGCGGTACGTTCGGGAATTAACTACAGAATAAATTAGGTGTAACTAATAATATCACCGATAATAATAATATTATATAATAATATAACCGACTCGAAAGAGATTCTGTAGTTTTTTCTCTTCCGTTACGAACCTATTTATTACCGCTTCTAATTCAACACCTACCTTGATGCGGCTCTGAGAGACTGACTATTCGTCTTTCAATCTCACCTACGATACGAATCGCGTTCTGAATCTAATCGATGAAATATACTGCTGAATTTTTTTTTTTTTCTCAAAATTGACGAATCTATCTTTTTCGATTTCTTAGGGGACGATCAATTCTCAATACTTGAGAAATTATACAATCATGTGCAATGCTTCAAGATTTTCAGATAATTTTCAACAATAGAAATTAGGATGAATTATATGATCGTTTCAAAAATGCTGAATAGTATCATAAAAAAATGCTGAAAAGTATCATAGACAACTTTTGAATTTGAAGTGATTTGACTAGATTTTGCTCGCTATGAACGAGCTTTGAAAATTCTTAATTATTCATTGTGACGGTAGAATATTGAAATAGAATATTTCAAACTCACATAATACGTCGAACGTACTTTTCTTGATGTCAGCATTCCCGAATTGTGAATCTCCTCGTTAGCGGAACGTCGTAACGTACAGATTGTTGACCAACTTGACGCTGGCCATCCGAAATAAATGAATCGCCTCCGTGCTATCTGCTAGCCGTAGCGAAAGATACCTTCGGAGGAAGTTGAAGCATCTCCTCGAGTGCTTTTTCGCATCCGCTAACACCGGTGACGGAGAAAACGGATAATTATCCACATAGAGTCATAGGTAATTCACTCGAATGAACGATCGAAAACAATCTCAGTAAGATATTCCACGGAGTCAAGGAGTACGTTGGTTAATTCGACACAAAACTACACAAGTTCCCGACTGTCGCAGGCTCTGACAATTATCTAGGTCACCGCTTTTTATCGGTAAGTTGTCGCTGAGCGACGAATGGTAGCGCCATATCGCGGTCGCATTGTCGAACTATTTTCTACCGGTAACGTCATGTGCCAATCATATCATGTGTCGATAACGTCGGTACCGCTCGTAGTCTGCAACCCGCGGGTCATTGCTGTCGTCCATAGCTGGGGATTGCATATCGTGAGGCGTAATTAGCAAACTTAGTTCGGCAATGTGACCGCGAGATGGCGATACCATTCTTCACCCCGTGCGCCAACTTTATGATTTCAAACGTACGAAATCATGCACCTTTGATGATTTTCGACCTATTGGCGAAGAAGGGACAGCAGAAAATGATTCGACGATTGTTTTTACAATTTTGTAGGAAAGTAATTGAAGATTGCGCCGATTCACTATAATAATACATCTTTATTGGATAAACAATCTTAACGTATGATTATTCAATGCAATTAACAGTTGTAGATGTATCGTTATACGTGTAATATATTACGTATATCACTGAAAACTGGATATTTGTCATTTTTCAAGTTCGGAAATTACCTAAAACTATTATTATACTTCAAACTAATCGTTGCGACGACATTACGAACAATTACATATGAAAGTATAACTAACAGCGTGTCAAGTACAATGTTTGACGCAAATGATTTTCATATCGATCGTTATGTAGAAATGACTATTTGAAAAAAAAAAACTGATTTTTTTATTATTTTTTTCAACAGCTGTCATTTCTACGAAAGGATTGTCAGAAATTTCTGCTCATGCTACATCGCAGCTATTACCTGTTTAAATGAGAAAGAACTTATGTTTCATTCTGGAGACGATGCCTGACAGAGAAAATAAGTACACCATCAGCAATGATTCCAGAAAGAAGGTCCTACCCGATGGCTCATATCTCCGTCATTTCATACTTTTTGTTTATTCGTAATTATTTAAAATCATTCAGAAGACTACTATGTATATGTGTGACATGAAAATTATTTTATATAATTCATAGCTGCGTTAAAACTTTGTTTTCATTTTTATACCTATTTTTCCGAGCGCCAAGGTGGTGTAAACCCTTGATCATCTACAAGATGTACATACGGATCAATAATATAGATCGATAATACTCATTTTTACTCATAAGCGCAATAATAACGGTTAAACTAACAATGAAAGAAATAAAAGAGTAAGGAGGAGGCGGCGCACCCTCCCACTTCCTCCCCCTCTCACAAAAGAATAATAATACAGTTTACTAATTACAAACCCAATAATATCGGATGAATCAACAATGCAAGCGATAAAAGAGGAAGGAGGAGGCCACCCGCCCTCCCACTTCCTCCCACTTCCTCCCCCTATCGCCGAGATCAACACAGATCTCTAAAATACTTACAAATACTAGCTCACTAATAGCTAATAATAAAGCTAGAGAATTAAACTGCCTTCGCGATCAAAAAAAAACGGCCTTGCCTCCCTGGAGGGGCGCGGAGGGGATGGGGGCTAAAAAAAAACCCCCCACCCCCTCCTATCGCCCCACCAGGGAGGAAAGTCCGCCGTATGTACATACGTATCATACGTAAAATATAATAATCTAATCATCGATTCGGCAAATTTATTCCAACAGCTAATTACATATAAATCACAATGTTATACTACATAGTTACCAAGTCTGATATGTATCTATAATGTGACCTCATGCCTATTGAAAATATTACAATGAAATTATATTGTCACTAAATATGACACTTATGACAGTGCAGAGGGCACAAAATTATATAAACTATATACTATATGGTATTCACATTATAGATACGCATCATATACTATATCGTATATACTATAGAGTATACCATATACTATATAGTATATACCATATACTCTAATTAAGCTAGTTCGCTGAAGCAGCCGGCGACATTCCCACGCTGTCCTTGTGGTGCGGCATCTTGAAGAAAATGTGGGGTCCTTCCTCTGGAAGAATCTTCGGAGATTCTCCGGTCGTTCGACACTGCGTGTAAACGAATCCATTCCCCGGCTGGCCCAATACCATCCTGTGAACATATTTCATATTTTTATTACAAAGCTAGTTTACAGAGGAACAAAGACCGAAAAGTTACAATTAATATAATATCGTGTCGATCATGAGTGATAATAATTGTAGTATAAATGTATTCGGGGCTCATACTCCGTTGAAGCGGTTTGATAGTACCACTGTTGTTCAAGCATCACGTTTTTCAACCTTTTTTTTCATTCCCTTGTTCCTGATTTCATTTCGACTTCATTCTTTCGTTGGTTGATGTTCATGTTATTTGGTTTCACTTCATTTCATTGCATGGCGTGTCATTTCATATCGCGTTGCTTGCGGTCTTAGCACGGCGTTATCGAAACTAAGTGCAGTTGATTTTTTTTTTTTTTTTTTGGCTGACATCCGAGCGGATTCGATATTATTACTAATAAACCGATACTCGATGAAATCTCAAGTTTTAATGTCATACATCTCATTGATCTTCCAATATCAATTTATTCGCATTCTTCATTTTTTTCTGGATCTCTGGATCCAAGTCTCGACTACGTATGCAGAGTTCATAAATTGATAAATCGTTCGTGAATTAAAATGGGGGAAAGGTATGTTACCTGATATTAATAAGGTGGAGGAGCATCTTATCCCCGCACGTTCACCGGTGAAAAAATATGTGATGTAGCGATGGCATGTCTTGCAGATCGTAGTACATCGCGAAAAATGTCAGACTTTCTTCCCGAAATTCGTATGTGCCTACAAACGAATCAGGAGTCCAATCATATCGACACGACGATCGAATAGGAGCAGTTCAAAGTTAGACGAGATGAATGACTGGTCAGCACTGTTTGAACCAGAGGTGTGAATGACTGCTCGTTGTTTATCTGTGGAAATTATGATCTATAAGGCCTAATGACGAGTATCCCTAAAAAAAAAAAAAAAAAAACTATCTCATACCTCGAACGTGAGCGTCCTAGAACAGCCGGTACGAAGAGTCCGCAGTTGTAGTCAAAGCAGCAACAGCAGCTGTCACTGGAGCACGTGGTTCATCCCTCAAGATACATAATTTTTACATCAGTGTACTACAAAAAATACCACACAAACATTCAACACGATTGGGTTTTCGGTTGAAACACGGCATAAATCGAGTGCAGTTACGGCTTGGTATAGCGAATGTATGAAAAGGTGAGCACAAATTCGTTGAGCTATACATCGGGAGTCTTGCGACCGCGATACGTCCGCGCAACGCCAGGTCCGAGAGCAGACTGACGTTGTTCGTAGTGCTGGCAATCAGGTAGACACGGGGGGGGATTAGGCTTGCTGAGATCCGTAAACAACACGAGCTAGCCATTGACCACGCGTGACGTGTGACTCAATACAGAAAAAAAAAAAAGAAAATAGGCAAAAAGCAATAACATATCGTTATACGCGCGAACACACGAGTTATTGAATGTTTAGTCAATTTCGAGAAACCAAATAAATTACAGAAGCTGAAAAAATATTGTTAAATTTCATTATTCTAATTATACACTCGATTGGACTATATGCGCTGGTTTAGTTACCATTTTATGTAAATAATCAGAGGTTATTTTCGTCTTCAATGACCTCTA
Source organism: Tenthredo scrophulariae (assembly GCA_963978835.1). Taxonomy (NCBI): domain Eukaryota; kingdom Metazoa; phylum Arthropoda; class Insecta; order Hymenoptera; family Tenthredinidae; genus Tenthredo; species Tenthredo scrophulariae. The sequence goes on from OZ022229.1 coordinate 125,740, forward strand.
GTATCTATAAATCAAGAGTTTTTGAACAAACATTGAAATCTGTTTCAATCCACGCTTCCCCAAGTAGCACTGTCTATGCTATCACGTCATGTAATACCCTGGTCGACAGAGCCTTGCGGCAGAAGTATCTATGTTGTTTGAATATTCATTCACGAAAAGCTACGTGGTGTTGGAAATGACCAATGAGCTGTCTGTCAAACAATAATGCTGTAAAAAATAGAAGGAAGGAATAAAGAAATTTCGAAGTACAATTTAAAGTAATCATTAATATACTGAGATGATAATTATTTCAAGTTTCAATGAAACTTTACATATGTTGTAAGAAATATCAATTTGCACATTGTTATTCGCGGTAAAAAGAATAGAAAATATGGTTGGGGACATAACAATTTCTCCAATTACAATCGGAGTCTGCTGGTAGGAATACGCAACGTGTAAAACTTGAAGAAAAGATAAATTTCATTTGGCGGACGCTCTCACGAATAACACATGTTAACTCATTGGCGACGCAAAGGTCACTGAACTTCATAGCATCAGCCGATTCTCTGCAATCGAGTGGAGTGGAGTGGAGTGGAGTTGATTCTGAACAATTGTCAGAGTGGGATGCAATAATTCTACGATAACTGCGTGAAATACAAAATACCCGCTTTATTGACTGAATAGTTGGTTGTTTAGTCAAATGCGCTGATTAGCATGACCCGTGTATAAGTAATTATGCGACTATTTAACGAGCAACATTTCAGGTCATTCGCAAAGGCAAGTGTCTGGCTTGTATCAGCGCATTTGTTCAGGGGGCACCACGAGAAGGCAACCAACACCACCCCCCGCCTGAAAAGTGAACATATCAATTCGTAACAATATTAAATTGATGAAAACTGCAGATTCTCCAGAACTTGACGAACTTGTAGAGCCTGTAAAAACTTTCGGAGCTATAGAATAACATAGGGAATATTATTCAAATTTCGATAGATGAATAGTTTTAGTGATAGACGATAAATGAGTCAATTAGAAAGTCACACAAACAAGTACAATAAAAATAAATATCCCTATTGGTTAGGTATATGACGCGCGAGATTCGACCGATTCTATACATATACCCGAACGGCAGCTAAACGGCGCGGTGACAGTATAATTTTCATAATTTATTTCTTCTCGCGATAACCGGGGGGATCAAAGTATTTATCTTAGAATGTGGGTCCAACTCCAAAGAGCTTTCATTCGGGTCCAGCTTCGATTAAATCAGTGCACGGAGAGTTGAGGTATGATTATTTCCAGTTTCCGAGTACTCATTTCGTCTGAAAAAATTTTCGTCGACTTCTGTTCACCTCCGCCTTTTTTTTTTTTTTTTTTTTTTTCGACTTATCGCGTAATCTCATGTAAGTAACCATCTTCACATCCTTCAGCCAGATCTGACAGTTCACTAAAGCTATACGGATAAAAGTGAGGAAAGAGTGGCCACCACTAGACAGCTGCAGTGACATCAGTTGCAAGATGTCGGTCTTGTCGACGATGTTAACGTAACATAGGGAGCTTTCCATCTACAGCCAAAAATCAACACGCTCAGACACACAGCTAAACGATTGGTCTTTTCCGTTTGCCCCAGCCAATCATATTATTGCTGTGTGTCTGACTGCGTCGATTCTTGGCTGTAGATGGAAAGCTCCCATAGAGAATCGATTGCCCAAGGCCACGGAAGCCCGAGGCAGAGCTGTCAGTTCTGTTAGAAAGACTCGGTAGAGTCTCGCGCCAAAAACAATAAATAAACAATTTCATAGCAATTATGATATTCAGGTATACGGCGCGCGAGACTCGAAAAATTCGTAGGAGCATGTCGCTCTCAAATTTATTTATGTTGTACGTTCTTCATGGACTAACTTTACGGGTCTAACCACATGCGCTCAGCTAAAGAGACAGCTGCTGAGAATGAGAAAAATCATTATCCACAAAAATAACTACAAAACTTTGTAAATAATGTTCGTTGTAAATATTGTTCAAATTAGCAACAATGTCCCGTAGAAAAGCAATAAATATAAACTATTTAACCAATGAGCACGCGCCTTGGAGCTTGTCTAATTTATTTGTCACATTGATTATAGTGATCCAATTGTCTTGTTAAACCCGCCTTGCGTCGTAGACAATTTAGGAAGACTGGCTTTGGTATTTTCATTTCAACTGTCGGACCGTCATAATAACTTCGGATATCGAATGTGTAGAACACAAAGAAACATGATTGAAAAAATGTTGAATTAAAAATCATTAGGTAGTCAGCAAAATTTTACAAAAAGTAAGTTCCCAGACAGCACAAAATTACAAGTGGTCTTAAAGACGTTATACGGACGTCAAATGCGTCACGTTCTGAGGTCTTGAGGACGTCTCAAGTCTTAAAGACGTATCAATTGTTAAAGACGTCAAAAAGTGACGCATTTGACGTCTTTAAGAGCACTTGTAATTTTGTGCCGTCTGGGTTACTTAAATATACATCGAATCAAATGACCCGCCAAGTACCACTTCCTAAATTTGTTTCTTCACAAATTTTCTTACTGTCAATTATATTATTTTTATTGTTACTAGTAACAAGATCTATGAGTAAATATGATTGATATCTCCGAGAGCCCCTACGACGGAGATTGGCGTAAAGAGCGGAATTGGTATTTATATTTAATTATCCGTCCACAAGAATTAACGGCTTACAGGGAAATATGAGCATACGTGTATAATGAAAAATTGTACAAAAAGTAGTGAAACCAACCGCAAGAGCACCGTCGGTGAAAAAATCTTTCGCCAAGTGCAATAATGTTGAAAATGCTTACTGAAAAAAAGAATTGAAATCAGATACAGTTGCCAAGTACATGTCTTTTCTATACCAAAAGTTTATAACAGAAGAAAAGAAAATTAAATAGCCTTGTGTTCGTTCACTCGCAATAGAAGAAAAAAAAAAAGAAAATGAAACGAAAAAAAATTAATTTTTTCAGTGGGCATTTTCAACATTATTGCACTTGGCGAAAGGTTTGTGCACCACCTTTGGTTTGGCTTTTGTGGTTTATTAATTACACGAGAGAGAGAGAGAACAAATAATAGAAAGGCACAGAAACAATAAAATTAGTAGATCTCGTGGAACCTATAAAACCTGTGAAACCTCTAAGAGCTGTAAAATGTAAACGAGTATTATTTAAATTTCAATAAATAAATAGTTTCCATGAGATAGAATAAATGAATGAATTAGAAAGTAACACGAAGGATCATTTTTCATAGCAATACACATAAGAAACATACAGCACAATAATTTTCAAAGCATCACGTGAATAATTTTCAGAATAATTATGATTAATTAAAAAATGAAACAGTTGAGTGATAATATTAATGACACGAGAGAGAAGAAAGAATAGAAAAGCATGGAAATGATGAAAATTCGTAGATCTAGTGGAACCTATATGAGACCTGTAAAACGTTAAAGGTATAATTAAATCGTATGCGTGTGATTTTAACATACAGTAATAAATGAAGTACATAAATATTAATGCATGAAATATTGAGGACATAACAGAGGCGAAGTATGGATGAAATATGTGAATCTCGTAGAATTTGTAGACTCCGAAAAATCCGAGGGACCCCAAAGACAGGAAGGACACGAAAGACTGGAATGGAATAGAATAGTTAATTAATATTCCCGTTATGTCGAGAAACAAAGAAGTACAACACATTATGAGAGTAAAAAATAGAATTACGGGCATACAATGCACTTACGTCTAGCTAAACTAATTTAAATTAAGTTGAGATAAACCAGCGCGTTGCCGCAGAAAGGGGAGAGAGAGAGAAGTCGAAGGAAGAGAGCAAGAGAGACGCGAAACACTCCGAAAGACGCATAAGACGTAAAAGGAACGTGGGACTCGAGGAACCTGACGGCCCCAAAAGGCCCAAAAGGCCCAAAAGGCCCAAAAGGCCCAAAAGCCCCGAATGACCCAACAGACGTGAAAGACACGAGGGATTCGAGGAACCTTATGGCCCCAAAGAATCCGAAACACGCTAGAGACCCCGAAAAACCCGTTACGTCAACGTGTTACTCGGCGGGCCAATATTACAATTACTCGAGGATCACCGACATGGTTGTTCTCTCGTACTTGTCTACGAAGGCCCGCCAAGTACCGCTACCTGCAAATTTATTTTTTTCGTTTCATTTCCTTTTTTTTCTCGCGAGTGAACGAACGCAAGGCTATTTAATTTTCTTTTTTTCTGTTATAAACTTTTGGTATACAAAGGACATGTACTTGGCAACTGTATCTGATTTCAATTCTTTTTTCCAGTAAGCATTCTCAACATTATTGCGCTTGGCGAAAGATTTTTGCACCAACGGCGCTTTTGTGGTTGATCTCACTACTTTTTGTACAATTTTGTATTATACACGTATGCTCCTATTTCCCTGTGAGCCGTTAATTTTTGTGGACAGATAATTAAATATAAATATCAATTCCGCTCTTTACGCCAATCTCCGTCGTAGGGGCCCTCGGAGATATCCATCATATTTACTCATAGATCTTGTTACTAGTAACAATAAAAATAATGTAATTGACAGTAGGAAAATTTGTGAAGAAAAAAAAAAAATTCAAGGAAGTGGTACTTGGCGGGTCGTTTGATTCGATGTATATTCAAGTAACCCTGACAGCACAAAATTACAAGTGGTCTTTAAGACGTCATATGGACGTCAAATGCGTCACTTTTTGACGTCTCAAAGACCTCTTTAGGACTTGAGACGTCCTCAAGACGTCAAAAAGTGAGGCATTTGACGACCGTATGACGTCTTTAAGACCACTTGTAATTTTGTGCTGTCTGGGAAACTACTGTTTGTAAAATTTTGCTGACTACCTAATAATTTTTAATTTAACATTTTTTTAATCATGTTTTTTTGTGTTCTACACATTGGCTATCTGCAGTTATTATGACGGTCTGAAAGTTGAAATGAAAATACCAAAGCCAGTCTTCCTAAATTGTCCACGACGCAAGGCGGGTTTAACAACACAATTAGATCACGATCGACGTGACAAATAATTTAGACAAGCTCCAAGGCGCGTGCTCATTGGTTAAGGCCCATCCCCAGTCGCCCACCTCCTTTTTGTCGAAATCTGTCACATTTCTATTATTATCGAATTGGACGTTGGCCTTTTTTGCGTTTTCGACGCCTAGGGGCTCGGCTAATATTCGAAAGGTGACACATTTCGACAAAAAATGAGGTGGGCGACTAGGGATGGGCCTTAAATAGGTTATATGTATTGTTTTTCTATCGGACATTGGTGCTAATGTGAACAATATTTAAAGTGAACATTATTTATCAAGTTTTGTGGTTATTTTCGTGGTTAACGATATTTCTCATTCCCACTGTCTCTTTAGCTGAGCGCATGTGGTTAGACCCGTATAGTTAGTCCATGAAGAACGTATACGACATAAACAAATTTGAGAGCGACATGCTCCTACTAATTTTTCGAATTTTTCGAGTCTCGCGCGCCGTATACCTGAATAATATAATTTATGTATATTTTTTTTTTTTCTTTTTTAGTTTTTGGGGCGAGACTCTACCGAGTCGCTTGAACAGAACTGACAGCTCTGTCTCGGGCTTCCGTGGCCTTGCGGGCAATCGATTCTCTATCTTACGTTAACATCCTCGACAAGACCGACATCTTGCAACTGATATCACTGCTGTGTAGTGGTAGTCACTCTTTCCTCACTTTTATCTGCATAGCTTTAGTGAGCTGTCAGATCTGGCTGAAGGAGGTGAAGACGACAAGATATTTCGCAGACGAAACGAGTACTCGGAAGCTTGAAATAATCATACCTCTGATATAATATGATCATACTGATTTATATCGAAGTTGGACTCAAAGGAAAACTCTTTGGACCCGCATTCTAGGATAAATACTTTAATTCCCTGGATATCGCGAGAAGAAAGAAATTATGAAAATACTGTCTCCCCACCCCGCCATTTAGCTGCCGTAGACGATAAATGCATGAATTAGAAAGTAATAGTACAAACGATCATGTTTCACAGCTATGCATAAGAAATATACGGCACAATGATTTTCGAAGCATTACGTGAATAATTTTCAGAATAACTATGATTAATTAAAAAAAATGAAACAGTTAGTAATAAATAATAATATTAATGACACGAGAGAGAAGAGAGAGAAGAAAGAATAGAAAAGCATGGAAACATTAAAATTCGTAGATCTCGTGGAACCTATATGAGACCTGTAAAACGTTAAAGGTATAAATCAATTATGTGTGTTTAATTTTAACATACAGTAATAAATGAAGTACGTGAATATTAATGCATGGAATATTGAGGACATAAAAAGGGCAAAGTATGAATGAAATATGTGAATCGTGTAGAATCGGGAGACCCCGAAAGGTCCAAGGGACCCCAAAGACACGAGGGACACGAAATACTAGAATAGAATAGTTGATTAATATTCCCGTTATGTCGGGAAACGAAAGAGTAAAACACATTATGAAAGTACAAAATAGTTACATGCATACAGTGCACTTACGTCTAGCTAAACTAATTGAAATTAAGTTGAGATAAACCAGCACCTTGCCGCAGAAAGAGGAGAGAGAGAGAGAGAAGTCGAAGGAAGAGAGCAAGAGAGACGCGAAAGACGCAAAAGACTCTAAAAGACGCAAAGGACGCAAAAGACGTGAAAGACACGCGGGATTCAAGGAACCGGACGGCACCAAAGAATCCGAAATACGCGAGAGACCCTCGAAAAACCCAACAGACGTGAAAGACACGAGGGATTCGAGGAACCTAATGGCACCAAAGAATCCGAAATACGCGAGAGACCCTCGAAAAACCCAACAGACGTGAAAGACACGAGGGATCCGAGGAACCGGACGGCACCAAAGACCCCGAAACACGCGAGAGACCCACGAAACACGCGAAGGACCCTGAAACACGAGAACGACCCCGAAACGACACGGAGACAAAAGAGCCGGAAGATTGGAAAGACCAGTGAAACGTGAGAGGTATAGTTAAATCATGCGTGTGTGATTTTAACATGCAGTAATGAATGAAGTACAGAGTAGAGTGGGATGCAATAATTCTACGATAACTGTGTGAAGTACGAAATACTGGCCTTATTAACTAAAAAGTTGGTTGTTTGGTCAAATGCGCTGATTAGCATGACCTATGTATACGGAATTTTACGACTTTTCAATATGCAACATTTCTTGGTATTATTATTGTCTGTTAAACCATGAAATCAGCGCATTTGTTCAGGGGGCACCACGAGAAGGCAACCAACACCACCCCCCGCCTGAAAAGTAAACATCTTAATTCGAAACAATATTAAATTGATGAAACCCGCAGATTTTGTAGAACTTGAAGAACTCGTAGAGCCTGTAAAACCTGTCGGAGCTATAGAATACAACGAATATTATTCAAATTTCATACATAGTTTTAGTGAGAGACAATAAATGGATCAATTATAAAGTAACACAAACAATCAGTTCTCACAGCAATACATAAGAAATATACAGCAAAATAATTTTTAATCAGCACGCGAATAATATTCAGAATAATAATGAATAATTAAAAAAAGAAACAGCTATTAATAGCATTAATGACACGAGAGAGAAGAAAGAATAGAAAAGCACGGAAACAATAAAATTCGTAGATCTCGTGGAACCTATATGAGACCTGTAGAACGTAAAAGGTATAAATCAATTATGTGTGTTTAATTTTAACATACAGTAATAAATGAAGTACGTAAATATCAATGCATGGAATATTGAGGACATAAAAAGGGCAAAGTATGAATGAAATATGTGAATCGTGCAGATTCGGGAGACCCCGAAAAGACCAAGGGACCCCAAAGGCAGGAAGGACACGAAAGACTAGAATAGAATAGTTGATTAATATTCCCGTTATGTCGGGAAACGAAAGAGTAAAACACATTATGAAAGTACAAAATAGTTACATGCATACAGTGCACTTACGTCTAGCTAAACTAATTGAAATTAAGTTGAGATAAACCAGCACCTTGCCGCAGAAAGAGGAGAGAGAGAGAGAGAGAGAGAAGTCGAAGGAAGAGAGCAAGAGAGACGCGAAAGACGCAAAAGACTCTAAAAGACGCAAAAGACGCAAAAGACGTGAAAGACACGCGGGATTCAAGGAACCGGACGGCACCAAAGAATCCGAAATACGCGAGAGACCCTCGAAAAACCCAACAGACGTGAGAGACACGAGGGATTCGAGGAACCTAATGGCACCAAAGAATCCGAAACACGCGAGAGACCCTCGAAAACCCAACAGACGTGAAAGACACGAGGGATCCGAGGAACCGGACGGCACCAAAGAATCCGAAATACGCGAGAGACCCTCGAAAAACCCAACAGACGTGAAAGACACGAGGGATCCGAGGAACCGGACGGCACCAAAGACCCCGAAACACGCGAGAGACCCCCGAAACTCGCGAAGGACCCTGAAACACGAGAACGACCCCGAAACGACACGCGAAGGACCCCGAAAGACACGGAGACAAAAGAGCGGAAAGATTGGAAAGACCAGTGAAACATAAGAGGTATAATTAAATCATGCGTGTTAGATTTTAACATGCAGTAATAAATGAAGTACAGAGTAGAGTGGGGTGCAATAATTCTACGATAACTGTGTGAAATACGAAATACTGGCCTTATTAACTAAAAAGTTGGTTGTTTGGTCAAATGCGCTGACTAGCATGACCCATGTATACGAAATTCTACGACTATTCAATATGCAACATTTCTTGGTATTATTATTGTCTGTTAAACCATGAAATCAGCGCATTTGTTCAGGGGGCACCACGAGAAGGCAACCAACACCACCCCCCGCCTGAAAAGTAAACATCTTAATTCGAAACAATATTAAATTGATGAAACCCGCAGATTTTGTAGAACTTGAAGAACTCGTAGAACCTGTGAAACCTGTCGGAGCTATAGAATAAAACGAATATTATTCAAATTTCATATATAGTTTTAGTGAGAGACGATAAATGGATCAATTATAAAGTAACACAAACAATCAGTTCTCACAGCAATACATAAGAAATATACAGCAAAATAATTTTCAAGCAGCACGCGAATAATATTCAGAATAATTATGAATAATTGAAAAAAGAAACAGTTATTAATAGCATTAATGACACGAGAGAGAAGAAAGAATAGAAAAGCACGGAAACAATAAAATTCGTAGATCTCGTGGAACCTATAAAACCTGTAAAACCTCTAAGAGCTGTAAAATGTAACGAGTATTATTTAAATGTCAATAAAGGAATAGTTTTAATGAGAGATGATAAACTAATTAATTAGAAAGAAGCACAAACGATCATTTTTCACAGCAATACATAAGAGAGATACAGCAAAACAATTTTCACAATAGTTATGATTAATCAAAAAAAGAAACAATAAAGACTAAGTCAGCTTACTCAGAGCAAAGAAACAAAGAATATTAATGTAACTAAATAAGGAAAGACACAAAAATGATGGGAAATTAGAAGTAAGAAACAATATGATATATGAAGTTTAATAGGATATAAGACTTTCAAAATGGTAACACCATAACGGTATGCAATAAAGAATTATAATAATATAATAAAAAAAGAAACAGTAATAACATTAATTACACGAGAGGGAAGCAGGAACAGAAAAGCACAGAAACAATAGAATTGGTATATCTCGTGAAACCTGTGAAACCTGTGAAACCTGTGAAACCTGTGAAACCTATGAAACCTGTAAAACCTGTAAAATCTGTAAAACCTGTAAAGCCTGCAAAACCTGTAAAACCTGTAAGAGCTGTAAAATGTAACGAGTGTTATTTAAATTTCAATAAATGAATAGTTTTAATGAGACGATAAATGAATTAATCAGAAAGTAACACAAACGATCATTTTTCACAGCAATACATAAGAAATATACAGCAAAATAATTTTCAAAGCACTACGTTAATATTCAACAGAACAGTTATGATTAATTAGAAAAACACAACAGTTAGTAATAATAATAATGACACGAGAGAGAAGAAAGGATAGAAATACATGGAAAAAAATTTAATTCGTAAATCTCGTGAAACCTATAAGACTTGTAAGACTTATAAGAGCTGTAAAATATACAAGGGAATAGATTATATATATATATATATTAAGAAATTTGATACTTATCATGAGTCACCACTCTGTCGAATCTTTCCTAGCAGGACTGCTCCAGTGAGATGATTGAACGTCCCGCTAATTATTTACACTCACGAGTGATAAACTTGGATATGAATCTCGGAATGAGCCTATCTGAATTGAACTGAGAAATCGAAGATTGTACTATGTTACCGCCACGCTACGCGACAAAGAGAAGAGAATATCAAGAAAGGAAAGCCCGTTACCAAAAATCATGAGACTCACCGACGCTGCCGAGTAGGGTTAGGGCAATTGCACCCGGATGTGTGTGCTTGGCTGTCGGCATACCAGAACAGGTTTGGATCGGCTTAAGTTCTACTTCCATCAGTTTCAATGTGAAGGCGCTTGACTGAAAAATGGAAAGAAAGATATTGAAATGCCGATAAATTTGAATTCCAATGCAGTAATAGACTGATCAAGTTTGGGAATCCTCTCGAGGTATTTTCAATTCTCAAATATAGTAGAAAATCAAGATTCGTTAACATGACGTGTCTCAATACATAGGGTTTACAGGGACAAGGGGGTATTAGGGTAAGAAGATTATTAATAAAAATATATCGCGATCTTACCTGGTCGCTACTTCTCGGCATAATCCCCTCATTATCAGTCCTGTCCATGCTTGCTTTATGACAATCTAATAGAAACATAAAAGAGAAGCAAAAGATTTATTTTACGAACGCATTCATATAGTATTCAAAGATTAGCGATATTTTCACATGAAGAAAAAACATCGAAAATCATAAATGTAGCCACTGATTCGAGTCGGACAATGATTAAATTCTATTAATAAAGCAAAATGCAATGAAAAATGCTGTTTACCATTCATTTCATTTATCGATAAGATTGGATTTGTATATTCTGCCTCCAGAATCTGTCCCCATGCATTTCAGCAGCATCTCTAGAATTTTCAGACTCGGATAATCGTTTCCATTCCTCCTTCACTATTGTCTCTTCTTCTCCAGGATCCTCGACAGATGCAGCTTGTCCCAGCTTCGCCGATAGCTTTCCATGCAACTCGGTCTCGAAGAATTTTTTTTTTAGGCAGGATAGAGCGAAACGCACATGAAACATGGAGAAACGGACAGGCGTTAGAAGGATGAACAGAACGAATCATCAGTTACATTATTTATACTTCCAAGATCATCGTGGACAACCAGAGATCCATAAAATTACATCCCAGTGGTATTATTTCGATCGTTATTCTCAAACGAGATTTTCGAAAGACGTCCGATAATCTTTCCCATTTCGCATCTCGATACGTTTCTAACTTCGGAATCGAATAGTTCGATCGAGATACTCTCTCGATACCGCATAGATCATTTCGGCGGTAACGCGTATACTAAGCCAGTTGGATCCGAGTGTATAAGCAGGCCTGCGTGTCCCTTTTGGAAGTTCTTTCGTTAAAATTAATCTGAATTTACAGCTTTGCAACTTTGTGCGATATCTCAAGTCTTGAAGAAGAAAAATGATGAATAAAAAATAAAAGATAAAAAAAAAAGACACCAACGGGCGTGCGAGAGAGTTTCTTTCCTAACCCCGGCGTACCCGCGCAGAAAAAAAAGCTACTTGTGAGAATGAACCGGGCCGCGGCGACCGGGACGCTACGGAGAACATGGATCGATCCCCGACTCGAGTTGTCAGCCACGGCTGTGTTTTCACCGATCGCACCCGAAGTACAGGGCTTGACAGTCTAGTGTGATGGAACAAAGCGAGGACAGCCGCTGAATCGGACTAACCCGAGACAGCGGCGACCCTCACCGCCGTCCTCTTCTCCGAAGCGCCGTCGATCGATGGAGAAAAGAAAAAAGATTCGCTGCAAATTGTACGCTACAGGCCAGACCGCGAAACCGTGGAACGATGAAAGAACCAGAAAGAGAAAGCTATAGAGGTTTCTCTGTGATATCTCCCAGCGTGCCAACACGCCGCCGCAAGCCTCCGTTAAATCCTTATGACTTATGACTCTTTCTTTTAGTACGAAATCACATAGGCACAAATCGTCCCCTATCTTCCAGAGCCTAGACAACTGGCGATCACTCGGGGTCTACCATGTACGGATAATAACAAATATGTAACGTGTGCAATTCCAAGACATTTCTGGAATTGAAATTATCGAAACAGGAGGTAGAATTGAGGTTTTATTAAAGAAATTGTTCCATTGGATCCGTTCGCACGAATCCAGCGAAACTAAGTGGCGGTATACCCCGGTGTACATTAACAGAGAGCTTACAGCGGTTCTGTCTCAGGTCGGTCGACCTGAGGCGCAAAATATTGTCAGCGAACCCGAGTCTACTAACGTGCGTTCGGGTACGTTGCGTCGAAACTAATCTATGATAGAGGGAATAACGCCTACCGGACGGCGCGTGTCGTATCACTTTCCCAATAATATATATAGCATTCCTATGTCGTTGAGAAGAAATTGAAAAAAATAAAAAATAAAAGAAATTAAAACCAATCGAGACAAGCTTGCACCTGCTTATACACGCGACACGCGGTTGACGCGCGTGGGACACAATTCAACGAGTTATCTCCGCGAACGCGAACAAATATTTCGAAAGATGAGAAAAATTGAAACCGAAGATCGACTGGACTGGCAACGGTCTTTGCCGATAATTAACTCGGGTGGGGGCGGAAAAGGTAAAAAAAAAAAAACAAAACAAAACAAAAATGCCGATATACGAAATTGAAATGATTATCAAACGTCTACGTAATATAATACGTGAAATTACAATGTGCGGTGAGATTTTCAAAGAGGTTATGTACTCACGCGTCAGTTCCGCACGGCACGTCTGGACTCGCAGCGGCGATCATTCCCAACGGACATCGTTGTAGGCTGAAAAACAATAAGATACAACGTTAATGAGAAAGGAGCCGCCGACTTCTCGATTCAAACGCGTGATAATAAAATGAGACTCGTGAAAAAAAAAAAAAGAAAAACAAACCGTCACTCTGGCTATTCTTTGACTATAAGATCGCGACTTGGCCCGGAAAAACGACGGTTCCACAACTCAAAAATACCGGTCACTGTACACATACCAGAATTCGACTCGTCTTCGGTGATAAAGTAATTGTTTCGTCAACGAAGATTCGTTTAATATATTGAAATAGAATGTTATAGCGTCCTCGACTGGCGGCCATCTTCGAAATAATGAAAGAGATCAAGATGGCTACGCTACATTGCATCAGTCGAATAAGATATAAATTTTTGTTTTCAGACTACGTTTCAAACACGATTATACGTAGATCAACTATTTTACGATACTGTTGATTGTAATCGAGTATTATATCATAATTTATTCGAAAGATACACAATTGTTGGCTACTTGCGAGTAAAAAAAACAATTCAGGTCAAACTGCCGGAACGGTTGAAAGACTTTGACTCGGATCTGTATGTTTGTAAAACGTTTCATCGGAAATGAATAGCATGCTCGAACTTTTGAGAAGAGAAACTATGTTCACTTTTTTTCACTATGTTTACGTCCGTTTTTCAGCTCAAAAACATTGATTTACTGAAGATAATGGGAGCTTTCCATCTACCTACACAGTCGACACAGAGCGACACCGTGTCTCACGCGGTGCTTTCCAGCAACGACACACTACGGCGCAACTGAGCACAGCTCGACGTTGTGTTTATGGCGCTGTGTCGCTTTCATTGCTGCCAACTGTAGTAGAGAATTTTATGTTTACGCGTTGGAACCATTGTGTCATTCCGCGGGTGATTTGTTTTTGAATTTCTCAACAGTGCAGATACAATCGCTGCGAAAATGGATTCTGCAATAAACAGTTAAGTAATATAGTCACATAATATTAATAGTTTATTAAAAAAAGATATACATCTATTCAGACTACTTTTTCAGTGATTAAGTAGTTTCAGCGCTATTTTTGGGGGACGGCTAGCTCAAATATTTTTAACGAAAGTGAATTTTTTGTTTGCACCTTTGTTCCTGACCGAATTAACGTTGTTGATTCACTAACAAAAGTTTACATAATTAATTATTTTAGATGCACTCGTTTGCAAGCATTGCGAGATGATTTTGCCAAACTTTGATGTTGTTCCAAGCCACGGGTGCTTCCTCAAAAAGGAGGTCTATATGGACTCAAACAACGTCCTGTATACGCCCGATGCTATCTCAGAGGAAGAAGAACGTAAGCGGTTTGATCAACTAAATTACTTCAATTGCCATCCTGTATTGCGTGTCTGATTGTATAAGGTCGTTTGTGCCAAAATAGTATACTACGCAAATTAGAAAAAGGCCATTTCAGTCGTAAAACGACGTATACTTTTTTTTGCATGTGCTCTAGAAATACTCAAAACGCATATATTCCTAATTGTTATTTTTCTTCTTTTGCAAATGCTCATATAAAAACTTTTGAATCGCGTCGATTTGAATCTATGAATGAAGGAAGGAAGGAAGGAACGAACGAACGAACGAACCAATGCACGAATGAATGAATAAATGAATGATTAAATATAAGTAAATAAATAAGTCAATACGAGCTCATTAATTTAGAAACATGAAAATTCGCAGACGATATGTAGTGCATAAGGCCATTTGTGGGCATATATTACGATCTAATACTACTGGATAGTATTTTTTTTTTTTTTTTATAAAACTTTTGATTAAAGGGCAGTTGTACTTAGCCTTACCCACTTTAACAAGTGCATGCTCTTCGATTTTTGTAGTAACAGTCTCAAACTACATCCTGGAAAGTGTATTGACAGCTGAGGATGATGCGTCCGTGAATAATCCATCCATGTGTATTCAGCAGAATGTGAATATCAAGCAGGGTGTGTCACAATTGCTTAATAACTCGCAACATAGTCATTAACGTATTAATAACTAGCTCATAACTCAAATTTCACGTACGTTACATGTAGCTGCTGTTTGGTCGACGCAAGCAACGCTAGCTCTCCTGAGCCTATATGATGCAAATAAGCACTTGGTAGATAATCCGAAGAAGCAAGGAAAGTTGTGGACAGTAATTTCTGATGGATTGTTTCAAACTTGGGGAATAGAGGTGATCATGTATTTCACCAAAAACTAGTTCTTACTAATTTTGAGATTTGGGAAGTTCCCCAATCTATTGTCTATTGTAATTTGTTATTTTTATTTTTCAGTTGAATTAACAAAGACACCTATTAATAAAGCAATGGTCTTTATTTTAAATTCTAGATGACCAAAGACCAAGTCAGGTGGAAAATGAATGCCCTGATCCAGAAATACCACGAGTGTCTTGACAATAACTCAAAATCTGGCCGAGGTGCAATGCCTTTCAAGTGGTTGCAACAGATGGAGGAGATTTTCCACAGGCATAGAGATGCGGCAGCCGGTTGCACGGTGTCTTCGGGTTTCGCCTCTTTCAAACGCAAAGCTGATGCTACAGGCGAAAAGGCTCCAAAAAAAGGGAATAAGACTGACACTACAAAGAAATTCGGCAAAGAAAATTCCTTGGCCAAACTCATTCCGCAGTATAAAGCGTCATCTTGCGAAAAGTCGTTGCATGAAGTGAATTCGGCCGAAAACAAGCAAATTCAGAATTCATCCCCACTAGCCAGCAATTCATCGGAAACCAGAACCCGTCCAACACATGGAACTGGTTCAAAGGTGGCGAGGACAAAAATAGAGTTGGAGAAACAATGGCTGAGCCATTTGGCGAATAAGGAAAAGCGTGATAGTGTCAGAGATGCAAGATATGAGAGAATGATGGAAAAGAAGAAGGAAGCTCTACAATTGAAAAAACGACAGTTGGCAATCAAAGAGAAGGAATGTGAAGTCCGAAAACAAATTGCTGAGAAAAAGATTCAGCAACAAGCAAAAAAACATGATGAAACAATGGAGCTAGAAAAAATTAAGTGTCAATTAATGAAAGACTATTTAAAAGGCAAGGTGAATAAATCCCCAACAGTCTTGTCAGATTCGGATGACGATTGAAACTCGGATTGCAAATTTGCTGTATGTGAGGCTGTGGATTATGCACTTGACTCTATATTGTTAATACTTTAAATTTTATTTTATTTACGTTTCAACTTATAAATCTTTGCAAATCTTCTTATTTTTAAGTCATAGATGGTAGATGGTAGATGAGGAGGATTCTTAGAACGATGGTTTCTGTAGCTAGATTCAGACGATCAGTGGAGTGATAAAACTTTATAAAGGTATATTTTTACATTCTGACGTCACTCATTATTCCTATTGTAGTAGTACTAGTATCATTGATATAATAAGAATTAGTGCACACGACCAAAGAATATTGTTTTAGCATTTCATTCAAATAATAGTTTTCTATCATATTACCTACATTAAGGTTTAAATAATTTGCGCAATAATCATGTGTATTCAAATAATCGTTTTCAATAATGTGGATGACTCACGACGAAATAAGTAATACGTGATCGTTTATTATTTTCAAATTGAATAAATATATTCTTTGAAGTAAGGTTTTAATTGCATTGCATTTAGTACACATTAAATTAGTATATTAATTGTATTGTACAGACAAGACATGTTGCAAATAACCATATCAATATTAAATATAATTAGTAACATGTCAAGGTAAATTACGGAACAATAAAGTGAGGAATCAGTTGTTATGGAATTCTTTGAATGTCCGGTTTCAAAAAATTGTACGGAAACATTGTTTGTAAATAGAGCTGTGTGTCTGGCTATCAATTCTAGAAGCCTCATAGCGCACTGACGCCTTTCCTCAATAACTTCGGCCTCGAAACAGTAAAAAAATTTAGGCTTTGGAAAAGCCGGGACAGATTCTTTGATCCTGAGAGTATCATATCTGCTAACCAACTCTAGATGAAATTTCATAAACTCGAAAAATCTGGGAAATAAAATAATTTATTTGAAAATTTTTTGAACGAGTAGCAGTTCAGGAAGCAGTATCAGCTCCTCAAATAATGATCATGACGATACTGGATTTGTTATTCTTCCCTCTCAAGATTAGGTGTATGGTATTGATTCAGATCACATTGCCTGGGAACATTTCTAAAAACAATTCCATTCTGCGGTCCACCAGTCTTCTGCGATCAATTACTTGAAATACTTCATCGTCAATATCTTCAAGACATTCGTCGACATAGGTATCAAAATCATACTCATCGTCTACATCGATGCAATAATTGTGCAATATACAAGCTGCAACGACTATGTTGGTGATGAATGACATCTCTCGGTATTCGGTGAAGAACTTAATTCGTCGAAAACGTCCTTTCAAGCAGCCAAAAGCTCGTTCAATTGCCATTCGCGTGGAGGAGTGTAGGAAATTAAATTCGATTTGTTGTGGCGTTAAATGACCATTATCTCGGAATGGTGGAACGAGCCAGGATAAAGAAGCATAGGCAGAATCTCCTATGATAAACGTGTTACCGGGGAATAGTAATTCTTCGTCTACATTGGCAGTTTGGTATAAAGGTGACCTTCTGAGAACACGGGCATCATGCAGGGAACCAGGCTCGCCGACATAGATATTCGTGAATCTCATATTTGCGTCGACAACAGCTTGTAAATTTATTGAAAAAAATCTCTTCCTGTTGCAATAATCTCGTGCGTTGAGACGCGGCTTTTCAATACGAATGTGTGTTCCGTCGATTGCACCTATGACATTCCGAATACCTCTCTTTGCAGCAAACTCATCACTAACCCTGATAACTTCATGCCCTTGAGGCCATTTGACAACATCGTCCAGCTTTGTCAAGAGCCAATTCATCACACGGCGAATAACGCGGAAAACTGATGAGATGGATACATGGAATCGGTCCGAAATAGTACGCAATGGTTCAGTATTTGCCATGTGCCATAGAAAAATGAGGAAGCTCCATTTTGCTGAAATGGGCGTCATTCCGAATGTATGCGACGGAATCCTCCCAGATAATTCTAATTCTTCTGAAAAATAAATCGAAATTCAGTTGTATGTGTTCAATGAATTAGTATGATATTCCAAAAATTATGCTCCGCCCGTATAATAAACCTATAGTTACCAATTAGTTGTAACGTTGTGCCTCGAGTTAATCGAAAATGTTCCTTAAACTCTGAATCCGGCATGAAATCAACGGTTTGCAGATAGTTTTCAATCCGACATCTTCTCTTTCCACTGGTTAAATATTGCATCAGAGGGAAGAATAACAAATCACTATCGTCATGATCATCATCTGAGGAGCTGATACTGCTTCCTGAACTGCTACTCGTTTCAGTAGAGTTACAACTTGTCGCACTTGTCGAGCTCTCGGCACTTAAGGACGGAGTCATCATCAAATTACTGATTATTTCAGTTTCATTCATCTGAAACCAATGAATATTACTCCACAATGATTCACACCAACCAATTTCATTCACTTTGCTTGATAGGATTATATTTGACAGATAACCGAGAAAGAAATATCTTGTTGAATTGACCTGTTGAAGTCACACAAAAAAGTATTTTTTTATAGTATAAAGCTATAGTGCAAAAGGTGTGATTCTTGAAAGTATAACTTATTTTTAGATTATGGTTGTTCGTGGCTGGGAGAAAAAAATTGAAAATGAAAACATTTTGCAGGGCTAAAAAAGTCCGTTGCGTCTTAATTTTCATCGCAGGTGGTTGAAATATTTTTTCAATCCTCTGTTCGACCAATTTTTAATGAGATGTTCACTCAAATTATTGTTTACGGATAGATTTAATGAGGGAAAACCTACCTTTTATGCGATCGTTGGAAGATAATGTTCAAATCTTGATCAAAATACCGCGCACAATCACTGCTAGTGATTAATGGCCATGGAGAAAAAAATTTAGTGGAAACGATATTAGCGCACTCTATTTTTCTGGTCCGGAACTAAATGACGTTCCAACCAAAGAGTATAGGATAGAGAGGAAAGTACCCGTATCACCTCACCAAAGCGCCTCTGGTGGCTCAGAGGAAAAATACAGTGCATGTGTGTGTCATCCGTGGTGATGCCATTGTGTTAGTGTTGTAGGTGTGAGGATGCGGATATCATATGAACGCGGTTTCCCAAAAGTGTTACCTATTTTAGATTGTGATTGTTCTATATAAAAATGCCGATATACTGTGATGTAAAATTATGTTACAACAACAAATATATGAAAAATAAAGAGATCCAGAGTCAAGAGCAAATAACATTTTTTGCCTTACCAAAGAAAGAGGAACTGTAAGTAAAAATTTAACCTTACTTTTTCTAACGCATGGTTGCAAGTTCGGAGATTTGAAAAATTATGAAAACATGTTATTGACTATACAATATATATTTTGTCATGATACAGGCGTCAAAAATGGCTTGATTTCCTTCAAGCGAAAAATCCGCGTCGACGGGATTTTCGTATATGTAGTGTGCATTTTGAGCCGAAATATGTATGGAAAAAGCACCCACGATGTTTATTAACACGCGACGCCGTTCCAACATTGAATGGACCATCTGTCAGTAATGACCGCCAAGATAAACTTTCTGCATCAAATAGTTCTGCCCTGGTACCAGGTAAAACAAATCAATTGTAGTTGCTCTCATGACAAATTGCAAACTATTGTTCATACATCTATAGGTACTACCCATTTTCACAATAATAATTTCAGACCGACCAACCAGCCGATGCCAACAAGACGATGCTTCAATTATATTGCAGAAAGATAACGATGAAGCTTCGATTAGATTGCAAAAGGAAAACGACATTTGTGGTAAGACGGTGGAAACAATTATTTAAAAAGAGAAAAGTCAATCAATTTGTATATAGATTAGAAAAATTAATTTAAAGTTCATTGAGAACTCAACAGTAAGCATTTTTTTACAAATCTTACGATTATTCAAAGTAGATATTTACTTCTCATGTATATGTATCATTCAGGCCTAATCCAAAATTTACATTTGAACTCACCATTTACAATCATTTATACATAGATCATTTACATCTAATCCAGAATTTACAATCTTTTATATATATATACATAGATTTAATTGATTATAAATTGTAATCACGAAAATTTTGTACACAACTTCAAAATGAATCGAAATAAAATTCACGAGATTACTGACATTTTTCATGTTGTATAACGAAAGCAATGAATTGGGCTTCTCAGTTCTTCATTTTGTTATTTTTGTAGCCATTTTTTATCTCTTCACTACAGGTACGCCAGTCAAAGAGATGGAATCTGGTCACCGAAGAAGTAAAATATTACAGCGTTGCAGTATGTCCAAGCGGTCTCCAAAGACATTACGGCGATTACAGATACAGAAGAGAACAATTTGCAAATTAAGAAGTAGATACCAACGTCTACAGACACGTAAAAGAAATATTGAATGTAAGCAGGCCTTAACTAATCTAGTTGAAAATTACTCTTCTGGTTTACCAAAAGCAACCAAAGTATTGCTAGGAGCACAGCTTCGCTTGGGCAATATTAATAAATATGGAAGACGGTACGACAATAGTTTGAAAGACTTAGCTCTGTCCATATATTACCATTCACCCAAAGCTTATAAATTTTTGAGATCATTTTTAACATTACCTACATCTAGAACCCTTCGAACCTATCAAAGCACTTTTCCTATCAAAGCTGGTATTAATCAACAAGTGCTAATAAATTTGCAAGAAAAATTTGCAAATGAAAGAATCGAAAATAAAGTAGTATCGCTCCTATTCGACGAAATAAAGTTAGAACCAGAAATTCATTTTAGTCCATCACATGATGAATTCATCGGTCTCGCTGATGATGGAACACAGAAAGAAAATCGAGTAGCGAAATCGGCCTTAGTTTGTGTAATGACATGGATAAACGTGAATGCGAAACAAATAATTGGCCATTGGTTTTTACCAAGTACAGCGTGCTCTGAGCAAACGCATAGTATTATAATATCAAGCGTAAAAACAGTATTCGATATTGGACTCATTGTAAAAACAATTATTTTCGATCAAGGTCCGCGAAATGTGGGTTTTTTAAAAAAATTTGACATTTCTATTCGAAAACCATATTTGGAAATGGGCGATCATAAAATATTCGTCGTTTTCGATCCGCCTCACTTATTGAAATCACTCCGTAACAATTTAAAGAATCGGCCACTCATTTATTGTGGAGTGCCCATTGATTGGAATGATATTGTATCAATCTATAATTTGAGCAAAAATCATGAGATAAATTTAATCCCGAAAATCAGTAAAAAGCATTTCGAACTAACTCATTACAATAAAATGAGGGTTTCATTAGCAGCTCAGATCTTTTCATATACAATGCACATTGCACTAATTTGTTTCAAAAGAATGTTTCCTGAAAACTTTGATCCAAACACTCAGACAGAAAGGTTAATTCTTGATATGGACACGCTGTTTGATACGTTAAACAGTTCGCTGAAAAATAAAACTATTCCAAACAAATTGAACTATGCGATATCTGATAACACAGGGCATATCGAATTCTTGAAACGAATGGCCAAAAATTTTAACACTATAAAGTTCTCTCGGGGTACACGACCACCTTGCGTTAATGGATGGGTTCTCACTATAAATAGTGTGATCATGCTCTTTGAAGATCTGAAATTGAATTACAATATACCTCAACTATTAACTAGGCGATTAAATCAAGATGCTCTTGAAAATTTATTTGCTACTATACGACAACAACATGGCTGTTCATTGAATCCATCTCCTCTCCAATTCCAAGCAGGACTGAGACATATTTTGATAACTCAGTTGTCGAAATTGTCGAAAAATTCAAACTGTGAGGTGGATGACTTCATTTATTGCCAATTGAGTAAAATAAAACAGTTACCCAAACCACTGATAAATAATTATCCAGAAATTGAAGTCACAATTCCAGAAACACCCTCACAATCAGAAATGCCTGAAATTGAAGAGTTCGGAGTGACAAATTCGATTTATTACATATCAGGATATTTAATCAAAAAGTTTTTGGATCACCACAAGTGTGATGATTGCAAAAAAATCTTGTCATGCAATGACGACGTAGATTTTAAAGCTCATAGAACATTTACATACCTGAAAACATACGACGATACGTCGTGTCTAAATTTCGTGACTGAGAACGTGTATGAAATCGTTACGAAATGGGAAGAGAAATTCAGCATTTGTATTGATGGAATACTGAACTCAAAACGTATTTCCTATGTCATGTCAGAAATATTTAAAAATACATGCCCTACCCTACAGCTCTGCGGAGTAGAAAGCACTGAACAGTTCTTGAAAACTTTTATTCGCATAAGGTGCCATTGGCATGCACGGTACCTGAGGCGAATGATGGCTGTTGCTGTACAAAGTAATAAGAAGTATAAGAAGTTTTTAAGTTAAAATACCAGTTTATGTAACATAAATTTTGACGATACAGTATTATATAGAAATATGTTTTTTTAATGAAGCATTTATGTGATTGACGTTATTTTATACTTATACCTATGTACATATAAATATAGTATTTAAATATACTTATCATTTCAGTACCATTTGTTTCAGTTGTTTTTTTATTCCACTCCAATTTTGTGTATAACTTTTCCGACGCTGACAGAATTACATTTGTAGATAAGATTAGAATTTTTGTTACCTAATTCTACCTTCATATTACGATGCTTACTTTCATATCTCTGCATATACCTACATTTATAGGGTATAAGAGATTGTGAAAATGTAAGCTCGTAATATAACAGGGGCTCGATTCCATAACTTTTATCACTGCTATCACTGTCGATAGATATCAGTGCTCTGTGCGATGCTTACTTAATTTAATTATAAAATAAATAATTATTAATGTACCGGTAATTATTTAATAAAATAGCACTCGTACGACGTTAAGGACTCATCGCACGGAGCACTCTCATGATATCTATCGACAGTGAAAACAGTGATAAAAGTTATGGAATCGAGCTCCTGGGTATACGCATTTCAGAGCGTATATGCGTATTTGTCGGTTTGAAACACCCGCCGAAATCGGGGTGGGGGTAAATTGATTTTCCTCTGAGCCGCCAGAGGATGCTGAAAATCGAGGTACGTTTCTATACATTGGCCTTTATGGGACCTTCCTCTCTATCCTATACTCTTTGGTTCCAACAAGCACAGTACACAGTGTCTAAGTGTGTCGACAATGTGTTTATTTGTGTTGAGTAGATGGAAAGCTCCCAATTATTCTCCCGCTTCTTTTTGATCTGATTGAATCATATTTCCGAAGAATTTGATCACGACTCGATATTATTGCACGAAGAATTAAAGAATTTATGGTTACTAACGAGGGACGAACATAGACACCACCCACCACCGACCGGTCGAGACAAGTCGAGAGAAAAATTCGAACTGGCATGCAACTTCACGGCGAACGAAATTAAACCGTCGACTTCACTTGGATGATTATTTATGATCGTTGAATCGCAAGATCACAATTTCTTACCTCGACAAAGACGCGTGGGTCAAATTATAGCACCATACCTAAACTATGAGACCAGTCGGACGCCAAACAACAACTGTAATGGCGTCGAAAGGCGTCGTGTCGTGGCGTCATAAATTACGCCGACAATGCCCGCAGGGTGGTGCGGCGCGCAGCTCCGCCAGCGCCTCTTCAGTTGGCTCAAATCACTAAAAAGTGTAAGAAAAGTGTAGAAAGTGTGAGTTAAGACGAACAAACCTATGAATACGTGAACTTTGATGACTTCGTTGAAATATCGGGAACAGAGGTTAGTGTGGCTCCCCCGACTGCCCCCGAGGACGGGATGAGCCTGTGGTTGAAGAATAAAGAAAGAGAAGGAGGAACAGAGGTTCGCCCAATCCTAACCTAACAAATCGTGCCTACATTTGCATCAGTATAGTATTGTATGCCTGTATTTATTACAATGTCGTTTCCGCAAGAGCATTCCAAATCCGACGCGACGGTGAAATTTCTGATTCTGACGAAAAAACTACTATCAGCTACACAAGGGAGAAGTTGCGAGAAAAGGCTACTGAATTCATACCTCACTGAGATAAATGACTTAGACTACAAGAGCCAGATCACTTTCGACAGCAATGTAAGTATACCATAGGTTTGTTCGTCTTACTTACACTTTCTACACTTTTCTTACACTTTTTACACTCGCCCAATAGGAGGTGTAAATTTCTAGTGAAAAGTGTGAAATCTGGTAAAAGTGTAAAAGGTGTAGCTGAGACGAACAAACCTCATGTCTTGTCTGAACCCCCCAGATCTTTATCTGAAGATCGCGTTTTTTTTTTTTTCATTTCCTACGTGCTCTCTTTGTCGCAACTTACGGCGATGCTTGTAAGACCGATAAACAATTCCTGAACAATTACCAATCATGAAGATGATTAAATGAGACTCCATTGTAAATTATGAATATATAATTCTTGTTCGCAGGCGACACTGCTTCTTGCCAATCAATTATGCTCCGTTGTGCAACCGTCAGAGTTACAGCTAGTTAAAAGCACCGGCCAATTCTTGGTGAACCTGGTCAGATGTGGAGAGAGAATCCATGGGAGAACTTTCGTTGCTTGCAATAGATGGATCCGGGAATGTCTCGAGTATGCTGAAGCAACAGCGTATAACGATCTTCTCCTGGCTCTCCAGAGCCTTCTGCGCACAGGTCCATTTGATATAATCAGTCAAGTTAGTTTCACAGATTTACCCTAACTGCCATTCTCATATAGCGAGTGAAATTGTTTCGCAAAGTGGCGTCCACCTATTGTTTAGGATCTCAGGAATTTGATGGGAAACAGAGGGATTCTATTCAAATTCATTCCCACAGCTGGGGAATGGACGGAAACGCAAATCCTTGCCGTATCCTGCCTGGAGGCTATCCTCGCAAACAAAGACAGCAACGCCGCTAAGGTAACCCCAGAATTACTGCTTGTCATCCAGAGTATTGCCCTAGACATGATTTCATCCGTGTCTTACGAGGGCCAGAATAAACAATGCTATAACAAGGTGAGATGTAAGTTCATAGCACTTCTGATAATAATAGGTTTGTTCGTCTTAGCTACACTACTTACGCTCAAGTGTAAGTAGTGTAAATGTAGTGTAGGTCCTCTTGCGTGAAAATGAGCAAGCGTACACCGGATATCGCGAAGGCAAACACAAACGCCAAAAAAAATGGTGTCACCCAGTTGCAGCCAACCCTAATCCTATTCCGAAGTCTACACTTTTCTTACACTTGCTCCAGAACAAGTGTAGAAAGTGTAGAGAAAACTGCACTAAGTATAACTACACTTTCTAGTGCGAGCAGCGCGATCCGACGTCACTTCCGCCAACGTGAACGCTTTAGTGTACACTTTGGGCTAAAGTGTAGAAATTGTAGCTAAGACGAGCAAACCTAATATCGACCCGGTACCATTCAGAGGTATTTGAATGTGGGTACCTAATTTAATTTGCAAAACCTTACACCAAATGATGAATCGATGAATCCGTGTAATAGAAAAACTGTATCTTCGAATTTTAGATCGTAGGCTTGTGCCTGAGAATATTACGCATGATTGTCGCTGACAAAGGTATTGCGCAACATGCTGAAGCGATCGGTAAGATTTTTGGTGTGATTCAAAGTTTTATGCTCCACGGAGTGAGGGGTTACCCATCTCTGAAGGCACGACATTTACGGCCGGCCGCTATGAATCTCCCTGAAGCGGCGCATTTGATACCTCGAGGAAGAAATTTCAGAAGCCAGAAACTAAAGTCCAAGCGACAACCCAAAAAAGAAACATTGGAGACCCCGCACAATGGTTTCTCACAAGGCATAGGGCTGGTGAACAAGTATCCCAGCGATTCAGACACATCGGATACGGAAGCTGCAAACCCTGCGCAGATCGAGTCCAAAGTTCGGTTAGAGGCTTTACAACTGTTGAACTCGGTTGTTCAAAATACACCTAGCCGTGAAATGTTCGGCTACTGGCCACAGCTTATCGCTAGTGGCTCTCGAGCAGATGCCCGGGTGCTTACCAGGTGTATTTTGAGAGAGCCTAGTTCCAAAGTGAGACAGGTCGCTCTTAGTACCCTGACGGATCTCCTCGTGGGAGCTAAACTGTTCTTGATGCACGCGGAAGATGCGGAAAGATCTTCCTTTGTTACATTCTTTGGGACTGTGAGCACCATGATCGGGGAATTGCACTCTTCGTTGTCTCTACTTCTGAGTGCAGAGCGAAACATTGCTGTATTGACACATGCTTTAAAATGCTGCGCTGGGTTGGCACAAGGCACGCCGTATGGCCGACTAAAACCAGGCCTAGCTACAAAGTTGATTAGGAACTGCAGGCTGCAAATTTATCACAAAGGTCAGCCGGATATGAGTATTGAGAAATCTTTATTCAGGACTTTTTTTTATCGATTGTACATGCTTTTCTCTCAGACCCCACGGTACGTGTCGCGGCGTTGTCGGTTTTTGAAGCACTTGCTACATCGGATCCGGTTACTCCTGAGATATTAGAGATTTTTTCAAAACATCCAAAATCCGATACAGACACGGAGCCGTCGCGTTTGGACCTCAGCAGCTTGAGCGACAACGGAACTGAGAATGAATCTCAGTTTGAAGATATCGAGGATTATGAGGAAGAAGCTGATTATGGTCGTGATGAGAGCTCACAGGAGAAGGAAATCAGCTCGCTACTTTATGCATGCCTTAAAAATATCTCAAACGAAGTATGCTTTCACATTATGCCTCGTATTCGGTAATTTAGGATAGTTACTAATGCCGGCTGAAGTGTCTATTGGATTCCGCGACTATTCCATTGAAAAAAACTTCAACTTCAACTTTAAATTCATTCATTCCGAATATTGAGAGGGTTGCAGTTGATATGAGTTTCCCAGCCGAAATACGTTCGAAAACGTAAGATAATTTTTTTTTTTTTCTCTCTCAGTCTGTGAGTGTGCCCGTTCGCTTGGGGTCTGTAAGGTTGATTGGTGCTCTTGCTTTCAACGCGGGAACCGTAATCTTTCCTCATCTAGAAATTGTGGCCATTGCTCTGGTTTCGGCGGTGTCCGAATCCGAGACACCTGTGGCTTTGCACGCAGGTCGTGTTATTGAAACTATAGCTGGCTGTATAGCAAACTCTGCATCTGCCAATATAGACGGTGAAACATTCTGGAACATAGTATTTGACCCCGTCGCCAAACTCGCTCAAAGATCGCAGACGACTTTGAGAGAAGTGGCGTGCGACTGCCTGGGAAATATCGGCTGCGATATGTTATCATTGCTGCCTGTAAGTGCTGTATTATTTGTTGTTGGATATTATTTCAAGCGGGTATATTTACACCTACCAAAGTTAGGATCGAATGAAATTCTTCTACAAATACAGAGAGAACGCAGTATCATGATCATCACAACGCTGTTCGGAGCTGCACGAGATGAGGAAAGTGCGGTGAGAGCGGCTGCCCTGAGAGCGCTCGGTATGCTGGTGGAGTTACCTACTGTAGAGGATGATGTGGGGTTCCTTATGGACCTGGCAGATGTTGTCTGTCTTGCCTTGGACGACCACAATCCTGGTGTGAGAGTAAAAGCTGCTTGGACATTGGCGAACCTCTGCGATTGCTTAGTGCGTCAAGAGTGAGTGCCTTTTCATTATGTGCTGATAATTCTGTGCTTGCGCAATGCTTGCCAACAACTCGATTATCAAGATGCCGATTGAGAAAAATTTCTTCTACTCATCGCAGGGGAAATGATGAAGTTGAACCTATTCCGGTCGAGGTTGTGTTGCCCCGGCTTCACCAAGCTAGTGTAAAAGCGGCGAACGATCATGACAAAGTAAAGTGTAACGCCGTCAGAGCGGTAGGGAGCACCTTGTACTTGTGCTCCAATAAGCAGACCCTGAAAGATACCACCCAGGGACTGGACGCACTTATAAACTGTGCCGTTACAGGAAATGACATGAAGGTTGTTCGTAAATTCTATCAAAAATGAAATCTTTTGGAAGATAGGTTTGAAAGTAAGAATCAATGCGAGTGTCCTTTATTCTATCAGGTGCGATGGAATTCCTGCCGGGCTTTGGGTTTTGTTCTCAGTCACGATCCAGACCGTATCCTTCCGTTAGCATGGAAGGTGAGCTGAATAATTTGTCAATGAAATATACGAGAGAGGCGATAGAAATATAACAAATATGGCTGAGAAATAAATGCATTCTTTCCCCCCAGGATCAAGTATTTCCAGCCTTGTGCGGGCTTGTTTGTGACAGTCCTAATTTCAAAGTTCGTACCAACGCCGCGTGGGCGTTGTCTGTCTGCCAATCATACGGAAAGCACATTTTGCCATTGTGGAGAAGCGTCGTTTCAGCTCTGGAAAACTCTCAGCACGTACCTAGCTATGTGGAATACTCTCATCGTGATGCTCTCGTCCAACAGGTTGACAGATTTTCCCAGAAACGTAGTAACGCGGCATTGCATACCGACAGTACACTCATATCCTGCCTCAAAAATCAAATATTACTATAGGTATACACAGTTTTGTACGAAATTACGTGAATTATTTCTCCTCTCAGCTATGCCTTACCCTGAGCCATCTAGCCGTTCATACTATGGCTATAGAGCTGCCTGCACTATGGGCGGAAATCAAAGACCGCGTTGAAGATACTTCCGTTCAAATGAAACATTTCCAAGTATGTCGCGTAATATCATGTACACAAATACTCGTTGGCAAAGTATCTAACGTGATTCATATTAATTTTTTTCAGGAACGGGTGCTACCTGAAAAGGCTGGCGACATAATTAAAGCCAAGGAACAATTGATGAAATATGCTCAGAGAGCGTCGACATCTCAGGAAAGAGAAATCGCCAATTCACTGATCAAACTTTTCGAACCCTCGGATTGCTATGATAATTTTGATATCAGTTCGACGATAGATTGAGCGTGAAATTCGAAGGAGCCCCAACCAACTGTCGATTCACATCATTTACAGTGGATCAAATGAGCCGTTTCACTTGATCAATTCACTGATTGCTAGAAAAACGCAGTCATATGAGATTCAATCAAGCAGCATATCAGTGTTCTGATCAAATTCCACGTCTTTCGGTATGGAACAACAATTGACCTTTAGATTGAAATTAATTACTACCAGATTAGTTGACCAAGCGCCAATATACTTTACCAGCGTGTTTTAATGTCTTCAGCCGACCGTCGAATTGATCATAGTTGGGTGTATAAAATCTAATCTGAAATGTGCAGCGCACAATCTATGTACGATTTGTAAATAGTTTATTTATAAAATGTCTGAAAATAATATAAGTACATTCAATTGTTGTTGCCGTTATTTCCTTTGTTTATGAAGATCTCAGCCTCAATAGTTTTATTAGACCCGCTGTCGCCACGGCTATTTGCAATATTCACAGTTTCACCTCTCAAACTATCAACGTCATCCTTTGATCCATCATCTTTTACTTTAATGCTCTCCTCAGCACCTGAATCCTCTTCCGAACTATTACTGTGACCACTTTGGCTATTTTCAAGATTGGTCAGCTTCGACTTCTTATTCGGGCTCTGCTTTTGCTTTCTCTTCAATCTTTTGGCTCTTTTTTTGGCCGTGGCTTTATTCGCCGCCTCTCTGTTATCCTCCAACTTTTTGTGATACTCATCGTCCAAAAGTTCCTGCAAGATTTCAAACAGTAAGATAATAAAACCCAAGCTGGGGCTAAGCCAAATGAATGATAAAATAATAAAAACAATGAGTTCATTCTAAAAATGCAGCAGACCTTCTTTCCTTTTTCCTGAATAAATTTCTGCCGGGAATATTCCTTACGACGTAAATGTCTGTACACATGAAACTCGCCGCTACCTGCACCGGCGCTACTTCCCATTACATTACGAACGAATTCAGGTACAGTCGGCGTATTCTTGGACTTGGGTCTTTCAGGTAACAGAATAGGCTTATTCTAGACGTGATGTGAGAAAACAAGAAAGGAAGATGGAATGACAAATCGAATGCGTTAATAAAATCTCTGTGCGATTTGTTTTTCCGAATCTAATGTCAAGAGTGGAAGGAGAAATGACCAATTTTCAAAGTACACCAGTCAAAGACAAGCTAGGGGGGTTCTTGATGTGTTTATTGTTTATTGAATTGAATTGGCGTAAAAGGATTTAAAAAAAAATAGGTGAATTGACTTACTGGATTTTTCATCAGCTTCATAAGCTTTAACCTCTGTAAGTCGACCGCTGTCTTTGCAACGATTGGTTTCTCGAACTCTTTCCCATGCGACTTCTTCTCCGCCATCACGTCCCGTCTTTAATACCCAACTTTATCAATGATATGCCAATTTTTTGTCGCAATTCCTTTCGGCAGAATCGCTGTACTATATACTCATCGTCAGATTGCGCAAAAGTTGATTGTTTGTTATCAGGGTCAGCTGCCACTTTGTTAGGTTCGATTAGTTGTGTATACCGTGTGTATACCTATACCTATACCTATACTGACCTATACATACGCATACTCGACCATAGGGAGCCTTCCAATTACTTCAATTCTTGGGCACAGTGCGACACAAAGCTGTGTTATTGGTCACTTCTCTTGGATCGCACCAATAACATAGCTTTGTGTCGCACTGTGCCTGTACCCGGATTCTGTGACTCGTTATCAAGAATTATCGCTGTTGTTAGCCAACACAACAACATCAGCGACCAACAAGCCGTTTCGATCGTTTCGTTAACGAAAAGTTACAGAATCCGGGTACTGGAAGTCGAAGGTAATTGGAAATTTCCCCCAAATACGTCAATTTTCGGGTACAGTGCGACACTAAGCTATGTTATTGGTCACTTCTTTTGGGTCCAGGACCCTAATTCTAAAAACTTGTCGAATCGTTTCGCGCGTGGTATACGCCGTTTGGACCAATCGGAGAGCAGCGTTAAACGGAAAGTCGGCCGAGATGCCTGTGATACAGTTGGATACGTTTCTAGAATAGGTCTGTAACTTTTTATCCGATCGGTTCGACTACTATCCGAACGTATGTGACGTCAGCGACCAATGAGGTTTCAGGAAAGACAAATCTACCCAATAAAAACCAAGACAAAACAAGCCGATCCGATCGCTCTGTTACAAAATAGGGGTCGGGTAGATTTGTCTTTCCTGAAACCTTATTGGTCGTTGACGTCACATACGTTCGGACAGTAGTCGAATCGGTCGGATGAAAAAGATTCGTTCGTTTTACACAAACTGGGCTGCACTGGACTGCACTGAACCAATCACCTTGAAGCTTAGACTAGTATTCGGCAATTAAAACCTCCCAGTGCAGTCTAGTGCAGCCCGATTTGTGTAAAACGAACGAATCTAAAGTTACAGAATAGGGGCCTGGTATGGAGTGTAAGGCGTACACTAAAAAATGACGTCACACCGATAGTCTGTATCGGCGCCGATGCATTTTGGAACGCCGACATACCAGCTAAGGGGGTCCCCGCCCGGCTTCACTATACAGTATCGTCCGTCAGGGCGGCCAGCGTGAGGACTGGAGAATATTGTCACAGAGGGATAGTATCTGCCACACGCCTTTTATACCACTGTCTATGTCATTGGTTGATGTTTACGTCTACCATGTGTAACACTGTTATTCGTTGACTCTAGTCAGTTCTTGCGACTATCACATTTAGGTTCCGCGCTATCGCGCGACTATTATTGGTAACAATTAATAGCGCGATAGATTTGTTCGACAAGGTTATACGCCTGCCATATGCGGTATACATTCGTTAGGTTGTGTGATTAATCAAGAAATGGCAGGTGGCTTTGGGTCCGTTCCGGCCAACATTCATGCCAAATATCAGAACCTACCTATTTCTACTCGTCTCTGAAACCCGTTGGGTACTCCCTGGTTTACCATACTCCAATTGTCCCCCAGCAATGGACAGTTTCTCCGATTCTTCAAGGTTTGACCTAGACTCCATCACTTCGGCGGATTCGCTTCACTCAATTGTAGACGAATTTCAATTCCGAAACGCCTCGACCCCGGATATATCCAATGCAGAATTATCGAGGCATGTCGTGTCCCTGGAGCTTGAAAACGAGAGATTGAGAGTTGATCTGGAAAATTCTCGCATAGAGTTGAACGCTAAAGTTGCAGCTAATCAGGGCCTCAAAGACAAGATTACAGAGCTCTACATAGAGGCACAAGCAGCGCTGCAGGAGAGACTGAAGCTTGATAACGCCCTACAGAATGCCAAGAGCCAAGTCACGGCGGCAGAGATTTCCAGAAAGTGGTACCACGCGCAGATACATGAATTACAAGCCGCCAAGAATGGCTTGCAGATGGAAATTGCAACATATCGACAATTGGTTAGACAGAAGCATGAGGTGGCTCTAACGCTGACGGCCAGATGCAAGCAGTCTAACGTCCACTATGTCGAGCTGAGCAAAAAGTTGAGAAAGGAAAGACAGGAGCTGAAGGCAGAAATCGAAGAACTGAGGATGAAGACCTTTCCTGGCAACTTAACGACGAGTACATTGGGTAGTATACAGGCTCGTTTAACTCCGGATTTGTCGACCAAATTAGAGACAACAGAGGACGAGCTCAGAGATACAAAAATAGAGTTGAAAGACATGGAACAACGCCTCCTAGGTGCAGAAGTAGCCAAGGTCTCGCTGGAAAATGCGCTGGCGAAGCACAGGGAACTAATAATTGGAATGGAGATTAACATAGGAAGATGCGAAATTGAGAAAGACGAGGCTAAGAATCGCCTGAGCGTGATGATGGCTGAACTTAACAGAACAAAGTCAGAAAAAGATGATTTACAGTCGACTCTACTTAGCTGCAAACAAGAACACGGCCAAGTAGAGCAGGCGATAATGCAGCTCAAGTCTCAGCTGAACAATATGATTGCTCAATACAAACTGATCAAAGCTAGAAATGCAGAATTGGAGTCTAAGGCTACTCTGCTCCAGGGAATTAAAAACGAGAACAAAACTTTGAGGTCTCGATCGTTTGCGGCCAACAGTTCGCTGTTCAAAAAACTCAGAGACTCCAAAAAAAAGATCCGATCTTTAGAGGAACAAGTCGGCAAAGTGGATAGTAGACAAGAACTATACCGAGCGGTGGGTAGTTGTTGGGAAATTTATTTTTACCTTTCATTTCACATTTATTGTATTTATAGATCCGCGCCCATTATACTTCTTCTAATTATTCGCTTCAAATTTAGAATCATTGCAGTGAGTTGGGTCCAGCGCTTCGGCTACATTTCATCTATTTATACTAGCTATCTCAAGGCAAATTCATGTCAATGGTCAATCCGCATTCCAGATCTGTTTTCCAACGAGGTATTCTGATATCGATTTACAGTCAGCGTGATTTGACTTCTAATCAGTCTCTTCCGTTCCAATGTTATTATCACTAATCTCTGTCTCATCCGTACTACTTTTGAAATTCCATTCCTACTACTCCACTAATGCTACGTAACAGCATCTCCTATCTAATTGCCGCATCGCCAATGGACAATACCTGTCACTAATTATATGTTAAGAAAATAAAATGTCAACAGCATTACAAATATTTCTAACATTAATAGGTTTCTTTATTTTCAGAGAGTCGATACAGATATTTCGTTACAAGACTGCCTCAAGCGAGCTCTTGAAAGAAACAAGGTGATTTCTGTTAATTTCATACATTTCATAATGAATAATAATAATGATCTTTATTCAAATGTAATATTAGAGCCCTCCATTTCACGTGTACACGGTATCCGATCACCCATGTAAATAGTTAACCCAGAGTAAAACCTGGGTATGTAAAATATCCGGATACCCGTATTCTTAAAGCGTGTAATACCCATTTGAATAACTTTCATTATTTTTCCAAAGTTACGCAAAATTATGCAATTATATAAATCAATTAACGAATTTGCGTAATTACGTAAATAAGTAAGAAGAAATCCGTATCCCATCGAATATGTAATAGACAATAAGTCGCGATGTGGATAAGTGAAAATGCAAACAAACATAACAAATGTCGCATTGCGTGTATGAGAATGCCCTATGTTATTGAAATGTTGTTTATTCGAATTTAACGCGTTTTCTTGAATGAATTACAATAAATATACTATTAAGAACTATTGAGAATTGACACAGAATACACGGACTTCACCTACCCATTACACGGGTATTTATCACTGGGGACGCAAGTCTGGGTATTACCCGTACCGTCGGGTCGGACATACACGGGTTTAACAAGACATATGTATTATAGAGACCTCTAGTATATATACAGCAGAATCATTTCATACACATTTATATTTTTTTATTCTCTTTTATCCAACTGGCCAGGCAAATCATTAAATTTGAGTAATTCCCAAACATAGGAAATTTGGTGCATGAATTTTCAGGAGCTCGCCGAACGACTGAAATCAATTTCAATGGCGATTACTTTGGAAGAAAGTATCGACGAAGGGTACGGAGATGGATGTGCCCAAAGTACAATACTGGATATTCCTTCCCCGACGGCCCTCGATCCACGATTAATGCGAAGTATATCTTGGGTTCTGGCGAGCGGCAAAAACCTTCTGAGCCCGGTGCAGGTTGGGCTCGACGAGCTGCGTCGAAAACTTGAAATTTTTTATGTTAACGAAGACACGAAACTGCTCAGTTCTGGGCGAATGTCTCCAGTGTCTCCTCGGAGCAACGCTAGGTCAGTGGCGTGATGTAAATACAGAAAGCCATGTGAGATTAATATATTAAACGATATATTTACCAAATACAGATGTTACTTTACAATGATTCCACATTTTCTCATATACCTACATTGCCACCTCTATCAACGCGAGGATATTACTACAGATAGGAAAATCACTGTGCCGAGTAATTACACAACGACACAATGAATTTGCTCTATTCCATAGTCCTAACAGGTTCAGAACTTGTGCGATTATTCCGACCCTTGGTTAATATCCCTTCAAAGTTAACTTTGAGTATGAATGATCCAATGAAAAAAATTCGTACAATCTTCAACATCTTCACTCCTTGCCCTAATACCGATAAACTGATACAGTGTCGGTGAGTATTTAGCTGGAAAATGGTATTGTTGGAATGAATCTGGCAACGATAGCATAGGTACACGAAGCGTATTTGATTCTGTCGGTGTGAAGTTGGCCCCTCAGTCTTCTGTCTCCTTCTATCCCTCATGATGCACGTAGAGAAAAAAAGAGACAGAGGAATGTGGGCCCAACTTGACACTGACAGAATCAAATATGCTAAGCGTACAACAAATACTGACGAAGCATTGAAAAATTCCCAACGTAACTTTGAAACGAGTTTTTAAAATTCAGTCATGATAGAGCCGATTGAAAAATCAATTCGACTGGCCATTTCTGAGACAAAGATCTCATCCCTTGTGTCCATGCGACGGCAGGAGAACTGAATCCTGTTCCACAGATATTGAGCGTCACGGAAATGTTCGCATATCATAACTACATTGATGGTGATGGTTTGTCTGTAAACCTTGAGCCCATGAATTTCGATAACATCACGAGTATATAAATCGAGAGCATGAAAATATTAACGTCGCGACTTTGTACATCGTTTTTGCAGCCCAGGGATCTCTGGAAAAATAATACCTCAGTTCTAATATCGATTATTTTAGTATTCGTCTTAGTTGTCGAACAAACTTAGATGTAACAAAACTCTAAGTGTGCAATTACTATTACTAGTCTTCATGCTACTGATTGAATTCCAGTGATAAAGATCGTGCGATGTTTAGAAAACGCAGATGAGTACCTACGATTTAATCTGATCACGTTTAAATATTGACAATCACTCGACATCAGTATGTGGTACTGGAACATCTAATGATACGGCATATAACATGGGAGTTGATTTGTCACAGGGTCCAGCAAGTCAAATGCGTATACGTTCCGTTCACATATTATTGAATGCAACATTTTCACCAAACTACCGCCAATCATCAACTCACTGTCAGAGCCCGGCAGACAGGGCTGCTTGTCTGAAACCACACTCAAACTTTAACTAGGTACCGCACAACGGTATAGTGCTTGAGAAAAAAAGCGAAGCCGCATACAAAGTATCACAGCTGAACACGACGTTTGGTGAATAAAATTAGGCATTAGGTGAAAATGAATTTGAAAATTTCTGAGTTGTGTTTTTTCCTCACCCTTCATGCCCATCAACAGGTACAATCGATATGTAATTAGTGAGATTTGTTGAGAAATAATTTCGCCTTAGTTGCGTTTTGTATTATTGACTCGCTTCACAACGGCATTCAACAATGTCGACTGAACGGAATACTTTGAGGAATATAATAATACATCAATATGAGCGCTACTTGTGGAACTTGTTTCTAGACTGGATACAGTATCGCAAGCTTATTATTGTTGGATGACAGAAAACCAACCGTGGCACTAGTCTAATAAATTATCAAGCAAAAACTATTTCCAAAATCGTTTGATAACTCACTTTGTAACCCTTTAAATTACCCCACCCGATTGTTCAGACTGCAAAAGTTGGTCGGACTGTCTACAATTGATTCGTCGAAACAATTATCATGATCGAAATATTATTGATGAATGAACAACGAAAACGATTCTTATGACCAGACTAAATAGGTTCTGTAAACGTAGCGATGACGAATTGGGAGCGCATTCAATTAGTAAATAATTATTGTACGGTTCGGATTCCAGACGGTCCTCAGAAGTTCGCGACATGTCCCATTTTATATACTGTTACAACCGAAATGCTGCTTGTGAACATCACCTATAATTTTACCACACTCAGATGCTTGAAAACTTGACAGCTATAGTAGATTACATCGACGATTACACTACTAATGCTAATTGTATTGTGTATATCCAGTGGCGAGAGATACCAGGCAGTGCTGAGATTGTCGCGAGCCCATTGTCATCTGGAAGTCGGCTCGGTTTGCCTCACTCTGTCAAAGTAGCGGCGATATTGAGCCCGTCCGCGTCCTCTGTTCCGGTGACCATGATTGTTATGTCGTTGATGATTTTGCTGAGATTGCCGGGGCTGATATTGTTGACTGGGTTTCTGCTGCTCCGTGTACTGCTGGGCTGGCTGCTGTACAATTTGCGAGTTATAGGAGATTAGCTGGGAAACATTCTCTCGCAAACTATAAAATTCTGTCATCTGTCTAACCGTCCGAAAAGCTCTTGCTGTTTCTATTATTGTTCAAATTGATTGAACTCTGTTCGGCTATTTGAAAATATAGTTTTTACCACTTGCGTAACGGCTGATTCCCCCTGATGTTCTACAGCGGTTAAACTTGTTCCAGGGGGGCTGAGCTGCTCCTCCGTAGCAGCACTAGAATCGTCATCTGTCCGCAATAACATCTTGACTCCCTCAGCCTCGAGATCGATGATCCCTCCCCTCTGTTGTTGTCGTAGAAACAAGGCAGCCATTTGTCGTTGCAATTCCCTCAATTCCGCGGTTACTGCAAAATCTTTTGCCGTTTCGACGTCTAGAGGGAGGGGAGCAGCGCTCAAATTTTTAACGTCGCAGTCAATCGGCTCTCGGCAGACCGGACAGATTGCCTGAAAAGAAAAACGAAAATTACTGTCGATGCGCCCACTAGAAACAAAACAGGATTTGAAGATGGGGTTCGGATGTTATCAAACCTACTTGAAACTTGTTTTCAGGATCTTGTTGCCATTGTGGCACTTTTTCTTGTTCTTCTCTATAATGGCGTTCGGCGGCAGCAACGTGAGCAGCCAGACAATGCGAGTGGAAATGATGATAGCATTCAGTTTTGGTGAATTCATCGCCTTCTCGGAATCCGTATAAACAAACTGCGCATTGGCCGGAGGGAAGGTTGCTACAAGTCAGATGCTCTCGTACTAGCTATAACATTCGTTTCACACAATGGCGACCACATTACACAATGAATAGAAACACACAAGGGGGCTTACGCACCATGAGGTCCATAAATATAATTGATATATTTTGATCCCAAACCTTGTGATATTGGCAAAGTCTAGATTTATTGAATTACTTTGGTCATCGTGTAACACGCTCATGGAGGATTTCACTGCTCATCCGGCTAAAATATCCTGTTTATTATTAGAGAAAAGTGCATTCCATATGTGGCCTGCGACATGCTTTTCTATTTGACTTATGCCAGATCCCAGTCAAACGATCCAGTTGCAAATGATATGTTGGTCATGAATTCTCTTGATATAAATACACGTGAATCCATCTAGAAAAATTTAAGAATTTGTAATTGTTTCCATATTATTTTCATAGAAAAATGATATATGAATCTATAATTTATAAGTTTTCCTTGCACGAGTCGAAAGAATGGAAAACATTACAAATTCTTCAATTCCTCAATTCTTCTGGACGGATTCCATGCGTACCTGTATGAGGGGGACACCTAACTATTGGTGTGATTTTCACATGAGTCATTCGACTGGGAGTCGATACAAAACGACCAGAAAAGCATTTTACGAGCCACGTTCTGAATGCATTTATTTTTCTCTACCAATAAACGATCTAATCTGCACAAACTAGTCTAGACTAGAATGTGCCCAGAATTTGCCGTTGTCAGAAGGTGCCAAAATGTATCAATACGTTCATACCTCCGGGTTCATATTAAGGTAAGGTCCCCTTGAATAAATTTACGAACGCAATGAACAGTTTCGAAACAAAACGTATTTTGAGTCGTTGTTATCTTTTCAGAAGGAAATAATCTTGAGTCTCCTCTACTTGGCCGACTCTTCCAGGCCTTTCTTCTCTCTCTTACCTCGATCAACTCGAACATGACTGGCTGCCCGACAAAGTCTTTGCATTTCGCCTCAGCGTCGGATTGAATAAGACGGACTGTATCCTCGTGCAAGCCTCTTGGATTTTTCAATGTTACCTTCGGAGAAACGTCCGGATAGCCAGGCGGCAGATTTACAACTAGCCTGACGCATACATATTGAGACTGGGAGTCCTCTCCGGTAGACGGGAAGACTATAGTCTCGATGCACTCAGGTTCCCCTCTGGGAAACATTATCATTTAAATATAGAGAATGTGGCGGAAGAGTCTAAAACTAGAAAAAAGTAAAAATCAATTGATAGAGGGAGAAGAATTATTGTTGCTACTGTTACAAGCCAAGTATGGGTGCATTACTTGGTAAATGGCATTATAATAAGTTCGGAAAAACAAATTTCAATCGTATGCGCAAATTTGTTTCAAATCGAATCTTTGGCGAGAATTGACTCAGGTGAAATTCAGCCTATACAAACGAAAATGTTCTGAATTCGATGTTTTCAAAACGATGTTCGTACGAGAAAAAGAACAATGCAGCGTCGTACTTTCGGCTTTCTTTAATGTGGAGTTCGTGATCGAGCAAGATCGCTTTCAAAGCTTCGACTTCATCGGTGACCCTGTGCAGAAAAGCGAGAAGATTTCGATTACATATATTGCCAGTGACAGATTGAACACTTTCCGTAAATGAACTTCGCACAGGTAATGTCGCATGAAATTAATATTCTCCTCCAATACCTCTCGTCCGTGCCAAGGTCAGCCATTTTTTAAGGTCGACAAATCGAGATCACTTTGCTATAAGGATGGTAACTTATTTTCAATAAGTTGATATATCTTTGACAATTCGACATGGAGCGTCTGATGTTTCGACTAAGTGTTTCGCAGTCTTCTGCTACGCCGACAGTTCTGCCAATCTGAACCTAGGGACTTTTTCGGTTATATTCGAATATAAAATTCCTCTGTGAACAGAATAGAGTTTGGTCATCTTCCCGTAGCCGTTGTCATGGCAGCACTCACCCACGCTCGGCAGCGGCTAGTCTGATAATCTACACGACATGGCGTGTAGACAAGAGTCTTGTCGGGCACCCCGACGCTCTGTTTGTTTTGACTACGGCAAAAGTGTGCCTATACGCAAACGTATCCTTGTAGAAAAAGAAGAAGGAAAAACTCATTAGCGATCTCTAATCTCCATGTATGTATGTATCTATCTATGCGTACCGCATATACCGAGCGTTTTCGTCCAAACAGAACGACCCCTTCCCTGAGGCAATACCACACAGGGCGCGTACCGCGTACGTGAGGCCCGACCGGGAGGACATAGGCTGCCCAGTGGAGC
The DNA here is from genome assembly GCA_963978835.1 of Tenthredo scrophulariae. Classification (NCBI taxonomy): domain Eukaryota; kingdom Metazoa; phylum Arthropoda; class Insecta; order Hymenoptera; family Tenthredinidae; genus Tenthredo; species Tenthredo scrophulariae. The sequence continues at coordinate 165,899 of OZ022229.1, forward strand.
ACTGCCACTAAATTCAGCCTATCCCCCCCCGGGCCGAGTCTCACGTACGCGTACGCGTTGGTGTTGCCGTGGGGAGGGAGTCGTTCTGTTTAGACGAAGCCGCTCGTTAGATACTGCATACTTCGGAATCCTACGACGAACCGGGTGATGCCCTATACGCGTGGCGTCTGAAGAATAAAATTTCCTTGAATTCCTAAGTCCGTGAGAGTTTTTCATACCGTCCAACACAACCTAACCTCGAGGCTCAAAGCCAATATGTCTTCTTTCGCGCCACCTAATATTTCCCATTATTCGAATGTAAAATCGCTTTGAAGACCCTACTTTCACACGAAACGAATATGTTTTTGCACGTATGTGTTCGGGATTGAATTTGAATTTGCGCTACGCATTTTGTTTTTTGTGTTTTTTTTTTTTCTCCTTCAGTTAGTTTTTGCGTTTTCGACGCCTGGGCTCGGATAATCATCGAAATGTGTCCCTTTCGTCCAACAAGAGGTGGGCGACTAGGGATGGGCCTTAACCCGAGTGGAAAGAACACCATTTTAGCTATTGAGTGAATACAGGAGGGATGGGAGATGATAATAATAATAATGCTGGATGACCCTTTGGATTCACATAATATATTAAATTCTCTCTATATCGTCACTCCGTCACTCCGTCTCTCTTTTTCTTTTCCTTTCGCTTCTTTTGTTTATTGGTTTCCGCTTCTTTATCGTACATATTTACAATTATCCAAAGACACAAGTACAGATATCATTATCCCTAACTATAAGCCTCAGGCTATGTTAATCTAGAGCTTAATCATATAGCTATGTATTACGTATAGTATCTGACAATACCATTCAGCCTATGTAGAAACACGAGCGGACACCGCATGTACTTTTACTGTGTACAGTATTGAGTTTGTATCGACTCTGTGCGTAGTTTTTTTGTTTCATTGTTTCCATAACTTGTGTATATTGTTATACCCTATCGACAAGTTTCACCTCTGTTCTTCTGGAGTTCATTGAACAATCCCGGCGAGGATTATCACAATAGACTACTATAGTACATTACGATATACGAGTGCGGTAAAACCTTTTCTGACCGGTGTCAGGGTGCAATCACACGATACCAGAAAAAGTTTTTCCGTCGAGTATTGTACATAATTTCACTTTGTGAGACGGGAAAATGGGGGTTTTCCCCACGCGGAGCGTAGGTAAGAAGTCCATTATCACCCTAGGGGAAGTAAATATATTTTAAGTACTCCTATTACATACTACTCCGAATAACATTTCCTACTCACAATAGTATATTTCTTATCAAGGGCGTGAAATTTTATACCCGCGTGTGATCGCCGTGCCGGCGGGTCGGCGAAGCCGGCCCGAGTGATTACGTACGGCATCACACGAGGGTATAAAGTATTACGCCCATGTTGCGAACGATATTTTTCGATGCAGTTGGCGTAAAATTCGATTTTATCTATGCAGAACAAGTTGTAAGATCGGATTTTACGCCCTCTGCAACGAAAAGACTATTATTGTCGTAGCTTTATTGCCCCTGGGAAATGTTGCGCACGGTGACAGAAAATGCGCGGAATTGCTGCAACCCTGTGGAACTGTAAGATCAGGGAATTATTAGGGCGGACTGGGAATGTCAGGAAATTTGAACGTAGGGTAGATGTATATACGCGGAATTAAGAATATCGACACACATATTTTGAATTAAATATTAAGAATCAAGCATTCTTTTGCCACCAAAGATCAATTCTCACTTGGGAGACATTAGTATATCATAATTCGCAACTCACTTAATTCGGAATTTAAAAGAAGGATCCAAAACATTACTAGGGGAGACCGGGGTAAATTGAACCATGAAAAGTTTAAAGTGATAGAACAATTCATTTCCACAATCAATTCCTTTGTAAATAATTTTGAGATGAGCTCTGATCTTTAACAGACATTAATCGATTATGAGAATTGGTTATTTTAAGTAAATATTATTATTAGAAACAATTTTAATGAATGAGTCAAGAAGGTTCAATGTGCCCCAGGACCGGGGTAAATTGAACCTGAGTCAGGGCAAATCGAATTTATGCAGAAAAATATTAGAAAATGGTTATTTACTAAATTTAAGTTATTCTTTTTGAAATAGTACAATATTCTATTGTAATTAAATATTAAAATCAGTTCCGAAATATGTGAAAGAAATTTCATCATTAATAAAGATTTGTAACCTATGTGTCAGACAAGACGGGCATTTGAACGATTGCGCATCTTCTACGCGCAACCTCCCTCTAACCATATCTATAACCATATCTCACACAAAGTCATTTTGCCCCGACCAATTTGCCCCAAACTATATTTTCAAAATAACATTTATTTCAACCGATATGACTAATACTTTCAATATCGTTATAATTGTTGACGAATAGTTCAATAAATGCAGAAGTCGATAAAATAAATTTTGATGTAAAAACTTCGTGAGAAGTATATGTAAACCACGGACTTATATTGGAGGACTGGCATCTTCCTATGCCAGCCGTGATAATTCTGTCCCCCTTATGGTCCGCTAGTACCGTGTTGTACTGTTGTTATCCCCACGTGGTGCGCTGGCAGTCTTCTCGCTCCATCACGCCCAGATATAAAGATTACGCGCGGTTATTTCAAATACGCTACCTGAGCGGGAGTGAGACAAGTGAATACATGTTTGCCTGAACAATTTTTGAAATAGAAGTTTCGTTTTAAAAATGGATGGCCACCGCTGTCACAGTCTACGTCGCTTTTGGTACGTCATTCAATTATAGTTGAATTTGGTACGTGCACTGCGGGTGTAACTCGTATAGCTTGTAGCGTTGCTTGTAGTATAACACTTGTAGCGGCTGAAAAGACTGCGCCAGCGCCACTACGGTACAAGAGGCTGCTAGCGGACAATAAGGGCGCGCATCAACACGCGGTAGTTGCCAGTCCTCGAATATGAGTCCGTGATGTGAACTAACAATTAGGATCACGAAAATTATGGTTAGAGAGCACCAAAATATTAATTTCGCTTTTTTTTCTTGGGAATACGAAAATTTTAAAACCTATTGACTTCTTTATTATCACGATGATGTTAGTCTTCATCATTTTTATGTTCATGTGTTGACATGTACCTGCGTATCGGAATAATTACCGGAATTCAATTTACCCCGCAGTTTATTTTACCCCGGTCTCCCCCTATGTCTACGTGCATGCATGGGTATTATTCTGAATAAAATCCTTCGATTCGTGGAGAGTGTATAATCGTTCTTAAGATCGTATGGATAATGCACATAAAAGTTGGGTCTTCTCTTGGTGAAAGTTAATCGGCATATCCCCGAAAGAAACGGTGCGAGTATTGGAGGAATTTTTCAGTTCAAGTCTACAGAAGGGTGTTCAAGTATATGATCTAGTCAGCGAGATCACTACTTCACTTGAGCGGGAAGTGGCCGAGTATGTTATTTTATCAACATTTTGAAATATTTTTCACGGATTCAGTTAGTATTAGAGAAATCGAGGAATTATTTACAGATGCACCCGATTTATTATATTATACTTTTAAAATACTTACAGCCACTCAGCGGTGGGAAACCACATATTTTTAGCACTATCTCATCTCTTCTTATTTGACAAAGTAAAGACCGAGAAACTACGAACTCATGTCTTATAAAAAAAAAATACCGACATCTTATACGGAGGCGACACTTTGTAGCAGCATAATCAGGCGGAAAATAGGTCCGCGTCGGAGGTTTCACGCGATTACCAAAGGGCCCCTCAAGACTACGAGAATTTATCCTTGCATGATTGGAAAAAAAAAAAAAAAAACACGAATTTTCACGTCCGAACTGTAGACATGCAGATCTGCGCGGTTATTGGGAATTATATACATATACAATATTCGGAATTCCGCAAAGGAGGCCAATCTTTCCCGCAGTATAAGACTGCAGGCTACCGAGGCAATCAAACGGGTATAGGTACCTAAAATGGGTGATCTTAGTCGTAAGTACGCGATTGAGTACCTTTTTCGCACAGTCCTTCGAGTACGTTACTATATATCGATCGAGCACAGCTTAACGTTGGGAAAAGTAGAAAGTTTTATGATCTGTGAAAAATCAAAGAATGCAGTGAAGTGTGGAGTATCTTCGGTCTCTAACATAGGTATATCTACATAATATTCCGATGCATTCCATTGTGCAGTTTGTCACGACATTATTTCAATTGCGAGAAATATGGCATCAAAAGAGTTCTTTGGCAGTAAATTGATACATTTACATCTCTAAGTTTCACATTGGATGAGAAGTCGTCAGATTTACGTTGTTGTTGAGGTGCAGACAGAATCGCAGGCTCGTCAGTATGGTACGTTGTCACGGAGGTGAGCCTGCTTTCGGTACTCGTGTAGCTCGCATTTTCCCCACCAAGAACGTTGCAGGCACGTCTTCTGAGGCTTCAGGACAAAACACTTGGTCTGTACGACGTTGAAGAATAATTTCCCAACGAAATTAGCTGATGACGTACCCGCCATTTTCAGACACGTTCGGAAACTGCGAGTAAAATTCAAAGTTCATCAGCATTATTGACGTACCTATATACAGAGCGATTCTGTGGAAAGTAAGGCGCCTAGAAGGTATAGACAAACGGTAAACGCCTGCATTGAGTAGCTCAAACATCGACGATTGGGTTTTATTTCCCACGTAATGAATAAAACCCAATCGTCGATGTTTGAGCTGCTCGATGCAGCGTTTCCCGTTTGCCTATACCTTCTAGGCGCCTTACTTTCCACAGAATCGCCCTTATATTATATATATATATATATATAAACGTGTGAGACAGATAATTCGGGAACATCGACTTTTTGGGAGCCTAATCACGGTCCTGTGCCAACCACCGGGTGTGTCTTAGCATTTGTGTGTGTGTGATATGGTCCCTAAAGTGAGCGATCAGTATACAAAGTAAATTGAGGCTCCAGCGCCGTATTTTTCGGAAATGTCCTCAAACAATGCGTTAGATGCATAGATACTTTAAGGACAGTCCCCAAAGTATGCATTGTATCTATAAATTCTATAACCCCTGTCCCAGAGGTAAACGATAGATATATTTATACATATGTGTATGGAATGCCCCATATATACCGTGAGGACCAGGTGAAACTATATGGTCCAGCCGCCCAGGCGTCGAATAATTCATATTTCATGGGGATAGCCACTCGTTGCACCGAAAATCCCTATGCTGTCGAGTACCATCGACCGCGCGCCAAAATTACCCCAAGGATTTTTCAGCGCAACGAGTGGCTATATCTACGTAAAAATACGAATTATTCGACGCCTGGGCGGGTGGACCATATGGTTTCACCTGGTCCTCACGGTATATGTGGGGCATTCCATACCGAATCGACTTAGGTCTGACCCTCGACCTTTATCGGTTCACGATTTTTTATGTTGTTGTCATACAAGCAGTACCACTCACAAACAAACTGATATCACCGTCATGTGTCCCCCTCGGAACTATAATATTCTCATCTCAATCATTTTCCGGTAGCAGTCCTCATTCGCGAGATATTCTAATGCACAGTATAAGTTCGGACACCCTGTATATATGTCGGGCGAAATCGTCGCGCGTAAAGTTCGAATCGACTCGTCTATATGGGCATTTTTAATTAAGCCTTCCTAGAGCTGGAAATTTTTTTTTCAAGTTTTGTTGAAACACACGGGTAAACTCGATGCCAATGCAGATTAATTGGAGTTGGGAGAATGTATTTTTACCAGTGTTCACGAAATTTGGACTGAGCTATTTTTCTAAATAGCTATCTTCCGAAATTAAATTGCGTCATTTCGCCGCAGGAAAGAGAATTTCAGTCAAAAAAGTCCCGCTTGGGTCCAAAATCTTCGTTTTTCCATAAAGAATCAGATTATCTAAGTCGCATGAGTGTGTACCTCTCTCGCTTCTCCCAGGTTCCGATCGAAGATGTACTTTTGCAGACATTATTAACCGCGATTAGTAAGAAAAGTCACTTCCGTACGCCTCATTTATGAACTTTCGAGCCGATGTTTCTCCGCTCTGTGAAGAGGCACACCTCAGCGGTTCAGGTCACTTGATGGTCCTCAAAAAGACGAAGATTTCAAGCCCCGGTTGGATCTTTTTGGAGAAGTGTTATTTTTTTTAGAGCCACTTTTCTGAAAACGGACAAAAAGTTGAAATTCTATTGGGTAAAATCGAGCTTGCATTCTGAAAAATCTGAGAGGAGCGCATTCTCGCGGCTTTCTCACGCTTGTTGCCCGTCAAACAAGGAAGACTTTGAGCCTTTACACAACCTTTTCGGAGCTCAATTGTGTTTGCTAGACAGGTTTGAATAAAAGGTTATCGGCGATTTGGTCCGGAAAACTGCAATTTTCGGCACTTGGGCAGCCTCTGGCGAATTTTCGGTGATGGGCACCCTTCTATAAAGTGTTAATATACCGGCATTTCCTTACAAAACTGAACTACCCCTGAAAATTTGGTGCCGAAAAATTGATTGTTATCTGAGATACCCCCCAGATGACTAGGTGGGAACGCTCAATTAGAAATGTCCATATATGCGGACTTGGTTTATTATTCCGAAGTAATATAGTCGGTCGGAGTAGCGAGTAGTGATTGGGCGGTAAGTATAGGTATAAGGGTATATTGGTATAACATTTTTCATACATCTCGAAATTCGGTAAGAAAAACAATTGAATTCCCTGGGACCGGTAATATAGTATTCGTTATTGTCGAATAAAGGCTCCCTCTCGCCCGCCAATCGACTCGCTGGATAACTTCTATTTTTGGATAAGTCTATGAATACAGAACGACTCGTACGTGGTCCTCGGTTGTAACGCCAGAAGACGCAAATGATTCGCGAAAAAAGACACTCCCTGCCTGCGAACACGTGTTCGTTAATGTAAATGTAGAAAAAGAGAACACGCATGTGCTCATGTGACAATAGTGCCAAGCTGTCTACATATGTGTGCATATACAGATGCGCGCGTAAGATGTTTATGCTGTACAGCGTACTGACAGATTATACAAATGTGGCAGCCGTCCGTACCCAAACATATTATGTGTTTACATTGGTATAGGTTGATATAATAGTGACATGAGGGTAGGGTTCGCGAAAGCAATGAATGCGAGGCTCATCGTATACATATATAGCGCTAATTGCCCGTGAAACTGTGAATCGACCGGTTCCGAACGGGGGGGCATATGGAACAATATAGTCAATGAGAAATAATGCGTAAACGAGCTGGCTCGGGCTTTAAATATAATAATATAAGGATCGCGATTCTATACCTATTAATGTATACGCACACATACTATACATATATTCGTTTGAGTGAACGGGTCGTAGTTTTGATAATCGAAACGCGGCGATGCACTGCAGTGCAACCAAATCACAAAGCGGCTAACCGTTGATTACAGCTTTGAAAACCCTCGGAAAACTCTCTCGCAATTCCCATATAGTATGTGTTGGCTTATGTGGCCGTAGACTGCACTCCAGTGAATCGTTTTGACTCAAACCCGTAAAAGTCGGGAGAACTTCAGAGATATCTAATATACCCTTTCTTACTTACGTACTGTGTCATTCGAGCGACAGCTGAATTCGAAACAAAAATTAACGGGCTGGGTATGACAGAATGCGAGCGGGATGAAGACCTTCACGAAATTCCATCCTACCTCTCGATTGAACTTTAATCCATAGAATTAAGATCTGAGATATCTTTCATTTTCATGTTAGATTTATAAACATTGTTTTTCTGTCTCTCTCTTTTCACATCCGAAAGAGATGCGGAGAAAAACCCGCAGAGGTATTGGAGCATCGTCAACTCCAGTTTGATATTATACGTATACAAAGGAGGAGGCGCGGAGAGGTCTGGAAGACAAAAGAAAGTTGGGCGAAGGTGCAATCGTATTGGAGCGACCACCCAGCCATAAATATTAATTTCACAGTATTATTCTTCGCGTCTTTCGCGACCTTACCGCTCGTCACAGGCGCAATGCATGAGGGTAGATACGCCCCAGTTGAAGAGGTTGTATTTCGTTTGAAAAGCAGGAATGAAGAAAGGACAGGTGGTATCATGGCGTCGGCAGCACGCGTCGGCGATACCAAAACCGCCAAGATTTGTATATTTGGTTGCCCGATGACCGCGGCCGCACCACTGCGTGCCCGGTATGAGCAGCAAGTCACGTTTACCCCGTCCTCGTCCTCGTCTCAATTTTCTCTTCGCCTTGCCCGCCACGCCAATCTGTAGCGCCTCATATTTCCTGCGGTAAACGAAGGAGAGCGCAATTTTTGCGGTGCATCGAATGTTCTCAAAAAATTCATCTAGGTTCATCTAACCAGCTATACGAGTAAAGGTCTATTATATACAGGGTGTTACCACTTACCGCTAACTATGTTACCCCACCGGGTGGTTCTGACTACGTTCACACATTACAAAACAAAATGTTCGAAAATAGTCAAATGTCTGAGTCAAAATGTTTTGATACAGAAAAACGCAATAATACCTAAAGTAAGTCCGAGAAGTGTCAAATCGCTTAAGAATCTTTGAAAATTTCAAAATCCTCTCAAATCGAGTTCATAAGGTGCTTCCCTACGTAAATCCACCAGACCTGAAAACATTGGTAAAAAGGGTGCTATGTATTAAACGGAATATCTCTGCCTGCAGGGCACCGAAATCAATGAAACAACGGTTTTGAAAACGTTTTACATGGATATCTTCTCTATTTTCGTGTAAAAAAAAAACATGTTTTGGGCCGTGCGTGTTCGGAGTCGCACATAGAATTGCGCGACGTAATTTGTTTTATAATGGTACCTTTTTTTCCCCAATGTTTTCAGGTCTCGCGGAATTGCGCAGGGAAGCACCTTAAAGTTTCTTATTTTTTTTTTTTTTTTTTTTTTCCGCAGGCACGGCGGAATGGTCAAGGATTCAGAAGTAATTCTAGTGTAATCCGACTGTTTACAACAGAACGAATATAAAAGATAGTAGGTATTCCCCTGTGACAACAGTAACAGTGTTGGAAACATCATAGAAAATCAGTTATTTCGTAGTTTAATTGACAAAAACAAAAACAATAAAAAAAAAAACCTAAGTTCGTAGTGTTTTCTTTCAATTTTTTTTATTTTTGTTTCATCGATTCGAAAGAATGTTGCGATGTAAATTAGTTAGTTTTCTTTTGTTAAATTAAACGACGAAAAGATTGATTTTCTGTGATATTTGAAACACTTGTGACCGTTATCTACTCTTTTGAATTTGTTCTGTTGTAAATAGTTAAATTACACTCAAATTATTCCTAAAACCTCGACGATTTCGCCGCGTCTGCGGGAAGCGTTGTAGGTGTTCGCTGGAAACTTTCAACCCCTCTTATCAGGGTAACGTCGACCTTCCAACCATGGGTTCCTATGTGAAAAATGTTATAGTGAGGGTCCCACCTATCACCACCCGGCGAAGTGACATAGTTAATGGTAATAGCCTGTATAGGTATGCGTATGCTGAATTCACTTTTTTATCTCATTCATAGATGATCAGCGTCGGGTACAATATTGTACGAAAATATGTATACTATAATGTGAGAAAAAGTTGCAAGTTTTTCTTTGCCTTTTTGAAAACGCGCTATTTCAGAAAAAAAGCTTCGTTTCGCCACATTGTATAGCTGGCTGCCTATGCCTCTGTATACGCGGCATAGATATGAAATTTTTTGCCGTTACCATTTGATCACTGTCACGCGGTTATAATCTGCGAGGACGAGGGTCGAGGAAGAGAGAGACGGCGACGTCAATTATACTACAGCGGTAGCAGGGCATAATGATACGCGAGATGGACGCGATTCAATCATTTCTTTTCTGCGTGATTGTCCATTTGGATTTCGCATTCGGCTGATGTGTCCACTTTTCGTCACCTGTTTTTCCCCTTTTTGTCCCAATGAAAAAATACCCGCGCACTAGGTCGGTATGTTGTCAATTCGACCGCTCCTAAGAATAAAATCCTAGCTCGCGAAGCTCGTTTATATCGCCGTACATCAGGCATAGCGTCTACAAGATCGTAGCTCGCCGCTTTGCCTATACCATATTTAAGATATGCGAAGCGACGAGCTACGGTCTTGTAAACGCTACGCCTGAATCACGGCGATATAAACGAGCTTCGCGAGCTAGGGTTTTATTCTTAGGAGCGGTAAAATTGTTCCTGGTCCAAGTGTTCTTTACCTTTGGTCACATCCGCAGTGGCTCAGAGTAAACGGCATGTGATTATAAAAGGCGTAACGTTGCGTCATCGGGGGAATAGCCCTGTGACAATGATCGTGGCGCCGACAACATCTATCCAATTGATCAAAAGCTCCAAGTTCGTGATAACTCGATGCGAGCTGCGTCGGCCCGCACCATTTCGTCCCTGGCGCGAACAGAAAGTCGGTCAGAACCCCTCTCCTAACTCTCCTGCCAATACCAATTAGAAGTCAGTCGTTGTTCATCTAGGCTAATTCGGGCGTTAGTCTTGGATCAGTGTTGCGTCCAGGTATTATAGTGAATGCGATCATGCTTAGTTAGTATCATGGATCGAAATCTGTATTATGCGAATTTATTATACTTATATAAGTATGCCGAAAATGTTGAGTCAATTACCATGATTATTTGCCCTGCTAGCCACCCAAAGTCGTTGACGTTATTATCACCCGCTAATTCGGCCCTCAACCTGCAGACAAGTTATTATCATGCGTCACCTATCCGAGATGTTGTTAGCAAAAAATTTCATATGCATATACGTAGAGCTATGTATAGGGGAACGTGGGCCGCAACGGGTCGGTCGAGGGAAAGAAAACGGTCAGAAAGATTCCAAGAGGATATTTCGACCTTCCATTTAACTGGAAAACGATGCTCGTATTATTTCTTCAATTATTCGAAGGAAACTTTTTTATTCTGTACAATGTTTGAATGTATTTTGGAAAATATCATTATCAATAACATTGATATGGGAAGAAAGGCAATTGTCAATTAGTGACGGCAAAGTCTAGATAGTTTTACCGATTGATGTAAAGAAAATTGGAATCACTTTTGCGTGGGGCCCGTTGTAGGCCCACGTTCCCCTGTATGTTTTCAGCAATTCTACCGATCGGACCAGGATGAAATTAGTGTTATTTTGATATGTAACATGCAATATATATGCGCTTGCAATGGGTTTTCCAATAACTGTGACCAAACCATCGACGTGAAAGATTGAAATTGATGATGCTCAAAGAGATTCTGTTTCAGATATCATATATTTCAAACTTGGAGTACATTTATAGAGCGAATTCCTAACGCTTCCTAACGAGCCGAACTGTCAAAATATTTGGCGGGGTTATACACATCGCGGCGGTCTGTCGTGTATAAATTTCAGGTGTTCGACGGTTGGCCACACTGGAAATTTGCCTGGGCTTGGAGCTTGCGCATGCGCACTAGGAATTCAGGTGAATCACACCTGTCTGAACGTTAGAAATTCGCTCTGTATTATAAGTTGCATGTGAATATGAGAATTCAATTGCTGGGACAAAGAAAAGATGTACAGGGTGATTCAGAATTCGTGACGAATCTCTTGAGGGGTTGATCCTTGTCAAAATCGGGATCGAAAGTTCCTCAGCCATTTTTCTGAAAAATAATTTTATTCCTTGGAACTATAACACATTTTTTCCACATCTTTCACCAAATAAGAAACTTACATCGGGAAAGCTCTTTGGAATTGAAACAAAAAAAACTTACTAGCATAATTTGGGATTCTTTGAAATTGACAAATGATGTGAAAAAAAGATTATTGAAGAAAAAAAATCGTTTGTCGGAAAAAAAAATTTCCAAGGAAAGAAATACTTTTTTTTTTAGAAAAATGGCCGAGGAACTTTCGGTCCCAATTCTGACAAGGATGAACCCCTCGAGAGATTCGTCACGAATTCTGAATCACCCTATATATGTATATAGGTATATCAATATATATACTGCTGGAGAAACTGCGATCGCGTTTCGTACGATGTCCAACGACAATAATGGGGTGCAGTGCAGTAGCATGGAAGGAGATGGATATGAAACACTGCAGCTGTGGGTGGGGACAATCATCAATCAGATTTGACTGCTCACTGCCACGTGTATCAATTCTCTATACTCCACGTATCATTTTCTCATTTTGTCACTTGACGTAATTATTGATTAAAAATGGACTTCTGGCGATACACGCTTCAAATAGGGTCCAGGTACACCCTCAATTGTAATACGAAGTTTCATCCATGTCTTGGTCACAGCGTGAAATGTTTAAGAACCACAAGCCAAGCTGAGAACCGGCAATGCTCAAAAAAGATGATCAGCCAGCCCACCATAAAACATGCATACATCGCGCAACTTGATACATATCTCTCGTTGTCGTTTATAATTGGTGAAGAAAAAAAAATCCTTCTGTCACGTAGCAAAAGGTATGAAAAAACCGACAGCAGAGAACGGTGGTAAACAGATTCGAGGATGCGTTCAGTATTAGTGCACTCGTGCATGAAGGTCTGTTGCACCTGGATAACTCACGATTGTCCCTGCCGTGCCAGAACTTGATTCCGCGTTCTGGTTCTGACTCGTAAGCACTGGCGACGAAGTTCGTCAGCTGAGACGAACCACTCGGCAATGTGCTGAGAAGAAAAATCTTCCTGCGACAATACTTCGACTATACCCTCGTCATCCCGATCGCTCCCTTCCTGTTCGCCCTCTTCGACGTTTTCCCTCAACTCTTTCGAATGCAGCTTCGACAAACATTCTTCGGTGGCGTGATCGCTACCGTCCGCCGTGCCCATGCCAGACTTGAGCTTTTCGTCAAAACAATCGCTGAGAGTCCCACCCTCGTAGATTAGCTGCAACTTACGTTGCTCTTCTATGAGCCAGACTTCCCGTAGCGTCACGTCGATTTCCCTGCAACAAAAATTTGACCATGAGTTTCACTGGCTTCAGCAGTAACCAGGATTGCAGAGATTGTCGAATCTTCCCACGTGATTCGAAGATCTTCGAACTTGTCCGCCGTCTGCAGCGGACGTGCTACTTCAAAATTTGGCCATCCCATCGTGTTCATTGGTTCTAAAACCTGTCCGAGTTCTCAAACGATGAGAGGGTGGACACGTTTTTTTCTTTAAACTGACGACCTATTTACTGATATCTTATATATGTCTATGACTGATATCAACAGTTACGCCAATACCGCTACGGGGTCTGCAGATATATCAGTCATAGACATAAAAGATATCAGTAGATAGGTCGTCAGTTTAAAGAAAGAAACGAACTGCCTCACCATCAGGAAAACCACTTTCCCCAGAATTGCTGTGTATATATAATAGGGGATGTAAAAAAAAAAAGAAAAGAACATTTTAATTATTATTTTTTTTTACCGTTGAATGTATGTATCCCCATCTTCAAATACACCTTGCAAATAGAATCTGCCGGGAAAAGTTCTCCCGATGTGTTAATCGATATTCACCGATGAAACGACATCGATCGAGCGATCTTTTAGGATAGTTTATCCGCGCTCTCCTTCTGCATGGTGCATTGTGAGGGGTAAATCTAACGTACAAGCCTTGGGGAGAAGAAGAAACACAACATTGGGGAAGAAAAAAAAATTGAACAGCCGCACTATTATCGTATACTATTTTATGTAATACGTACGTGTTAGAAACGGTGGAATGCTAATGCGATCTGCTGACGTTAGATGGCAGTCAATTGATTTGCGTGAAATCATCATTAGTTCACGCAAATTTTGATTATCTGCACGCAAATAGCACACTACTGGATAATATGTGACTTACCGACCGGAAAACATCACCGGTAAACGCCTCCCAACACGTACATATTATATATTAGATAAATATTAGATCCAAGGCTGAATTGTATCATAAGTAATAAGTATGCATTTCGAACGTGTTGGAGATCTGAAATTTGACGATCACTCGTTTTTACTGATAGATGCAATCTGCTACGGAGTTCAAATTCCTTCGTGCTTCAGTTATCTAAATTAAAATAGTCTTGCATAAGTCCATTTTGCGCCGCACGTCTTTTTGGGGCTATCTTTGATCTTGACCCGATGATTATCATTTCGTTATGATCGGTAACGAATACGTAAACAGATAAGCTACAGTCGTGCTTAATTACATAAATGAATCAAGTAGCTAGTAGACAAACAAGGGGATGTTATTCCTAACGGCCGATGAAATGTGAATTTCGTGAACAACGCCGTGCAGGTTTCTCGCCAAAACACATCGGTTTCTGTCAATGCCAAAAATTGAATGAACATTTCCTCACCAACTCTGCTGCTCAGCTACATTTGATTCGGCACCTAGTGTATCAGTGCCAGAGTTTTGTATTAAATTTTAGTAAATTATTCATTACCCCTCAATCCATCCATTATAATGTTATACTTTTCCATGTTGCGAATATGTCAATCTAAATACCGTTGATTTTAGATGTGGAAGCAACCTGCAAATTTGTTTCCTATTTTTTTCGTACATAATACCTATACAGGGTGTTCCAGGATGCGGTAATTTCTTCATACCAGTCGATTCCTTGTAAAAATTTAATACGAAAATTATCAATGCTAAAATGTCGAGTAGGAACCGTTTTCAGGTAGGAGCCGGTTTAAAGTTAGCTAATACGAGACAGGGGGCTCATTCACTGTAGCTGCATTTATAACTGCAATGTGATAACGTCGAAATATCGCCTGTTAAAATAACGGCGAAGCTACAATGGAAATTCGTATGGTTTATGACGTCAATTTATAATTCATGATCATACTTCATTGCTATCTAATTCGTATAATTATTATTGGTTTCTCATAACAACAGCGTTATAAGAAACGTTAGGGAATGGGGTAAAAATACAATTAGAGTTATTTTGTATTTATTTCACTCCATGAGAAACAATCAGCCTATTGGCTGTTCCCGATGGGACTGCAGTTATTTTTGCAGTTACGCATAACGTCAAAGTTAGTGAATAAGCACCCAGATGCGAGACTAGCTCAGGGTCGCTACTGTTATTTTGTCAGTTGGCGAGATCGTGGAGGCCGGCTACGCGTCCCAAGTACCGACAGGCCGGCGGTGGCGGCCCTGAGACCGTCTCGTATCTACTCTCGTATTGGCTTACTTTAAACGGCTCCTATTTGAAAACCGCTCCCCATTCGACATTTTAACATTGATGATTTTTGTCTCAGATTCTCACGAGGAGTCCACTGGTATAAGAAAAGTACCGCATTCTTGATCACTCTGTATGTATATATACTAGGGTGGTCGTTAAGTTGGTATAAAAACTAGATTTTCCGGGACCCCCCCCCCCCCCCCCCCCCCGGAATCGGCTCCAAACAAATCAAAACTAATCCTGTAGTTTTTTCAGATTTTCATTCCAACGTTTGACCCTTGAGCACAGAGGATGAATCTTCCATTTAAAATGCATGGTGATTCGCGAACTTACCAGCTATTATCTTATTGTACGACTAATTATGGGCCTAAAAATTACAGCCTGTATAATACAATTATTAGCGATATGATTTGTAGATGAACAAATTGCAAGCGAGGGATTTTAAACAGTAGATATTCATCCGACACAACACTGTGGAAGTTCTAATACATTATATAAAGTGTAGCGGTACCGCGTGGAATATTATCTGCGGTATGAGGTCTTGACACGAGCGAGTGTATAATCTACAACTGCAGGATATTGTCATACGGGAAAATCGAGAACGTTATCAATACGTGGGAAGATATACATTTAACACATGGGTGTATCATGCTAATTCTGCCGGAGAGGCAAAATAATTGTTATTGAAATCAGTCTAATGTCTCGACAATTGATAACCTTCTCGTCGGTTTGGGTATATTGGATGTATACAGGGTGTCACCACTATAACTATGTCACCCCGCCGGGTGGTGATAGGTGGGTTCTTAATTAACATTTTTGACATAGGCACCCATGGTCGGAAAGTTGGCGTTACCTTGATAAAGGAGGTTCAAAGTTTCCGGCGCACGCGTGCAATGTTTGTTCGCATAGGCACGGCGGAATGGCCAAAGATTTAGAAATAATTCAAGTGTTATTCAACTATTTACAACAAAGCGAATTTTCAAAAGTAAATAACAATCACAGTGTTTGAAACATCATCGAAAATCAGTCTTCGTCGTTTGATTGACAAAAACAAAAAACTAAGTTCGTCTTATTGTCTTGTTGTTTTTTTTTTTGTTCCATCGACCCGAAAGAACGTTATGATGTGACTTAGCTGGTTTTCTTTTGTTAAATTAAATGACGAAAGGTTGATTTTCTGTGATGCTTTGAACAGTTGTGACTGTTATTTACTCTTTTGAATTTGTTTTGTTGTAAATAGTTGAATAACACTTAGATTATTTCTAAAACCTCGACGATTTCACCGTGTCGGCGGGAAGCGTTGCAGGCGTTCGCTGGAAACTTTCAACCCCTCTTATCAAGGTAACGTCAACTTTCCGACCATGGGTTCCTATATCAAGAATATGTTAGTTACGGTCCTACCCATCACCACCCGGCGGGGTGACATAGTTACTGGTAACACCCTGTATACTCTCGAAATTTGATTCCGTGAAAATTCACTGATTGCAGTTATAGGTCTGCCACTGATACCAATCACTAATCAGTCGCGTACCTACACAGGAAAGAAGGTTAACTTATGAGCCAAGGAAATCATTCTTGATTCAAGATAATTTTGCGGTTTAGGAAGGAAGACCGAAATTCTCTGAGACCAAGTCAAAAATTTTCTTGGTTCGAGAAAATTTTTCTTGGCCTCGGAGATTTTCGGTCTTCAAAATCATTTTCTTGGCTCGAGTTATCCTTTTTTTCTGTGTATAACTGCAAACCAGTGACTATTCACTGTTTGTCAGTAGTTTTCACTGATTCAGATTCAGATGGTATAATACATATTGATTCCACCCAACGGAATATCCGCGATGCAGCTGCAACTGGGGCAATCGTTTTCCTTCGTATACAGTATCACATACCTAAGTCAGAGCATACCTACTATATGTATGAAAATCTCGGACGGGTTTTGGTGGCGTTGCATAATTCCATTGTGGCGTGTCCATCAGTTCGAACACGTACCCATTATACGACTATAGACTGTAACTACGACGACTACGAATTGGAGGAAGGCCATCATGTCGTAGACCGTGCAGGTCTGTCGCTCCTGTCCAAGGATTTTGTGTAGTTTAAGTGCAAAGTGACGCTTCGCGGTGGTGAGATCCACCGCCATCCTCGTGGGAGTATCGGCAGATGACCAAACCTCGAGAGAAAGACCAGCGCCAGCGTTCTTCCTATCCTAATCCCTACGTATACTTAACTTATCGCTTTTCGGCTTAAAGTTCCGAAGCTTATAATATTGTTAGTCTTGGACGCCGTCGCGCTTCGCGTACAATTGTTTTTCCAAGCCTTTTACCTAACTTCTGTCACTACGATCGGAGTTTTTGTTACAATTTACACGCGGATTTGGCCGTACCTAATCCCGTGTTCATATATAGAGCTACTTACCATACGCCTTCAATTTGACGAAAAAACGAGTAGGAAATAAAAAAAATGAAAAATTGGATGTACCGCAGGCGCGCACTCGCAATTGGAAAGATGATCAATATCATCATTACGATGTTCGGGGAATAATTACAGATTTGTTATCGTCAGAGTGCGTCACAGGGATGGATAGATATAGATCAATATAGATGCGGGATAGCCGGTTATTGCCTAAAGTGACATGTGCCCTACAGCTACAATAACATGGAAAAATTGGAAAAGGTATACCTATACGAATAGAATACAAGTGTGTATAATGTGAGCGTGGACGAAAATGGGAGATAGTGCAGGTTGTGTCGCAACCTTAAGGTGCTTGCTACGCGTTTCAAAACCGTTTCACATGGATATCTTCTCTATTTTTGCGTAAAAAAAAACATTTTTTGGGCCGCACGTGTTCGGAGTCGCACATAGAATTGCGCGACGTATTTTGTTTCATTGATTTCGGTGCCTAGGCCGAGATATTCCGTTTAATAGCACCTTTTTTCCCAATGTGATCAGAGACGTTTCGGCCTTTCCTGGTTACGAGATGATTTTCTGCGGCTGTCCCATGACGCGGAATTAAGGCGGATTGTAACGTTTGGCTAAACTTTAAAACGGGAATCGTGAATTCTCCGAAACTATTATATCAATCGCGATGAAACTTTGAGGGATTACACATAATTGTGGCGGAATAACTGGCTGATTATTTCACTTGTTCAATATTTGACAAAAATTTTCACAGATTAATGTACCGGTTTTTTTAGTTATGAGTGACGGAGAATCGTCAATTCTCAGCCATTTCTTTATCAAATAACACGAAATTGGGCTCAAAGTGTGTGGTTTTTCATTGCGGAGTGGCTGATTATCGGGAAAATGCGATTATCTACGGCAACAGCTGTGGATAATCTCGCGATATATGTGGTTAGTACGTCGATCTGTGAAAATTTTTGTCAAATTTAAAAAAAATGAAATAATCGGCCACTTTCTGCCACAATTATGTGTAATCATCCCTCAAAGTTTAATTGCGATTGATTCAGTAGATTTGGAGAATTGATGACTCTCATTTTGGAGGTTTTTTTCCACCAGACCTGGAAATATTGGGATAAACTCGTGCAGAAGATGCTATTAAACGGAATATCTCTGCTTGGGCACCGAAATCGAAAAAACAAAATACGTCGCGCAATTCTATTTGCGATTCCGAACACGTACGGCCAATAAAACATGTTCGATTTACGCTAAAATAGAGAAGATATCCATGTAAAACGGTTTGAAAAACGTAAGAGAGAGATAGAGAGAGAGAGAGAGATATTGATTGATTGATTGACTGATTGAGTTTATTTATGCCTTGGCAGATCTTGAGGCAACTTTGATATTACAGAAATGACACTATTAGAAATATAGAGCATGCGAGAATTTCGAACTGGCCCAGCAGCGTAGCTCAAGCGCGCCAGACCATCCTTATAAAATATACATGACAGAAAAGTAAACAAAATAAGATAGGATAGAATAGGATGTAGTGCATACGAGCATCATAAGCCGAGAGAGGGAGAGAGAGACGTTTATTAAATCCTGGGATCGAGATCCTATGTGAGGATTACAATGTGGGTAGAGAGAGAGAGAGAGCGAGGGAGTGAGCAGTGAGTGAGTGAGTGATGCAGAGATCTCACGAAAGAGTCGGCCGCTCAATTTTTGCTATTTGTTTTTAACTAACTGCAGATCACTCGTATTGCGGATCGACATTGCCGGCGTACATGCGCCACGAGAACAAGCCAATCATCTCCGCATGCCCATATACCTGCAGCGAGTGACGAAAACGAATCTCGGCAGGCCACTGCACTTCAAGAATCTATAGTGCTCTTGTTTCTATATAGTGTTTCGATTTTCAGTCCTCGCTCATCAGTCTTATTCATTAATTTCCAAAAAGTCATTCAGGGTCACGTTCTCCATTCCTAAATTTATCGGACATTGATAATCCGGTATCATACGGTGTATTTCAAATTCAATAATCAATGACTATATTTAAAACTGCACCGCGAGCGGCGAATTTGATCTCCTGAAATACATCCGATATAGGTAATTAAAGGGTTTCCGAGTTGACAAAGATTTCCGACCGTCAACCGTCGACCGCGATGCGTCACAGTCGACAAGACCATGTAAGCAATTGACAAATATTCAAGACCGCGTTAACCGCGTAACGATGAAATTATGATTAATTTTCATTGTCGGAACGCTGTGGTGGTCAGTTTGTTCATTCGATAAATGTTCTCTCGTTGGATTTACGTATGCATACTGCATACACACATATAGTATACGGACACATTCGTTGATGTGTCACCGAGTTCATAACAAGAATAACGGACTGCACTATATCTATATGCAACGTCACACGTCCACGTGTCGTTCGCGATAAGCGAATCCTTCCTTCCGTCACTTTCATAACGTGGATGACTGAACGGTAATATTGACTTCAGCCCATTGCAGTCTGCCCTTGGGAACAATTTCCCGCAAAAACTTTTTACCTCTGAATCGACAGTCCTCGCATACATCCTTCACGACCGCGTATTGTCACGCGAATTCTATGAGCCCCGCGCTGTATGGGATTTTATACTCATCGCCAGTTACTATAAAGTCACGCTCTTACCTCCGCACCATTATACTGTTATTATTATTATCATCGATATCATTGATATCATCGGTATATATTCGACTTGCGGTATGAAATCCTTTCGTCTAGACGAAACAGGTATATCGATAATTATCACGAATTACGATTCATTTGCTTCGAAACTTTTTCTCTTATTGTGTTTTCTATGGTACGCACCCCCAGTCCACGGAGATTTCTTTGGTACAAAATCCCGGCCACGTGGTGACGCGCTGGAATTCCCCGTCCTGAAGAAACCTGCTGAACCTGAAGCCGCTCGAAAGCGCGGAAATATTCGAAGAGAATACATTCCCGGATTGATGGGAATTTCCGGCGGCGAAAGGCAGCAGGAGAAATAGTCTGAGCGCAGAGAGCATCGGGCTTTCGCGGTGAGGTACCCGGATCACTTTGAAGCACTTCTTAAATTATTGGCACGAATCCAAGCTTGCACCACGTGTGACGGTCGCTCCACCCTTTAACCCCCTTTGAAATGGCAATGAAAATTATATGTTTTATCGGTAACAAAGAGGCAGACGCCGCGAGCAAAAATCACTTGTTTACAATTTATTCACGGACAAGCGATCGGGTGCAGTTGGGACTCGTGTCTCTCTTCTTTTCTCACGAAAGAATCGATGTTTCCTAACGATAATTATCAGCGAGTAATGTAACATACACTTGCGCGAGATTGTTATACTTTTTCTGATATCAACTGACAGCGTTTGCGGTTTGTTTACAAAAATCTATGCAACTAATAAACAGTATACATCTGCCTCTCGGTCGGTGGGAAAAAAAAAAGAACCGTTTATCGCGTTTCCAGATAGCCGTCCCGTTTTTTTACAAAACTTGTCATCCAATGTAAAAAAGAATTTTTTTCATTCACGATGGAACCTGGCAGATTCAGAGTTTCGCGAAAGGACTCCACCGGGGGCCGGGCGGTCCGAGAACTGAAGCGCGTCGCACGCGGCCCCCTTTAAATACGTCTGATGTCCTCTATCCCCGCTCCGCCGAAAACTACGAAGTATACGGACGCCTTCTCGTCAGGAGAGCGAACGACGGCGCACCGTTGCTTGTGGATGCTCGATGCAATGCATCCATCACCGT
Source organism: Tenthredo scrophulariae (assembly GCA_963978835.1). Taxonomy (NCBI): domain Eukaryota; kingdom Metazoa; phylum Arthropoda; class Insecta; order Hymenoptera; family Tenthredinidae; genus Tenthredo; species Tenthredo scrophulariae. Next base: position 187,179 of record OZ022229.1, read on the forward strand.
GTTACGCACGATTCAGAAGACCACGTCCCCTGCAATCCCCGGCCCCGACGACATGCCGAGATACACACTTAGAATTTTATTATAATCTATCATTGATATCAGCGATTTAGCGATTGGTAGAGGCTTATACCGTGACAGTAATGAATTCGATTGAACATTCTGCACCCGGGTCCAATCTTTGGTCTTTGGATTTGAATTTGAATTTGAATTTGGAGTGTCTTGAGTTTGTCCGGAATTTAGACAACCCTCTTTACTGTCCGTGAAACGGCAGCTGGACTAGACCAATGATCTCTCGGTCGACTATAGTGAGGTCTGTTTCTCAATAGACCCGCAGACATATTACCTAAGTATAATGACCGCGGGCTTCACCGAATCCGTCGGCAACAATGCGCGTTGTGTGCTGCTGGGTCTTCAATATACCCAACTGTTCGACCCTTGACTTTTGGTAGACCCCAACGCAGGGCAAGGTTTCAAAGTTGAACTCGCGGTACCGATTTCCGTGAAAATTTGGGTGAGGAAGTGGTGTGCAAAGTAAAAATGAATGATAACGAAGATGTTATTCGAATAATGAAAATATGAAATGGTACATTACGATACGAGTGCGGTTAAACTTTTTCTGACAAGTGTGAGGCTGCAATCACACGCGATCGGAATAAGTTTTTCCGTCGAGTATTGTACAAAATTTTACTTCATGAGGTGTGAAAATGGGGGTTTCACCCACGCGAAGCGATTGCGTCCATTATCACACTGATGCCCGAATTCATCAACGTCCGCTGAACGTTTAACCGCCGTAATATTTGACGGCCCGTTGAATTGTTTCGTTTCTATTATTGCTATCGTATGAAATTTTCAACCAGCCTAATAGCTATCACGGCTGGTTGAAAATGACCGCCGCGGTTACTGAGCAACCGTGCGTCTTGTTATCAGAGATGCGTAAGGTGAGTTGTGTATCTTTAATTGCAACAACTGTATCACGATCACAGCATTACGTTTCTAACCAGCCATAATAGCTATTAACGCTGGTTGAATATTTCATACGATAGTGACAATAGAAACAAGACAATTTAGCGGGCTGTTAAATATTACGGCGGTCAAACGTTCAACGGACGTTGATGAATTCGGGCAATATGAGTAAAGTAAAATCTTTCTCTCCCTTACTCGTCACACTTTCATCCGATCTTCCTCTGTCGCATAATGTTACTTGTTCGATGTCTTCTGAAATTAGTGATCTGACTGTGAGTGCCTTTTATCCACTCAAATACGTTCGCGGGGGATCGCGCGGGGTATTGGATTCGGCCATTATGAACCCTATAATGTGCAGTGTATTGCAACGAGAGCGAAAAGATCCGTTCCCTTTTGGCGGGGCCGGTGGCAGGCAGCCACCTACGCAAGGATCCCGACGATTACTACTCCCGCGGCTTTCATGCGCATAGGGACGTTCAAGAGGCCCAGGTAGACGCCGAGGTCCCCCTCCCTCCCTTGAACGCTGACTCTTTATAAGTCGGATCTCGTCCCTGAGGAGCTATTATAAAAAGCATGCAACTGCCTGATCAAATTTAACGATTTCCATGCAATTGTCTGAAAAATCGCGGCAAATTCATATGTATCACTGCTACGATCTGCGAAATAAGTATACAAGTTTCAACCATACTCCTGCGATACATCGGGAGAAGACCGTGACACGTATGGGAACAGCACGAAGAAAGTCCGGGCGAAGATGCCGTCTTCTCACTTTCCACGGAACGACGATGCAAATATCAATCATTTAGTTAGAAGCTATCACCGAGAGCTCCTAGCCTATCGGTTGGTTTATACGCGAGATTGTGCTTGCTGCCCACACACCACCCGCCCATACATGGAACAGTATGTCTTCCCTGCCGGGATATACCGTAGGGTGGTCCTTATTTAGGGTGTTTTTCAAATTTCCTGTAGACAAGGTGGAAAAAGTTTGAAAATAAATAAAACGAAGAAAACAAGAACGCGAAACTTGGAGTCTGTGGGTCAACTCAAAGTGGGTATACCGCATGCCTACAAGGCGGCTAATTTCACCATTTACCTTACATGACAATTCGGGCTCACTGCATTATTTTTTTCTCCCTGCATCTTGATAGTGCTTCGAAAATTCTGAAATTTGATACACGTCTTTCCGCTTTTGTTTTAGGTGTGTCGCGAAAAATTGTGACATTTTTTGGAACGAAAAACCTTCACCCCTGTAGGGAAAACGTATCCCAAATTTCACTACCTTGGAGGTTTTGAGTTGACCTACAGGCTTGTAGTTTCGCGTTGCACCGTAGTATAGTACTATACTATACTATACTAGTTTGTCCACGTACAGGGTTCGGGGTCCAGAGATCGTGGGCCCCAACCTTCCTGGTCCTCTCCCGACTAATTAATTTTTATGGCTTCGGGGTTCACCACGAGACGAAACAACGAACCTGCGGCATTCCTTTCGGTTTTCATTCAAGTCGTCAGACGTCCGTACCAGGTATCTCGCATCGAAATTAACTAATCCCTGACTCTCATCCTTCATACACTATACGAGGGCTGCTTCTCGTATTTTTTTTTTTTTTTTTTTCAGAAAGGCTGGAAATTGTCTTGTCTTTCTCTTCATATTCCCCTCCCAGCTCGTTCCTTTTTCCGGCACGTATCTTTTCCTTGAAAATGTGCTCCGGTCTTAGGCTTCTGGCCGTCGTTACGCCACTTCATATTGACCATAGTCTGACCAGGCGAAACTTGAGCGTTCACACGCCTACGCATAAACCTTTTAGTTTCGTTGTTCTTGCTGCGCCGATCTTCGCTACGCCTTTATGACGACCACTTCCTCGGATTTTTGGAACTTCGAGCCGACATTAAAGCTGCAACCAATAACAGGTCTTCATTTTTCTTTTCCTGTTTGTCACAACTGCTTTGAAATGCCTTGTTAGTCAATATTCCTACCCCGAAGAAGGAGTATTGGGAATAAGAATAATTGTATTTGTTGGCGAACCCCAAATCTGCAAGGGAAATCATTCTCTTTCTGCGGAGGATAATTCCGAAAGTACTCTCACCGGGAATAGTACATTACGATACGAGTGCGGTAAAACTTTTTCTGACGAGTGTGCCCAGCTAACAATCACAGAGGTAATATAACAAGAATGTAACGGCCATGCTGAAATGTCCGCCCATTCAGCATGGCCGTTACATCCTCGTTACATTACCTCTGTGATTGTTAGCTGGGTGCGGTTGCAGCACGAGCCGCAAGCGAGTGTTGCAATCACACGAGATCAGAACGAGTTTTCCCGCCGAGTATTGTACAAAATTTTACTTCAAGGGGTACTTTATGGGGTGAAATACGCGAAGCGTGCGTAAAACGTCCATTATCACACAGCACACTGAGCGTAGTAAATAGATTACAAAGTTTTCAAACAGAAAATAAAATCCCGATTGCAGATACTCGAGGACCTTGAGCAATGGCGAGCCGCACGTGCTACGCGTTACTCGATTGAAATCCTGAATGTCGGCTGATTTATTGTTAAACCCAATTAGATTTCATGAACCTAGCTATATAGATCCTGTCACACGACCACCTCGCGGTTCCTCTATAATTTCTCGCAGACGCGACATACGCCAGAAGAAGCAATCCTGTGAAACGTATAACGAAATCCAAACCCCAATTGGCTGCGGACGGCACTCGTGTCGTCTTCTCCGCCGTTCTTCAAGAACTAGGATCAACTCAATGAATTATAAGTTCACCGTTCATTTGTGGTTAGCTCGATATACATACGCTCGATTAGCTATTGGCCGTAGTCCAGCTCATTCGAACCCGGAGGTTGCACTAGGCACGGTCACTCGGCGGTATAGCTATTCATTACTACGACCCGTAAGCGCTTCAATTAACATTGTAAAGATACGATTTCGCGTTTGATATGGCACAAGCTATAGTCCCATAACCTTCTTGTCCACAATTCCTCCGGCTTTGTATATCCGCCACGCTAACAACGAATGCCGCGGACCGAACAATTGTCGTACAATAATTACACACGCGACATGCCTGTATACGACATACATACCTACTACGTATACGTATACGTATACGTATACGTATATGTTCGCCGGTATAGCGGCAGAGGAGGGCGTCGGCGATTAATTCAGGACCGCACACATCAATCGTTACGGCGAACGGGCATATGGAGTCATGAACTAATATAACTAGGACTCCTGAAGAACATCGTTGTGTTTACTATTCGCCTCATACATAACAGCTGAACACATGCGGCGCGGGCGTACTCCGAAGTAACACGGATTATTGCCTTCCACGAAGAACAAAGCACACGCTTATTGTTCTTACAGATGCGCGATCTGAGACAAGTCTCATATTATTACGTATATTACTGCGTACGAACGCACGCCCCAGCTCCGTGACCATATTATACCCAGAGATATTTTCGGCAGAGATCTGGCCTTTGAGGCGAACCGCGGATAACCTGATGACCCTTTGAATTTCATACACGCATAACTATACCGACAACTTTTCTTGATCTTGGTGGAATTTGTGCTTTCACCGTGACTTCTGTGCGTGTTTGCGTCTATCTTCTTGAGTTACGACATTATGGATGTAGGCGAATTGCGATAAAATTTGAAATTATTCAGGCCACGTTGTATTATTAGGAATGGAATGGAAATGGCAAAGTCTTAAGCATAGCAGCTGCGCCGCGCGGCTCCCCTTGATAACCCCCATGATCCCCGCGGAGGACGCCCACACGGGTCTCCGCGGCCTTTTCTTCGCAAGAACCTTGCCAAGAGTCACTTGACGTTTTGCGCGAGATAATTGTTACTCGTAATTGTAATAATTGCTTAATACTGCAGTATAGCGGGGTGCCGCGGAATAGGGAGAGAAAGGGAGGAGTTCGCCAAAGTGGGCTCGGGCACATTCGCGTCTGGGTTCTTCCGCGCCCGCGTCATACGAGCTTGTGCCAAGCACTTCGAACACGTCGTAGAAGGGGCAAAGCGCATAGCGAATTCTCGCCTCTTCGGAACGCGACAAACTTTACAGGCTTGGCTCGCGCGGTAAAGGGTTCAAGATTTGATCGAAAAGATTAGGTAGTGTACCTATTATAAACTTTTATGGATGGAAATGCCATTTTACAATTTATGTCAGGCCGGCAAGCTACGCGTGTATATTATACCTATATATGTGTATAAGTATACCACATGGGGTATAGTCCACCCGAACTCGGCGGCATTTTACCCTGACCCTCATTATTTTTTATCTTATTTAACCTACCGAAAAACGTACTCTCATTTTTTTTCAGATTTTTCGGACCAGCCGGTCTGTAAAAAAGAAAAAAAAAAAAAAAATGAATGAACCTCACTTTTGGAAAAAAAAACGCCCGTTTTAAAATTAAGAAAAAAATTCACGAAAATTTTGAGCCACGTGGGAAATAAAACGCAATCGTCGATGTTTGAGATGCTCGATGCAGGCGCTTCCCGTTTGCCTACCTTCTAGGCGCGTTACTTTCCACAGAATCGCTCTGTAATGGCACAGCAATTCTTAATACTCTGCCACATTTATTTTTTGAAGTATTTTGTAGATAACACTTCAAAATGATAAATGTGGCAGAGTATTAAGAATTATTAAAGGAAGTGCCATGCGTTACATACAAAATGTCAAGAATAAAAAAATGCCAATCTACGTTTCCGCCCGTAAATCCGGAAATAAAGATACTTCCACTATCATTTATGGCTGAAAATTTTTGTTCTGTGACACAGAATTTTTGTGAATTTTTTGTATATTTTAAAAATGGGCGTTTACTTTTTCCAAAAGCGAAGTTCATTCATTATTTTTGAGAGACCGGCTGGTCTGGAAAATTTGAAAAACAAAAAAAATTCAGAGTACGTTTTTCTGTAGGTTGAATAAGATGAAAAATAATGAAACAGATCGTAGAGGGTCAGGGTAAAATGCCGCCGAGTTGGGGTGGACTACCGCATATACCAGCGGTATGTAGGTATATATTATAATATACATATATATATAGGTAGCCCGCCGAAAAGTTCGTGCCGAATAAATAAGGGCCAGCGGGGGAAGGAAAAGATATACCTATAGAATTTGATCGTGACGCGAGATTTATTACGCAATTCTTTGGTCCGTCAGATGATGATCGTAACACCGTATCTTTTAGTGAATATCGCTTGTCCGTTCGGCTCTGGTGCAGGGGCTTACGCATCGCTACTTTACGTGACCGCCTATAAATAATATTGAAACCTGTATACATACCTATCTTATATGAACATACCAATACCAGTTGAAATCTTTAGCGTCGTATGGCGGATGCAGAGGAGCAGAGGACCTGCTGCTGGCTGCAGGGGTTGCAGCCTTGCGGAGGGAAAATTCATGACGAAGGAGAGACGAGCGCAACTTGCTGTGATATACGATAATCTATAGATATACGTGTATGCGCAGTATCAAGTATCTACTATACCTGTATAGGGCAGAGGGTAGAGGGGGGCAGAAGGGGCACCGTTTCAAGGAGTTTCGGTACAGTGAATACAAATGTTTCGATTATTTCCAAAATTCCTCCATATGTTCATCGATAATGTCGATGCTCACTGCCAAAATTTCAAGTCGATTCGCTACAGCGTTTTTGAGAAATTGATTTCTGAGTTTGATTTTTATACACCCACAGGTAATCTATCTTACCGCGCGGGTGATACGAAAGATTTCATACCAACCTTACCGGCTCTCCATACCTCTAAGTGTATAAGAAGCAAATTCAAAAATTCATTTCTCAAAAACGGTGTAGTGAATCTAATTGAAATTTTTTGGCAGTGAGAATTGACATTATCGATGAACATATGGAAAAATGTTGGAAATAATCGAAGCATTTCATTTACTGTACCGAAACTCCTTAACTTTCTAAAACGACTTGTTTCAGTTTTCTGACGTTACTTACACAAAGAAAGTGCGGAAAATAGGTCGGACTGTTCATGAAATTTTATTCAATTCGAATCGAATCAGATATTTTTCAACACTTTTGCATAACTTTTCTCAACAATTTGTCGAGCAATGTTCTTAAGGAGGTTCGGCAGTAGAAATAGGAAATGACACAGAACCGTGAAATTTAGACACGACATTCTTCTTGTAAAAACAAGATTTCATGAATTTTTTCCGAATTTTTGACCATGGATTTTGAGTAAGAACGATGAAAGAAATATAGGAGCGTACATTTAAAGTTAAACAAAGTATTTTTGGAATGACAACAGCCATGGGAGGTATGTATGCAGTATTGCATTTTGTTTTTTTGCGGACAATCACCTTGGTGCCTTCACTCACAAAAAAGTTAATATCACCAGTATCCGTCACCCTTGGAACCCATCAAATTTTATCTGACACATTTCTCTCTACATTAACCATTACTTTTCGAGATATTTAGCTGGATTGTTTCGAATGGTGCACCGTGTATACCATAATCATAATGTCATTTGATATAGCTTCAGAATGGTTCTTAGATATTGAAGTCTCTGGGATAAATACAACCATAAAAGTATGACCGTATGAAGGGGGTGGGGAGCGTTTTTGATTTTGGGCTGTTTTTCCTGAATTTCGCCCCCGTGTAACTTGAAAAAGGGGTCGAAATTCTTTTTGTTTTTTTCAATCGTTTGATGAATTTATTCGTTCCGTAGAATCCGTGTAAAAAGTGATAGCGAAATTGGAAACATCGAGGTCAATTTTCGATTCGTCTTGTCCGGTTTGACGTAGCGGAATGACTCATATATTATGCGTGTAACGCTAATTGATTGTATGACGGAAATATATTACCCATGAAGAGCGACGCTGGATATAGACGCGGATGACAGTGACAACCGATGCATGACTCCCTTCTACGGGTGACGGGGAGGGGCGACTTCATAGGCACGCATAAAATTCACAAATTCTCTCCCTGTGCTTACAGCTGCACGCATTATCATTTCACAGATTTGCTTAAAAGCGAGCCGAGATCAAAGCTGCAGCAACGAAGATATCGAAGCATGGAAATAACCATGCGCAGCTGGTGAACCTCGTGGGAATACAGGCTGCGAAGATTAAAGACAGCGGATCGCGTTTCCTAATCGCAGAATTTGCTGACACCGTATACCGTATCTTATTTGACGCATTTCGCTACCCAACTACACCATATACTATACTATAGCGGCAGAAGTTGTTAGAACTATTTCTACATCGCGTCATCAATAACCCTACGATTATTAAATATAGCTGTTTCAGAGTTTCAAGGGTCGCGGCTCCAGTTTCGGCGAGGTCAACAATGTGCCCCGAAATTTTAATCCAATAACCGTTCGGAATCCCATAATCTACCTATAGGTATACATACTATATTCTTGATATGCTTTGTCCGACTGCGGGCTCAATAAGTCGAGGAATATTTCGGGGCAATTACGATATAATTAAACTAGTCCTACACCGCACGCGGACGCGTCGTTATTCAATCCTATACCGGAGAAAAGAATTTCCATTATACTGCATAGATGTACGTATAAAGGTATAGCTATGATTACAGTGTAATAAACGTTCACGCAAAGGCGGTACTGCTTAACAATCGGATTTTAGAATCCAGATAGTTAAGCTAGGACTCGGAATAATTCCCGGAGCTTCTATATAGGTTCTCGGTTCGCTATCAAACTCTACGGGACTTTATGGCCAGCCGGTGATCCTCATTATAAGTAACCATCTTTTAATTAACTCTGGACCGCGCGCGAGGAGCGTGATCGAAGCGTGGGGCGATAACTGTCTCGAGTTCCGAGTGGTCGTTAGTCCTGTAACGGTTCTAGGAGCCTGCAGCTAATTCTGCGCTAGTATATATAAGCCATAAGGTATATACGTATATTAGGGAGGTCCTTATTTGGGGGTCGGTGAAACTTTGACCACGACACCCTGTAAATCAGTTCCAAATAAATGAATAATAATCTGGGTGAAAGTTGAGCCCTGTAGCTCAATGGGAAAGGGTGCCTGTTATAAGTCCGTATTTTCGCCCATTCGCAATTATAGCATAGGATTTCTCATCGGAAAAATTGATTTTATATATGCGACCCGTTGTTTGAAAGTTCTCTTTTTGAGCATTGGATTTAAGCCGGGATTATACGATGAACTTAACGTAACGTAACGTAACTTACACAACGGAAAGTACCTATAGTTTCGGAAGTTAACGAGCGCACGGGCGTTTTCGAAAAAACGGTGGTCGTGATAATTAGTGTTTTAGAACCATAGGCACAGCTGGGCAATAAAGTTATTGTATAGGGTCGAAATTTAGGCTCATGCGTTTTAGCGTCTACGCTGTTGAGCAGGCCCTTCACACCGCATGCCCCGCTCCCCGAGCTCGTCGATGCATGCGTTACGGCCTATCGGTCAGCTAGCCTGGCCGGACCCGGCCTGTGAATATTTCGGAAGTATTTCTTACTTTACTTTGAGTAGGTAATCTGCCTGATTTGCCTTCTCGCCTATACCGACTCGTCGAACGTCGTCGACAAATACGTAGGCATGTCGCATAGAATGTATAATCGTCACCTGATTTCATACTCCTTTATTTTACTGAAAAAAAGTTACACAACGTGACCAGCTACCTATGTATATAGATGCTTTCCTCGCCAGTCGCAAGTTCTTCGCAAGCATCACAGATGTGGGGAATTGGTCCCGTTGGATTTCAACGGCAGCTGTCAACGGTGGTCGAAAATCATCTCGGTCGACTGGTATACAGACAAAGGGTCGCGACCCGCGTAAGGTGCAGGTAAAAAATCAACCTGCGGCAGTCCTACACAGGAAAAAAAGTTAACTTGAGCCAAGAACATTATTTTGAAGACCGTTACATTATTTTCAAGCCAAGAAAATTTTCTTGGTTCGAGGAAAATTTTTCACTTGATCTCAGAGAATTTCGGTCTTCCTTCCTAAACCGCAAAATTATCTGGAATCAAGAATAATTTTCTTGGCACAAGTTAACCTTTTTTTCTGTCTATACAGTCCACACAGGCAATCTGCATGACTCGAATAGAAGACTGCCAGGCGTTCTATGTTAAAATAGTTTCCTGCAGGGGAAGACGTATTATATATATAGTGAACGATGTATGTATAGTGTATGGGTTGGTCTATACGATTAGGCGATGACAATGGTAGGTATATTTATGGCTACGCATGAACTGGCGATCAGGTAATTGATACAAATCGCCCCGTACTGCCCGTACCCGAAGGGCGAAAGGGGGAGTCAGACCAAGTCAGATCCCCAGGACGGGGACGGTTTGCTGATGGCTGCGACGCTCGACGTTCCGCGCGTCGCTCGGGTGTTCTGGTATCGCGTTTACACTTCGCTGCTCCAGCTTCGGGTCTCCCCGATTTTCGCGTCTTGGTTGTCGCCCGCAAAGGAGCAAAAACCAACTTGCGCCTCATCCCTTCCTCATCTCACTCTAACCGACGCCCTACCTCCAGCCCCAGTACCAAACATTCCTACCTACCCTAAATTTAGGTTTCACATTTGTTATAGCATCGTATATTGTAATCGACTATCGTGCGGCGAGCCACCCGTTTCTTGAACATTTAACCCAGGTCTTCATCGTCGATTTGCCATATATTATAGGTAGGTATAATGTCTTTATATGCGTTGCAGGTTTGCGGCGTCACGGTGTACACAGTAAACGTATCTCGGTGTGCGATAAATGTATCTACTATCGGGCCGTAAAGTCGAGGCACTTGAGTTTGACACACTATATGGTCCACGTCAAGTCAGCCACCTTCAGACCTCAATACCTTCGATTTTATTCTTCCTCTGCGGGAATACTACCAGCGCCGCTTCGGAGCTATCTCTCTCTGTACGGACCAAAGCCGTCAGCGCGCGTTCCAGTATTATTATATTTCAGTGGTCGAACCCAAGTGCCTCGAGGCCCAATAGTGAATCTAGATGTGTATACCTATCGGCATGAACAAGTTTCAAAAAACAGATTTGCAAGGCGCACACTCGGTGTATTGTTCAAATCGTGGTCAATTCCGTTATTCCTGCGTTTTATATCTCGAACGTATTAATGGCCGTTTATTGAAATCAACCATATCGAATGATTGGCTTCCAAACACCCTCGAATCGACTTTATTGGCTTGCTTTCTTATTTGCGACATCAAGAGACTCGGTACAGTCTCACGCCGCAAGTACATTAAAAAATATAAAAACCGTGGCGTGACTCGGCCGAGTCTCTTTACTGCAGCGAATCAGCTTCGGTGTAGTGGAAGGATGATGTTTCATACGTTCTAGCATATTCGATAGTATCCCGGGGATCGACGATTTATGTGAAGATTGGGGGTCGAAATCCCCTTTATTTAAGGCGAAGAGCAATACGATCGGTGCTCGGAGCGCTGAGATATATTATTTTCAATCATTTGGAATAGTAAGTTTCATGAGTTCTCCCCGGCCCGATTTTTCGCTCCACTTTCTTTCGCTCCGTTTCCCGGCCCAAGGAATCCCATTTTGAATTTTGAATGTCTCTAAATTTGCTGAAATAATATTGAGATAAGTTTAGAGAAGAAAAAAATCTAATTCCTGTGGGAATCTCTTCAGGAATCCCATTTTGAATTTTGAATTTCTTTAAATTTGATAAAATAATATGGAGATTCCCGAAGAGATTCCTACAGGAATTAGATTTTTTCCGTACTTATTGACGGTGCGGCAAAATTATGCATAAAGTTCAGTGAAAACGCCATGTTAATCAACCGGAAAACTTCAGAAGCTTTGCGGCACGTGTGAATATTGAGATAAAAAGTTCACATTTTGAGGATATTGTTTTTTGAATTATTTGGAACCCTTCTAGGGGGCGAAGAAATCAACATTCGAAAGTGACCAAAATAACGACCACTCTAATACACACTCAACGGTCTTCGTATAGTAAACTTTGGTTGCGACTCACGCTTCAAACTAGGCTCACAACCATGCAATTTGCAGACAATTGCCATGAGACTTTACCCGCACAAAGACTACGGAATAGCTTTAAAAGAGTTGGAGAATCGCTTCGAAAATATCAAATCTCGTATTAAACGCATATCGGCTACCCAAAAACTTCACTGTTTGATACCTCAGACAAATGGTATTGTACACGTGAAGACTTATTCCGGAGCAGACAGTTATAAAACTCATTATCTTATGATAAGAAACAATTATACGACAGAATGAAGTTTTCGGTAGTAAAATCAATTGTATTTCTGATTATTACGACCACCTCGCCGAAAAATACAATTCTCCTGCATTGAAAAAATTCCGGGAGCCATTATATCCATCACGTTTGGAGAATAATTTTTTCTCAAATCATAGAAAAATAAATATAACGAAAATAGTTTCCACTTTCGTAAAGAGATCAAAATGATCGTCTTCGGACACAGAATTTTTGATATTTTTTTCAAAAAAATCGAAAGTGTCTTTCTGTTTGAAGTTCCGAAAATTCGTGAATAAATGACGATTCGGAAAAAAGATCTGAAAAGATTCATGAGTGGATGTTAGAGTTGGCGTAACCGTATGAAAAATTATGAATCAAATAAAAAGTGGTGAAGGAAAATCATTGGTCGAGTTGGGATGGAATACCTCATATAGTATAGTCAAAGAGTAAGGTATAAAAGATCTGATCTCTGCATAAAATCGCAACTTCCGGCCAGAAGTTCCGTATAATGACGCTTCCAAGTTTACGACGTCGAGTACGCAGACGCGGGCAACTTTTACGAGGAAAACCCTACCGTTTAAGGGAAAGGATAAGACGATGTGAGAAAAAAGAAGAAGAAGAAGAAGAAGAGAAAGAGAGACGAGAATGCATATGATGTAAAGACGGTGGGCGTGACACGCATTGGCATTTGGCCAAACCGTGCGATCCATTAACGCCACTCTTATCAGCTGCTGACGCGGCGCTATACCTACGAGGTAGGATGACCAATGAACCGATGGCGTGTTATTCTGTCCCCCAAAAGCCAGACCGCACTCATAACTCGCTCAGATACTATACAGTGAATAGTTGGTTGCTTGACGCCGCGTCGTCCGCATTACGACTACGGCCACGGCTATAAATGATAAAACCATCGGTCCTCGCCGCACAAATAATACTTTGACACGGTCGATTACAACGCTGCATCTTATGTTTCATTACCTGCAAATTATATACACACACGTTATCGTGATAGGTATACATGGGTGTCGTATATACCTGTCTAAAGTACCTTGCCACTACTGTCTATAGCATACGACGTATCATTTTCGTATTAGAGTAAATAGTATACGTACCGCGAATTTCTCTAACTGTGAAACGATCTGTGCGCCTGGGGGGTAGGCAATTGAAGATACACCTCATTGTAATAACATGGGGTGTATCTTCAATTATCTGCCCCCAGTCGCACGGATCGTTCCACAGTTAGAGAAATATATGGTATTATATATGTAACACGTACTTTAACACGTATATTATACCGTCACCTATATATATGATTCTGATGATCTTATCATTATACATTTGTGCTCTATTATATGATCGATTGGGGAGAGGAAATCCTAGCAGCTCTCTTCTTATAGGTATTTACAGTGCAAGTCATGAAACTTGAGATGGAGCGGCATTTCATGCACGAGGCCTAGTATAATGATTTCCGGCCACGGTCCTGAAATGATTATCTCACGTGACTGTATACCTATATACAATAGGTATAGGTACTATAATCGACCCGCATTTTATTTTGCATCCTCACAGCCTGTCTCCTATATCTGTTAAGTATTACATATTTTAATTCACACGCATGCAGCACATACATATTCGTATACACATATAAGTATATGCTGCCCGTATCAGTTGGTATTCCGTAAATGTAACACGGTGAATGTTACGAAACAATCCGGTCGAACATTCATTTCCAATTCGACAGAAATCGGACGCAGGTACCTCAGCGACTAGCGCCAGCCCTGACGAATGATTGTTGTGAAACCAGTTGTAATTGACTATTGTAGAGCATTGTGACGCGCGCGAAACAAGGGAAGCGTGAGCTTGGATTGCGCGTCACTGGATATCTGGGCGGGGGGAGGGGGGAGGGGGGGTTAAGATCTTGTCAAAAAGTTCGACACAAGTAGAAAGTCTTGATATTGAGATTATCGGATTATGTAACTCCTGGCTCGTTGGCTGTAAAGCGGAAAGCAGGGGAATTGAAACATGGTGGACGGCGTTGGGCGGCGCAGTGCTGCCATCGCAAACAAGTGACGCCTGCTCCCTCCAAAACTGTCCCTGTATTGGCAGCATTGTTTTTTGGTAGTTTACAAATAAAATGGCCGATATATGAGGCTAGTTTGTATGGACAATAAAATATAATATTTTATAAAATTAATGACCATCAGCCGTGCGCGATCATGTTTTAAATTGTTGGTTTAGTGCCGTGAAGTGTATGAAAAGTGTAAGAAGAGCGTGTGGCGGCTTGGGAGCCACGTAAACGAGGTGGAGGTTGTCTTTTGGGGATCGTGGACGCCGCGAGCTTCCAAACGAGCTCGAAGCGGGCAGCGTTGTTGCGGGGACAGACACTTATAAGCTTCAATACATGCAAATCTCACGCAGCCGTCTGATTTTTTTAAATTCGTCCGCGCGTGGTGGCGCACCAAGAACCAAACTAAGGTATAAAAAGTGTCCGTTAGTTAATAAAATTTCACCATCTCTCGATTTCCAATCCGCCATTCGTTCTCTATTCCCAACCAGATATGATGACCAGCGATCGACCTCGTTGCCAGGATACAGGAGCGTGACGGTCTCTCGGCCTTGTCGGGCCCCAGGGAATACCATTTACCCCCCGGGAACATTTTCGCAGTCGTGGAGTCGACCGGATCGGATAATGAATTGACGTCGAGCGAAGGGTCCGTTAGCGTCACGGTCAGCAGCGGCGACGTCTTTCCCTCCATTATCCCCTTTGGCAATATGTGCACGACGCCTGGAAATGCAGGTGCCGGCTTTGGTTATCCTTGGTCATTTGCTGGGCCAGGCACAGACGCCCGTGAGAATACACAAAGCGATTTAACTACAAACATTAGCTACGCAGTGAACAATAATCAGGATCAGGGTTCGAGTCAAAAAATTCAGGTAGACGTCAAGCCGGCCAAGTTGGCCAACAGCACCCACCGTCGTCCGGTATTTAGTATGAATGAGAGTTGCCAACAGACACCGACTACTCATCACGGACACACAGGAGCTCACAATCAAACGCACGGGGTACACAATCGTAACAAGAAGCATCACGATGTCTTCTCGATAACCTGCGACAAAGGAGGTTGTAACTGCGACGCCGCCCACCCCACCCCGCCGCCATCCCTATTCTCTAATCCGTTGGTATTCACCGCAGCTGACAAACACGCCATGAGTAAACATTTTATGACGCCGATCGGTCCGCTCCAGCTCACAGCCGAGGAGTGCAACGAGATACTGATGAAACGCGCCGCGGCTGCCTCCAACCAGGCAAACGCCAATAGCGTGGCAACCAGCCAGACGGACACAACAGCCCACCTAGGTCACGTCTTCACTCATGTCAACACTGTGCAGATAGAGACCAAGGTCAAACAGCAGCAGGACATGGGGAGCCAGGTCCGCGTCCCTAAAGAACGACCCTATTCGTGCTCGGAGTGCGGCAAGTCATTCCTATTGAAGCATCATCTCACTACCCACGCCAGAGTTCACACAGGAGAACGACCTCACATCTGTCCTCACTGCGGCAAGAGCTTTGCTCACAAACACTGTTTACATACTCACCTTTTGCTGCACAGTTCCGAGCGACCTTATCAGTGCCGGGAGTGCAAAAAGTCCTTCACCTTGAAGCATCACCTGGTAACACACACTCGTGTGCATACGAGGGAGCGGCCATTTGTCTGCCAGGAGTGTGGCAGGGCCTTCCCATTGAAACGCCACCTAGTTACCCACAGTAAATTTCATTCTGGCGAACGACCGTTCGTCTGCGAAGAATGCGGCGAGTCTTTCTCCCAGAAGGACCATCTCGTCATGCATTCACGTTTTCATGGCAGCTTGCATCCCTTCGTTTGTCATGACTGCGGCGCCACCTTCCAGAGAAAGTTTGAGCTCGTCAACCACGGACGGTTACATGGCAGGGTGCCCCACTCATGTACCGTTTGCGGCAAAGAGTTTCTACAAAAACGTACTTTACTCGCTCACATGCGCTTACACACCGGGGAGACGCCGTTCGCCTGCACCGTCTGCGGAGAGGCCTTTCCGCGCAAAGCTGATTTGGTGGCACACTCCAAGATACACAACAATAATACCAGTCCCGACGAGAAGCCTTTGACCTGCAGGTACAACAGAGAAGAATTTAGATAGATGTAGAATTTTACTGTCACACGACGAGAAAACTGTTCCCCTGAGAATTAATAATTTCAGTAATTAGAGTTTCAACTCCAATTTTCTAATGACTTACACTAACCTCTGATTGGAAATATATAAGAGTCTTCAAGAACTGTTCAATATTTTTCAGGGAATGCGGATTGGACTTTTCGAACCGCGAGGCACTGACTCTGCATTTAAGGCTGCACTCAGGTGACAGAACCCTGGTGACCGATCTGTGCGGTCTAGCAGCAGCTTTCCAACAAACACCGGGACACTTCCTAACGCCAAACGCGACAGGGCCTCATCAGGTAAGCCTCAATTGTTGTCAAGATAAAGGCCCATCACATTAAAATTTAAGTATTTGCAGATGAATGGCCCCATCGGAACGCCGGGTGTCAGCCACATGCACGGGGCTACCCAAACATCGCCGCCTGTTGGTTCAGGGCCGAAACCTAAGCCTCACCTCTGTCCCGATTGCGGGCGCGGATTCGCCCAAAAACACGGGCTCTCCCAGCATCAACGTCGTCACACGGACGGCAGTTGCCACATAAGATCCCATGTTTGCGACAAGTGCGGCAAGGCGTTCTTCCAAAAGAACCACTTGTTGCTCCATCAACGACAACATATGGATCCCCCGCCCAGCCTGCTACGTCAGCAGCAGAGACAGGCGGCCCAGGCCGCCGCCCAGCAGGCTCAGCAGCAGCAGCAACAACAACAACAACAACAACAACAACAACAACAACAGCAGCAGCAGCAGCAACAGGTTCAACAGCAGCAGCAGCAGCAGGCCTGTACCGTGGACACGAAATCAATACAGCTGCAAGCAATACAGCAGCAAGTTCAACAGGTCCAGCAACAGCAACAACAGCAGCAGCAGCAACAACAGCAACAACAGCAACAACAACAACAACAACAGCAGCAGCAGCAGCAGCAACAACAGCCGTGTACCGTTGATACGAAAGCAATACAGCTAAACGTCACCATGTGAGACGGCATGGGTGACGTGAGAAATGGTACGAACGGCAATGAAGGAAGGGAGTTATTCCTTCGGGACGACGATAGCACCCCCGAACACGCACCCAGCTGCCACCCTCTGCACGCACTTCTCTTATACTAACATTACACATTAGTTATATTTATTATCTCTAGAATCAAGTATGAAGTAATCAATTTTATTACAAGAGTATATATACAAATTATATATATATTATATTCTAATTATCGTGTAAGGCTTGTAACAAGAAAATAAAAATAACCATATATTAGTGTTTTACATATACTTTATATCATTTACTTTAGATATGTAAAATGAGTACTAAACAAATTAGTTGCCTTATCGAAATGATGAAATTTAATAACTATTGTTTGGTTTATTTTTTTTTTTTTTTTCATTTACTTTAGTTCGTAGGATATCAATTTATAAGAAAAAAAAACATATTGAATAAACAAAGAGAAAACGAAGCCCCTTCATTGTTGACTTTCTTCCCCTTCTTATTCTTCTCCTTGTTCACGCTCTATTATGGTCATAATGCAATTGTTGCTTCATTCTGACGGCGGACCGCGAGTTGGAATTGCCGGCCCGTCTGTCAGTCTGTTACCGGTCTGTCTGGCCACCGGTGGGGGTGGCTTGGAATGTATGTTGGGTGTGTGAATGGCGGTCCGATCGAGGGGGAAGGGAGGGGTAGACACTGCGCACTTGCATGGTATCGGCGGGCAGCTAAGCAGACCTCAGGTCATACACCTGCAGGCCAGCTACTACGCGGTACTGAGCGCAGGTATACTAGACTGCAATGGAAGAGTGGAGAAATGTTAATACAAATTACTCTCCATATTCCTTTATCATCGAAAATTCCCTTCTTAACTGGAGGATGAAAAAAAATTCCCTTCTCATATCTTATGATGCGAAACACTATCGACAGTTTTTACGAAATCTCCTCGAGCTGCAGGTCGAATGCATTTATTTATGAGTAGGTAGGACATGTGTATGTAAGACGTGTGTGTATGCTTAACAAAGAGACGGCGTGACTGCACAATGCCAATTGTTGGGTAGACTAGTCGAAGTCATTACAAAGCGTTCGGAGGATCACGGGTTCGTGACGAGAATTTAGGGAAATTATGCTGAATACATGAATCTTTGCTGTCAGAGACTATATACAGGCAGTCTATCTCGTTCTCCGTATTTTTATTTATTTTTTTTCTGTTTTTTTTTTCAATTCTATTAAAACTTTTGCCAGCTACAGCCAACAGGCCTTTCAACTCCAAGTCGAACCTGACGGGACAAACACTCGCGGTCGACCTTCTACCCAGACGGAGGGAGTTTGCCGAAAACGATGAGGCCATTTTCTGTCCAAAACAGACTTGAAATTGTTATTTCCCAGGGGCTAGGTTGTAAATTCATATAAAAAATGTTGTATCATTCAATAGCTGTTCGTGCTACGATAGGCAATGGTGTGTCGTGAATGATTTTTTGTAAAAAAAACGTTCCGGCATTTTAACCCTCTCCGGGCGTATAGGCACATTGTCTCTACAAAGAAAAGCGGATAGGGAACACCCGCCATCTGTCCAGAGTGCCCGGAATTAAACGGGTGCGTATTGCGCCTGCGCACTGCATCGTCCCGCCTGCAGACGAACCAAAATAAATCGAAGAACACTGAGCGGAGCGGCAGCACGGTGCTTGCTGGACGTGCGTAGTGATGATCAGGACGAGTTGTTTTCGGTGCGTCAAGCGAAGACAAAGCAGTGACCCGCGCTGATAGACTGAAAATCATTTCGAAAATATCCAGGATTGCTCGCGAGAAGAGCCACGGATGCATATGGAGGTTCGTATGATTATCTTCCGGGATTTTATGAGACCATCGTTGTTTAGATTTGACAATTAAACACTGCCATTTTGCTCTAGCGATGTTTTAGGCCCTCTAGATGTGTTTACATCCACGCTGTTTCGCGGACAGTTATCATTCGCGTTGTTGCGGACATTCGTCCTAATCGCTCGTTCGACAGTTCCGACTGTTCCTTTGTCCTTTAACGCGTCTAGCCTTCAAATCAATCGCGACATCAATCCGTAACGCAGTTCGACCTGTATACACACATACGTCTGCTGATTAATGCCCATCGTGCCTCGTCGTTGAAACTACGCAATTATTATTTTTTCAAAACATTCTTGTTTACGTTCACCTCTCGCAACGCGTCGTGACTCCCCTGTGTTACGAGGCTATTGCGTATGTGCCTCTCAATTACATTGACGTCTCGTACAGTTTGCCAGCCATATCTACGTGATGTGCATCGAACGTGTTTTGTTTTGTCGCCTTTGTGTACCTTCACAGCTGATGAGTCCTGTCAGCTGCCTGCCTTCTGCGCGATACGGTCAGGGCCGTCGCGACTACTGACATTTGATCCATATCCCACTACTTTTATTTCGTTCTTTCTTTTTTTTCTTTTGATTTCAATAATATTGTCATTTCAAGTCAAACGCGTGTCAAATCCAGCCGCGAGTTCAGAGAAAGTTTCTGTGTTTTCATTATTCAATTACGTAAACTAATCGATGCCGCGTATTTTCGATAGTGTAATAGAGTGGAATTAGCAAGTAAGTTATATTAATTGGGTTAGTTTAATTTGAACGTAATACGAATGAAAAACAAAAAAAAAAATAGCCCAATTCTAGTTAATTATTTTTCACATTTATATTTCTTTCGCAATTGTTACAATCAATAATTATCCTTTGTATTCCCGTCTTCCGTGAATTCCAATTGGTGCTGTATGAATATTTTTTTTATTCTTGTTCTTCCCCCTACACATGCAAAATAATACTCTCATCCCCGGTAGATCAATATTGTTAGGTATTTTACATTATTTATTGTCAATATTAGTTTTAACTGTAATTGATTATCAACCAAGAGTTCACTCGCTAGCATCTACAAAGCACTTTGTATTAGCATTGTAAATATGCTTTGGCATTTCCACATTTTCAATGACTTTGAACAGGGGGATCTAAGAAGCCTTTTTCGAGTTGCAAACATCGAGACTTTACCGCCGTAGACTAATATTCAAATTTAATTGTAATCCATTCTGAAGTCTGTAGACACGCGTATCGATTCGAGATGTACAGAGCCAGGAATCAATTATTATTGTGCAGTTAAAACCTTCATATTCCAAAGCTAAGCAAAGAACCTGACTACTTTGACCTCTGCATGACCTGTAGCAAATTTTTGTTTATCATTTCTATGAGAACAAGCCAGCAAATGTGCATATAAGGCTTTGACAGCCTTGGATACGCATGAAAATCCCTCTTTAATTCACAGAAAAATAAAGTCTTTGTTAACTTTTTGTTCGTTTGAACGGATGTTTACACTCGTTTATCCTAAGATAGTTTATGAATGAGTTTGTTGAGTTGAAAGCAGTGATGGTCTAACATCATGTTTGAATAAGCTGTATTAATATTAGCGACATTAGTAGATGTGCCGTGACATACTTGACCACTTTGGATTTATGAACAACATGTGACAAATCTGCTCCAATCTACAGATTTCTTTGTGTAATCTGATGCACGTACTGAAATTATTTTTTCACCCAAACTACAGTCTGTTATTGATCAACCTTTACAGGACCGGTAGCCAATATATAGGCTTTTAGCTGTTTCGATAAATTTAGCCAATTGCATGGTGTGGTCAGGTTTCTATTGTCTCAAAAATTTGTGATAATTAATAATTATTAATTATTAATTATTATTAATTATCAATAATTGCTTATTTCAGAATGACACGTTTCATCTCTTGACGCGGTGTGTATTTCTCTCGAAATAAATTGATTTGAACAGATTTGATGAATTTTCTCTTTCTCGTACCTCACAACGCAGGCTATAAAAATGTGTCTATTCATATTATCGGCTAAATTTTTTATAAAAAAGGATCTGATAAAACATATCTGACAATATTTCGCAAAAAAATTAAAATTACCAATTTTTTCCGTCCCGGGAGCCGATATATCAGCGCAAAAGTGGTCTCATCTGTTTTGCCATCCAACCCAATGACAAAGACAGCAAAGTTCTAGGACTCCAAACTAAAAAATAAAAAAAAAAATCAAGCACCTGTAAAGGTTAAACTGCGGATGCGTAATGTTGACGCACTCCTGCGTCTGAAAAAATAATGAAACACCAAGTATGGCGGGGTGATATGACGATGACCCAAATTTATTTCTGTCCAAAATACGTAGTGTAAATACAGACCTGTTGTTGTGTTTTGACTGGTAATCCCCTGTCTTGAAACTTTCACTTATCTTATCAGGCACATGTATCTTCCAAAGTCTCAGAATAAGCCTAACATATAGATTTTTGATTGGACTACTAGAAATGCATATTTTTCTATAGCAAAGATTGGCTCAACAACCATTCCATGAAAACTCGAATCATTTCGTGGATACATTTATTACTTTACAAAACTCAAAGCACTCGGACTACCCAAATCAGTAGAGCTACATCAGGTTTATCTCTGAATCCAGGTTCTTTGATAGATAACAAAGATAGAGCAATGAACTGTGAAAGATCCCTCCAAAGATTTCATCTCTTTAATTATTTTCAAATAAAAAATAATGCAAACGCATACTGCCGCTGTTAGTGTCTTAGATGATAAATTTTTGTATTTTAGTTGAGCTCGTCTAGATTTTCGTCTCATGGATAAAATTGACTTTTAGGTGCCCCTGAGCCGGCGCTGCCTGAACCAGCTCAACAGCTGATCGGAGTACGAGGCGGCGGTGACCGGGGCTAGAGCTGCACCACCACCCCGCATACGAAACAAATAGTATAGAATATCTATTGACCAGTAGCGCTAGTAAACCTCGATCGAAAAAGAGGAATCTCGATCTTTGGGAACAGGACGGAAAGACGGTGGAAAAAGACTCGAGTTCTTCATTTCACTGGACGCGCCATCATGGTCAAAACTTTTCAGGCATACTTGCCCTCTTGCCATCGCACCTACTCGTGCATTCACTGCCGTGCTCACCTAGCCAATCACGATGAGCTTATTTCAAAGGTAAACCCTACATTTATTTTACATTGTTTTCTTCTGTTTGGTTTTTCCATTGTTTCATAGCGTGACAACCTTCTCGTTGATCTTGCTTGTTCTAGTCCTTCCAAGGGAGCCAAGGACGTGCCTATCTCTTCAACTCTGTGTAAGGATTTGTATTTAAATTTCATTTTTATGTAAACTATGGACGATTGTTTGACGAACGCTCCACTGCTATTGCTGTTTGATTCTATTTCTCTTATTATCGTCAAGGGTTCCTTTCCGCCATGAGATAAAGAGTAGTGATTCCAATAGCTGTTTAATTATACCGCTGCTATAAAAGGTAGACAAATCAAGATAGCATTTAGCAAAGTTGCAGCTATTTATGATCAAAAAAGTCTGTAGAATTTTGAGCCTCTAGAAGTACAAACAAAGTGTGATACTGTGAGTAAAGACTGAGGTGTGATTCAGGGTAAATGTTGGTTGCGGTCCAGCGGAAGAGCGAGTATTGTTGACGGGGCTGCACGCGGTGGCTGACATTTATTGCGAGTGCTGCAAAACAACCCTTGGGTGGAAATATGTAAGTTGATGGGAAAAGGTTGACCAAGACTTGACAATGGATGTAAATAAAATATCTATTTTCAGGAGCACGCGTTCGAGTCGAGTCAAAAATACAAAGAAGGCAAGTTCATAATCGAGCTGGCCCACATGATCAAGGAAAATGGGTGGGAGTGAACGGGCGAAGGAGGCAACCGGAGTGAACCTCCGGGCGCCAAACCGAGATTTATTTCGAGCACTTACAACGTTGTTAGAAATGCAATGTGCGGTATTCCTCCTCGTCTAACCACCAACGAAAGTCTGTGATTTCATTTGTGATTTCTAATCTTAGTAACGTTTTTGTTTTGGACAATTCGAAATGGTTTTAGTTTTCCGATTGATCCAAGTAAGCAATGACAACGGCGTTCTGCGCGATACAGATCTACCGATAAATATTGTAAAGAAATTATTTTTCGAGATAAACAAAGGATAGTAAGTAAGCAAGGTGTGGCGGTTGAACGACCATGATTACTAAAAGTAACGAAGGTGCCGTGGAGGAGGTAATAAAAAATGGATTGTGGCCCCGTACAAACAGTGGGATAATACCTCCGGATAATAATTTAATATTAAATATTATATGATAACTGTATAATAAATACAAATATGGTTCATAAATATCAAAATCACCCCGCGGGGTACTCCGATGACCAATTATGAATTACGCGCCGTGCAGCGCCAGTGTCACAGACTTTGCCGGGACGACCGACCGCCTGCTGCCTGCCTGCCTGCCTGCCGCTGCGTCTTATCATTGGAATTTCACTGCCGATATTCCTAAAAATAATTAAAGAGCTGCACGCGTATAGGAGTTGCAGCAGTAGACTTAGTATAGCCTACATTATAACGTATAAATATATATACATACACACATACATACTAGACCGGTTTCTTTTAACTTTTTGGTTTTCCTACTTCGTACGCCCTTGGAAAAGTGAGTTTTGGGTGTAAAACGAAGCCTCGTGGAACCGGAGCCTGGTAGCACAATTTTAAAAGGTGGCGCATATGGTCTCAATTTTTCTCATTTGATTAACACAAGATTCTTGCTACACAAATACTATAATCGAAATATCTCGCAAACTATGCAAGTTAGGCAGCTGTTCTGGGTCTCATTTTGTAGATAATTGAATTCTCTGCGAAAAGGTCGCATCTATGTTAGAGCTAGAAATTGATCTTGTACTCGTTACGGACGCTTAAACTTTGGCTATATTTGATAAATAAATTTTTCGTAATTTTCCTTCAATTTCTAGATCCAAGACCTTTTTATTCCACCTTTTAAAATTGAGCTACCGGGCTCTGGTTCCAGGAGGCTTCGTTTCACACCCAAAACTCACTTTTCGAAGGGTGTACGAAGTAAAAAAAAAAAGTTAAAAAAAAAGCCGGTCTAATACATACATATATATGTGTATATTTTACGGTGGTCCTTAAAAATAACATTTTTTGATCCACCCCCTAAAAAGTTTCCCTTTTGTGTAAAAACATGAGGGAAATTTGTTTTTTGTGAAAAAAATTAAAAGAACACATGCCGGCAGACGATCAAAATTTTTGTTTTGACGAATCTGCAGTTTTTTAGAAATGTGTCACAAAATATGCAGATTTGAAAAAAAAATCAAGAAAGAAGGAATTCAAAATTGTGAAAAAAAAATTTGAAATTTTTTTTTTCTCTTCAGTATTTTGTTAAACCTACATATTTTGTAACATATTTCCAAAAATCTGCAGATTTATCAAAACAAAATCTTTGATCGTCTGCCGGCACATGTTCTTTTCATTTTTTCCACAAAAAACAAATTTCCCTAATGTTTTTACACAAAAGGGAAACTTTTTAGGGGGTGGATCAAATAATTTTATTTTCAAGGACCACCCCAATGTATATGTATATGTATATATATATATATTATATAGGTATATAGGTATATTAAACGCCTATATTGTAATACTATAGGGCTCATGATATAGGATAAGGATATGTGTGGGTGAAGTAGGACAAAGGCGGAAGAGTGAGTGAAAGAGAAAGAGGAAATATGTGCGTATGTATGTATGCAAAGAAGGAGGAAGAGAGGTGAGGAACAGAAATTGAAGTGGATGAGGAAAAGTAAAGAAATAAAAGAATTGAAAAAAAAAAATAGCAAAGAAAAAGAGAGCTTTCGGCTCGAGTTGCGCGTTCGTGTGTGCATGTCTGATTTCTTTGTGATTCCTGTGCAATTGTTTATCTGCCAGTTTGCTACTGACGATATAATAGAAGTGCGACGGAGCAAAGATGACTGTTGTGTGTTATGAATTCGGTAGAATTTTATGAACTGCGCCTTCGTATGCACGCCTGAGATGAAAACACATCAGATTGATAACAATTGCTCATTACATTAAACACCGATCTCATGTGTAAATATTTACTTAGTTTGTCACGAGAACTTGACTAGGATCACATCATTTCGTTGTAAATGGCTCATATCTACATATTCTTATCATATTTTATCGGTTATCAAAACGTGATTGAATCTTTCACGATTCTAACCATTCGATAATTAATCATTTTAGATCTCGACAAAGTTTGAACAACACCCTTCCAATGTCTATTGACGATCTTGCGGAGGAATTTATAGGTGATTCAAATTCAGTCGCTTCAGCTTTTTTTTCGGCTGAGTTTTCTCAAATCCGTTTCATAGCGATTTTGCGTTTTAACTTGTATATTATTATTATTATTACCTATTACTATTATTATTATTATTGTTATTATTATTATTATTATCATTATTATCATCATTATTATTAGTTAGTTTTTCATTTCTCCTAAAGAAAAAATATTGTGCAGTTCTAACGTTTTTGAGATTTGAGAGTTCGAAATTTGGGAAAATTATATAGCGACAGCTGCATATTTACTAGTTATTTACGGCATACATACGACAGTGCAGTAGTATTTACGTGAGAATGAACAAACGAGTACATGTGCCGGCCTAATCCTCACACTGTCTCTCAAAGAATACTTTTTATATTAATGTGCTAAGCGCCCCTACCCAAGAACACTCCTTCAGTCCCTTTACAACACCTGATCATCTCTATACTAACCACCTGTAAGCCCCAAGCAACACCAAAAATCCACCTCTACACATCTTTGCTTTGTAAAACATGTTCGTAATAAAAGAAAATACAAAAAAAAAAGGACAAAAATTATAACAAACAAACCCAAGTAGTTTAAATTTTTGCATACATACACACATTTTTATGCCGGATATGTGGCGCCGGATAATAAAAGGAGGCTAGTGTCGAAAAAAACGATTTTCGTATTTTTACGGATTCCGGTTAATTTTGAGCCCTTGATCAAATGGTTTTATCGGAAATTTGATATTGTTAATAATTACTTTGTAATTTGACTTCGGATTGAGCCCTATAATATGAGCTCTATATACAGAGAGTATTCGTGGATGCTGGTCATTTGTTGAATGAATCTGTGTTCAATTCATTGTCAAGCATCAACAAGTGGCCCGCATCCACGAATACTCATGGTATCTCCGCGCCGGCTTTCTTCAAATGCTTTTCCTGTAAACTTGCGCGTTTGGACACCAGCCCCTTTTTTTTTGTCCCACGCCACATACCATTGACTCTTTATGGTACGTGTTCATATTCGTATAATAACATTCGATAGTAGTTATTTTACAGTTCACAAGCAACCTGTGAAATAGCGGGAATCCAACGGCGGTCCTTCAACCAGCCGGACACGTTAACATCGGGAATGTATTAGACAAGTGCTTACAACTACGACTATCTCTGTCTCGCCGCTGCTCGCTGTACAAATCATAGGCAGGCGTGTTTTCCAGTATACCTATTAGGGTGTGTCGAAAATCAACTTTTTTTTTTTTTTCGCTCCTACCACTCAAAACTTTAGGTTTTGACATTGAAGAGGTCCTCGTTCAAGGAAGGCGCTGTAGATTGAAGTTTAGAGGTCGCTCAACGAGGATTTAGGATTCCCATCTAATTAACACGTAAAAAATATTGTTTTCGGTTCAAAATGATGTCACGCAACCAAAAAATTGGCGATGTCTGTCTTCCTCGGCTTGTTTGAAAGCAGGACTCATCCCCTAAATGATGACAGGTCGTTTTCCGACTTACCTTGTTCCAATTTTTTTTAATCGCCATTCTTGACCACAATAGTCATTTTTTCAAGTTTACAAAGTCTCATTTCTCAAATAGTCATTTTTTCTCAAAGTCAATTTTTGGAGTTGGTTATTTATATTGGAATCAACAATCAATACTTGTAGCAATTCCTTTCAGACTCATTGATACCTTGGAGACTTTGTCATTAATTTATAATCCGCTAGATAAGTCCAAAGTTTCGTTACGTCCAAAAATGACGAAAACGCTCAGAGCACCCCTGCCGCCGCCGAGAGAGATATCAGCCGTGCCTTAAATTATCTTCCCTAAAATGAAAAAGTCGAAAAAGACAACAATTTTCAATCAGCACCATCGATAGCGCATGTGCGAAGCCACAGGGTCACCGCTGCGGGTGGAAGGAGGAAGCGCGGCTGATATCTCTCTCGGCGGTGGC
Organism: Tenthredo scrophulariae; assembly: GCA_963978835.1. NCBI lineage: Eukaryota > Metazoa > Arthropoda > Insecta > Hymenoptera > Tenthredinidae > Tenthredo > Tenthredo scrophulariae. The sequence continues at coordinate 214,641 of OZ022229.1, forward strand.
CAAGTACATTTTTTGTTTTGAAACCACGCCAAACACTCAGGGCTAAGAGAGGACTAACTTTTGCGTTAGATTATCAACCGCATGGTTTACTCCTCATTTTTACACTTTTTTTTAAGCCTTCGGCTTATCTCCTGTGTAAGGAATGTAGCCTTACTTTTTACACTCGAGTGTAGCCAGTGTAAATAAGTTTGTTCGTCTTAGCTACACTTTTCACACTTTTACCAGATTTTACACTTTTCACTAGAAATTTACACTTCCTATTGGGCGAGTGTAAAAAGTGTAAGAAAAGTGTGGAAAGTGTAAGCTACGACAAACAAACCTCAGGTGTAGAAAGTGTAGAGAACTAGCGCGAACAGCGCGATCTGTCGTCACTTCCACTAACGCGAACGCTTTAGTGTACACTTTTCGCAAAAGTGTAGAAAGTGTAGCTAAGACGAACAAACCTAATGCGCGGCTCGCGAAATAGGTTAGGCATGATAGAAATATGTGTATTTCCAGAAGAATAACGCTAAGATTAGACTTGTAAGGATTGTGCTAGATTATGATGGAAGTATCTGTTGGTGACATCGTCGTGCCTGGTGACATCGTTACGGAAATCGTAACAACGAATGAAAGGGATCGAGTTGTCCTAGGACCCGGACTCCGTCGTGACGGCGACCTCGTTATAACGAGTAAAGCTGGGGTCTTGAGAAAGCGCAAGCCAGCTGTATTTTACGTAGACCGCTATCAGAAAAGGTGAATCTTACGCATCCTTTCGCCTATACGTATGCCAGAAAATGTATACGAATGTTGGTCGAAGTTCGGGGACTGTGCTTCTTCATGTTAACCTCGAAGTTTCACCTTTCATCAAGCCTAGGCACGTGCGTTTGTTATCAATCGATTTCCGCAATCCATACAACATGCATTCTGTTACAGATACGTACCAAGTAGAGGAGAGAACATTGTTGGCATTGTCACGCAAAAAGCCGGCGACATATTTCGAGTCGACATTGGAGGAGCGGAACAAGCCTCTTTGTCCTATCTAGCTTTCGAAGGAGCAACAAAAAAAAATCGACCCGATGTCATTGTCGGAGATGTGATATTTGCAAAGCTACTTGTGGCCAGTAAAGACATGGAACCGGAATTAATATGTGTAGATTCACATGGCAAAAAGGGCAAGTTGGGCGTCTTGAGCTCTGATGGGATGCTCTTTGATTGTTCCCTCAGTTTAGTGAGGAAACTTCTTCACCCGAAATGCCATTTGCTCACATTGCTTGCAAAAGAACAGGCGTATGAAATCGCGATTGGGATGAACGGCAAGATTTGGGTAAAGGCCAGGTCTGTCCAGGAGACCATAGCAGCCAGCAATGCTATTCTAGCTGCTGCTTACACCGCATCCGAAGATATGCCAGCCTTGTGCTCGACAATAGCTCGAACGTTGCTCAGATCGAGTTGATAAGGGGATGTACGCTCGGCACCTTTGATTTTGCCCGGTACGGAGTTGGCACCACAGCCTTCTGTCTCCTTTTATCCTTTGTGGTTACATACCGTGAAGATTCGTGAACGCGGAACACTTGTTGAATGAGTCTGCGTTCAATTCATTGTGAATTCATTGTCAAGCATCAAAAAGTGTTCCGCATCCACGAATCTTCACAGTAGACGAGAAAGACAAAATACTGTGTGGCCAACTTTATACCAGTCAGTCCAATCAGACACGTATGGTGTATAAATAGAATTAGTGATACACGGTCGTGTATATTCTTAGATAATTTGTAACACAAAGTTTCGATAACTGAAATAAATTATGATTCTTATATGCATCAACAGTGTGTCTCTATTAAGTTATTTCATTGGGTGACGAGCAATCGAAGTAAGGAGCAGCTGGCCTTACGGTCAAGAGGAGCAAAAATTGAAATGAATCAGAGATGAATTTTCGGAGACAATCGTTTATTTTTGACCAAAATAATTTGACACGATCGTCGGTTAATTAATGAGGAGAAGGATGGATGGGTAGGACACAATATAGTGGTTACTATTTTAAAATTCATTATTATTCATCACGTCTATTTTGTTGCGAGTCGTGTGTGTGCTCTAAGGTCTACGTGTATTCCAAGTGTTGCTACTCAGATTAGAACTGCGCTATATTACTTAGTTCCTAGTATACCTCGTTTCAGACCCCGGTGTTCGTTAAGCTACAGAAATTATGATTTCCATACAAGTGTTATTAATATGTTTATAATTTCACAAATTTTATTGGTAATTTGTTATTAATTTATATAATATAACGTTAATGATGCACGTCGCGTAGTTGTCCAGCATTGAGAAAAAGTTGACGTCGAATCTCGACAGACTTTACCCGCGGTTGTAATGAAACCTCGGAAAGACGGCCGAAATCTTTCGTCAAATCATGTGGGAAATAGCAGCCGGCCAAAAGTCACGTTTGACTATCGTTCAAAACGTTGTTGGTAAACGGTATCATTGTTATTAAGATTGTTTTCACGCAATTGTCAATGATATGATGTTTTGTCAGTGCTGGACAAATCACAATCGAAGTGTATACTGGGCTGTTTAATTTTAGTCTCATTTTTCGTGTCGTAGTGAAATAATCAGAGTACAGTAGTCACAATGGGGAGTAGGTAGTTTAATGATTAATATTTAATATGTAGAATAGTATAGAGTAGCAATAGTATATCGTACGTGTATGTATATAAATAAAGTAGTAGCGTTACGTAATTAGTAGAGCCAGGTCAACTCTACAACTCCGTGGGCTCTGTTTCCACATGAAAACCTTTTATTCAAGAGTAAAAGTAATCAGATTGTTCCTCCAGCCTCATCCAGGAGGAAACTCAAATGATTTGTAGGCAGACTGCCCCGTTTTTCAAAAGCGCAAGACTAATTATAGCCGTCGAAAAGTTGAGAAAATATCCTTTCAGTAACGACGATCGATCAACGACCAAGCTCGACGTATAACGATTCAACTTGGCCGAGATATTGTCGGAGTAAACCTGTTCCATTCAATGCCAATGCCAATGAATTAGTTGCGTATGTGGAAAAAATTTGGAGAATCGCGGAGAATATGTTGTATGCATACATACACTGTAGCTAATAGAACTAGGGTGGTCGGCGCGGGTAATCGGAGTCGAAACTGGCTCTAATAATGATTATTATTCCATAACATCATTCTCGTCAGGCTCAAGAGGCCTCAACAAGAGACTCGAGAACCTTATTCCGCGAATTTATCCTATTTAGAAGCATCCCGAGCCACGTTGCCCCCAGAATCCTTGATGATAATCGCGAGTTAAATTTGCAAATGTAGTGAATGCAAGAGTAGTAGATATGCCCCCTCGAATAGAATCGAGTTGAGGAAAACATCGCGTTTGAAAGACTGACTTTGATTTGATGATGGGGGGGAGGGGGGGGCACAGACTTGTTTCGCGAATAACACGCTTCCCACGAAATACTATATCCGTTCCCATATCCAGGCTTGATGTAATGTTAGCTTAAGCTTGATCGCGATGGTAATTAGATTAGCCAAGGAGGCTAGAAATTTTCGAGATATACCGGTCGACCTATTAGGCGTGCCAACCAATCCGGAGCTTCTAATTTTTCGATCCGATCCGATCGGATCCCCTCCCCCCCCTCCGTTTCTTACAGTTCTCTTTAATCACCTAGTCACACTTCGTCAATTTTTCCATTCCTACGGCAAAAAATGCCTCTTCAGAAGCCTCTCAAAGCCCTCCGTGGCCCTTTAATTTGAATACTTTATTACTGTTAAACAATATTATTACAATTACTAATTATAGTTTATTATAAATTAATTAAGGAGCTCTTAATCGTATGTGTTTATGTGTGTTTTATAATAGTATGTACGATAGCTTTTCAGCAGCTTACTTTTTCGCCAATTCCATGGAACTGGACTTTTGTAAATTTTTATAAGCTTCATAACTGGGTGACTAGCGGCATTCCCAAACCTTTACCGTCTGATCCACGCTACCGCTTACCACGTACGGATGACTCTTGTGAAAATCTGCGAATGAAACAAAAAATTCCGGGATCAGATACCAAGTCATGATTGCCACAAGTCGCCAGCGAAACCGTTCTACCGAAAATTCAAACCCCCGTTGATACTTACCAACAGACGTGCAGAAGTGCATGTGCGCTTCGAGCGTCTTCATGGACCGTTTGTTACGGGTGTCCCATACCCGCAGCGTCTTGTCGTCCGACGCGCTGACTATGAATTTACCACCTGGATGAAACACGATGCCGCGTACCCAGTTGTCGTGGCCTTGGAGGGTGAACAGACACACCCCAGCCCCAACGTCCCATACGCGGATCGTCTTGTCCCGCGAGCCCGACGCGAGGAACGGTCCTTCGTGCGCTCCCTTGTTGTCCGCCCCGGCCGCGGCGTTAATAGCGCCACGTGACGTTTCTGGGGCCCACGCGATGCACTCGACGACGTGGTCGTGGTCCCTGAGCTCTACCTGCGAGTGAAAAGGAACCGACGTTGATATATGACTCGTCGATACATCTGTGTATATCGTCGTGGCAATTCACGTATATTTACGTATAACCGATCGCCCGGACGCCCCTTCACCGTACCTTGGTTTCCTTGGTAGCGACGTGCCATACCCTGACGGTTTGGTCGTTCGAGCAGCTTGCGATCAACTCGCCACACGGACTGACCCGGGCCATACGTACCCATTCCCTGTGCCCCACGAGTGTTTTCACGCAGTAGCCGGTGGCGACCTAGGAGACGACGGATCTCGTATTACACACGTACCTCTATACGCAGATTAGATGGCATTGGGCATTGGGTATTTATCCAAACTTGTGAAATAAGTAAGTAAACAGATTCCCACCTCCCACATTTTTATAGTCTTGTCCCGAGAGGCGCTGACGATGAAATCACCCTGCGGCATAAACGCGACTGAACTGACATTGTGGTCGTGACCGTGCATCGTCTTTATACAGGCGAACGATTGTTGGAAGTCCCATAGCTTGATCGACATGTCGGCGCTGCAGGAGACCAAGAGCTTGCCGGTTGCATCGAACGCAATATCCTGAACGCTGTCTGTGTGCCCCTTCAGCGTTCGCTCGAACTCACCGCTCTCGAAATCCCAGACCTAGACGGGGTTCGAAATTCCGATTATAATATAACTTTGGCCGTTATTCGTTGGGGAAGAGAAAGAACAGACAAATTAATGATGAATCTCACCTTGAGCGTCGCGTCTTCACTCGCAGATACCATGAGGCTAAATACTGGGTGAAAAATGACTCTGTTTACGGGCGCCCTGTGCCCGGAGAGGCAGAATTTTTCAGGTGGTCTTGGGATCCATTCGGTTGGCGATCTTTTCCCCCGTGTCGGCGCCCCCTCGATAAATTCCTTTTCCGCTTCCGAGAGCTTCGATTCGAGCTCCATCACCTAACGCGAAGAATCATGTTACATTCATTCGCCCTATACGTGGCGCAAAATTGGCATCCGTAATGAAGCCTCGCGAATAATTTTAGAATAATATTCTCAATATCCCATGTTTGCATTTCCTCTGAATGTGAAATCATCCGCCGACCACTGTTTCGGGACAAATACTTTGTCGTGGTAGTTGAGCCGCGCTATTTCATAATATGTCATTACGTTCCAACGTATGAGCGCCAGGTATTAGAAAAAAAAAAAAAAAATTCTTTGACTTTATTCGTGGTTCTCTATAAGTACGTGACAATCATGTATAAGATACAGCAACGGTACGAAGTGGGCGTATTTCCGAGATTGAAATATTCTAACATGCAACATTTCGTACCTTCTTCTGTAGCCTTATAACGGAGGTCCATTTCTTCTCGAGCAAACCCCCGTACTTCCGTTCAACCTCGCCAGGCATGTCCGCTTCCTTCTTGAAAGCTTCCAACGCATCCTGATACCCGTTGCTGCTCAGATAGTCCGCGATCGCCTTGTTTCTGAAATTCAAGGATATGAGTTTGGGTCGCCGGCGATTACCTACTAAGGGCTGGAGCGAGGTGGGCACGATGTTGCTTTCAATCAGCCATCGATAAAAATGCGGCGATACTTTGTATAATATATATATATACACCCTCCCCTGTATATATATATATAGAGGGCGAAATAGGCCATATCGGGGAAATGGGCACCCCTACAAATTTTTCGTACTTTTTCAGAATTGAAAAACGTTTTCAATTTCATTCTTCACATGGTTCTAGCAAACTTGAAACACCAAATCAACTATATACCTCGACAACTTAGGGAGAGGCGGGCAAAATGGGCAAAAAAATTAAAAAAATAAACAAAAAAATTGTCAAAAAGTAAAAAGTATTTCAAAGTAAATACGAAAATGAATTTAGAATATATTTCAATTTCGAAAAATGTCGAAAAATTTCCAAAAATTCTTTAGGGCGCCCATTCTGCCCGCAATTTCCGAACGTTCCAGTTGAGGGCGTTTAACACTCGGCATCGGTCAGGCTATCGTTTTTCGGTAAAAATTCGGAGATCCATTGATTCAAACCTCTATTCGAAGCGTATATAGGATATGTGTATGAGCGTATAGGGATATGTACCATGAAAGGGATCGGAGGAGCCCGTGGTTCGGGTATGAACGATGGAGAAGAGCCATTGGTCATTGATATACCGATGAATTGCACAGCTGGCCATTCTCCGCGATGTCATGGAAAGGAGGAAAATAACTGAATGCTCCGCGCTCGTCGACTAACGCGCCCCATCAAGCGATACGGATAATCAATTAAGCACGACGCTATATAAGAACAAAATATGAATCCACCCCGCCCGTGGCACCCTGTAGGTAACATGCTTCTCAGCATCAATGGGGGCTGTGCACACCGGCGAAGGGCGAATAACCCGGGAGAATCTCGGTTAAGCTTTCAAAGCTTATGGTATAACCCGCGGGAATGACGTCAGTCAGGGTGGGTCGAACCACGCGGATATGAGGCCGCCGGCGTCGGCGGGGAATGAGGGGAAAACGTATTATTGATCTCCTCGGGATTGCGTCCCTCCGTGACGCCCGCACGCCGCCTTCTCGCCTAAATAATAACTTATAGCTCGGTGGCCGGCTGGATGGGTGGGTGTAGGGTGGATGTGGCAGACTAGGTGAACAGTAATAGATGAATCGTCAAAAGGATACTCACAACTCCTCCCGCTGACGTTGAGACAAGACCATTTTCATGATCCTTGTGTAACCTGGATGATCCTTAATAATTCGGGTGCAGATCGGGGCTTTAAGACCTCACCACTGGCTTCGGGGCTCCTCCAGCCTCGCCTCAGTGCTCTGCCGCGGACGTCATTACCTAGAATCAGATGTGAACTTTGCTCATCCCGCAGAATATTACGGGAAATTATGAACAAGGCCGCGGCAAATGGCGACGTATACCGCTGCAACCACTGAACTAATGATTCATTCGCATGCAGTTACCATTGCTACTATTTTCCCCGTACCTAAATCAAAATTAACCTCGCACTGTTCGTTTTGCGGGTCTTGCGCGCCCGAAAAAGAGCGACTATCGATCAGTAGGCTTATTTAGATTCCGTAAATTATTTCGAGATCCTGTTCCTTAGAGAATTAATTCTAGCGAGCGTGTTCAAAGAATTATTAATGAAATGGCGAAATATTATATGATTATTCGAAAACATAATTTATACTTCTTTGATGACGAAGATTTCACGAAGAACATCACAAGGAGAAAAGAAAGGAAAAAATGCCACGTCAAATTCAGTGGCTCGAGGTTTTCGTTCCAAGGCTGATTGCGATATTGGGACATTCGCTGCAGGATCGTGGAATCAGACGGAATTTGTCATTATTCGCCGACACTTTCTGAACCACGCTGATCAATCCTGAGCATGAATTTAAACAAATGAAAGATCGAGCTGTATACGTATAAAACATTAATTATTGCAGGGAAAGGACAAATACTGCATCTTCAATGGCCCCGCGTGCAAGCATTGCGAGTCGGATTATCATCCGAGTTGTATAATAGTTATTGTCTATTCGTATATTCAGTCGTTTACAAACAAAGTTGAAAATATGCATGACAGAATTTGAAAATTGTTAAATTATTTACCTACAGGAAAAAAAACCTCTAGAAATTTACAAGAAATATATTCTCGAGATAATTTCGCACCATTACAAAAATCTTAAACAAGCGTATCTAAGTAATGAATCAACGACTGGAAATAAAATGCCATACAATTACCTGAAGTGGCAAAAGAAGTTGGAAGGAGAAATCATAAACATATCGCTATCGTAAATTTGAACAATATAAAGGTATTATTCAAAATCATTTGAGAGAAATCGATGTGCAATAGCAATGCACAATGTGATATGATTTTATAATTTGTTATTAGTATTTTTGAGTTAGAATTATGTGGCCGGACTGCGTACAGGTGCTGTGCATCTCCCAAGTATACGGCATTATATTATATTATTATATTATATTATATTATATTACATTATATATTGTATTGTATTGTATTGTATTGTATTGTTACTACGTGATCCCGTGTAAATAAATAAAACAAATAGAATAAAACCGTGCAGAGCACCGTATTGGGTTATACGCGTTCGATGGACGAATCACGACGAAGAGTTAATTATACATTGTAAACATTTTAATTTTCTGAAGACTGAGACCTATCAATAAAAATTCTCGGTGTCACAAATGAAGCTGGATGTAGTCGCACAACCCGGTGCGCTAATCGGCGAAAAATTTGAGCATTACTTTCACCTCAATTGTGTCCGCGGCTCCGCGTTTCGGCCCTCACCTGAAGTTCGAGATAGTACGATTGTCAATTCATAAGCGAACGTAAGTAGACCTGAGCGAGACCGGGGAGGTGGTATTGTTCCGACGTCGGCACTGATCGGAACCTTACGTCATGCCAAAATTTCGGCGACAATTTCCGCACTTGCTGACATTGTGCCTGCTACACGTGTGCCTGAGCTTTTCCCAGTACTAGCCCTCACCTGGCCGAAACATCGGTTATGCGCGTGTTTTCACAGATGTTAATGAGGTGAAAATGAAAATATTTTAACTTATCGCGGGAGAGAGCCTTGCAGAATGCATTCGTGTAGCGATTCTTTTATTATCTCTCGCGAGGGATGCAGTTTAATTATAGGCTAAACAACAACAAAATGTGTACGAGCCGGCTGCGTAGCGTGTGATTACGATCGTATGACGTAGATTTGTCTACTCCTCGTCGCATCATCCAGACCGCGGCAAAACATTCGTGAAACAAGTATCATTACAGAGTTTGGTCTACCGCTCGTCCATGATTCACAAGCTGAGTTCACTGAAGGTACTTAGAAGCTTGCCGAATATAATCATTGAAAAAAAAAGTTCAACGGAACGATCAATGGTTCACTTCGGGGTGAGATATTAGAACGAGGGGAAGAAAATAGAGCGTAAAAAGTTTCCCAGCAATGTTTGGGAAACGTTGAAAATTGTTACCTAAGACCTTGATATTTGATAGTCACCGAAGAAGGGCGCCTAAAAGTCGCCCCCACATGGCACGCGACACTTTACGCTCCGGCAATCAATATCAGACACCAGCTGCACTAAAAACAATCGTTACTACTCACAAAAAGTGACTTCTTAGGCGGTTGCTTTGATGTTTTCATCCCTATCCCAGCAAACTGTGCTCTATTCAAGTTTTACGCGTACGTTTGGAATAGAAATTTGTAACGACAAGACGAGGGGATCCGCTTATCAGCTCGATAATTCGCTATCACTGATTCATTTTGCAACGACGGAAGGCGAAAAAAACGAGAAAACAAAATTTGTGCCGTACATATTCATCAGGGATGACCGAGAAGTCTAGTATTTCTTTCTATTGAGCAATGAAGCTCATTTGGAAAGAGTTGAAAAGTGGAAAGAACGAGTCTCTTTCACTGTTGGAAATCTATTCATTGCGGATCTATCTTACCGATTGTCGTATGAATCGCGGAAGAAGCTAGACTCGACTGTCAACGAATAGCGGGTATAAACATACTGTTTCATGAACCGTGATCTTAGGATATAAAACTGTGCAGCGCGTATATTTCAGGCTAGCACATCGCAAGATCTGATGGAGATGAGCTGAGAAATAAGATAAAAACACAAACCATTAAACACCGTATATCATCTGCGCGGGTTACAGAGCGGGCGCACGTTGACAGCAGTAACAGCTGATCTCGAGGACACACCGATGCTGTCAAATTGAAAATGCTCCGTCTCGACGCAGCGAATCGATAAGAGATGTAACGGGGAGCATTCGTGGGCGAAGATTGATCTCGATTGACGGAACTATGGACCGAGGTTTCTATGACACGTTCGGCAAACAGTAGTCTAGGATCCTACGTACCGCGCAAGCCGTAGCTAGCGAAAAAATCAATTCCAAGACGCGAGACTTGAAACGAAAGGTTTGCAGTGGGTTTGCGAGAGGCTGGAACGAGACCGCGTTCACAGAGTTTATGGATAATATTTATTCGGCCCCGTCGCTAGCGGGTGAATCCTCGCAGGTGCAATTTCGGGCGCATTCGTATGAATATAATCGCGTGAAAAATGAAAGAACCGTTTTGTTGTACGCAGGACACGGCCATTTTGATATTGCCCGTCACGTCTGGCGATAAAAAACCTTACGAGTTATCATGGATATTCGACTACAACTATCGTTCAATTGTAGCTAGGTTAAACTGGCGGGCCAATACTCACGTCAATTGCGGCAAATCAGCTACAGAACACTTTCGAACTAAGTAAAATCACGAGACAACCGGGATACACAAACGTAGAGAAGCTTTGCACGATCACCTCCGCAGGCCAGACTACTCGCAAGGTGGCGCCCCAGGGCGCATGCGCCATCTTCCTCCTACTCGTTCGGATGCATGTTCCGGGTGACAAGCGACATCCTCCGGTCTACCAAAGAACTCCATACTTTGGACAACTTTCGAAAAATTATGCACGAACGATTGTCTAGAGGAATAGGATTCCCCGTGCCCTGAATGGCCCTGTGCACGCCGCGGTGCAAATTGGTACGAGTGCAGACGGTAGCCATCGGTTAATATAAAATAAATCATGCTCGGGTTGTCCGACCGCCGAGTGAAATTTAATCTTCCAATTGTCAGCTAGTCCCCTCCCACACAGAATACGTATCGTGATTCGTGACTTACGAGGATCCAAATGTTTGCACTTCGGAGATTGCAGTTTCGTCTTGTATCGACGATAAACTGGAGTTACTTGCCGGCCGCTAGGTTAAACAGTACCGAAGAACTGGAAAAATATGACGTCCCATTCTCAACGGACGATAATTTCACTGCTCTACGCAGAGAGGATTCGAAATCGCTGAGAATCGCTATTCTGGGGGCGCCGAACGCCGGGAAAAGTACCCTCATTAATCAACTCGTTAATCATCAGGTAAACGTGACCAAACGCCGGGTGGCCAGGATTACTTAGGATCTTGCAAACTTCGAAGTCCGGAAGACTCCTTGATTTTTCATGCATGAATCAAGCTTTTCCTTCAAATGACAAATTAAATTTCTCTCAAATCAGGTATGTGCCTCTTCTGCAAAAAAACATACGACTCGTGCGGCCTACCGTGCAATCTTCCACTCAGGCGATACAGAGCTGGTGTTTATAGACACGCCTGGCGTTGTGTCGCAGCAAGACGTAAAAAAGCACAGCTTGGAGAAGAGCTTCAAGGTGGATCCCGAGGTGTCGCTGACAAAGGCAGACGTCATCGGTGTTCTTCACGACATTTCCAAGCCCTCGACCAGAGACCGAATACATCCAGAAATAATTAACCTGCTGAAAGGTGTCGATTCCCAAGTGCCGGCTTTGTTATTGTTGAACAAAGTTGACAAGATGAAGAACAAGCGGCAGTTGTTGGAGTATGTCAACAAGTTAAGCGGGGATAACGGATGGCCAGATTTTGTAGATGTTTTCATGCTGTCTGCCCTGAGTGGGGATGGCATTCAAGACCTGAGGGTAAGTCGCATGTTTGTGTTTTGAGGGTGTCAAGCGAGCGTGAAGATATCTCGAAACCCATGAACCCCTCAAAGGGTTGGTATGGTAATATTCTTGAATTGTACTTGTTTTGAAACAAAGTTGTGGATATTCGCACATCATTTGTGACGTGTAAGTGTGATGAGTAATATGAGGCGTGTTTCTCCATGTGGTTGCATTAGGACTATTTCCTGGACTCGGCGAAGACGCGAGACTGGGACTACAGCCAAGATACCTTGACAGATCAGGAACCTGAAGTCATGATTGTGCGGATGGTACTTGCTAGCATGCTCAACGCCCTTCCCGGAGAAATCCCCTATGGTCTGGACATAAAGATGGAGTATTTTAATATCTGCGACGACGGGAGCATCAGCACAATTGTCCTGATCGAGTGCCCCTCTGAGCGATTGTACAAGTTAGTCCTTGGTAAACTCAAGCCACAATTGAAATTCATCAGTCAATACATTGAAGAAAGATTGACTAAAAATTTTCAGCGGACCGTCAGATTAAAATTGGCTGTGCAGCCGAAAAAAGATAGTGATAAGTAATTTTAGGGTATGTAGATTAGGTATGTAAATGTGAAAATAAATTTCTACTGTAATGTCATTATGTGTGCCTTTAATTATAATTTTCACACAAACCTTTCACACCTGATAGCCTATTGCTGTCAGGGTATGTTTTAAACAAACAAATTCTCATGTTAAATTCACATCCATTCAACTAACGATAAAAATAGCTGATATTTATTATTTCACTACTGCGGCGACTTTGTTCTGGCGGTTGTGAGTTTCATTTTATTCAGAGCTCGACTTGTTCCCTAATTCTAGTCGTTATTGTTGAAGTTCGGGAAGGACAAATCTGTATCCTTGAGATTTTTCGCTATCCATTCGTCCGCTTCGGCTTCTATTTCGGGTGTAAACGTGTCCGTCCATCCTCCGGTCTGTCCTTTGCGTATGAAACTGCAGTTTGTTATGACGCCGCATTCCCGTAATTCTTCCATATTAACGGTGGGATTTTTCTTGAAGCTGTTGAAGTCCAAGTAGTCAACGAGCCTTAGAACCTGTTTGCGAGTCAAGCTTTTCCCCAAGAAATTAGCAACTCTCTCGATGGTGCCAGACAAATCCTGTAGCGGTAAAAATTTCGAGGAGTTATCGATGTAAATATGTGAATAAGTAAAAGTAACTTGTTTCTTAGTCTTCATAGCGGAATACAGTAATAGCTTGGGGCGGGCATAAAGACAAAAAAAAAAAGAGAACTCAGGATCGGGGTACGGAGTGATTCGCGTGTAAAGCCGACACCTACCATGTTCATGTCTTCATAGAATAGAAAGAGCATATTTGGATGGTCTCTCACGGCCCACGATTCCTTCAAATGTTCCCAGTACGGGGACCACGTCGCTAGGAATAAAGAGAAAAAAATCAGGTTGTTTGCGTAAGTTAGCGGTAACGGTGGACGTAACGTTGATTACTATTTGCCGATTTTATTAGTATCGTCGTTCGCCCCAGATTCTTTATATTTTTATACTCACTGAGATCGTTGCGAAAAAGTTCCCAAAATGCTGGGAAATCACCGCGATATCCTTGGGTCCTGAAAAGCCTATTCAAATGAAACCAGGAGACGGCCACGTCCTTGGGGTTCCTCGCGACGTATACGATCTGGATTAGTAACGTTATTGGTAGTAATTTTGTTTTTTCGCGAAGATCTATCGGCCGTAGTAAGAAGGGGGAGGGGGTAAATTTGATATTATATCTTATGAACAATCCGCGATCTATGGTACCTTGCAGCCAACGTCCAATATACCCGGTAGTAGACTGAGCGGGAAGTGCGACTTGATGAATCTTGGAGAGGGTTGCCGATCCAAAATTTTGTACCCGGGCTCGGCAACTTGGCGACAACGCGCGATCATTTCCGGGTCGTCTTTCACCGCGTCGACCAGCTCCTCCATGACCTGGGGGTGACAACAGAGGCTGATCCTGAAAGAAGCCTACGTTAGCCGCAGATCTGTTCAGGTGGGGCATATCGCCGAGTTTCTCGAATGTTCAATAACAACGGCGACAACAAGGATTATAAATAAATATTCGGTATACTCTAAGAATGGGAATCTCTGCGTGAGAGACATTTTCCTCGCCGTCTCGAAGTCCAAGTCGTTTGAAATCAACCACACGAGCTCCTGCGTCCAAGTGGTACCTGGTCAACAAGCGAAACCATTACTGCCGCATCAGCCGCGCGCCGACAATTTTTGGATCACGATCATAAGGGCACCAAAGCGGCGTACCTGATCTTGGAAAGGAGAGAACCCAGGTGTCGTCTGGTCGAGCTTTGAAATTATAAAAGTGTTCTCCCTGCTCGACGTAGCGGTGCGGAAAAATCCACTTCTTTTCGCCGACCTGAACCCACCCGGTTCTCTCGCCTTGAAACAGCTCCAGCATCTTTTCGGTCCTTCCTGCATCCAAGTGCAGATATCCCGGTGGCTCGAGACTCATTATGATATCGTATTCAAGGGGCAGGTACGACGTCGCTATATCGCGAAACGACACAAGTTCATCCGCGTCAATCCACCTGTGGTCGATTGCAACGTTATTTAATACTTGGGAACTGATAAGTCCAAGCTTTGTATGAATTTCATTTCACTCACTGTTAGATTCGAGCTTTCAACTTTCCGGGTACGAGTTTCATGAGATAATCGCCCAGCACGAAGGTCAGACAATCGTCCGCAGTGTTTATAATCAGATTTGAGTACACTTCAAGCTAAGATATGATTCAGATGAAGCCACCTCGTACAATTTGCTTGGATTCGCAGTGAAATGCAGTATCTAGGAGAGAAGACGATACGCGTCGCCCGAACTTGAAGGATCAACGAACGGAACTGAATTTCGACGATGGCATTAGGCGAATTCGGGCCACTGGACGTCGACTTTCTCCCGGCAATGCCGGACGACAGATTTCGCGGACCGCAGGCAGATGCATTGGTCTTTCAAGCCTCGGTTGGGGCACTATCAGAGCCCCCAGTATTCGCTAATAATACGGCGCTGCTTTCAGCTGATAGAATTTCTCTTTCACTAGTCCCCCTTCCCTATAGCTCGTCGTCAGAAACTCATCAATCAGCAATTGCACGTACGAAATTATTTGGGTTTTGTTTTTAATTCCTCGGACCACCGACAGACCATCATCTACGTCCAGAACGCAGACATATTGTAAAAAATTTTGTGCGTCATATTCAGGCGGAACAGAGAAAGGCACGACGGAGACTTATTGACTCTAGACAAGGCAATTCTCGGAATTTAATGCGCAAAATTATGCCGAGAATGTTGACTTCCGCTCGACTGTATATTTTCAGGCAGTTTCCTCGTAGCGAGAAACTAAAAACCAACAGGTTTACGAAATTTCTATACGACTATCTTAACGCAGATATTCGTAGAGACTTTCATTTCGCGATCAATTCGGCTTAATATTCATATAAAAATTGTCGAAATAAGATGTAGGACTACACGGGATAAAAGTTTGAAATTTCATTAAAAAAAAAACTAACTTTATTTTAGGAACTTCAAGTTACAATATCAGGGTAAATCAGTCTTTTAGTTGCTATACGTTAATATGGAAACAATGGGAAATACAGCTTTGGTGGGAATTCCTCAGGATGTATATTAGAGTGCTTTTTATTTGGACTTTTTTTTTCTAATTTTGATTCTTGCGCCCCCTCAATGTTTTCCAAATAATTCAAAAAAAATATCTGTGGTTCAGAAATTGTTTGTTTTCTCTCCATATTCGCCATTACCAATGGGGTCGAAGTTTCTTATGTAAAATACACGTACACACGTATACACGTTTTCAAGCTATCAAGGGAAATAATTCTTTTAACTCAAGTCAGGGATTCGTAGTTGAAAAATCTGAAACTTGGTGGGTGCAATCTTGTTGAGCAGACACACTTATACCTACTATATATTTTCATGAAAATATGTATGGGTCATTTCGTTTCAGTGTGATAGATTTTTTTTTCTGATTTTCTGCCTCATGCATACTTTTTTAGCGGTAGTTGTGTTCTTTGAATTTTCAACGCTGTTCAAGTAAAAAAAAAATAAAAAATTATCACGCTAAAACGAAATGACCCATGCAAATTTTCATGAAAATATTATAGTAGTCATGAGTTCGTCTGCTCAACAAGATTGCACCCACCAAGTTTCAGATTTTTCAACTACGAATCACTGACTTGAGTTAAAAGAATTATTTTCCTTGATAGCTTGAAAACATGTATACGTGTGTACGTGTATTTTACATAAGAAACTTCGGCCCCATTGGTAATGGCGAATATGGAGAAAAAAAAAAAAAATTCTGAACCACAGATAGTTTTTTTTTTAAATTATTTGGAAAACATCGAGGGGGCGTATATATATTATATATAGGGGAGAGGTGGGAAAAATGGGCCCTCTAAGGAACTAGAGCTTAAAATAGAGATTTAAAGCAATGGATTTTGAGTTTTGACCGAAAAATGACAGCCTGACCCATGTCGAGTGTTGACCACTCTTACCTGAGAAGTTCGAAAATTGCGGGCAAAATGGGCACCCTAAATAGTTTTCGAAATTTTTCAAAATTGAAAAATGTTCTAAATTTACTTTCGTATTTACTTTAGAATACTTTTTCCTTTTTTTTTTAATTTTTAAAATTTTTAAAATTTTTCCCGCCTTTCCCTAAGTTGTCAAAGTTTAAAATTTGCTAGAGCAATGTAAATAATGAAATTTAAAACATTCAATTTTCAAAAAGTACGAAAAACTTTCGGGCGGGGGGGGCGGTAGGGCCCCCATTTTGCCCACCTTTCCCCTATATATCTGAAGTATTCCATACCAACTCGACCAATGATTTTCCCTTCATTCCGTTGGAAAGAATCTAAAAAATTCTGCGTCCGAAGACGATCATTTTGACCTCTATTCGAAAGTGAATATTATTTTCTTCAACAGCGGAACCAAACCTCGCGTTCGTTCCGCTGTTGAAGAAAATAGTATGTTCACCTTGGAGAAAACGGTCGTTAGCGCCTCGTGTGAACTTGAGAACACCTCGGCTTCGCCTCGGTGCTCAACTTCATACTCGGCGCGCAAACGACCGTTTTCTCCGTGGTGAACAATGTACTATTCCTTATATTTATTTTGCTGATTTGATAAAAAATTATTCCGTTAACGTGGTGGATAATGACTCCCAGAATTTATTCAATTAAAATTTTCGAAAATAAAATCGATCTCTGATGCTTACGACTCATTACCCTAAAGATACAATTCATCAGCATTGAAAAAATTCTGGGAGCCATTATCCACCACGATGACTGAACAAGTTTTCCTCAAATCAGCAAAAGAAAAATATATAACGAAAATAGTTGCCACTTTCGAATAGGGGTCTTCGGACGGAAATGATCGTCTTCGAACAGAGAAATTTTTAGATGTTTTTCAAAAACATCAAACGTGTCTTTCTGTTGGAAGTTTCGGAAATTCACGAATAAATAACGCTTCGGAAAAAAATCTGAAAAAATTCATGAGTGGTTGTTAGGGTTGGGGTAACCGTATGAAAAATTATGAATAAAATAAAAAATGCTGAGGGAAAATCGTTGGTCGACTTAGCATGGAATACCTCATATACAGATGTAAAATAGAGGTTCAACCGAACTTACAAGCACGATGAAATGTCAGACGCGCAAAATTGATTAAATTCCTTCAGTAATTATTTATCAAATTATTTCAAAAAATCAAACGGATTTCCAACCCCGCGACTGACGGGCAATGCAACATCATACGTCAGCCATGCGGTAATTAATGAAAGCGATATTTTCGACGAAAGTGAAAATATCAAGGCACCCATAATCAGAATTTTTATACAGCACTGACTGAATCCATTGGTCAAAGAATAAAAATAAAATTAAAAATAAAAAAGGAGAAGGAAATGACTTACATTCTAAAATATTTAATAGGGACTAAAAGCACTCGGGCATGAGTACATTCTCGGTAATAACCGTGTTACTCTCATTTTGCATGGTGACTACGTTTGGGTTGGACAGTGGGAATATTTCCACCTCACCGATGCGAAGAATTTCACCGTCGTTAGATTTGAATCTATCAATACCTTCGTCGCGAATAACGGCCCTCGGGTCCCGCGAGTCTCTCACAGCCGTGCTCAAGTTATGTGAATTAGAATAATCAGTCTTACCAGCTAATAAATTTATCCTTATTAATCCTAAGCCAGTCTCTAGTTTTTCCGTATCAGTCTTTGAAATCTCGTTTGGTACAGTTGGTTCTTCCCCTTCCGCGATCGCTTGACTATCCGTTTCGAGAGGACGAGTCGAGTCGAGGCTGATCCACAAATTCTTTGCATCCGGATTAGATTTGAAAATTTTGCAACGTCTCGTGTGTATCCTCATGTTGTCTCGCCTGTTGAATAGCTTATTGCAGCCAGGACATGGGTACCTGAAACAATTCGGTCAACGTTAAAGGTCAGCGACTTTAATCCGCGAGCGCCAATAGTCGCGAGCAATTCTTACGAGCTTACCTTTTGCCCATGTGCACGCTCATGTGGGCGGCGATGTGAGATTGCTGAGCAAACGACTTCTGGCACAATTCGCATTTGTATTTTCTGATGCCTTGGTGTTTGAGGAGGTGTTCCTTCAGCATGTGCTTGCTTTTGTAGACGTTCGAACAGAGGAGACATCTGTATTTCGCCTCCGAATGTACCTGGAATTGTGTTGTGTAATTTCGTCAATTCTGATTGCTAACATGTATAATAAGACAATGACCAGTGAAAGGAGAAGTGGGAAAGAAACGTACATTTTCGTGGTTTGTCAGAGCCTTCCTTGACCTCGTCCGTATCCCGCAAATGTCGCACACATAATCGCGCGAATGGACCTTCTGATAATGCTTATCAAGGGCCTCGGCATTGCACAAGTACGTGGAACAGAGCTTGCACATTAGACTTCTGTCTTTATTATGCACAATCATATGCGCTCGCATTCGGCAATTGGAGTAAAACTTCTTGCCACAGACCTCGCACGATATATCCTGTCAAGTGAGAAAGTGGTAAGAATCAAGAACATTCCATTCACACCTAACGATCAGCAAAAACATATATCTCATTGTCAGCGTGCGTGATAGTGAGTGAGTAAACAAAAATTATCATGAACTGTGAATTACTCCCCCGTCTCACTTACCTTCACTGGTTTGTGGGTAGTCTTGTGGTAGCTCAACACCTGCCTGTTTGAAGTGGCAAAGTCGCAGAGTTTGCATTTGTAAGGTTTCGCACCTGTATGGGAATTAATGTGCTCCTCCAAGAGCACAGCAGTGCCGTAAGTTTTGTCGCAGAGATTGCATTGGAACGGCTTGATTTTCAAGTGGCGTTTTCTTATATGACACCGAATGTTGCTAACTGTAAGTGTGACAAAATCACACGACTTGCAACAATACGGCTTCATGTTGAGGTGGCCCCAGATATGGACCTATTGGCAGAGTGAATATTTAGTTAGATCCATCGGAGCGTTGGACACGACAATAAAAGAGGAATTCAACAATACCTGGCATTTATCCATTCTCGGATACATCTTTCCACATATTTCACACTTGAATTTGATCTTGTCCAAAATCTTGATATTCCTGTAGACTTCCTCGTCGTCGACGACCCCCATGTTCACCGTGTACATGGTTTCTATAATCTCCTTTTGTTCATTGGTTATCAGTTCGGAAAGTTTTCCAAATTGCCCTTCAGACTTCTTGCGCCTTTCACGGAAATTTCCGATACTTTTTGCTTTATTTTTGTTCAATTCCTTGGAAATAACACCCGTCGATTCTTGCCACGGGTTCGTCGATCTACCAAAACTTTCGGGCACCTCGATAAGTTTCAATCCATTTATCTGGTGAGTCACATCGTCATTCTTAATTACCAAACCACGTTCAGTATCGGTTCCGAATGTTTTACCATTTTTTACCGATTCAATCACAGACTTTCTAATCATCAACGCCTTTGGCAAGCTCTTTATTCCCATACAGTCATCTTCCGTACAAAAAACTTTTGAAGTATTGCCTATCATTTGTCCCTCAATTGCATCGCATCCCCGGTTTTGCGTCTTCCCAGCCTCGTCGGCTGGTCGAGGACTCTTTGTTGTTGATCCTGAGCTTGGTTCTCGCACCGGTCCATCCGACGACAATATCACCACGTCATCCAAACCTTCTATCTTCACCATTCCTAGCTGTACTCTTTTAGAACCATTGAGTTCCTCTTTAGTTACGCTAAGAAGTTGCCTGCTTAGACCCCGAGCAGTGTCCTGTTCTTCTTTTGAAGAACTGATAGAATTTTCTACCTTTTCAATTGCACCTGGTTCGGTAGTATCACTTTCGATCAGGGTCTTCTTTCCAGACGCTGAGGCAGGAACTCTCTTATCAATTTTTCTCATTCTATTGGTGATGCTGGAGTTGCTGCCTTTTCTGCCATTCTTTCTTCTCCCGAGACGAGTGAGTGGGACCTTCTTCTGACCATCTCTGTTGCCACTTTCCCCGTTCATCTCTGTTGCCAGAGAATTCCGTGTCCGCAATACTGCGGTGTTACGTCCTGTGATAATTTTGCCCTTCAATTTAACTGGGCTACGTTTCATTTTGGTCCAGTGGTCCAGTTCGGCTTCTGAGTGGACCATTGTCCTATTCGGTTCCGAATCCTCAACGGTACCCGCCCCAGGGATTGCATTCTCGTCAAAAACAACATCCTCATACCTGATTTTTTTAAGTTTCCCTAATTTGTTCTCCATGCGACTATTCTTCCTCTTCGGCTGTGCAGGCATGGCAATTGAGTTCTCCGTCATTTTCGTGTTCGTTTGAGAAGAGGTGTTCTCCTTGTCGGATTCAAAATCGGTTTTGATTTCCTGCTTGGGCAGTGTTCGCAAACGTTCTTTCTGAAATTTCAAAAAATTTGTGGATCAAAGATCATCTGCGTTCTTCTTAATCTCTAGAAAGAATATTTCCCATTACTCACGTCTAGTAAAAGTTGTCGTTGTGTCTGGTGGCATTTGTTGTGAAAATCACTGACGAACTCTAGGGTCCCTATACATCGCATGCATACCTTTCTGGATAGTTCGTCGTCCTCCTGGATCTATAAAATTAAAATTTAATTCGAAATGAGTCCAACGAATATAGACATTAAAAAAAAAAAAAAAAAGGAAAAGAATTGCATGGATACATATGCCTGCATGCCTGCTACATTCCAAACTGTTGTACAGGCAGCTGGATATACTTACACGAGATATTCGATAAATATGAAAATGCTAAATAGACTTTCTCCTCTTCAATAGTGAAGTTCGATTCAATTAACAAATATAAACGAAATCTACGTGATTTAGAAATATCATACCTTTATTGATACCCTTATGGAATAAAACAAATGTTTTGATGAAAGGTACAACTTTACTATTTCATAATCTATTCATTGTATAATGTTGTAGAGGTTGTGGCTTGCGATCCGATTGGATAATATCGGATATCCAGAACGTGAAGAAAGAGAAAGTGAAAGAAAAGATTGTAGTACTAGGTAATGTTTAATGTTCATACTTCGGTGCAAGAATAGCATGATCCACAATTGGAGATTTTTTATAGTACAAAATTCGTATAAATTTAGCAATGGTTGATTATTCAAAATCGTGGGGATTGCCGCACACCGAAAACTGGACTATCTTCTTAAGTAAAGGCACTTACATACATCTCCAATCGATTATTATAAATCCTCGCCGGACCTGTGCAACGGCCAGAGAAACATATAGATAGATACTATCCTACCTAATGCTCTTTTTTCATCAATCTGGTCAGTAGATAAATGTTCCCAGTCTAACAGCAACAGGTCCGGACACTTGGTGCAAATACCCCTCGTTATTCAGTGATTATAGTATCATATTTATCTCATATGGTTTGGAACTTTCTTAAAATTTATCTAAATACAGAATTTTCAAAAATATATGTATATCCGCTGGTTACTTTTAGTAAAAAAAAGTCAAAAGTAGTCTTATATATCCCTCTTAATATTTCATTTATATTCAATAGGCAATTATTGGAAAGTATTCTATTCTACGAACTTTCTTGAGAATTTTCAGTAAAAATTCCACAATGTCATTGCGAAACTTTGTTTTGGAAGCCCTATTGACCGTTATTCATGGCTTGTACAGTCCACCAAAAATATCTACTAATGTTTCGTCTACCTCGTGATTTCAATGGAATTAGTCACTCCTCGATATTCATTACATGTCAGAATACATTGGTGAGCTTGGAACACCCTGACTTTGAATGAACGTTAATAGCATATGAGTGTATACTCCGGGTGACATATTGGCTAGCGAAACCGGAATTAAGACAAAATACTTCCGCTCGTCACTGTGGCTTTCAATCGTAGAAGGAACCATTCGTGATATAACTATTTTTCAATCGGGATAGGGGGAGCATTATTGTCCTTGGCTGCTGATTTTGTTGTCTTCTGTTTCTCTTTTGGCCTGGTGCAGGTCGGCTTGATGTGCCGTTTCCTATGCACTTTCATGTTGTCCTGCCTGTTGAACCTTCGCCCGCAATCGGGACAGGGGTATTTTTTCTCGCCGTGAACATGCCGGTGGGCAGCCAAGTGGCTTGCTTGGGCAAATGTGGCCCCACACTTCTGGCAGACGTGTTTACGAAGTCCTTGATGTTTCGACAGATGCTCACTCAAGAAAGTTCTCGAAGCGTATTTGTTGTTGCATATCGGGCAGCTGAACGGCCTCGGATTTTTGTGTTGAAGTACGTGGGTCTTGTATTTAGATTTGACTTTGAACTCTTTGCTGCATATTTCGCAAACGTGAGTGGCGGCATGGCTAGACTTTATGTGATCATTCAGCACTGATAGGCTCGAGTACAAATTGTAACAGAAATGGCAACGGAAGTTGCGCCTGTTTTTCATGTGAACGCTGGCTATATGGCTGAGTAATCTCGTACGGAATGGAAAAACGTTGCCGCAGTACTCGCACGCTAGGTTTTGCGATGGCAGATGGGACTTGGCGTGCATTTGCAATGAAACTTTGTGGTGATATCGCAGACCGCACTCGTCACAAGAGTAGGGCTTTATACCTTCGTGGACATTGTCGTGTTCGGTAAGGTCGAACTTTGAGCGTAGTCTCCTCGGGCACTTTGGACACTGAAATGGCCTGGGATTTGTATGGGTGGACCTGATGTGCTTCAAGACGTCTGATTTGCAGACGAATTTAGCAGGGCATACGGTGCAGAGATACTGTTTTATACCGAGATGAGTTTTAACGTGTACAATGCACTTGTCTTTACGACTATACTTCTTGCGGCAGAGTCGGCATACATAGCGAGACCGCTTCTCGACAATTACGTGCTCAATGTTTTCGTCAACGCTAATCTCTTCCCCATCCAATCGGAAGAGGTCCTCAGGATTGCGTCCGGCAGGCAGCCGTGCCTCGCCGTCTACGGCATCATCCTCCTTGAAGTCCGGCCTGTTGAAGACTTTATCAACGATAGCCCGTATCTCGGATCCATTCTGATTTTCAAGGAGTTTCACTATGGCCACACGATCTACCATACACGATCCCTGATCCGGAAATACCTTTGCCAGTACAGTAACAAAGTCTGTCTTTTGTTTATGACGCAGTTCAACAATGAAATTGATGTCCTCGTTGTGTCCATTCGTGGCTGTAGATTCCTTGACAGTGACTTGCATGTTTTCCGAATTGGCAACGGTTGTAAGAACCTTGTTCAAGGTAGAGGTGGGTATCTGTATCATATTGCTAGTTTCCTGGGGTGGATTTGGCTTCTCCAAAATTTGGCTGGTCATTGAACTGTTATTTTCTCCACCATTTCCATGGCTTCGTAACCTGTTGGCGATTGGTGCGTTGCGACAGACACTATTTATATCAAACTCGGGCAGAACCTCTCTTGTACTACTTTTGTTATTCAACAAGTGGATAGGTTGTGATGAATTATTACACGGGCTTGCTACCGTCGTTGGCGTTGATGTTTCTGCCGCAACAGCTTTTGTATCAACGTCGGTCGCCTCGGCTTGGATATTTCTGACCGTTGTTACGATCGTATCCCTGTCGAAGGCAACCCTCCTGGCATCTATGATAGCTGGAAGTGGACCGTTTGAAGATACCGTTTCGTTTTGTTGTTCATCTTTTGAGCTGTCCTCGGCATATCCTTTGCCGTCCACATTGTCCGGGGAGTTTTGATTTTTGTTGATACTATTGTTGTTCATTGACGAAACTGGAGTAACTCCAATTTTGATTTCGTCCTGCAGACAGAGCAAATTAAACATACGAAAGCGAAGGTGTACGGGAAGGGCCCGGAAAGAAACACCCATCAGACTTTGCAGCGGTATCTGCTGGGCTGTTTCCTTGCGGGTATCCTGTACATTTGATACTACCGGGTATTCAATGTTGCCATGTATGGATATTGGAACAGAGAGTTCAGAGTCTGATTTAAGTATAAGAATTAATATTATTGAAACAAACATAAACCTGACAAAGTGTCTTGTTATTTGTGATATGTCGTTGGGTGCGTTTGATTTGGCAACATTGAATAGGAACCCTTGATTCGAGAGGCACGTGCTGGGTTTTTGGCATCTTTTGGGAATGGAAATAGATTCAAATTGGATAGGGCGAAATCGGTATAATTGGTTTTGGCGAGTCAATGAAGAGCAGGCCAATCATGTGCAACGTACCTCTCTCTCTCTCTTAGATGGAAAGAATAACAGGTCCAATCAGAATGTACAATCCTGAGTGAAAATACTGGCTAGAGAGTGATAGAGCGGCAGAGCTATGGAGATTTAGCAAATGATACAAGGATAACAGTATGTATGACTTACAACGTCACCGGGAGATGGCCAATTGAAACGATCGCGCAACAGTTGTTGGGTGCGAAGGCATTCCTCCTGAAAATCGCAAACGAATTCCAGCTTGCCCAGGCACTGTACGCAGATCGCCTTGGGCAGCGGGTCCCTCTCATCTATCTGCGATTCAAACAAAAATTCTAAGACTTAGGCGTGTAGCAGGTAAACAAAATCCGATTGATAAAAAAGAAAAACAAATCGTGTACAAGGACATATATATTCAAACAATTGAAGCATATAAATCATAATCGATAATCAAGTTCTCATTTTCGACCTGCAGCTGAACGAAATACAAGAATAAAGAAATTTACGATGAAATCAGTGAGAATACATATAGAACAAAATATGTAAAGGCAAATTGCGCGACGCTTGAATACCCTACCGCTCTATACTCTGTTACGATTACAGTTGAACAAAACAATTACAGTTTACACGATTTACATCTAGTTGTATTTGAGCTTATGGCTACGTAGAAAGGACATACCTGCTATGACATAGTATGATCAGATTATAAAATACTTCAACTTTCACATCACCATTGGTCATGTTTTACAGTTTCTCAACTAGGCGCAGACTTGGAACATACCATGATTCACAATAAGTTTTACTATTCTTACTACCTTACTGGCTTGATCTTAAGGAGGGTTTCCCGTGGCTTTGAGGTCAAATGATCGTCTAATCACGAACGAGTTAAAATTAATATATATAAATACTTTGAATAGTGTGAAAATAATTCGCGTAATTACCTGATATGCCCAGACAGCTAAATATTTGGAGAGCATGTATTTTGAATAGTCATTTTGGGTACGGTAACTGTTTTGATTTCGGAATCAACGACCCATCACAGCTGTGATTTAAAATTTTTCCAGGGATACATAGGCGAGTACGTTACTTGGCAACACCGTATCTTGTTGTCAAAACAAATCTACCCGCGGGAATGTTAATGCCATTCAAACTATTTATTTCATATATAACGAGATAAGCGGTGTTGCCAATTCTCACTGGGAGCCTCAACGCACCAACAAGTCATTTGGGTACTCAGTTTTCGCGATAGTTTTCTTGAAATTTCTTTGCCAAATATCCGATAACCCCATGATTTCCTGGGCTTGTTTGAATCCTGAAAAACTTATGCACTAGCAGGAACTTTATTAAAGGAGAAATCTAATCGTTAAATGTGTGGAATATGTGTTTGAAAGGCTGATTCAGCAGCTCTGACATATAACCTTGTGTTAAATTAGCAATCTTCCTTATTCAATTTATCGCAAAACAGTTCGATAAGAGGCCCTGGGATTCAGTGAAGTCAAAGAGGATTACATAATTTCTAAAATATTTCAAATTCGTCACTCGATCTAACATCTCGCGCCACGAGACAACCTCCTTAACATGCAATGATACAAATGATTTGTGCACACAAATAATCGGTTGTATCGAAGCTCCCAAGTCTTGATATCCTGAGATGAAGCTCTTAGTATTAATATGCAGGGGTTATACACCTGGCTACGAATTTGTTGAATATTATCAACACTCAGCAATTTGACTTTTCAAGTGTCAATGACCACTCTCCTCCTGGGGGTATTTGACTTTTGACAATCAAGCTGGTGAACCTTAAGATAGAATGTGAAGGGATGGGAAGAGCGAGGAGTGCAAGTGCAGGGGGGAGTCATTCGTGGATATGATATCGCGACTGCTCTCGCTGATTTGGTAGAAAACTAAAGCCCTGCATGTACATACACGTGGTTGATGTATGCAGTAACCAGTAAGCACACACGCCGCGTTTGACTCGGAAAAGCCGACAACAACATTGACTGACTCCCGGCCATTTCCACCAGGATTTAATGCCGGCAATTGACTCACCAAGATGTTGATTTTAGTATGAATCTTCAAGCCCAGATATCTCTTCGTTCCCTCCTCCCCGAAAACGTCTATGTAAATGCTCTCGCACTGCCCGCAGAGCCTGCAAATCTGGGCTTCTTCTTCCAACGCCATTTTTGTTGTTGTGTATCAACTCCGATACGCTCCAGTCTACTTCAGGGCACTCGACAAATCATCAAGAATTCACCCGAGTGGAATACCGTAAATTAATCGACTCAAATCTGAGCCATTCCGAAATCAACACGAACTCATTAGTCTACACGGTTTCGGTTTCAAATTGATAAAATAAAGGAAAATAATGTCGAAATAAAAGTTGGCGGTCTACTGCCAACCGACTGGCAACGGCGGCCAACTCTCGGCTGTAAACGTGTAGGGCGCGGGGAGGGTGAATGGGGTCTAGGGGGGGGCCAAGATCCGTTAAACACCAAACGCCGAGGTTCTTTCGTTCAAGACGCCTAGCATCCGATTGGCTGGCCGAACGTGACGTCGTAATGTTCTTCTCTCTCTTTCTCTTTCTTTCTTTCTCAGTCAGTGGCTAAAGCTCGGTTTACAATAGACGCATACGTTCCCGTTCCCGTTTCCTTAGAAAATTGAAATGTTATTGGTGCGATCCAAAAGAAGTGACCAATAACATAGCTTAGTGCCGCACTGTGCCTGAAAATTGACGTAATTGGAAAACCACCAAATTCTCTACTACGGACGAGTAGAGAGCAGTCGGTCTTCTAAACCAGTTAGTCAATGACATGTTTTACGAATGATAACCAATGAAGGGAGAAGAAGACGAAGAAGGAAACATATTCTACAAATGTTTTTTTCTCACCTCCGGGCTCTGTGCGAAATTACCAAAACCTCCGAATTATCGTGTATTTAGGCACGCCTCATTTGCTGCCTATTATATTTCACCAAAAATTGTCACAGTTTCATAGAGTACCCGCGTAGATGAAGAAGTGTGGGTACGTGGTTACGTACCACATTGAAGGAAGCCATTTCTGTGACTCGAATGAAAATAACATATTTTATTGGGATCAGGCTGTCTTTGTGGTGGGCCTAATCTTTGACGTTCGTTAGTATTGGATAAAGAAATACCGTTAATATTGTTCGATATATCTACGACGATACAACGGTCGCATTTACATTGGGACTCGATCCCTTTCTGAGTCGTCGACACGAACACGTTTTAATCACACAGGTCATTTTAGGTTGTCTAATTGAAACAGTTGATACAATATATTTTTAAAATGACAAAAAAAGACACAAACGATTTGGAGTCTTCCTTACTTGTAATAAAACTAGATGATACACCGTGGAAAGCAATGAAATCGCCGTTACAAAAAAGGCGTTTAACTAACAACGCTGCATCGGGAACAAGCTCCAAGCATCGTCGGATCTGTGATCGGGAAAGTTACCAAAGCCCCTTGCTACATTTGGGAAAAACCAGGTATTGCATAACTTCAAGCTCAATCGACCTTTGGCTGTGAATATTACGGATTTATATTCAGACTATGCTCTATCCAATTTATGTTTCGAATTTGGATTAAGATTATGTTATATCGAATCTAGAAAATAAACGTACAGGAATAATTTTTCAGCGGTAGAAGAACTCGGTTCACAAGCATAGACGATAGCGTTATTGTACTAGAAGAGCTAACGAGTTCGCATGCGTCGGACGAGTCTACGTTATCGATGAGCGAGAAGGAGTTACCGATTTGCACTGACGACAGCATAATTATTTTGAGCGACAATGAAGGGGAGTCAAAGGCAGAAAGCAATCTCGGGGTCATCCTTGAAGGTGATTCGTCAGGGGGGTATTCAGAGTTGATGGACGTCACGCCAGTCAGAAAAGTTACTAAAAAAAAGCCAGTTCGATATAGGTTCCCTTTTCCTCTGTGTCGCAAGACTAATGTGGGAACCAGGACTACTTCTGATAAGGGTCGATTGCCTAAAAAGAAACGAAGGAAGGCGACGCGGTGGTCTGACGCAAATATGGTACAGTCACAGTCCATATCGATTGATTCTGAAGATGAAAATACAAGTAGGTTTGAAATCTCAGGTTTTATTCCCATCCTGAACGGCAGTCAAGTAAAAACAGAACATATGGTTTGTCAAATTCTTACAGTCCCCAATGATGTCTCCTCAAGACCGAATCCACAAGTGGAAATTATAACTGTAGACAATTCTCCGGCTATAGAAAGGAACAAGGATATTCATCATTTCGCCACTACCAAGTCAGTTGTTGATGTGAACAAGAAAAATGAAGAGACTAATGCGTCTACTGGAGGTAAAATTCCCTTGCGTTTCAAATCTGGTGTGGGCATATGTGCTGCACATTGGACCGTCGTTAGCCAACATAGTTCTGAACACTTCATTTGCTATTATTCTTTGAAAGAATCACAACGGGTCAATAATGCTAATAATGCAAAATTATTACAGAACCATCATCTAGCCAGCCAGCAGCAACAAGTGGCAATGTCTCGTACAATCAACAACCGGTGATAGCGAAAAGTATCTCGACGGCTCGTTTAACGAAGAAAAAAGCAAAAAAGAAGAAATTTTCAGCCTTCTGTATAGACACGAATGGAACCCACAGTTCAGGTGGATCGAATTGTAACACAATTCCTTCAATTGATCCACATGATGCACAGAAAAAAGATGAAATGCTACAGCTGGCAGTAAAGGAGTTCCAGAATCCCAATTGGGCTGCGGCTACAAACAACGGATCCACCAAGGATTTGCCAGTAAAGGAACCAAGTGACCCGAAAAATACGCCGAAAGAAAATGAAATCAGCAACTGCAATACCGAAGAAGTCAGGGATCACGGAGCCACCAAGGATTTGCCAGTAAAGGAACCAAGCAACCCGATAAATAGGCCAGAAGCAAATGGAATTAGGACCTACTATACCGAAGAATTTATCCACAAGACACCCGGAAGTTTGCGGGAAATCGTCATCGACGGGTGCAACGTAGCTATGGCGTAGGTTTTCTACAATCTTTAAATCCTCTGGCAATTGGATGATGGCACTGCAATGTTGAAATGCCATTTTTTGAGAAATAACAGGTCACGTATGGGATTGTAACAGTCATATTCCGAATTACAGATACACAAATGGCAACAGCTTCTCGGAAGTTGGTCTCAAATTGGTAATAGATTACTTTAAGTTGAGGGGTCATACTGTGAAAGTGTTCGTCCCCCAACATGTACGATCTTGGCAGCATAAGATGCTCGAATGGCTCCATACCGAAGGCATCGTAGTTTTTACGCCAAGTCGACGCGTGGGAAACAAGACAATCGTTTCATATGACGATAGGTAAGCTTTTTTTGGACAACTTCTTTCAATTAATTTTGCAAGTCATATGTCGAATAGGGACCTGTAAAACAGGTGAAATTATTCTCTGGAGAAAATCGCGACAGAGATCGCCATTCTAATAATACCCATGCGTGTGTGTATGAAGATTTTGTTCATCTTTTCATCGACAGATATATCTTGGACTACGCAACACTGTGCGATGGGATAGTGGTGTCGCGGGACCAATATCGCGACTTGTACGGGGAAAAATGGGAATGGCGAGAGGTGATAGAAAAACGCCTGCTAGTGCCAACCTTTGTTGGCAAATGCCTCATGTTTCCTGAAGATCCTCTGGGGAGAGGCGGTCCGAGACTCGAAGCTTTCTTGAGACACTAGTGAAGAGTGTAACTTTTAGTTTCAAAGCAAATCGACATTGCACAAATTTTGAACGGTCATGTCGTAAAATTCAGCAAACTTAGAGCCAAACCTGATTTATGTTCTCCTTATTGCTGACAGACGCAGATGTCTGTTGACCATTTCTGATACATATTTTCGAGGGTTGTGTTATGTGTTGAACTTGATGAACCCTATTGATATTCTAAAAATATCTTCTGCCTACACTAGTGTCCCGATTCAAGCGCTGACTTCGACCGTCAGGGTTTTGGATTGTAATTCACGAACCGCGAATAAATCGACGGAGACTACAATATAGCGGAGTAAACTTACGTGATGTTCATTCGAATGATTGTTTTCGAAAATAAAATAAAAACTATTTAACGCTCTTGAGCCAATGAAATTTGCGCTAGTCTCTAGTTGAGCTTCTAGCAGCGAATTTCGCATAATAACTCCGTGTATTTATGACAAATATAAGATTGAAGACTTGAAAGGCTCATGTAAAAGCAAATTAAATATAATCTATATTTATTCACATTTTCTTACCGAAGAATTTTCGGAAATGTAAAATTACTTTCGTTACAATTTTCGTTCAACTAACTGCTACTGAATATTATATTCATATATGCATAATTATTTTCTATGATATATACCTATATAGTAGCCTTTTCGTTTGATATTTGTTCAGTTTGAAAGTTGGGGACGACATTCCAACCACTATTAAAAACCTTTAATACCAAGCTCGTTTGTTATTGATTACACCGTATATTGTAAATGAGTGTGAGCACGATTTAATTCTATCCTGATATTTTCATCTGTGAAATAACAAATATCCAAATGAATAATTGCAAAATCTACAAAAATGACGGGACGACTGATCGGAAACTACGACTTTGAAGAGGGAACAGGGAAATTCGATTCGGACCTGCCGAGA
Organism: Tenthredo scrophulariae; assembly: GCA_963978835.1. NCBI lineage: Eukaryota > Metazoa > Arthropoda > Insecta > Hymenoptera > Tenthredinidae > Tenthredo > Tenthredo scrophulariae. The sequence goes on from OZ022229.1 coordinate 245,967, forward strand.
TCTGCGCTGCTGGGTCGCGTGTTAAAAAATTATGCATCAGAAATAGTATTTAGATTTTTAATCATTATTGCAGGAAACTTTGCTCCATGTGGGTCTGGGACACCATTTACGTGATTGCCGCAATTGCTCCATGCTCTCCTCTGCAGCTTTATGGGCTTGGCGTTGCATGAGATTCGGATCATCGTGGCGCACGCCTGATAGAATACTCTCGTGTTGAAATACTGAGCTCACAGCTGCAACAAAAAGATAATGTAATTACTCGCTCTTCACCCGAAGACCTCTGAAGGGTACATTGTCTTTTCGTCTAGCAATAAGTGAACACACACATAGGACACTCACTTGACTTTGCAAAAAGCTTTTGTAATACATAGTTATCATCGGAAGGTGGTGTCTTCTCAATTTGCGAATTTCCGAGACGTCTTCCGATCAGACAAGGCACTCTCTCACCTTCGAACAATGCCGAGATAGTGCGATCCCTATTCTTGCGAGATTTCCTTTTTTTACGTCTCGATTCATGCCGCAATTCACGCTCTATGCTTTTGGTGCTAGTCAGCTCAGCACTGTTGCTCTTCGGTGTGAGAATCTCAGGTGTTAATTTGCATTCGTACAACTCCGCTTCCAACGCATGACTTTTTTTCGCGGCATTTAAGTTTATTGGAATGTTATAATTATTTTCGGTTTCTTTCAGCGGGGATTCCAAGATTAGTAATTCATCATTTGCAGCATCTTCGCGTAGATCAAATTCTTTTTTTATCATCAAGTTCTCGCCAATTTCCACTTTGATATCAATTTCTTCGTCCAGTATGGTCAGCTCGTTGATATCATCAGGATCGATTGCTTCTAGTTTAATTTGAACAGCGGTATCGTATCCCTCTTCCTCTTCATTCTTGTCCGTGAAATTTACCGACGAAAAATTCTGCTTCTCATCCACGGACTCAATACTTGGACCAACAGTATTGCAATTAGAATTGTTGGAAACTTCTTCAAGACTTTGCTCAACTTGGCTATCCGTGCTTAGGGCGTTTTCACTTCCCTGGACGTTATTTTTTTCTGCATTGATAGTAGCGCACGTTTTATTAGTTTTCCTGATCTTTACCCTAGCCGGATTCCTGGTCTTTCCACAAATGCTTTTACTCAGGCTCGCCGCTAATTTTCTCATGGCTAGAACTTTCTCCGAGGAAAAGCTCGGTTTCCCCAGTGGCAATTTCGAGTGGCAAAACAATCTTTCAGATTCAGTTTCACTATTGCCGATCGGTTCATTGAGAGATAATAATTCCGTAAGATCTGAAGTACGGAAAAGTCTGCGTTGACGTGGATCCTCCAGGACTTTGATGGACAGAAGCTGCTTGAAAATTTGTCTGTGATATATCTGTAGCAAGAATGAATACATTAGCTTCTAATATTTGTCAATGATACAATTCTACAAAAAAAGTATCACTAATTGCCAAGTAAATTCGATTTCGTAACTTTACCTTTTCTTCTATGGTGCCCGCAGTAATCAGTCTGTAAATAGTGACGTCTTTTTCCTGACCAATTCGCCAGGCACGTTCCCTGGCTTGTGCATCAGTTGCAGGATTCCAATCTGGATCGTAAATAACAACACGGTTCGCTCCCGTTAAATTTATCCCCAAACCTCCGACTCGTGTCGTCAAAATGAACACAAAGTACGAGACGTCCTGGAAAATATATTCATGGATTGTAATCGCGAAGGGCAAAGAAGTCTAGCTCCAATAAAAACACCAACAGTATTAAACTTCTGGACGTCCTGTTGCCTCTGAGATATCGGCGTCGTGCCATCCATCCTTAAATAGGGGTAACTTTCGCGTTGAACCAGAGTCTCCAAGACGGCAAGCATCTGAAAATATTGCATAGCAGCATGTCAGTGAGTCTGTGAGTTCTGACTTCGACGCTCAAATACATTCGGGCCGTATTTCGGATCTCACTTGTCTACTTTGCGTGAAAAGTAAAACTCTGTGCCCTTGCTTCTTCCATATCTTCAGGAGAGACCTTACGACCGCCATTTTTCCGGCACGTTTCCAGTAGCCGAAGCCTTCAACGTCGGCATTAGTTACCTCCGCTTCTTCTCCGGATTGATATTCATCCACATCCTATTTTCAGAATAACACATTCATGGTTAGTGAGGTCACAGTGAATAATCCAAACCATTAAACAGATGAACATCGTTTGTCTAACAGACAACCAGTGGTTTCCATCCAAGCGTCGCCGCACGGCAAAACGCGTGCGGCAGCGCGTTGAGCCAACCAGTAGCACGGCGGTGCGATTCTGATTGGTTGAATGGTTCGCCGCACGCGTTTTGCCGCCCGGCGACGCTTGCATGGAAGCCAAGGGTAAGACTACTCACTACTGGATTGTCGTACAAATAGAGGTCGGGGTGATTGCAAATTTTTCTAAGAGCCGACAGGGCGATGAGTAGCCGTGCTCTGTATCTACCGTTTTCGGCAATGTTGTTTCGCTCGTGCAAGACAACGGACACGTCGCCAGATCGTAAATACCCTTTGTATAATGTTCGTTGCTCATCCGTTAAACTGCACAACAGCACCTAGGAGAATGAGGATGTTTATTAATCAACTGTATACGGTATCATCAAGTCTTGATCTGTAACATCCCACTACTTGACTGTACAGACCTGTTCATTTTTTTCGGGTAAACTAACGTGATGTTGGACGTCGGCCTTTGTCCTTCTGAGCATGTAAGGAGCTATAGCGTCGTTCAACATGGTTGCAACGTTTAGGGCAGTTGCTTCCTGAAGAGCAGAAGCATTTGTGTAACCACCTCTGGTAATTGGAGCTGCGAAATGTTCCATAAAGGCGGGTAAAGTACCCAGTTTACCTGGTAGTATGAAATCGAAAAGAGACCACAATTCTTTGAGAGAGTTTTGCATCGGACTTCCGGTTAGAATAATGCGATGGGGAGTAGAGAATTCTTTGACGGCCTTGCTCACCTGCGTTTTGTAAATTACAGTCAATGATTCAGAAATAAGAGAAATAGAAATGGCGATGAGGCTGGTGAAAATTTTTCAAGGAATAAAGCTCACCTTGGCGTCTGGATTCCTTATTTTATGACCTTCATCTAGAATAACATAATGCCAGTCCGTGTTGACTAGCAACTCTTTGTGAATTAATACGCCAGTGTAAGACGTCACTAGTATTCCTCCACATTTCAAACTATGCACTAAATACTCAGGATCGCCTATAACATAATAATGAGTTGTCGGTCTGGCAAAAAGTCTGATCATCCTTCATTCATCATATCCAGACTAGCATACTACTTTACCTTTGTAAGTTCCCATCTGATGTAAAGTTGCCACTCTCAGAGTTGGCCACCACTCGTGAAAGTGTTTAACCCACTGTTCTAAAAGCGTAGCTGGACAAATTATGAGACTGGGTCCTAGTCCTCGGAACCTGTATTTGGTGTGAGTGCGTTAGATGCAGGGAGGATAAGATGAAGAATATTATTGATGTAGTAAAATGTTTGACAGTCGGCTTGAATGAATTACCTTCCGCCGTCCAATAACAGCTCGCTACAATCCAGCCCAGCAAGGAAGGCGATAAGCTGCACCGTTTTTCCCAAACCCATCTCATCACCTAGTAAGCCACCCAAATTACGACCATGTAATTCCCACAGCCACTGTACCGAAACCTTTTGATATCTGGAAATTAGCGATGTAAATTATTGGGGAATGAAATGATGAGGAGAGCTTATTGCATCCGTATACACATACTTGTACAATCTTTTCCAGATGGACATCGGAACCTTGAAGAGATTGTCGACTTTATGCATCCGTTTGTTTTTTGAAAAGCCGCTATTCTCCACCCTTTGTCGGTATATCCATTCGTCACCATCATCCAAAACTGTGGTTGCCAAAATAAAGACATGTGTAACCATGTTGTGAATAAGACAGATAATGAGTAGGCTAAAAATTATCCACTCACATGATTTTGAGTATCCAGTTTTTGTCCTCAAACTTCGAACATTCTTTTTTGCTGACGATTTTTTACCCTCCTCAGCTGCTGCAAGAATTTTCGATACAGAATGACAAACTTTAAAATTAGTATCAAACCAAATGAATTACGTCTATCTGTTCAATAACTTTTTGTACCTGAATCAGGTTGCTCGTCACTCGGCAAGTATTCGCTCCCAGAATCGGAGTCTTCTTCACAGTTCTCAGAATTGATTGCATTTTCGGCACTATCAAATCGAGCAGGTACATTCGCTCCATTTGCCAAAGCCTTGCGTTTGTCTTCAGAGTCAACCAAAAGTCTATTTTTTTTTGTTGAAACGGTACACGTATCTTTTTCTGCATCATTGTCAAGGGCAAAAGATCTCTGAGGAATATTGTTGCTGCCCGAGACCTTGCTGTTCATCATGTTCGAGGGCTTTTTAAATTTCGATTGTTTCGTTTGGCAATTGGATTTAGAATTGGCGTGTAGTTTTTGCTTTTTACAAGAAACTGTATTCTTCTCTTTGCCTGGAGGATCACGCCTTTTGCAAGGCAATATCGCTTTGCGCCTGGCAAGTTCGGCTTGCTGAAAAATGTATTGTTCCAAATCCAAGAGCTGCGTCCTCTTATTGAAAGTGCTGAAAATGTGGTACAGGGAGAATGTTATGAAAAAATTCATGAAAATGGGATAGGATTCATCAGTCTCAGTTATGGAATCTCTGAGTACTTTGCCTACCCTCCATCATTTTGCTTTTGTATAACTCCGGCAGATGCTTGGAAAGGTGTAATTTCGCCTAAGCGGACTTGCTTAGCTAATTCTGCCTTGTCCGTGGCGGTTTCAGCCTTGCTTGCATCATCTGGCAGCTTCCTTAGATTCGAGAGGTCTCTGATTTGTTGAGAAACTTCAGCAACAACGCTAGATTCTGATCTAACCGAGATGAGCTAGAGAATTGAATTGTAAAAAGAAAGTAATGGCCTCGGCGAGGGGGGGGGGGGGGGGGGTGGCACATCAGACTATCGGAAATTGAAAAATAGAAAGATTTGAGCGAGCACAGCACGTATATAGTAATAAAGGAAGACAATTTACCTGGCGAAGTATACTCGAACCATCCTTGAGATCTCCACTTCCATCGATACTACTCGATTTGCCTTCGAAGCTCGCTAAACTTTCACTTTTTTCCATGATTTTGAATGTTTCAAATCAATGGAAAGCTCGGTGAATTTCATGTTCCGTATGCGATTTATTTACAAGTTATTTATTTGACTTTCTAAACTCGTACATGCTTGTCATGCCGTCATGCTCACTGAAATATGTTTTTGTGTCCTAGCCGGCTTGACACACTGAACTCTTGACAGTCAAACATGACCAAACATAACCTGTCGACGTTCTACTTTAGCCTGTGAGTATTCATAGCATAATAGGTAGAGGCGAACATCGTCTAACTTTGGGTGCGTTCCGATATGAGCTTGGAGCGCTGTCAGTGATCTTGTGTCTCTGTCACACTTCTTGATTTTTGCCAAGCTCCGTCTCTCTCCCTCTAGATTTTCAGCGCTTCAAGCGAATATCGGAACACGGCCTTGTGTGCTGTGGCAAGCCTGACTGCCTCTTGTGAGCCTGGGGGTCGCGGCGTGGATAAGAATGACGTCAATGACCAGGCGGCGGATTCAAGGGTTTGAAATGAGAGACGCGGAGACGTGGAACACATTTTTGTTGTTTGAAAAACTTTATTTGCATTTATAAATATCCAGACCACCTGGGTGAGTCGCTCATGAGCCATCTAAAAATTAACTACACAAACAGCTTACGATGTTAATCGAGTGTTTGATCTTGATTTTCTTCCACCGAGAAACAATCTCCCGGCGTGAAGGTGAAATAGATAAGACATCGAAATTATTGAAAGAATTAAATTACACAAGTTTTCATTGGAGAAGAAAGAAATAAATGAACAATTGGGGATGAGGGAACAATAAAGGAATCAGATCCAAACCCATTTGGGAGTGGTCATACCAAAGTTGAAAATTTCTGGATGACCGCGATGAGGTTCGTTCGGAAAGGTTTTCGACCAATTAAAAGCGGGTATTTTGTCTGAAAAACTGGGCCCTGAAGTAGCCTCGAACGTTTCAACTCCTTCCAAACTGGCAGTGAGAATTTTGGTATCGATAACACCGACGGGAAGCGGTTGGCCAGCGAGGTCGCCTCTGAATGCAAGTATCTCAATAAGGTCGGAGCCCGACGTTGTGGTGGAGTTGTCCAAATGTTCTTTGCCGATTGGAGCACGTCCTCGCATAAGATTACTGACTTCTTCCGCCGACGTTAGGTTCACGTGTCGCGTAGTCACCTCATCGTTCCTGGCGACCGCAACTTCGCGTATCGCCCCGGCAACTTTTCTGATCTCCTTAGACATCGGCGCACCGGTGCAAGCCACGAAACCAATGTTGACGAAGTCCTTCGAGTAGTCGACGGCGTGCGTAATGCCTGGAAGTTGTTCAACCAGCCAAACTGAGCTCAAACGGGGATCGACGGCCAACCATTGAAAGCTCGTAGTTCCACTGCTGTACAGGGCTAATAGTCTCGACCAGGAACGTCCGTCGGTCGCTAGCCGATTCACAGACATCACGCGCGCCGCAAGCGCTAGCTGAAACCAACGAGATTATCGCATCACTCATTGGTACTTATTGTTATTCGCGAAAATCCGTTGTTATACAAACAAAGCTAGCGCGCTCGACTTAACAAAACGTCGCTATTTCTTTGTATACACTGACCTGTTCTTTGGGATTCGTGCGACTTCGCGCGCCACGGTCCTCGATCGCCATAGGTGTCCCAGCTACTACGAGTTCACGGCCTATGCCATGCACCGCGTAATACTCGTCCTGCGAGGACAGAGCTCCTGGATAAGATGCCATGACGATCGATCGCCCAGGTACGAGCTGAGAACCTTTCGTCGGGGATAGGTGATACCCGAGCTTGTATCTTTTCAGAAGCCGCAGCATTTTTCCGAACCTGTAAAATTTCATGATATACATTAACGTTGTTTCGACTATACCTATACCTATATCTATATTGACGATGATCTATACTCCATTCTGTACCCACGTGATTCCGAGCTGCGTGAAAGCACAAGCCTTGATATAGACGTACGTTCAATAAATATTGGAATGTCAAGGTTTAGATTTCCGAGTATAGAGGCCATTCCACGTGAAACGGATCAGCCACCTCTCGGATATTTTTTTTTAATTTCGCATGTCGATCGTCCACGGCGAGTTGGATTTTCGTGCCAAAGGATTTTCTAATTAGTGCAAAATTCGTTGAGTTATTTGCATAGACAAATTCGAGCAAGATTCTTTTAGAAAATTCATAACACCGTCAAAAATGATGCTGGACTTAAGGGGGGTGATACATGTAAATTAAAAAAAAAAAAATTTCTAACATTCGATTGCTCAACATCTTGAGAATATCGTCAGAAAATTTTAAAGCGCAATTCTGAATTTTATAGATGCTGCAGCCTTGTGAAAGTTGAGCGCTTCGCGCGTAGAGCAGGTATAACGGCGCGCGCTGGCAAACTATTATGCGTTTTTCTCGAAACAACATTTTCGAAATCTGCGGCAGCGATAAAAAATAAACTATTCAGCCGATTCATTCGGATCAAAGTTTTTCAGATAGATAATTTCAAACCCTCGTCGATGAACCCAAATGTTCAATAAAAAATTGAATTGAAAAATTGTTTTTTGGATAAAGAACACGAAAATTCTTGGTGAAAATCGCATTTTTTATTTCTGAGTCCCGCGATTATTGAAATTATACTTTTTTACGTTTTTTTTTTAGGTTTGCGTAGTGCGCGTTGACCTTAACGGTTCCACAGGCCTGGGAAAACGCTTTTTTTCACATCTTCGAATGTTTAATGAACTACTCCGAAAATTTGAAAATGAATGGTTCAATAGTTGTGTTGAAAATGAATCCCGAAATTTCGCCTCGTTTTCTACCATTTACATGTATCCTCCCCCCTAATTTTGTTTTTTCGTTCACGCGGAAAGTCGATCCGTTTCATGTGGAATGGCCCATGTACACACGCATTATGGCTACAGGCTTACGGTGCAGCGGTGTTATGGGCTAGCGCGATGAGCGGATCGCCGTTACTTTTGTTCAACAGCTTAAGAAACGACATTCCCTTGAAAGTTGCGCTAATCTCAGGCTCTTTGTTCCCACTTTCGAAACACGAAAGATCAGACGCCATTGCAAGCCACAAAAAATCGTCAGCTGCAATTTCGACCGACTGTCTGCTCCGGCGGACGGCGAACCTCCAGCCGGCTTCCATGCCGTCGAGTTGGGCGTAGAACAAACGGACCATGTGCCAGTACGGATCGTCATTTGCCAATCGGTCAGCCCGTTCCCTGTTGTAGTCGAAGTTTTCTCTCAGCTGTTGCCGAATCTTCATGCATGCTGACGCTTGGTCCTCGCAAGGAACTTCTACGGTGTTGTGCCAATGATGGTGAATCAGCTGCCAGGTCAAGCTACCCTCAAGAAGGCCTGCGGAATATGCCTGAACAATATCTGGGTATTCTTCGGAAGATTCTATCTCTATGATAGACCAGCTGAAAGAAGATAACGAGAATTGTACACTTCGATTAAGAGTAGATCTCGGTTATTATACTATAGTTAAACACGTATATCTACGATAAGAAGTTAATGGGGAAGTAATGATCGGATATATTTACCCCGTATGGTGCATTCTGGTGGTGTAATAAGCACGGGCAGCGCCAGATGGAATGGCGTTCAAATCATTTCCTTGTCCCCAAAAGTCGATCCTGTATCCCCCGTTTGGTTTCCACGTAACAGTGGCCGCGTAAGTACCGTCATTCTCAACACTATAATGAAACACCATTGCATGTTAAGATCGAGTCACTCCGGAATTGATGTACCCTATAATAATGAGAAATCTTTCATACGTACTGCCCAAACTCGCCGAGGATGATAGCGCCGATACCTAGGAGGGCAACAGCGACGAGTATGTAGGTGGATATCCGCGTTTGCAGCCACGAGGCCCCGACCACCTTCAGCATGGCTCATTAGTGTAGCAACACACCCCGGTCCAAAGGAAAATTAAAAAAAACACAACACTGCGTTCTCAACCCATCGATTACAAGCTCTGACGCCCAGCCGTGGCCGCTTCTGTTAAGAAGTTGCCCCTTTAGTCCTCCTTGCGGGTGATTATATTTCTCTGTAAATCAGCCAAAAGTACGACGTTTTATTGTAGGTACAGTTATCGTGGAGCTTCGAATCAGGTGATCAGTTATCCAATGGTTGGGAATACAAAAATTGGAAAAAATATTGAAAAAATAAAAAAAAAACATCAAAAACAAATACCAAAGTCTTCGCATCTACCAATATATCCATACCTATGTATATATACATTTATAATAAGTACGGCGAGCGATATAATGCGAAGAAGACTTTCGAGCGCGCCTAGGTGCCAAAAAGTGTTGAGTGTGGTGGAGCTAGTTTGCGTCATGGTTTTTTTCTTTCCCAAACGTAAGAGCGACGTATCAATGGAGAGTTGACTTTGCGAAATACGCATGTTCGAGCGCAAATAGTTTAATTATAAGTAGAATCAGGCGCGGATACAGGGGGGGGCGGGGGCAATAGAGCGATGCCCGCCCCCGCCAAACCTTAGGGAAGAGGGACATTTTTTAAATAAAGACAAGTTTTGATACGCGCCCAATGCGAATAATATTAATATGAACAAGATGTTTTGTTTTTGGGAAAAAAAATGCCTCCTGAAATCTGAATCCACCTGAGTCCGCCACTGAGCGAATAACGTATAAAGGTGCGAAAATCGTCCATACAAACCGGAGGGCAGTTATATAGGTATACGTATGCAGGTATTGGGCGGCGATATCGTAGCCAGGTGTAAGCCTTGTATACATACATAGCGCGAGTTTTCTATTCGCGTCTAGAAAAACACCGTGTTCGTACTACGCGGTATAGTATATATATATATAGATATAACTCGGCTGACGGCTTTAATAACTGCCAATCGGGAGCTGATTTACATACATCGACTGGAAGTAAATAATGAAGTAATTCTAATTGGCCTCAAATACATCTAACCGCTTTAATTGAATTTACAGTTTAAAAAAAAAAAAACTTCGTAAGGCGCTCAGACTCGTCATATGACACGTATCTATACCTCACTCTCTCCTTCCCCTCTCCCTCGCTTATATTCTAAATGTGTACAAGTATACATACGACAATATGAATTCAATAATTTCCCAATAATATACGCCGCCCTATAGGAAGCTGCAGTAAATATGTATGTATACCTGTTACAATTGACCCAGGCATATTGAAATCGGTTTGTAGCCTCTATTTTCGCACGAAATACGAACATGTTTTTGAACGTATGTGTTCGGAATTGAATTTGAATTTGCGCAGTGTTGGCCTTTTTTGCGTTTTCGACGCCTGGGCTCGGATAATAATCGAAATGTGTCTCTTTCGCACAAAAGTAGGTGGGCGACTAACGATTGCCCTTAAAGAATCGTCATTGGATACAGGTTTGCTCTTGTGCGCGAATCTTCTGCTGGACCGTAATTCGACTGTAACTTCTTTTCTGAGGTTGAGCAAACGACGTAACTTCATATCTTACCTTAGATTATCGACGTAAACGTCGTGAACCAATATTTTCCTTGTAAGTACAACGGAAAGTGCAGGGCGTATAAGTTGAACATACACACGTATATACATGCAGTATTCGGATTCTCTTCAGCACGGAAAATTCTGAGTAAGCGCGACAGTTTGATTAAGGTGCTTCCCTACCCAATTCCACAAGACCCGAAAACATTGGGATGTAAAACGGTTTTAAAAACGTTTCACAGGGATTTCTTCTCGATTTTAGCCGAAATCGAACATGTTTTGGACCGTACGCGTGTTCGGAATCGCACATATAATTGCGCGACGTATTTTGTTCTTTTGATTTCGGTGCCCAAGCAGAGATATTCCGTTTAATAGCACCTTCTGCACGAGTTTATCCCAATGTTTTCAGGTCTGGTTGAATTGGGTAGGAAAGCACCTCTACGTTCAGCTCACAGTAAGTAAATTGTATCGAATGTGCGGAAAATATTTGTCTCGCGACAACAGCAGTAAATGCGGTTGTACTAAGGCAAAGTCGTATTTTTCTCGAGGTATCGTATATCGGTGACTATATAAACGTAGCTGCAACTGCTAAAATTGCAAAACCGCTTGTCACTGTACGTTACACGTACGTATACAGTTGAAAAACGCTCTCGCCGAAGTTCATCCAGTTAAGAATTTTATTGTAGTCGACATGATTTCGCCAAACACACGCGTGCCGCACGGCTAGACTCGGGGTTTGGTTAGGAGCGTCTAAGTGTATATTTTTCAAGGATTTTTATTGACAAATTTTCTCCACTTATCAGACAGACGCGCCACGTTTCGTTCTATTTCCAAGCCGGCGCGTCTCGACGTGGAGTGCTGACGGCATAAATTTAGCACCAGAGCAGCGAAAAAAATAAGCATACCTATATGTATACATAATATATATATACATATGTATATATTCATTCCAAACAACACTTAGCCAGCCGATTTCAGTTACGCGCCCTTTTTGTTTCTGGCCCCTCAAATGTCATGAGGGAAGCCTTTTTCGGAATGCAAATTTTTTTAAAATGAAGAAAAAAAATATAAGGAAAATTTTGCCCACGATTCTGCGAGTAGGAGGTTGTTCTATATCATCAATAGGATTTTTGTGATTTTTTTCATAATTTTAAGAAAGGTCCTTTTTTTAAGAATGAAAAAAATCTCGTAGCCCCGGAAGCGTTAATTTGAAAAATCCAAGAAAAATTTGAAACGTTCTCCAGGCATAGAGTATTAACATATAAAATGAAAAGTCAAATCGGAGATGTTGAGGTCTGGAGCCGTGTCGAGTTGACGTGGACAGCTCCATATAATATAGGTATTATATGTCGAGAACTCGGAGATTAGGTGCAAAGCTTACGTTAGAAGATGCGTCTGCAGCGACGATGCATATAACGGCACGGAATAATACAAAATTGCAGGCAGACGACAAATTTCCATGTAATTACGAGTGAAACTCTCTTCTATTTATAGCACGGCGCGACCGCGGCCGCCACGCTTATTAGCGATATCACTCTGTTTAAGATCAAGTGACAAGTACTGCGCTGATACCCACATCCAACCACGCTGCACATATACATGTCTATGTGTCCATACCTACGCGGAATCACCTGGTGATGGTTATCGATGAATATCTATATTATACTATAGTTATATAATTATCATATTTCCGAGCACTAATCCGCGCGTGTCAGCCCATGTCCACGACTCAGCTGTTACATACGAATTTACGAATACGAAGCGGATACATACGAATTTCTAATCGCAACTCCCCGACAATTGACAAAGGTCGTCCGACCCGAGGAGGAAAATGAATGAAATAAACCATAGAATTCTACACTGCGCGGGTGGGCAGGGGGCTATTGTCAGGCGTCTCGTCCTATATACGGCCACCGACCCCTGTGCAACGGAGTTCAATCACCAGCTCGTCAACTTGGGGTCATTGTTATAAATTTCGGAACCCGCACTATCGTTACAGGTATGCCGATTGAAGCTCGGACTCATCGGAGAAGCCCAGACCTTATAGTATACGGATATACCGAGGTATAATAAATATCAAACATGTATATATGTAGGTGTAGGTATACGTATACATATGCACGCACGCGGAGCGAGATGGCGACCATTAAGCGACTGGGTGGTTTCCGCAATTTATCCATACCGCGTGTTTTCCATAATGGGTAAACAATATACAGCGTTTTATGATATGTAGCGGAAAAAACATGGGTCAGTAGATTACGTGGGTCGTAATGCAACGTCACTACACCCTGGGGCCTGCAGCGGGTCGGGAAGAGAAATTCCTTTGTGTTGGAATATGCGAGAGCGTTGAAAATTTCCATTGCCTAATGCAACGCAAGGTTCGATATCTACAGAGTTGTATCGGCACACAACTCCGCTTGTTTTCGAAATGCGTCATTGAATTGTTTCCCTACGTACACCTCGGTAATTCGGCATAGGTAGACAGAAAAAATGAGGGTAATGAAACACGTGCGAGTTATAGAGAGGCGTCAGTCTGTCACGGTATTGAATTCGAATATACGGGACGGTTTCGCGGAGACGCTCTACCTTGACATTATTCGTGCATATAATGTGCACCATGGTATATGTCACTATGATATGTGTAGTCTATTTACGTTCGCTTACCCAAAGGAGTGCTAGCTCTTGTCGATCTGGCGCTAAGACAAGTAAAATCAATCCGCACATAGAGATCACATTCCTCACAAGAATTGCTAGCGCGATCTGCCCGGATGTGCCTTCGACCGTGGACCAGTTGCTCCGACACTGAGTACCCGAAGCCACAGACGGCGCGCGCGTGCCCACCAGGTCTCCCTCTTTTTCCTCCTCTCCCCACTGCCGATCCCGCGACCTTCTCGGTGCGGCAACGACGTGCCTACGGTGGCCCCGATGGTGGGACTTGGCTACCATCCACGACCATAAACTCTATTTCCTTGGTTCACCGTCCGAACTCCGTGACGCGCTAACTGCACACACGTGCAGCGCGCGCCTACGCATACGATATGATATAATTAATAGGCGCGCGAATGCATATGGGAAAAGGGAGAAGATAGCCTCGATATGCTTATACGTATGGCTGTTCTCGGAGTTATCGAGACTTTCGGGGATTCCCCGCCATACGGTAATGTCTAACTTTAGTTGTATGTCAATGTTTTTCATGTCGTCTAAATGAAAACTTGTATCAACAGTTCGCTCGAGGCCGTCCGGGGAACGACATAAATTACATCGTTGCGCTAGCTATATGCGAGGTTCTGTGAATTGATACTATAGTAATAATAATAACTAATCATAATTACTTCCAATCGAATTTAATAACTCACTCCGTCTCCAGTTGCGTCCCAGTACGTCTAGCCTTGCCCTCGCCCTCGCTTCTCGCTCCTCGGTCTTTCCATCGCCCTGCACCCGCATGTTTCTGGGACAGGGTACATGCGACAATGTTATACACACTTGTACCTTACATACCGTGTATGTACGTATTTACATACGTACGTAATTGTTTACATGTCACGCGCTGTACGTCTTAGCGTATTATCTATATCGACCGTATCAGTCGTTGTCTCGTATGTACAGTTGATCGTCTGTTACACTCGATTATACACATGTATCTGCGTGCATGGACAGGGGGGCGGAGGCCGCCGACGACCGCGTAATAGATATCGTGTCTCTTTCTCGTACGTTCGTTACACGCACTGTACGTATGTACACGTATGCATGTACCTATAGATTGGAATTATTCCAGTTGCGTGAAAACTGAAAAATGCTTTTCAACAAGTCATAAGAAATCTGAATGAAGTTGTATGATCTTACATAAGATCGATTGATCGAGTCGTTAGCTATGGCTCAAAGTCTATTGATATCATGTGAAGTCACGGAATAACTCGTATACCTAATTACCTATACATAAGAGTCGCGGGTGAATAGCCCTTCGAGACATGCGGTCAATAATTGATAAGCAAGTTCATCCGCAGAAACGAATGTCCTATCATTGTGACCACGTTGAAAATATTTTTCGGCAAGCATTTGCATGTGGAATGTAACGCCTATATATATACCGTCAAGTCAGAATCGTATACAGCTACATCAAATTATTTGACAAGATTTGACTCATAACCGCGCGATTTTTCTCTTCTATATCGTTGAACGATGACGCACCGATACATGGTACAGCGTACGCATGCATATACTGTATGTGTAACATATATGCTCTATAAGTATATAGGTATAAAATATATACCACACATTGCGTCAGGTTGTGAAACAGTTCACGACCAGTAATATTCCTTGTCTGATACGACAATTAAAAACGTCATTATTATTGTTATGACAATTATACGGCGTGAAAGTATATACCGCGTGGCATGCATACTCGCGACGATGCTGCTTCTTTGCGGCGGACCTCTGCCGATTGTGGGAAAGAATTTCGGATGCGTTCGACCGGCCATGGTCTCCGTATACTATATGAGTCGGCTGCTCGGTTCAAGAGACCGCTGCAAGGCATAAATTCGGACAAGAAAGGTCGCTCGTATATACCTGGTACGCTGCACAATGCACGGTAAACATATGGCAATGGGAGGTCCCCCGATCCCCTCTCTAATTTCTCGGCAAATTTTCAGCGGAATCCAGTTATACCTTGTGGGTCCAGTACTGGTCGCAAAACTTATGGTCCTCACTCAGTACCAAGAGCAGAATAGCTATAGATAAAATACATCATCATAAAATACTATACCTCCAGGTAAATAGGTATACCTACACTCTATACATATATACATTCGTGAAGTGTGAAACGGATGTGTATATATACGTATCGGTATACATACCTATATATTGTACACGATTAAAACCGTCAACATTACGATTAGGATATTTCAAGACATATGAGTTAGCCGGTCACGTCCCGTTTCATCATAATATTCCTATATATAGCATAATACATATTTATGTATAAGCCATAGCCAAAAGTCATAAGCGTGGAATTTCTTGATTGCGGTCTTCGAAAGGTCGTACCGTCGAGAAGGAATGCAATATTTCTCTGCCGGAATGCGCCTCGGAGTCTATTGGTAGTTGGTATTTACATATTCCGCGCGGCAGTCTTCTAATGGACTCGAATCGCTCGGAAGTTTCGCGTTCACGCGATTCAGATGCGTGGGTGAGGGTGGCTATTGGTACTCGCCAATACATATACAGAGAGTATTCGTAGATCCGGGTCACTTATTGAATGAATCTGTGTTCAATTCATTGCGAATTCATTGTCAAGCATCAACGAGTGACCCGCATCCACGAATACTCATGGTATATACCTCTCACTCTCACGCCTCAACATTTTTAATCAAAAATCAATTAATGCCTTTTGTGGGTCTGAATTCCTTTCATTCCTTGCGCAGGTATTTTGCAACAAAAAAAAATCAATGGCTATAGTTACACCCTGCAGGTAATTTCAATCTTAAAAATTATTCAAATGCAATCAAGCAGCCCCGGGGCTCTGCAACGTTCTGTTCAATTATCCACCGTTAACCGCATCGTCGGTAGTGATCTCCGATCAATTGCGAAGGATAATTTCACAGATGTGTTATCAACACAGCTCCTGTGGTCTAATGGTGTTCGTTAATAATGCCAGGTCACAGGTGTCCGTATTCCGCGCTGTGATAATGAAATGTAGTAGGTAAAGCATGAAACGTAGGTGTGTAAGGATCGGCGAAACGTGGGAAAGCACCTTGTGCAGACTCCGGAGATCCTCCGGACGCGCAGGCGTCCTTATTCTCGAGGACGTCCTATATCGTTCAGCAGAAGAGTCACGGTCTTTCGGACGCGCGGCAGCTGGGAGTCGCGATCCGAACTTTGTACCGGATGCGACGAGGAGTTCCCGACGCCGAAGTTTATCAGCAAAGTGAGCTGCTTCAGAAATTTGCAAAAATTTCAACCAACGATCGAATAGTTTCATTCACTACTTTTGAGATCAGAAGTGCTGGAGGTCCATACAAATTCCGAATAAAGTAAAGTATTCACTTACATAGGACGAAATCCTTCGTGAAAATGAGAATTCTCCTTCTGCTTGTCGCGGTTGAGATCTCCCTGATTCTATCGGAGCACGAAAGTCACCCTGGAATACAGAATCATCTTAAGATTGCTGAAAATGGGGTAGAAAATAATCGCGTACATTCGGTACCTTTGGGTTCCGAGTCTACTTTTCACTGGAGGTGCTTATTTCGCTACAATTATTATACGAGTATTCATATCGATACGTTCGCCGCAAATATTTTCACCTGGTACATCGGTATATTTACCGGATAACTAGAGGATAAAAAAAAATATATATATTTTCACCGCGTGACGAAGATGCATATAGATTAGAGTGATAACTCTTTCACCGCAAACTCCCAATTTTCAGTCTCACACCAAAATTTGGTAGTTTTCAGTATTTGAGTAAGCCTTACAAAATTTGGGCACGATCGCAGAACTCTGAAAGGTCGCTCAAGAATTTCAAAGATAATTTGATTCATCAAACATCGATTTTTTTTTTTTCTTCATCTCAACTCTCACCCTCTATATTTCTTCATCATCAATATTCATAGAAGTGCTTAGAATTTTGGGCGAAAATATTAATATTTAGAGGCACAGGAAAGATCGACCCTTAATATTGATATTTAGAGATCGCTCGAAAGCTTCGAAGAGATTATCATTTAAATATGAAACATTCTTGAGCGGCCCCTAAATATTAATATTTTTTCCCCAAATTTTGAGCACTTCCATGAATATTGACCACGAAGAATTATAGACGGTGAGAGTTGAGATGAAGAAATAAAGAAAATCGATATTTGATAAATCAAATTATCTTCGAAATTCTTAAGTGAACTTTCAGAGTTGTTCGATCGTGCCCAAATTTTGGAAAGCTTACTCGAATACTGAAAACTGCGAAATTTTGGTGTGAGACCGAAAATTGGGAATTTGAGGTGAAAAATTTGTTACCCTAATACAGATAGTAGTTCATAATTAACATTTGGACGTGAAAATTCGTAGGATCAACTTGGCGGATGCAAGGATCATGGTAGAGGTCCACTACGTCGGAGACGAGAACTCATGGTTCGCGGTCGGATTTTCTGATTACGGGGAATTGAAACCCGCCGATTATTGCATTTTGTGGGCAGGCTGGCATCGCGAGATCAAATTACAAGTAACCTTATTCTTGATACCTAGCATATGCAATATTGAAAAAGAAAACCAATTCTCAGCTACGATGTACCGATACACCGTGCCTATACAGTATTTCAAATAATCAATCAATTCATTATATTCCAGGACGTCTCGGCTGATCAGGATGGCAAGATTCACGTCGATCAGCAGCAGGACTGCGAGGATTTCTTATGGAAGAGGCGAGGAAACGTAACAAAGTTTTCGTATTCGAGAAAATTTGACACATGCGACAACGAGGACTACGTTATCGAGGTATGCCATCAGGATTTCCACTCAAAACGCATGCAAATTGAGATCCTAACTGTATGCAGGTAAAGCTGCGCAAACTACACACCTGTTTTTGATGTCTTCTCATAGGATGGGACAACGCATATAGTCTGGTTGAAGGGCGAAGGCCCGTTGTACTCCATCGCCGGTCTGCAAATATCAGACGCAAAGATGACGGGTATGTCGAGAGCGCAATTGCCCAGGGTGGCCCCTCACGGAGCGTTGGTACCTGGGGACTCCTGGAGTTTAGAGCTGTTAACAAACCAGGTCAAAGTTTCGAGCGATGAGACGACCTACTGGTGCCATGTACACAAGCTTCCGTCATCCCTGAGAGACAAGTAGGTATACTTTGAATAATTGCATGCGAAATAACGGACAACGACGAATCTCACTCATCGCCACTTCGCAGGCACCACATCCTCAAGTTCGGTCCTGTGATCCAAGAGGGTAACGAGCACTTGGTTCATCACATGGAAGTGTTCCACTGCGCTGGTCCTGCTGACCGACCCATCCCTTTGTACACCGGCCCCTGCGTTAGTCCCGAACGACCAAAGCAAACTCAGGTCGAGCATACGTATAGGAGATCGCGTTGATATAGTAATTGCAGGAGAAAGGAAGGGACAAATTAAATTCTGCCTGATCCCGCCCGCAGGTATGTCAGAAGGTTTTGGCAGCGTGGGCGATGGGAGCTGACGCATTCGTTTATCCGGAGGAAGCAGGGCTTCCGATCGGCGGCGAAGAATTCAACCGATACGTGATGCTCGAGGTTCACTACAACAATCCTGAACTTCGTTCAGGTCAAGTCGATTCCTCGGGGATTCAGTTCGTCCTTACGAAAACACTACGGAGATACGACGCGGGTGTGATAGAACTCGGGCTCGAGTATACCGATAAGATGGCAATTCCCCCGGGTCAGGTGAGACTAACGTGAATTCTTTCGGCAGGTGAATACTTCGCGCATAACATATCCATGATATTTGACATTAGGAAGCCTTCACTCTGTCGGGTCACTGCATCGCCGAGTGCACCGGGGTCGGTCTGCCGCGGGAAGGAATCAAGATCTTCGGTTCTCAGCTCCACACGCATTTGCTGGGCACCAAAGTTGCTACGCGGCACGTTAGGGAAGGGATCGAACTGCCGATTCTCAACCACGACAATCACTATTCGACGCATTTCCAAGAAATCAGGCTGCTCCCGAAGCACGTTACCGTATTACCCGTAAGTTCTTCTATTATTTATTTATTCATAAGTTTCTTAGAATAAAATGTCTCACGAGCTATAGTCCCTACAATATATCTTTACACGCGCGACTCATTCCCACTTACAGGGCGATTCCTTGATAACAACATGCACGTATAACAGCGAGGGCAGAGCGAATGTAACATTGGGTGGGTTTTCAATATCAGACGAAATGTGCGTGAACTACGTCCATTATTATCCGAGCACAAGACTAGAGGTATGATATCAAACAATTTCAGTCCGACAATGGATAGATCCCCGATCCAGTATCACAAGATGATTGGGTGATAGATAAATGAACGTGAGCTTTAAGTTTACGAATTTTCCGAATTTTCCTAGGTATGCAAGAGCGCAATCAGCAACGATGCATTAAGGACGTACTTTCGTTACATGCAAGACTGGGAAAGCCAGCCAACTTCGAACAGGAAAGTAATATCCGAGAATTACCAGAGCATCGAGTGGAGTAAAGTTCGAGTAGCTGCCTTGCACGATCTGTACGCGGCTGCACCGTTAGGTACGTATAAGATGCATCCTATAGTATACCTATACGTATCTCCTTATTCCTATAAATTCGCAAGGCGGACTGTAATCCTTTCATATAAATGACCGGGCACAACGATCATCGTAACATTGTTCATACCGCGTAAACTGGATATGTCTTCTTTATGCAGGTATGCAGTGCAACAGATCCGATGGCTCGCGGCTACCGGGTCTTTGGGAGAATGCGGCATCCACGCCGATCCGTTTGCCTTTGGCACCTCCGGTTCGTGACTGTCTTAGCACTTACACAACGCGTAATCATTAGGCAATAGACAAACTCAAGACGTTGGAATGGCGAAAACCATTATGTCACAGAAGAGATCTACTATACAAAGAGTGTATTCAAATTCATAGACAGCTATATGTATAAGACTGTTCCTCACGCGATGCTTATTATACACGAAATATATTAAATCAATGTTATGAGAAGTTAAAATTTCTGAAAATCATTTTATGCATTCCGGACGATATTCGGCCTCCCCGTTCCCATCTTCAGCCTCGCTCAGACCTAGCGATATTATCAACATACGCAGCGGTAACGTGAAAAGAGTGTAAGCAAATCATGTATCCAACACCATATACTATATATGTATGTGGTTTTATATACGACGCTGTTGAATCGTTATTTTGCCCATCGCTCGTGTAGAAAATATTAGCTCTAGACAAACGAAGCGCTGATGTAACGTTTTTGACAGTCAAGAAAAAAATATGACTCTAGGGCATCTGAGATATTCCTTTGAAAATATCTGCGCTTTATAAAATGCTAAGATGTTTCTTCAAACTTATTCTTTCGAACGAGCGCGCAAGAGTACTAAAGTATAAGAGCACTTTGATAAAGCGTGATCAAAACAAAGTCGTGAAACACCCGAGGGGAATCCCGAGGCTATACACTTCGATGGGGAAGTCTAAGGCCCGAGTTTCACGCTATCACATACAGGTGTCCGTCTTCTGTGAAACAGAAATCGATGGGCTTATTATTTGGTGAATAAAGAACGAAGAATCTTTGGAAAGATTACAAATGTTGTATATTGTTATAATATGTATAACTATGTATACTTCGTCCAGTACATTTTCATTTTATAGCTACATCAGCTACGCGTCGTAAGTCATACGTAAAGTTAGAACGAATATCGTAGATAATCGACTGATCCTTTGTCTTATTTTCTCATCCCGTATTTGAATGTATATATTATATTACAAAATGATGGATGCATCAAATTATGCATCTAGTTGATATAAAATTAAAAAATATTCAATATATTATACGATATAATACACGGCGATATAATATAGGCATTACAAATTATGTACTTGTCTTTGCGAATGTCTACTTTTTTCAATTATTTTGCCTTCTTTCTTCTCCCTGCCTCTGCGTATATTGTCTGGAGTAGTGACAAGTTTAGATTTTTTTCTTCAAAGTTGGATGGAACGTAGATCGGACGACTTCCGACACAAAGAAAAAAGAAGATGACGATATCAAGTATATTTACGTATGTACGTATCTTACCGTTCGTAATTACACTTGCAAAACCCTATAATATTATATATGCTAGAAGGCGTTCGAACACTCATTTCTCCTCCGATTAAACTACGTGAGAACTTGTATTACAAATTAATAACGTTCCCATATTTGGCAGCTTGGTACGTTTTTTTTTTTTTC
The DNA here is from genome assembly GCA_963978835.1 of Tenthredo scrophulariae. NCBI lineage: Eukaryota > Metazoa > Arthropoda > Insecta > Hymenoptera > Tenthredinidae > Tenthredo > Tenthredo scrophulariae. Next base: position 267,486 of record OZ022229.1, read on the forward strand.
TCGTTAATACAATATAAAAAGAACGAAAGGAAAAAATACCCACAAGCACACTCTGGCAATTTGCCAAAAAATTTCACAGTAAAAAATATATAGATCATCCCAGTTATTCATCTGGTGTGTTTCGTCCTGGTTTCAATAAAGTACGTCTCATTATATCGCGAAAGCAGACCGGAGTCCTCGGACCTCGAGGATAGCTGCAATCTCATTACTATTCCTAAATACCTTTATATTATAATAATATACATGAATTACGATATAGAAGTGTAGAACCAATGAAATAGTTCATAGAATTAATAAATGCTATAATCATTCTCGTCAACGTTAGATTCATCTGAAAAAAGAAAACATTCTCTCAGAAACTGATTTCCCGTCTTTCTGATCGAGGCCGCAGCAAAGACGTCGTTGACCCTTAGTACGTGTTAGACTAGAGTATTCAAATGATTTTGTTACAGGTGCGTTTGTAGGAAGCAATATAATATCCCGGCTTGTGCCATAACGTCAACGGTTCCGGCGGCAAGCGGGTCCCGACTCTTTGCATCCGAACGGGAATGGGTCCCGGGTCGGAGAAGCGTGGGTCCAAATACTGTGGCCAGGTTGTGCAGAGACATTTTGTTCTGAGCCTCGTGCTTGTTCACACGGATCAGGTGGGCCAGGAGAAAGTCTACAACAGCTTTATTGACGGGAGGCAGACTCTCGTGGACCCTTTTTAAGGCAGTGCCCCTCGACATCTCGCCAGATTGAAATGCATCAAGGAAGGCGGGGTACAGGGCATCGGTGAACAAGGCTTCCGGCATTTCGCGGAGGTATAGTTTCAGGACGCCAGTTACTGAGTGAACGTCCACCTGTAATTTTCAATTCATTTAATAGAGAGAATGAGAAGAAGTAGACGGAGAAGGTGAACTTTGCGTCGTACTCACCTCTTTGAGAAGTTGTTCAGCTTCGTAAGCATTACTTTCGAAGGATTTACGAAGTTTTACTAGATCCGAAGCAGAGCCGGAAACTCTGTACAATCCAACTTCACCAACTCCCCGTCGTTCCACTTCACGGACGCAGGCTGTTACTATAAACGGCACGTCGCGTTTTTCTCGCCTTGAATAAATCAGTAATTATATTTATAACTCACAGTCATCTATGAATTCCATGCTTTTTATTTGTTTTCTACATGATATTTATTCCCAATTGTACTGACTTGCAGACTTGTTGAATCTTTGCTCCGAATAGTCCCTGAGGTTTGGCCGAGGGCACTCTTCTTAGGGTAACTTCGCTCGGGACAAATCTTAGAGCGACGTCAAGAGTAGCAGGACCAAGGCTGAGAGCCCTCTCTACTTGGTCAGACTGAAGCCAAGATCTGCTAAGTCGTTGGGTACATTTACCTCTGAGTACAGCCCGCGAGCCACACTCTTCGTACAGTAATATTCGCACGTTTTGACTTCCTTCTAGTTCAACAACGAATGTTTCGCCTGGATCAAACAGGGACAATTAAAATCATTATTCCATATGTCGGATCGCATGCATGCAATCTGATAATCCCAAAAGCTTGTAATAGATGAGCAGCTCTCTACAAAGTGGACAAATTTTGAATATAATTTGCAGTTTGTCCAGGATTCGTATTTTCGACCATTTATCAATCCTGCGATATACAGTGATGCATATCACTGATTTACCACCCTTCAACGCACACCTACCCCAGGTCGGCGCTTGACCCCTAGCGATCCGGCTCTTGGCTCGCTTGAAGTAGTGGCCATAGCTATCGACCTCCACAGTTACGTAAAGATCCCCGGCCCTATCCAGTCCAGGGGGGGTCAGACCTAGCAACGTTATGTGAAAATCGCCAAGCAGCAGACTTTCGTCTCTCCCTGAGCGCAAAAGATAGCTCCCCATGTCTGTTTGCAAGTAAGTCCGACACGCTGTGACCCAGGCTTGCAACTCATACATGGACAGCGGTAACGGTCCCGGAGGTTGGCCACCCTGTAAATTTGTTTTTTTTCAATTATGAGTCAAACAGGTCGACGAATGAACTGAGCTATGATTCCTCAAGTTTCAAAGTACCTGTTGCAACGCCTCAACAGCCTCCACCCACTGTGCCCGTTCAAATTCGCTGGATAGGAAAAAGGTGTATGAATTGTGGGCCCGGTGTTGTCCTCGTTGTGCCACTCTGAGCACTAAATTCGGGGAAGCCAATACCAATTGAGCCTCGAGTTCAGCCAACTTTTTGCGATTTTTTTCCGACCCTCTACTGCCAATGCGTATTCTCTTGTCGTCATTCTTTTCTTCCCATAAAATTTGGTCCCTCACAGTGCACACCTGGGATCTGCCGGGAAAAAAGAGTCAAGATTTGTTAGCGAATGGTATCTGAGCAATAAGCAAGTAGCGAAAAGCAGGGACGCGGTGGATGAGATTTGGGTATGCAATAATAGCAACATACCGCAGAGATACGACATTCGCCGGGCTAGCTTCTCGCGGTTCGCCGCTATCTTCTGAGACCACAGCCTCACCCAGTGGCACATACCATTTTAGTTCGAAGGTAAACTTGTCTCTACCAGAGGCCTTATATTTAGCGCAAGCAATGACGTCGTTGAAGAGGAAAAGATGTCGCAATTTTCTATGGCCGTCTGAAAGCTCAACGACAAATGAATTCTTCACCAGTCTTCTTTGGGCACGGTCATGGCTCTGGAAATGACGAATATTATTATTTTGAACTACACATAACAAATGGAATACAATTTTTCGAAGCAAAACGACGGCGATACTCACGGGAAACATTGATTTTGTTTGAATGATGTTGAACTCGTCGAGGAAATGCCTAGTCATGGCCAAGGCCTCGGACAGAGGAGTGTGGTCGGCGTGAGTCGACGGTGTATGTTTCAGAAGATCCTGAAACCAATGAAATGAAATGGAAAAACAATTTTATTTTCTCTTCCAGCGTAAAAGGTCAATGGCGTGAATTTGAGAGAAGCTTAATCACTCACGTGCAGCACAAGAGCATTCTTTTGAACACGGGCAACGGGCTTGTGGAGGAGATCTTCCAGGGAAAGGCCCTGCCCCTTGGGCAACCCCTTCAACCTAATATCCTTTGTAATCTGTCCAAATTGAGCGGAATTAGCGCTACATCGGCGTACGGTGTCCGTTGCGCGGGCATAGTTGTGCAGAAAGGCTCCGTACAGGCCTATGTTGCTCGCCATTACCTATAATAATGTAGTACCAAATGATTATCAAGTTGTTGTCGTATATTGATATCATAGCCGGCTGTAGCAGTTAGGTACCTTGAAGTGCTCCCCGATGGGAGTCCTGGTGTCCCATTTCTCTGACTTCTTTCGTAGACCTTCCAGAAAGTCTCTGTGCAAGGCGTGCAGTTCCGGAATTTTGTAGAACATGGTCCCGAATTCTTCCTCAGAGATAACAGGCTGTGATGTGGTCAAAGTGGCTCTAATGGCTTTCATATACTGCCAGAACAAGCAAATGAACATGATTAATTCAAAATGGAATGTGACGCGGAGACAGAAATACGAGTCTGCAAACTGTACCTGCAACATTACTGAGAGACACTCCACATATACCGCTTCACTGTCGACAACTGAATTAACGATACACTTGACCATAGAAGTCCGATCGTCGTCTCTCTCCCCGCCCTTGTCCTGCCTGCGCGGTGTCGTTGGTGTTGGTGACTCTAAGCTGCCTTCGCTCAGACTCAGTGGCTCTGCGTCGCTACTTCCCGTTTCGTTGTCAGTGCTCAGTGCACGGAGTAGGATTGGAGGTGCAGGACTCGCCCCCTCTTCGTCCTCACTGTCCATAGCTGCTCTGTGTCTGTGCGCAAATCGTTGTTTTGATATCATAAACGAATAAGCAATGAATTCAAAGACCAATAATGGTCGTTTAGTATCATCAAAGATTACAACGTACTGGATGAAATAGTCAATGTTGACATAGTTGCTCTGGTTCCCGGGAGAGTCGGGAAGAGACGGGGGCCTGCGAAGAGGCACTCTGTTGCTATTAGCAATAGGCGCAACACGGGCATTGATGTAAACATATTCTCCGGTCTGGTCGAGGGCGACTGAATCATAGTATGGCTCCTCCTCCGATGCTTCGGCATCCCCATCTTCTGCTTCTTCGTTTATCGTGTTCTCAGTATCTGCTTGAGGATGCAAAATGAAAAAGATTATCAATGGAAATGATTCATGGCTATAAGCCTAGTTATTTTGAAACAGAGCTTATGCTCGAATGATAGACTCGCGGTATATTCACATTTGAAAATACGTTCTCAATGTATAAATAAATGAAAGACCAGTTTCCTTGCCTTTTTCATCGCCCTCTTTGGTGGGTTCGTCGCTCTTATCCTTCTTAGTGCTACCGGTTACTTCGATAACTGTAACATAGTTACTAGGAACATCTGGATTGCTATTTCTTCTAAGTTCATGTACCTTTTCCGGACTTCTTGGAATTTCGCTTCTAGGTCGTCTGCAGGAACTCAACGTGGAACTTAACTCTGACACACATTTGTCCTGTAGCTTGCTTATATCTTCCCTTACCGGTAATGGCGGAGCCGAAGGTTCGGCGTGTCGCGAGCTTATTATACCATCGGTATTCTGTGAATTATTGTCAAGATTCTCATGGCTAACTGGACTCTGTAGGTCAACAAGAGCCGTTACTTTTTCTTCGACAGTAGCCAAGCTCGAACTATTTGACAATTGCTTGTGACGTTCTACGTCCGCTAAGAGTCTCTCCAAATATTCAACATAAAATTCTTCCTTCTCAAGTTCCTCTCTCAGCGCGGCAACCTGTAAGAAAAAAGCATTGGCCATAGATTACCTAGAGGTGCCCGTGTGTAGCTATGTGTTGATTCAGTACGTGTTAGGGAACACGAGGCTAAAACCACAAGTCAATTCTACTTGGGGTGACAATTGAATTCAACTTGTCATCGAGCGACAGTGATTTACGATATGCTAAAGGGATTCTAGAAGGAGGGCAAGGCAGTGTGTGGGGGAATTCAGATAAATAATTTGCGAGTGGGGGTGAATGAAAATTCGTAAGGGTGCGACGAACCTTTTGCTTGTGTTTTACCAAGTTGGCACGAACGTCCTCCTCCCAGGCGGCAGGCAGGGTGCTGTCCGGGAATCTCTGCACCCAGACCCGTTGAAAGTCACCAAATACGCTCATCACTTCGTGATAAACTCCTTCAAATCACTTTGTCAGCGTACATCGCGCTCACGAGACCCCCGCGAGATGTCTTGAGGTTTTAGATAGCGTGTAGTGTACGTATCTAGGTAAGTAAGTAGGTATGTACTACCTACTGCCTCTGAATTTGTGATAAAAGTAACTGTGATGGTTACGCGGTCGAAGACACCGTAATCCCCAATGATCACTGGATACTCTCGAAGACACTGAAAGTCTGGCTCGGCTACGATCGGGGAAATACACAACGGGCAATACACGGAAAAAGCGTCACGCGTCGATCGGCTGTCATCTTACGACATCTTCGGACATCTTTGCCGAAGCCCCCACCCACGCGATACCCAAGACTATCCGCTTTCTAGTCCAGTGGATATGGCCGTGTTCCGATATTAGCTTGAAGCGCTGAAAATCTAGAGGGAGAGAGACGGAACTTGGGGAAAATCACCAAGTGTGACAGAGACACAAGATTACTGACAGCGCTTCAACCTAATATCGGAACGCACCCTAAGTCTATCTCTACATCATTCGCCACTTATCGGAAAAGACACGACATGCTCCTATGCTCTGAGCTCGTCGCTCGTTAGTTTATAGTTATACTTATAATCGGTAGAGTTTCTGCGAGTCGAGGAATAGTGGAAGCACACACCCAAGTAGCATTGTCTGTACCATCACGTCATGCAATACCGTGATCGACAGAGTCTTGCGTCAGGACTATGTATCTCGGATTGGTGAATGTCTTTGATTGAATGAATTTGATTCAAAAAAAGGCTGGGAAAAATAGTGAGCCACGGGGACACCATCGATGAACATTACTCATGAATGTAGACATTTTATAACAATTGCTGAGGGTTGCTTCGAATAAAAAAAAAAAAAAAAAAACCTAATTGAAAATTACAGTTGCAGTATTATTTCCCGGTTTAGTACTACTGTTTAGTAGGCGAGCATCACTGTTCGTAAATTGCCGTGAAGCTGCAGATCATGCATGCACCATGCATTACTTGCCGCAAACCCTGCCGAAAGCATGCATGCGCATGGTTATCATCCCAATGCGGAGACAGACAGATAGACAGATTGCTACCTAGGTCTAGATTTAGAACTAGATTTTTTGAAATCAGTGGATTTCTAGTGATTTTACTAGAAACATCTAGTAAGTTATTAAACTGCTGCTGCAACTTACTGCTCATGAAATAGCACCCTTTTTGAGTTGGTGCCCCTGCTGTGCCGCATCCACGAATATCACGGTATATACTCTAGGCTGCTCTAGGCGACGAGTTAGAGCGACGACTCTGGATGACGCTCTGGCACGGTCGGGGAGCAAACTACATACACTCGCAGCTTTCGAAATCTCGTGACGTCGATGACGGAAAGCACAAAAATACCCAGAAATGGAAGTTATTGGGAGAGACCTTGGGAAAAATCGAGCCATCTCAGAAATGACCATATTTACGATTAAATATTGACTAATACCATTCAGAAATTCCGGAAATCGACAGGCCTTCTGCACTGTGGTTGACGCCGCGTTTCCGAACGAGATAACCGACTTATCTTCTTGATAATTATTGTTTTTATTGAGGTTAGGGCTGCGCTTTTTGCGCATAATTACGTAGACATAACGCTATCTTAGAATAATGTAAATTTGTCGAAGATCATCGTAGTGTCATTGAAAGGAAATGTCATCCACCAGCGAGAAAAACGATTGTCAATTGACTCTCGCCTTGGTGATGAATTTGAAGTCTGATTCAAAATCCGATATCTGTGCTTCGCTGACCACTTTGAAAAAAGATTCCAAATGTCACAAGCAATTTGTCAAGGATGGGGGACTCGCGCCACTGGTCAGACTTCTTCGATCTGAGAATGTCAGGATTTTGGATTTAGCGTTGAGCGTCTTGGCTAACATGTGTCTACATGGTTACGTCAGGCAAGAGGTAAGCCTCTTCCAATGAATCGCTACTCGAGTCAAAACAGCTGTTGGAAGAACTGGGATCAATCGCTGATCGAATTTTTGAATTCTTGGGTCTTCAATGAATAATCTTCAAAATCGTTTCACAGGTTCGCAGCTTAAATCCCGCACCCAAAATAACGAGCATTTTGAAAAATAACAAATCGCAGAGCATTCAATGCCGCGCCTGTAGGCTAGTCGGAAACTTGGCCGAGTGTGGCTGGCATGCCAAGGCCTTGTGCCAGTCGGGAGTGATAAGAATAATCACAAACCTATTGAAATCCTGGAAGACGACTCGGTCTGTTCAAGTCACAGCAATCAGAGCTATCAGGTAAACCACTTGCAATTCTCAGGGTTGTGCCCGTGCCGAGTTTGTAGTCTTGTGAACCAAAGGATAGTAATGTTGTTTTGAAAATTGAAGAGCAGTTAAACAGAATTTTTTTACTTACAGAAATATTTGGTCTGGACTGGAGAGCAGTCGCGAAGAAATTCTCGAGGCAAGAACATTCCGTGAGATAACTACGATATTTGTTGTAGCGAACGAAAGAAAGGAGGAAAAGAATAGCGAGGAATTGATCCATGTTTGCCTTAAAGCGACTTGTGCCTTTCTTCAGACGTCTGATCCACGATGTAGCGCTCAATTGAGAGGTAAAACGGACATGGACGGGTTTAAAAGTATAGTTGAGCAGTGCCAAGCAAAGAATAAAATGGCTATCAAGTGCTTATACATCCTCTCTCAAGTTGCCGAGTGTCGGCCAATATTGGGAACTTTGGGGGCTGTTGAATCTATCGTGTCTTCAATAGCTGAAGATAACGAATTGTCGTGGGAATTATTGGCAAGTTTGTGCCTATTTTGTCGGGAAGCGGTTAATCGTGCTCGAATTCGATCAGGCACCGGTAAGTCCAAATTCTACAAATTCCGTTAGAGGCCTTTGCCAATTGCCAACGGCGATTCAACTGGTCGGAACAAAGTTGCTAGGAACGATCCAATTGAAGGAAATGACCGGCTAAAAACCAAGCCCCTTTTGTTATTATTTCTGGCATTATATTTTATCACCATTGAGGACTGAAAAAATTCGTCGATCCAGAAAACCAAATATGACCTCAATAACATTTCTTGATGCATTATTGCAGGTCTCGAAGTTATGTTGGGCATACTTAAGAGCACAGAACTCGAGCGTTATCATCCCATGCTGCTCCACGCCCTGGCCCAGTTCATATACGATGATCCGAGTATATTGAAAATGATTAAAAATGGCCTGTTGGATGTATTGATAGCGAAATTGAAGGATATAGCGCTGGAAGGTTCGGAAGATCGCACGGATCGCTATAATCCAAAAAAACGAGGTGCTGGCAGTCCGCCAAATCGGAGGGCGGAAATAAAATTCAATAGGAGTGATTTTGGGCGGTAAGTAGCATAGGGAAACTTGACTTAGTTACTGAGACCACAAATCAACGAGATATTGAATTCCGTACAATCGTGAATTGTACAGTAGTCGATAAAAAGCTGAAGGAATAGAAACTATTCCGTGTCGAGTTATTCGTGGACGATTCTCATCTTTTCGGTTTCTTTATTTGAAAAACCAGGTTCAGCTTGGACTATAAACAGGATGACTGGAGTCCAGGGAGTGCAACAAGCATGTGTTCATCACCACCTAGCACCCCACCTCTCTCATCCTTCTTCGAGGACGATACAGACGATTCGGACAGCAGTGCCGAAGAAAATTACAGCCCGGTATGCAGTGACACTGAATGCGCGGAAAACGACGAAGGTGTAGTGTTTTTGTTCTGCTTCTATCTGTACCCGAGTGTTTTCTTCAGTTATCGTTGGACTGATCCAAGTGTATGTTTCTCATCCTTTTATATTTTACAGAGCTTGAGGATGAGGTCGAGTCTCCAAAGAGCTACTCGCCGATCGTCACGGAATCCATAGTGGAGTCCCAGGATTTTGGAAACACCGCAAGAATTACATCGAGCAAGCAATCCCGTCTATGGACACTGTCATTGCTGAGCCGTTTGAGTCATTCCAACGAACCGATTGACAAGATGGCTGATCCTACGACCATACAGCCGCTGGTCACTTACATTCGAACTACGAATAATAGCAGAGCATCGAGAATATTGGCCAGAATCATTAGGCAAGATATTTCTTCGATAATATCTCTAAACGCTTTGTGACCTCTATTCCAAATCCATGGACTAAAATCGATGTAGCAAGCTAACAATGCTGAATTTATTGTCCTTCCAGGAACAGGGCGTATTTGGTGAGCCTTCTCAAGCAAGGGCTCGTCTTTGAGTTACAAACAATGCGGGGATCGGAGCAGCACATTCGGCAGCTATGCGCGTTGGCAGAAACCGGATGCGCGTTGGGAGAGCTTGCTTCGATTTTACTTCGCGGGCAAGAAGCTCACAAGTATATTATAGCCGTGTCGATTCCGTTTTTGATACAGTCAAAGGAGGCGCTCCGAACTCTGTTAAAAACTCACGGTGGCTTAACCCTCGTATTTCGGGTATTGACCGACAAAAGGCACGAGCTACACGTGAACGCGGTGTACGCGGTCTGCCGATTGGCCAACGCTCTGGACATCCGGCCGGATATGATGGATAGAAATCAGTTGGAAGGCGCAACTGGGATAGATTACTCAAAGACTTTAGAAAACCATTTGAAACCATCGGTCGTGACGTTCGAGTTGGATGACGGGACTACCGTCGACGCCCATAGAAATATTCTCTGCCAAAAGTCCGAGTTCTTCTCTGCGATGCTTGAGGGAAATTTCTACGAGTCCGGAAAGCGACGGGTAAAGTTAAAAAACACGTCGAAAGAAGGTCTGGATACGCTGTTATTAGCGGTAAATGGTTGCTCGTACAGTGAACGAGCGATCGAATCGCTACTAGACGCCGTGTTATTGGCAGACAAGTTCCTGATCCCGGATGTTCTCGAGTCATTGATAGAACGATCTCTGTCTAATATAAATTTCGAAAATATTAGTCGCACGTGGCATTGGGCTCATAAAAACTCATGCCACGAACTTAGAATCGGTTGCATTAAGATATTTCTAACTGCGAAATCGACAAAGCCCGAAAGATTAGAGACGTTCGATGATTTCTCAAGAAGCGAACATTTTTCGCAATTCATCAACGACATAGAACAAGTATTAAAAGCTGGGCTGTCTTGCCGTTGAAGTTCTGCATGTATAGAAATCAGATTCAGCTATATTGTAGAATAATTGTATATTGATAATTTTAGGAATTTTTTGTATGTAAGCGATCTAAAATTATGTTTGGAAATAATTAAAAAAAAGAAAAAAAAACCTAACTCCAACAATCTTTATTCACGCATCCTAGAATTTCATGCGTAGCGGGTAGCCTCCCGCTCCATCTGACGTTAACGTTCCGAACATAGTTCACCAAAACCTCGGGCCCGTTCTGTAATTCTACGGCGAACGTAGGTAATTTGCATTTTATTGGATGCATATATTTATGAACGCTCCAATATCATACGTGTTACTTGGGCATAGTTTACATACATATGTGGCGTTAACCGCATCCCGACGTTCATCATTCGTTTAAATTCATTTCTCGCGGTTCTCCAGTTAGCCAAGCTAGCATATCCCCCCGGCCAGTTGCTAATTTTCCCATGCGAAGTGTTAACTGTAGTCAGTTTAGCACGGGGAGTGACTGAAAGTGGTGACCAGTGGTGAAAGATCTGATCAGAGAGTCATTGATCGGGCCGAAGAGCCGAAAGCATCAAACAATCGAATATAAACGAAGAAAGCAACGGCCGGGCGATATCCATGCTTATCTGATCGTGGCGATCAAATACCGATAAGTCATCGTTCCTTTGCGCAACACACAACTTCGCTCGCCCAACAAGAGACGTGGGAGCCGATAACCGTCAAAGTTCGCGTCGGCCTTCACTAAACCTTGGCTGAATCTGTTTATTTCCTAAGATTCTTACCGAAGATGGACATCGACGTAGAAACCTGTCTAAAGGACTGGACCGAATTGACACAAGAGTACAAAGTCTTGGAGGTACGTGATAAAGCTGTTTTAACGAAATTCAAAGTTCGTCAATGCGAAACTGTCCGTGCTATAGGTTAGAATGTCTGAATGAGTCTTATTTTAGAAAATATAGTGGCTCGATATAATTCAAATCTTTCGTCGAACGCCTAAATGATTCCTCTCATCAACGTTGATGTCGAAAATACATTGTTCGGCCTTGAGCACGGTGTGCTATTCGTGAATTTGAAACAGGCAGCGATAGCCGATCGGATTGTATAACTCATCTAATTGCTGTTATTTTCGAAATTTATGAATCCATGTGTTTCAGGCTTTGAACAGAGAGTATTGCGCCAAGCTGGAAGAGGTTGGTGAGCTCCAGGCAAAATGTTTGCAGGGAATATCGCACCAACGCTACAGAATAAATGCTATAAGCAAGTCGTTAAAACAGTGAGTTAGAAGCTATGTGCTCCCAAATGGTGAGTAAATAAGAAACAGCGTTTAACCGACATGTGTATGCCTTGCCAGACTGCACGCAGGTGACATCCGCCAGTCCTTGGAAAAGGACATGTCCAGGCGGATAGAACAATTGCACGAAATCGAACAGATATTGCCTAAACCAAACGGAACCTATCTAAAGATAATACTGGGAAATGTCAATGTGTCCATACTGAACAAAAGTGATAAGTGAGCATACGAGTTTGGGAGAATCTGCAATCCTTCCCCCCATGGTAAAAATCTAATTTTTCAATATTGCCATGTTTGTTTCACAGATTCAAGTACAAAGATGAATACGAGAAGTTCAAATTGGTTCTGTCAATGATCGGCTTTGCGTTATCTCTCGTTAATCTCTTCACCAATGTGAGGTGAGATCAATGGTCAATGTGACGTCATAGACATTCTATGCAATCGATCTTGATTATTATAAGGACTTACAATCTCAACTTGTGTTGCAGGACGCTGGAGCTCAGCTTTATGTTTCTCTTAGTTTGGTACTACTGCACCCTAACAATACGAGAGAGTATACTAAAGGTAAATGGATCGCGAATCAAAGGCTGGTGGCGTTTTCATCACTTCTTGTCAACGGTAGTGTCCGGAGTTTTGCTCGTCTGGCCAAACACAGGTCCTTGGTACGCTTTTCGTGGCCAGTTCATGTGGTTCAACGTTTATATAAGTAAGTAACACAGTGGAAGTTACATATGTACAAAATCTTACTATAATTTAATGAACGTATGTTGCAGGCGTAGTTCAGTATCTGCAATTCCGCTACCAAAGCGGAGTCCTGTATCGTCTGAAGGCGCTAGGTGAACGGCACAACATGGACATAACTATCGAGGGTTTTCATTCGTGGATGTGGCGCGGATTGTCGTTTCTTTTGCCATTTTTATTCGTCGGCTACCTGTTCCAATTGTTTAACGCGTATACCCTCTACAAGCTCATCTGGCACCCTGAAGCTACTTGGCATGTTCCAGTACTGAGTCTTATGTTTCTGGTGCTCTTTTTGGGAAACTTGATAACCACAATTATGGTTATTCCACAAAAGTTGCGGGAAAGGGTCCGCAACAGCTTGCCAGATGTATTTTCGTCTAAATCTGTAAGAAGGAAAGAGGCTGCAATTAAAAAGAATTCCGAGATCAAGTCAGAGAAAATAAATTGAGTTGGGCAGTGATTGAAAAATGGCAAACGTCTAGTTTCTGTGACAAAATACCAGAGAAGCTGTTTTGCTCACACACACTACCAAAGCTAGATTAAATTGCAATTCAATATATGTAACCGTTAATCGGTCTCCTCTGAATTGAAACGTTTCCTTATAATTTGTAAATATTGATTCGTATTCTCGTGGCATAGCGGTATTAAAAATATTTCAACATCAGCTCCTCCAGGTACACCTTTACATATAAGTAGAGGTCGAACATATTATTGAACAGTAAAGGTCAACGCGCACTGTGCAGAACCCAACCGAACAGAAGGTTTGTTACGCGCACTATGCAGAAGCGAACGGAAGCAAAGCGAAGGTATCGGAAACGGTCGGAAGCGGATCAAGATATTTTATCTGCTATCGTTAATATACAGAACCATTCATATACACAACATTAATACACAAAACGATAGCAGATAAAATATCTTGATCCGCTTCCGATCGTTTCCGATACCTTCGTTTTGCTTCAGTTTGCTTCGGTTCAGTTCGGTGCGCTTCTGCATAGTGCGCATTGGCCTCAACGAAGCATCTTTTTTGCTATTCGCGTTTGAAGAAGGATGAACTATACACGTCTAACGCGTATGGCGAAACCTATAAATATATTCCAATGATTATGTGTTACGTAATACATACACATACATATATTATGTACACAAATCTACTCAAATGCCGTGAGTAATGTGTATCCATAATTCAAATTTCAGGAATATTATTTTTCGCTACTTTTTTTTACGTCCGATCGGCAGAGTTTCCTGCTCCGTTCGCTATTTCTAAATAAAATTATAATTATTGTACCATTTCTCATTGCGTTGTGTTTGTCTTTTACGAGGTATCGGGTAATTTATATTTCATGCTGAATATGGTGAACAAATTCGATACATGTATAAGAATAATAGGCTGTTATACAATAATTCTTAATTTACGTATTTATTAAAATCTATGTGTAAATAATGGTGAATTGTATAATTTATCAATTATTCGAATGGTAATATTCTATTCTAAGAGTTGTGCAAAACTTCATAGTTTTTCATATTCTTTTTCTTTTATGTCAACCGTCAATCGTCAAATAAAATATATGTATATCATTATTACGTTCGAAATTGAAATTTCCTATTGTTTCTAAAATCCCTACTCGATTCTCGTCTCAGAGAAAAATTGATACGAATAAAACTTGGAGCGTTGCAGCGGAAAAGTATTGAGTCACACAACTTCAGTTCATAGTTATATTTATTTATCACTTTCTGCTATCGAAACATATTCAACATATATGGATATATGGAGTACGTGGAACCGTTACATTGGTGTTGTAAGTGAGCCATAATATCCAACAAATCTAAATCAGCGTCACGTACAGTGATATGTAATAAGTTCGATGATATGGCCATTTCGCGCTCACCTGCTTGCGGCAAAAATAGTTAGTAATTATGACAGAAGTGGCGCCGTTACCAGAATTAAATGGAGCTCAAAACCTAATGGTGGCGCAATCTTGCAGATTTTTTACGAAAGATTGTGATCTTACCATCGACAAAACTCTGGGGGCAAAAACATTCAGCATCCAAGACCCTAACCTCTGATAACCTCTCAGGCAAGCGGCCCGATACAGCCCGATATCTACAAGAACGGGAAAACTACCCGTTAGAAAAATTAACCATTGGTCGAAATTTTTTCACGAACATTTATCAATAAATACGTATTTATAACATTCGAACTTGATAATAATAATTCCATTGCATCTGGTGCGATTCGAGTCAGTAAATTAAAAAGTAACAAATAAGGTTAGACCCGAGAATGTCAAATGAAAAACTGACAATCCAGGTCCTGGGGCCTAAGGCGGGTGTTGCCTATCCACTCAGGGTACAATACTGCGGAAACTGTTCCCTTCCTATCGAAGTAAGTGAATATAAGTCTCCTAAAATATTCATTCCGTGAAGTGCAATGATCGTTATATTTAACCCCACTAACAAATCTCGTCCATTTAATCTGAGGCTATATTACATAGCCAGATTGATTGCCAATGAAAAGCGCTATGTTTGGATAATTTAAACTGGAAAATTTTTCACAGTATTGCGAGTATTACCCTGAATATGAGAAGTGCAAACAATGGTTGGAAAGGAATCTTCCGACGGAGTTTGAGAAAGTTAAATTAGGTACGTATCATCTGTTCTGGTTAAACATTGTTTAGGCAAGAGATATGATCCCCATGTTACAGGCGAAGATGCAGCAGCTGAGTCTGGGGGTGGGGAAGATGAGAAGAAACGTCAGAAACGCGGTGGCAAAGGGATGTTAAAAACCAAGAAGAAAGAAGACGTACCGAAATTGGTCACTGTGTCCAGGGCACCCAGAGGCAAAAAGAAGTCTGTTACTGTTGTGACTGGGCTTAGTACGTTTGGTAAGTAAATATAAAAACATTATCAATATTGAACGTCTTTCAAGAAATGACGCAATTGACAATTTATTCCATTGTCTATTATCAATGGTTCTCCCGTGAATAAGCAACTCTTAATGAGAAGAAATTGTCGAACACCACCTGTATCTGAAGCTATGTCCCACTTACAGCATCAAATGATACCAAATTTGAAGATGCTTGCCAACAATTAGAACAGTCTATTTTCAAGATTGATAAGATTCATTCAGAAATCAGCAATATTAGTTGATTCCTTTTCTTCTTCACAGACATCGATCTGAAAGTAGCGGCGAAATTTTTCGGCAGTAAATTTGCTTGCGGCTCTAGTGTAACAGGAGACGATGAAATAGTAATCCAAGGAGATGTCAAAGACGACCTGTACGACGTTATTCCGGAGAAATGGCCACAGGTAGGCTCAATCGAATACCAGAATACAACTAGATGTATAGTAACGATAAGCTGCTTTCATGGACCGAACGAATTTATCCTTATATGAATACGATTATATGATAGTTGACGTTTTTGCAGATTGACGAAGACTCAATAGACGACCTTGGAGACCAGAAGAGATAGTGATACAGTAATGCAGGACGATAATTAATATTTTGTCATCACCCTCGATGTTTATTATTATAAATAAATGTACATAACATAAACGGAAAGAAATCAATTTTTTGCATTAAAAGTCATTCCATTTCATCAGTTTCCACAGCCTCTTCAGTCCTCTCATCCATCAAGTGAGATGATATCACTTCAAGCAAGGAATTCACCTCTTCTTCTGTCAGTCTTTCTTCGCTGTCCTCAATCACCTGTAACATTAGATGCAAGGCTTAGCAAAATAAATTCTCAAAGTTTGTAGAGCTGTCCCCAAGATTCATTACCAGTTGAATTTCGAGAGCAGTTGTTGGACACAAATTTAGCAGTGTGAGTTTCTCGCATTTAGTCAACTTGAGATTTTCAATGGCTTTAAGAAATCCGGTTATTGTCGCAGGGGTATGTTTCTTGCACGGCGTATCTTCTAGGTATCTTATAGTTTGATAGGTAATTGTCGCTAATTGGTTGTGAGGCTTTCGATGCTGCTTGTTAGACTTTGCTCCTTGCAAAATGTCCAAAACTTCGTAGTTGCTCAGATATCCAACGCATGCCTTTCTCCTAAGGAAGATTTTTCAGTGTTATTGAACAATCATTATGAAATTGCGAAATCAGTAATTATCCATTCTACTCTACTCACAATTCCATCCTATTCGAAACACGAACTCGGATTTGATCGGCAGCAAGGTTAGAATCGACGGCTCGGTCAAGCACGTTTCATTGAAAAATAAAATCTATTACTGGAAGATAATAGTCCAAATCACCATCCAGACTGCGTCCTAATTTACATTGGTTACAAGCGAAGGAATTTAACCGCGTATCATTGAATCCGTCAGCAAATAATGTTGGTATGTATGTTACATACCTATGTAGATGTACTCAGTGTAGACTACGGGATGCTACGGGAGATGGACTATACATCAAAGGATAGCCGCACTAGCCCCGCTGCCGCCGTAAGGCAAGTGCACATAGAACGATGCTCGAGGTGTGCCGCGGTCGCCAGCTGAGCGGACTACTTCGCGGATTAATACCACGATAAGTAGCTCGTCGGTCTGACATTTTCTAAGGAAAATTGCGTGCAATTATTTGCGTCATTTTTCATTTACTGCACCATTGTCCGCGCGGTTATATCCATTCAGAAGTAAACTGTTTGGTCGTCGATTGCCAGGATGTAGAATAACGGCACAAGTTTTACCGTAAGCTTAGCCCTAGCTAAATTCGACGCAAAATAGTTTGTGGTTCGTCGCGTATTGATCTCCCGGGGCGATGAGGAGTCTTGTGTTGTGTTGGTATACTATTTTGTTTGTAAACTAATTTTCTCGGACTATCCGAAATCCCAAAACATTAAACATGGAAATCGTCGGAGATTACGAATATAATACGAAAGATTTAATAGGCCATGGGGCTTTCGCGGTTGTCTTCAAAGGCAGACATCGCAAGGTAACGATATTATTTCGTCAACCAAAAACTGGTTCAACCGAATCACTATTCATTGTCGCAGCTAAGTTCTTATTCTTTCATTTTTATAACAATTTTTTCAGAAATCCAATTTCGTTGTGGCCATCAAGAGCATTACCAAGAAGAGTCTGGCCAAGTCGCAAAATCTTTTGGGCAAAGAGATCAAAATATTGAAGGTCAGTGACCTTAATTTTTCATTGAATGACAAAAAAATAAGCATAAATAATTCGCTATGCCTCTGAACACGTTTCATCACCCCCATCTTGCTTTGAGAACCACTCTAAATACAATGTTCAGTTATGCCTCAAAATTATCTACAATCACTTGGTGTCCAATATTTAATTCTGTTCTTGTTGTAGGAGTTAACCGAGCTACATCATGACAATGTTGTCGCGCTGCTCGATTGTAAGGTTCGTAACTCGCATTTCCGGTAATAAATTTCACTGACTTAGTTGAAATTCCAAGGTCATATTCCTCAGATACAACCGATTATACATTCTTTCAGGAATCTAATCACAATGTCTTCCTCGTCATGGAGTACTGCAATGGCGGTGACCTAGCCGACTACTTGAGTGGTAAACATCATATAAACAAAAAGCTCGCTATTTGAATATTCGCGAGAAACATGTACTTAGAAAATAACATGGATCACTTTGTTTTTTTTTTTTTTTTCTTATATCGAGTTGAATTCAACCAATCTGGCTGATTAATTCTTTGGATAAAATATCTTCCAACAAATTTTGAACAATTATATTGCTGTACCAAATAAATGAACGAGAGGAAATCGACACGATTCTGATAGTTGAAATAAAACCTGAAATCTAATTTTTTTTTTGCAGTAAAGGGCACATTGTCAGAAGACACGATTAGAGTGTTTTTAAAACAACTTGCTGGGGCTATGAAAGCCTTACATGCCAAGGGAGTAGTTCACCGTGATCTTAAGCCACAAAATATACTGTTGAGCCACTGCTGTGGAAAAGCGTGCCCTCAGCCTCATCAGATAACTCTAAAAATTGGTAAGTTGGAAAAGCCACAGGGAGAGAGATATACCTAACTGGCATATTGACACAAAATATCTATCAGAGAGTCTCTTGAACAGAGTAAGTCCGTGAAAAGTTAATGAGAACAACTGCTATTATTTCAGCGGACTTTGGCTTTGCCCGGTTTCTGCAGGACGGTGTGATGGCAGCAACGTTGTGCGGATCTCCGATGTACATGGCACCCGAAGTAATAATGTCTCTACAGTACGACGCCAAGGCAGATCTGTGGTCATTAGGAACAATCGTATTCCAGTGTCTCACGGGCAAGGCACCCTTCCAAGCTCACACTCCGCAGGCCCTCAAACTATTCTACGAGAAGAACGCCAACCTCGGCCCAAAGTACATTTTACACACTAAAATTATCACTTGATTTAAAAGATATATCATCTACGCTCATAGAATCGCCGAGTCATATTTTACGCAGCTGACACTGACACTTGCTTTTCAAAGAATATCTAAAACCAATGGTAATGCAATGAACATGCAATGTGAGTCGGTGGCAGGACTCATTCCAGTCTACCTGATCTCCTGCTAGAAACTTACTGGCTAGCTAAATCATTACATTGATTTGACTGTAATTAATGTTCCAGAATTCCAGCCGGCACCTCAACAGAGCTTTCAGATCTCCTAGTAGGCCTATTGCGGCGTAACGCTAGGGACCGCATGCCATTCGATGAGTTCTTCAACCATCCGTTCTTGCAAGGACCTAGAGAGAGTGCAAGCCCCTTACCAGCTGAATTACCCGCATCTCCTGGCGGGTTAGCGGCGGTAGAAACTGGCTCTGGTAGCCCTAGGTCTGGC
The DNA here is from genome assembly GCA_963978835.1 of Tenthredo scrophulariae. NCBI lineage: Eukaryota > Metazoa > Arthropoda > Insecta > Hymenoptera > Tenthredinidae > Tenthredo > Tenthredo scrophulariae. Next base: position 286,586 of record OZ022229.1, read on the forward strand.
CCAGAGGCTAGCAGTCCCTGTTCCAGTCCGGATGATGATTTTGTTCTAGTACCGAGCGACCTGAGCAGCGATACAGACAACAACACGCCGCAACCGATAAAGTGAGCCTTTGCGACCTAAAAATTTTGCTAAAACATTGGATGTGTGCAAAAATTTGCAAATTTAAGGGACACGTGAGAGTTCACAATCAATTTTCCAAGGGATGTTCATGTTGAATCTCTGGTTAATCAATTTTTACCATTTTAATTCGTGTTTTTTTTTTTCCGCGCTATAAAAGTTACAGATTCTAATATCTGGATATCATAGTTTTCTGAAAAATAAACTTTATACGTAATTGTTACCAGGTATGTAAAACAGAACAGTCGAGAAGCGGTCAGTCCGCCGAGGCCAAGTTTTCTTCCTATTTCCGAACCAATACCGGTACCGTCGCAACGCAGTGTCGCCCAGCCATCGTCGCCATTGTCCAATGGACCAAGGGTTGAGGGTGGCAGTGTGCCCAGATCACAGCCTATTACAATGCGACGCAGCAGTGGCACTCGTCACAGCTATGCCCCGGACATTGGCTCTCTAAGCCCGCCGAGCGTACAGTTCGTTATTGGAACTCCACCTGGCAGGAGGTGAATTTATTCATTACGTTTACTTACAAGACGAAGTACCATGTGACCTCTTTAATCTATCGACGATCTGCGATACGAATTCAGATCCAAAGCGTATCTGGGCCCAGATCGTTCGATGTGAATAAACACAAGGCTCGAAAGGAAGTGCTTTAGATTTTTGCTGAAATTCTTTATTGGTAATTTTAGACTGAGCGAAACTCCTCCGCCGCCAAGCACATGGCAGGTCAGCCCCGTTGCTAGACATTCCTACTCCCACGGGTCCAGCGGCAGTTCGCCACTCCGCCGGTCTACAGGCAATAATGGTGGATCTTCTCCCTTGCTCACAGGGCCTCTGGCAGTTCTGGGATCTCCAACTGCCAGGGCACTACAGGACAACAATAATACACTCCGGCACTCGCCGGTCATACCCTTCGGTACCCGGGCTGTTACGCTACCTGAGATTTCAGGTGTGTCCCAAATCTCAGAAAAATATTGTGCGATAAGAGAGAATTTGAATTCTGAGAAATCGTGTTCAAAGTTCGAATGAATTTCCTCGGCAGGCACAATTTTGTATTTTTATTCCGGTGAAAATATTCAATTGCGACTGAAGACCTTGTAATTCTCTGACAATTGTAAATATCTCTTAATTTTTCACAACAACATTTGTAGAAGCAGGCAGTTTTCAAAATCTCTTCCCGGAAACCAATCACGGCTTAACGGATGACCGTCCGCTAACGTTCCTTGCTCCTGAGCTCCCGGAGGAAACTCTGCTGGAAAGGGAGCACAACGAGATATTGGCCAAGTTAAATTTCGTCGTTGCGCTTTGCGAGTGCGTTTGCGAGGTCGCCCGAAGTCGCGCTGGTCCCCTTGGCGCTCCCTTAGGGGCCCTGGAACAAGCTAGCGGTGCCGTGACCCGACGTAGAGCTGAGCAAGTCGTGCTCCTTGTCAGGGCACTTCAGCTCCTCAGCTCAGGCCTTGGCTTGGCCACTCAACAACTCAAAGCTGGTAGACTACAGCCAACGGCGAGCGTCAAGGAAGGTGCGTGAACGAACTTTGATTCTTCGATATTCAATGATTAAACAAGGGGCTGTTGTATTAATATAGGTCTACATATTGTTCTTTCCAGTGGTCAGCATAATGAATGATAAATTCCGATCGTGTCTTGCCGAATGTAAACAACTGAACAGCGTCGGTTTGTTGAGGCAGGCTGGTGCGACTGCGGATAAAATTCTCTACAATCACGCTATTCAAATGGTAATCTTATTTTGCTGAGTCGAATTAGTTCTCATTGTGGTTTCGTAGGTGACATGATTTTGAACAAAAATTTACAGTGTCAATCGGCAGCTCTGGACGAACTGTTTGGCAACCCGGCGGAATGTTTTCAAAGGTATCACACTGCTCAAATATTGCTGCACTCGTTGTCCCAACACGTCAGTCATAGCCAGGACAGGGCTCTCCTCACTAAATGTAGGTTATTATTTGATGAGCAGGCGTGGTGTTTTATTCATCGATCGTTTGATTATCTGAGATTGATAATTTTTATCTTTTACAGATAAGGACGCGGTTGAAAAGCGGTTGTACGTGCTGCAGCAGCAAGGTTATATCTACGCGACGGATCCAACGTAACATAAAATAATTTGGCCGTCAAAATACAAATTCCCGCCCAACTTGTACCGTATCCTGAATTTTTAACTGTTAAGAAATTGCCTGAGTAACAAAGCGAGACGGCCCTCTCATTATAAGTTACCTATTTTAATTATTATTTGACGATTCTTAAGCTATGAGAAAGGTGTTTATAGATCTTTGGTTGTCGCTAATCGTCGCGTTGGACGTCGATTACACAATGTGCATGCATACATACATGTGTGTAGGTACATCTACTACATAGTTGTATACATACGTATACGTGCCCGCGTGTGTTTATATACATGTATATTGAAAATAATTCGTGGTTGGCCAATACTAACGTTTCGTTCATATCAATTAATAAATACACACGTTTCCTACCGGCCATATGTACTACGTACGTAGGTGCGTGTACTTGAATAACATCAATTTGAACAAAAGTAGCGAGTAATGATCTGAAATAAAGGATTTCAAAGAGCACGGAGTAGTTTAGTTTATTTGTCAATAACAACATACCCGATACACCATGTATAGAACTAGGAAAATATATCTATAATCATTAATTATCTTCTTTTTCTTGTTATCAATACTGCGATCAACATAGCAATATGCAAATGTGTATGTATGTAGAAAGTATGTAAAACATCCTAACCATTCGTACCACGGACGGAAAGTTTGCATTCTTAATTTTAAAAATAGAAAGTTCATTTAATGATCCTGCATTGTCTGATAGAAAACTACAGGTTTCGACGAACATTCCCGTACCGTATGAGGCACTTTGGGTCGAGTACCTGTATTCATTGATTGTAAATAGAAATTACGTAAAAACCGATGTTTCATCCTAATTCTTCTTATCTTCTATTGCCGGTGTGGGATTGTCTCTCCAGATAACGTAGTTTAGTGCCGTGGCTATAGTAAGCCATCCCAAATACGGAACGAGTAGATAACCTGCAGTTTTATTGACTTTGTAAAAGGCGTTGGTCGTTACCGCTGTACTTCCCAGAAGCGCCAATATTTCGACAAGACTCTGTAACAGGAATTAACTTTAGTTGTCTCTGTCTCGCTCTCTCTTTCAAGTTTCGAAACAAATCGCGTGAAAACATTGCCGTGCAGCGATCGATCGCTGACGATTTATCACGTAATGAGTTAGCTGCCATTGAACTCGTACCCATTTTAAGCTCTTTGCACCGAAGAAAATTGGAGTCCAAGCCCAGTTCAAGCCGATGTTGATGCCGTACAGAGCCAGAGGGTACCCGGCTTCGCCGTCGAAACCTCCGCCTTCACGCCACACCAAGTACGATGCGTAACCCATGGTGGTGTAGAGGTATGTCCAGACGGGGCCGAAAGCCCATTTTGGTGGCCGCCAGTCTGGCTTGTTTAGGGACTGTGTAGAAACAATCATTAATTTAGTAAGATCCAGACGAACACACGTGGAAGCAGGACGGAGAATACTAAACTTCGTAAGGATGGGAAAATTTGCTGAACACTCGCAGTCGCGGGCAGAAAATGTTGTGTTAAAAAGTGATAATAATTGTCACGGCAACATTAATGAATATTCTATCAGTTTAAGAAAAAAATAAATGAAATTATCAACTTCTCGAATTCAGATAATCCTGTTGTTTTATAATGCTTGGGGCATGATTATGTATATGATCGAATGACTTACCTCATACCATGGGTTTATGCTCTTTCGAGTTATAACGCCGCCGGCCAATCCTCCCAAATTTGGGAAAATTGTAGCGCCGATAGCGGGCCAAACTATTTTTACCGGCATTTCTCTCAGACTGTATAATTCAGAGTTTGATTAATTACTTAAACTTCGAAAAATTCTCGACAATGTTAGCTACGTCGTAAGCGGTGTCAAAAAAGGCGTCGGCCGCGGCGTGACTTGCGCACAGAAGTCTATCAACATTACGAACCGCGTTTTTATATATTACAACATGTGAACCTTCTCCCCCACCATCTCTTACGTGCGTCCGGCTGGACGTTACCCCCTACAATCGTGGTGATAATTTCCGACAATCGTGGACTAAGATAAAGCTCATGTTACCGCCTGACGTTTATGTATGTAAACGTGTGGTCTATATCTATATTCATTTCGAATCGACCAATACGACTCGCTCGCGCCAATTCAATCTCAGACCCGCTTGCGCGAACAGGGCTCTGAAGACTTGAATTACCGAAAGAATTGCAAAAAATTCTAGTGATGTTTTCAACAATCAATTTTATTGATTTTAATAACTACAATTATTTTTTATCTTACAATATTTTACAACTTATAACAAGTATCAAATGGAATTTCAAACGGTCTTACATATTCAATTAACATTATATAGGTACATAATGTATATGTTTAATACATGCGGAAGTTCGAAATAAGTTTAATAAATTAATATTCTCTTCGAAACGATTCTTCATAATTATGTACTCCTATACCGTCGTGCCTCTCTATGCAATCTGGGATTGTGGCTGTAACAAAGTTTCTCAGTTAGTGTAGCTCGGAACACCAATCTTACGATTGAAAGTTCTTCGAACTCACCATTATATAAATATGACTTGGTAACGATCGTTCGAGAACTTCACCAAGTCTGCTTCTGTTCAGCTTGTGGTCATCTTCTGAAAAATAAACAATAATTTATCCTCATCGTTGTACTTTGTTGTACAAATGTTATATAAATGTACCCGTATCATCACTGACAAAAAAATTCCACAAAACCCAGCTTTTTCTACCCAACTTTCATGATTACCGAGCACAATTTGAAACTGAAAGGTTTCAGTATACTATCAGCCCTTTTGATCAGACCATGCTGAAATTTCTGTAATTATTATCCAACACAGAATATATCGTTATTGATTGTTAAAATATATGAATTAGTACCTGGGGGTGCAGTTAGACTCAAAGTAGGCAAGGCTACTAAGCCAGCCACCAACGGGCGCAGCACCCACTCGATTTTCCGCTGTCCCTTAGGCAGTACGCAGACATCGATCTGAGAAAAAGATAAATAAAAGAAGCGAGTGATTTCGTGATTGACTTTTTTTTATAGAAATTCGATGATTTGTAGTTCAATTCCAGCCTTGTGATAAAATGACAGAGTAATTTACCTGTTTCTGTCCTGCAAACATAAAAGCGTCGCTGGCCTCCATGGTGAGCTGTAGAGTTATCATGTATTCGGAGTAATTACGAAGATAGTAGGAAATGCAAAGTGGAGTTCGAACCCAACCATGGGCAGGCAATTTTGCCTGCAATCCAACCACTGTCTCTTCAACCCATAGCGGCGATAGTGTGAAGCTGCTACTCGTCAATGAACTGGCATCATTATCAGCTCTAGAATGAATGTTGATGAATATTTAAATCGCCAAGGATGGATACTTTCGAATTATTCTCTACCTAAATCTAGTCCTCCAACAAACGCACCTTCTCCACTTGATCGTATATACACCTGTGCTAGCTGGCTGCTCACTGCCCGCCTTGGGAATAACGCAATATGCTTCTGACCCAGCTTCTCCATTATGAAGGGTAATTCCAGTTAAGGCAGATTCCTGGGGCTCTTCATCCTCCTTTTGAATGGAATCACCCTAGTATAAAAAGTGTTCATATTGCAACATCAACCATTTTTTAAATCATAATAGAGAACAAAAGAGAACAAGAAATATCGTAAATTGATATAAAGTTTTCAATTTACCAGCTCTATGGATGTGTCGACGATGCTTATGCGACAGGGCGATGTGCAGACTATGTGTGGCATCATGATGAATGGTTCATAAATGAAACCTTTAGTAATTGGTTCGAAAAGCGTCGTGTAGAATTGCGTTGTGAGGTCAAAGGGCTTGGCTACAGGTAGAGTGTGGGTTATTTCCCTGGAATATTTCACTTCTTCGAGAGTTGAGTAATCCACCTATTGAGTGAAAACTACTTTAGATTTGGTCGAAGTGCATTCATTCATTCATTGAGAGATAGAGGACCGTGAGTCGAACCTTAATAATGATATTCCTATTCCCAATTTTATGCGCTCGTAAGTAAACTGTGTTACTTATAGCCGGGTCCTTTTCAATCATTGGAATCTCCAGAGTTATGGGACCCGTAACTTGCTTGCCATTCGTTGATAAGCTCAGATCAGCTAGATTTCAATAGAACTCTTATAACAAACAAATAATCCGGGAGTAATTCATTATTCCGATTTTGACTACATACTCGACTGATCGCTGGCCCCATCCGACACTAGAGCAATTGATAAAAGTGCGTTCGTAACTTTTTGATGAGTGGATACAAGTATATTGATGGGAAGCCATTCCCCTAGTAAAGCAGGACTTTCAGATTTAGTTGTTATTGTAACACTGGATTCTTCTTGTTCGATTTCGGCACTCATTACTGGTCTGACGCTGTCGAACTCGAGAGCACCTCCTCTGTGGAAAAAATTATTTAAAACAATTATTCACCCTTAAAACACATCCGTAGATGCCGTATGGCTTTCATTGCCACAGATGCTCACCGGAATTGTTGTATTTCGGGATACATGCGATCAAGAATATTTCCCTCCCCTCCGAGAGCAGAAAATCTCATCACTAAGCAACAGTGACTGTCGTTACCCAGATACAAGGAAATTGTACTGATCTGAATTTCGTTACTAACGTCTTGTTGCCGGGCTTGAAATTGACACAGAAATTTTTTCGTCTCTTTTTCACGGAATATCACTGGCTCATCTTGGATATCGCTCACTGCAAATTCCGAACTGTAACCAGGACTATTGATAGTCACAGAGACTTTAGAAAACTCCATACTTTGACGGTAAAGATTCCTATAGAGAAAGGATAGATATTAGATAAATAATCACACGACGGAAATTAAGTTAGAATAACCTTTGGCCCACAGCTAGGTTGAAATTACCTTATAAATACTTCAATCGTCACATTGGAATTTACTGTGTATGTTTTTCGGGTAAAACGAGCTTTGACTTCAATAAATGTTGCCATATTATTAGCGTCGATTGTAATGACAAAGGGTTCCGACTGATTGACAACAATATTCCACTTTTCTATCGCTAAGGCTTCCGTAGATTCTGGTAGATTTGGTTCTGGATTTGGAATCCTTTTCTGTTGATTGGTGAAATGATTTTCATAACTACTAGTAATCACGAGTAAAATTATTAAGTGCAGAATTTTTAATGACACAAATTATTCCGCACATATTCCTCAATATCGAATGGAAATAACTACGACTATAGCAGCTCCGAAGCTTCCTCCGAGGTTCAGGAAATTACCTGCAGTATATTTGTTATATTGGCATGTATAGCTGCTTGGTGATATGTGGGAAGGCATGACGTTGGTCCCAAGGCTTCCAAGGCCAAGGTAAGGTAGTCTTGGACGCTCGCAGACAAGTACGCTGCCTGCAGCGCTTTCTTCAAAATATCTGTGAGCAGACCTGGCCACCGTTCCCCACGATAATCCCACAGCATGTGCATCAAGAGTCTAATATAGGATAAAAGTTCATGTAAAGTCATTTCTTCAATAAAATCGTCTCTATTACGTTTTAGAGGAAATCAATTTGTTATCAAACTCACGTCAGAGCCTTTCCATAGTCACGGGAATTATAGTACTCGTCTGCCATTTGTACAACTGAAACATCATTCGTCCTTAAAAGTGATTGAATTGGAAATTGATATATGAGTATAGAATTTTGGTCAAATTCAAACCTAAGTGACGACGCATCCTTGGGCAACGATAAGTCTTGAACTGGGAAATTGCACTTCCTAAAAGTCCAATGACTATCATCTGAAAAAGAGGAGACCGGGAGTCGAAATGTATATCATTAATGAACCTATAGTTATTTTAATCCTTAGCTAATGAAAATGGATAATTGACTCACAGAATGATTGACTGTAGTTTTCTCTTTGTATTGCAAAGCTTGAATAGCAGCTGCTTCCCGCAACATATCGGCAGGCTCAGCGCTTAGTTTTCCTGGACGCCAAGGCCTCTGACCATAGTATTCAAGTTTTTCTTGTCCCGCTAGGGGATCAGGATCAGGATACTCGTTCACATCCTGAGTCACAATTGTACTTCAGTTTACATTCATGATAAAGGAAATGATAAAGATTGAACACAACTTCTACATACTTTACAGAGCTCCTTGCATGCGTTTTGCCGTAACGTTGCATGCTGAGCTGCCAGCTGGAAATAATATCCTGGATGCTGCGTTTGAACTGCCGGGAGACCCTGCCTAATAGCTTCGTCGAACAGCTCTGCAAACATTGAGAATTGTCCCGACATCCAAGCGTGATGTTCGAACATGAGTTCCTTGGGACCAGTTTTCATTTTAAACCTGTAATAACACCAAGGATCTAGATGAAAAATACGAAAAATTCAATCCGAGAATTGCAACTCAGTTCAATAATAGATGATAAAAGTTGGAATAGAGTCTTCATCGAATTCATATTGAGCTTGGTATTACCGGTCCGTGTGAGCTCTGAACTGTGAAATGGCATCACGGGGTAGATTCAGGCCAAACATTAACCGACAGAGTTTGTAATTTATAAAACTTGCAACGGTTTTTATTTCCAGAGCATTTGTATCCACCATTCGTATGTCGAGTAAATTATTGTACGCCAACTGATAATGCCTGTAAAGTGATGCAGAAATGAATTATGCATGCTTGAACAGATCGATCCATCTAATTAGTCAATGAATCAGCAATTACATGTTAAAATTTTATGCTCAGGAAACAGATATTTTTTGGGATTCATCATTTGATAGCCCAGATCCGAGAGGGAAGATAATCGCAACTCACTTATGCGCTGTATGCTGATCCTGTTTTAATTCGTTTAAAAAGCCCATTTTGAACTGATGACGCACGAATAAATACTGATGAGTAGTCTTATTCAAATAGTCACGGTGATTTTTGACAATACGGGCTTCAAGGTGATAGAAATTTTGCGCTAAGTCATAAAACGCGTTCTCCAACCTGCCGAAAAAACATTTGATTTATTTGTAAACAGGAACTCCTGTGATAAAAGAAATTTCAATATAAAACTGAAAGTTTTGCTGATTGTTTATTAATTACCGCAGAGTGTAACCCAGTAAGTGATCACCGTGGGGTAACACATATAATGATTTAGCTGGCAATTCGCAAGCAGCACACAATGCTGTGGCACGCTCGGTTGTGGCAACGTCTTCAGAGCCTGGAGGCGGCGGGGCTCCATGCTGTACCAAAACAACAGCGATTTTTGTACTTCTACCCTCTATGGCAGCCCTGTAATTATTCAAAGATTAATGATAGGAACGAAGGGCCTGAGGTTGTTGAATGCTCATATTTCTGGATTCAGATAGTCTTCTTGCTGGACATTAATAGAGTGCGAGCATAAACACACCTCAAAGATTGAACCCTCGATGCACATTCAATCTTCTTTTCATTCCACATAGAATCGTTCCAATCCAAGTCATAAAATATAACAACTAACGACGGTATGTCATTTAGATATTTATTCATCCAATTGCGTTTCAATATTCCCTTTGGTATGTACCATTCATAGGAGTTGCGCTAAATCGAAAATAACATAAGTCATTGTATAAGAGGTAAAGTTTGTAACCGCGGGCCTGCTTCGGATTGGAAATTGAAGAATCTCTCTCCGTTTCTCTCTCAATATAAAGATAATGAAATGATAATTCAACAACTACCAACCATCACTTTTTCATTCAAACAAACCTTTGGTTTGACCGTGGGAAAGTCGTGCGCATTGCTTAATAACTTGAACTGTACAGCTGCCCCGTCCGGTCGACGGTTATTACTAAATGCGTCCCAAATCGAACGATGAATCGCATTGTTTAGCGTGTCCAAACCAGTAACACCGATCAAAGCCAGCGGCTTTGCTGCCAGTTCTGCAGGTAGCTCGGACATGATTGTAACTGATCAGAAAAGAGCAGAAATGATGGATGCACGGGTTGATTTAATTATATTTCATAATTGAGGTCATTTTATTATATTTTAGGTTAGCTGAGGTGACTGGTGTTTGATTGATTACTCACGTGTTAACGTACGGCAGATTCGCTGACGGCAATTTATCTAATTTATTAGTGATTCTGATCTGATATATTTGATTAGACCATCATAAGTCATCACACAGCGTCTAATTCATTGAGTTTGTCAATTTATCTGACAGATAAGTTATTCATTGACAGTTCAACCCTATGCTGTGTGTGTTGCGTTCCCACCCCGCTAAGTACGTGAAACTTTGTACAGATGGTAGTGCCAAAGTTTTGTAAATATCTTTGAAATCAATTTATAGTTCTAATTAATTCTACGAGATGGCAGATCAATATCGTTTGTTAGACAAATTAAGGCGTATACACACCTATAGACTCTTGCGTGAACCCCGTATACCGATCTCATGACTTCATCTCATCTAGGAGGTGGCGGCCCCGATATCTTGACGCCGAACTACATTTGCCGCAAAAATCGTGCGGGAATCGGTTTGAATTCTCTGCATTGCCAGATTGAACGACTAATTATGATGATTAAAATTCGAAAGCATCATTCGAAAAATTCTAGTCCAATGACAGAGATCATATAAGCACACGGCACATGATGGGGTGTACTAACGAATAAATAGTTCGAATCTGTTTTCATTCATATTTAGTAAAACAGAATTCTGAAAGCTGCCTGACTGTTTATTGAAATAACTTATCAGCGGATAACTATCATTAGGATGGGGCTATCAACTCCCAGAATAAGAAAAATGGGTATGTTATCATTAAGAAGCAGACATTGTATGTCTGGATGAAGTAGAGTTTTGGAACACCCAACCGGGCTTCCGTAAATTGGACATCGTTAGACTTCACGGATTTCTTGAAAACTGCTTAAATCAAAGAGGGTTTTCTAAAATCGAAACAATCGGGGATGTATACAATCGAATTATTGAAACATTATGAGCAGTTTATAAATGCTTAATCAATATCTTTATTATCATATTTTCTATTTTAGTTTTCCATTACACACAGTCACTAGCATCTTAATCACATTTTCTCATTACCTTTAATAATTAAAAATATATTTACAAACGTGTGTATATGCCGTTAGAATCTAATCATGCATTCGTTGCTCGTGTCATTATCGCTCTTTCACAATATTTACAATCTTACTTACAAGTATATTTATAAATTTTATTAATCTTTGATTTTTTTTCTATTCTTACGCCTATGTTTTACTTTTGACAATGCTTAAGGCCACTGATATACTTAGTATAAACCGTAGAAAAAAGAATTCAAGGTGCAAACGCATATCTACTTTCACATAATTATCAATTAAACAAATCATTAGCAGTCATATTTCTGAATATGTCTATTGGGTTTACCCTGCGGCCTGTAAACTCCGCAGATCGTATGCGTTGTTGAACTACAGCGCAGAAATTAATCGTAAAGAACTTGAACTGGCCGCGAGTAAATACAGAAGATAAAACTGTCTCATAGAACTATAGTTCTGCGGTGTTTAAACGACGGAAATTTTCCCAGTTTCATTGAAACTCAGAACCATGTCGTGTTTTCATACAGTATACAGTGAAAGTGAATAAATTACCATAGGATTATATGATCTGAGGGCCGATAACGATGAGTATATTGCGTAGATAAACTGCAAGGGATAATAAATCGTAAGAGAATCTCTATAGTGAATATTACTCGAATCAAACGGCTACTATTTTACTAGGATCGACCTTGACTCTGATAAACATTGTGTCATCTTTAACGAAATGACGTTTTTTCACCATCTCGTGAGACACAAACCTGGGAAAACCAAAACCGAGAGAATCTGGTTCGCGACTAGGCCTTTGAAAATTTTTCCAGGTCGGATCGGGTATAAAGCTTTCCACTATGTTGCACGCTTTTTCGGCAACAACAGTTTGATCAAACATCGTGAAAGACACGCTATGCGAGAAAGGCCAGCGTAATAAAGCGTCGTATTCTCCTGGGAGTATCTTTATGTATATAGAGATGTGACTTCCTTCGCCAGTACCATTCCCATTAAGGAAGACTGAAGCCTGAAAAATAAACAAAACCCTATCAGATTTGTGTATAAAAAAGAATTTTACTTCCCATAATAGGGACTCTCTACGATGAGAAAATATCAAATTACCTGTAGCTTGTACCCATATTGACTAGTGTAAAAAGGTGGACTAACAAGCTCCATTCCTTCCTTGACCTTTGCTTCTGACATTTTTGCAGTATAGTCAGAAATCTTCCATATCAATGTACCTGTGTAGTTTAGGGATAGTTTGCTGATGGCTGACTTGAGACTAGTGATTTGATGCTGTTGCTTGGTAACTACGCTGCACATCAGACTCAAATGCATCTTAGCCGATTCCTCGAGATGTTTATCAAGAGTGAATCTATTTCCCTGTGAGTATAATAAGGATTAGAATCACTGACTCATAGGTGATTATAAGAAGACAGCGATATGTTAATTAACGATATGATTCCTCACCTTAAAACGGCATCCGGCATCTTTGAAGGTACACGAAAGTAAGTGTGTGGTGCAATGATCTTTCAGATGAACCTCAAGATCCTCCCTAGGGAGGACTGCAGTCTCACAGCGATGGGGACAGGCGACAGGGAAGCGACCACACTTTGCATGATGAGCACCGAGAGTATCAAACACAAACTCTTTATTACAATAGCGACAAGCGACAAGCCTCTTTGCACATTCTCCAAGTTTGTGCTGACTCAGATGTCGTCTCTGTACTTTCATTCCACATTTGTTCTCGCAGTATAGCGGCTCGTAACCGCAGGTACCGCTGTGCTTCTGTAACAATAAGAAATGTGAGTAACAAGCAAAAAACAAAATGTTATCCTGCAAAAGCTGCAGTAATTACGAGACTAAAGACAGAGGGGGACTATTTACGAATAACTTGAATTGGTTATGTAGAAATGAACTGTCTCTACCTCTAGGGTGTGACCTGTGAATTCCTTGGCGCAAAATTCACATCTGGCCCGCCTCTGGGCACAGGTATATTTCAGATGATCCTCCATGAGTACTCGAGGAATCATAGCCCCGCATTTGTTACTGCATGGTATAGCATCGTGCTTGCAGGTGTTTAAGTGAGCCTGAAACAGTATGATGATTTGATAATTGATAAAAAATTTTCAAAACATTTTCAACATTAATTGTGGATGAAACTGAACTGTGATGAATATGATTAGTCGCGTGTGGTATATCAGTGTTTGTTGATCGTTTAATTGGAGAAGCGAACGATTAAATAAACAACCGAATAATCAACTCACCTTCAACTTTCTAAGTTCGTCCGACCATTTGCAACCGTCTTTATGATGAATGCAATATACTATCGATCCCATTATTGCCTTCTCAGCTTCCAAGTCCTGGAAACTCTGAAAATAAGAAAAAAAAAAGGACTTTTATTAATAACAGGTGTATAGAAGTGATGTGTATAGAATGAGATTGCAAGAACGGAAAGTAATACTGGTGTGTATGTACATCGCCGAGGTATGTAGAAACATTTCGCGATCCTTGAAGGTCCATTTCTTACGAAATGTTGAATGAAACGTTGATGCAGGGTAAACGAATTACTCTGTCATTTGTCTGAGGGATATCTGTCGCGCTGAGGTACTTCGTATTACGTATATTATATTAAAACTGGTGTCGAAATCAAATGTGGGCAGTAATTAGAATTGGGTAAGAAACTCGGACTGATCAACAACTCGTTTTTCCTCACCACAAGAATGTGACGGAAAAAAGGAAAGAAAAGAAAAGAAAAAAAAAAAAAAAAACATAAAGAGAGAAATATATCAAACACTAATTAATTGCTGCTTCCGGGAAGTTACGAAGAAGTGAATATAAACAAATGTTGTATGTATTATGCGCCGCTGCTACTGCTGCTGCTGCTGCTGCTGCTGCTGCTGCTGCTGCTGCTGCTGCTGCTGCTGCTGCTGCTGCTGCTGCTGCTGCTGTGATGTGGCGAGCGCACCGCGGGAGCGACGAACAGAAAGCTGTACCGAACGTCTTCGGCTCTCGGAAGAGCTCAAAAATAGCATTGCAATAATGTACAACTTCGATGCAGGAGGCTTGGGGCAGGAGGCCTAAGACCGAGTGCCCATAGCTGCAGCGGGCAGCTAGACTGACTATATCTAACCGAACTATACACACCGAACACCGTGGGGGAGAAGTATTAGTAGAATTTTGAATATAAATATATACCGTAAGGCTGCGGGCGTAAGTTTCTACGGGCCCTTGAGCCGGGCGTTCTAGCTTTCGGCTATAATATAACACCCACCCGGCCTATCCAACTAACTAACTACCTACGTATTTATCTATCCATTTATCTACCTACCTACCTGCCTGCCTACCCGCACATTACATATAAAACATCTGGCACGAAAATGTCGCGAAATCTGATCGACAGATGTTAGAATATTGATAGATTTTTATATGGTGTGAGAATAGGCGGTGGAACAACAGAGGTAGAAACATTCCGCTGGTCGAAATCAGTATTGATCGGTAGCTGCAGTTCATTCAGTTCTGCCCTTTTTCATTTCACTTTCGTTAAACAACATATCCACGCGATATATTACGCTAAATGCTTACCGATGCGAGATCAATCCGAGAAATGTGATATAGATAATCTCCGAATGGGAACGAAAATAAAAATAAATAATTGGAAAAAAAAAAGAAATTTGTACAAAATCGTAAAATTGTGGTTATCGGTGTTGGATGTTACCGAGGCCGGGATTAGCTGATGATAGTAAAAATAAAAGTGGTATCCGTTAGTTCTTAGTCAGGGTTTCGCAGGTATATGGTAATAAACTAATAACGTAAGGGTCGTCTCTGTTGAGTACTTTGTATTTCGTGACATCACCCATTGCTCGAGGCAGTTAGTTACAGCGGTTACAAGGTGCCGTAGTGACGTCACGGCAAAATAACGGACACAATCTTTGCGTTCCACTTCCAGGAGCGAGCGAGCGAGCAAGCGAGCATCTATCCTCCCCATATAATGCCCATGGGCATATTTACGTTAGGCTAGGTTTATTAGGCGTGGACTTTCATCGATGCAAATTAAAGCCAGAAACTTATACTCGTGGCGGCGATCGTAACAGTTCGCGAAAAAATTCGCCAATAAATAGACATTAGCATAACTAACACGCAAGAGTTTCCCCAATGGTAACTCATGTATTGGGCCAGATGATCTCGCTATGGAGGGATATCAGCGTTTTGATTGAAGATTCATCAATTAATCATGTTGTTCCATAGACACGCGAGTAAGGCCGCATTTGTCACGCAATTTCGAACAATGCTGAGATTTCTTTTATCGTAATAGACTTTCAACGATTAGAATTTCTCTATTATTCGCTCCATCTTTTCATCGTTAGAGTGATTCGGCACTATTGCCGTTTGCGCAAGATTTCATCTATGATCTACATTCATTTTATCATATCTGTGTATGATTAAAGATAAATTAACGCACGTAGGGAATGTATATGAGTGTGATTCAGGTGGGTAAATCGAAATGCAGAACCAAGGGAAGATGAATGAAGAACAAAAAATTGCTAGATAAAAGAAAAGGGAAGAATAATAGAGCAAGTCCGTCAAACGCAAACAAAGACTAGACAAAAATGATGGCTGGAATGGTAGAGGCTCATGAAAAGCATCGGTTAAATTCCAAAGTGATTCATTCACGGGCGAACACGCGCGAGAGCGCATTTCTTTACCTTAGAATTTATACTGCGGTCATCACACAGCTCGTCTAGATATTTTTTAAGATTATTTAATTTCGACTCTACCATATAGCTTCCTTCGGCGACACGTCGTGCATGCATTATAGCGCGGTCTTCGGGGCATTTAAATAGGTGCCAAGGTTCATTTCCGGCGCATATTTTAAAATCCGAACGTTCTTGGTGTGAAATTGCAATTAGGAATTCAAAAGAGTTTCGGTGAACCAAGTTTCATTCACTTGAAGGACTTGGGAAATAAACAAGAGATTTTAATTTCGGATCAGCAATGATTACATGATGGTTCAAGTATCGTCTGCTTTCAGAGTGCGTTCGAATCGTGAAACATTAAAAGATGTTATTCTATAGGATTTCAGGGTCTCCCAGCTGCATCTTCATTGTTTTGAAGTGTACAGTGAATCTGATTCTCTCATATAAGTTTACCGGCTGATTAGCTGCGCCCGCCGTGAACGACGATGGAGTACGGTGCCGGTATTTTCACCTTGCGCGCATTTAATTCGCGAGTGTTTTTTGAAAGTAGGCTTCATGCAGGCAACGGCAACGTCCTCTTGTCCTCTCGTCCGCTCGCGCGCCGACAGTCCCTAACCATGCGTAAAAGTTTCGCATCCCAAGGCGAAGGAGTCCGAATGGTCGCGGAAGCAGCCGAGGCCATCCGTTGCGCTCGGTTCCCACGCTTCCGCCGACCGAGGAGAACCAGCAACCAGCAACCAGCGACCAAGCAGGCAGGAGGTAGGCAGGCTGGGACAGGCAAAGGAGGAGCGGGTGATACAGCCGCGCCGTTGCCTCAGTGATCCTCGGCAAAGCCGCAGCCCTTTCCTCTTCGTTTTGTTACACTTTTTATCATACTGTTTTCTTGCGCATACGCTCTGCACTTGTAGTACGTACATAGTATAGGTATACGTAGGCTCGGATTTTCTAGCGAAGCGTATCAACCACTCCCGTCAACCGCATAAAGACCAGATGTCGAGGATCGTCAAGTCGCCAAATCGGGACGCAACCGAATATATGTATAGTATAAGAAAGCTCTATGCCCAACATGATCGATTATGTACCTATATAGTTTGGATCTAATTCTTGAGATTCGTTGACGTTCATTTCCAGTCAAAAATTACAATAGCCAAATAATGGACTCTGATTCGTCATGTCACACAATCTCGTATTGCTAGTCTCTTATTGTTTATTTTATTTTAATACCTTCTTGTGTTGTTTACACATATCGTGTCAGACTTTATCTGCTATGTACAGCGTATCGCCTAGACGGACTATCGCTCGAAACTGCACAATTGTTCAACATCGAATTTTTGGATTACGATAATGATAGCGTAATGCTGGGTACTTGCTTATTGACTGTCGGAAATCTGTACGTAATCCAACAAACACAAGTTTCGAGCGTACCACGCTGCGTCGTCACACGGCTTAGCTTCGTTTCAATTGTACATATGTATACATACGTATTTATGTGTATCGCATACGATGCGCGGATACACAAACCCTTCTTGTGTAGTATACGCGGTCGGTGGTCACCGCCTGATACACTCGCAACAATGGAAAATAATGATAATAGCAAACAGCTTCCAATACCGTGAAATCTCGGTGTAAAACCGAGGGAATATGAATTAGGGAACGACTGCCTACCTAAATTCGTAATCGTATGCCTATGGAGACAAACATATGCACCGACACACGTACTTGTATTTTATACGTGTATTGTATGTATAAATATATATTATATACATACAGATATAATGCATTATCCGCTACCCTTCTGTAATTTCATATCACGCCGAATCGAAATAGTCACGATTGTGTATAAGGGGAGTCGAGACTGGACTAGCTAGCCGCTCTCATGGAAAAGACAGAGGGGGAGAATAGAAAACAACTATTTATGGATCTTATGGGGCCTGTGAGCCTTTGCAGTGGTCTGTGGTTTCCGTCAAGTGGCAATGTATGTACGTCACGCCTTTTATATACCTAATTAGCGGCATCGTCCGAAGTCTGGTTCGAAGGGAATTGAAACAAGAAAAACTGAACGAAAATCTATCTACGATTTGTTTAGAAAAAGATCGGAGAAAATCTAACGGTAGAAGTACCACCTGCGCTAAGAAGAAAGCAAGAACAAAAAATGACTGCGAGGAGCTAACGGACGAGAAACATGTGTGCAAATTGAAAGGGATTTTGATGTGATAAAGAGAGTGACCCAACAGACTTATGGAATCAAGTTACAATTGGATTTCTAGTCGCGGTAAATTAGATCGCTATGAAACTCTTTGTTTACTATCTAATCAAGTTATCATCCGCTACATTCTGACCTCAAACCTTGAGGCAGTCATAGTTATCAGCTATACATTTTAAGAATTTCGAATTCACCGTTTAAATATGTGTCTCCGAACCTACTCAGCATATGCCTACGTATTTTGATGCATCGTAAATTACCAAAGTGTCGGGAATAAGATATGAGACATTTGGAATTCAATGCACAACAAACACTGAGAGTGAAATGACCGTTGATAATGGTAACGGTCAAAGTATGTATGCCCGAGCACTCGTTGGCAAAAATGATGACGAAATCAACTGTAAGAACAAGTAAGATGAATGTTGAAAATTTTACTCGGAAAATTATGACCCTCGATTGTCTTTAATCTACGATTCTGTAAAAACTGTTATTATATATACTTTTCCGCGCGTTAATTAGACGTTGATTCCGTTACCTCCTAACGAGGCACACGCTTTACGGAAGACTAGCTTACGAACATAAACGTATATCGCCGCTTTAAACAATTGGACACCAACAGATTTTAATTTATTAATAGAACGTATAGGGATCCAAGACTGTAGTCCAAATTGAACTCTTCCTTGCTTGCCATACATCTGATAACGGGCATCTGCATATTTACTAGTAGTATATAAAATGCAATCGTAAATATCCTGCTATGAATTTGTTGACGGAAAAGGGCGAAGGCAGAGCCTGTCTGAACGTGTCTAAACGTGTCGTATCCCTCTCTTGTTCTTTGTCCTTTTCTTTCTCTTTCGCTCTTTCGCTCTTTCGCTCTTTCTCTCTCTCTCTCCTCTTACCTCTTCGTTGATGACAGCTGGTTTGTCGATGTTATCACCGATGGGACTCGGTGGTGATGTGGGACTAGCGCTAGGGCTGACTTGAAAGACCTTCGCCTCTTTGGAGGGTCTCTGGGGTGACACCCTCGCCGGAAAACTTAGTGTCTTCGTCCATTGTGTCAAACCACGGACCATTTTGGCGAAGAAAGACAATCGGGGATTGTCAAGCCGCTTAGACTCCCTGCACTGCGTTTTAGTTTTATTTAATACACCGTCGCGGTATGAAAGGTTTTACCCTGCTATACTCGGGATTCGCATTCACTTTTGCACACACCTTCGCGGATGTAAAAGCAGCGATCAAAGACACTGAATGTTGAATAAGTAATTCGGCACAATTATGCGTTGGCCACGCGTGTATCCGGCTCTTGCGTACCGGAGCGAGAAAACAAACGATAATTCTAACCCCCGCAGAAGAAACAACACTCCCTGAACGACACTCTGTGACGAACTGACGGCCAGGTTGCACCGAGGACTCGATGGACTCGAGGAGTGCGGCGCGGCGAGTCCAACAGACAGCTGCACAGCGCCGCCTCGGGGAATTGGACGCTGTGATTGGCTACGGTCGCGCGGGTGCGACAAGGAGAATATTGGTTCAGCGGGTGGGTGGAAAAGAGACACGTCTAACAAGCGAGAGAAGAAGAGTGAGACGAAGGAAATCTCGACGCGGGAGAGAGAATGAGATGGGGATATCGGCAATGTGGCACATGCCAAGGCAGCCTTGAGCTATACAGGTCCGTCTTCCTGCGATTTGCTCGATTAACCTGTTGGTTCTTGCGCGAATTCAAGATTCGAACGTTACGTTCTCAACGACTTCGGTCCTCGTAATATATCTGTACATACACACAGGTAGACACGTGTACAGGATCGGAAATCAATTACTCGGTAAAGGTCATCGACGGAGTGAAAAACCAAATCGGAATAGAAGATTGGTGAAAGATTACAGGAAGAATCAAACTGAAAGTCTTTCCCAGTACTACTCGAAATACGATTTTATAATACTACTACGCCAGCTGCAGCAGTTAGTGGTTTTTATTCACCAATTTATATCCCGGCTGTTTAGGGTGGAAAAAGAAATGGGCGGAACAAAAAAAAACCAAAGTATCGATGACAAAGAGCTTTAATGACACCCCCTCCCCTCCCTCCAACCTTTTCCCCCCCTTTCTTTTTGTTCCTTGGATCAACAAGTAGGCCTGTAATCGAGCGTAGGTATATAGTATGCTATAACCATAACCCCGCGCATTGAACTGCACGCGGGACTGACACGGCCGCAGTGCGGGGATGGGATGGAAGCGTGGTGGTATACAAGTAGGACCCGGGCAGCTGCGGCCTTCTTCGACCTTCCCCCCTCCACGCGAGTCACTGGATAGTGGATACACGACTACACGAGAGCGCCGGTCGTGAGCCAGGAAAGCCTATCGCCACGCAACTCTGCTCGACCGGGTGGCTAACCTAGCCTAACGATAAGTAGTATTACCGCTGAGCGCTCCGTCGCTATGTAGGTACGGGTATTTGGTCACACACTTGCGTACCACATATGCGTGTACGCTCACATGTGTGCATACCACGCACTCCGCAAAGGTCGTACACGGAGGCAACAATCAAGGGAGAAATGGTTTGAGGCTGATCGCAGACCGACGCCTTTCAATTTTTATTTTCACTCAACGTGCACCAGTACAGTTGCTCTCATTTTTCTCTATAATCGTCGGTAATTCGCGTTAACGGCGATTGCAATATGCATACACACGTGTACGGAGTGCACCTCTACCCGGGTACAAACACTCGAGACGGAGATCGCGCCGGTTAAATGGGGCAAGAGAAAGAAGTGACTATACAGGCAATCGACAATCGGGTTATTCATATGTCGCAGCGCCGTTTCTTCCGTCAATTTGATTGGCTTGTGACGATTTATAGACTTATAACCGCTGACTCGTTCGTTCGGTCAACGCAGTCCTAAACGACTTTCGAATCAATTTTATTCAAACATGATCGTAGTACTGTAATAGCTTTTCGATAGACATCAGGAGACATTTCCGTTCCCACATGTATCGTTTAGCTCAATTCCCCGGAACTCAACGAAGGGGGGGCATCGGAAAATCACACGAATTATCATTCGTCTATATTACGTGATCGTTGACGTCATCTGCGCGTTTATGTATAATTGGGATTTTGTTGGTATACAAATTTTGGTCTGAAATACATGTATATGACATCTTGCTTGCGCCTTTGCGCTGCACAGGGTGAAAAGTGCATTGTTATAGTCTCCGCGACGTGAGATTCGAGGGAGGATACGAGAGGAGGTTGAGGCGAAAGATCATCTGCTCGTTGCTACATCCTTGCTGCAGCCTTGCCTTGCCTGGCCTGCAACAAAGAGACTGAAATTTCGAACACGCCGTATGTACGAACACCTGGATAGCATAGCGATGCAGGAACCTTTCCGAAGAGGCTGACGAACATGAAATAATATTGGGCCGAAAGCAGCTGCTACGGCAGCTGCAACCCTCCTTTCCTCACAATCTGGTCGACAGACACTTCACATATGAACGAATGAACCTATACCTATGTCGCGTCATAGTACATCCAGCTCCAGCTCCAGCCCCGCACCTACACCAAGACACTTCTCTGGTAGAAAATTGAGCAGAATCTGACCAGAATCTGTTGAGTTTTCCGTTGAGTAGTGAGATTTTCTGCCCAAAAACCTCATCAATTCGACGACCGATTCTGGTCAGAATGACATACCTATGTATATATGGGCAGATTCCGTTCTGTACGTGATATTATAATCGTTCACCAGATTCTGGTCAGATTCTGACCAGATACCCCTGAATATCTGGGCAGATTCTGCCCATAAGACGGTGAATGGCCAGAAAATCTGGTAAATTTTCTAACAGGGTTTGACTAGCTGTACTTTTCCTGGTTTTATACAGGATGTGGAGGGGCAACGATTATTCGACGGGCGGAGCCGCAGAGGAACGTGAAAACGAGCTTAGAAATAAAGTATAAAATTCTCTCAATAATATCTATATTCTGTATTTATCGCAGGACGGGTATAAAAGTATGTATATGAAAGCTCAAATTTATTAAAAAATCTCCGTTTTATTTCTTTCCAAATTCATACACGATCATGTTTCTATTATAATTGACATAATTGACTTTATAATTGACTTTGATTGCTATATTGGCTACACATTACAGCCAGTAAGGTCACAACGGTTAAGCTTACAGGGCCTGCAGTAGGTAAACGTATATATACTTAGCTGGCTGTTTTCGTACATCGTTAGGCGTGGGGAGCGAAAAGAAAAAGTTGAAATTATACTGGTAATAGAGAGCCGTTGAAAGAATTCGAAAAAAGGAATCGTTGCCATAAAATGCTAATGAGGTTTTGACAAATTCCCAAAGTCCAACGTCACCGCGGTGTGATCTTAGACCCAACATGTCTAATAAATGAAACTAAATCGAAGCGCGGTTGATATATCCATCGAAGATAAGAAATGAAAACATATTAACACGCTGCACTGCACCTACGCATGAACAGGGAAGAATTGATTTTCTGGTTCTATTCTTTATTTTGTTTCTTCTCGAGGTCCGCGCTTCTGCCACTCGGATACTTTGAGGCGTAAGGACACCCAAGAGCGCATAAGGGCGTCCCTCGAAGGGCCACGACGGGCAGAACCCGTAGCTGCTGGCAGCTGCCCTCATGTAAAACCAAACTTCCTGAGAGGCATGTGCGCACATCTGCCGCACGCCCGATAGACATATACTGATGTAGTTATATATTATACCTATATCGTAAATAATACGCCGCACGCCCGCGCGATTCTCTCGCGGCACTTGGACTCTGTGAGAGGAGGGATACGCTTCGTCCTCGGTTGAGAGGATCGGGGAAGGAAGTCGCGAGCTGTTAATTAAACTAACGTGGCTTGGAAGTTGCGAGGCGGAATTCTAGACTTCGTCAATTGGATTTTCGAGTCGTGAGAATAACGCAAAAATGTATGTGCATGCCCCAAGTATTCGTGTGACGCGTGTGCCTCACTCGGAGCTCCAAGGTGACTAACCCGTAAACTCTGTACATTTACATATACATGCGTATACTCATACTTATGCTTTTAAAGAGACGCTATATACGAGCATTTTAAAAGAAAAAAAAAACGAGTGCTTATACCTGTATTCCTCCGGTGTTGTTACCGGTATAAGAATCGCATGTATTCAGATTTAATATTCACTGTATAATTGTATGAATGTACAAATACAGCTCGTAACGATATGGGGTGCCAGTGACAGAAATTAAGGGGTTGAGACTTTGCGTGGTATACCCGAAAATGAATAGTTATTGTCCTTTGGAATTTCATTGGTACCTGCAGGGATCGGGGGAAGCCAAAGACAATTAGTATTTCCTTTAAAACCGTTAACCTTGATTTACCTGCGTACATTTCTTGGATTCTACGGCATGCCTCACCTGCAAGGCGAATGCATTATATATTGTGATCTATTTTTGGGTCTCGTGCGTGTCCACTTTACCGAAGTCCGACTCGAGGGTCACGTCAAGAACAAAGAATTAAGTACGAAAATACTTCTGATTCACAGCTGTAGCATATAGCACAGATTACTGCGAAACGTATAATCTAGGTTTTATTTGTATATCCATAAATGCTATCTACGTTTATCTGTTGAGGATATTCTGCAACTGACGTTATCCTATTCCTTTGATGGATTGCTAAACGTACGGAGTTTGTTTTCGGAGGCCTACAATTCTGGGAATACTTCGAGCGGTCTAATCATGCAAATTTACGTATGAATGTCATAGCGCTGTAAGGTAAATGGCTAGCTAATCAGAATGTGGGTCATTTCTGGGCTGTACCCTTCGTCATTGATCAAATTCGATGCATACACCCAGCGCGGATAGCCCAAGAAATACCAGAATAACGCATGACATATGAAGGCCATTCCGAAGTTCACTTTGATCACTTTCGAACCGCGTCCGTTAGAAGTTCAGGAAACTGAAAGACTATTTTAAGCGCGTGGATCGAACAGGTTTTTGAACCGCCGTTTCCCGGCAAATAAGAACGTTGCAAAATTTAAGAGTTAACAAAAAACAATTCGCCTTCAGTGATCACAAGGAGTTATACGGATCTGAACTCATTATATCCGTCCTTGATGCAAACTCTTACGACCGCCGTACTTATGTATACATGCATACAGGGATATACTATATGCACAACTATCTACTACATGCATGCGATACGTATTATGTATTATGTATTAGCCTCGCGTGGGCTGAACCCTTTACAAGTTTATAACGATCAAGGGCCAACCACCTCGCCACGTTACGACTTGGTATATCTATACTTTCTGCATTTCCTGTAACACCAAGAACTCAACAATATAGGTATATGTATAGATTTTTGAATGAAGTGGCTGGACCTGAACCGAGACGTTTAAAGTCCGTATATACATAGACTTACGTCATTACGTGTGACAAACTAAAGTAACTGCCAGGCATTAAAATGAGGAAATGTCCTCTCTCAGGACCAAAGAGAAATTCTGTCCAGCCTTTTTTTCTATTGTCTCAAAAGTAAAAATGTGACACGTGCGGGTAATAATTAAGTGCTCGATGGTCATTTCGATTTTTGCAAGACGCCTCTCATACAGAAAAAGTTTTTAGTTTCATCATTCCGATGGTCGGATGTTTGGTATAGTATATCAGTAGAGTTTACAGAAGTACAGATATTATCATTCGCTCAGTTATGCATGTGGATAAACTGATGGATTTCTAGAGATTCTTGGCAAATACCAACCAAGTAAGTAGGTATCAGTTTAGACTTACGATTGAATAAGTATTGGAGTAAAAGCGTCAGTTTCTTTCGTGCTCGTCTCCGACTAACAGAATTTGAGTATACATTCATATACTATACGTATAAGCGTGACTACTTCTGCGTGAATCCTGTGTAAAGAATAGAATGCTTTTATAGGTATACGGTCTACGGATATAGGTATACCTATACTTATGTTCACGCTATACAGCAAAGTGAAAGGATCGACGACACGCGTTCATCTCACGTCTGAGGTCTCGTGTTTCGGACTCTCCATAGTCCTACGTTATACTATGTGTATAGGTATATAGGTGTATAGATAGTTAAGTATCCACACATACACGGCCCATCCGTGTTACATGGCTGGTTCGTGCACCACTGTATACGAGCCAGGTGAGATTGGTGGAATGATAAAAATAAATAGTCGGCCTCCATACACACATCGAGTAAACAGTGTGTTACTTCATATACCATACATCCTTTTTTTTTAAACTAGGGAATATTTCTCGGAACATTTTCTTTCTTTCAAGATCATTTCATTCCAAAAATTAATTGCATTCGTTGTCCTTATCAGTTCGTCGAGCAATTAGGTAATGCAGAGGACCGCTTGCGAATTTTGTATTCAATTGAGGCGTGTGCACAATGCGTGTATAAATGTATCGAATGCTCGAATATACCTATACCTATAGGCATACGACCCGCTGTTTTCATTAGTTGAACGCCAAAGCCTTTCGTATTATTGCTTGTATCGTAGCACCCTCGTGATTTACAATTGTTAATTACGCGTCCTCGTGTCTTCGAGTGTAGCCAGTTATTATTAAAGTTTATCGACTAAAACCATGTGTCCTATTATACGAAGCCATAATAATGTAACATGGTGAGATACAGAAGGCACCAGGACCAGCTGTTCGAGCAGCTGGTGTTCCCAAATATAATAGGTATTTTCCATAGCATTCTCAAGAGTCATTTTGGTTCTCGTTTGGTATACATACATGGCGTACTAATTCTGTGGTAATTTATTGACGGCATTTTCTGGCGATACTCTTACGCCACTTCAAATGTTTTACGGTAGTATTGTCTTTTTTTTTTTTTTTATTTGTTAGGTGAACGTGATTTGTAGGTAATTAAAAACGAAAGAGTTTTAATGGTTTATTCCATAAAAATTTGACCCAGGTATATATATGTCGCCATGTGGTATTAATTGCAAATTGTGCAATAGCTGAGAAAAGTTTCCGAAATTTTTTAATTCTATACGTTATTACGTACATGAAGTAATCCGACACGCTTGACACGGGTTCAACTCCATATTTTCATGACGTTTATTTTCGACGCTGAAATAGTATATTGTGTAAAAAAAATAAAAAAAAAATTATTTTGCCCTAATCTTCGAGATATCAATGAAACATGGATATTATAAAGACATTAAAGAGATACCGATTAAGTGGCTCGAATATTAATTTACAATTCACAGAATATTGACCGGCCCTTAAATCGATATACTGGTAGAGTATTTGAAATTTAAAACAACGGCATCACGTGGAAGTCAACAACGCGTGGCTGGTGACTCCGGAAGGTATGTAGCTATAAATTGAAAATTTCCAAACTCACCGTACAGAAGATCCGTCTAGCATCATAGCGAAAAAAGGATATTCATTCTCCGTATAGAATCAAGTTTACGAGTTTCAATTATCGCCTATCGATATACACGCAACAACTTTGACTCGTGCGTATTATTTGTTATTATTATTCTACTACGACCGGTGATCAAACGAATCAAGTGTTATGCAAACTGGGACACGACAACTTTTGTTCAAACGATACTCAATAAAATTGATTATCATTATTATTATTGTTATCATTATTACTATTATTGTGCAGAAGACCTTGGGATACGAATTGTTTATGAATAAGTTTGAAAAAATTGAGAAAAAAAAAAAAAAATTGAAAACGCGTGTTGCACGGGAGTATGACCGAGGAACGACTGACTGCGTGACTTTGGTCTCTCATACGTAGACAGGAAAGACAGTGCAGCTGTCGCGGTGTACCGACGACTTACAGCGTACACGACCATGTAAAACTGAAGCCACATACACAGGTGAGCGGGAGTGTAAGTATAGACATTGGTTAGTTTATATGGTTATACGCAGGTGGCAAACAGGTGAACGTGGCGGAACACAGGAAGTCCCATAGACAGAGACAGAGGGGAATAAAGAACAAGAGGGAACGACTGTTCAAGAGTTGCAGGGAGTCGGATGGATACGAGCTTGTAGTCCCTACTGCCTACGTTATAATTTCACTCTTATAGCTATCTCTATATTATGTATATGCGTTAGGTGGTATACGTTTTATGTATACGCGCGCTTCTTCGAAACAGCAATTTTCTTTCATGCATATAAGAATATAATATACTCAGATATATGTAGTTATACATGCGAGATATGCCCAGTTATATTCTAGACTCTGTGAGAGGTATAACGTAGTAAGTACCTACATCTATGCACCTACTATCTGCAGTTTAATATACCTACCGATGTATGCGGCTAGAGCTCTCATCGTCAGAGGTAATTGCAAAGTTGAGCAAGATCTGCGGTAGGGTGAAATTTATTGTTATACATATGGAACAAGAATAGGTATAAGTATGTAGCATCATATTATCCATTACGTGGTTCACGTATATAGAAGTTTTAAATCTTGAGCAAGGAGACACGTTTCTGTTCGTATAGAATACGTATACCTACATGTATAGCTATATAATATGATTATAAGGTAGAAAACTACAGCGATTCTATTTTTAATTGGTCGCTGCAGAGAAGGAGGGTTATTATAATATTCCTTACACGCGCAAGCGTGTATTAACGTGTCCATCAAACGTTGCGATCTTTTAGGCCCCTGAATACCTCAAGGGTTCTGGTTCATGTTTTCTCATTCATATGTATATCTAAGTAGAAAATAATAATGAACGCAGTATCAAATGAGTACAAAGATAGGCAGCGTGTATCGGTACGATACGATTTTATAAAGAGCAGAAACAATTTGCTGATATAATAATCTCATTCGTATATTTTCAACAAATTTCACGCGATGTTCACGTCTCGGAAAAATATTAACCTATGAGGAGCGAAAATTTTAGTAAAGGCACCGAATAAACGCCTTAAAAATGAGCAAATGTATCTCGGTAATATAACTATGTCTTATGCAAATACATCTATGTTTGATGATATGTGTTCAGAATAATTATCTAGATGCTGAGGACATTAATGTATTTACCTGTAACAAGTGACCCCATCTGGTAGTTCCACGGAGTGAGACGACCATGCAGGGGTCGATCAGGATAAAAAAAAAAAAAATTCTTTTGATCTATTATTTCGTTGATGTGGCTGGGGTAGTCGCTGAACTTGACAATAAAATTCATCTGCTACGAAAGGAAATCCTATATAGAATTGAGAGGTTTTCATACAATTTCCGTAACTTGTACTTCGGTGATCGAGAAAAACGGCCCGTTGGGGTAATCGTACGGGTTTAACAATTGATATAGAATCTTTTCCCCATACGCAAATTTGCCGGATCTTTGATAAGAGTTAATAATTGTAGATTTACTGAACCAGATAAATAATTTGGCCAAGCGGTACCGAAAAATACTAAGTTCTTTCCTCGAGGTGAGGTAAAGATAATTAATAAACCGATGAAATTCGGAGAGAAAAATGGAAGGAAAAATTATCAAAATAATTACAACGACGACAAGGGAAGCAGTAGCGATGCTATAAATACCTGCAGTTCGGGGAATTGCTTTTCGGAAGAGATATCGTGGAATCGACAATCTGACAAGCGACGTAGGTGGAATAAATCTACCCACACAGAAACCGAGGAGTCAAATGAATGTTCGCGTACAAAGTGGCATGGTAGACGCGTGAAAAGACGTATCTCTCGTGGTGTTCAAACACCGGAGAAAAAAAAAAAATCGAGTCACGTAAAGCGGAAAATTGTTAATTTATTCAAATTCGAATGGTGCTCCAGAAAGAAATGCTGGAAAAATGATCAAAAGTGTTCTGCACTTGCGAGTGGCGAAACTGATCCTGCAGAGACAAAGAGTATTGAGTTGATTCATAAACCTCACGAAGATTCTGGAAGAAACGATAATTTTCTGGATACAAAGAGCAACGGGGCGACGTCCGATACAAATGACAAGGAAACCAGAGAAAAACCTGTTCAAACGAACGGTAATGACAACACGGCGAAGAAAAATTATAACAGAAAATATGATTTTTCTGTCGACGGAACAAACATCGAGATCGTTCGCACGAAGAAAAGCGGTACAACAAAAGAAAATTCCGAGCTACCGAAAAGGTTCACCCATCCACCGAGTGGAGTCCATCCAGAAAAGAAAAGAGCGAATACCAGAAGAAAAGGGCGAGCTAGAAGTGAACGGAACGTAGAGAAGGCTACCGTGGTAAACGAAGGGGAATCATCCGTGCCAGACGACGGAAGTTCCAGTCAGATTGACAAACGTAAAGGCAATAAATCAAAGACGCACGAGACGGTCAAGCGTAGAGACAAGGTGGTAAATAAGACGGTCAGAATTAACGAATCGGAAGAATTAAAAAGCACGAATAACAGAACATTCAACAGCGAGAATAGGGATGGACGTCCTACGGCAAGGGAGATAGATAAGTCGGTCGTCCATGCTATCGAAGAGCCAGAAACTACAGGGGGTCCTAAGGGACGATCAAAAGAGACTAAAAACCCTTCTACTTTCAAATCGTTGACTAAAGGCGTACAAAAATCGTTTGCTCCGCGTAGGCCACAAAATGAGAAATCTCGCGACGAGGGGCAGCGTAACAACGTGCCCGGAAGTGAACCCATCGGCAAACAAATGGACGCCAGACGAAACGAGATTGCTGATGTTAAAAAACGCCTCGATGCGTGCATAGCCGATCTGAATGACATCATTTTCAATTTGTCTGAAGTATTTCAAGGAATACCGGCCCCGGGATCAGGTCCTGCAGGCGAAGGGACATCACCGGAAAATATAAATCGTTCTCGTCGGGGTCGATCGCGTGTCCGTTTATAATTATATTGCACCCGATATAGTATGTAGATATGTGTGTGTGTGTGTGTATTGATCATAGGGTCAATCATAGTCGGGAGGGGCCCGTTGGATACGAATTGAATGTGTAATCAAACATCTCTGTAATATTGCCTTCCAATTGTGTTCGCAATACGGGTCTTTCCTTTCAATCCGAAATCTTTGTTAAATGGATCTAACCAATTCGCGTCCGTTTATATTGCGAATCAAAGCTAATCGGCATAATATTTTTTTTTTTATATTGAGAATATATTATGCAATAAAAAAAAAAAAAAAAAAATATTTAAAGAAATTGAGTATTGAACAGAATTAAAATTTCTGATGGACCAATATCGATAAATCTGGATTCCGGAATTATGAAATAAATCCGTTTCAATTCGCTCCAATATTTTTTCGTTTACTGGTAAAAACGCGTGGCTTAAGAGAGCATGCAACGCGGCGGCACAATTCCGTGCGAACGATTACCGCGCGTAGATCGAATCCTGTGGTTTATTACCGTACATTTATACGTGCCGTATAAATCGAAAATTGCAGGAGCACCATAAACCGTTCATCGATAAAATTTATAAACTCGTTTTCCACCGCGTCATTATTCTCGACAATTCAAAAGTCAAATTTGGACATTCACCGCCCGGCTGAGTCGGGATTCCCCCAAAGGTCGATAAGCTAAGCTTGAACGAAGAATACATACAAACCGGCCTTAAATGTCCCGCCGCGCCGTATCGCCAATCGAGGCTCCGGCATCACGCTTTTGACAGCAGATGTTGAACGCCACATACAGGTATAGCAATACAACATATTGTTTTGCGGCATAACGTGGACGAACATATAACGGCAAATAATTTACCGTCGTAAAAATGCCGCGCGAGATATTGTACAGAGAAACATACGGCGACAATGGTAGAGAAATAATATTCGTGAAATCGACAGGTAATCCGATATCTTTGCCGTAATAACATACCTATCCCTCTCTAACCTATACGTAAAAAGTTTACCTCTATCCCCAGAACATCCGACGATAACCAAAGTGGAACCGAAGGGAGAAGCCAGTTCAAAAATTTACGATACTTCTGTAAGCACGTTTTTGAAGGAAGTCTTTTTACCCCAGGGATTCCCTGACAGTGTACATTCAGACTATGTTCCGTACCAGATATGGGACACTGTTCAGGTTTGCTTCTTCTTTTACGTCTTTACTTCAGATTCGAACAATTTTCAATCGATCTGAAAGACTTGTTCACACCTCTTCTAATATCTTATCGTGATACATATTCAAGGCATTTGCAAGTACTATCATGGGAACTCTGACTACTCACTCGATTATGCAAGGCGTCGGAGTCGGGGATACCTCGGCGACTGCCTTGGCCGCAGCAATAACTTGGATATTGAAGGATGGCACTGGGATGATTGGGAGGATAGTGTTTGCCTGGTGGAACGGGTAATTGGATTAGGAAACACAAATTCTCATTGAAATAGCTGATATTTCATCTGAAAGTATCTCCAGACAAGCATTCTCTTCCAGACCTGGACTGGACGCACAGTGTAAAAAGTGGCGCCTATTCGCCGACTTTCTCAACGATTGTGCGTTTGGAATCGAATTAACACTCCCTTACTTTTCAAAGTATTCTGTATTTGTACTGTGCATCTCTACGGCAATGAAATCTATCGTTGGTGTTGCTGGGTCTGCAACTAGAGCTGCTTTAACACAACATCAGGCTCTACAAAACAATTTAGCTGATGTTTCGGCCAAAGATGGCAGTCAGGAAACTTTTGTTAATTTGATTGCTTCGTTTGTGGGGATTATGATATTGTCTAATCTTGGGGACGGTCGGTAAGTCCAAATGACGGTCAAGTCTCTTCTAATTTCAATTATAAACTAGAATTAGCGTATAAGTATCATTGCGTTACAATAAATGAGGATTGACTGCTAAAGATGATCTACATACAGATATGTAATGGAATTGTTTGTATTGCTGGCAACAGTGCATTTGTACGCTAATTACCGTGCTGTAAAAGCGCTCTGCCTGAATTCGTTAAACGAGGATCGCTTGGCGTTGATAATGAGAAATTATCTGACCAATCAGACTATACCCAATCCCACCGAAGTTAACAAATTCGAGTCTGTGCTACTTTATGGAAACTCTTGTGCGTATCAACTTTGCTTGAATTACTATCATAGCGCACAGAAGCCAAACACTCATCAAATTTTATCTCATCTCACTTTTTCTTCCAGCAAAAAGCTTGTCCGGCTTCAAAATAAAAATGGGGGTATCACTGGAAAGTGTATTTAAAAATGATATAATCAAGCCGGATGATGTACAACTTCTCTCAAACCTCTTCCAGAATCGAAAGTACCTGATAGTTATGGACGTTAAGCGCAAAATGATTCTCATCCCAATGGCAAAAGACGCACAACATTCGGATGTACTGCAAGCATACTTTCATGCGTGTCTTTATGGGCTGATTACATGTATGACGCTAAGGTGGCCCATTGTAAGTAGAGAATTTTTAGATGGCAACGCCTTGCTCAACTATTTATAGTAATAGTTCCAATCCATAATTATTAATTTTAGGATATCTTACTTAAAGCGAGATCGCATGAGCCCTCGTATCCCCTGATGCGGATGTACCTTTCGAACAAGAAATA
The DNA here is from genome assembly GCA_963978835.1 of Tenthredo scrophulariae. Lineage (NCBI taxonomy): Eukaryota > Metazoa > Arthropoda > Insecta > Hymenoptera > Tenthredinidae > Tenthredo > Tenthredo scrophulariae. The sequence goes on from OZ022229.1 coordinate 319,175, forward strand.
TCCATCTCTCAGCGAGAGATCTCTGTCCAGGATACCGGTGGAGATCATTCTGGCTGTGGATGAAATTGCTGCTGAGGAATATCGACTGTTTGAGGAAGCGCTAAAAAAAAGTGGTGCGTGAGGATAAGTGATTCAATAATATCGTCTAAAAACAGACAATAGTATTAGTATTATCTAGCTAAATGATTAAAACTATAACTGAATCACATCCACAACTATCTCAATTCGTATTACTAAGGTGATTGGCCCTTTTTTTTTTTTCTATATCTAGTGTGGCTGACAGAAATGAACCTACTGCCTGTGGGACAGTGGCGAGGATCCTGGAGCCACCTTGACGATCAGGGATTAAAATCAAGGACCGCTGAACTCTCCAAAATTACAACTTATGAAGAAGAGCAGAATGTTATTGAGAATACAACTGAATGGTGACCTAGCAGTCTTGCTCAATTCTTACATCTACATTTTATTATCAGAATGCAACATTGTACATATAAAATAAACTCAATTGCATCGTATCCAACAAACTACGGCTTTTGAATCCCTCATCATTTGTATCTATTATTGTACATACATAAAATAATCTGTGCAAGAACCCTGTTCTTCCGAGCCGGTAAGATTGGGATTGATCAGTATTCCAGATTCATAAAAACTGATGTATAGTTTCAAGGTGTTGTTTTACTCCGGAGACGCGTTTATTTCCAGAAATTTATAAAAATATAATACGTCGCAACAATCAGCTGTACAAATTGCAGTGAATCCGTGCTAGGAGTCATATTCTGACCTTGAACTAGTCTGAGATAAGTGTTTCACTATATCCACCCAGTCCCATCCCCGTGGTTTTTCACCTTTGCCATCGGCCCGATTCCACTGTCGTCGTTTTTGTGACTTTGTTAACTGTTCCTTCTTAACTTTCTTCGATGACTCATCCTGCACCAACATAATATCATTTAATACAATACAGAAACTTCAGCCTATGTCTCTCACAGAAGAGATGCAGAACCACTGAACAGATATATTCATCTAAATCATCAAGAACTGTAAATCTCTGAATATAATACCTGAATGTTATCCTCGGTGATAGCGAGTTTATTGACTTCGCATTCAATCTCCTCTATTGAGTCTGGCTGGTCAGCAATTAAATCAGTGAAATTTTCTTGTACAGATTGAAACAACGTATAAGTCATTGCAGACCCCAGCCATTGCTCTGCTTCCACATCAACGTGAGCCGATATTTTATTCTTCACTGCTTGTACTCTGTATCATGCCCATTGTTTACTGTCAATCATAGCATTCTAACTCAAGATTTGTGTTAATTAACCATTTCGTTATTCACTTACACGTGCTTGTTATAAAACGTATCCAGATTCAGACTTGGCTTCTCGGACGGATACGTCGGCCCCCAAGTTATTTCCAACAATACTGACTTGATGTCCTCATCCTCTCCGTACTGAAAATATATCAAATAAACTTGCAATGATTCTTAACCGTTCGATCGAAGCAAGTTCCAAGAGTTAGACACAACTTTCAGAGGTGGGTGGAAAACAGGGGAGAATTTAATGGAGATATTGATTGACATAATGTATGTTTTACATTTATGACGATGCAATTTGGCGCTGCAGTTAAGCAAGAAGTTCAACTGTATTAATTATTGGATGAAATTAAGAAATGTGAGTACGTGCATAAATACCTTGTATTGATAAGTCGTGGGACTGACTTGTTTGAAAGCTGCATCACCGTCGTAGATCGAGAGCAGAACTTCTCTTTCTTCCTCTTGTGATTCGGCATCACTCATTTCTCAAACTCAAACGTTACAAATAATTATTGGAAACTACAGTATTTTTTTTTTTTTTTTTCCCTCAGTTATTCGGAAAAAACTACAGTATTGCACTAAATCATAAAGTGGGGTTATGGTATGTTAACACGGGAATCGGGATAGGCTGACAAGTGACACACTTTGAAATCCCTCGGTGTTCGCATCAAGAACTACACAAGCGATGTAAAAAGATTTCTCGCAATGGCGGAATCTAGAAACACTTTCATTGAAATTCAAAATTCTAAAGAACAGCGTTCCTCTTTATTTATTCCTTTTGTAATATACATCCAAATAGTATTTGTCATAACTCGGATGCCGTTGCACAATATATTTCCAATGAATAAGCTCCCCAACTAATGCTATGAAACTAACAACATATCCGATTCCAAGAGCGACTAATGCTCCGTAAAGTTTGCGGAGGTTTATCAATCCCTCTGCAGAACCGTTTTCTTGCGGTCTTTCCGTGTGCACAGTCCACTGCATTGTATCGCTCAACCATTTTCGTATAAAACCAGTTTCCGTCACGCGTCGTATCTGATAGGAATAATGAGGAATGAAAATCCGTCACTACTCCCCAACGGTTCTGTCTTATTCCCATCCACCCATTGAATGGAATACATGTAATACTTGCCACAAGGTCTACACGTTCCTTGAGCGGGGAATTTTTATCAAGACCTAGAGATATTGGCATGTGAATAGCACACTCAGACATTATGTGAAGAATTCGATCAGCAGTTATAGTCTTGTGGTGCTTAGTCGCATTCCTCTTTTCGGCCTCTTCTGCAATTTGTCTTTTCGCCCGGGCGTGACGAAGGAAGTATTTGTTTTCATAGTAAGCGAATCTCCCTGTCCCAACTCGTGCGATGGCTTCGTCATCCTTCTTGACTATTTCAAACTTGGTGCCAATTCTTTGGGAGTCAGAATCCGCTGAGGAAAGGAAAAAGTCTCTCATTTCCTCGCTCCATCCACCCACAGCTATCTGACTGCTCGCTAAATGGCTGAGAGTGTCAATGGTTACTCTGAAATTGTATGGAATGTAAAAGGGCATAGAGCTAGAAACCACGATATCCCATCTTCATTCTTAGTTGCCAAATTGATCATTGTGTCAATAAACTTTTACCTGCTAATAGGATTGGCGAGGATAGCCGTCATACTGGCACGATAAGCGACAGCAACAAGTATACTGTACAGCCACCACCATCCTATGAAGACTCGAAGTGCCCAAGCATCTGGGAGACGAGGTAAAGAGATTGAGAGCAGCGTACCATAGGTATACAAGATACTATTTTGAAATTCTGTAAACAAGTAAAGGCTTCTGATTGAGTTCTTTGAGTTTTGGCCTTTTTCCAGAATTTTCACAGCTACAATATTATTGGCACTGATCTTCTCTTTGTATAAACTTATAGAATCCTCATAGCATTTGGCAAACCGGTGATAGATTAATCCTCCAAAACAAAGAGTCGATAATACGCAGAGCCACATGTATGCCCTGGAAATAGTTGCACAGTATCAAATCTCTACGAGTGATCTCAGAGATCGCCCAATGAACTCGAAATTCTAAATCAAAACTAATTCACGCTACAATTGATAGTATCATATGCGCATATATACTTGAAGGGCATGATCAGTATCTTCCAGGAATTATCGTTCAATGATTCGGGTGTAAGAAATGTCAGGCACTCAGTGTTGTATGGCGCTGATAGATCAAAAAGCTTCAAGTGCTGAGATGTATAGTACAGATCCCCGAGAAGAAACGCAGCATTCCCAGAAAGTGCCTCACCAAACAGACCGGAATAGCTATCATTTTCTCCAGGGGTTCCCCATTTTTCACTATCTAAGTGCGGTGGAATATATATCACGGGCCGAAAGTTCATTGCTTTGGCTAGAATTCTCATTAGCTGAAAACAGATTTTATATTTGGCTGATCTATCGAAGCAGCAGCATGTAAAAATTCGAAGCATTCTCTCTCAAGTTCCACACTTGTTCCAAGTACAGAAATACTCACTTCATACTCAATACCAAACGGAGCTGAATCATCTGTGAGGCTCTCTCCGTGAAGCAATTGCACATTCTCAGTAATCGCTGGAATATGCGGGAACATAGCTATCCTATAAAAAAGATAATTGGAATCGACTTGACACCGATCATTTAACTAGCTCTATAGGTATAATCAGTTATGCAGATTTACGAACCTCAGCGACTGATCAAAGAGGTCTTTACTTTTATCAGGAAAAAGATCATTCTTATATCGAAACCTGCCGTGATACCAAGTATCAATGTATTGTGGTTCCAAGTCACCTTCACTGGGGTATGGAAACGGCACTGTATTCAGATCAAACCATTCGAGATAAATTTTCTCTCCGGACCGTTGTATAACAGAATTATAATGATGAATGAACACCACGTTTACTATTCTGTTCCAAATATAATTTACAGTTGAATTAAATATCTGCTGATCATAGAGAAGTACGAAGTGTCCCCGAGTGTTGATCAGACGTTCCCTTATGAAAAGAATGAACGGAACATGTGGACTGATTGAATCTGTGATTTTTAGATAATATTCAAAAGAGTCTTTATGGATTCCACAGACTTATTATATTACTTTTCGGCGTATACAAGAAAACGAGATAGTTGTGGTCCGTTTGTGTTGAGAATCACATAGGCACTGCAATCAGCTGCTCTGCTAGCAGCAAGAGCCTCATTAATTTCATATTTAGGTGGAAAGAAGTCATCATTTTCTCCAATAACAATCTAAGTAAAAAATACTGCTCTTTCTAGTTGCAAGAGCGTTGGATTATGCAAGTAACAATACAGCATACTAATTCCACTGTACCATGTATATTAATACATAGCTGAATCTCCTACTCCAATTAACATCCAGAACTTGGTGATAATGTGTGTCTACAATAAAAGTGATGCAGCGATGCCGAAGTAGGATTCCTTTGGCCACAGCATCTATAACCGCCATTAGCGGCTTTCGTTCTTCGTGATTCTGCTCAGTAATTACACGACTAGACAGAGTAATTCATTAATCAGGTAGTATCACAATATTGATAAATATTCTTTAAGCAAAAGTCTATAAACAGGCTGTCTGTGCGATTCGCGATATAATCTATCTCAATCTCACTAACATATCTCTTTATCCAGTTACATACCTTGCATCAAGGCCAGAAAGACAGTAAATTAAAATCAAACTGACGATCATAACTGTGCGGATGAAGAGTAGCATCAACATGAAGTTCGAATAGTAGCAGCAGGCAGAGTTTTGAATCAGTACCAAGCCTGCTCGATTCCCCAGTGGAATGAATAATTGATAATCCTATTAGCGAAGAGATTGGATTCACCTTAATTATGCAAATAAAATTAAAGGTCTGAATCAATCGAGGTCTTGGACTGTTGTAAAAATCAGCAGCAAATTGAATGAGACTGATTAATACAAGGAGCTAGTTTTGGTTGAATCAGAAATTAAGATACATGACTGTTGACGAAATTATCCATGTTCATTCATATGTTTTATTCTTGAAATCGGACAGATTAACATAATATTATAATAATAATAATTCTCTCCTCCTGAATGATTGAAATGGTCTTTGAAAAGCCAATCAACATATTGACATACCACATTCAAAACTTATTCATAAAATAATCTTGATGATACATTCCAATTTGGAGTTTGCCCAAAGATAAAATTGCCAACCTTTTTCATTTATCCTTTGGACAGTCATCGAAATGAAGAAAATTCCGCGAAAATGTTCATGCAAAGAATATCGAGCCAATAATACAGTCAATTCCAGTGAGAATCAGCTATCTCCTACAGCCTAAATTATACACTTACGATTGATACGCAAATGACGCTACCGTCTAGACGGCAAACGATTTGTGCATTCTTCTAACTTTTCTCAAACTAAACTTATCTCTCTCACTGAAATCTCTCCAAAACTTTAATCTCCCTTTCAACTTATCAAGGTGCGAATTCATTTGGCATATGATTTTTTCATACTTCAAAAGGCACACGTCCTTTTCTGCCAGTTCTTTCCTGAGTTCTGCAATTATCTCATCTTTCTTAGAATCTTCATGAATTTCAGACGAAAATTCGAACATATCATCGCGCTTAGAATCGCCCTCACTCTCCGAGCCTACAATAGATATCACTTTCTCTTCTCCATTCGTATCTATAGAAATATTGTTCATGTCTGTAAGATAATCATCCATTTTTATAACATAGACTATCTGATTTTGAGACTGATCCTGGTTCAAGGTACAAGGCAGATCTGGTTGGATTGCAAGTGGTGCTTTTGGCCGCAGCTGCTCCTTTCTCTTAGTGTATTTCAAACGCTTATGAAATATTGTCGGTACGGCATTCCATTTCAATCGATCAGCACGTTTCAACTCCCATTGATCATCGTCGAAGTGAACCTATAAAATATTGTTTAAATTACAACGAAGAATTTCCAGCAATCAAATCGGATCGACCAATGACTTAGTGTAATGTACGTAAATAGCAACATCTCAAAGTTGTATTTCATCTCAAACTCACCTCACAGATGTATGAATTGTTTGTTGGCTCCCAATTTATTTTCTGAATATTATTGGCCCACTTTAATCTTCGCTCTGGATCCCTGGGGAATCTTTTCAGTAGAAATCCTTTCGTTGAAGAATTGTTACATCCGGGTGCCGAACATTGAACCATAATTGTCTGTAATCATTAACAATCGTGAACGGAGATTTTTAAAGACAACAGATGTCAACACGCCAATGTAATTCTCAAGGAATGTACCTAACCTTGTTCATCTCTGTTACGAAATTTCGTAGGCGAACAGAATTGTTCACAGATAAGTTTCAAATCTCGATGGGGCTCTTTCATTTGATAAAGCGAACAAATCTGACCATACTTTGAACGCTCAAATATGTTTACACGAAACTTGAGGATTGAGGTTAGGATGTTGAGCACAGAGATCAAAACTGAATTCAGCCAATTAGAATTCGATAAAGTTCTTACCTCGCTCTCAATGTTCTGCATTAGTGTTTGGAATATCCGAATGGTCGAAATTAAGTTATAAATGTCAATAAAAAGATTCAAATTCACAGCAAAAAAATTTGAGAGCAGAACGATGTCGTTTATATACGCACGAACAGAAAGATGCGACATCTAATTGGTGGACCGACTGGATCTTGCCAGCCGATTACAGCGAACTTGACCAGTGTTGGGTGGCCAATGACAACGCAAGGAAAAGCCGCGAAGGTAATTCGAAGATGACAGCAATCGCGACTATTGTTGAGTCGAGAAAACGCTGAATCATTCGAAATGTTTAATATTGCTTATGGTGTCTTGCAATTTGAACGCGAATATCGTTCAAATGAGACCGACGAGATCAATCTACATGATTGATAGGTCGTAGAAATACCAAGAGAGTAGATAAGCTTATCGGAATTATAAAAAGTTACGATAAGAAATATTGTAGCGCCAAATCTTGTGTGGGTATATCTCGAAGGCAAATTCTGTATCCTAATCATTGTATCACCTGCCGTCGTATCGCTTCAAAAACTTCGCAGCGGTATGTTTGCTATATATATATTCATTTACTGACTACTGTGCATACGCATATGCATATATCGACAGCGCTATTTGTCGACTTTCAAACTGTACGTTTTGAATTATATGATATAATTCTTTATAACACATCTTTGAATATATTAACAACCGAGAGAAAAGTGGCCTTGCGATAATTGGATCTCCCTGTCGAAAAAACTAAACGATAATATTTTCTCAGTACCTCATTTACAGAATCGTCGTTCTTTCGCATAGTATTATACCAGCTATAAAAGTGAAAAAATATAGACGTCCACTATGCGTGTGTGTGTGTATTTGTGTATGCGTTCGTGCGTCAGGTATAACCGTATAAGAAGTGTTGGATGATACATCATTTCAAACAGTCGAGAAATAGGCGCGAATGTGCACGTTGATATAAGTGATAAACGCAGGCAGAATCACACACGTTAAGCAATCGCAACAGATTTTAGAAAATCGCGATAGAATCCCTGCCACATATTGAACACACAAACAGCATCGTGCATGGGATAAAAGGCGCGAACCTGCATACATTTAAGAATATTTTTGGGGTATTCGATTGCAGTGTTATAAGCATCAATAAACCAGCACGAACGAACGAAGCTGTATATCGTGGTAAAGGTATGTTTTACAGTTATTTGACTGAGCCGAGTCGTCGGGTGTGATGCTCTCAATTGCAACTCTTTTATTTATCGATTCTAAGACGCAAAGAGTGGCGAGAACGACGTCTTCTTTGTCAGTTAAACAAACATGCATGATTGTCTTTAAACTGTCACTCATCATAGTAAGGTCAGAACTAAATGTAGATTAAATGTGAACGAACTCAACGTGCGAACTAACTGCATTCAGCCGGTCAAGAGTTAGCGGAATAGAGATATATACATAGTAAAAATTGCGAGCTTGACAAAGAGAGGAAGAGCGAGGAGGAAGAGAGGGGGGTTCTCCGATACTAATATAGACTTTGATCACACGCGGGACCTTGGACCCGGGTTTAACTAGAAGGTCAAGATTGGAGATTCTCGACTCAAAAAAGGTATGGCACGGTGTTTGAATCGAGGAAGGGGATCTCCTTAATGTTCTTTATCGGATAATACACAGCTCGCGATACCGCGGAATAATTTGATAGTGATAATCTGCATAAGAAATTTTTCGAAACGCGTGCGACAGGCTTCCTCCGCAAAATCCGATTGATTGGACGCGACAATTCGACAAAACTTGGGTCCGACTATTATTTATCAATTACCATATTTACAATTTTCGAGGCAATTATAATTATGATAGACTCGCTCTAGTCCGTTGGTTTTGCTAAATTGGGCGACACTCTGCGAGATTTCGAAATAGTATCAAAAACCTCGTGTCCCGAGGTGTGACCTTAATCCCTCTTCCACATGCTTTGCCGGATTCTATATCAAACACTGTACAAAGGCGGAAAAACAATGAATAATTAGTCATAATAATAATAGTTTATTTAGGTACAAAGCGAGAAATTATATACATTCTTCTGTCGAATTTACAAGCATTTTACGCAGGCCTGATGTAACAATACGATGACAATCATAGAATATTTATGGCGCCATAGGTGAATTTATATAGTATACCGAGCATTTTACGTCTGATTTAAAAAAAAAGGCTTTACTCATACATGCAACGGATGAGATTAGGATTTTAAGCCGTTTTTCGTTGACGTTCTTAGTTTGACTATATTTTTAGGGCACTATAAAAATGCATGATCGGAATAATTCGCTCGGAAATCGTTGCAAAAAAAATCTCATCATCTTGTTATGGGGTGAGGTGGGAGCGGAAATAAATTGAAATCCATTGCCTGAGGCGGAATCAGCATTGGTATTAAATGGCATATGCATATAGATTACTGGATCATTAATATAAATCGTTTACTCTTCACCTTTGATCTTGCTCCTTGTCTCCCAATGAATTGCTAATATCTCTTGAGCCGTCATGTACACGGCGTGGGTCATTGAGGTTGGCAAACGAGAATAACTTGAAGATTAGATATTTTCGAGAAGAATGTTTCGGAGAAAAGTTTTTCAATTTTTGTTTGAAACATTTTTTGTTTGCTGCAATAAAAAAAATAGGGGTATATCCATTAGAAAAAACGAAGTTGACCTGCATATGACCGTGAATTTTTCCACCGATCTGAAAAAAATTATAGCCATTAGATCCCGCTTTGAAGATGATGAAACTTTTATGTCTGAAACATTTTTTTCAAAAATACTTCATTTTCAAGTTATTCGCGTTCGCCAACTCAAATGCACCCCACCCTGCAGATCTAACACAATTATTGAGACTTTGCTATTGATTACACTTGTGGGGCCCAGGCTTATCTAACTAATAAGGATATGGACACGAACCAAGAATTTCATGCCACTTAAGCCAGCTAAATAAAACAGCATTTTAATGATACATTGAAAAAAAATTCAGATATATTCAACAATGGAACTCTCAAACGCAAGAAGTTTGATAGCTGATCTGCCTGTTGGACCTCTGCAGAGGTACAGAGATAGGGCCACTTTTGACTGGAAATTGTTGAGATTCAACTTAGAGGGCGAGGCAGTTTTGAAATACAAGGTAAGACTAGGGGATAAAAGGTAAATTGGAATGGGATGATGATTATCTACCATAGTCGTTAACTTTGTCACGTCTTTCAACTTGTAGAATAAAATATGGTCTTACTTGGAGAGTACACCAATATTTCGACATCCAGCTAAATCTCAAACTTTGGATGAACAGCGTAGAATATGCCATGCCAGAATGGTGACCATCCTCAAAGATGATCTTTTGCAAGCTCCTGCTGATGTGCCTGTAAGTATGAGGCACACTGAAATCAGTCAAAGTTTTTATAAATTGTAGGGTATTCAAGCAAATGAAACGAGAATTGACGACAAAGCTCATCTGCAGTTTAACTAAACGTTTTAAAACTGTTTTCTCAGAATATTGCAGGGCTGGATGCAATGTTCCAGTACGATGGATCACTGCCTGTAAAGAGTGCTATAGTCTTCGGCATGGTACCTGGTACCATATTCAATTTGGGAACTGAACGTCACGCTGATTTCCTTCAAAAGTGTCGTGAAGGTCAAGTAAGTAATAGTGATAATGATTGGGATCGATTAGAAAGTTTTAAGACACGACTCTCATGCAACAATTCCATAAAATTTCACAGGTGTACGGATGCTTTGCCCTGACAGAAATCTCTCACGGGACAAATGCTAAGAGCATGAGAACCACGGCTACCTATGACCTCAAGAAGCGAAGCTTTATTCTTCACTCTCCAGACTTTGAGGCTGCTAAATGCTGGGTTGGTGGACTAGGTAAATATCATGAAAATTTTGAAGAATTATCAACTACCCGATTTAAGAAAATCAACTAAATCGCTCATGTTTTATTTGTTAAGGAAAATCGGCTACACATGCTGTTGTGTACGCGCAACTCATTATGCAAGATGGCACAGATCATGGTCTACATCCGTTTATCGTACAGATTCGTGATTTGAATACTCTACAGCCTCTGGCTGGTGTATCGGTTGGTGATTTGGGTGAAAAAGTTGGCCTCAACGGAATTGATAATGGATTTGTGCAGTTTACCAATTATATATTGCCGCGGGAAAATCTGTTGAATAAAATGGGTGACGTCACCGAAGATGGGAGATATGTTACACCGTTCAAGGATCCCAGTAAACGATTTGGTAAAGAATTACAATTGAATTTTCATAGACTTGATTGTTCGTCAAGTAATAACTCGGGGTATAGAAAATCTTCAATTGTTGGAGCTAATCGGAGTTGTCATGTTAATTTTAGGAGCATCATTAGGGGCTCTTTCAGTTGGCCGAATACACATAGGTCTGATGTGCAGCTCGTATCTGACTGTAGCAATAGTTATTGCAATCAGATATTCGGCAGCAAGAAAACAGTTTGGGCCATATAAAGACAAGGAATGGCCCGTCATTGAATATCAAATCCAGGTAACAGTAATACCGAAGTTTCCAAATACTAAAATCAAGGAATTAAACCAAACAGAAAGCTGAACTTATTAATGTTTCAGCAACTCCGTCTTTTTCCACATTTGGCAACGGCTTTTGCTTTTAGAATGTTTTCATACCAATTTTCGATAAGATCACAAGATTTTCAAGAAAGATTGCTCACCGGCGATGACCGCGAGCTACTTGCCGCAGAGGGGATGGAGATCCACGCACTTTCCTCGGCAACTAAGCCTCTTTGTTCTTGGACTGCCCGTGACGCTATTCAGGATTGCAGAGAAGCGTGTGGTGGCCATGGTTATCTGAAAGGTCCGTCTCAAACGTTTCCTATTCAGCGAGTAAAATAAATGGAAATTACGAACATTTTTTCACTGCAGTATCTCGCCTGGGTAATTTGCGAAATGACAATGATGCGAACTGCACTTACGAAGGAGAGAACAACGTCTTGATCCAACAAACAAGCAACTGGTTATTGAATCAGAAGGTATCTGCGGATAAGGGGAAGCCCGTCGTGTCTCCTCTGGGTTCCATTGACTTTCTACCAGATGCTAAAAATATTCTTCGACTCAAGTTCAACCACTCCACTATCGAGGACACGATGAAGCCTGAAAGTACGAATACGTAATCTCTAGTACTACCCGTTTTACGTATGCATTCCAAGACCTGATCCTAACACATCTTAATTTTCTCTGAATCGCAGATCTGTTGCAGTCATACAAGTGGCTAGTTTGCCACTATCTTCAAATAACACATGATCGTGTACAAGAATTACAGAAAAATGGACACGAGTCTTTTTCTGTACGAAATAATTCTCAATCATTTTTTGCTAGAACCCTGTCGCTGGTGTACGCCGAGGTAAGATAAGTGCGCAAACTTGCCTTTGAAATAACAAGTTGAATGCTATGCAGGCATTTATTGCTACAGCTTTCTTTACATATTATTCTTTCAGCATGCTGTGATAAAATCTTTCATTCAACGTCTTCAAGATCCAGTCTGGAGTGTAGAGGAAAAACGCGTATTAACTAAGCTGTGCTCGCTGTACGCAGCTTCGTCGCTTGAGAGGAGGCTTGGTGATCTTTACGCAGGAGGATATGCATCTCCGGACTCTCGGATCGACATTCTATTACGTGATGGCATCATTTGGCAGTGCAAACAACTCTTGGTGGACGCAGTTGCCCTTGCAGATGTACTTGCGCCGACAGATTTCATTCTTAATTCGGCATTGGGAATGTCTGATGGCGAGGTATGAAGGGATTTAATTATAGCAGCGAGATTGTATAGTCCATTGACCTACGCGTTTCTGAATTTGTCAATCAATGCGCCACTTTTCTGTGTTTATAGATATACAAGCACATTGAGGAATCTATTTTCAATGATGACGAAAATATCCAACGTCCATCGTGGTGGAGAGAAATTCTGCCATCTAAACTCTGATTTACTTATCATAGACATTATACTTTTGTAAACTAGTACAATAAAAGTAGCACAATATTATCACCTGTCTCTAAAGACTAGCCCATTTATACTGGGACAGCCGAAAAGCTTAGTAGTTTCTTATGGTTGATTTTATAACGAATATTCCTATTTTTATATTGTTTTTATTATATCCAAGGTGCTTTAATGAATAAATGGTTCAGTTAATAATGTTCATTGTGTTAATTAATTGCTGAAAAATTGCTCGTTAATAGAATAATCTCTTACGTTTCAACACTAATTTTCTAAATGCCCATCTACATAAAAATTTTGGTATACAATTAACTTGTATACAGAGTTCTTAGAAGTGCGAAATACGATGCGGTCGTGCTCATTATCTGAAACAGAGCGAACAAACGAAATATGACGTGTATAACAAGAGAAATTGAATGAAAAACACATTTGTAGCAGAGAATTGACTCGAAACTAAATTGTAGCTACTCACACTGGTAAATAATGTTAACGATACATCTGCAAACTTGTATGCGGTGAGTTTTATCGGCCTTTGAGTTCTGATCATCATAATACATATGCAGCTAGTGAACGATTTCTTGTCTCGCTGAACGTCGTACCAGTCCGTGTCATATAAAGCTAAGCCAACTTCTGAGCTCTGAAATTATCCCAGTTTTATCGATTCCTTATTCAATTGCTGAACAGCTTCTTCAAATACTAATACTCACTGCAAAAGTGAGAGCATTCCCAAACCAACAGTACAACAGTACTTCGAAAACTTCCATGGAGAGATACATCAAAAACAATGCTATGTTTCCATTATGTCCGCCCTTAGTCTAGAATGATACCAAGCGTCACTACCATAAGACCATTATTGGTGTGTAACAATGTGGAATCAAATGATAACAACTCACAATAACTGCGTGAAATATCACCATGCACATGCTCAAAGTACTGATAACTCCAAGTCCTAAAATTATTGGACTATAAATTTCTTCCAACACCCTGCTGTGTCTGTGAAACAATTACACATGGTTTGAAATACCACGCTAATTGTGAATCGAATTTTAAGGAATATATAGACAAATATGAGGCCCTCACTTTATAATAGTACTGTGTTTCTCTACACAACAATGCAAGAGGTCCAATGGCGATTTTGTTTCATTGCTTTTCTCTAGTTTATTCGATCGCAACTTGATCAAGGATAGTTGCAGTAGCTTCAAATGAAGTACTAGGTGTTGGATTGCCGTGCAATAAAATGCATCAATGCCAGTGATGTAATAAATCAAAGAAAGTGAACATGTTGTTACAGGAATATATGCAATCGCGTGTTGTAATGGCTGGCGCAGATCCAGAGGCAATTTTACAAGGTACGGAAGAACGTAGACAAATTCTGTTGAAGGTATTCCTGATTTCCATTGATAGAGTACGGAAACTGCAGGTGCTAGATAAAAGTTAGCGACTGTGAATATCACTATGCCAAGAAATATGTAAGTCAATACCCGCCCCGTCTTAGCTGCATGGATCATCAACCGTCTGTTACTTGGCTCCTCGAACTCTGCAATCCACATCTTCCTACTCTGTTCTCCGAAATGTAATATAACATTTCGTTTGAAATAAAATATAACTGCCTTGTGGACTATCAGTAAAGCCGTTGTCGTGTTACACAAAATTTCCAAGCAGTCAAATAAGTTCCCCCAAACTAAGTAGACGTGATAAAATTGCGTTAACGTCAGGCTGAGAAGTGTCAGAATGTAAAAAATCGTCAGCGCATTCCTCGTGAGCGAGTCTTTCTGGCCTTCATTCTGAATATAGAAGATTAGTGTTCAAGTATGAGCGTTTATTATTCACAGTAAATAGTAATTTGATATAAAACATGGGTATAATATTATATTATGCTTTATGATTTATCGCTGTACTATACCCACTTGAGGCCACAAGCCCACTGTTCTGAGTAAACGTTCATTTATGCTTGTATACTTGTTATAAAATTTAGAAAACTCGGAATCTCTAATCCTCTGCATGGCAGGCCTTGATACAGACTGCTTGTACAGAAGGTGTAAAATGTATTCTTCGAATATAAATCATAGCATTTTGATATCTCCTAGCGTACACAAATAACATCTAAGTACCTACGTATTGTATTCTCGTATTTATAGGTCCAGACGCATGTTCAGATATTGAAAAACCATTGATTACATGCCTCTGTATACAACCATTTTTACTCTACCTATAATCTAATATAAGTTCTGCAATAATCATAGACACTTAAATAGACGTGATGAGTGCAATTTTCCGATAACCTTGAGACCTCGCATTACTAGATCCAAGAATGAGAAATTGGTAGTAAATTAAAGCCGCTAGCTATGTACCCTCCTACTTGCACGTAACTCAACTACTCCTTATTTGACACAACCGTTGTTTCAGGAATGTATTTGATTGCCGCTCATCAAACAAATCTACTGACTCCTCAATTCACTCCCTCCCTCCCTTTTCTATCAACATTCTTTTATAAGAGCATCAAAGTTCAGTGTGTCGAATGGGCTGATACAGCACGCTGTCCGCTTCGGCGAACCACTCTTTGTAAACTTGTTCAGGATCGACTAGCCAAAATTTATGAAACGATACCGGTTCGTGGGAAGCAAGATATGCCCTTGGGTAATCAGCTGGTCTGGCCTGAAATAAAAATAATCATTTAATCAGGTTGCAGTTTGTTAAAGTTTGATAATAATTGGTGAATCCATCCTCAGCTCACCTGGTGAAAACATGGTGAATGCGTCGGCTCTGTACCCGCACGTTTTAAGCACATTCCAAAGAGAAACATGTCGTCTGGAGAGAACGGCGATGGACAGGAGCAGAACCCTGATTCAATTAATTTCCGGACGATATTTGATGACAAAACTAGACCTGCGCCACCGGTCAAGTAGTTATAGCCATTACCTTCCCACAAACGAAAGCCGTAACGTTCTCCCAAAGCAACAGGATTTGATGGATTGTAGCAAGTCAGAAATCGCAGCAACTTTCCCAGGCTGTAAATTCGTCCCATAGGATTAAAGTTCTCTATTGATTTCGAGAGGCGGACACAGCAGCTAGTGAAAGTCAAATATTTACCTAAATATTGTATCGTCATCTGTGATCACCAGCCAATCTAATTTTTTCCTTCTCAAAATCTCGTTCGAATGTTTCAAAATGGCAAAAGTCTTTGCACAATGTCCTTGTTTGGTATTCGGAGTGACTATAGCTTCCGGCAAGTTTTCATCTGTTCTGAAAATGATAAGAACTCAAAGTAACGTCCAATGAGAAATACCTTTTCACGATTGTCTATTAATCAATGCTCAGCAACACGAGGTACTACACGAACCTGATTTGTCACTATAATATCCAATATTGACTGCATATTTAGCCCAAGTTTTCTTGATAACAGGAATTCTTTCAGTGTGAAATTTACTGCAAGTTTTAACTGCTACGTATATATTTTCTACTGGTACAGATTTTCCCTGCAATATTGCAGAATATGTTACCAAGAATTCGAATTGTTTGATTATTTGCGGAGGCACCGAAATTCGGGAGACTTACACACGGATGAAAATGTTGAGGATAAGTGGCGCAGTCGTCTCCAGAGACTACGCAAAGCTGAGAAACATGTCTCATACGTTTTCCCTGTCCGTTATCCCAAGCAAATGTGGCAAACTCGTAGGCAGCGTCTATGGAGAATTCTCCTTCCGGTTTCTCACCTTTGGTAACTCTTTCCGACAATCTATTTGGCAAGAATTGTTTTAAATGTTATTGATTGAACCTGTGCCATCGAACATTCTCCATCTAAGTTGAGAGGGTGGAAAGGTGTTGAAATTTGAAAAAGTACCTTTCAACAAGTGGTGCTGAAATAACAAATCCAGATGCAGTATTTGGGTACTTGAACTTCTTGGTGTGTTCAGAAAAGTGATGAATTATCGTTGGCTCATGATCATAAAGCGCATGACCCAGCCACAGATCCTTCTCAAAAAGAGAAAAAAAAAGATGGTAAGATTGAGATTTGTTGAAGGCTTTGTATAATTGACAAAAGTTTAAAATAAAGTTTCACGAGTTGTTCTCCATCCGCTTGAATATTGCCTTTAGAATAAATTTAAAAGAGAGACCAAGAAGTTCGTGTACCTCTGACGAATTAAACCTATTCAATAATTCCATCAGTAGATTCAGTCTTATGGCTGTGTTGACTTCACAGAAGAAATACCAATCCGAAACGGTCAATGGGTTGTGTAGGAGATGAGGTAAAAAAGGCCCGATTGTCCACGTGCTGTTCAAATTAAGCTCGTGCGTCAAGACCACTTTTATGGAGACCTGAGACATTGGATGAGAGCGGGTCTCAAGTGTTTATATTGAAACAAGACATATTTAAGTTCTGAACAACAGGCCTTACGTCTTTGATTTCCTCGGCTTGTTCCAGTATACTGTCTCGCAGCTTGTAAGCTCGAGCAGCATGATATCCTTCAGGTTGACTAAACACAGTTATTACCAACTGATTCTCAATCGTATCTGTAACAAGGAAAAACAGTCCGCTGCTCTATGAATTGTTGACAACAAAAATAGAGGAAGGGATAAGAAAGATTGATCAATCGATTACCCGAATTGGCCCAGATGATGTTTGTTATGTAGACGGCAATTATTGACAGTCGAATAAAGAGATTCATGTTGAATGTTAGAACTTCGTAGAGCCACCTATGCACGAGGGTTGAAAAATAATTCGATTATTGTCATTCAATGATTCGAACAAAGATAAATATGAATGAATACAATATTGTGCCGACTTGTGCGGACGAAACGTTATTCACCGTATGATGTAAGGCTTTGACAATGAATGTCTCAGGGTGTCACTATTATTCCATTCATTCAATTGAACGAACAGCAAGTACTCTATAGATTAGTGTGACAGTTGACTGTTGTTTCTTACGTAGTGGGTATACCTGTTAAATAGTAACATTCAATATTTTTGTTTACAAATGTAGGATAAGTGAACCATTTTGGTGGTGGTAACGTTTGATAGATGGCATCGCGTGTTATCCCGCGGCTAGTGTCAAATGAGCAACAGACTCAAAACATGCTCGAAACAATAATGGAATGAGAGTGTATGGGATGATGATTTCAATCGAATTTCATTTTATTAATTTTTTTTCGTTCCACGTCGTACGGGAAACCGCCACGATTAAACGAATTGCATTTATTCTTAACGATTGTTTGATTTCCTGTCTCTCGTATTACCGACATTTCGTCGCCATTATAGCGACGAGGTTGTGATCGTGGTGGACCGCGGTATAAACCGTCGTTTACGGCGACAGGGGGGTAATTCTCTCCCCAACAAGTGTTCCCTAGTGTCAAGTTTTAAACCGCCGTTTGTTTGACATCCGAATAACTGATCATCTTTCCGAAGATTTTATACTTTCGTACTGTCGAATATGGCTTATTGAAAAGATGAAGGTCCTGCAGAAAAAATACGTTGTTGCTCCATACGGAGGAGATCTATTCTTTGCCAACGATTACACACTTGGCCACTACTACGGCCAATTTAAAAATGGACAAAAAGTCACGATTGCCACAGTCTTCCACCAAGGGGGCTGCTGGTGACGCTAAAAAGAATCAAGGTGTGTCTGTCTCTCATACTGCCGTCTCTCGATTACCTCGCTCTGGCACCTATTCATTTCTACGCGCAATGTATACCTACGCGTAAAACTGATCCCTGTCACGTGACTGAACTTTTCATTAAGTCATCCTCATTAATATTCGTCATTGAATTTTTTCGCTGGGTCCTAATTTCCGATGTGGAAAAAATCCTTTGATAAATCTGTACGGATTCATTTCCAACTTTGAGAAAATTTTCATTTCCATATTATTTCTACAGACATTGTAAACGGCAAACTATTTCCAAAAAGCTCACGCAGACGCGAACCACCAAACACCGCTAATTCGCCTAAGAATGAACAGTCTAGGAAATCAAATGCACCGAAGGGAAAAAATTATGATAAGAGACCAAAACCTAAAGGACAATATCATGGCGGTGCAAAGGAGGATACCAAGGTAGTTGTAACTTTGGTCTCGAGAATTTAGTAAAATTTCTTTTAAATCTTTGGCCTTTATCTGTTCTGTATAGAAAATCACAACGTCATACATTGATAACAATTATCTGTTCATGTTATCAACTGAAGCCAAGCAAATCACTTTTTTTTTCCAATTGGAATGAGCGACATGATCAATTGAAAATGTTGTACAGTTTTTTTTACTCTGTCTTTGCTCAGTGAAACAATCGCTTCTAGTCACTAGACTTTAGCTATTGATTAATGATGCAGGTAGGGGAAGACAACTTTGCCAAGCATGACGCAGTGTGGATTGAAGGAGGTAAGAAGCAGAATTTGAATCATCTGCTAAATTTCCATTACGAACCGCGTGACAGCGGCGTGTTGAACAGATGGAGTCCAGGAAGAAATACCAACAAGTATAATCGGAACAGCAATCGTTGGCTGCCTCCCGTTCAGCGACATAAATACAACAAGGAACAGTTTTTACAAGCCAAGTATGCATGAAGGAATAGAAAACAAGTCCTGTTGGAGAATACTGAAACATTTCTAACTACATTGCATTACATCGTCCAATTATTTTCACCACCTAATTGAAGGAATTGATTTTCATTTCAGCTGCCAGTTTGTCGTTAAAAGTAACGGTGATTATACAGCTTATCTCACCGATCCCGATATCTTGGTTCAATGGGATTTAATTGAGCAAATTGTATGCTACTATTGTGTTTCTTCTAAGTCTTCTTTAGGCTTGCGCAATTGACACATGTAATAAAATGGTCATTTATTATTCTCTTTCAGCGGGTTCACAGTTTGGAGACGTTATCTTGTCCAATATGTTTATCCGTGCCTGTAGCTGGCAAGATGACCCGCTGCGGTCATGTGTACTGCTGGCCATGCATTCTCCGCTATCTTGCACTGTCTGACAAGCCTTGGCGCAAGTGTCCAATCTGTTACGAGGCAATTCATAAGTCCCATTTGAAAAGGTATTTTTCCTTTGACTGATACATTTTTTCATGTATTTTTGGAAGAATCTAAAATATTATTTTATGGAATCTATTTTCACCGCTTCACTAACTGATCATTTGCCTTTGGAGGCAAGAATTTATGTTTCATGTTGTTATTCTAAATTCCAGTGTGGTAGAAGTAACTCAAAAAGCATGGAACGTCGGTGATCATGTAAGCTTACGTTTGATGCGAAGAGAGCGGGGCTCGCTACTCGCAGTTCCTGTAGATCAGACTCTGCAAACTTCTGCCCCGAATACGTTCTTCACTCTGCTTGAAGATAACTTTGACGTTATCCATTCAAAGCTGTTACTTGCAGACTCAAACAATGTAAGATTCCGTAATTTCTCACGATTAACATAATATCCAGGTTTGTTAGTCGCCTGAAAAACTCAGCAATTCCGAGAGTTCAAGTTTATAACAACTCATTTTGCTTTCCCTTGTTTGAGGAAACTTGAATAGGATGATAAACTTTATTGTTACAGATTATGGATATTATAGAGTGTGAACGCTCCCAACTTGAGTTTCAATTTGCCGAAGATCTTGAGTCCCCGGCAAACTGCTTTATTCAACAAGCTCTTGGCGAATTGGTTCTCAGAGAACAACAGCTCTTTGGAATGGTCGGTGTAGTGACTAATCATTCAATCGACTCAGCAATACCGAGCAATTATATCGCGATTATCAAATACAGAAAATTTTTAATATATTTCACTTTAATTTTAAGGTGAAAATTGATACGGAGCAGGCTAAACCATCTCTAGGGGAAGGGGCAACCCCTCCAGTGATTACAATTGTTGAAAAAGTTGCAGAAGTTCAAGCCAAAAAGGCTCCAGGAGATGAAACAGATCAATCTGAATCGCATCAAGATTGGCTTAATGAGCCTGAAGAAATTCTAGTATCAGATGCTCTGGAGTCCGCTTCTGAATCCCAAGTCTCCACCCAATCCTTACCAAAGTTCTTTTATTTCTACCAAGGTGAGCCTGAATCCACGTTTGAATGCATACATTGAATTCTATTTATTGAAAATATTCATAGGGCCATGTGGCAAAAAATAAACTTACATATTTTGTTACAGCGGATGACGGTCAGCACATCTACCTGCATGCAATGAACGTCAAGATGCTGGAACTGCAGTATGGCAGCTTGGAGGAGAGTCCCTCTATAATATCTGGAAAGTTACTGGAAAA
Source organism: Tenthredo scrophulariae (assembly GCA_963978835.1). Classification (NCBI taxonomy): domain Eukaryota; kingdom Metazoa; phylum Arthropoda; class Insecta; order Hymenoptera; family Tenthredinidae; genus Tenthredo; species Tenthredo scrophulariae. Next base: position 340,227 of record OZ022229.1, read on the forward strand.
GGAAGCCGGTAGTATGACCGAAGAAATAAGACGGAGGCTGAGATATCTCCACCATTTGCCACTGACTTGCCAGTTTGAGATTGCCGAAATCGAGTTAAAGCCGCCGATCATATCAAAAAAAAATCTGATAGTATTTAGCGGTAAGAATTAAAAGTTGAAGACGTTTTTCCCATTCTTCGATAAGAAATTATTAATTCAGTACATTTTATCATGCATTCTGTCGTAGATCAATTAGAGACGCGTAAGAAACGGCGACAACGTAACGAACGTGAGGAAAGGAAAAGAGAGAAGCAGATTATGGAAGAAGAGAACATACGAATGGGGAAGTACCCAACACCTAACGTCCACATTGAGTCTCGACATCACTTTCCTCAATGGCAACCAGAGCCACCGTCTGCTGAGTACTAAAAATATTTATTTATCAACGTTTGGGCCAATTAGTGTTTCTTCTGCAATTCGCTCATACCTGCCTATGGGAACATCTTATTCGATGTTCTACAATTTACCTTGTACATATTTTCCAGAGTTAATATTCCTTCCCCGCCAGAGTCGGTGACAACATCCAGCGTTGCTGGTAGTCCAACGATAAGTTCTTTGGACTTTGATTTGCCAACCATAGATTCCAGCGACGCAGGACCTTCGTTTGCACAGATGTTATCTACCAGAGGGTCACGAGGACCTTCGAAAATCGATTGGCCACGGGTGAACTCCTCTTATTCAGCTCAGCAAAGAGGTGCAGCACTTCCATCAGTTCGGGACAGAGAAGATATCGAAGGATATGCTTCTGCTCCTTCCTACAGTCAGAGCTTTAGTAATGCATTAGCCGAGGCTCTACAACATACAGGGCTACAATCCTCAGGTACATGAGACTTTGCGGCAAACCGATTGAAGTATGAATTGTTTCTTTTTGTTTTACGGTAATTTATTAAAAGTTAAACTTTCGTTTCAGGAGTTACTGTCGGCAATGGCAACGGGAATGGAAAGAAAAAGAAAAAGAAAGGGAAACCAACAGTCCTATTTGCTACAAGCATGGCTCGAGCACCGTAGATACGATCATAAAAGAAAATTCTCAATGCTTCTCAAAGTTCTTTCTCACGGATTATTTTATCTTTCTTCTATTTTTTCCAGCATTGGATGAACCGAACAGTCTTAGATACATAGGTATCTAATATTTCAACAAATTTATCCGTATTTTTGTAGAAATACTTTTAGTTTATTCATATAGCTGCATTAGAATAAATCATTATTATTATTATTGCCTGTCAACTATTTTCGGTAAGCCTTGCGTCTGGTTATAAATAAAACTTGGTTTGGAAACATGGATGTTCTGACTTGCCCGAAGGGATGTAATCACGTAAAGAGAAATAATAAATGATGCGTATAAAGAGACTTGATTTTAGTTTTACTCTCGCTTCCCATCACAAAGTATCATCTATCAATTAAATAATAGTTAATTAAAACGTAGTCGCGGAATCAATGGCCCAATGACACGAGTATGAAATGATTTTCGAGAGTTTATTAGATGTTTATTTTAGGAATCATGCAATTCAGTCGATTTGCTAACATTATTTAGTCAATGGAGGTATTACTAGAACCGAACACTAAATTAAGTTAGAGCTAAGTTAAGATATTCTGAATAGAAGATAAATAAACAAAATAAAGGTACGAAGGCTGTTAATAAACTAATGTTAACTTAAAGAATAATAGGATGATAACATAATTATTCTACTTGGTGGTTGAGGATGGAAAGGTTTACATTTGAAAAATGACAGTGAGGATAATCGTTTCATGTTCATTTATTTATTCCCTGGTATCCACAAACAGATCGAGAGTTCAAGGCAGTGTCGAGTGAATATTGAGAGAACAAGTTTAGTCGACCTCTTCGATGGTAGGTCCGGATGCTCCACCAGCACCTGGGGCGGCACCTCCTGCTCCGGGTGCAGCGCCTCCGGCTCCCGGGAAGCCACCAGGCATACCTCCGGGAACTCCTCCGGCGCCCTGGTAAAGCTTGGTGACAATCGGATTGCAGATGCCTTCAAGTTCTTTCTGCTTATGTTCGTACTCTTCCTTGTCGGCCAGCTGGTTAGCGTCTAGCCACTTGATTATGTCGTTGCATTTGTCCAAAACGATCTGCTTGTCACTTGCGCTGATCTTGTCCTTGAGCTTCTCATCTTCGACGGTACTCTTCATGTTGAAGCAGTAAGATTCGAGTCCATTCTTAGCAGAGATAGTCTCCTTCTGCTTCTCGTCTTCGCTGCGGTATTTCTCAGCCTCGTTGACCATCCTCTCAATATCTTCCTTGCTGAGACGGCCCTTGTCGTTGGTGATTGTGATCTTATTTTCCTTTCCAGTCGATTTGTCAACAGCGGATACATTCAAGATACCGTTAGCATCGATGTCAAAGGTGACTTCGATCTGGGGCACGCCTCTTGGTGCAGGAGGAATTCCGCTGAGCTCAAACTTTCCAAGAAGGTTATTGTCTTTGGTCATGGCTCGTTCACCTTCGTAAACCTGAATGAGCACACCAGGCTGGTTATCGGCGTAAGTTGTGAAGGTCTGGGTCTGTTTGGTGGGAATGGTTGTGTTTCGTTTGATGAGAGCGGTCATAACACCGCCAGCAGTTTCAATACCAAGGGAAAGCGGAGTGACATCCAAAAGAAGAAGGTCCTGCACTTCCTCAGACTTATCTCCGTGGAGAATAGCGGCTTGGACGGCAGCTCCATAGGCAACGGCTTCGTCAGGGTTGATTGACTTGTTGAGTTCCTTGCCGTTGAAGAAGTCCTGGAGGAGTTTCTGGATCTTGGGAATACGAGTGGAACCACCGACCAGTACGATGTCGTGGATTTGAGACTTGTCCATCTTAGCGTCGCGCAGAGACTTCTCTACGGGCTCCAAAGTGCCACGGAAAAGGTCGGCACACAGTTCTTCAAAACGCGCCCTCGTGATGGAAGTGTAGAAGTCGATACCCTCGAACAGAGAATCGATCTCAATGCTGGCTTGGGTGGACGAGGAGAGGGTACGTTTCGCCCTTTCACAGGCGGTGCGGAGCCGACGTAGAGCTCGTTTGTTCTGGGTCAGATCTTTCTTGTACTTTCGCTTGAATTCCTGGACAAAGTGGTTGACCATGCGGTTGTCGAAGTCTTCTCCTCCAAGATGAGTGTCTCCGGCGGTTGATTTCACCTCGAAGATTCCATCCTCAATTGTGAGGATTGAGACGTCGAAGGTTCCACCACCGAGATCGAAGATGAGTACATTTCGTTCGCCGACAGCTTTCTTGTCAAGACCGTATGCAATGGCGGCCGCGGTGGGTTCGTTGATGATTCGCAATACGTTCAGACCTGAGATGGTGCCAGAGTCTTTGGTTGCCTGACGCTGCGAGTCGTTGAAATAGGCGGGAACAGTGATCACGGCGTTGGTGACGGTCTTGCCAAGATAAGCTTCGGCAGTTTCCTTCATTTTAACCAGGACCATTGAGCTCACTTCTTCTGGGAAGAAAGTCTTCGTCTCTCCTTTGTATTGTACTTCTATTTTAGGTTTGCCACCGTCGCTTACGACGTTGAAAGGCCAATGTTTCATATCTGCTTGGACCGTTAGATCCTCGAAGCGACGACCAATCAGTCTTTTGGCATCTAAACAAAGATATCAAACTTTTAGAATTTTTCTTCAGCGTTCGCAGGCTTCTTTTCAATCTGTTCATTTCAAATACAGTTTCGGTTGGAATTTGAAAACCAAAAATTTACTTTTTCTCACACAATTTTGAATGAAATTCACCCAAGCGAAGCATCGAGTCATGACATCATTAGAGTTGAAAAAAACCACTTTTCTGCAAGTGTATCAATTATCCGAAAATAAATACAGCATTTCAAATTCCAAATTTTAACAAGCGTAAGCAGCAAGGTGGCTGCCGTAATGCGGCATGTCGTAATTATTGAAAGTTTCAGTTTTTTGTGTTATATATATTTTTTTGCTTAAATCGTTGTAATCACTTCACGCGAAAATACGAGTGGGTGAAAAAAATAAGCAAATTCGAGAAAAAATGAATAATTACCGAAAATTGTGTTGTTGGGGTTCATGGCGACTTGATTTTTAGCAGCATCTCCGATAAGACGCTCGGTGTCTGTGAAGGCGACATAGCTGGGTGTAGTTCTGTTTCCTTGGTCATTGGCGATGATTTCCACCTTTCCGTGTTGGAATACGCCAACGCAAGAGTAGGTGGTGCCAAGATCAATACCAACTGCGGGTGCCTTAGCCATTTTGTCGTTCTGAAAATATTCACGATAAATTGTTAGCCCGAATTTTTCGAAATATTAGACGCCGAACGCACGCTAGCAGCATAAAACTTGTTCCATTGAAAGATTGATGAGATATTTGGGGATTACGACAACGATATTCCGATGAATAGCCCTCACCTTTGTTTCGTTAGCGTAGAATGTGGGTAGAGCCCGAAGAAGTTTTCCGTACAACGATTCGCAACGTGAGTGACGAGCAGGGAAACCTCGCCCGTATATATTATTTGGCGGAAAGACGCTTCTGGAATGTTCTCCCACTGCGTCAGTGCCAGAGGCCAATCAGCGGCTGGTTTTGTCCCGCCGGACGGTTTTATTGGACGAAATTTATGGAATACGCTGATGAGTGTAATCACATTATTGCAATGATATTGCTACAGAAATGAACGGAGAGCCAATAACAATTACTTTCGTGTATTTAGCAGTGGATAGACGTGACTAGCGAGTTGATGTCATCTTTTTCCCACTATTATGGTAGTTCATTTGGCCGGAAGGAAGGTGTTAGAATCATGGAGAAGAATCTAGGTTTGGATATCTCGGACGGCTTACGGAATATACGTTACTAATGATTAATGGCGTCGTCATGATTACGCACCGCAATTTTCAATCGCTTTTATCCTGACGCCCCTGAGGCGATTGTAAAACTCCTTCATCGCTATTCTTTTAAAAGTTTGATATGCGATGATAATGGAGCAGTTCTATTTCCTGGTATTGATCTAAATGTAATGCTGCTACATGTATTCTGAATCCTGAATTACTTGGGCTCCCATCTTTGGTGGTATCCCAGAGATCTGCGATTCGAGCTGTATAATGAATAATTCGCGAGGTCGGAGCGTCTGAAAATGTAAACATAAATCTTTCTCCGGGGTCCAGGGACTCTAGGATCGTGGCCTTCTTGGCTCATTTACGCATATGGGATTACGGGATATACCTTGATTCTATTTTTACAATTTTGCCTAAAATGGTGTACGGCTTAACTTGTGACTAATCACGCACGACATGATTCGATATCTCACGGATCACAGTAATTAGTCGGAATCATCGCGCGTAGAAACTTCGGAGACGTCATTATTATTTCGCATTTGGAATATTATTTCGTCATTCGTATGGTTGTTGTCTACGTGAAGCTAGATCGTGACGTTGTCGTAGAAAAGGTAAGAAAAAAACTGGGTCCTTCTACAAAGAGGTGAAATTGAGCAGCTGCAGGTAACAATTGAGCCTGTAAGCAGCTGTTCCGAGAAGTGTTATTAATCTCTATGGTCAAAACGGTCGCTTGTCGCTTCTCAAGGCAGTAAAGCATACTATGTCCTTCCGTATTTTCAAACAATAAGGCGGAATGAGAGTCACAGCTACACGGAAAAGTTTTTACCGAATCATGGATAGTTTAATGAATATATAAAATAACGCTTAGTACTTTGAATCGCATGCCAATATGAAATTCTGAAAATTGGAAGTAGGAACCAGTATTATTAACCAAGATGTGTTTATACGTTTATTAAAATAGATGCAGGATTTATTTTTAGTTGCTTCGAATCCAGACTTATTAGTACATTCTTAATCTAATCCTAAATGACGTAGGTGTATCAGCGGAAGAACGTGGTAGGTATTTTTAGCGAGTTAATTATCATGCTTTTAACGCGCCGACCGATTCAACCAGATAAACGAATAAAAAATTGTCGAATTATCACGTTAAATTTTAACGGATGTTTTGCTAGTAACCGACATTATAATCTGCATATGTAGGTATATCGCTTATCGTGAGCGCGTCATTTCTAGGTTAAATGATTACATTGGCGAAAAAATGAGTTTCTGCGGAAATATGTATACGAAGCCCCGGAATGATTCACATACTGCATGAAATTACGATGCTTAACTTGAGCCATAGATCTAGCGACTGAATTTTTGTCTAATTTGATACGCGAAATATCATCATAGAACGACATAGGTATACTCGGAGATTTAATGAGACACCGCGACACGTGACATCAGTGATCAGCGACTGTGGCGTCGGCCGTCGATAAGAGCGGGGTGAACAGCTTTACGGCTCGATAAAGAAGATGACTGATGTGCAAAAAATTCTCGCAGTAATACACCTATTTATTCCTAACAAAAGTATCCACAAAACTCATTTTTGGCAGATGCATAGAAACCTGTCGAAATGTATTTATCAAAGTGTAGCTTGAAGATATTGCGCAGCTGGATATTAACCAAATCAATAAATCGAGCCGAATGCACTCTGCTGAGGACAATAAATTGTTTCAGATCATGCGATCACTTCGAATTGAAGTTACTGTATCAATTTTCGTCTGTAAGATGATCAAGTTAATTGTGTGCTGAAATTTTAGATTGAATTGAATACGTGGCCGATAAAAATTTTCGACTCTTATGTGTGCACATGTATGCAATACCTATGTAGCTAATGATTTTATACGAACGTGTTCTGACACGCTGGCCAGATTCAGAGTTGAATAGTTGATATCGTTATCCTCGTAGTGGTTTCCTCTCTGTAACTCGACACATGTTCACAGGGCTTATGAAATTCAAAGCCAATAGCCGACAGCCAACTTGCCATATCCCAGACTTGTAGTTTTCGACGATTAAATGTATGAAAAATAACTCCGATTCGAATTCTGTGGATACAAGTGTTTCGCGTATGTTTAGTCGCTCAGTTAGAGGCCGATCCAGGACGGTTAAATGTGTATTTGCGTTTCTAACCTATCGTTTGATTTCCGGATAAAGACTGTGAGCAATGAGATTATCGCCGGTGGTCAAAATCTCGACGAATTTTTAAATAAATGTCGAGAGTCAACGACATTTTATTAAATATAATTTAATTTAATTAGAAAAAAAAAAACCACCATGTCGTGTCGCACCAAGATTCGTTTGCTTGCGTGGCAAACATACGTCGCCACGTTGTTCATTGCTTTTGCTAGCTTTCCTCGACCCGTTGAATGCCTGGAAGTGATATATGCGATAAATGCAGGCGGTGAAGCGTACGTCGACAGCAACGGAGTACGATATGTCAAGGATCCGCTTATGGGAAAAGTTGGCACCGCCTCTGATTATGGAAAACAATTGATCATAGGGCGCGTTAATAGCGTTGATCAAATACTCTATCAGACAGAACGATACCATCACAGTACGTTCGGCTATGATATACCGATTAGCAAGGATGGCGATTATGTAATGGTACTTAGGTTCTGCGAGGTATACTTCAACTCTCCGAACATGAAGGTGAACAAGAATTACATTTATTATTCATATCTACTTGTTTTTAGTGAATAACGTTGACGCCGCTTCAAAAGATGGCCAATATGCCAATCAAGCTTATCGATAGGGTGGAGATAAGATATGCGAGATTATTTTACAAATCCATATGGGACAATATCTGCTTCATGGTTTCAGGTCTTCGACGTTGTTCTAAACGGAGATCATACCATCGTCACCGACTTGGATATATTCGAAAGAGTCGGGCGTGGAATAGCTCACGATGAATATATACCGTTCAAAGTACAAAGAGGGAAATTAATATATAACGACGAAGAGTCAGATATACTTGGAGGCAAAATACGAGTGGAATTCATAAAGGTTTGTAAGGTGGACGAAAGATCTCAGCTTTAGTAACACATGCAACAATAACGCTGGTTGTCATTCACAGGGCTATCGGGACAATCCAAAGATAAATGCCATAGCTGTGATCAAAGGAAGATTAGAAGGTAACTACTTATCCCAGTGATATTTGGTATGAATTTTCAGCTTTTAATATAACGTCAAAGAATAGATTATTCATGAAGCTGGTCTTGTCCGTTCAGATGTACCTCAACTAGGACCGATTCCTCAAGAACCAGAGGAATATCGTGGAATGCAAGATGAAGAGGAGGATGCTGTCGTCCGTAGTCGGCATACAAGCGGACCTCGCACTCCGGATCCCTACTCGATAGACGACACATCGATTTTACTCCCAATTTATGTAGCGATCGGCGCGTTCATACCGCTACTTTTCTGTCTTTGTAAGCTATAGTCAAGTTCGGTATAGGTCTTTTTTGTTTTAATCAATTTCTTATTTGAATTTTGGTGTACTTAACTAGCGTTGGACAGGCAGAAATGAATGACTTTCCATATAATATTTTTTTTTTTTCTAATTTTGTAAGTAAGTTACGCGAGACGGGAATCGGTTAGATATCTTATAGCCGAAGTATTAGAGATTGTAATAAATTATTTGAATTAATAGGTGATAATCTTGTCCGATAGTATTTATTTGATTAATAAATATCACGTAGGTCTGTGTATCGTTCCGAGTCGTTATAAGCGGGTTTTAAGTTCTTCCTGAACTCTGTGCAGGTGTGGAAGTAACGTTTTTGTTATTTATTGAACTGGATATCAGAAGGCAATTGGATTTTGTCAAAGCCATGAAATTAAACTTGTTATTGTTAACTTGCGATATTCTTTTTGTTGTATTCCCGCAATCTCATTCTGTTTATTAGGAAAAAATATTTTCATTTAAGCTTCGATATGAAAGAAGGAAAATTCTCCTGTGCATTAAACCATATTTCAACCGCAATGCGATGTTTTCAACGCGTCGTGCGGATGTGGACGCGCGTTGTAACAACAATTCTCCTCATTTTGTTTTTTTGATAAATAAATATTATGCGATTATTATCACCTCCTGTTAGACCACAGAATTATTCCGGTTCACTGACAATGAGCCTATGGCATTTGCAATAATGTTCCATTAATTTCGGCTACGTAATATTCGAGCGGAAGATCATAATCGGCTTAATTTCTGCCGTGAGTTTCGATTGTGTATACATTGAGAATCTTATCACTTATGATTCGAAATATCTATATTATTTGATCGGCACAATTTAATTGGGACCTCAACGCTGCATTCGCCCTCACAAATCAACAGTATGAAGCTTGGGATTAGAGGATAGAACTTTGCTATCAGTTGGCAAGCGAAGATATGAAAACATGACTTACTGAAACGGAGTCGTGGAGCTCTATTACTTGATAACAAATATGAAGAGGTCATAAAAAAAAGCCGCGCGGTATTATCCTCAGAGAATTTATAAAAATCATGCGATTACTAGGACGTAGCATTAACAGACGATCAGTAACATTTATGTGGGATTTGAGAATTTGTTACTTGATTACGATTCAGCTCAACATAATTGCAACTGTGGTCCAGCGGAGTATCGACTACATTTTTTGTTTCATTGATTTTTGCTACATTAATAAAAGAATAATAATGCAGGATCAATTGTTGATTAAGCGTCCCCGATGGTACATTGTACCGTTGAATTGATAGTTCATAAACATTCAGTAGAAGGGCGCCACCAATCAATCCATTTTTGCCGCAAGCTGGCGAGCGGGAGCTGGTTCGAGAAGTTTGAATCTCCACTTATTGCTGGAGAACGATTAACGCTGGTTTACAGGGCTTTCTTTTGGGATTTGGGAATATCAGCGAAATTGTAAGGACTGTTCGTTGGTTTTACACTTACGATTGATTCAACTTTCGTTAAAGGTGAAATGCAGCTCTGATTCCTAGTGCATCCCAATTTTGGAGTTGTTAGTCTTCATACACAATCGAAGAACAGGCCTTTCGTATGCCTTGTAGGTAGAAACGGGCGGGGCTGGAAAATTGCCGCGTCGAGATAATTGAAATGAAACGTGGTTTAAATACAGAGCACTCATGGATTCTCGTGGCAACGCGATGAAAACGAGTATTCTATATTTTCCAGACCGTATGCATTAGACAGGGTAACAAATGCCGGACCCGGATTTGGTCGGTGGCGTGTTTTGTATACATTTATATACCGTGAAGATTCGTGGATGCGGATCACTTGTTGAATGAATCCGTGTTCAATTCATTGTCAAGCATCAACAAGTGATCCGCATCCACGAATCTTCACGGTATGTATATGTATAGTATATTGTATTTACAACACATTAGTATATGGCAAGATGCGATCTATGCAAAGGAAATGTTAGAAATTGATTTGTGTTGAGAAACTACTTGTTTCTATGTACTCAAGTCGGTCTTGCTGATACGAGGTAATACAGCTAATGGATATACACTCGAAGCGGAGTTGCGGTGGTATTTGTATATCTTTTGATCCGGGATAAAGTCTATCCATGTGACATCTGGATGAAAAATCGACGGTGACAAGTGGAGTGAAACTTGCAGAGGACTTCATATTTAATTTATATAGCAATTTAAGCCGTTAATACCTGTGCTGGTGGTATCTAATGATTATTTCTGCTCTTGACGACAGGCAGCTCTCCTGCAGCACGAGCTCCTTCTTACTTGCGGTTGTATGATGATTTCTATATAGGACATCCCATCCCAGCTCGGCTAATTGAAGTCGTGGGTCGTATGTACTTCGATATTGTTCTGAAATTCTTATATCGTAGTGTTGGTCACTACACTACCATGGTTTTTTTTTTTTTATCAATTTTTATTGCAGAGCGTTAAGGAGATATGAGATATTGACAGACTGCGGTTCCCGAAAACGTATATGGCCATAAAAATGAGGTGTGGACATTGTTGATTTTCAACTTCACGAGAAAGAGTCAATTCCGCCCCTTAAAATGTTTAACTAGGCGATCGCCTCAAGATTAGATTCAAATCTCCAGAAAGTTATATCGGCCACTTATTCGCCCGGTGTTTATTCTGCTGATTTGCTTCAAGTGTGTGACTTAAAGGCACGTTGAGGTTTTCAGATGGAATTGGCAAATTTCTAAATACACTCGCCTATAGGAGTAACTGCAGTTGATATAGTATAATAATTTAAATTCATAGTTGGCGATTCCCCTGCGTCATATTGCACAAGGCAAAATCCGCTTGACGTCGGCAGGGACACTTCACTCCGTATGTATTCTGCAGTCAATTTCGGCCCCTCCTACCGACTATGGAAAATTTGCCAAGCTGCATACTCCAGGGTATTAAGTAGACCGGTGTACGATAAGGCTTTCAATCGTACGACGTGTATGTATTTATATCTTAGTCTGTCAGTATTATAATTTTTAATTAAAATAATATCAACCGACAAAGATATTATATATGCGTATACTGTTATAATAATTAGCCCCGGGTAGACCGGCGGCGATTGGATATTACCCGATATTACGAAAACTATATGAATTCAATTTTCTCGTATGCTAGGTACTACATTGTACATATAATATTTCGAGATCCCATAGGTATGCCTATATAGGTATACATATACGTGTTTAAGGTCCAAAGTGCGTTTTAGCGAGCCTATCAAAGGAGCCGGCGCAAGACTAATTCAATCTTCAAACACTGCGGGACGTATTATGTATACGTGTATGCAATAGTCCAAAGAGAAACAGGCGCAATTGCCAGGCAGAGATAATCAGTGAAGCGAAGATCGTGATACGGCCCAGCGTTGTGCACAATAGCGTTATAGTGTTGGAGATTAACAAATAATAACAATGATGAAAAAATATAATAAACGTATATGCCAGGAGAAAAGGAAAAAGAATAATAATAAGAAAAAAAACCGTTGATATAGAAAAAAGGCCATTGATCTCGTGCGGGCTACTGAATCCCATCAGCTGAATGCATTCGAATGCATTCGAATGCATTCCCCGCCTATTCTATGCAGTTGAAGTCTTGACGTCCGGCGATGTCTGCACCGGCTAATGCGCTTCACGAACGAGGACGATAATTGAAGCAGGCGGAGTTCGGGGGATCAAGGCGTATGCATCGGAGTCGCCAGGGTACTTTGTACAGGGTCCAATTCTTATCCCGATAACTTAATCTCCGAATCAACCAGTCACGCTTGTTGAGATACAGCCCGTGGTTGCGTAACTGTAGCAGGTGGTTCCTTATAAAAGAGGATGATTCCTGTGGAGCCGGTCAGTCAGCTCAGCGGTGCACGTTGGTGATAACATTTGCAAGTTACGATACAGACGATTCTCTCGTGAAGCAATATGGTTCAAATAGTTGGAAAATACCAGCACGTCAGCAATTCCCCCGAGTTCGAGGGTTTGCTGAGGGCTTTGGGAACCCCGGAAGACACCATCAAGCCTTTCCTCGACAGCAAGCCAACTATAACTGTCTCTCAAGCTGGCGATCAATGGACGATCAATGTTTCCAACGCCGGAAAGGACGCCAGCTCGACCTTCAAGCTAGGCGAACCCTACGACGAGGCAATGCCCCATGGACTTGTCGTCAAGGTACGTCTTGCGAGCCTCTCAATCTAAAACAATTCGTCCTATTCCCTAACCGAAAGGATCGAATAAAATAAATGTATCTGGAATAAATGACAAACGTGGGCGTGGCATTAAAAGAAAAAGGACAAATTTCCTATTCTCAAACACTGCTGATTGTCAAATTAATGTCAGTAAATTGTTTCTATTTTAGAGCGTGACAAAACGCGATGGTGATAAGTTCATCACCGAGTCCGCGCTCGGCGATGGCAAAGGTGGAACCAGAATCTACGAATTCACCGACGCCGGTATCACTGTGGTGAGTACAAATATGAAGTATAAGTAGATCATTAAGTTATTATCCACACGAGACCTAAGTACTATTAATCAATATATTGTCAATGTCCCGAGATATGGTTGAGCTGTATTTAAGCCGAGCCCAGCCACTTTTGGTTGTTGGGCTGATACTAGATCGCGTGATAAGTGACGTATTCAACATCGACTTCGGTCCTCGAGAGATTTTAATATGTCTAAAGATAATGAGCCCCCTAAGAATATCATTTGACATTTATGGTTATTTTCACAAAGGAATATGATTTTTCCAGCACCTGGTCGATGAGAAATCTGGCAAGAAGGCGATCCGTTCTTACAAGAGGATCTAGAGTGTTTGCATGTCATCTAACAGCGACTAAGGTCGCCTAATGATCGAAGCATAAATATATGAACTTTTATTTTTTTATCTTCATCTGAATAAATAATTTTCTTCCGTTAAATGAATCTTTGCTTACTTCGACCTTACCCCACATTATCTCGTCTAATTTTAGTAAGATACTGCTAAGAGCTTGAAGTAAATAAAAAAAAAAAAACGGGACTATCGCAGTAAGAGATCACGCCGGTGCAATGATAAATGAGGTTACATAACGAATGCGGAATTATGCGAAAAAAACGTTGCGTAATATTTAAACGTTGTGTATCCTGTTAACTGAGTATTCTGCATGTATACGGGCCTCGTTTCCGACGCTGTGATGGACAACATTATTGATTTCAAGTGGAGAGAACCCTACGGAGAGATGCTGTCCCATCCGGGCTTCTTGTGAAGGTATGTATGTATACATATAGGTATATGGGTACCCCCAGCCCATGGTAGACGTGTCACCAAAATTTACAACTTTAGTGACGACGATACCATCGTGGTGGGTAAAAATATAAATCGAATATAGCTTATCAAATTATTATCTACGCGTGCACCCAACTGCTATTAATCAGCTGCAGCATCTGACGATATAATAGAGGTGTATCTGAGTTTGCACTCATCCATGTCAGGCTGGTCCTGAATCGCGGAATAATCGATGTCTTAAACAACTGGTCCTGGATAGATTTCATTATCTTTACGCATAATAAGCCACTCAGAAATACCATGTATCTTTCTTATATTCTTTGTACTTGTACATGTGAATAAATTATTTCCTTCCGTTAAAGTCTTCTCCGTTGCTTATTCAGACCCCACCTCAAGTTATCTCATCTGGAGGCTTAGATTCAAGTCAAGTTCGATTTCGCAACAAGCTACGCGCCACTCTAATCGCGATATTTGGCAATATATGGCAAAGCCAACAATATTGTTATCTCAACTAGATTGTATATAGGTGAAATTTTTTTGCGGGTGTAAAATTCGAAGGACAAGACCAGAATCTTGGAAAATGTTTTTTGCTTTGTCACTATCTAACGGATCCGTTCTGTATTACAAAAAAAAAATGTAACTTATGTGGGAAAGAAGAAAAATAAAAATTTGCAAAGAGGTTTAAATATCGATGATTAGTAAATGCGTATGACTGCACCGTGAAATCATATACATATATATATAGATATATTTTTTTTTTTTTTTTTTTTATATAAACTTTATTACATTTTTTTTTCATACTGCTCGAATTTATTAATTAATAAGGTATCACATTAAATCATAAAGGTGCTGTACACAGATGGTAGTACGTATATATGGTGACGAAAAATAATCTGTATGTACTCAACTTCGGTAGGAACAAACAAAATAAATAGGACTTTCATTATTACGATATACGATGATTAATTATCGATTATAACATGCACATATAAAATTAAAAAATATAAAAAACCATCCAGTTTTGTTATGTAATGATAATAATAATTTGTCACCGCCTCGATTCGTTGCGCCCAAACACTAATAATATTCGTCGTAAAACTTAGGCTGTATGTGTCACTTTCGGGGAGCGCAATACCCGGAGGCGGAGTTTTTAGTAATTTAATATGTATGTTGTATTTATTTATTTATTTAATTTTTTTGTATTTTCGTGTTTTATTTTTTTTATTTTTTTTGTTTCTTGTTTTTGACCTTTTCTTTATTTTTTAATATACTAATCCCACCGCGCGTACCGTACGTGACGAGCACCGCGTAGTAATTATGTATTCTCAAAAATTCGTATCGTTATATAATAATTAATTATCAAACATATCTGATTATTTACACAACAAAAGTTCAAGCCTTCCTTCATCGTTTCTCACCGCGATTTTCAACTGTCAATGCAACATCACAGCACACCGAAGCAGTCAAGCGATAGTATGTATTGTATGTGTAGCATAGGTATACTTAATTCTCTTACTTGTAGATGGATAAATTGTTTTCTTCGTTTTTTTTTGTATTTTTTTTTTTTTTGTTGTATTTTTGTTATTTTTTTTTTTTCTCATTTTCTTACTTTTCCTTTTCCATTTTGACATGCCTATATAATATATATATATATATATGCCTATATATATTATATTATTCGTATTACGTAAGTATAATATAAATTTTTATCATTTACTTTCCTATCTACTACTGTGAATGCATTGGGTTTTCAATTTATCTTTCAAAATCATAAGAAAACTAGTGGCGCGGCGGCGTAGGTATATGAACTATGGCGCAAGCTATCCGAAAAAAAATTTTATGCGCTTACGCGCGATGGTCCTTTTCGATCTTTACGCTTCCAACCTAACGTCCCATTCAATCAGCAGTCATGATTAGCTGGTTATCAGTCGACGACGTAACCGGCGATACATCTTTCTGGGGCACGTCTTCCTCAACGGTACTACTAGATATCACCGTCTTCTTCTCGTGTAATTCGGAAACTCCGTTTTGCACAACCTCCACTTCAACTTCCGTCTTAGTCGTGGACGTTATAGTTGTCTTTGCCGCATTCTTAACAGCCGACAGTTTACCCCCTGGTCTAGTAATAGGAGCTGGTTTTTTTTGAGGCTGGGCAACTGGCGGCGGTGTGTTTTTGCTCGCCAAGCTACGCTTAGCCATTGTTGTCGTACCGGTCGACGAAGGGCGTCCGCTGCTCTTTGTTAGCGTAGATCCAGTCGTGCGCGCAGATGACAATTGTTTGTTCGTTGTCTCCTTGGTCTGTTTGTCAGTCGCCGGTGATTTTGTAAGAGTAGATCTGACCTTAGTCTCCCGCACAGTTGGAGCTGGAGCTGGAGATGATTTTGGACGAGCTGTTGTAGCCGTGCTTGAAGTCCCGGTCGCCGCCACCTTTGACTTTGCAGTTGTAGCAGCGGAAGCTGGTCTCGGTCTCGGAGTTGCTGCAGCAGATCCTGGAGCGGGACGAGCAGCTGTTGACGTCTTGGTCAAAGTTTTAGTCGCTGTTGACGTGGAGCCGGCTGAGGTTCGAGCTGCTGGCTTAGGAGCGGCTAGTTTTCCCAATGGTTTTGCATCGCCGTTGGTCGTCGGTTTTTTATCGGCCGAAGAAGCAGTGGCGGGTTTTGTAGTTGTGCTGGTCGGTTTAGGCTTTGATGCTGCCAAAGTGTTGGTCCGAGCAGAGACAGTTGTTTTGGTTAGAGTTGTTGCCTTTGACGCAGTCGTTGACTTCATAGCAGGAGATTTATTCGTTGTGCTAGTGACCGAGGTCTTGGTAGTCTCCAGTTGTTTTGGACGAGAAGCTAATCCTACGGCTGGTTTTTTAGCTGCTAGAGTTCCGGTTGTTCGTTGAGTAGCGCTTGCAGCTTTTGTGGGAGAAGTTGGTGTAGATTTGTTCGTTGTCCGTGTTGCTGTTGTAGTTCTCGGGGCTGCCTTTACTCCAGCTTTTGTCTTAGCAGTTTTGGCAGCAACTGAGACTGCCGCTGCAGCTGCGGCACCGACAGCTGCAGCTACAGCTAGAGGTGCAGCTACTGATAATTCGTCAGTCTTTGGCTCTGTTTCCTCTTTCTTTTCTATTTCTTCCGTTACTTCTGTTACTTCTGGCTTGATGTTGGTATCCTCAGCCACGATTTTTTGTTCCACGAAAGGTTCCACAGCTTCAACAGCTGGCCCTTGAGATTCTAGCTTGACGTCGATGTCCGGTTCGACGCCAATTCCGTTTGACAAAGGAGCTTCTAGTTCAGGATTCAATTGTTCTTCTAGGCCGGTGAATTCCTGCATTGATTCAGACAGGTTCATAACTGGCGTGTCGATCATGTTTTCTTCGTTGACAAGTGTTTCTAGAGTTTTCAGTTCTGACGCAACTTCTTCGGTAACGATCGTTGCCTCTTCGGATAAAGCAGCTTCCTTTTCCGGTTTAGAGTCAGTCTCTGTCTCTACGAGATTTTCTGTCGGTTCGAAAATCTTGGCTTCCTCGTTAGGCAGCTGGGGGGAGGATTGTGAGATTTCTGTCTCCGGTATTTCCTCGGTCAACAATTCCTTCCTCGAAAAATTCCCGATGCTAAACGGCGGGCGTGCCGCGTCAAAAACAGTCTTACTTTGAGGCAATTCCTCCGCTGGTTTATCCCGACAAAGTGATTCTAAAATATCCTCAACATCAGCCACTTGAGACTTGAGTTCATCGAGAATTTCTTGATTCTTTATTTCCGCTGGTGAGTCGCTTATTTCCGACTGATCCAGGACAAGTTTAAATTGTTCATCCGGCGAGGTATTGACTTCTTCGACGAAGCGGGATTGATATTGTGATACAGGTGAAGTGTCGATAACATTATCAATCATCGCTTGCGCAACGTTCAATTCGGCGTCAAGAATCGGAGAATAAACTTCTTTGTGTGATTCAAATTCGTTTCCATCCAACAATTGGGCGTCGCTTGCGGGCTGTGTCGACAACAGAGGAGATTCCCGATGTTCAAGTGTCTCAAATGAGAAGAGATCAGGAACAGCTGATTCCTTTTCGATGACTGATTCCTTTTCGATAGCCGATTCCGTTTCGATAGCCGATTCCTTTTCGATCGCCGATAAGGCTGGAGTCTCTTCAGGTTCCGGTACCGCAGCGTCTAGTAATGTTGAAGCGGCCTGTGGTAAGGAAATTTCTTCTGCCAAGAGCGAGGCTACCTCCAGAGGGATAGTTTCCTCTGAACCGGGAGCAGGTGAAGGAGCTTCATTGTTCAGGGCGACGGGAGAAATGGAAGAAACGCTACTTTCAATGTCAATTTGAGACGAAAGAGATTCGACCTTGTCTGAAACGGTGCAAAAAGCATTGAGCACTGGCTCTGGCGAGAGAGCGAAAGCTTTGTCTGGGGTAGCGCTGCCGTCCAAAGGAGAGGAAGTATTTAGAGGCTGATATCCAGTTTCTCCGGATTCCAGGCTCGTGATTTTCGAGTCCGTTTCTGCCGTATGAGAGCCCGGGAAGCAACTGGATGGAATCAACTCGACCATTCCGGAAATCAGGCTGGTTTCATTCTCGACCAAAGGTTCAGGTGAAGTCGGGTTGGATTGTCTCTCCCGCGCTTCGATGGAGTCGCTTACGAGATCCAACATTTCGCCTCTACTATCCGGGAATGCAGTGGTGGGCGGCGGATGGTCGGTGTCTGGCGTAACTAGGGTCGTTAGCTCCGGATGAAGATCTGGCGATTGTGCGGTGAAGGCTTCGTCCGTAATGGCGGTCGTGTCTTCGTCGCCGATTAAATCGGAGTCGTTTAATTGATGAATAATGTTCAGGTCGTCGGCATCCTTTTCAAAAGCGGCCTGAAAATCGCCGGGCGTGAAGGACATGGCCATGGGATCCTTGGCGATGTCGTAATCATCGCGTTCGGAACCGGTGAAAGAAGCGTCGGCTATGGATACGCCGGTTCTTTGGAAATCCGTAGCCGTCATGAAGCTGGTAGTAGATTCGTCGCCAAATTCGGCTTTGGTAGATGAGATTTCCGACTCGTCTAGACCCAGGGCGGCTATATCGTTCCCACCTTTTTGACGGTCCATTAGGTAGTCGGTGAACCCGGTTTGTGGCAATTCCTTGGCCGTTTCACCATTCGAGTTCTCCATTTCGTGGGGACGCAGGGAAACTTCTACCTGAAACTCGCCCTGGCTCGGTACCGTAATGTCGTCCATTTCGGGTGTCTGCTTTTGCGGCGATCCAGAGAGCAGAAAATCGTCGTTCAAGTTCGCTCTGGTCGTTAGACTTTTTGGCGGTGATACAGGCACGAATTCTGCCGCGTTTGGATTCAGCTGGAAATCCATGTCGTCTTCTTGGTCCGCTCCGGCGCACAGATCCTCGAGTAATTTTGGTTTGGCACAAATCTGCGGCAAAATATGAAGAACAAATTGGTCGGTATACGAATGTGCGAACAGAAGAGCTAAATGGAATTGTCTAAATTAATACGAAATTAACATATTCCGGGTGAGTACATACGTCAGCGTCAATTAGCTCGGGCTGTTCTACTTCTTTATCGTCGTGAGGATCGCCCGCGGCAAGACCAGCTTCCGATGGTTGATTATTTTCGGTAAGATCGTTAATATCCTCGTTCGCTGACTTGGGGCTGTTAGTAGCAACCTTTTCGTCTTTCCGTTCGCCCGCCTCGCCGGACTGTACAGTTCGCTCCTTATCCTTGTTAGGATAGTAATTCCACTCGTCCTCAGAGTCCTCGCTATCCGCTACATTATCTGCTTCAGGAATCAGTGCATGCTGATCAGGTTCTGGAAATAAAGTGATTCAAGAAGAATTTAATGTCACCAAAGTAAACCGTAGGTGCGGCTGTACATGTTACGATTCGAATCCTCGAGTAACTACGAGTGAACAATATCAGTAATGTCAGTTGAAATTGAAATGGGAGATGTTGGTTCGGAAAGAACAAGCTCGTCGTCTGTCTACCTGCGGTACAAAGTTCACGGGATGGATGATTGCAGCGAGAGACGAGACTAGGTATGCCTCCGTATTTGTAGATAATATGTCTCTACAGATTGCGCGGCAAGAGCAACGAGCAGCGCGCCCATCAAGAGATGCATTATCGATCTAGTCTGGAGCCCCCGCCCACCTGCTCGCAAATAGTACGTTCACCGTTCCCGGTAGCCGGTGGTTCATACGGTAGAAATTTTACCTGAGATTTTTTGCCACTATACTATATCTGCAGCTCGTTGTTGGTAAATTTACCGGCGAGACCGACTAATTTGACGGCTCGTTTCCCGACGCAGTTGTTACAAATTGGTATCACCACGATTTCGTTTCCGCTACAGTCATATAACCTACGATGAAGTACGATACTTCATCATATCCCGCTTCATCGCGATGATGAGATTCCGAGGGTTGATAGAAGCATTTCATTTTTCTACTTCACTGAACAACGAGCTTTATACAGAGATAGATTAAAGCGTTGGTTTCCACTCAGTCAAAGCCAACTCGGCATACTCCAAGTTTTTCGTCTGTTTATTGCAGGCTGACCATCTGCATTTTTTTTTTTTTTTCTGGTTGAATTCATTTGCTTTTTTGGAGGACATAAAAAATAAAATAAAAGTGAGCCAGCCTGCAATAAACAGACGAAAAACCTGGAGTGTGCCGAGTTGGCTTTGACTGAGTGGAAACCAACGCTTTAATCTCTCTGTATAGTGAGTGGATATACGTATTCTAGTAAACATAATTCGTTGAATCATTGGTCGTTTGACCGAGTGCATAAAATATGTAAGAAAAAAATCATCTTCCCACATCCGTTCATTTTTCGGTTACTGATAATGATTGATGTTTTAATTCTACTAGACTGGAGTTAGTCAAGAGTTACTATAACTCGTGTCACGTTCTATATTTATACATGTGATATGACGGGGTATGATTCACTTTATTACATGTGAGATAACGGTATAAAATATACCTTGATTTTTTTTTACTTTTTCTTTATTTCATTTCGTCACACAAAATTTCTACGACAAATTTTACCGTACGATGAAGCTACCTGCAAAATTTGGGCCGAATCGAATAATCCGTTCTGAACAAGCAGGCCGATGAAAATTAGATGATTAGCGCGCTGCCTAATCTTTGAAGGTCAAAATAGATTATGCTTTAGAATAAGAAACACGAGTTCAATAATTCTCGAATCAAAGATCCAGAGATTATCCGAAAAGCGAGACTGCATATAGATACAGCGAGGGAGAGGAATGAAAATAGTGAATCGCTAGAGATAAACAAATAAATTCAAAAATAGATGTAGCGAATTTGTTTCCTTTTTTTCTTTCTTATTTTAATTTATACTTCAAAAATAGAGATTGCGCGAGGTTGCGAAACGTGTATCAAATCAGAGTATAGTTATTATCAAAGTGTCACCGAAGTGGGTTTTCCTGTATTGTATGTATAAATGGTCGATAGATATATATTCATGAAGTCAGAAGCGAGGAGATATTATCGAATTGAGCCCAATCGAAAGATGCAGCTTCTTTACCGGGATTATTTCTTCATCAAAATTGGACTGAAACTGCATAGGCCATAGGGCGTACTTGGGTACTTGTATCTATACGCGTATATAGACATTAACCATTTGTCAAAAAATTCTGTGGACGAGAAGCAGCTCACGCAGTGAGCTTAACTTAACGCCGTTAAAGCAGCTATAATACCGACGTCGGTATAGGTACACCAAAGTTTTGTTCTTCCTTTCAGTGTGACATGCAGCCTTCGTGTCACGCATACGACATACCATGAGCCAAGGAGCTAATTTTATACACGCTTCTCACTTTGGCTCCCACTATTCAAGGCCCGGAGCTCCGGAGCCTTTTCAGTTGGTTGATTCTGTGTGTGGGGCCGTTGCATTTACCAGAAAATCCTTATCTTATCTAACACCGCAACTAACAGCGAAGTATTATCTCGATTTTCAATATCTCCTCAGATATTATACGTAGGGAAATATTCGCGAGGTACGAAATCCCGTTTACTTCCGCCACTAAATTTCTAAACTGCTAATAATATTCTTCGCGTCCTTTACTGGCGTACTTTACTGATACTGCTACTGATTGAGAGTAGCAAGCAAATATCTCGATGCTCTTCGCGTGAATAAGAATAATAATAATAATAATAATAATAATAATAATAATATTAGTGAACAATACACATTGTTTTCTGTACCGAATGAAAAAAAAATAGATCATTAAGAATCCCGGGAGCTGGGGTTGGGAGAATTTAATTCCTTAATTTAATTATACTATGTCTAATACGGAGAGGGATAGGTGGGCGCAGGGAGAGAGTAGAGAAATTGTTGCACGCGACAACGAGACATGTGTGTACCAAACCACACCGACACAGAGTCACATAGACCGCGTGTAACACGTTACGATTAAGGCTTCCACCGTGCGTTGTATGTATTTTTCGCGAAAGTTCAGGCTTCACGTGCCTATGTATGCGCGGATGTATGTGTGTATGCAGCACTCGAATCTCCTACCTGATTACCTAGCTAACATAAGAATGAAAACCGGCGTTTGACACACCGTATTATAGGCAGAACCCTGCTAGCAACGCCGGTCTCGTTGCCAATTGACCAATATTATAACAACGTTAGCTACACCCCATGCAGTGATATTTTAAAATACGTTCGATTCTACTGCGGTATAAAATCCCCATTTTAGGATCTACGATTTCAATTCCTTTCCAAGTACCCGTGTTCTGAATGATGAATTATTTTTCCTCCTCAAAGATGCCCGCCGAAACGCAATATTAACAATACCAAAAATCGGGTAAGTTGTTCCTAAAAGTTATGAAAACTGTTTACCAG
Source organism: Tenthredo scrophulariae (assembly GCA_963978835.1). NCBI lineage: Eukaryota > Metazoa > Arthropoda > Insecta > Hymenoptera > Tenthredinidae > Tenthredo > Tenthredo scrophulariae. The sequence continues at coordinate 362,642 of OZ022229.1, forward strand.
GTTCACCATGAAACTTAAAAATATTTTGCTAGGGCTTATAGGCCGATGCAAACTGCGGATAAAGTAGACGTAAAACGAGGAGTAACAACGTGATCCTACCATGAGGGGCTTCGCGAACGAGCTAACCTCAACCTGGACGCAATATTTACGTCAGAAAATCGCCGTTTGATAGAAAGTTATACCGGTGTACGGTACGAAATACTAGATGCAAAAATCGTTGAAACTATATGAACTAGGTATATGAAAGAAGGGCGAGGAGCCCGAGTTGAGGGAGTCCAAGTAGCCGGCCGGCAGCCGGTTGGCAAACGAAGCGTTTTAAATCGTCCTCGATGAAGAAAAAACTGTTTCGTACATACTTACTCATAATACAGGTCTACTCAACTATTTGTGGTAATATTTACTAACCTTTTGAGTACCTGCTCTACCATTTGTTATTATAACCGTAACACGTGACACCTTAAACGCACAATGTAAGAACGAGGAGTAACCAAAGACGCTAATGAACAACTGAAACGCGTTAGATATTGGAAAAATGTTAGGAGAGAGAGTATGGAGAAAATAAAGACGCACTCCGCGCAGCTACGGGAGCCTTGAGCATCCAACTGCCAGATCCCCCCCTCTCTCGTCCCGCCTCACCCAGCCCACCCCGCCCTGCCTAGCCGACGTTCGACGGTCGAGCGTCTCAGCGAATGAGCGGGCGAGGCGTACGAACCGGTCCTGCGGCCGGCTGGCGGTAAATTTGAACGAAATTCGAAGATTCTAGAGGATATTTTCTACTTCGCGAAGTAATTAAAAGCGCGAAACGTTGGTTGGCGAATTGTAGCCGACGGAAATTGGAACTCGCGGGGTAATTGAAGGTGCGCAAGCCGGGTAGTCGGTTCTTTTTTCATATTTCACCGGCAGATGTAACGAGGCCGTGTTCGAACTCGTTTCAGACACGAAATTGGCCAATTAATTAAAACTGGTGATGTTTACGAGGAAATTATTTCGCTCTGATGTTTCCTATCGAGTTTTTCAGACGCTCGCGTGTCGAACTGTTTGCCAAAGTTTGTCTCCATCCACTGTGCGCACATCGCTCTGCGAGTTCCCTTTTACTTTACGAACGATAAATAGATGAAGAGGGAGATGGAGCGAAAATATGATGTATAAAAGACCCGATACAAATAGAATTAAACACTCCATAAATCATGAAGAGAAAGGCACGCGCGTGCGTATTTTTACAACTATATTTATAACAAGGTATACCTACACATTAAAATTTTAAGGATCAGAGAACCGCGAAGAATGTGGAACCACTCTAGGAGGGTATGTTGAAAACGTTTTAAGACGATGAACATTTTTTGAAAGTAACTAAGTAATTGAGATATGAGAGCAGCACCTCGAGTATACGCGAGTTAACAGCATAATTAATTGGGCAATTATAAAATAATAAAAAAAAGGAATGAAGAAAGACAATGTCTATTCGCTGTTACCGGCGGATGTATTAACTAACACTTAAGGAATAGAAAAAGTAACGAATCTGATCTGATTCACGAGTAAGAGACGATAATCAGTGCGGGAAGTGCAGGAACCGGCACCACCACCTGCACCGAGACAGGCCCCGGCGCGGTGAAAGCTAAACCGGCAGAAAGTCGGCCAACTTCTTTGCGAACAAGAGGCAGGAGCCAGAGTCATCCCCACGTACGCGGCGTTGAACGTTCAACGTCACCATAAGAGATAACGACAATTTTATACCATTTAGTAACAAAAATTCAAGGGATATTGTTGCATAGATTGATCCGGGTCATGGGTATGGGTATACAATTATTCACTGCAGTTTTTATAGACAAGAAAAAGGAGAAAGTATCATTTGCACATCGTGACATAATTATAGTTCTGCATTTCGCGACCTTTGATAAATAATCGAGAGTTATAGAATCCGTTGACGCGGCAAGGAGGCCATTGATTAAACTGGCTTTTTAAAAAAATCATACGTTCGACAGGCAACCGGCTATCGAATCACGTGACCAACCGTCCCGACTTTTATTCCAATTTTTATGACTTTTTTTTTACGACAAGGCAGCCGACCGACTTGCATTTGCCACTTGAATTTTTAACGTTCTGCTAAACTCCGAAGGAATAAATTATAGACCTGTTATATCGATGGAGAGATAAGCTGATTATGTAATATAAAAATATGACAAAATTTTATTCAAAGAACGTTAATTTTTCATCGTCGTTGCAACTCCGTTGGAAAAATTATAAAAAACAAAAAAAAAAAACTGGTGCCTCGAAGGGTTTAGTTTGCGTGTTTGATCTGGTTAAACTTTTGGATGTGCGCTTATTGTTCGGTTTTATTCTCTGTTCAATTGCCGGCGTTATTATTTTCTTTATTTTTTTTTCTTTGTTTTCTCCTTTCTCGTTTCTGTGTGTTTGGTCGAGAGACTCGGGACAAGCTAAGTGTAAAATAGAAGTTTAGTCCCCTGGCGACGAAGCCGAGGTCGGTGTACCGAGGCCGCGTAAACGTAGGAGATCAAGTTATTCCGGTGCACGCTGTGTGGGGCGAAAGAATGTCAAAATTGAAATAAGTCAAGTGCCGAGGATTCAATATGGCGGAGAAACGGCTAGACGAAACGAGAACAAAAACTACCTAAACCCGTAGCCAGTAAAGTGTAGAGAGGCGCGCCTTTTCTCCTGAGTGAGTTTTTCACTCTTTATAAACCCACGCTCTGATATGATCCTCAATTATTCAATGCTGCAGCTCTGAAAACCTCGAGGCGATATTATGGGGGGTTCAAGACTTAATATATAAACAGTTTTAGTTATCTCGTGCCAAGTTTGATCAGGACTCGAGTCAGAGATAAAAAAAAAAAGAATTCTTTTCCCAGTATATAGAGGATCACAATAGAACAGAATATAATGGAAGAGAAGAATTTATTCTGCAAGTGCTCCTGCAGCCGTTGAAATGAAACCGGTAGAAAGCGCCCGCGCCGCGCCGCGCCGCGCCGCGCCGGTCGGATTATTATACCGGTGCATTTTCCCCGCGTCGGTACTCTCGCGCTATGAACAAACGGAATTTCGCTATGAGAGAAACCCCGCCGTTTTAAAATTGGAGCAATTAAGTGACGCCACGCGATCGGCGTGGGAGCCTGCGGCTAATCGTATAAGTAAGTACGATGACTTCAGGGCATATCGGAGCTCCTCTTTCTTCGACTCGCTCTCTCTCTCTCTCTCTCCCCACAGATCCTTAATATATCCCTCCCTTTTTCGAGCGTGTAATCACACGCCTAATCCATCCCTATTTAAGTACCTATATCCTTGATGTACCTTATAAACATGAATATTTTCTGAAGATCACCAGTTTATCCCTAAAGAATTTATAGAGTCGAGGAAGAGTGAGCCATTTCACGTTTTTCGTTCGCCTCTATATAATTGGTCAGAAAATGGACCACTGTACGGTATAACGTAGCGAAATTGTCCGCGAATCATTGTGAAATATATGAAATGTCATTATTTACTTATCCTTCAATTTTGTGGACCAATAATTAACCGTTAAAAAAATTGTCTGTTCCGCTGATTACATAGAGATTTGCTTCCTGGAGAATTAGAGAGTAAAATAATACAGGGTTCTTCTTAATGCAAAACAAATTCTGTTCAGTTCGTAGTTCTCGTATTTGTTTATGTTTTTTCAGGAACAAAAAAGACTCACAGCTAGGTCAGCAATCGACTAATGAATACCTGCAGGACGTGGCGAAGCCGGTAGTTGATCGTTGGAAATGGGTTCTTCTCCAATTTCAAAATTCTCTGGTTCGTCGTGAAGCTTTTCCGGGAAAAGCTCCCGCGAGAGATTTTCGTTAGTTGTAACGGCTGACTCTAGACCTTCGTCGACGGCGTCGACGTCTGTTTCAGGTCCAAGGTCGTCTTCGTCGTCATCGTCGTCGTCGTCCTCGTTGTTGTCGTTATTCCCGAGGTTGTTATCGAACCCTGCAGCGCCATTGGGGTGTTTCCCGTTGCTAGGGGCCTCAAAGTGATCTCGGTAGTGGACATTCTCATCGTTTTCAGCACAAGTGCCGTTAGTGGCTTGCTGTTGTTGTTGCTGCTTGCCGAACGGATTAGCGTCGAATTGCAGACCGTTGGCGTTGCTCAAGAACGGATTCGTCGACTCCATGTTGTTCAGTTGTACATCCGCGAGCAGCGGATGGGATGAGGTAGGACGAGCCGCGATCTGACGAGGATTTGTCAGGAATACGACGATCGTTGAGATGTTGTCAGTCGAACCCTGGCTCCTTGCGAAGTACACTAACCGTTGACTTACCGCCTCGAGATCACCTGGAACAAGACGAGAATAATTAACACGTGTTTGCAAGAGGTCTAAGAACATACATGCGAACAAATGCACCATGTATATAGGCACAGAAAGGTAACGTAATAACAACAATGACAATAATCTGCAATTAGCAATATATACACCCGTGCGAGGTGTGATCGATAATGTCGGATGTGATGATAATCCGTTGGTATACTCTGAATATAATGGCAGGATTATCTATACGAAGGGGGATCGGTTTCTCATGGAATTGGAAATCGCAGCGGATACGGTCTATATGCGAGGAATTACAAAAACGCCATTTCAGGTGATTAATTTTAGTGTTTTTGGGTACTTTTAACGACCCGTGATGAATTTCATTTTCTTTATTTCTTAAGTTTTCTAATAAATTATGCTATGCCTGCTTATCAAGGATGGATGTAAACGGTCGAGCCTGTTGCCGTATATATATACCTACAGAGAACCTTATATAGGAATTCGAAGAAACCCGCTTAGCAACAGTCGATTTTTATTTTTCCGTTTGTGAAAAAAAAAATCCAGTAAAACTATCGGTGGGTATTTTTTTCCTCCATATACTCTAGGTGGTGAAAGTATAAATGCCAACCGTGATTTCCACGGCGAGACAGTTAGACGGGGGATAAGGGATTCGGGCGTAACTAATTAGCACGGAACTACCACAGTGTTAGATCCTATATAGTGACAATTCAATCTTTTGTACGTGAAATTTCAGGAAATGAGAATTCCGGCTGCAAACGGAATCACGTTCCCGTATATCTATTGATTTTTGAATTTCTATGTAGGAAGGCTATGTACTTATACGCCGTCGGGGACATCCTCATAGATATAACCCTCCGCATAGTCTCATAAAAAGGTTCTCTCTACCTTCACTATCTGTGGCTTCTTTTCGAAGGATGTATTTCCATTCATTCTATATTCAACACCGTCCAGCAGAAGTTCCAACTCTTATAGCTACATAGGTATAGTAATAATGCAGAGCCAACCATTGTATATAAATACGCCGTGGACAGAAATACACACGAGAGCATACCACGGTGACAATTGACGAAAAAAAAAAAAAAAAAAAACAGAAGAAAAGAGTATAACTATATACATATTCATACCGCTTATATACGCATGTGCGGTAGGTATAGGTTTAGGTTTAGGTTTAGCTATAGCCAACGGCCTACGAAAGATGTTGGGGAGGTCGTGGATATTTTAACACCGTAGTCTGCCACCCGCTCAGACGTCGACGTAGTTCTTATGGTATATACCGCGTTCGGGCATACCGAGCGTACATATAGTCGTATTATAGTCGACGCGGTGCTTCGCGGCGCGTAATCGGAAAAGCTAGGTGGAGCGTAGCGCCAAAGAAGCAGAAGAAGAGGAAGAAGAAAAAAATAAAAGGAGGAAGATGAGGACGAAGAAGAAGCGAGGAGAGTAGGAGTGCTGAGCAGACGGAGCAACGACCTCGATCTCTCGACACCCGGCTGTTCCCTGCACCGCAAGTTTTCGATCCACCGAGTCGCGTCGCGCCGGTACCGCAGCCGTCGAATCCCCCAGCTGTCCGCGATAGCGGTCGATACGGATCGGAGAATCTTATTGCGGCGTCCTCGATCTTTCGCGAAATGTAACTTCCGACGTTGAATATATGGTTGTTTTGTGCAGGCTGAACTTTCAGGGAAGATAGATAAATGGAAAGAGAGGAGTAGGGAAGGAGAGTGAAAGAGAATGCAAAAAGGAAGGAAGAATTAAGTTTCAAGGATCGAGAACGAGGAATGAATAGGAGGTACAGTCAACGTCTTGGCATTCGCCCAGCTAAGAGTAGAATGAGACCGAGGAGAAAAGCGTCCCGTCTCGTCTTGTTGAGACGCGCCAAGTGCAGCCGATGTCCCCTAGAAGGTCGAGTTTTGCATGTCTCGCTGCTATACGGTACAAACAATCGACAGTCAATCTAATAACAATTCTATTCAGTTTATTGTTCAGCTTTATGGCGTATAAATGACGAACAAAGAACTACGAACACAGCGACATACGCGAGTATAATGAACGAAAATTATTCATATTTATCAATCGACGTAATTCTTTCGCAGAATATGCAAATATTTTACCAACACATCCACGAAATCAAATCGGGGAAAAATTGATCAATGACGATATAATCACGTTTGCTAATCGAGAATTTCGCAAGATGCGGTGGAAACGAGAGTTTTATTAATGTCTGGTTTCTGTCCTCCGTATAAACGAGTGCATATAGCCAGTTGGATACAACCGATTAAAATGTATGGGGGTACGGTAGATAGGTAACAAGATGAATCACCCTGCGCATTAATCGCTTGCAGGGGGAAACGCGGATAGACGGATAGACTGAGACACGTGCCGACTGTCGGTCGCTCGGAGAACCACGCCTACACCAACTGGCAAATCCATCGTAGGATGACGCACCCTCCCTACCCTCTGCTGATATTTCTCTCTCTCTCTCTCTCCCTATCTCTATCTTTCTTTATTCAACGGCGATAAATGTCATTTCGACAGTCCGGGGGAACAATACGACAATCTTTAAAGGCGTATACGTATGTAGGTACACACATTCGAGGTAGTTGCGAGCCCGCATGACATAGATGGGGAATTATCACGCTGCACGTAAAATTGAGGAAGTAAATCAAGTGGAAATATGAAACAGGAATTGTGAAAACAAACTTCCGGAATGGTGGAATTAACAGGTTTATGACATGCGAAAGGTTTAGGTGTATACTATATCGAACCGGATGTAGACCTGGATCTATAGATCGTGAATGATAAATAATGTATCGAGAAGTGGGAATCTATCGCGACCACGGGTATACTCAATTTATCAATCGCTTTTTTCGATTCATTAGATCGAAAGTTAATACGACATTTCCTATGAGACATCGTATACAAGCCACTTTTGTGATCACCTGTATACTAGTTACTAGTATGTAGAAGATACAAAGGTTTCTGGACTGTGGAGGACGAGAGACTGTAATTAATAACGACGGTGTAAAACAGTGTAGACAAGAGGCGTTGAATTACGAGGAAATATCGAGTTACAGGCGTCTACAAAGTGCTGCAGAGTACCTAGTCGGTACAGAAGTTAAAATACTTAGCCAGCACATATGTATACCTATATATATATATATATATACGTTGATTAAATAATGATCATTCTATGCGCGATCTGGATTTTAATTAACAGTGAAAGGAATTAATTAAAGAGATAATATTATAAGGTAATTGAATACCCAACGATTATCTGAAAATATTGTTTTTTTTTTTTTTCCTTTTTCTTTTCTTCCTATTATCGATTTCTTGAAACTCATCATAAACGAAAACCTGATGTATAATTGTATACGATTGAATGAGCGAAGAAATGGAAATGAAGAAAAAACGGGACCCGGGATTCACGAAAATTTTTGTCACAAACACGCGGCTGAATTCGTCGCATCGATCGCTGTGCAGGGGTTGACGACTAACAATCAGAGGGAAGAAAGCGACAGTTGTGGCGTTGAGCAGAAACAAGTGGTCTGGTATAAAAACGAACCGATAAGACTGAATCAATAATCACTTATGAGAGTTATTCAGTGTTCGGTGATTTGCTTTGGTCTGTATATTTTTTTGTTCATTTTATACAGCTATGTATACAGAGGCAAGTAGATGCCTAAATAGATATTCAACAAGGTGTATATACGTATGTTGTACCGTAAGTGTTAAATATCAGAGATTGCGGTCGTCTGTGGTCGGTGTTATTTTTAAGACAAGTCAATTCCCGATTCGTTATTTGATTTTTCAATGCCTATAAGTATATGCATGATCTCAAGTCTCGTATAGTATAGTCGGCTATTAGATACCGACGTGAAGTTGGTCTATTTTTAATCTACGTTCTTAAAACGAAACACGCAGATCGTTTGCCTCTACATGTGATGCGGTACCGAGTATAATAAGGTACTACACACACACACAATATTGTTATAGGTATAACATTCGCGACGATTGTTAATAATGGATAATTTTCAACCGCGACAATTAATCCGCCCCTTCTTCTCGGTTTTTTTTTTTTTTTTTTTTTGCTCATGCTCTTCTTTTTACAATAAACTTTTTCAATGTTTAATTAACTTATCGCTTATTACTATAATAGACATATAGCTGTTTACTGTAACGCACACTTTTGTTACGCGATCCGCGTTGTGTATAATAAGATATACTTATATGTATAGGTATATACATCACATGGTATAATTTGTAGTTGCAACGATGAATGATGTGTGTATACGGTGTGGTATATGTATATCTATAACAGTAAGTAAAATCCACGCAACTAGGTGTTCTTCGATAGGTTTCGCGAACGCCGGTGTACAGAGGCAGAGGTATAACGAGAGATGTAGATGTACCTATTATAGATATGCGTGTATCTTTGAGAGCCGATAGGGTCGGCGCGATTTATTTATATATTTACAGAGTAAATTACGGATGTACATATTATATAGGTATATAGAGATATATACGTATACGTACTTTTGTTTTTTTCTTGGGATTGTATTTTTTTTTTTTTCTCGTTTTTTTTCGTATTATTTTTATTTTTATTTTCTCTCTCTTTCTTTCTCTCTCTCTCTCTCTTTCTTTTTGGGCAGACGAAGTAAAAAAGCCTATGTACGACGTGTACAACGGGCGTGGCGTTTCGCGACGAACTGGCGAAGGTTCAACCGGCTACGTAGTCTTGCCCCCCACCGGCACCCCCAACACCCCCTCCATACTAGTCGGACCGCTACGTGACTCACAACCCAACCCCGTCTGGTTTCCCCTTACCTCCCCTCGTCCCGGCCATCGCATCATCGTACCCCTCCCCAACCCCAACCCCCCCCCGCATTATGGTATATGCCGTGTAGCAGCAGATATTGCATCTGTATGTATGTAATACATAGAACATATAGGTATACATACAAGTGTATACGTTGTACACAGATCTGTATGTAATATACTATATATATATATATATAGTTATATACTATTTGCATCGATGCATTCACTGCACTCGGTGCGGATTCCCTATATAGGTAGGTACACATATTCGAGGGCTACGAATGCAATCGACAGTTGCCATCTCCGCGTATTGACTCAATTTCAGAATTTTTATATCAAACCGGGATGACGCACCCTGCAGACCGAGTGACCGGGGATTCCCTGTACGACAGGTATCTAGGCCCCGTCCCTGCAGCCTTCGTCACGTTATTTTAAAACTATAGAATTATATATTTATACGTATGCAAAGCCTCTCTTTCATGTATGTATTGGCTCGTGAATTTCGGGATCGTCAATAATTGAAAGAAGAAGAAGAAGAAAAAAAAAAGAGAAGAGAAAAGAAAAGAAAATGCGGTAGAACCCGATTGTGTTGCGAAGTATTGGAGAAATGCAACGTTGCATATAGGTAGGTATATTGCGCGTAGGACGCTGCTGCAACGGATTAAGTTATAGTATACTCCGGCTCTTCCAGTTCCATCCGGGGTTCTATATGGACAGTCGAACTCTGTGGGCTGCGATCAAGGGAGGCAATTTAATTGCCAATTCGAAAATACAATTTGACAATGCATATAGTATACCTATATACATATCTCAAGGAGGAAATAAGTGAGAAAGATATAGCGACGTGGGTGGTGCACAATCGTCGTACAAAATATTCGCAATCTCCGTCTCTCTATGATCAAACGAGTGGGTATAGTATACACTATACATTATACAAATATAGGAATATACTTTCTCAAAGGTATACATATATCCCGCGTGGTTAACGAATTTTCTATATACAATATGAACGAAAAGGAAAAAAAAAAGTTACGTTTTCAATATCGCGGGCCTATAACGTTGTTGGCAAAATATTTATCTCGGAGTAAGATATCCTCGAAGAACTGCTCTACCTGAATCCATCTGCCTACTCGCGACCTGCGCAGATGTACGAGGTCAGAGATCCATGGCGTGTCTGCAGCAGACTGGAAGTTTGTAGTATATAAAGTCGGGGGTTGGTAGCCCCGCCCTAATCGTTGGAAATCCATGATGTTAAAACAGTAATTAAAGTAATGCGGCGAATAGGGTATAGGTAGATATGTACGTATAATGTGTGGTTAATTATTCCAAGAGTTTATAGACGGTGCAGGAGCTGCACCTGCGGTTTGCACCTATTTGAATAAACTCGAGCCTCAAACATATTCCGGCATATCAAGAATTTTTCAACCGAGTTAATTATTAATTAAACACAAAGCTGCACTCTTCGAAAATCAAGCGTGCATCTCGTGTGTAATTCCTATCCTATTAGGGTAGGTCAAGACCGCGAGGGTGTCAAGCTTCGTTTCAGATGGTTCCAGGAGAAAAAAGAAAAGAAGAAAAAAAATGATCTATAATATCTAGAAATCATTTTTATATCCGATTAGTAGTCTTGCGTACATAATATTATACAATCGCTATATTTGAACTACGAATAGATAAAGGTATGTATCCCTTGCAATACGTACCATAATCTATATACTATAACCAACAGTATAAAGTATAAATTGAATATTTCTTATCTGCAATAAAGTATATACATAATAAGATGGTAGATATAATAATAACGTTATGAATTTATATAATCTTTTGTCGTTAAATGATTCAAGTGCAGAGAAAAATAAATATCGTCATGTTTACCAGCCCGCGATATACTATAAATAACTGTATACGATAATCCATAGATTCGAGTAAAAAAAGAAACTCTATGACGTACGTTTCGAATGATATATTGGACGAAAAGCATGTTTTTTTTTTTTTTTCTTCTTCTCTTTTCTTTTCCTTCAAATTTTTCTCAACAGCGATCGATATACTATATGATGTTGTAGGATCGTTGTGCTGCTGATCGTGAGAAGATCGCTCGATCAAACTCTTCTGTATAAATCCAACGGTCTAGAGTCTAGACTATGTATTTGATTTTTAACAATTAGCTACGTATTCGTGCTAATCCGCCGCGAAGAATATCGCAAGAACAATGTCTACGTGACTCCAGCGATGATGAGGCCCGGGTTGAGAGGAGAGAGGGGCTAAATGTGACGTAACATCCTGCAACGCCGGAGGAAAAGACGTAAAATTTCGAAGGAGGTAGAAAATAGACACGTTCTTAAAGTTTCAAGCGATTCGAGTCGTCCGGCGACTGCACCACACAGCGGTACCTTATATACCTACAGTCTACACCCACTGCAACTGGTATAGATAATACGAGAAGAAGCCCCTACCAAGAGCTCACAGACCACAGTGGTACACGATTATCTCCTTTATTCTCATCCTCAGTCTTCGACATAGTCGTAAAATAAATATTCCAAGGGTATATTTCTCAGATACTGGCTGGGTCGGTGTACCCAACCCGAAATGAATTCATCATTTTTTTATATCATAAACTTTTTCCGCCCGCTATATTGACTCTGGGTTTCTCACAGCTACGCGATAACACCAAGCTAATATTAATACAAGCGTAGGTTTGTACGAGCTAATCGAAGCCAATCCTCTTAACGAGGATATACCTAATTAATATCGCGACATGGCTGATTGGTTCATCGAGGTCTCGATTGTCTTTTAATACTATTTTTACCCTTCTTTTACTCTACCCGTCGCCTGTGCAGGACAACTCGATTATTGTCTCTTGCAGTGGGCACCAATCGAAGTAGAGAAAATTATTTAAATTTAGAGTAGACGAAGTGGAAATAAAAGGTAAGAAAAATAAGACCTAGAACGTTCAACGAATGTACTACGTAGCACACAGACACATTCACAATTATATTATAGCCGGCGTAAAGCCCGATGACTTTACAAAATCGAACAATAATCTACTATATCGCGTGTAAACGGTGTGAGAGAAGTGACACGTTAGAATGAGGGTTTGGAATCAAATAATATACCTATATATATCAGTATTTGTAAATAATAATACCGGGAATAATGCGATGATAATCGGCGAGGTATAATTCCGTTTCTGTATCGACGATTATTAATTTCCTCGACATTTTATAACTCATTGTCATTCGCCTGGTTAAATTTATATTGTTCACGTTTAACCTGTGAATCATTTATTACTACCTGGTTATATCCGAACGTTCTATGATCGGCGTATGACTCTTTTCGCGTATACATAACTATACGTTGTTGTATACACGTATTAATTCACTTCGTAAAAACGGCAGTTAAAAGTTGAGAAAAAATGAACTGCCTTCTTCGTACCGCGGATGACGTCACTATCATTGCGACTATGGCATTAATCTTAAAATCAGATGCTAGTATCTTATCGCGAATTCTTTTCTTTTTTATTTACTATTTGAGACAATGATCGTTGTAAATTTTCATTAATTATATTTTCGTTTTTGATACACCTTTCGTTACCTTTTTTCAATAGATAAAATGGTTTTTTTTTTTTATTTTAGTTTATTATCTTTAATAATTTCGTGAAATTTCAATCGACCCGTGTTACATACTCATACAATACCCTACAGCAAGTAGAGGTGTGGCAAACCGCTGGCTGTGCGCGCATAGCAACATCATCAAAAGGAAGTAAACCAGATGGGGAGGATGACGTTACGAGACGCGAGAAAAATGTAAACTCTCTTAGACGTGAGCTGCGACCTTTTTCGTTATAAGCTCTTCGTCGTCGAGTCAGAAATCCGGCGATTACGTAATCGCGGACGCCTTTCTTCGCGGCATGGGCATTTTCATCAATTCATCAATTAACTTACTCTATAAGTTTGTGATAATTATCCAAAATCATTATGGCTATAATTAATCGAATTCGTAAAGTCGAATGAGAAGGATATATCGTCAAGTGCAGTATTCCCATGTGAAATAATGACAATATCCACAATTTATTGCATTGATATTCGCGAGGCGAATCGCATTCCATATTATAGACGTACGCCTCGAAGTAATCAAACTATTAATACTTATCGCGTTAGCGGCGATTCGCGTACAATACCTATATAAGTGCCTATACCTATATACATGTGTGACTATCTACACCCTATGTACATAGTCACGAATATGTCGTTGGAGTTAGAAAATCGAATTGGAAAATCAAAAATCGCGTCAATTTTGCGAATAACAAATAATCAATGACGAACGATGCGATTTTTCACATTTGCAATTCCTCCAATTCAAGAATATTTCTTTAATAATGCATAGATGCACTTACAATTATTATATTCTCCAAAGGATAGATTTTATTTTATTTTTTATTTTTTTTTTTTGTTTATTCGTACGTTGCGGCGATCGATAAAAATAATATTCACTATATAACGGACGACGCCGACGTCGACGAGGACGATAATAGTGATAATAATAATAATAATAATAATAATAGAAAACGTTACGAAGAATATTAAAAATAAATTGTCAGGTGAACGTTCGAGGAGGCGAAGTTATGGATGCGTGGATAAATTATTCGATTCGTATAGCAGCTAGCCATCGTGTTGCGATACGCGGGGAGAATTTAATAAGAATAAAGATACAGGTGAATATACCTATACTGTATTACATATAGATATATGTACGGAGTTGTGAAGCTATTTTTCTTCGCATGGTGCGGGTAGGTATGGGTATAAAAAAAGCATAAGAATAATCAAAGAATATACGCTGCAGATTGAAAAGGGAATATTATTGTGTGAAGAGGACGAGAAATCAATAAAATAACTATTTTTCTGAGTTACGCGACCTAAAGATTTTATAAAAGCGTTGTATCTCAACCGAAAAGTGTGTCTATATCTGTTAGGTTTGTTTGTGTTTGTAAAACACAAAAAAAAAAAAAAAAAAAAAAAATAATGAAATTTGCTGGATAAATGGCACGAGGAATGCGGCATACGGAGCCGTATGACTCACGTGTGATCCTGTAGCCAAGGGGCTATAATTAGCCCCGTGATAGCATATAGCGTCACACACACTCAACGAGATATGTATATATAAAAAGTTTTCAAATAGCGCAGAAAAACACTGCAATGGCAAGGAAGCGTTCGCCGAATCATATAATACATATCGAATGTATCACATTACGTAAAAACTTAACGCCTCAATTCTATTTGTTTTATTTTGTTTTTTTTTTCAATTCGTTTCGGGGAAGAAAATATATATAAAAAAAAAAAAAAAAATAAAAATACAAAAAATGATTACCTACACCCGTGTGGATCATTGCCCCTGAAAAAATAGCTCTTTGGGTCACGTTTCGATCGATTGTAAAATAGTATTGTATGTACGGCGTATAACACCGTATGCGATGAATAAATACGCGCATCTGTTTAATTAGAGTATTAATATATCAGCAGCTGCTGCTGGAGCCGGGACTTATGCGAGAATGCAAAATTCGGAAGTATAAAAAAGCGAAAATTCGGGTAGTTACACCTTATACCTACAGTACTACATTTCTTTATCCAGGGAGACTCGGTTTATTTAACGGATCAAACACTAAACATACGGCCATCAATTATTGAGCTAACGAGACGCCCGGTTACTAAACTGCGTACGTGAACCAGCTGCCGCGTCACATTGCGAATGAATTTCAAGTGTAAAGTAAAGAGAATAAAAGAAAAAAAAAAAAAAAGTTGAGAACAAAAATAGTATATATTATATCTGTAAGGAATATTTCAACACAGTTTTTCTCTCCGTGTATATATGCGATCATTATATGCACGTTATTGACAAATCAGTGCAGTAAATAAAATATAATTAATATATGAATGTATGGTACATATATATACATATATTCGCCCGCTTCATTATCCACGTCCCCACCAAGTTTACATAATTTTTATTTCGACCCGAGTCTCGCCGGTCGACTATAATTATGTACTTAGCGTACATACGTGAAGTACATACGTAGGTATATGGGTGTATGTATGTATTCATTCATATATATATATATATATATACAGTATAGATGGAATAAATTGGTCTCAGCGACGGCGTTAAACACACGGAGATAAGTATAACGCAACGTCGTTGCTCCGATGAATCACGATTCGCGAGTTCGCCCCGCCGAGGGCCGCGCGAGCAAGGAGAGTCGAATCGCGAAAACTGCAGCAGTGACTCTCAAATGAACACAGCTATACCTATTCGCAAATACGTGTTGCGATATCACTGTGGTCGCTGCCGGCCGGCGCGGAGCGAAGCGACGTGACGTCGTGATTTTCGTTGCTGCTGCAGAAGTAGGTAATGATACTATGTGCAGAAAAAAAGTTATAAGATATAATGCATCGTGAATGCATATAAAAGATAAAATATATAGATATTTACGCTCGATTGCGCTGGTGTTGATTTTTATTTTTATTTCCTCGTTTTTTTTTTTTTTTTTTTTTTTTTTCACACCGCAAAAGAAAAGAAAAGAAAAGGAGTTAAAAGAAGAGATGCAGCGCGATCGGTGCCAGCAACAGATAGGTACTACCTATATATATTGTACCCTTGGCAACAGGCCGAGGCAGCCTCATCGCAAAACGAAATATCGCAATACCGCGAGAGTATTAAACAAAGGATTTCGCGGAACCGAACCATAAGACGTGGTCACTGAAGCGGGACCTCGTCTCTACTTTGCTACGTTTGAAAAACTCCCGCAGTATCGTTCCGAGTAACGCTTCGCGTACGGCGATAATGTTCCCCTAATTGACGTTGAACAAATGTTGCCAATTTATACCTACTATATCTATACACCCGACCCTCGGCTGAAATCATTATATACATACTGTATCGTGCATGGAATATACGCTTATATACACTCCGACTTATGATATTCTCACTCTGATTACTCGCGTGGTCGAAAATTACCAAACATTTCAATTTCACTCCGTACGCCCCCACCGCCCTTCACAGCGGCCCGGAAACAGGGAAAGGAAGGGGTGGCCCACTTTTGTCTGACGCGATGATTGCTATGCGGGAAACTCGGAACAATTTCTCTTCAAAACAAAAAAACAAAAAAAAACAAAAAAATGAAAAAATGAAAATAAGAAAATCCCCTGGAGCCTATTCGGTACATATATTTATTTTTTCATAAACTCTGGCAAGTTTTCAGTATAAAATATTGAAAGAAGAGTAATGAGGAAAATCTAATCACGTTTGCTGGAAGAGCTGTGATGTATAAGTTTACCCCCTGTTCCACAGCCGTAGCAAAACCGCAGCCGTTGAACTGATAGAAGTACTACATACCGCAAAGGGAAATTGCGTCGTTTATATGTATAACGAGATTTAATTTAATCTCTTTCAAAGCTAATCAATTTATTTGCGCAGATTGTGAGAGTCATCGTACGTATAATATAGGTAGGTATAACGTTCTGTTTACGCTACCGAGTCCTTGACATCGGAATATAAGTTCATATATATAAGTTAATATATAACAGTCGCTAAAAGTTGGAGAAATTTTTTCTCGATGATTTAATAATATACAAATATGTAGCAGATATCATGAAACTATTCCATGTCGTTTACAGACCATCGCATGTTCAATTAGTTTAGTTAATTATTAGATATCGTATCTCTGCGCGACTTACCAAAAAATTAGACTATACAGTGGCCGAGCGTGAAATTAAGACACGTACAGTCGCAGCACCACCAGCTGGAGAGTTATGATACAGATGAAGAGAAGAGCTAGCGGATCCTTGTCGCGATCACTATTTCTTATCTCCAGTAGATAAGTAGAGATATATATATATTTGGATAAAAGCACTTCACTCGCAGCACCGAATATTATAAAGATCGTTAGCCGAAGCCGGGTGCTATCAAACAAAGAACGAACAACGCACGGTTTCCCGAAGACTGCACACTATACTGTACGTCGTATATGTTATAATAATTTATAATTTAATTGTATTGTAAACCTCTAACGGCGGAGGCTTACAGATACCGTTCAACTGGTTATTAGAGGTATCGAACGTATATACCAGGGTCGAGTGTTACCAGTAATAACGAGTATACATATGTATCTATCGTAACGTAACGTAACGTAACTACAGCAGCGAGGGATAATGTTCCAACGCCCGGCTCGGCCAAGAGATGCCAAGTGAATGCAGCGGGCGCGGTAGCTGACGGCTACATACTTCGTGTCTGCACCAGTCTGTGTATAGTTCCGAGGGATTCTCTGACGATGAACGGAGCCGGACGTCGTCGCGCCGGAGAGCACAATAGCTTTGCTTTGCTTTACTTGTCTTTTCCTACCGTCCTACGGCTTCTCTATAGGTATAGGTAGAGGTAGGTGTATACGAGTCGCTTTGGTTTGTTTTCCTACAGGCGATCCGTGACGTTCGTCGTCGTGATCGTGGTTTGAGAGGAGCATAGAATACAGCGTTCGCTACAAGGGTGGAATATACGTAATATCCCCGACCTGAGTTAACGGGAAAACTTTTATTGTTAAACAAATTTGAAACTCGTGTTGAAGAGGGGTAGCGAAGATTCCTATTTCGATACAAGACATAAATATAACTCGCATCATTTTATTTGTAAAAACTTATAATATACCCACAGAAGACCTGCAATTTCTAGATTATTAATCTAGACTAAACATCTAGGCTATGATAAAGAAGCGTGTATTTTTATAACGGTAATTACTATTGTAATTCAACCGAATCGTTCAAGTTTCCCGGCCGGCAGGGCCGTGCCGAAGACGATCTAGTTCTCGATAATCATGATTATTCATTTTAATATCAATAAACATACATCGACCAATTTATCAATGACAATTAGTAAAGAAAATATGTGGTTTTATTTCAAGCGAATGAATAATTGTCTTCTAGGCTCGGTATCCTCAAGTAAATCATTTTTCTAAATCTACAGCGATTTCTATCTCAGCATTCCTGGCTCTCCCCGATCTTCTACGCCACATCAATCCCTATTTCAGTGTCAGTCTAGTTAAGACATGTTGTAAAGAGTACCATAAAGCATGCATATTTTACGGAATAAGTATCTAGAGTCTAGACTGACATACTCGAAAGTTGAGGCCCAGCAAACCGATTCGTAATTACACTGGAGCAGGAGGAAAGGGCTAGGAGAGAGAACGTGCTCCTGTTCACACGTCGATGAGCTCATTGTGTGACGTTTTGTTACGGAGCGTGCGCGTCCCAAATTTACCCCTGATGCTTCTGCCACCGCTGCAGTGCTATATACCTAGTCGCGTGCTATTCAGTTCAAGAACGCGGTTCGTAGGGTCGGCGGAATTGCTTAATTGACACGTACAACTATCGCAGTCTAGCCGCGCGGAGCACCGCCATGCGCATGCGCACTACCTGTAGTGACCCCATCACGGGCATTTGCAGGGATTAGATTTTAATTTGAAACGAAAATGAATGCAAAAAATGCGATGAATGCACGTATCTATACCGATAACCAACTACATCATACGCGATTGGGAATTGATTCGATGAATTCTTTAAATCTTTGCTAGTCAATGAATCGACTGCAGTCCTGCGATCGCGTGTCGTCGTAATAGTTGTTTTCAAATAATCGAATCAGATGTCACGTTTCTCACATTCGGTGGGTATAGATATATGTATGTCGTTCGGTTCAATGGAACGGATCAACAGCCCTCTCTATATTATAGTATATCGTCGACTCCTGAATGAAACTATGAATAATTTAGGTATGATAAAAGAGCTTATAGGCGCGAGCCAATCGTGATGTTTACCTATAGGTCATGGGTATACATGTGCTTATGCCTAGGATTTCGTATCAAGCTGAGCTAGACACACATCATATGCCATCAGGGTGTTCGAAAATCAATACGAGAATATGTCGTACAATGAACATACTGCATACATACACGTATGTATGTAGAATTGGAATTCGAATCAGGGGTGACGAAATGGAGGGGGATTTCATCCCGTCCTTGTGTTTCTGCGGATGTGTGCAGACCGGAGAGTATGAGCATAGGCATATGGCGGAAGAAATTTCACGGGATATGTATAGCATTAAAAATGTAAGATCTAAAAAAAAACCGTGAGAGGTAGTAAGTTATAATAAAGTTATAATACATGTACAGAAAAAATTTAAGCCGTTTCCTAGGGCATATATAGCTATATAGCTATATATCGTAGAATGTACCGGCGTAAAAGTCATGCTCTGCTTCTCTTGCGGCTCGGAAATATCGCTCGGTGGTAAGAACGTGAGAAGTATGTAGGTAGCTGGTATATACCTAGAAGAAGAGCACATCGCGTGGTACTGGAGACGAACGTATGAATGAATTCTTGACAACTTTGAATGTAATTTATCGGCGCTAAGCTGCACGCACACTGGTGTATCACTCGTGTACTCAAACCTACATCGTTCTACTTGGATATTCAGCATTGTAAAAGGCGGGGTAAAAAAAATATCATTGGATAAACGTGGCTAGATTTTAGCCTTCATCTCCCCATAGTCTCAGGTTCGAATCAATGTCTCCTCTTCTGTACGAATTGGGGAAAAAACTGTTTCGTGGTCTACGGATATAATGGGCAAAAATAACTGCGCGGCAATCCTTGGCGACGATCATTGTAGCGTTTATATACCTACTTGGTTCGAGAATTATTTTAGAGTATGGAACAGAACGCCCGTTATATTCCAAGGCATATTTTTCGCTCGAATAACGCCGAGCATGAATAAAAAAAATGTATAAACGAGAATACGCATTTTTTATAATAGTATAAAATGCTCACGAGGATCTTCTCGGAGTTGTTGATAAACCAGAGTGGTCGCCATTGCCTCGCTGACGAAGTCCCATAGCCCGTCGCAAGCCACGATTAAAAAGTCCTCGGTACCATCCAAGGGAATGCATCTTATGTCCGGGTCTCCCGTTACGTAGGGTTTGTACTGTACGTCGCCTGTAAGAAATAAGAACAAGAAAATAGCTGCACTTTTTTATAGAGAGCTGATAATTTATTATGTAAGATATAAATTTTCAACGGTTTAAATCGGCTAATCGATTAATTAATCGACTGATTAAACGCCGTTCTTAATTAACGATGACCTCGGGGGAAATCGCGCTTTATTATCACTCGGCATGCACAGAAACTGTCTTCATTTAGATACGGCCCTGTTTATAATCGTTTAAAAGTTCGAAGCAGATGATTCGTTGTTGAATTTATCTAAGCTGGTAATTATTATACATATCATAGTATAGTATAAAAAAAAAAAAAAAAAATATGGGAAAGTTCAAAGGCTTTGGGGCAGCACTAAGAATTGAACTGGGAACCTGGGGTTTTGACAACATTTTTTCTGTATATATTTGGAGACCTTCTGGCCTATGGGAGCATTGAGATTCGGAAAGGACCACCCTGATTATAGGTATAGGTATGAATACGAGCGTTATGATCGTGTGGAATGAACAGGCATGTTAGCTCAAGGTTACGTAGAATTTTAGTGACTTTTATAACTAGGATTTGCCGTGTCAGATACAACTCGTGGCGGATCGCGTATATAAATATACATATCCAGGTATACTTTGGTATAAGAATCACGCGATATCGCATCAGTATTCCACTAACAATTAGTTATAATTGAATTTAATTATCTAATTAATGAACGCGTATAAGCTAATTTAAATAATGACGAGCGCGCGAGGTGCCGCGGTCACTTCCGGTCTTCCGTCCCTATAAATTGTTCTTTTTTCTTCAGATATGGTCAGCGTACCGTTCATAAAACGCCGAGACGCTCGCGGAGAAGAACGATCCATATGCAATATCGCAAGAAATATAAACTGGGATAATGTATATGAGCGTGTTTATGCTGCAGTCGCGGCATCTCAATCGATATACAATCTTCTTCATAATATCTCTTGGCAAAACAATTAAATTTGCAAAATAATTTTCTTTCGTATTTCAACTCGTAGTGCAATAATGCGATGGAAAATAGTTGAAAAGGTCCTCGAGGTATCCGAGGCTTGAGTGACGACAGGAAATGACTTTTGGTCGCTGAGCCGTTACAGTGTCAGCGAACGGGAGAGCCCGAGACTCCAGTGGTGAGGTATATGCTTCTAACTACAATGGCGTACGAATCAAATTATTATAGAAGAAGAATAAGGAGTGTCGACGTCAAGTATGCAGTTCCGCGCCTTTATAAGGAACGTATAAAGAGCTGCAGTCGTATACTTCAAATTCGACCGAAGAGAAATAATTTTTGAATTTCGGAATTTCCGTACGGTGAAAATTCAGAATTTGAATAATGGGTTTCCGTATAAAGAGAGTCTCGATTAGAATGAGTTATTTTTGGTCATCAAATCCTGAGAAATAGACTGAAATTTTCAGATTTTCAAAACGTCAAAAATTCGGAACCCTGTCGCTGTGAGATTGAAAAAAAAAAAAAGAAAAAAAAAAAAGTCGTGTGTATATGAAATATCTAGAACAGTCGCAACTCTAGGTATACCTATATTGCACCTATAGCTTCGAATGGTTTAATCAACGGTTAATTATTCCGTACGTGTAAACGCGCGTACGTATTATACGTACTGTGGCCCCCTGTGCACAATTGTGAAAAGTAGGTACCTACCTACGGTGGCGTCGCGTCGCTACACGTACGATTGTGTCAACCGGAGAGAACCAGTAGCGGATACCATATATACACGCGTTCAGAATTTTCACGGACCCGTACATGGTGTCGATTGACCCAAAGATACCTTAAATGGCATAAGGTGTGTACTCGCTGATCGAAGAGATCGAAGCCGAATTGGTAGAGAGAGAGAAATATGCGTGAATTGAGTAATATGGTGTTTTTATATTTTCAGTTTTGGTTTTAGTTTATAATATGAAAGCATGTTATTATATTTCGCCACTGCGTTCTCTAGATCTAAAACGTGGTGCAAAGTTTAGTTGCGAGGCGGATGCTCGTGTTCATAATCCCTGACCGTTTTGTTGTACGAAACTTGGTAGTTGTAAAGAGGTTCTTTGAGGCTTGAGATTCTGGGACAAACTGAGTATTAGCATGATGTTTCTCTGTGCCAAATGTAGACAGCTGTATACGCGATTGTTTAGCTGCGTACCATACCCTCTTACCCGAGTCCTGCGCGAGGTGTGAGAACAAGCGCGGAACTTTCTCACCGAAACATGACATAGGTATATGCGAAGAAGATAGTTCCGTGGTTGAAAAAAGAAACAAGACAAATAATTATGCGGATGAAAAGAACGGCAGGGATATAGATTAAATCTATGCCTATGTCTATGTAGCTAATAAAACTCCGAAGAACTATGATGTAACGCTGAATATACTCGGGGAGGGTTCATTGACCTCTCCAATTTGACGAGGGTCCATCGTATGAGTGTAAAAAACGAATTTATACGTACGAAGCTTTTCTGAGTCTCTTGAATGAGATTGTAATAGATCTGAAAGATTGTTTTTTACTTTTTTTCATTCTCCGCTTCCTCTCTTTCATTCCTTTTCTCGCAATAGAATACCCGAGGATAAGTTGTCGGGTAAAACGAATTCGCAGATCGTAATACAACAAACCGGACAGTTTTGCGTCTAGCAATCGGTTTCGGTTCCGGTCACGAAACTCAATCCCATTTCCGGCACCTTTTACACGTTGTGTAACCATCCGACGTTTCTTCTAGCGGTGAATGTTGATTATTAGGAGATTAGATCATTTTTAACTAAGTATATAAGCGTGTTAGTTACGCCCCAAGAAGAACCGCACTTGAAACGTTTAGAACCTTATTTTTCACTCACTCAATCCGTTTAAAATATACTTCACACGTGCCAGAGCATTAATTGCCGAGGATTTAATACCCTCGATAGACATTATACGAACCTATTGCTCTAGAAACAGCGAGCTGTCCATTTACTCGCCAAATTCCCCAATGAATTACCGCTCCTCCCATGTCATTCACACGTTCTCTTTCGTCCTGTAAATAGAATTAGGCATACTTAGCTGATTAACGAACAATTGAAACGTTCTCAAAATTATGATGATGCAGAAAATTTATCGTTAAAATCGTGAGCAACATATCGAAACAACGATAAAGTGAAACGATCCCTTTGCATGAATTACTTAGCGAAAAAAAGGGTTGAAAATTTGAATAGAAAATCGCTGTGACGATTCTCACCCGTTTTGTCACACCATCAAAGAGTATAGTCTAGTAACTATTGTTTCTCGGTGACAGGGGGCTCGAAAAATGCTTAGAAATTAATTCTGGTAGATAATAAGTCATTAACAGATCCAAACTGAAATATTTTTAGACTCAACTCGTAATAATTCCACAGTGAACGATGCGGCATGATCCCTAATCAATTTTCTTATTTAAAAAAATGACGCAAAAGGGTACACAAATTGACGGAGATCGAAGATTGCTCCAATTCCACACCTACGAAGACTATTTAGACTCGCTAGTTACAACCGTAGATCTATGCTACCTGAGAAGCACAACTGTTTCACGATCTGTAGCCGAATTGGGGTACAGACGTATAGGCGAGACTTTGACCAAGGAAGAGTTTTACAAGCGTCTCAAGGCGGTCCAGAATTTGTTGCACCCTATTCGAGGGCCTTACCAACTCTATTCGGAATTAACAACACCAACGACTAGTCTTCAGAAAGAATTGGCTCTCAGAGAGCGAGCCAACAGGCTTGGGACCTTAACTACGATAGTATTTCTGCACCATTTTACCAAATCTGGGTTCGAGGTGTCCGGCTACATCGACTACCGGCATAGATTGATCGAGGAAGACTGGACCCCGTTTTTTCAGGGGAAGAAAAAACTCTGGCCCCTAGCCTCGGACCTTGCATTTTACCATTGGAGGTTGGGCAGAACAGTTTGTAACGAAACGCCTAACTTTCAACCATTCATAGACCCCAAGGATGGACTTGTGTTCAAGAATCTACAAGACAGATGCATTGTCTTCATTGATCCTGCCCAAAGTTCGCCAGGGATCAGTACTACGCGTGTAAATCTAAGATGCGATAATTACGAACAAGTAGTTTTATACGACCATTTTGTAAGGAGGAAACTTTGAAGTAGAACGTGTGAGTCGAATAGTAATCGAGTAGGTGATTTAAAAATTCGTTGGGTGAGAATCGTCGAGCTATTTCGCAGTTTTCATTCTTCACTTTTCATTTTTCACATTGAACTCGTCAGCCATGGTTTAACTCGATGATCAACTCACATCTCTGTCAGGTTTGTGCGGATTTACAAGCTGAGTAATTTGGCCTCGTTTAGCAAGCACGGCTTGAGAATCTCCCACCCATGCAATGTAGAGCTTCTTATTTAGCAGTAAGGCGCATACTGCTGTTGTACCACTGTTGAGATTCTGTGAAAAGAAAATTTGAATCTTAGTCGAAAGTTGGATGAATAGTCTGAAAATAATTCTACTATAACAGGCAAAAGCCAGGATTTTTATACTATTCGTCTCTCATCGAGTAAAAGCAGCTTTTCTATGGACTCAGATCAACCTCTGCTCTGATTTCACATTTTCTGGTCTCTAATTATTCGGCGTACGTCTATCATAGTGTTGATAGTCCACAAATCTTCAGTTTGACTTGATTATACTTGATAAAATTAGTAAAAACATGTGTTGGGACATATTGGCCTTCAAAAATATCCTTTCAAGGATTGTATACTCTCTTTGGAAATGTAAAACTAATTACTAACGCAACCAAGTAGTTGGTGTTTAGATTCTACTACTAGATATAATAATTTTTGAATACAATCTCCAGACCGGAATCATCCAATTGCATCATTAATCGCACCTGTTTATTAGACTTTTCAATAAAATGTGCGTCTGTTGTGAGGAAAGCATCCCGCAAGGCACGTTCGGGATCTGTAGGATAATGAATACTCTCTGCTAAATACTGATGAAGATGAGCTGCGCAATACACTGCTGCATCTTGTCCGGCGTGCCCGTCAAAGACTGCGTAGTAATTCCCCGCAGAGTCATCCTGGAAATATGTTTATTAATTTTCAACAAATTTTCAATATTTTACATGCCTCTATTTTATCACATTCAAATTCTAGTTGCATGGCGTGAAATCGCCGCTTACCTGAATACTGAATATTGTGTGCAGGTCGTGTATGACCACATGTCGATCCTCCATTTTCCGCCGACTGTTCTTTATCGCGTATCTTGATACCAGTGGAATTGGAGTCGAAGGAGGAGGCGGCAGTAAGGCTAGCCTACTGTTGTCCAAATACCGTAAACATATCTCGTTTACCTTGTTTGTCACTGTGTGCATTAATTTGAGCGGCGCGAATGCTGAAAACAGTAGATCAAATAATCATATTAGTCTAAGTACCCAACAAAGGGTGAACGGAAACGAGGCGGTGATCAAGTAGAATAATTTTGGGCCCAGAGTAGGCTGATCTCTGATTTAATTTGTCCAGACTATTTGTAATATAATGTTGGATAATTACTGGCTTCCTGAAATCTACAGCCGCAGGCTTCTGGCTGTTTGCTGCACAGCAGCTTCACTTCTTCCATCACTAGATGGACCAGATACGATTGTAAACCCGGAGGACAGTGGCTGGAACTGATAAGAAAACAATTCGAGAATTAGATCTATTATGAATATATAATCACTCTACATTGTTTGAATTTTCTTTTACGAAATTATGCGAATGATCAAACGTTCACGGAAAATTGAGTGGAAAAGAAAACTCATCGGTATCGTTACGGATAAGACTTATCGGTAGATCTTTGTGAGCATAGTTAAAGAATGACAATATATGTATAGCTACAGAGTACAGCGTGTTGGCCTTATAGCTTCGGAAAGCCGGAGTATGACGGGGAAAGGAGCTAAAAAAAAAAAAAGTCAGTCAACATAATGATGATGATGATTCCGACGCCAGACTAGAGTCACGTAGTACGGAGATCGGAAGATTACCGATTGATAACGTAATCTCTAATAGCGGCGGCGTAGTGTGAAAACGTCTTGAGTCGCAGTTCACATACGACGTCAACCTGCTGCAGACTTGCAGCTCGAAAGACTGTCCAGAAGATAAAAATTCTAAATTCAACTGTGGATTTATTTTTCTAACTATTTTTTCTGCCGGGATATATTACGATGGCGGAAATGACTGGAACCTACGCCCATGAACGTAGCGAGAATATCGACGAGTATTTCAAAGCAATCGGTAGGTTTTTTTGAATCTTATTACACAACGTAAATCATGTTGCGAGTTTCAATCGCATAGATGCATTCGCCTGTACTAGCTTCCTTTTTTTAGAGAAAATAAAACGATTTGTTGTAGACACATGCATTGTAATAATGTTTTATTTCAACCATATAGCGACCGACCTTGAAAGTTAATAATTGTCGTAAACGTACTGTCATCTTTTCCCGCGGGTTCTCAAGAATCCCTGAGTAATAATGCTGAATCATTTATTCTATCGTATATGTGGTATCATACTATTATACGCGTTATATGCGATGCGTCCCTTTAATGTAAAAATAGAACGCTTGCATGCAGGATACGTCGTATAATGAAGAGCCGCATCGTCTGCAGATTTCGTCTCGCAATGACACGCTTGACGTAGTATATTATACGCATATATAAATAGTCCTATAATGAATTCATTGAGGAAGATTGAACCGCGCGTATGATCAATCGAATGTAAAGCAGAAAACAACGAATTCTATAGAGAAAATAGCGCGGGAATATGAATACGAAATAAAATGACAACTGCCCATAGTTACTGCATAGTAACGCCATAAAATCAATGGTTGTAATTGTACCTGGGGTATATTAGGCCCGTTATACATGCATATAACACTTTTATCTCTGTATCGATATACGTACGCATTGTGACTCACGTATTGTAATAAAAAACTGAACGTTATATAATCATCCTTATAATATGCACATATTTGACTACTTGTATAACATAATTATGTATAATCCTGTTTTTTTTTTTTTTTTTTTTTTTTTTTTTTAAACCTGCTTCATCCCATCGGCGATATCTTATCTGGACAGCTATAATGGGCTTGATAAGATTTTGATACTTTCAGCAACAACTGTCATCATCCCGGGGCCGAATTGAAGTTCCGAATTTTACAACTTCCGAACGGTCAAAATTCCGTACCCGCGGTTAAGACGGTCTCCAATTTTCAGCAACGTTCAGAAGTTTGGAACATTGAATTTCCAAAAGTACAGAGGCGAAAATTCCGGTCCTTTCTAAAATCGGAACTTTATTTATTTCATCACGTGTGAATTTCGATTCTGACTCTGTCCTTATAAACT
This sequence comes from Tenthredo scrophulariae, assembly GCA_963978835.1. Classification (NCBI taxonomy): domain Eukaryota; kingdom Metazoa; phylum Arthropoda; class Insecta; order Hymenoptera; family Tenthredinidae; genus Tenthredo; species Tenthredo scrophulariae. The sequence goes on from OZ022229.1 coordinate 390,125, forward strand.
TTCATATTCCTAACTGTACAGAAAAACGAACGACATTTTATTTCATTTCCTTTTTCATCCTCCATCGTTGTCTATCTATTGAATAACATTCGAGGGATGTGTGTGAACTGTTTCAGGTGTTCCTTACATAGGTAGAAAAATGATGGCTGCTAGTAGTCCGCGTTTGGAAATTGAGAAAAACGAAGATAAATGGACGATCCGAACCGCGACTATGATGCGCACAGCCGTACAGAACTTTACTCTCGGCGTCGAATGGGAGGAATCGATGCCATCCGGTGACCGGCTCAAGGTCATATGTCCGCCTTCACCCGCTTAGAGGGTTTTTTCTTTGACCTCAGCTGAAATCCTGACTTGCTCGCGGTGTGAAAGTCGATGAAAATATTTCCCCTTTTTCTCTCGCTTTCATTCACTATGCGAAAAAGTCAAGTCATATTCTTCATATTTTCCTATTTTCGATTTTAGAATATCACGAGTTTGGAGGGAAACAGTCTCGTTACGAATTCGATAACTCCAAACGGTTCGAAGATAACCCGAAAATACGATTTTACTAACGAAGGTGCTGTTCTGGTAAGAAAACATGCTTATTACTTTTTATTTCTTACTTCTTCTATATATAAACTGGACTGGATTGAAAATACATTTTCGCGTAATACTGCGAACGGAGAAAGAAAAAAATACCTCATGGAAGATATTCACCGGCTCTACCTATATGCGTCCAGCTTACATAACGTTAATTAAATTCTAGTTTACGTTACGAAGATGTAAGAAATACGAAAAAAGTTTACTTTACGATAAATCGACATGTCACTACGCTGCTGCGGACAACTCGACGTTGTATCTCCCGGTTCTACGTTGGTATATCGTATATGTAGTTATACCTACGTGGGTATGAAGTCTCGGATCAATAGCTAGGACCATAAAGTCTCGTCTTACTTCATGCTTTCTTGAAAGAGTTGAAATTCTTTTGTACGCTCGTATTTTATGGAAAGAATACGAGAAAAGTGCGAAAGAAAAATATATACATCGTTAGAAATTTGACCAATAACTTTCCGACATAAGTATGATACAAGTTACTGAGTCAGATCTTCTTCTGTAGTGAAACGGTCAGAGAATCTATAAAAGAGATTGACGACGCGATGCGATGAATCATACGCAGTTTCCGACCTAGATTATCATACGCATATGCAATAACGTTCATCAAATATACTGTATTACTTCTTCTGTTTATTCTCGTCGAAATAATATACATTTGGTATATGTGTAATGAATATTTTAAAGCTAAGGTTAAACGTGGAGGAACGAAGTCACTCCCATTTATGATAAAACTTGTATACAACAATTATTTTAGACGATGACTCACGAGGAAAGTGGCCAAATAGCTAAGAGGTTCTACAAGCGTAATGTCGCGATGTAAACGGCTGTGATGAGCCACCTGGGCGAAGCAAACTTCCCAGTGCAGTATTATAATTGAAATTGTAAAGCGTCTGTATAATTGATTATCTGATTATTGTATGTATGCCTATTTTTATATAATCGACGAATAAACGTATTACTCGTAAAAAAAAAAAAAAAAAAAGGAACTAGAATAATACATCGCTGATACGCACATACGTCATACACCGTGATAATACATCTTCAGGAAATTGCGGTATGGAATATGTCGTCTCCCCATACCCTGTAAATCATATTTCTCGAATGATTCATGTATTTGAATTAGGGTTTCGTACTGACGATCTTAGAACAGCGTATGATTCAGTGGGAAACACCTGTGCCATAAGCGATGGACAACACCTGTCGTTCAGCCGCATACTATACGCAGGTAGGTAGGTAGGTAGGTAGGTATAGGTGTATAGTTTGTAGTTTACACTATACGGTATAGTGCTGGTTACGCGGTAACATATACTACAGACGTATAATATGTGCACGGGTATACCTACTACCCGGCGTCATATAACCGGCGACGTATAAAGATACGATGATGTTTGTTTTAATTAACGAGTTATACTATCCCGAAAGATACATGCGATGTATGTTCAATTTGCGCGCATGATATTCTAGAGCGAATCGCGACTATGAGGGCTTATATCTTTGAATAATATATATTACGAGTATACCTTTTAATATTAGTTCTATGATCGAAGCAAGCCCGACGTTTTCACGTATGTGAATACATATACTACGTGTGCATTTATCAGGGTTACTATGGCAACGTTGTCGTCGTTACATTACGAACGGATACAGCCGTTTGATGCGTACCGCGAGTAACGTCGATACCAACCTACGGACCGATTACTATTATAAGTCATTTGAATTGGCGATGAGTATATAGGTTCAAAAGTGGCGCCGTTTGTTCGTATCACGATTGAACTACGGGGGCGGTAAAAATATACGTTTTAAATACCAACAATGATATGCGTCTCCATTTTACCCGTGGATAATAAAGTTCTATGGGGCGCGGTCAAAGACACGATCTAACAATAGAGAATATATGTCAAACGCGCTGCGAACGGTGTATTTATTGCACGTCAAATGAGCCCCACCCACTCTCTGTACAGTAAAATAAAGGGCGTAGAGTCGTATCGTAGTATATAGGCCTCCGTCTCTTGCACCTACATTCTACAGTTGTCAAAACAATTCGCCGCGCTTTGTAAACATCATTATCTGAATCTGAATAGATATAAAACATCGTTGGGCGGGGGGATGCGAGGAGGTGCGATTTGTTTGTTGACGATAACAATTGCAAGCAAGAAACGAAAGAGTTTTAATAAAGTCTTCCCTATGCTCCTTATCGTTTTTCTCATTTTAGGTCACGCATAGATGCACTCACCTTTGATTGAGATACTGCAGGGTCCAGTCAATTATTTCACCGCTAATTTCAGCCTCCGTGAGATCATATGTGCTCACTTTGACCGGCAGCTGATCGTCGGGATCTATTTGGGCGACGAAATCTTCGAAAAACCGGCGGTATGCACCGAGGTAATCACCGTCTCCGCAGTCTGTAGCCATTTTTTGAGATATATTTTTTTATTTATCAGGTATACTGGTAAAGTAAAGAACAGACACGCGCCACAACCGAGTCAAACGAATGAACACTGTTCAAATTACGTGGACGATTGAATTCCCGACGGCGTCACGCGATTGTTTACCTCCAACCTCCCTTTTTAGTTACACTACTTTAAATCTACGTTCCAATATTCTTTCGTTGTCTAATCGTATATAAGGAAAATATTCGTTGATATGCGATATTTGTACTTTGATTACGTCACTCATTCAACACGCACTCGATTCGTTGCTAGGAAACTCAACGGGGACACACACTAACGATAATCATCAACTTATTAAAAGGGAGGATCAAAAATTCAAAACACTCTTCTCTCGTCACGCGTCGTTCACTTGTCTTTCTTTTTGCAAAACTCGCCTCCTCACGGATTCACCGAGTACGGTACGAAGTACGCTGCTTATATTAGAACGCGATTGCTTCTACTCACTTCACTTCGCACGGCTGACAAACGTACTAAAACGTATGTAAAATACAATACGCGCCGCCACCGCTTCGGCGACAGTTTCACGAACTAAACTTCTCCGCTTAGCGCGGCTTATGAATTTCGATATCACGAAATTCTCATTTTTCTTTGATATAATATCTGATTAATTTTATGCGGCAGCGTATTGAAAAAATGTACAAAGCGCCAAGTATAAATAGGACTAAGTTTTATTTACAACAAATTTATACATTAAATGCTAAGATATTGTGCATAGCTGTTTTTTGAGCACCGGTTCTTCTCCCATCTTTAACTCGGCTGCCTTTATTCCAAGAAAGGAAGCAGCATGTTCCTTCGCCATCCATTCAGGTAGCGGTTTGTTCCAATCTTCGGGAGGTGCTTCTCGCTTCTTCCACACAGTATTGGCGTAATGTGGCCTCAATCTTTCCATTCTACGCTTTCGTTCACTGGCCACGAGTTCTTTCTGGAAATCAAATGAACCCTATCTTGAGGAAATTTCTAAGCAAGACTTTCCGACTTTAGTGGTACAAGAATTTGGCTTTAGGAAGTACAGACAGAGTTTGTTGTGTCAATGTTTGTGCTGCCTTTGGCTTGATATTGATATTTACAAATGCGTTTTCATCTTCAACGTTGTGCCACAGCAAACAGTTATTGTAGTCATGTTTCCATGCCTGACAATCAATGCTTTCTCCGTGAATAAAGTACTGATGAAATCTGCCCCTCAAACTCGTACACTCGCTGTATTCTTCGTCGTAAATGAAACAAGGTCTGATCTGAAATGATATCAATTTCGTGAATTAATCACCGTTAATAGGGAATACATCTTCACTGCCGAACAATGGGTGATATGAGTGTATGCTCAGGCTCATACTTTTGTGTGTAAAAATCACATAGAAGCATGAGCACGAGCATATACTCCGTTTTATTCATATCACCCAATGGTTAAATAAAATCGATACGAGTGAATGTTGCGATGAAAATGGGTCAGTCGTTAATGAATTGATATAAATAATGTCAGTTTATACCGACTAGATAATTGGAACTCTTCCGTTTCGTACCATCCATTGATTCTCCACTTTTTCTTTGGCGATCGGCGATTCCGTTGTCATTTTTTAATTCACCTTATACGATAAAGCCGGACATATAAATAATTCTACTTTTAGGTTATGAGATTTTCAACCGTAGAATATTTGCTATTCAAGATGGCAGAGCGAGTCTCCGATTCTCAACAACGGTTGTCTTCCATCAATGGCCTCTGTGATGGAGAACGACAAATCGTAACCTAAAAACCTGGTAAACTCTGTTCGTGTTTTCCACGGATTTGATGGCGAGCCCGTCGCGCTATTTTTCAATCTGTTAATCGCGAGTATCTAGATTAATCAATTCGTCAATTTTTCATTCTATTTATCAAAATAGATTCGAAACGGTCGTTCAAGTATGTATTGAACGTACCGAATGGCACGGACGCGCTACGAGTTTTCACATTTTTATAACGTTTATTTCGACTCTGTGTGAAGATGATAGAGTGAATATATAAACGAAGATAAATACATGAGAAAAAGGTTTTCGGCTGGGATCTAGACAAAATATAATGATGTCACGATCCGTCAGAGCAGAGACTAGAAGTCGTGCCAAAGATGATATCAAACGCGTGATGCAAGTCGTTGACAAAGTCCGACACTGGTAAACAAACAATGATTAAAAACCGAGCTGTTTTTCGTCCGCGTTCAAACCCTAAAACCAATTCTCACGTATTGTTTTCAGGGAAAAAAAATGGGTTACCATCGGCGAAACGACAATGAAAATCTATAAATGGGTGCCAATATCGACTCTTGAACAGGTATCCGTCTATCCGAGTCAAGTTTTCATTCATTCAAATTTTTTATTCTAATATTACGCACAGATAGAAATTAAACCTCGCTTAGCTATATTCTGTACTTCATTTTTCCCCTGATTGATGTAGAAAAAGAAGGGCAAGGTTGTAGGCGACAAAGAGAACAGTTTGGCCAGAAAGGGCGGCATGGATTCATCAAACTCGAATTTTGGCCTCGCCGAAGACTCGAATACTTGTGAGTATTCTTTCATACTTCATTCCTTTCATCACAATTTAAGTCTCCTTTTATTTTTCTATTGATTCGAACGCTCTGAGTGGTATGAGGCTTGTAATCCGTTGAAACAATGCTTCAATTGTTTTATTAACAAGTTTGAATTTTTATCCTGGTAGGTTTTTCGACGGTCAGCGACTCTCAAGGGCTTACTGACTTTTCTGCACATCTTGGTTTCTCAGAAGATTCGAACTCACAGAACAGCGAACCAGCGCCCAAGAGGTTGAAGACTGAATAAGGTTTATTTAAAACATACAATTATGGAATGAGTGAAATACTTCATGGATTTATACACTACGAACATTCTGAGAATGCGAAAAGAGTTTGTCCGTTGTTAATCGCGCGCAAAACACTATGGACAAAGTAATATTATTAATCAAGGATTAAAATACGACCAGAGAAACTGTTGAGTATGATTTTATATAACAGTTGTAAATCGTTTGTCAATCGACCATCTAATACATTGTACTTTACAAACAGAAAAAGTTTTATTTCGAAAAAGAAGTCAAGTTCAACTTCCTCATCACCCTGTGAGCGGGTGAATTTCAATTTATACCTAATACTTGTAACGCCTCGAAGAAAATTGTTATCATTAATCGAATAATATATTGAACCAATCACACATACTTATATCGTGCGTTAAAAGAAATACAGAGAAATTAAGAGGTTTATACAAAGTATATTCGGTAGTTACTTACAATCGATATTACAGTTACCTCGTTTATTATGAGCAGTTTTTGAAATAATGAATGTATCAGAATTAGTCCGGTTCTTCGAAATACCTAAAAAATAATATCTCTTGTTCAGCGTTCGGGTAAAGGTGCCTTATCAATTACCACGGCAGAGTTGTGCCATTGTATTGCATGAAGGATCCGCTGTGAGTTTCATTGAGCTTTTGCAGAGTGGATAAAATCGATTCTATGCTTGTGTCGACCTCCATGGGTGCGAGTTTACCTCCCATATCAGTTTTTACCCAACCTGGATGAAGACAGGCCACCAGAATTCCGTCCGCTTGAAAATCAACGCTCATTGATTTGGTCGCTGCATTTAGCGCTGACTGAAATAAGGCAAAGATGTTTCTTGAGGGTCTGAACAAAATGTTTTCCTCTATCTCCGTGAGATGATTCAAAAGAGAATATCCGCAATTAATTACCTTGCTACAACGATAGGGATAATATCCACCCTGGACATTTTCACCAATGCTACCAAGGATTGAAGTCATATTTATGACCGCTGCGCGTTCTATGCTCATCCCTTTTTTTCCATTATTTGATGCTGCTTGCTTCAGTAGCGGTAAAAATGCCTGCAAAATTGATAATAAACGATTATTTGAGTATTTTCTCAGCTTTTTGTTGCTATTCCGCTGAGAATGAGACAACAGAATGACTTGAAATCATTTTCCGTTGTTTAGATTCGTAAAGAAACATTGGAGATCAGTTATTGCTTGGAATTTGATAATACTTCACGCTTTACTCCCTCCTTTCAGAATCTAAATTAGCAATTAATTGATTAAATCGCAGATTACTGATTGATGATAGATTTAACGATCCAGGAAAGAACTGGCGAGACTGATTTTGTCTGGAGATAAGATAAGAATACCTATACAAATACGTACTTAATATAGTAATTGAGATATTATCTTTACAATAAAATACAGTTCTATATGTGGTTGTCTGCAATGAGCTAAAAATTATACATAAAAGCTGTAAAAATTGTAAAAAGACATGTACAGAAATCCTGGAATTTCATTTCCCGTAATGAACGAAGCTTTTATATCCAGGGTGAAAGTCAACGTCCGAACACTCGGAGCAGCGTTGAGGTGGCCGAGAATCCAGCGCTGGCAATTGTTTCCCAATTCCAACGAATAAGAAAGCCCGAAGCCGATGTAACAACTGACAATTTTGCCTGGTGGCCACCGCAACGCTGTTCCGAGTGTTCGGACGTTAGACATTCTCCCTGTATATTATATACCTTCGTCAATAAAATTGGCGCCACAGTGTTGACTAGGAAAGACTCAGTCAATTGTTCCTCCTTAACTAGTCCGAGACGAGTAAATTTTCCCGCCATTCCAGCGTTGTTCACTAACACGTTCAACCCATTATTTCCAACCTTTTCCGTAACGGCATTCACAACTTGACGGTAGCTTTTTGTGTCCTTGACGTCTGTATGAAATAGAACAAAAGATAGAACGAGGGTTAGTCTTTCCCTAATTCTGGATAGAGCCTCTCATTCAGTCTTTGAAATACATATTAGATATTAGTTTTCGAAAGCGTGCATATTCGCGACTATAGGATTGTTGATCGAATTCCTCCGGCTAATTAGTCTACTGAAACTTCGGGTATAGAAAAATTGTTCGTTTAATTCGTGCATGAAAGGAACTCCCTTGACTTTAGGACAAACGTTTTGTTTCTCCTTGAGATCGTTCGCGATCGATTTGCAGATATTTGGGTCAGGGTCTTCCGCTACGTAGAGCACAAAATATCGACTACTGTCTGCCCGCATGCATCAAGTATGAGGCATAGCCATACTCTTTAATTCCGATAAAAATAACGACTGAACGCAATTTGCGAAACTATTTTCGCAAATATTATGAGCATTTGTCTATATCTCTAATCACAACTTGTTCGGCTCAGCGTCATGCCGATAAGCTTAGGTATTCGCTTGGCAGATTTTGATACCGTCTTATTGTCCAGAGGCCGTTTTACACTTCGTGATCATTTGTCGTCGCGCGAACTACGGCCCTCGTGATATATAGCTAATCTGCGATTCTAACTACGAGGGAAAACCGCAGGGATTTTTTGAGGTCAAGAATGAGTGAACGAGGAAAGAAAAAATCCTGGGGATTTTGCACGAAGAAACCTGATATCCTGGACGACGATTCGGGCGAGGACGAGCCCCGCGATATAAAGGATCGTACAAAACCTGCCGAAAATATAACGCCGCCGGCACTGCCGGTACCAACAGAAGTCATTCCAGTCCCAATTTTAGCGAACGGAGAATCAGCAGCAACTAGTCAAGAAGAAGGTATAAGATGCGGGAATGATATCATCCATATAGTTATTACTGCATTATGTAGTCGTTCAAATTGTTCAATATCGTACATGTTTCATTCTCAGCTATGTTTCGCGGGAAATTTTTTTTTCCACAAATATCTTCTAACCGGTTACAGGCACTGTAGGTATATCGCGGAATTAATTATACGCCGATATGCGTACTATAAAACGACGCGCCTTTTTTCTGCTTATTATCTCGGTTTCCATAGATACCTACACGAATATACGTATGTATTTTATCTATTTTCATATCTTTCATCAGATATAATAACGCGGAATATCTCAACACGTTATAGACTTACATTTAAATCGTAGTTCTGCAATTTGGCATCCGGGTTTATAAGTATATTATATAAGTAAGTGCGGCAAGTATATTGGCGTATGTTCGCTTGCCTAGTTAGCAGGCGCGTAAATTTAATGCAGAAAAAAAACGACAAACGATAAACAATACCCTAATATCTTTTATACTAATATATCATCTACCCATATATCATTCGAACGTTGAAAGTGGATAATGGCACCAATCGATCGAGTATATACATAGTGTTTAACATTTATTTCATATTTCCATGCCGACACATGACGTCTGTACTATGTATCGTGTTTTCAATATCCGGTGAACATGAGCGAGATAAAATAGGGAGAAAATTTGTTCAGGTATAATTTCGAGAGTTATCAGGCCCGGGCGCGTCATAAAGAGATAATTATTGATCGTGACGGCAAACTACTTTCGGGTTTTAATTAAAGGTAATGTATTATACTACGGAACTATAATGATACTATCTTGATATATGATATCGCGCACGCTCTCATAATTGTACATTTATAATATTTATGGTGCGCGATGCTGACGAAAAGACATGCTTTGTAATTGTTGCTAGTTTTATATCCAACATCGATGTTTTATACAACATTGTAGGTACCCAGATATTCAATCTGTCATAATCAAGATCTAATTTATAATTGTATCATTATTTAATTATGAAGCTGTGGTCGTCTCCTTACCCAACTGCAGGATGTGGACGTTGTCCCATTCTTCCGCAAGGGTTTGTAATTCCTGAAAACAGAACGAACTTTTAACGCAACTTATTACCGAGATATGATAAAGATGTTAAAACAAGGATAAATCCTAGACGCGGAACATTCACCTTACAAGTACTTCACGTTCGAGAGATCATATGAGATTATGGTTACGCGCGCATTGTGTGCGTGAGTATAACCAAGTATGTGTCTATAGTCATACACATACACTGCCGCTTTCAGCATCGATATAAATATCCCTATTTCCTTGCAAAAAAAGGACGGTATATGTGTGTGTATATATATAATACATATAATTAATCAATTAGGTTAAAAACCGTTGGAGGTATACATATATACATACGTTGATAATAACAATGAGGAAGCATAGAAAAATTATTCCGATAATTACGGGTGACTAGTCATCTTTTAAAACCTCGTAAATAGCGCACGGGTTACAATTTCAGAGTATAAAACTACATAAGCAATTATTGTAGGCATACTAATTATGAAAACGTCAGAACGAGGCTTGAAACGCGAAGTATCGTAACATGACGCAACAATCCTCGTACCTATTCTTGCCAAGTCTCGAGACTGTTGAAATGAAATATGAGAATGATTGTGACAAGCAGTTTTATTTATCGAACAAAAAGACATCCGAAGATTTCCGGCTCGAATGCAATCACCGTCTTCGCCACTGAATAAAATAACCTGCCAATCATCGAATGTTGCATCCGACTTGTCATAATCTCATGACGTATTTGCAAGTCGTCATAAATACCGCGACTGCTAAATGGAGGGGGAGGGTGGGGAGGAAGTTTTCCGTGTATAACAATAGATGGCGATGTTCTAGTGCTCCATGAAGAAGAAGTTAGTTCGTATTCGTCAGTTCTAGAACACGGTACGTCACTAAACTCGTCACTCGTCCAGTGTTCGCGGTGTCTTTCAAAACCCGATATTAGTGTTAAAAAAGCGGCATTGTTTAACCGCGAAAAAAATATCTCAACTGATATTATAATTTCTGATAATTAGCTTACAAAATAAAAAGTAAAATGCCTCCGATTGGTAAGTATCTACAGTTTATTTCAAACGTCAATGGGGCGTGCGTGTGATAGAGATTACGTAAATATCATAATGTATCTGAAGTGATTTACCGCAGCCTTGTTAACCGTCCGACACGTAGCGAATATATTATCCGGTGGTATCGACAACTTCACCAAGTGTTTAACCAGCCCCAAGCCAAGTCCTCGGTTGCAGCCTGTGATCAATATAGATTTCATAACTCTGTAGTATATTGCACGGCTTCATACACTCGATTCCGTGAGAATTCCAAAGTCCTACTATGAGTGAACTCGATTATTGACAGCGAATAAAAGAAAAGGGAAATGAAAGTAAGGCAGCTTGTTTGAAGAATCGAGATTTCAGGGTCAACACTTGAAAGTGGCACCGACTTGAGACAGACCGACGATCTCTGCACGGGCGAAGTATATTCCGCGCTCTATCACATCGTGTTCTATCGTTACGTGACGTCATCAACTTTTGACTTGCGACACCACATGCACACATTCATCATAGATACGCCGGTCATTGCTTATTAGATCGCGCTACCTTCCGCCGCTACTGGTTCTGCCGTGATCATGGCAACATTAACTTTCTCGTTTAGATTGCTCTCACTTCGGACCACGCGCTCGAAATTATTTACCCTGCCGAAATCACGGATGAATTATTTAATGAACGATAAAAAAGCAACAGCTTGTTTTTGCTGTGAGTTAAAATCGATCGATAATCAATAGATCAGATTTTTCGACGCATTTGTTATAAATCCAGATTCTCTATCTGTCTCTTTATTAGCTGATCAATCCTCGGCGTACGATCTTATTGTAATTGGCGGTGGATCAGGCGGCTTGGCTGCAGCCAAAGAGGCCGTTGAACTTGGAGCGAAAGTCGCGGTCCTTGATTTTGTCACTCCTTCACCTCAGGGTACGAAATGGGGTCTTGGCGGTACCTGTGTCAACGTTGGATGCATTCCAAAGAAGTTGATGCACCAGGCAGCTTTGCTTGGTGAAGCGGTTCATGTGAGTTTGGTTTTATTGATCTAAAAAACCTTGAATCTCTTGGATTTCGTAAGCTCTATCGAGCGCTTGGAAACGAAGACATTCTCATTTTCTCGTTTTTCATAAAGCTTTCCCAATTTTTCAGGAAGCTGCTGCCTACGGATGGCAACTGCCGGACCCAAAAACTATTCAGATTGACTGGGCTGCTTTGACGGACGCTGTGCAATGCCATGTCAAGTCTGTCAACTGGGTGACCCGCGTTGAGCTACGAGACAAGTTAGTACTGTTTAGATCTGAAGTTAATGATGAACGGAAGCTTGTTCATGATCATGGAATCACTGATGCAAGTAGTGGGGATTGTCGGGGTAGATTTTTCTGCCGATCTCTATCCTCGACGAAATCCAAGGGCTAATATCTGTGGTTTTGTAATTTCAGGAAAGTCGAGTATATCAATGCTCTGGGTTACTTGAAGGATGCCAACACGGTGGTCGGAATTGGAAAGAATGGAGAAGAGAAACTTCTCAGCGCCAAGAATATCTTGATCGCTGTTGGCGGCAGACCAAGATACCCTGATATTCCCGGAGCCTTGGAGTACGGAATAACCAGTGATGATATTTTCAGTCTTGGTCGTGCACCGGGCAAGACTTTGGTTGTTGGTGCTGGATGTATCCTTTCAAAATACTGCGAAAATTCACCCTTGAAATATTACCAATCTTCAATCTTTGATCGGATTCTCATTCTTTGCAAATATCATGATAAATAGATGGACTAAATTGTGATTGAATGTCTAGAATCAGACGAGTAGCAAGTAGATTTATCAAAGAAAAGACTCGGAGAAGCTATCCTCGGATTTGGAAAACTTGTTATACAATATTATTCCTTAGCGGTAGGCTCTCAGATATTGGTCTAGAATGTGCCGGATTTCTGAATGGACTTGGTTACGACGCAACAATAATGGTCCGATCTGTTGTACTGAGAGGATTTGACCAACAGATGGCAAACATTGTTGCAGAAGAATTAGAACAGCGTGGTGTGCATTTCATTCGTCAAGCGAAACCAAAGGCTATTGAGAAGCAGGATGATGGACGTCTGCTTGTTCATTGGGTAGATCACGTAAGTTATGAACTTTATTCATTCTTTTGACTGGTCTCGTCGCTCTCTTTTCGTTTTGAGCCCAATGGTGACTCAACAAACTGTTTATCAAATATTGCCATACTCTAGGAAGGAGCTCTGCACCAAGATGCCTACGACACTGTCCTTTTTGCTATCGGACGTCAAGCTCTGACGCAAGAACTAAAACCTGAAAACGTTGGACTCAAACTCGTTCCTGAATCTAGAAAAATTGACGCTGTCAACGAGCAGACCAACATTCCTAACATATACGCCGTTGGCGATGTGCTCCACGTGAGTAGGATTCTTCTTTTACCTCTGAAATTTTGCTTTTGTTTTCAAATTGCAAAGAAAAAACCGGAGATGGTATCCCTAATTTATTTCATTTTAATAACAGAAAAAGCCCGAACTCACCCCAGTCGCGATCCACGCTGGAAGGCTGCTGGCCAGGAGATTGTTCGGTGGTGCTACTGAAAAGATGGACTACGAAAATGTAGCCACGACCGTTTTCAGCCCTCTAGAATACGGCTGCGTTGGCCTGAGCGAAGAGCAAGCGACTGCCCTGCATGGAGAAGACAACATTGAGATCTACCATGCCTACTACAAGCCTACGGAATTCTTTATACCTCAAAAGAACGTTACTCATTGTTACGTGAAGGTCATCACGCTTAGAAAAGACGATCAGCAAGTGATTGGAATGCACTTTGTTGGACCCAATGCTGGTGAAGTTATCCAGGGCTTTGCTGCGGCTATTAAGTAAGTGGAGTCTGAATTATTGATGAAATGTTTGTCGTAGAAAATAGTGTTTGAGAGTATAAAATGATGAAAGCAAGCGATGAGCCTCAAATAAACTTTTCATTTGTTTGATTTAAAGGTCCAACTTGACTTTCCGAATACTGAAATCTACTGTTGGAATTCATCCTACCACGGCGGAGGAGTTCACAAGAATAAGCATAACAAAGCGATCGGGAATGGACCCAACGCCGCAGAGCTGCTGCAGTTAAATTAAACTAAATTCGCTAAGAGAATTTCATCGCTGTTTTATAATGCCTGTCTCGGGCTCAGCATTACTCGATATTTACAATCGTAACTCGAAGTCGTTGCTACTAAGAGGAACGAGAACAGTTATTAGATATATTATCATGTTTCATACTTATTTCAATTACTTGATGTTCAGGCATTACTTCGTTAATCGTGCTACTCAAAAGCGCTATTATATTTGAACGCATACTCGGCACTGTTGAATAACAGTTGTAATACAGTGATTTATAAAATAAGGATACTTTTTATAGAGTCTAAACATTGCAGGCGAGATGTACTTTATTAAACAGAGAGAAATATTTAGTTATGCAATGGTTGAAGGGGTAGCCAACCTGATATTATTGGACAATTTATATATTTCTTTTTACAGCGAACTTTAGTCATTCTCTAAAATTATTTCCAGTACGATTAGAAAGTCGGGGTGTACAAAAAGTTTTCTAGGAAATTTTCATCCAAATAATCATTGCCACCGATTCTCTTGTTTCCACTTTACTTTTTCTGCTACCATAATCTTGGGTCTAGGTATAAAATTAAAAATATCAATCTTTTTATAAACACGATATGGCACAGAGAATAATAAACAATATTATACTTTACATTTTATACATCAACTTATTTATTCTACTACGGTATAGCATTAGTCTTAATATCTAAACTGGCTCATTACGGGCACTTTTCAGTCTTTACTTCCTTTATTAGTTACTCGTCTTGACGATTCACAAATAACATCAACACTGCTTTGCCGGTGAATGCAAAGATCAAATTTCACCCAAAGTCTTGTCTTTATCTACCACCATACAGTATCCAACTTTTCTGGACAACCGAGCCAGTATTGCGCAGCTGGAAGAGGGTAACGATCGTCCGTTTTTATAAGAAAGTTATCAAATTTCCAGAATAATGTATCCTTGAAGAAGTAAGTCTTTCCTGCAAGAATGAACAAGACATTTAACGAGATGACGAGCTATAAAATCTCTGAATAATGTTTTCATTTACTATTACCGTCGATCCATGTCATTGCTGTGTCAATGTGGGATGGAACTCCTCGCCACCTTCTCATATTATGAGGATATCCGGGATCTAGGGTGTGGGAGGTCTCATTGAATCTCCAAAACTTCTCTTCCCTGATTTTTTGAGCACAATAAGATTATTACTCGTCTTTCATTCCAGAATTCTATACCCTATGGGGCTCTCTCACTCACCTGTACAGATAGACTTTGTTGTTCTTTCCCCAAACTTGAACAGCGTCTATCTTATCCACGCCTTCATCAATTCCGTAATCTGTTAGAGGCCTGGGACTGTTTTCGATGAAGGAATATCCGTTGTAGACCCAGTAATGTTTACCTGTAAAGTAAAGACGTTGTTTATAAAATTACAGAAAAGAAATCTTCTAATCAAGATTGTAGATGAAAGAAACATCGACGACTTGCCACTGAATAGCACGATGCTGGCATCAGCCTCCCTTTGGTAAGCGGCATCGATTTTCTTTACATGTTCAGGCAGCTGCCAGAATAGCTGACGTAATTTGACCGGATAACCAATCTGAATGGTCCCCCGCTTACTCAGCCGCCAGACGTACTGAAAATTGATGATTGCAATAGTAAAATTGTGTTTCACAGAACCAGATGTTGCACAAATTGCTCACCTCTCCTTTGAAGACGAAGAGTTCTGTCCTGAAGACTGATATGGCATCATAATGACCCGCGCAAACGTCAGGAATTGTAGATATCGTGGACATTGGTTCAACGGTGAAGCCTTCCGTTTGGTGGCGCCGATGATCGTCGACAGTTTCATAATCACCTACGTAAGTTACTTCGTAACCCTGCCTTGTGGTAGCCTCTGTAGTCGGTTGGAGCGTGGTGGATTCCTCTGCGGTATCTGGAATTTCATTTTCTCTAGGCGTTGTACTGCGTTCTGTACTTGAAACACTTGGCTCTCTATCGGGTATTTCGTCACCCTCCAGTTGTCGGGTTACTATATGGCAAATTTAAAGCTACGTTATCTTTTTATGGACTAAAAATTGAAGATCTATAACCTTAGGTCTATCTAAAACGTTTTATATTCCATAAATAACGAAAGTTTCTCACTGTAGAGTTGGTACAACCCCAGGATATCGTCATAATCGAGATGAATCTCTGGGGTCGCTCCTTTGTAGTAAGGAAACATAACAGAGGAGGGCACATGTGAGTGAGCGAGGCCCAAACTGTGGCCAATTTCGTGAACGGCGACACTGTAGAAGTCTGTTCCCTCCTGAGATTTGTCGGATCTTGTAATCCACTCCTCGTCATCGTCAAAGTGAAGATCACCACCATAGGCTTCCATCTCATAAGGAAAAAATGCATGTGCCAAGACATTTCCACGACCATCGAAGGCGTATCTTTGAAGAAAAAACTTGCTCTAGATATTTCGAAGATGATGAAGATATGGTGTAATGTCACATGGACTCCGACTCACCCGTCACCATGTTCGCCCCTTCCAAATGCTATAATTATGTCTGCACTCGGGTCGTCGATTTGCTTGAAATTTAATCGCGAGTATCCGCTCCATGCACCAAAACTTCTTGCCATTTCGTCGTTTACAGCTTCTTCCCCTAATTTTGGGCTCCAGTTAGCTATGCTGTAACGAAGAGTCCAGTTGAATGTTAACTTTGGTTTTTTCTCACTTTATCACTCAATTACATCCGTGAATACGTTAAACGACATGAATGGTCTTTTTATGAAGGGGTAAAAAATATATCTTACAAATAAGTGAGATCTCGTTTGTTCCATCCTCTGCCACCAATGATATAACGCTTCTTTCTCGTATCGTGACTTCTGTCTATATCGGGAATACCGCAACGCGCCGATTGCATCAGCTTTAAAGCAATTTGTTTTTTTATCAGGGAATTAGATGCAGAGTTAGGCATTTAAAAAATCGTGAGAATGTACTGAGAAGAAGTTATTACGTTGTATCAAATTACCTGAAGTGTAGCATTGTCGAAAACTCCTGTCTGAGGTATTGCACCGAACTTTTGAACCATTTTAATTGCATCAGACATTGACTCTTGACTATATTGTGCCTCGACGCCAGATATTCCTGGGTCCATGTAGCCGAAGTTCTTCATAAACGTTAGCTGTTTGGTAGAATTTATAATGTTATGTTAGATTCAGAATGGTTTGTGCTCGTCAAATGATGTGGAGTAATATTTCTTAGCATTACAATTGAGGATGATCAGTTACATGAAATTCCGCTTCATTGATAAAAAAAAAAACGTTTATTGATAACCAAACAGAAAGAGAATAACACACCAGATATGTATTTGTAATAGATTGTTATAATTTATTGCAGCGTGATTGAGCTACGAGTAAAATATCAAGAACAACTTGGACATACCGCATACACTGGAGGCACCGCAACTGAAGATTTCTGGCTAGAAATTGGCGCTGCATGAATTTGGAAGATTGATACTAGGAGGACAAACACCTTAACAAAGCCGAACAACGCGATTCTTCCACTGAATCTAATGCAGAGTTTATCAGCGTTGAACATTGTGGCTTCTGCACAGTTGATTCTTTCCACTGATCAGAGATCTGCTTTTATTTTTTCTTGGAGTACTATAAGCGCACTCAGGTTTTAATTAGTCGAAAATTGTCGCATTATAGTTCGAAAAAGGCATTTGCTGAGCTTTAAACTATCTCT
Source organism: Tenthredo scrophulariae (assembly GCA_963978835.1). Taxonomy (NCBI): domain Eukaryota; kingdom Metazoa; phylum Arthropoda; class Insecta; order Hymenoptera; family Tenthredinidae; genus Tenthredo; species Tenthredo scrophulariae. The sequence goes on from OZ022229.1 coordinate 407,686, forward strand.
GGCCGATTCTACACGGCTTTAATACGCTTTGAATACTGCTATTATAATAATAACCGTCTCTCCACCGATTGATAAAGATGACTAAAGAAGTGTGACGAGTATCATAGCTATATGAAACGAAGAGCAGGGTGAAAGTGGCAGTGTTCTTCCTCTCTCTTTATGATTATTTTATTTATTGCACGCAAAACTGAATTGTAGTACGACCACACTAAATGACGAATGATCGACGATAATATGAACGATCTAGAATGACTAGAATAATTACGAGAATCCGTACGGACAATTAATAGACCGCAAACGCTCGCAATCAGTAAACAGAACGCATATTGAAATGTGTGATGTCTCGGTCGTTTCTCTTGACCATGCTCACACTGTAAGGCCTCTGACCTATAGGTGATAAACTATCTTCTATACTTCAAAACGTATATGCGTATATTATATTATATTATATATTATAGTTGGGATGATATTATACGTGGAATATTTCACACTAGCCTGAGTTAAATTGTAATCCTAATCGTGGCTAAATACTGATTGAAAGAGACTAGAAAAAAGATGATATTATGTTTAATAAAATGCGAGAAGTGGTTATTAATCAGGGGATTACCCTTCGGTAAGGAAAGCGATTTCAAATTGTTAATGAATCAACGCCTACTAAACAAATGGGTAGGAAAAATCCGAAACTGTTACACAATTCAGTTGAACAAATGGCATGACTCTTTGAGCTGTTGGCATCATTCACTAGTGGGAAATACTTTTTTATTTGCGGTCATTTGCCAATTAGTGATCTTTCGTCTTTCAACAGGATTTTTTCATTTTGTTTTACGTAGAATTCTGTAAATAAAATATACGATTCCGGGAGGATGAATGAGGCCAAGGGTTCGTCCTCGACTTTTTCAAAGTCCTGGGTCTCGTCTGGATCCTCTGTAGGGGATAAAAACGGTTCTAAAATCTCTCGCTCTCCTCGGCTTGGCTCGTGTTTCGAAAATCCCAAACTCACGCCGTTTGTAAGCTTGCGAAAATTAAAAAATTAGCTGAATTGCCAAATTACACTTCATACTATTACGAGATTCTCCGTCATGCTTCGGATCTTCGTTCGCAGAAGCTTAGGTGGTCCTATGGCATCAATCCACTAGTTCCCATCGTTAATTTGACTTCCCAAGATCGAACTCTAGTTGCTTATGCCTGTTCCCATGCGGTTGCTTTGTACGATTACACGTCAAGGGATATGCATCTGCTCCAAGGACACGTTAGATACATCCAATCATATAAATAGAACCTTTAAACTGAATACTCAGAATACAATCAATAATTTCAGCAAAATTACGTATCAATGATATCTACGGATACTGAAGGGAAATGGCTACTGACTGCTGATGCAGGAAAAAATAGCGTTGTTATCATTTGGGATACTGAAACAAGGTTTGCTATTTGCTGAAAATAGGCAAACAGCTGCATTGATCTTGGTCTATAACGTAGAGAAATTTCTGTATGTTTTATTCAGAGTGCCTATATGCACACTGTTTAATTCTTGTGGTACGGAAGAATTACTGGCGGCTAAACTTAGCTCGAATGCTAAATATGTTGTGACCATTAGCAATGAGGTCGAAATGAAGCTCAACTTCTGGTTGTGGTCGTACGGGCGGGATAAACCCGATGGTGAGGACTACGCATTGTAAAATATGTGCCAAAGTCACAATAGTGAGCTACAGATATTCAATAATTCCACGAATATATATTACGTGTTGAAAATATTATTTCGTAAAAGCAACTACCGTTCTGACTGGCTTGGGTGACGACAGAGTAAAGGAGATTGTGTTCAACTCTGATTTTCCAAATCAGTTTTTGCTCGGCTTGGAGAATAACGTTGTTTTTGTTACATGGGTTAGCATGATTGCGAATTTCACTCATGAAAGCATATTTCCCCTTCGATATCACCATACCGTAGTAAAGAATCTTTCCTGCAGGAAGATGGAACTTTGAATTGGAACCACACAGAGATTAATGGTGACGTCGAGCGCTTTGGAGTTTTTAATGTCTCCTCGTATATTACTAAAACTCATCAAGCCTTGACTGGAACTAGCAAAGGTCTGGAATTGAGAGAATAAATGAATGAAAAATTTCCGATATAGTTTTTATTTTATTCCCCTACATCAAACAACTCCGCATGAGAGCCTGATTACCTTTTTTTTTTCTAATAACGGCGATATTTTAAAGGGTATTTACTGGTATGGAGTGATATTCTCTACGCAGAATGTTTGAGCTTTAAACAGAGGGTCAGCAATGTAAAGAAACATGTAAAATCTTTGCGGCTTCAGTCCTGCGCAGTCACAGCTATCTCTTGCAATTATGAAAAGTAGAGTTATTTGTCAACCTAATCTTTGAGTAAAATACCAATTGATAAATAGAACAATTATTGCTCTATGCATGGAGTTTCTAGCTAAGGAAATGATCTGTTTAGTATGGTGGTCATTGGCAATGCCTTAGGGCAAATCAAATTCTACGATTATCAACTGAAGTTAATATTCTGGTGTCAGAAATTTGGTCTGGATAGAATTACTTCCATTTCTTTTCATCTCAAGTCACATCGAAAAGCTCCTGTTCAAGTGCTCAGTGAAACATCAGGTAAAATTAGAACGCTGCTTGAATTTCAACTCTAAGCCAACTGTGAAATTATTTTCTATCAGTGGCTTCCTCAATTGCTATCCAAGAGAATATTGAAGATTCAGAAGAAAACAGCGAAGATATAGAAGCATATGGCGAGGGCTCAGACGATCGAAGTGAAGGGTCTGTGGAATCCATAGGACTTGGAGAGTCGAAATACTTGATAGAGAAACGTAAAAAATTTGCAAGTCTTGCTTCAAATACCACACTATCCTTGGCACTGGCACCCAGACTTGAACCAGATGAGGATCAAGTTGCTATTGATGATAACAAAATGAGGGGAGACCGTGATGGAATACTCTTAGACTGCACACTGCAGCGAGCTCCATTTATTATAGATGATTTCATTGTTTGTATGAAGAGATGCAATGATCCTTCTCACACTAATGATTCATATACCCAATCTAGACATGCTGAAAGGAACATCTAAGTAACATCCGTTTCTCTACAGTTACAGGCACATCTAGAATAGCTAGAATAGAAATTTCTTCTCTCAAATGCCATTATATCTTGCATCAGTCGGAAGCAGCAGTTACAGCAGTTGATACACATCCCGACAGGTTTGATTTCTTAGTTATCTCAATGATTCAAGTATTGATAATTACTTTGATTCAACATCTTGGCCCGAGTATCTCTCCACCAAAGTCTTAGTCATCATTTTTAAGACCATTCCTAGGGATCTACTAGTCACCGGTGATATGGCAAGTCGCATTTGTCTGTATGAATATAACAACCATCATCTCCTGGTGTCGAAGCAAGCTCCAGTGCTACCTTCTTTCGAAGAGTTATTCGCTCGTGACACCACTGGCACAATAACTAATTATATTACAAGCCCCCAAAGTCACGAAAGCTTGGAGGGAGTCACAGCTTTAAAGTTCTCACCCAATGGTGAAAAAATTATATTTTTCTGAGGAGGTACACACCTCTAGAGATCCTTAGACTGATATTTTTTAACTACTTCAGGGCGAGAGCTGGTTTGCGGAATGCGGAGCGGGGGTTTGTGGATCCTACACCCCGACACTCTAGATATGGAGGACGAAATTCCCTTCAAACACTCCTCTTGGTCACTTCTTGACATTGTATTTTCAGAAAAATCTGACTATATGGCATACAGAGTATGCATTGCTGGCTGTTTTGTACATGCCGCTGATGAATGTACTCGATATATTTCTTGACTCAGGATAATGGTATGGCTACTGGGGCCTATCGTTATACGGAGTCGAATTCAACTAGTGGTACCTCTGGGGCCTGGCGCTTCCTGGGCAAATATCATTCACACTCCTTACCGATCAAAGAAATTCTCTTTGGACCACCACTGAGCGGTGAATCAGTACCGCGTCTGTTTACTCTCTCTGAGGACTGTAACTTTGTCGAATATGATTTGGGAAATAGGTGATTTGTCTCTTTGATTCTCTTTCCCAAGCTATGGCTATTGACTTGTCTTAGAGCTTCAGTTATTGAAATCTAGTGGACCATACCCGGAGCCAGGTTTGAGGATCTTAAAAATAGTTCGTATCGAACGTTCGGCAGTACCACTCTGCATGGCTTGGTATCCGAAGTTCGAAGTAGAGCGATTCTTCGTGTTTTCAAACACAGAGGTTCGTGGTGATTAGATTTATTCTTTAACATCAGCTAATTGTTAACAAGTCCTTTGGTATTAGTATAAATTCAAACTGTTGAACGACTGCACTAAGCTGATCCAAGGAACATACCTAGGTCCGACTTTTGGAGCTCCGGTGAACAGGATAACAGTAATAAGATTTAACTAACTCACTCCCAATAAGATCTGTTTGATTGATCAGAAAAATAGCTCAGTTGTGTATCGAGTATTCTTTAATTCTGTAAATCTGTAAACCCAGTTCCTACCGATGAGAAACATGCACAACCAGGCCTATATGGTGTTCTCTACCGACACTCAAATTGGTCTGCAGCTTCTACCTTTCGAAGGAAATCCCTATACAATTGTGGGAATCGTTGGCCATCCACAAATGGTAAATTTCACAAAATTATAGACCATACTGTTAGGTCTTGTCCCCCACAAAGACAAATGGAATACTTCCAGATCATCCGAATGAGTGTCAGCTGCTGCGGAGAATATCTCTTTACCCTTGGCTACAACGATCCCTGTGTTTTGATGTGGAAGGTCAATCCACGGTAATGTAGACTCTCAATTCAAAGTACTCACAATCATTAACTGTGCTGGAATTTCAGGGCGGTCGATGTAATGGCTAAACTAGGTGGTAACAGTCTCGCCCCTTTTTATTGTCTCATTGACGGAGGTCAACATGGCTGGCTTTTAAACGAAATGCAAGATCTGTTTTATTACGTTCAAATTTTACACCAGGGAGAGAATACGACAGCGAATCGTCTAGTGTCAGACAAAGTGTTTATTTCACAGCTCCCAAACCTCATGCGAGCTGTCGGATATTATCCTAGTGCCTATGAAGTGAGTTTGACAAAAGTTGCAATGCAATGCCCTATGGGGGTCTCTTATTCTGCCGATACATTTCTGACTATTCTGCTCCATTTTTCGAACCATATACAAGCTAGAAGAGCTGATGACCGAAGTGGTTTTTAAAAACTATGCAAAAACCGGACAGCTGGAAGAAGAAATCACATTTGAAGAATTTGTTAAATTGTACGTGAACCATCGCCCTGTGTTCGGTATCTCCATGCAACAGGTAAAGAAAGCCTTTGCAGCGTTTAGCAAATCGAAGGCTGAAAATAATCCATCCATAGACCGGGACAGGTTTTTAGAAATACTCATCAATCAGGGTAAGTAGTGCCGCTCGAATACTGCATACAATTTGTAGGTGAGACTAAGATCCCTACAATTAAAAAATCCACGCAACTCAGGAGATCGTATGAGCATCAAAGAGGCGCATGAGTCACTCAGTCTACTGGTTCCAGCGGAAGAAGGAACAGAAACAAATGCTGCAGATATAAACTTCTCCTTTTTGCCAGCGGTAATTTACTTCTATTCTATGTATGAGAATTTTAATCTGAAAAGTTGAGCTTTATGTGAAATAGAAGTTCGAAGTTCTTGCCAGTACCTGGAATTAAATGTAGCTTGGAGTGGGTGAAGAATTAAAAGGAACCGGATTGCTTATAATAGTATATATTGTTTTATGGTACAGGATATATCTTACAAAGATTTTGCCATGGGCATCTTGGGGATCGAACCTGTGGATGAAACGAATACCTCCTTGCAAGACCCGGATACTCCGTAGTGAAGCTGATTCAATTTGCGGAGATAAAATTTGACTACAGTGAAACAATGAGTGAAAAACATCTCTCGATTGTGTCCACAATTTTTTACTCCCTATTTTCTTGGCACAGTGTTCGGATCCCACGATCTTAGAGTCTGATCGTTTGATAACTTGAATTTATAATATTCGTTCCCTATTTTCATAATACGAGATCGTCTACTACCTACTAATATAGGACCGCTGTACAACTGTTTTAGCTAATTATTCATTAAATACCGATTTAATTCGTACACAGTTTGAATATTCTAGTATTAATTACACAATCAAAAATTTGCGGAATGTTCAAAAACAAAGTTCATTCGTTAAAATTCAATGACCGATTGTCCAACAGATCAGACGTTCGATTCAATTGAACTTTAAAAATTCATCTAAGCTTTATTGTTAGTTTGTTTTAATTTCGAAACATGTTACTTATCATTTATAAACGAAAAACTTGGATCTTCACTTCATCAACACACCATTATCCCTCGTTAAGATTGTACTAATATTTATGTCAGTTCTTGCACGGTAGAATTGTAATCCTCGCGCTAATCTTATCCTGCTTTAAGTTAACTGCATACCGAATGCGAGGATGCAGCTTTGAACAAAATCCCAAATCAAGTCTGTGTTTGGGCAGGGCGTTGGAAAGACGCGATAGCATTCTTTCATCATACTATGCATGAATTGTCAGAAGGGTCTCGACTAATTTGAGTAAAATCAAGTATCACACGATAGTCAAGATAATAATCAAACATCCAACGATCTGCCCTAAACTCTCACACTGAGCTGTAGTTTGAAATGATTAAAAATACTCGGTTAAAGCTTCCCACAGAATAAACTCGAAAACTAATATAACTTCTGAAGTGGAGCAAAGCAAAGATTGACTGTCTAAGACTAAATTTTCATTTTACAATGTGCGCAGAAATGTGTTCATTTTATTTATTCTTGTTCTTGCAACAAAAATGAATGACGAGTTACGTAAAATACATGTTATTAGTCACCAGTAACGGTACTGGCATAAATATACTATAATGTAACAACAGATGAAGTACAACATAATTTGCTTAAATGATAATCGGTATGATATATAAGCTTTTTGGGCCGTCAAACAACCATACCGTAACTAATAACGAGAAACTCATAATTATGAATATGAACAGTGAAATATAAAACTTTATAACAAGCGTTTACTGCCGCTCGGTCTTCTTTCCTCAGAATAAAAATCAATAGTCTTGACCATTGAATTTTCTAATTTCTAGCATCGGACTTTTAAAGTTATCTTACTATGCAGAGCGATAGTAGCAATCGAATATTTTCATACCAATTTTCATGTACAAATAATGAAATCTATTCGTTTGACTCTACCCTTGCCGTTTCTCTTATACAGTTCACCTCCTGCATCCTCGATAACAATTATAGCGTCATTGACTATGATTTGTAATTAATAATAATAGTTTTCAAATAAGTTGTTGACTGTCAAATTACAGATAAAATAAATAACATTATGCTAGGTACGGATGACGATGTGAAAAATTTTAAAGTAATAGATCATTTTCAATCGTCTAGTATTCTGGATATAGAGAATTGTCATTTTTAAACTCACGTCGCTCGGACCGATAGAAGTATATCAGAAAATAACACCAATTGAAATTATATGTAAAACGAAAATAGATATAATACGAACAGAGCCCCAGACACTGCCAGCAGTGCCAGCAGCCCACATCAGTGTTCATAATTTCGACAGTAACGGTCCTAAATCCACCTCCTCTACTATCTCCTTATTTCATTTTCGAATTCGCCCCTCTTATCAGACCTTGTTATAATTAATATGTGCGAGCTAATCTCTAAGATACCTACAAGCTACCTAAAGTAATTTACACTGATGTCATTAAAAGAAGTACAAACAAATTTACACAGAAACCTTATTTCATTGTTATAAACTCTAGGGCATATTTACAATTATATACAAACAGTTTGCTGGTTTGAGAAAAATATCAACATGGAACCAATGTATTATCATATCAAGATATAGGAAAGAAGAATAATAAGACGACGAAGAGGACGAAGAAGAAAAAATACTAGATATAGCTAAAAGCATATCAAGAAGTTGACTTGGTAATGAACAACAAAGCAACAAGGCTTGATAACTTTTCAGAAGTCTGTAGACTCGACTCTTTTTTGTCATTCAAATAGAAAACATAGTTAGAAATTATTCAAGGTCGATATTGTCCATATAATCAGTCAAAATAATCTTCGTTACTGTTAAGAACTCCGTGCTTCTTTCGACAATCAGGACAATACCACTTTCCTTTAGGCGGTACCATTATTCCTACGCATTCAAAGTGAAACCATTCAATTCGACAGTCGTCACCGTCGCAGGCAATCATTTCCGATACCTCGTCGTAAGGACACTGGCAGTAACAATACAAGTTATCTGATCGTTCTAAAACCGGGGCATTGTTCTCAGTATTGTAAGCATGCTGCTGCGGTGGATGATGAGGTAACAGTGGCTGTGGCTGTGGCTGCAATTGTTGTTGCTGTATCTGTACATGTTGTTGCTGCTGAACCTGCTGCTGCTGCTCCTGTTGCTGTTGTTGTTGCTGTTGTTGTTGCGTTTCAGCATCAGATTCGCTTGAATCGCTGCTACTTTCTACCTGGGCTTCAGATTCGCTGTCAGATACTTCCGTAGCGGGAGTTTCGACATGCTTCGTGACGGTACTATAAGGGATAGAATTTCCCGTAAAAGTGACCTGTGGAGGACGCGGATTAGCGATTGTAGGAGTTTGAGCAAAGGTCGGAGGTTCAACCTTTCTCCATTTTAATACTGGTTGTTTCTCGCCCTCCTCGTCGCTAGAGTCCCCATAAAATCGTTTGGGGACTCGTTTTCTCTTAGAAGAACGTTTGTTGTCAGTTTCAGAACCGCTACCGACCGCGTGAATGGTGCTAGCATTTCCCGTCTGAGATTCCTTTCCAGAGGATGCTTCAGCGGTAGGATTCGACAAGTTTGGAGTCGAAGATCTGCTCGGTATTACTGTGATAAAAGCCGGCGACGAAAGCGCAAATCCCGGCTTTGTTTGGTAAAAAGATTTCGGAATGTTCAATTTTATAGATTCGACCGTCGGAGTGCTGGTCCTCTGCTTCTCCTTGTCACTTTTTTTACGCTTCTTTGTCTTCACTTTTTTCTTTGGCTGTGGCGTGTTATCAGGAGGAGCAATAACGGGTGTTGGCGCATGATTCTTGACTGCTTCCTCCACGTCTATAGCTCCATTATTTAATGGAGCTGCATCGGTAGAGGCAGGGGCTACAGCGGCAAGAAGCATAAGTTGATTGCGTTTCTCAGCTAATAGTTTGTTGGCAAGTTGCTGAGGATGTTCATCATAGAAATCTTCGTCTGTTTCTGTCTCGTCAGTGTCGAGGTCCGATTCCCTGAGTAAAGTTTCAGGCGGATTAACCGGGACAGGTACTTCGGCGGGGCTTGTGCCGTTTTCGATTTGCGGCAGGGTAGCTTTGGCTTCGGTTTCAACAGAGTCGGATTTGATTCGCCTTGCCAATTCCTTGACCTTTTTGCGGTCCTTGCGGCTGGGCTGCTTGCGCGGCGATCCCTCAGATGCAGAACTGTCCGAATCAGAGCTACTCGAGGAGCTGGATGAGCTGCCAGATGAGGAACTGCTACAGCTGCAATTGGTCCCACAGGAGCAATTGCTGGAGTCGCTATCACTTGATGAATCACTCGAGGATGTGCTGCCGCTCTGCTTCTTCTTTCGAGGTGTCTTAGGCTTTTTCTTACCACTCTCGTTCTCACAGCCTGGATTTTGTACCTCTGTTGATTGCGCTTCTGGACTTTTCCCTGGTTTACCAATGTAGTCGTGTTCCGTGCCGAGGGTACCACTGTCCTCTGTCTTTGAAGTCCCGTCTTTGCCTAATGAAGAGTCTGTTTTATCCTTTTCGGAGGAGACTACACAGTAATCGTGATCCGAGAGTATAATATTTCTTAAGATTTCTAAATCCCTCTCGCTATCCTTTGTTGTGTTGTTAGAAGGCTCTTTCATCTCGAGACTAGCCTTGTACGATTTAAAATTATTCCAAATCCCGTCGATTATTTGAACTACTTCTTTCTTCTCATCTTCGCTCGGATCTATTTCAACCAAAGTTCCATTGGGCTCGACGGGTGGTGGATCTAAAGGTTTCATGGGCTCCCCATCCTCAGATTTATGATCCGGATCAATTTTACTCTTTGCAGAAATTCCCTGGTTCGTATTCCTGACAGGTTCGACCTTCTCAATGTCACTTTCCGAGTCACTGTCCGAGGACAAATTCAAAGGTGGCAGATCGTAGACGTCGACAACTTTCTTCACACTCTCCTTGCTCTCTTTGGCTCCCTCTATCGAATGTGCGATATCTTCGTTGCTGTCGACATTGTCTTTGCCAGGCCCCTCTCCATCATTGACCAACTGGTGATTGAGTTTGTCCACAACGTCTACACAGATCTCGATTTGTTCCTTATGACTTTCCTGATGCCTAAGGAGTAATTTCTTGGATATAAATTGCACGGAGCAAGTTTCACAGCCGTAAGGTGAGTCCCCTGAATGCAGCCTCTTGTGTACCTTCAAGGCGACAGCACGTGAAAAGCTCGATCCACATTCTTCGCATACAAAAGCCGTCGGAGGTATACAGAAGTGATAAACATGGGGCCATTTTTTTTGCAAACACTTTTTACAGAGGACACTTTCGGTCCCGTGTTTCCAGAACAGATGCTTTGTGATGTCCGGTTTGTTCCTGTAAGCTATACCACATCTATAGCACAAATGGTGGAGCTTATGTTTCCACACATGGTTGGAGAGTCTCTGCTGATTTCCGGTCGATTCCAGACAAACGTCACATGCATGATGTCGTTTCCTGAGGTGAACCATCAGTCTGAATGCTGAAGGTAGATTGTTAGTCGGACAGAGGCAGCAGCGATATTTAACATTTATATTTGGCGAATAAACTCCAGGGCATAAATGGCACAGCAACTCGCTATAGCTGTAGAAAGTCGACTTACACATAATACATATTAATATAGTCTTTTGGTGCATTTTTCTATTATGCAGATAAAGTTCCTTGTGTACAGAGGAATGAAAGCGACAATGAAAGCACTCGTATGTTCTGCTCTTGGGAACGTCGTAGGTACCTCTCGTCGTATCGTAGCTGTCTAAATTGAAGAAATACGTTTCTACTTCCTCCACGGCCTTCTTTATCCTCGATATGAATTGCTCTCTCTGGATTATTATTGCCGGATGTTGAGGGAGGAACCTGTGCTCAGCGAGCATATGAAGACCCAGCTGTTTTCCATTCACTGCTATTTGGCGAGCATGATTACAGTAGACACAAGTCGGGCTTGCCGCGTCTATGCAGTACTTCAAAAGTGCCTCGATCTCAAGGCTCTCCATTGTACCTTCGACATTGAGATCTATGCTCGCGACTTCCTCGCCAGCCAATACAATCCCGTCTGTTTGGAGCTCGTCTTTCTCCTGGTTCTCATCTTTCGACTTTTCGCTTCCTGAGTCGTTCTCCTTCTTCGGTTCTTCGACTCTTTCTTCAGTTTCCTCTGCAGTGGCATCGACGACGGCTAGCTTGTCGCTGTCGCTGTCGCTCTCCCCAGCGTTCAGCTGATAATCGCCATCCCCGCCGTCCTTTTCTCGCTCTGACAAATTGGATGCCTTTTCTTCCGAGGTAGAACCCTCGCCGTTGTTATTCTCCTCAGATTCTCTGCTCGTATTGTGATTTTCGGCGCTATCAACAGTCGCATTACTCGTCGCGACTGAGAACTTTGAAACTCTATTTGTGCAGATTTTAATAACCAGACTTCTGTCCGTCGTAGCAACTGAGTTGAAGGACACGGAGGTTTGAGATTCGCTGGGCTCGCCGAGCTCCTCTTTTTCAGTAGACTCGTCGAGCTCTTCTTCGTCTTCTTCTACAGTCTCTTCGGGTTCTTCTTTCTCCATGGATTCTTCCGCTTCTGTTTGACTTTCTCTTAAATTGACTTCTAAAGTTTGTACTTCATGTTGGGGACTAAATAACGAATGAGCCGAAGGACTCAGAACAGGACTACCAGGCGTCTGAGAATCTCTAGGAGGCAGCATTCCATCTTCTTTCGTCTTCTCATGGTCTGACTCGTTGCCCACAAGACTTGCAACATTCAATCGGTCATCAAGTTCCACGTTACCGCTCACTGACCCTGCGTCCGTTGCATCAATACCGTCGAAGTTCTTCTGAGATTCCCCAACTCTAGAAACCCCATCGATTACCTTTCCGCTATTATCCTCTGAAAGTAGCAAAGAATCCTCGTGAAATCTAGATACTTCCATAATAGTTTCTGTCACACTATCGTAGCCCTGTTTACCAGCTTCTCGGAGTGCTTCATTGCTCCGCGTTTCTTCCTTGCCTGGATCTCTTTCATCTGCTATATCGTTGATATCAGATCCCTCGATGTATCTTGAGACCTCCATGATAGTTTCGGCGACGGTATCTCTGGAAGAGTCTATCACCAACTCTGCCTCAGAGCTTTCGCTGGTTCGCCGATTAGTTTCTGCGATATCCTCCTCTTTCGAATCCAGCTGCGTTCTGTTTTCCATTTTTTGAGCTTTCGATGCTTTGTGCTGTGAAGAAGTTGTCGTTTTCAGAGAATCGCTCAACTTCAGCCTATTGTTTCTTATCACTCTTTTAGAAATCCCTTTTCCACTGGCGACAGGGGCACGGGGGTGAGCTCTAACTGGCAAGATGCTGTTCGATGGCTGAGAGGCCGAATTTGCCGCTGAAAGTCTGTTTTCTAAAGCCAAAGGGCAAGAGGAGGTGTGAGAGTCGGTCTGTCTACAAACAGAACAGACTTTGGCAGCCGCTTGCTTCTGTGGTGTGGAGCAAAAGTGATTGTAGAAGTCGTCAGTCTCGGAGAAAACCTTTTCGCAATTGCAGCATATTAAGTAGCACGAGCCCTTAAATGTATTGTAGAAATCTTCGACGGATTGAAACTCGGTTTCTGGGACGCTGTGCTTGCTGGACAAGTGATAAGACAGTCTCTCAGCCTGGCCGAACATCCCGAGACAGAAAAGGCATATGTGACGCTTGTGGACCTCTCTCATGTGCAGGAATAAATTCCAATTCTCAAAGTACGTTCCGCAGGCTGAGCAGAGATAAACTTTTCTCGTTATCCTAAAGTTGGTTGACATCGGCACGGAGGAGGACTCTGGGCTTCCCAAAACTGCTTGCATAGGAGTCATGGCAGATGTTGTACAGTTCCGTTGGTGTTGTTTAAGCATTGACATTGTACAGAAGGTGGCTGCCGAGTGGCACTTCAAACACTTATACTTTGCTGCCGGTTGAAGTCCCAAATATTGGGCGTACTCTGTGATCTTTCCTTGCTTTGTTGTCTCTGACTTTCTATCCTTGAGGCTTCTCAGGGTCAAGTTTTTACTGTGAAATTGTCCCTCCTGTGACTCATTTCTCGATATTGTTGGCCCGCTCTCCTGCGTCTGGGCAAGAATTCGCTTTTTAAACCCTTTGAATATTATTTTAGAACCTGAACCAAGGCTCCGGCCTCCCGTCTCCTCAGATTCTGACAAACTACTATTCTCTAATCTATTATCCTCGATCTGAACCTCTGAACATGAATTTGAATCTATCGCTTCGTTGTTTGATTCCTCACAGTCAACTTCTTTGCATTGCTCATCTGCGGCGCTCGGAGTTGTATCCATAACTTCACCCTCCCCGTCTCCATCTTCCATAATAACCTCGACTGCTATCGCAGCGTCACCTGTAATCAACAATCAAAATTAGTCTCGTCAACTATTCAGCCAATGATGCTCTTATTTTAAAACAATTATTTCTGGTCTCTAGATACCATAGTTTCATGTCACGAATACTTTTGCTTCATAGAGTTTTAAGCTGTAATCGAAAAGGATTAAAAAATTGTTTTTAAATATGTTGGAATCCCAGAATTAGATAAAACTAAGGACAAACGATCGTTTGCACCTCATCTGATAATCACATTCGAGTGAATTCTAGCAGATGAATCGGAAGATGACTCTGCCTATATTCTCCGCCAGCTGATCAACTGAACAAATTCCGCGATAGACTTCTCTTAAAATAGGCTGTAAAATAACAGATCATCGTATCAATTTCTTGCCGAAATAAGTTGCAGCAAATCGACACAATTTTTGTGTTAAATTTCAACTATCGAAATACTAAATAGAAAATAATATATCAAATCTGTGACGCGATGTTTAAAGCAAATTTGACCAAGGTCTTAGACGTGGCAGTGGTTAAGCTGTGAGATAAAATCAAGTTCATTATTTAATTGCGATGTAACGTTACACAGAAAAATTGTTTCGCTAATCTTTCTTGTTAATAAAGCGGGCGACTTGACTCGCAGAAGAACAATGTTACAGCGAAGGTCGCTTGTGAGTATCGGAAGTTATTAATTCCTTATCAATAGCTGCTGTTAGAAAAGTAATAAAGTAGGAACTAACGAAGCAGCTCGACGTATAACAAGCTACAATCTTGTGTTTGAAAATGGTGAAAATTCGAGAAGTTGCGGTAAGGTTTGTCGGGGGATAAAGTGAGCCAATTCAACGTGCCAATTGTGGTAATGATAATAATCAAAGTGAATGCCTGGAGGAGAGTTGAAGGTAGGCTTACAGCGGGGGAATGATTTTAGCTGGTAATGTAATACGTGGGTATTAATATGGAGCGAGATTATAGCGGGGAAAATATCGCGTAGGATAAGAAATAGGAGAATAAGGTAATAACCGTGTAGTTTTTATAGGCCTAAGCCTGGGCTGACAATAAGAGGCATAATGCGATAGGGGTCTAAAAGCCGTACCTTGGTGTGGGTGATTCTTGTCAGAGTTCCGTATCCCGGTTAATGAAAGCGGGTGTCCTTCACGATGCGAATAACTGAACGATCAGGAAGCGATAGACGCTCTATCACGCGCGATTTTATACTGTCGTTATAGCACTTGAATTATCCGACCGCGCTGGAAAGGTTAGTAAAATGGCGTCAATATCAATGAATGCGGCTCCGTCCGCGCTTCCAACACGTCTGAAACCAGTGATGCCACCTTTTGTCTGCATCTTCGTTCAGTCACCCTGAAGTCGAGCGACCCGGCCTCGGGTAATGAAACGCCTCGAAATAATGAATACCCCGAGAATTATTGTCGCAATTTTATCACCAATTACTACGGGTTTCGTTTTTAAACGATAAAACGCCGCGGGATATCGGGAAGTTGCGAGAGCGGGAGCTCGGGAACAACACCAGACCAAGACAACCGACGATACTTGACTGACTGACGATTTTACCAAGTGACGACTGACTGTATGTATGTATGTAGGCATGGAGTACTACTTGAGGGACGGACACAGAGATCGCAGGATTATTTTATTAGCTAACGAATCGCGGTTCGTATCTTTTCGGCAATCGGCTAGGTGTCTACTACGAGGGATGTTAATTGTGGATTACGATTTATCTCATTCACGGGCCTTGTCGGTCACTTTTTAAGGACAGTAACGAGCGAGGGCTCCGTTCATTCGCGAAGCAGCACGGTTGATGTCGCAGCGAAAATATTCAGCCAGTGGAATCGCATGTTTATTTAGCCTTCGGAATATTCTCAATACCTACACCTTACGCTTCCTAACCAAATACATTATTCGCGTGCCAAGAACCTTATTCCTCTCCTCCCCCCACTTTTATACTAAAGTCCGGACTGCGCCATCCTGAGCCAACATACACGGCTGATGATGCGATACATGGATCTAACGAAATCATTTTTATTATCATACGATTATTCTCTACGCAAATTTATGCGCCCATGTAGATCATATATTCTTGTTATAAGCTTTGGCATCCCGTGTATGTGTCCACAAGGACGCTCTCGGATGCGCGGCTTTTTTTTACAGACCAGCGATCGGGTTTTCAATGGATTTTTTTTCTACGGATTGCAGATTGACTCGTTGATTGCTGAAACCTATTGTAAACGAAGAAACAGAAAAGCGATATGTTGGCATTTTTTATTTCGTTTCTTTGTTCTCGTGAATATTAGTTCGAGGTTTTTAGGTTATGGTCATTTCCAAGCGAGTAGGTGTTTATTGTTGAAGGGCCTTGAATTGGGTAGATATTGATGATTTTCGATTGGTCGAACTTCCAAATTCGACGCCTGATGATAAAACAGGATTTCCACACGATCGTGTATGGACAGATAGTTTTCATTTATTTGCAAAAGTTTCTCGTCTACTTACATCTAGTCAATGATTAGGAAGAGTTTCGTCCTTACTTTGTCCCTCAACTCGTGGTTTAATTTTTCCCCAGCCGTTTTGGTGTTCGTAAGATTTTTTCATAATCTATGGTTACTGATCGAGGTGATACACGTCAGATTTGGACAAAACTCTTCTATTTCCTAATACTTTTTTTTTCTCTTCTCAATCTTTGAAAAGTAGAAAATGACGATAATTATTATTCCATTTAAATTTGGCAAACTACTATTCACACATATCCCCGGATAATAAAACGGCAAATTAATTAATACACTGCGATTGAAAGATGATATCGATATTCAACTAAACTTAAAAGAGAATAATCGTCGAAGAATTTCATTGAAATGTCAATCACCCCGTCATCATCATCATCATACCGTACCTAACAACATAATCTTTTGAATTTAATTTATTCCTCATTTATTTATTTACACATAAATTTATACACATAATAAATAGTAAAAATGGCAAGCAGAGATTCGTCTGTGGCGGCTAAAAACGCCGACGATCACAGCGTCGAGGTTAGTATATAGTATGATCGGATTTTCATTTCAAATAAAATTTTCCGATCGCGGTGTCTTCTTATTTCCAATCAATTGTCACAGAAACAATTGAATCTCAACAAAATATTGACAGAAATTACAAAGTTTTAAATTTCACCGATTCTCATTCTCTCGTCATCGGGTGTTACAATCCTCTAAATTCTATCCAAGATTCTATACAGGAATTCAAAAATGGAACAGCTCTGTTCGCAACTGCCGGGTTCTGTAAGCCGGTAACACTTGTCCATAGATAGATTTAGCACTCGAATTCCCATACAGAACGTCCAACTTTTCTCCATGAGAAAAGCAAGCAAATACCTGAAGAGCTATTGCAAATTTTCCCATTTCCTAATTACAGACTCTTGCAGAAGTCTTCAGATGCTTCATTTGCATGGAAAAGCTGCGAGACGCTCACCTATGTCCACACTGTAGTAAACTTTGTTGTTATGTATGCATAAGACGTTGGTTAACGGAGCAGCGATCTCAGTGTCCGCATTGTAGAGCTTCTCTACATCTTCATGAACTCGTTAATTGTCGTTGGGTCGAGGAGGTCACCCAGCAACTGGACACTCTACAAGCTGTTGGCGTGTCCAATTCAAGACACGAGGACTCGTCGAGGGATAGGTAATAATCATTTATAAATTATCGTTGCATTTTCTTGTCATCTATTAATCGTTCAAAGGATTTTCTTAAAACCATGTAAACTGGTGCAAGTATTAATTAGCTTGCTTAAAAATAGGAGGCGATGAGAGGCCGGTGTAGTTTGTTTTTTCATGGCGCTTTGCGATGTCTGTTTATATTTTTGTTCTATCTAATTTACTGTCTTTTAACACATGTACAAGTCTTGTGAATTGCCTGACGCTGGTAGGTCCGCGAAATGGTTATTTCTTCAGCTTCTTAGTAACATCAGGTATCCATGGCCTAGCGATGTTCTGTTGCATTGAGTTTTTGTACCTGATATGAATCTACACTGATCCGAAAATCTTTAAACCCTTGAATTCCTTGCCTTCAAGGTGCACTACTCATCATGAAAAATTATCAGTCTATTGTTGGACGTGCCGACGCTGTATTTGTCACCAATGCGCTTTATGGGGGGGAACTCATTCAGGACACACATTCAAACCTTTGGAGGAGGTTTACGAGCAGCATGTTACTCAGATTAAGGACGAGGTTGGACAGCTCAAGCGACGGCTAATGGAACTTGTTAGTCTTGTTCAAGAAGTGGTAAGACTTTCCTACGATCGGTAAACTCCCAGCAATCCAAATTTCATACTGATACTTAATTGTTGTTACATTCTCTTACCTCACAGGAGAGAAATGTAGAATCTGTGAGAGCGGCGAAAGACGAACGAGTCAGAGAGATAAGAAATGCTGTGGAACTGATGATCGCTCGTCTCGATTCTCAACTAAAAGCCAAACTCTTGACTCTGATGGGCCAGAAGAATTCTTTGACTCAAGAAACAGAACAGCTAGAGGCACTTCTGCAAGAGGTCGAACACCAGCTTCATTCATGCACTCGTTCTGAACTTATAGTCAAAAGTGCTGAACTCTCCCGCATGATACATCAAATTAGAAAAAAACCGATGGCTAGTTTCGTCACCGCCCCTGTACCTGCAGATTTTCATAGGTATATGAGCAGCTGGTCTCTTATTCTATTCAGAAAACTTCAGTCTTGTTCTAATTTTAATATAGCGTATCTCTCATTCCAGCGAAATAGTTCCCGGATACGATAGCGCTACATTTGCTATGCAGCAGTTTACTCAATTACAGCTTAAAGCAGACCCGGTATACTCCGCGCCGTTGCATGTCAACGGTCTGTGCTGGAGGCTCAAGGTCTATCCCGATGGAAACGGAGTAGTGCGAGGAAACTATCTCTCTGTATTTTTGGAGCTCAGTGCTGGATTGCCCGAGACGTCGAAGTGAGTTGTTTCATTCGGATAAAAGTGGAAATCCAAAATCTGTTTTTAATCTCTTTTTCTATTTCACCCGCTCTCTGTATTTTCAGGTACGAATATAGAGTAGAAATGATACACCAAGGCTCTAGAGATACCAGCAAAAATATTGTCAGAGAATTTGCATCTGATTTTGAAATCGGAGAATGCTGGGGCTACAACAGATTCTTCAGACTTGACCTACTCGCTACTGAGGGATACCTAAACACTGAATTAGATACTTTGATATTGAGGTGGGCTCATTTTTCAGCCATCGAAAATGTTTTTGAAATCCAAAGAACACAAAATTAGTTGCTTCGATTCAACTGTGCAACGGGTAATCACAAGGATTAATAAACTCTGTTTAATTCCTCAGGTTCCAAGTCAGACCGCCAACATTTTTCCAACGTTGTAGGGATCAGCAATGGTACATAAGTCAACTGGTCACAGTTCAAAATCAATATGCAACGCAAATAAACGAGCTTAAAGAGGTACACTTACTTTCACATTCGTAAATACAAGGACATGCGTGTTCACGAGGACTAAAATATTTCTCGTGAACAATCGAGCCACTCGAACAAACAAATTCACTCGTTTTAGCTTCCGACAACCTCTTGTTCACATGTTCTATTCGATTTTATGCAGAGACTGGCCATAGAAATATCACGCAATGCAGTAACAGCCACGAGAGTAGGCAGTGGAGCTGTAGTATGCGGCTCATCCGCCCAGCAGCACACTTCGGGTGCTGGAGATCCCTTACTTAGCCCAAACTGCGTCCAGTTACGAATGCTCGATCCGTATCCACCAGTGAACATCACGCCCACAAGGTTTCTATTTATTTCTGATTAATGAACCCAGGAAGTTTTACTTCCTGAATGAACCCTACATCATCTTTGAGAGACTCTATGTGCAAAAAGTAGCACATCCTATGCCTGATTTCTCCTCTTGCCAGCCGCGATTCGCTTCGAATAGTTATTTTAATCTGAATGAATCGTTCAGAGTAGTCGAGCCAATGGTTGGACAAATTTTTCTATCAGGTCTATACAGAATCTGATACCTGGAGGAACCGGCGCTGGTATTGGTACTGGGACTGGAACTGCAACTGGAACTGGAACTGTTGTCAGCAACACACAGCAGTTATTGCCGTTGTGTGAGCTCGGAGCTCTGACTAGCATCCGTCCTCTTGGTTCGGCTTCGACATTATCTTCACTTCCTTCTAAGACAAGTATCAAGCAGCAGAGAGTTAGCAGTTTGAACGCAGCTACTGGGACTCTGACTAACGGTGCACATAACAGAAGCGACGGACCAGCCGGAGACTGTCAGGCCCTGGTGAGCCATTCACCAGCCCCGTCCCACTCCTCTCCTACCATGCTCAATCAGCAGCCTTCTGCACTATCATCTAGCAGCAGCAGCAGCGACAGCGGCGTAAGAATAAATCAGAATGTTTATTAGAGATTGAACAGAGTGTTGAACGTCGTTAGATTTCGTATCTGCTTGCTTAATTGAAGTTAATTTTTGATTGATGTACTCGGATACCTTCTCTTCTTCATTTCATATAACACCGAATTCTTCTTCTAATCATCTGACATTCCTTTATCCCAACTTTTACCAACAGTCTAGGTTTTTCTTGTCTCTCTTTATTCTGTAATTGTGTATTCTTTATTTTCAGGATATCAGCGAGCATGATATATACTTGGATGACTGTGATCACAACGATACTAACTTGGGAATATTGGACGATAATTCAAACGACGAAAACGACGTAGATGACGAAACTATGTCAGGTGAGATGAATATTCATTGATCTTTCTCAATTTTCCAGCAAAGTCTAGTTCTACTCATCGATATAAAGCAAAAGAAAGATTGGACACGAGTATCTAGTATTCTCCGATATAGTATAATCAATATAGTTTGATTATGGCCTAGGTCGTAGCTCAAATAGAGGATCGACTATGGCGGATAGACAGCTTCGTAGATGGCACGAACGTGACCATGAGTTAGATAAAGATGCTGAAAATGAGAAGCCTACTAATGAAAAGCAGGAAGGAGAGTGTGTCAAGGAAGATCTCACCTTAAACAATCCTACGCTCTTTACTAAGAACCTTTAGAGAGCTAGACAAGGGAGAGACTCCTTCCAATTGTTGTGGAATTCAATTCTTTGACTGTATACATATGAGATAAAATTATATTTACGAAAAGGTTCTGTAAGAGATACTCAAATCCATTGTATTTTCAGAAAAATATCCGTTTCGAATAATAAATGCTCGGAAGATTTGTTTACAATTGTATTACACTTTTCAAATTGAATATCCGTAGGCACTCTTCCAAGCTTGAATCACGGCCACAGAATAGATGAGAAGATACTTAGAAAGTCAGTTATACACGACTCAACTCTTTTATGGATTTAAAATGAAGAGAAATTCTCGTTCTCCGATTCAATCAAACTGTTATTCTTGAATTGAATAAACTGAAAAAGCTCAGCGCGTTTTGGTTCCAGGAGAAAATGACATCGAGGCTGCAGAGTCTTTGATAGCATGGCTGCCCAGGAAACAAAGAGTCAATTCGCAAGGGGCAGGTGAAAATTCCGGTGAAGCTTGTAGGTATGTACAATCCTTCTTCTTTTCCAAATTCTGCTAGTCAGCGGCTAATAAAATTCTCATTTCCTCAAGGCTGCGGAGAAGCGATGGCCTCGAGGACGAGATAATGCTTCTCCACTTGTTCGAAATGCAAGACAGAAACTCTGCCTGGAGTGATCCAACGCTCTGGTCCTCGTCTCTGGTTCTGAAGCATCGTCCTGATGAGAATTCCGATTCTAGAAACGCAATGTCGACATTGCAGCATTTTGGATCAAGCCCGATGCATCGAGGTACAGGAACTCTACCCCAGACGAACGTTAATCATAAACACAAGCATTCGGAGCTAGACACGCTTTGCGGTAGCCAAGATTTTCCAGACAGACAGCACTCTTCTTCTATATCTCATTTGTGCCAATCTCAACCGATCTGCAATCGCAGAAGTGAAGTTACGCAGGCCGACAATCCGTGTCAGCAAGATATCAACAGGGCCATTGCTGCAGGAAATCAAACCACAAGATCTGAACCAACGACACGGTCTAACTCGGTAGATTGCGAAAAAGATTTACCTAATAGTTTCACGGGAAGTAGAAGCGTCGATACAGAAGCAAGCAGACCTTCGGACCTTACGGTCCCTAATCGTAAGTCGATGGGGATAAAGGGAGCTTTTCTTCATCATTGACTCATTTCTTAGTTCAAATTTGAATCATGTATACATTGGACTGTTTTTTCTATATTCCAGTGGCTTTAGGCAGCAATAAAATAATATCCAGAAACGTCTCGTCTCGTCGTCAATCGTCGCCTTCATCCGCTAGCACGAGTGCTATCGATCAGGAAAAGGCAAAGATATCAGAGTTTGAAAAGCTGTTGGAAACTATTCAGTTATCTCCGCTATCGCAGAAGGATACTGCCGTCTGTCTTGCTAAACTAAGGTGATTTTTCGTGTTCCGGATTTTCCGAATAAGATAATTAAGCTTCATAGCAACCGTAAATTAAACCGATTATTATTCTTGCAGGAAGAATTTAGCTGGCGAATGCAAGAACAGCAACTGTGCAAGCAATTCTGTACCGTCTCCACTCTCGTTGGCTTATGAAGGGCCCTCGACGTCTTCCTCGAGTAATAATTTGATGTCCGATTCGATTTCAAACTGTAATAATTACAGTTGGGTCCCGCCTCTCTATCAACATAAACATGGTGAGCTGATGAGATTGAAGAAATCGAGATATCCAACGATTTTAAAGATCCTTACACACTTTAGTAGACTAAGAAAGGAAGAAAGAAAGAGAGATTTGTTGATTCTTTGTTTGCTTTCAGGACAGAAAAAAAATACGGAAACATCGTCAGGCCCGAGTCACAATATATCTAACAAAACTTCTACGAGTAATTAGGAATTGTTCTTTGTTGGGAGAAAGAAGATCATGCTTATACCTAATCTGGACGGTTCTAGTTTCTTTCCCACATTGTGGGGTATGTTAATGTCTATTTCAAATCCTCCCTGATCTGGATTAGGCTGAAGATAATTGCATGAACGAACAAACATTTACAATTGAGGTAAGACTTATTGAAGCGTTTCAAGTCTTATTTATTTATGAACAGAACGTATCGAGCAAGTTTAGACTCAAGAATAGCTGCCGTATGTTTCTTTGTTAAATAAGCAATGGGCAGAAGATGAATGGATTGAATGAGCACGCAACTATTTCATTACAGTGAATACGCTCATCTTTGCAATGATAAATCAAAAGCCAATTAAAAATATCACATTTTTGCTCAACGGATGTAGTAAAGAAAAGTAAAAGCTGCATGAAAAATTCTGCATAAAAATCGTTGACTTAGAAGCCAGAGCTTTATATAAATTTCTTGTCTACGTTTGGCACGTGTGTATTTTATAAGTTAGTTGAATGTCTGTGACATCGAATACATAATTTATTATCTTCTAATTGGTTGTGAAATTGTTTCATCACTATATTATTGCCCATCAACTAGGACACCGAGACTACGATTAGTATGCAAAGTAACGGTATCTTTAATCACTACAATGTTTTCATTTTTATTTTCAAATACGTATTTTTCCTGTATTTCGCTATATTTCTCATGTAATTTTGACTGTGATGCATTGTACCTATACATACTTATAAATACATTAATATTGATATATTAAAAAGAAAATTATTAATCATTAGATAAACGAATCAAATCTCTATGATATTTTACTGTTTCCGTGCCTCCGCTGTTGCTGCTGTTGCACTGCTGGTTGATACTGGTAAATAAAATATAATAAGAAGACGCTGTGTTTAACTATTTACGATTATTGTGCACGAATAATAAATAATATAAAGAAAAACTTCGTTGGTATACATTAGTTCAATTTATTTACATACCTATAATACTTGAGGAATGCGTAAACTATGAGTATGTTTAGAGAATATTTAACTTACAGCTTGAGAAGAAAGAAATTGATCGTATAAGAAACGAAATGAAGAGAACTATAATAATAATAATAAGGATAATTAGAGACTCCGAAATTACTGAGCTAGAAAAATTGTTTACACGTTGAATAAATATAACTACATACACACGTCTATTTTTTCTTCAACATCTCAATTTTGAACTAATTATTTAATTAGAATTTTATTTCACATGTAGAGATTAAAGCGTTGGTTTCCACTCGGTCAAAGTGAACTCGGTACACTCCAGGTTTTTCGTCTGTTTATTGCAGCCTGACCATCTGCATTTTTTCTCTGGTTGAATTGATTTGCTTTCGGGAGGGATCGATTCGAAAAAAAAACAAGAAAAGTGGATAGCCAGCCTGCAATAAACAGACGAAAAACCTGGAGTGTCCCGAATTGGCTTTGACTGAGTGGAAACCAACGCTTTAATCTCTCTGTATATTATTTATGTACTAAAAATGTTCATATGGTAAAATTTCGTTTTAAACTAACATTTCTAAGATATAATCACATTCCATATTCGATTATTACATCACCCTGCAATACTCAATAGGCAAAAATAAGCTATACAGTCGAATAATTGTTACCGTAATGGTAAAGTGGCTGCCAAAATGAAGAAAATTGGCACGAAAACTGTACAGAAATATTTTTCTCTTCAGATGATTGAAGCCAACGTATCTGAAAAGGTTCAAATTAATAATGAATATTAATGATAGTTGGTAATTTACTTATTAAACATTGTAAGAATAAGAAAAAAACAGACATACTAGTTAGAGATAATTCGTCTCCAGTAGATTTTCGCGCATTGCAGCATCGTCCGGATATTCTTTAGATTTCTCTTCGTTGGGTATGTAGTGTGTTCCGCTAAATTTACAGAAGTATCTCCCTATCTCGTAATGGTTTACCCATTGCGGAGGACAAGCCAGCATCAAATTTTCTAAATTCAGAAAGAGGATGAGAGTTGGGTGAAAAGTTTTCTGCACCATTTGATTATAAGAAGCAAATTGAGATTGATTGATTGTTTATTAATATCCCCTGGGGTACTTAGGGGCAAATGGATTAACATACAGAAGAAAACCATGGGTGTAGGCGCATGTCCTTCGTACACAAAAGAAAAAAAGAAAACAAGGAGCGAAATGAAAGCAGTAGTATAGGAGAAGCCGAATAAGTGCAGCGTATATAAAAATAGAGAATTAAGGCAAAAGAATAGGTACACATGGATGAAATTACTATACCTATAAAGGTAAGAGTGATTAGTATGTAAAAGTGTGTGTGTGAGAGAAAGAGAGAGAGAGCGAGGTGAATACTTTGCAATTGCATTATCTACAAAGATCAGTATTTACGTATCTAGCAAATAGATAAGGCGATAACAAATGCTTTTTACAAATTTCGCGCATTATATGTTATATGTGAATGATCAACACCTTGGGCGGCGTAGCGAAAAGAGCCATCCTCAGCAAATACGTTGTAAAAAGGCTGATTCGATCCACCTGCAAGCTCTTCGACTCCCATTTCAGCCATCCATTCTGTGGATGCAGCGCAATGCGGATCCCATCCAGTTATTACACACAAGTAATCGTAAGCTCTATGCTTCATTATAAGTCCCACGGCGTACTTCACTTCTGGTCTTCTTCTTTTTGGCATCGTATCTTCCTGTACACAAGTTTCCAATCATTAATTAAACTGATAAATCTATCATTGTACTAGAGATTGAAGTGGTTCTTCACCTCTGAAACGTCTTTCATGTGCCTTTCATAGTCTGTAAGCATTTGTAGAATGTGGTTGGCTTGTCCTCTTGAGCCACTCTCTAGATCCTATAATGCATTATTCAATTAGTAAATGCGCGAAGATGTCTGACGCTCAAGGAAATTATTGTGATTCATTTACCCTCTGTATCGTGTTAAGGGTGTCGACTAAGCCGGCCAGGTCCATTTGATGAAGCATGTAAAAACGAGCAAGATGTAATATGGTGCTTGTGTCGTAAGGTTGGACTAGATGCAATAGTTCTAGAGCGGAACGAAGACGGGCTGCTCTGTTGTTCAGCTGAGTTCGCTGACGTCCTGCTACTTCTAAGTTGTTTGCCATGCGCCCGATCACCTGAGAAAACAAAAGAAGAATAATAATTTCCAGTTTTAATTAGCTTCACTTGTTTGAACTTAGTTTAAAAAAATTAGAATTTCATTTCACCTCTATAGCTGTAGCGGCATTGTGAACGTTATATCGTTGAATGGGGCACCGTGAAACGCCGCCAATTCTGGGGCAGCTGCTTTTCGTCAGAAGCTGACCACCGTTGAAGACATCTATGTAGAAACTTTCTCCGTCTTCGGATTCTGGCAAATTACTGTCAGACGAAAAGTGGATTATAATAATATTAGCAAATATAAATGAGCAGAGTTCAATGATTCGTTTTAACCGGTGGATAAACGAGAGAAAAGATTCGTCAAAGAGAAACAGAATATCCTGTGTTTGTAATTTATTTGGACTAAGAACGGGCTATTTTGCAGTGTTTGCAAACACCGAGTCAACTATATTCAAACTTCTTCAGAATTGTTGAAGGAAAAGGTAAGAAATATCCAGAAAATGAACTAAATTTTGGGATAATTCCATAAATCTCAAAGTTTCATGGATTCCAGGAGACTTTCAGGATCTCTGTACACCCCAAAACCAATAAGTAGACGAAAATTCCCACAGCTTTCTTACTATTTTTCTTTCCAACGTAGCAGAAAGTGAGCAGGAAAGCTGACTGGCTCGCATCGTACGCCAAGCCTCCGAGCCACGCTCTCAAAGACAATGGCAAGCGTGATGGGAATACCGTGTCTCCTTTCTAGTACCTGAAAGCAATAATGTTTGCGGGTTATTGTCGAATGCCTAGCGCACGAAATCGTTAATTGCTAAAAAAGCGAGTCTCGTCTAACCCGATTGATGAAAGAATTCTCTGCAGAATAATACATCTCGCTATTCCCATGAAAGCAAAGTTGTTTAAACATGACTTCGCAAAGTGCAGTGATAACTTGTCTAGTGTCAGAACTGCTCCATTGATTATCGTCGATATTAGCCCGCTTCCAGAGCTCGAACTCTTCCTCTGTTGTTGAAAATATCGGATGAGAAGGGTTCTGCTCTCTCAAATATTCCTTAATTTGGTCTGCAATTTCATCCAGCTTCGAAGCCACGTATGAATAAGGGATCCTCAACTCCGGCTGACTCCATTGTGCTACTAAAACTGCCCCTCTTTCTAGAATCTGGTCTTTTACTGGTAAACTAAGATACGTCTGCCATTCTTCTTTCAGACAGTTTTGCCGCAGGTATCTTACCACTTTGTAAGCGTAGTATTTGTGGGTCAAGTTGCTCCTTCTAAAATAATGAAAGGCAAAGAGCTGAAGTTAAAAAACACATTGAATCGATGACAAAGGATGTGAAGAACAGAAACCGGAACCAGAAGACTTACTTCGCCGGACAATTAATCAGAGTTATAAGCTCGTCGATTTGGAATTGGCAAGCTAATGGGTGACCACCATCCTTGGGAGAAGTTGGCTGGTCAAATTCAGTTAAATCAGAGTTAGAAAGTTCCTGTTTTTTGTAATACTTTGCAGACATTAGCGACAACTGATGGCGTAATCTCTTTCTGTAAGTAAGAGACTTTTTTACTTCGTCCAACCAGTTTGAGACCCTTGTTCTAGCCCTCTCGTTTATTTCGTAAGTTTCCTTTAGGTCTGGCCATCTGATAAATTGGAGAATGAAACAAGAACATTTTTAGATGCAAACAGAAATAACTATTTGGAATTCATCTTTGATTATAGTTTTCGGTGAAATAGATAATAACGTAAACGTCATAGTCGTAAGATGATGTCTTATACTAGTTGTTGATTGCAGGCAATCCCTCCTCTCCCTCCCTCCCCCCCGCCACAAAGCCCAGTCGACGGTTTGCTATTAGATAAAGAAGTTATCTATGTAATGTGTATTTTTAAAAAGTGAAGAAATGAACAATGACTTTCATCTTGAGATAAACCGAGTGTAGCGTCTGATTTTGTTGTTGAAATACTATCGGGAGACGACGGCTTTGTGTTTGATGTATGTTTGTGTGCATGTGCGTATGTGTGTGTATGATGCATTTACATACCTTTGGAAGAATTTTTCTCTCCATAGCTTGTTGCTTCCTGTAATAACAACGTACAAGTGTCTGCAAGTTAAAGCTAGACTAACGACGTCAGTCATTTTGACATCTGCATCCTCGAGCATATACTCGATTACCTCGTCCGGTAAAAGAGTTATTAAAGCCTCGGATACCATTGTGAAATTTTTTTAAAAGACGACCTTCGTCGGTAGATTATTATTTATGGGTTAATAACAAGCGAGGAGTTTTATTTGTAATACGAAACTAATATCACTCAGGTGTTAGGAGATCACTGATTTACGAAACGTCATCCGCACATTCGAATACATCACACAGTTATTCCAATCGGAATATTACGAACGCACTGCGTGACGACATACTAGGCGACAAGCTAGGCGATTATTAGTAATAAATTGGAACCATGAACTTGGGGTGAGGTGCAGACTGTCGTTACGCGGAAAATTTAGGATTGTTATACATATGTGTGGTGGGTGTAAGCGTTTGTCCAGTTTTATAACTTTATTTTCAAAAATAGATAGACTGCGACACGTCTATCGTTGATAAAAGACCGCCAGCTGAATGAGAAAATTTGAGCGCGGGCTTTGGGGCGAACTGTGTCTGAATTTGCGACCAAAATAGATTATTTCGATCGGTAAGCTTGGACACTGTGTAATTCCCAAGCTCACTTTTCCGACTCAAGAAAACGCCCGCGGTTAGCCGTCTACATATTACTTTCAATGCGTCTATTTCGTGCATTGGGCGCGGGAATTATTTGAAATTACAAACCAATCTACACGAAAATGTGAAGTTCAATTATGGCCGTGTTCCGATATTCACTTGAAGCGCTGAAAATCCAGAAGGAGAGAGAGACGGAGCTTAGAGAAAATGAAGAAATGTGACAGAGACACAAGATTACTGACAGCGCTTCAAGCTAATATCGGAACGTACCCTATATTGTATTGAGTTTTATTTTTTGAATATCTAGGTATACAATAAATATGATATTTAGTCATCCAAGACAGAATTATGTAGCATAGAGAGAGATAAGCTGTGCACCAACATGTATTCTAGTTTAATGATTTTATAAAAAACGTTCTTGAATTTAATATTCAATAAATAAATACGTATCAAACGTGATATTGACAATGAAGTATTATGGATTTTCAATAAGCGTGATAATCCATGCTTTGGCGTAGCGTCATACATTCAACTTCATCAATCTTCAACGTATTTGTTTTTATATTGATGTCTTCCTCCAGTTGGATTTGCGTCTTTAGTAAATAACGAAGCGAAGCTTGAGCCTGTAGAGATGTTAAATGAACATTGAAACATTTCGAACGTTGATAAACAACATTTCACGAATGTATTATAATTCGTAGATGTATTAACATCGTAATCACCTCGTTGAACATCTGTTGTAACATTGATACATTCCCTCGCAAATCGTATACCTCCTGAACAAGGCAAGTCTCCACCATATCACGGTTCAATTCTAGGCCAGGTCGTTGGCACCGATTTCCCAGTCTGGTATGAGCCAAAGCCATGTATCCTTCCTTTTCAGCAATACTTTTTTCCAATCGTGTTAAGTTGCGTGTCATTTCGTTAGCTTGACGCATTATCTGAAGATGATGAAATTGATTATTACAATTAGCAAGTTCTTAGAAGTGACCATAGGTATCGAAATTGACAAAAACAGAAGCAGTAACTAATTATAATCCAAAGTAAACAAATTATCTTTTGAGGACACTCAGAACGGTGCACCAATCATCCGTGAGAAAAATCAACCTCAGAATGTTGTAGTTCCATCTTAATTTTCGCTTCTTTAGTTTCCTCAATACGCTTTCGAAATGCCTCGTCTGTAGCCTCTTTCTGTGCTTTAAGATCGTCTATAATTTGTTTGAGTATAGTATCGATATAGCAGCGTAATGGCCTTGCGCTGTTTATCTCCTTTGAAGCAGCTACGATGTTGTTGTGTGTCTGCATTTCCCATTCGTTGAGTGTAATACTCCTGAAATATTTCAAGCTTTACATAACGAGTTACTCTTGACAGTAGTACGGAGAATGAAATTTACAAATTTATTATTATTCGTACGACGGATCGAGCTTAGCGTTTCCATGATATAGGCTTAAATTCAAGCTCGTTTCTTTAAGGGTAAGATTATAGCGATCTATGCGAAGATTATTCTCTTTATCCTCGAGATCATGATCCATATGATACATAGTGGCCTTAAGTCTTCGAATTTGTTCATGTGTTTGCTCAAGGGTTCTGACCAGAAGGTTTTCAGCACCCTTGATGACCTCGCACTCCTTCTTCAACTCTCGCTCGACATCATCGCGCACAAGATCAATACCCAGGCGATGTTCCCTGGTAAAAAATCAAGCAAAATTCAATTCAGCATTCAGTGTACATTTTTTTTCATTTTTTACAATCATACCAACCGAGCGATCAGACATTTCTGACAAATAACTAAAGCACTTCGTTTCACAGAGGAAGTAGCATCCATCAAACGCTCTTTGTACACAGTAAGCGCGTCCGATTCCAGAAGAACTTCTTTTCTGATGCGTAGAAGTTCCTCCTTCCTGAACTCGATATCTTTGAGCTTTTCTTTCAAACGATGATCGACTTCTTCCTTATTTGCTTTAGCGTGTTCAGCAGTTAGTTCGCGAACACGATCAGATTCCGCGAGCAGTCGATCAGCTAGCTGCTGTTGCGCCTCGGAGCATCGGAATCTGTACCGATTATTGAGATACCATTCGTCTAATGTGAACCGTTGCGGAGGCGGAGGTGCGATAGTAATTTCCTGATCTAGTCTGATTCTCAACTTAGTGGACATTGCAATTTTAGAATTTTAGATCTTTGTTGAACGTTAATGAAGCCATTCAACAACGAGCTAACATTTTACTTCAACTCTTCATTTCGTTTGATCTATTAACGTAAAGCCACGTTCCGTTGCCTAGGAAACTGATCATTAATCCTCATCACTGCAGTTTGAATTCATGTCCAAGAGCGCGCCAATCGATGACTGAAGAATATAAAATTGCGGTAAACGTAGTTTGGCAATTCGACCGCGAGATGGCGGTACCATTTACAGCCCCATTGGCAACCCGAGCAAAATAATATAAGCCCCTTAAATTTTTGTTGAAGGATCGTACTTAGATACATCATAGACTTTCATAAATAATCTATCCTAAAATTATGCCGCGGTCCAACTGAATCACTGTGTTTCAATGTATATTTTTTATTAGTTAAAAATCCGAAAATCAACAGTATAAAACGTAATAGGTCATGTTTTATTACAAAAGAGTTATAATTAAATCCCGTACTTATCACGGTGACTGTAAACTTCAAATCCTACTAGTAATACAAGTATAAATATTATTACGATACAAGCAATCCATATCCAGTGCATGTTTGTCCGTTCAATTATCGCCCATTCAAGTTTGATTTTATAAATGAAACATTCTCATGTTTTTTTCAAGTTTTAATCTAACATTTCCTGTTGGGATTGACGTGCAGGGTTTCGTGATAATAAATCTTTTAAAACACGAGAGTTCAATTGACGAATATCGATTCATTGACAAATTTAATGCTTTTCTTTCCTTCTGTTAGCACAGAAAATTTCAAATTTCTTTTTTATTTATCATCAAAGTAGGAATAGTAATATGAAGTTAGTTTAGTAAACAAGAAAGCATAGCAAAATAAATATTCATAAATATATTGTTTGTATATTATTATTTTCATATATCTAATAGAATATATTAATTAACGTTACTTTAAAATATCTACTCCGTGTTATATCACCATATCATTTTTATAGTACTTTGAACCGGAGACTAGGCACCTATCCTCAATTTTTTATAAGGCATTTTTACCCTCTTACATTAATAATTTTCGGATAAAATTTCTCAATTACATAAAATTAGACAGCGATTTATTCGATCTCTCCGATCTTATAACATTTTGGTAAAGCTCAGAAGCGAGAATCGTATATCTGATCGAAAGATAGCAATTAGAATTCAGCGATTAAATTCGAGCCAAGCTATATCAGAATGGTTATCAATTATCATTACTTTAGCGAATCTCCAACTTCACAGATCTATATCATTGCGTTAACGCAATAACAACAGTCAATATCAAGCATAACGCGTACACTCTAACAATAACACACTAGAAAGTTACGCAGTTTCTGGAACATTGTTATCTTCTGTTTTCAAATTCCGAAACTGGGATTTCAGTGTATAAATAGTCTCCTCTGACGGGGAGTGGAGATATCGACGACTGAGATTAATTGCCACCATAATACAGCAAAGTAACAGAGGGCCAAATATAGCGCCTTGTACTCCGAGACAGAAGATTCCACCTGCTATCGAAAGGCCTGTTAGATATGGATGACCTCCGCTGAAATTTCACAATAGAATATGGTTATTTTATAAGAAATGATTGAGTCCCACTTTACTTATCGAATTTCATAATCTACCCACCCTTTAATTTCGTTGTAAAAATCAGTGACGACGATATTAAATGGAATGAAATGGAACAGAAAGAAGGCTATAGCGACCATAGACCCTCGAGTTAGCCATAATTCTATTGTTGCCGGAACGGAAGCAATATATGCATCAAGAAATGGAACTGCGCCAAGTACAGTTGCGAAGGTGGACGGAAGATAGACGATTTTCACTTGGAATAAATTGTGCGTAAACCATGTCCACATTCCAAAAAATGATGCCAGTTTGAACGTCGCTGCAAATACTCCAATCACTGCTTCCTCCAGGGCGATAGCAAATCTAAAAATGATGGGAAAGAGTTATGAAGAGGCTTGAATGATCGTTAAATCAATAAGATGATTTAGAGACTTTGAAAAATGCCTTCTTTGTCTCTATCGCTCGATTTTTAGTATCAAATTTCGGTTTTTAGCTCGATTAATTGTACAAATAATATAACTCTACGATTATTACATATGCAAACATACCCTCCAATACTGAGTAAGCTTTTTTAAAACAAAAATCATTCGGCATTTAATTCTGCTTCGCGACATAGATAAAAAAATTGATAGAATATGAAACTCTTTATTCACCTATTGCAGCTGATCGGGCTAAACATTGTGATCAGTTCGATCGGCTTGTAAGTACTCCCGCTGGAGCTCAGCAGATAGAATAATGTGGTGAAAAATACTATCTGAAATGATACAGTGTGTAATAAAGTCGCATCGATCTGCACAATAATTTCAAATATTGAACAATTTCAATAATAAACGTACCATGCTCAGCCCGAAATTAAGTACCGCAGAGCCACTCATGAGTACGACGTACAGTAACTCTGTAAAGATACTCAGTATCACAGACATATTGCCTTTTACTATACCCCAAACAGAATCCAAAAGCGACATTAGAATGCCGACGTTTTCCTTGGCGAAATTTTGTATGCTCGACATGTTGAACAGTTCTGGAAAACAAAATAATCCCATATCAGATACAGAGGAGATTCAGTTTCCTCGGAATTGCGGAATTTCAAATAACTAACGCAGTGGTGTTTTCCCAAAACTCTCTTTGAAGCTTTCCCACACGGAATAAGCAGCTTTGACATCAACGGTAGGCCCCACCATGTCAGGATCTACATTAGACATCATCCAGGCTTGGTAGAGCCGGTCCCACAATTCTAAGACCTTTTTCTCCATCAATTCAGCCTTTGCCGGTTCCAGATCTTTCACCAGTCCTCTCATCTGTGAGGAAATGAAAAAAATAACGGGTGAAAAAAATCGAAAGCTGTTACAGATTAAAGTCAGCGCTAGAAGAATGATCAATGTGTAAAACTTGTTCACTCACACCGTCCGATATAGCACTCCGACCATAAGTGTAAGCGTTGTCTAATACACTGTTAACAGAATCTTCCCACTGTTCTGGAACCCAGTCTATATCAGCGTTGTTTACTAATGAAGAATTCAACACTTCGCCTGTGACTTGAATCAAGTGCATTCCTTCAGCATAAACCTGAACAGAGATAAAGATTAATCAAGAGTATCAAAGAACGTTGAAATAGTTTTGAAAAGCTGGGGAATCGACGTCTTTCTTGCAATATTTTCATCCAGCTTATTCACCTGTATGGTAATAAATATAGAGGTGCAAGTTGTGAAGATGAGTAATCCTAGTATAACGGCTGTAGTAGCGACGGCGTCGACAGACCCTTTTAATACTTCTGTAGTTTTGTTGTTAACAATAACGCCTACTTTAAACAAGCCTCGAACATTGGCAGGGACCAAGGCCTGATGTCTCTGCTTGCACCAAGTAGAGACTGCGTCAACGATTGCTTCGTACTGTCTGCTAATCAGTTTCCAGAAGCCGCAAGAACTTCCTATTTGTTTAATCAAATAGTAAGCTATTGGTAAGGACAAAAGCTGTATCATCCATTTATGTTTCCAAAGAAGCATTCCGATGCAAGCATACATAGCAAAGTACATGTGGTTGTCTGTGTTTACTCTGTCGTCTTCAATGTCCAAAGACATCTTGAAGTCCATTTTTAATTTCTTTAGAAAGTTTCTCTCCTGAGCTATCGATCTTCGCATATTATCCATCGATCTTGAAGCTTCTGGATTGAGTGGATCATTTATTGGCTTTTCCACATATGTGTCTAAAGACATTGACTTTGCGCTCAATTTAATATGCGGTATCGAAGTACTAGACTCTTTGCCATCTTCGGATGACGGTTCATCCATTGTTTCAGAGATCTCAAGATTTCCTTCCGAGGATTTAGGTAGCAGGCATACATCGTCTTCGACTGATATAGCGGGACTAATATCTGGGATTTGGTCGATAAGATTATTGGCAAAAGCGTATCGAGCAGCGTCAATGAAGGTGGTTTTTCTTCCTTGTAAAGCATGGTGATCCAAAATCAATATCACTTCGTATATGAATCCTAGCAAATAAAGGAGCTGGAGGACAACGAAGACAATTACTTGGTACGCTCCGATCAAACTAGACAAATACAAGCTGACAACAAGCCAAACGGCAAATGATGTGTGACGAAAACTTTTCGAATTATCCGGCGTCCAGTATACGTACAAAATGGATAAGTATCCAATGACGATGGCCATTACCTGAGGAACAGAAGATAAAAACGATAAAAATAGTAATAAGGAAGCAGAATTTCATCCTAATGAGGCGATAACAAAATTGTATCTCTTCTGGAAATATCTTCTAGAGTATAAAACATGTTGTGAATGTTTATTGCGAAAGTGATTTGATCAAATGGAGAAAGTTTAATTGATTAAATCTTGTTCCTGTGTGAAGTCCAGGTTTTTAAACAAGTCGGACAGACCTAAATACCAGAGTCTGTTATTGCGTCATATCTATTTTTTCATCTCTGCATCCGTGTCCGTAGTACCATTCATGTTTATTTATAGAAACGAATTTCGGCAGCCATTAGGGAACGGCAGCAACAACACAGAAATTAATCTTGACAGAATAAAAAGGACTTACCATAAAAATGCTGGAAGTTGAAATGAAGAAGTTGATGATAGTATTGGCTATTTGAAATTCTCTCCACAGTATACAGGTGAGTATAGTTGGCGTGTAGTTATAGATAAGAAGCAGCGAAGGAATGGCGACAACAACTGGGCCGATGTATTTGAAATTCTTTCTCAAAAATGATCCGATCATTTCGGAAACATCGTCGATAAATCTCAGCGGTATTACGGCGACGTTTACTATCAGAGGCTTGTTTGAAGACTCGATTGCAGTGAACCAGGACTGAACGGCGGTTGTGAGAGTTAGTTTGAAAGGGAAAAGCACAGAACCGCATAGCAGAGCCCATATTAAAGGTTTTACAAAAGGACTTAGGATGAAATATAATCCGTAAAACGCGGCGGATCCGGCGAATAATAAAAACAATGCAACCGCGTTATAGATACCTTGTTTTAACGCCTTTTCATGAACCGCACTAAACCCTCCCAACATGTTGAATAGGTTGTCCATCGGTGTACGCGGAATTTCCATTGTTGTTAGGAAAAGGAGTAGGGAGTGACGTTTATGTTTATTAATCGTTAATTTCCTCACGTATTACGATGTCGATCACATGTATACGCATATGAGATTGTGTCGTCGTCGACTAGTTTAATTATGAGCTAAGATGGTTATTACATAGCGTAGCAGACGATTTATCGGCTGACAGACGCCACCACGCGTTCAACTGACAGATGCGGCCATGACGGTATCGCTGTGTTCCTAAATACACGATTTATTTGTTGCGCAATTATGTGTGCGCGGATCTAGCGTTATTTAGGAACACGAAACACGAGCGTACGTGCAGCTAATATGAATTTCATTTCCTTCTTAGGTATTTAGAAAATATAAGTTGTATATTCTTTTATTTCTACGTACGACCATGTAGTACCCTTCCAGCTTTTCATCGCTTCTATTTTAGGTACTAATTATGAAGTATTGTAAAATAATTTAGAAACTATACATAAGATTCGGCTGTTTATGTTATTGCTTTCGAAACTATGGAGCGTTTTCAGGTAAAAGTAGTGAATCTT
This sequence comes from Tenthredo scrophulariae, assembly GCA_963978835.1. Lineage (NCBI taxonomy): Eukaryota > Metazoa > Arthropoda > Insecta > Hymenoptera > Tenthredinidae > Tenthredo > Tenthredo scrophulariae. The sequence continues at coordinate 444,015 of OZ022229.1, forward strand.
AGAGAAAATATTATCTGAGAATGGAAAGCTGGATTGGAAGCTCTCGAATTGAGAGTGAGATAAGTATACTGCGTTCAACGAGTGCGCCTTCGCGATCGAAGCGGAGTGAGTGAGAGAACGGAGGTCGTTCTCTCGGTGAACGAAGTATGGTATAAAAGCAAATGAAATAAAGTTAAGTCGCTTGGAAACTGGCGCCCTCGTAGTGATAGCAGACATTTAAGAACTAACTTTACCTGTATTATCTGCATCAGCCGGAAATGCTTATGATGAGACATTAATGGGCCGGAAGTCTTTGTGGAGGGGGAATAGTGGTAGGTGTAGGTGGAGATAAATATATCTACTATAAATGAATAAAATATATTACGCAAATAATATTTCCATGTAATTGTCAATTATATGTATAATATATATATATATATATATATATATATAGATATATATTTATTATCGTATGTATTATAATTAAAAATCTATAATACACAACATGTTTTAAAATAAAGAAATCATTATGCATTACATGTATAGTATAAGTATATGAAAATGATATGAGAACTAATAGCTAAGACTTTATTCAGACTGTATAATTCAGCGTATAGAAATGAAAAATAATATCAAGTCTTTATTAAATGTATACTTATAAGTATATATAAACTTCGATTTTTCTCTCTAAAGGTAATGTCGCTACCAATCAGAGTCTCTGCAAGCCTGTGAACATTTTTTCTTTTTCTTTTCCTTTTTTTTTTTCATTTTTTTATTTTTTATCAAACAAGCTAATATTTGGCATGTGTTTCATGGGCCGTAAATACCCTTGGAATAAAATTTAACTGATATATCACAGTGGTTTTCAATAAATATATACATGTATGTATATTTTTGATTTTTTTTCTTTTCACCATTTGGATTATTAATTGGTCTGAGAAATGTATTATTGACGTTAACAAGGATATGAATTAAAAAATAACAAATAAATTAAAAAAAAAAAAAAAAAAATTACTAAAATCCATCATACGCCTATATCAAAAATAGATCATTTTTTACAATACTCAAAAATCTTTTAATCGTTGCGTTGATAAAAATTCTTCAAATATATAGATTTTCTTCTTTGTTTAAAAATTTTTTTTAAAATAAGATAACTCGTTAGAGATTCAAAACATAAATACACTTACTACATTTTTTTTCATAGCATTGCGAAATTGTCATCCCTCGATTTTTCTTTTATTCACGAAATTCAATAACACTTATGAATCTCTGATGCATTTATTCATAATCAAACCGAACTTTATACTTTACTTTACTCGACTTTATATTGCTTCATTTAACAATAAGTCATAAAGTGAATTACTATAAATTCGAGATTCCGTTACTTTTTTTCATTCAATAGTTGTATGTTTTTTTTTCCTTTTTTTTTTTTAAGTAGTAAATTTCTGTAAAATAAATAATAACTATATATGAGACAATAAATAATGTAGATAGTTAGAATATATTCTGTGATAATTTATTCCATCGACCATTTGATACACCAAAAGGTATTTCAGCACAAACTTGCATAGACTGGAGTTATTGCTATAGGTATGTATAATAATAGTAATAGTAATAGTAATATTAATAATAATAATAATAATAATAATAATAATAGTCAAGCTAAGTAGAGTAAATGTATAATGATAATAATAATAATAATTAACAAATAAAAATAATAGCAGTATTATCTATCAGTAAGATGTAGAAAAAAAAAAAAAGAAGGAAAAAAGAAAAAGAAAAAGTAGAAACAAACAGGAAAAAAACATTAGCGTTTTTAAATAACCAAAATAATGGTGTCACTTTATCATCTCCAGACCATTAACTAATTTCTATATATAGGCTTAATCTAATTCTATACAATTATACAGCCACCCGTAAATATAATAATTTATAACGGGTGTGTTTCATCACAATGTTTCATTAAGCATTTTATCGCTCAGATATAATAATAAATAATTAGAATTTTAATAACCGGGCATATGTTTTAGTTGATGGTCTGTCTTTTCTTTTCTTTTTATTTATTTTATTTTATTTTTTTTTTGCAATTATTATTGATAATTTGGTATAGAATTGTATATATAGTCAACCCATCCTGAATCTAATCGGCAATATTAATTCGATATCTAAATATCGTAATATAATAATGAAGTACGGACATGTATATTTGTGTCTACACAGCTCTTCGAAAGAGAGGGATAATTTATATCTTATTTATATGTATGTATTTGCTGATTATAGGCAAAATTGTTGTACGGAAATAAAAAAAATTAAAAAAAAAAAAAAAAAAAATCATAAAAAGTATAAATGTTGACGAAAATAATTTGTATTATACAATTTATTAAACGAGCCTTATGCGTCTTCTCGGTGCACGTGCACGTGTCTGGCTATCTTTATATTTACGTAATAAATAATAAATCGTAAAGCTGTCCTGTATAATTTATAAATTAAAACCGAGTTCAAAACCACGCTATTATCTACACAGATAAACGGTTCAAGACTCGGACATAATAAACATTGAACGGAAATGGAAAAGAAAAAACCAAATAGAAAAGCGAATAAAATTCTGCTGAACAATCAATGAGAGTCGATTCCAAGACGAATTCACTCAGCCGCCACAACTGAGAAAAATTTCATTCGCAATTAGCTGTCGTCTGACTATCGAAAATTCAATAACATAAACATTTTTCAATCATGCCGGTATTAGAAAAATATCCAATACCTAAATACCGGAGAATTTGTAAGGCGGCTTATAGTATACGTAGGCTAAAATCGCGAGGTGGATCGAAACTCGGCGGCCATTTTGTTTCGTCGAGTATACAACAATTTTGTTAATCGCTTTCTCCAATTATCTATAGTACCCTACCCAGAGAATTATAAAAGCAAAAGAAAAGAACATAAATATTTTTTGTTCAGATAAATAATTCTTTGGAATCGACTCCAAAATTTATTTGAGAAAAAAAAAAATTGCATGTGAACAATAGTACGAGAAATGGTATGTAAAAAATAAAAAAACAAAAAAAAAGGATATATAGCATTGGGCGTAAGTAATAAAGTAATAACATATTTCGTGAACGACGACGCAGTAACGAATAGCAAATTTTGTTAATATAATAATAATAATAATAATAAAAATAATAATATAATAATAATGATAATATCTATTAATAGACTAACTGCATATAGGTATGTATATTTATATTATTATTATGCACATATATAATATATTCTTATATACAAAACAGTCTTGGGTAGGAGGGTTGAAACAAAAGAGAGATGGATTAATGATAGAAATGTTCAATTTTACGCGCCGCGTCTATGTAGGCAGACCCAAACCGTTTACTCCCTGAGTAGTTGTAGTCATAATAGTAGCGTGGCCATTGGATATGATATTTCCATTATGATTAGAGTTAGGCTTAGGACTGGCATCCATAAATCCTCGCGAAGTTTGAATCTTCTCCTCGTCGTCGGAGTTGTATCCGTTAATTTTCTGTTCCTTAAAACCAATCTGTTCTCTTCTTATCAATATTTGAGAATTTCCCGACGCCACTAGCCCCGTTTGTACCGGACTATTTCCCGAACAGCTGCAAGAGCTAGTGTTACTTGTGCTATCGCTATCGCTTTCGCTGTCTACGCTAGAGGCTACACTACCTCTTCTCTGTCCTTTGAGCGCGTCATTTTCCCGCCTCAGTTGTTCGTTCTGTTGCATTAAATCGTCGATTCTTTGCTGACATATTTTCAACTTCTTGGCAATCTCGATTTCCGTTCCTGCCGCTGCAGCAGCAGCTGCAACAGCGCTACTATTGTATTTATTATCATTTGTTGTATCCCGCTCTTCCATTTGGTGAAAATTTTTCCCCCTCAATCGCTTTGTCAAAAGATCAACTTTGCTCTCTAACTGTATATATTCCTGGATTAATTCGGACTTAGTTAAACCGCCCAGTCGTTCGGCGTGCAGGTCTTCGTAAGCTGTAGAAAACTCCTTGGTAAGAAACTCTTCCTCGTCCTCGGGCGAAGAGTAGAAATAATCGTCCTCGGAGTCTATGCTAAAACTTGAATCTCTAGTACGCGGAGGAGCCGGGGGTTTTTGAAATATTGGTACCGCTTCACCGGCAGCCGCTGTGCCTGCCAGTTTTTGCTCTAGGTCAGGAAGGTCGCTGTGATCTTCCATCAAAAATTGCGTCGTATTGTAAGGGGCAGGCGGTTGCCGACCGGTCTTAGTTACTCTAGTCGAAATACCCCGCGATTTAATTAACCTCCCCTCGTATGCTATTTGCTGTTTTGAATAGGGCTTGAGCTTCCTATGCTTAGGTTTACCTCTCCGTGTTTTTCGCTTCTTAGCTGCGGTATCGATCCCGTCTTCCACCGGGCCGCCTTCATGTTCGTGGTCTCCGCTCCCGCTCCCGCTTTCGAATTTATTTAAATTGTTACCATTTTCGCCACAAGATGGCGAGACCTGCGCCTTAGCCCCGAGCGTCGTCGGGTCAACCTGAACCGATTTAACGCCATTTACGTCACGCAGACCACCACCGTCCGCACCACCCAACGTTTTGTCAACCGTTATATCGGCTTGATTATCGTCCATGTTTGTTATGTTTAATAATATTTGTCTATTTGTAACGGCACGCGCACTCATCACCGTTCAAATGACACCTTTACCCCACTAAAACCTTCCACCAACTGGACACAAGCTCTACGCTCGTACTATAAACAGCGACTGAATCGCCATTTTTAATTCAACCGTGCGATAGGACGACGCGGCGTGCTTCAGGTTACGTGGTGGGGGGGGATGCTTTCAGAGTTTACCCATTTTCCCGCACCTTTAGTGGCGCCATCCCCACTACAAAATCCCTTTACCAAAATCCCTGTTATCACTTCATTTTGCAACAGTTTCATACAAACGACTATTATTCGGTTGTGAGGATCGATTGGAATACATCAAGCTATATAATATCCAGATTCAATGCTACACTGCCATCGTTGCGACATAAAGAAGCTCAGAAATTATAGAAACTAAACTACATAGTCCCTTCTCCTTATCAGATATAAGGATTATGATTTTCATTTCGCAACGAATAATCGTTTGTATCCCAATTCGTTATTCATCCCACACCTCGCATAATGCGGGATCCCCCCTCTGACCCCCATCTCTCGTTAAATTCTCTCGATTCAAGGTCGACGGTTGGAAGTCGCGGCGCAAATACTCGAAGGGCTCGGAGCCTGGAAGTGAGTTCGAAACGTGCGAATGATAAAACGAACGTACGTAAAACGTTCGCTCGCGCGGACCAGCTTGGTAACAGTAAAGCAGCTGTAAGCCTCCTCGACTTCGTCCATTACTCGCGCTGCCCTATACCTATATCGTACGATTACATTACCGCATGGTAACAGCACGATATCTTTCTCTGTCTCTCTCTCTCTCTGCAGTTTGTAGTATAGTTACACGATCGATGTTGCTTTTAATTCGTGAAAATAAATATACATGTATTTATGTTCTTTAACTGTTTGAACAGTTAACATTATGTTTGTATAACTTATTCTCCGATAAATAAAGTTATGTGCATGGTATACAGAAATGGGTATTAGTTATGCTTCACTGCAGCAAACATTAATTACTTTAAGATTCTATGTATTTGTACATCTATAGATTATATAGTACCTACTAGCGTATAGGGAACACGCGACGAGGATCCCAGAGTGCTAAATGTAGCGACGTCGCTCGCGTTATCTTGGTCGACACGGCGTTCGGATAATACAAATGGAATTGGAATAAATTTGCGTAGAGAATTTTCCATCGCTTTGATGCGATATACTGCGCCTCCGTGGAGGCGTGTGTATACATATCTACAGGATTATGTATTCGCCCGCACCATTACCAATCTACCGACCAAATCCTTTCGCGCTTTTATTAATATAACACAGAACTCTGACGAAAAATTGTACGGAGCGATGTCGCAGATTCTTTCCTCCCTTAGTTTCTCCCGAAATAATCTACGACCAGTACTATACCCCGTTCATTCTATACTGCATGCAGCTGCTGATGGTGTAATATTTTATTTCGAAATTCGATGCTGCAGAAGAGGATATGGCTGATTGTTCATAGTTTTAGTGGGCAACTATTAAATTGAATAATCTTTTAATGAGAAAGGTTGAGGATACTTTCTGGAAATATATCCCTCCCCAGTCCCCGCGATGTTTCACCTGATGTAAGACAACCGTCCGGGTCATTATTTACCGACGTATACAACGCAATACTAAATTCTTAGTATCTGCGCTGTAGGTGGAGAATCCTTTCTCTTCGGGTATATCGAAAATGTATACATGATCCGGGTTAGCCCGCGCATCCCGTGTGAAATGTTAAGTTATAGTTACGTTATTGCAGTAAGTTGAGTTATAGCGAGAAAGTTTTTCCACCCGTAGTTAAGTATTAAGGAATAAGAAAGACCCGGGTTCAGATCAGTAGAACTTAGTCTTCGCTCTGCTTCGCAACGACACTTATATAGTATATAACTATACTTAAATACGCAAGGTGTATAACATTATATCTCAAAGTGTTACAGTTGCCGCGTTGTACTTTTCACAATGCCTATAATAACTACAAAAGCTGAAGAAAGTAATACGCCGCATTTTCTACCGCGAAGTGCACGTCGCGAGATTAGCTCCGCGTACTCGTCGCCACAAACAACGAATTTCAATTTCGTCCGACTTCTACAACTACTAGTACTCGTTATATCATTAGCGGGCACGTGCTCCCTCGCACAAGATATAAACACAAATACAGGTGCGTGCGCGCCGCTACCTCGCTCAATTCATTCTTCACATATACATATACATATACATATTATAATATCGATAATAATTACTAAAATATATTAATAACAGTGTTTCGTATGAGGTGTTTCATTCGGCTTATTATTACACTCAACCTACCGCATTACATGCCCGTAAATTATTATTCTATAAAGATAATAGTGGTAGCGAGTTATACCACATACATACGCATACTCGGGCAGAAACATATAACAACGGCTACCACGCTGATACTTGTTTAATGTAGCTACATCTGCGAGCGAGCGTGGAGCAGGGAAGGCATACTGTTAACTGCAGCCACACTAACTTTAATCGTGATGTATGCTAACTAAGTACACATATACCGTGCGCCCTGTGGCATCAGCTATAACAGATATACACATACACTCATACATATGTCCGACGAGTTTAGCCGCGTAAGTTTCTCACAGTTTAGTGTGCTATAGGTGCGTGGAGTGTCCGTATAGGTATATCCTTCCCCTCGCTCGTGTAGCGGCCGCTGTTTTACCGTCCGAGAGACCCTATACGAGGGAATATCTTGTTTTAGGCCAACCTCGCGACTGCGTAGAAATACAGTATTTAAAGTTAATGCTGTAATTCTTTTTTTCTTATGTAGATATAATGCGTGTAATAAAACGTGTTTTCATTACTGTATGATTTCCTTACACTTATGGATACATCGCAATAATATGTTATTTAAATAATTGACTTTCAGTCCGTATCGGTTGCAATACTGCGCCCACGCGAGACATTTACCAATCGGCAATGATAGTCATATACACGGAGAGAATATATGAATTAGCTAATATGCCGCGAGCGTTTCTTCTTCCATTATTTTTTACGAATTATCAATGTCTGAACTCTTCTCACTCTATTTATACACTATAATAATTATTGATATCTGGTTTATGGCTTTGATAAGGTATCGTTTGAAATACCTTGAAATAAAACTCTACGGAGACACGATTCAAAGTACATAAACCAAACATTACCTCAACTTGTATACTATTCAGCATATTCATCGCGCTTTTCTTTCCTTTTCTTTTCTTATTCCTATGTCATATGTATGCAACAGCGCTGCAGCTATAAATAAAACAATGCGGGAGAGCGCGACACTCGCTACCCATATTACATCTTTTATACTCCGAAGAAAATCTCGGGTTTATAAACTGCGTCGTTTTCTTTCACAACTGTTTTACTTATTAACTTCATTTCTCCTTTTTCCACGTTCAAGTTCCGTATGGATGTCTATAAACGTCTTCTTATTAGCTCATTCCGGTTTTTCTTTTCGTACAGTAGCGGAACGTTCGAACGTCTTGCGTCGTTTGATCATGTTAAGGAACGCGTTGCTTCTCACGTAGCCACGAACCTTCAAAAGTGTAGGTATATAAGCTCCACCTAAGGGCCTGATGTACCGCGTCGTCGAGGCCTACGTGTCTCAGCGTAGTAAACAACGGTTCCACTTCTTTGAAATAGACCACAATACGTAATATACTGCATGCGCCGGGAACTTTTGGAACGGCCGTTTTCGTAATCGTGGCTTTTCTGTAGCTGTTGCGCCACACTTTGCAAAACTCTGTATATAATAGTCATACTTATCGTTCGTACAATACAATCAGCTGAATGCCGTAGGTATACTCGGGAGTCGAGCCAAATTCATTACACGTAATGGTATCGCATTGTATTCTGGTATATACGAATTATACAGAGGATTATCTTAGTTTAACGACGTTGCGTAACGTACAGTGATAGTTTATCACTATTATTTACAATCAAAGGAAAAAATAAAAAAATAAAAATCTCACCAGGTTTAGGATTAAATAAATTATTTTCAACTTGTTGCAAGCATAGGTATGTATATGCGTACATACCTAAATTAGCATACACTACATTATGCTATGAAAAAGACTGAAGAATTCAACAGAAAAAAAAATCGGAATACATACGATGAGAAAATACTAATATATAGATATATGTACATACATGTAATTATGTATAATAATCGTATGAATCATTTCCTCGCAAGGTTTAAAGCGTATATATTTGATGCAATTTGTTGGTTCAGTTATCGCCGGAGTTGGAAAATCTGAGAAACCTACTGCAGCTGTAGGAATGGGTAAAATAAATAGGAGAAAAACTTCGAGAGAGTCGAAAGAAGTTCTCGAATACGTTTGTCCTAACTTTGAATTGACTGGTTTGAGTCTGCTCTTTGGTATACCCTGCAAAACTAATGACCAATGTGTTTTCCTCGGACCGGATCAGCGCTGCTGTAAAAAAATTTGTAGAAATGGAATTCCAGCGCCACCTAAAGAGCCACAACATCGAGGTTCGTATTTTTAAATTAAAAATATACCATTATTATTATATATTTTATTTTATTTTGGAAATAAACTTTCATATTATTTTTACTCGAACACACGCGCTCATATTTACGGGATACTAATCGAGCGACTATTTCACATTGTGATAGATTAAGATGATAACTAGTAGAGGTTTTTTCTTTCTTTCTTTCTTTCCTTCGAGGTCAAACAAACACAGTTCGTTGATATAATTATAAACGTGAAGTAGAAAATCAAAGTATAATGTATACATGTATAAAAATAAATATAATTATATGTCCACGCAGTCAATTAATTATCGATTTGTCTTGCTGCGTAGATATTTAATCTCTCTAAACCATTTTGGTTGTTATTTATTCTACCGAAGGTAATTGTTTTAATCGTTTAATCGTTATCGAAAACTGTCATAATGCATATTTCGTTAAGCAATCGATATTATTAATTAAGGCCAATATATCAGTTTAAAGTTTGTGTAATACATTTATTTGCGGATAACGTAATATCAAATTATACAATACATAATACATGTATGTATAAGATACACTGAATAACATCTGTTCGACGGTTTCGAGGTCTGCAGCGCGAAACGAAAAAAAAAAAGAAAAGAAGTGTAAAAAAAACGCTGCGTTTATGACTTCACGGATCTCCGGTAACTTTTAGTATTCCTATAGGCATAGCAATAGTAAGTTTATCAAAAGAAAGATATCGCAGAATTTATTGACATAATTAAACTGCAGCGAAATGAAATTTCTGTATAATTATTTATCTTCGTTTTTACTCACAAATTTTAGTTTTCCGAATTTGATTCGACGAGGCTGAACAAATACGGTAGTTACTACTGACCCACTGAAATCAAGCAAGCAACGCTAATACAGCTAACGCTAAGCCTTGGGGCTCGGTATAGCTGTGTAGTTATAGTTGGCTTATAACTTTGTCTCTTCGTTTTACGCGCGGCTGAAAATTATTTATAAGTATTGAAATACCGAATCCGAATTTTTAACAAGAGAAAATTCATTTGAGAGAATAATAACTGCGCTTTTATAGAAAATCACATACACGCGATGTGTATTATAATTATAGATCGTAAAGGTATAATTTCGGCACGAAGTAAAAGTATATATACGAGGGGGAAGGGAAAAAATAAGAAACATTTATAACTCTGCATTGCCGAACCGGAATCGACTCCTTATTATTATTATTATTATTATTTTTTTCGAATAGCTGGTAGTTAGATTAGACAGGTAGATAGATCATTTAAAGAAAGTTAAAAAGTATAAATAGGGTGCATGTGTGTAAAGAAAGCTTGCCAATCGCGATCGCTGCGAGTAAGATAAGTTCGGAATAAAACTTATTTTTCGAACTTTGTATAAATATGAAACAGAATGCAGAGTCGCTTCTTTATCATCTTCGTTAATTTTCTTTTTTCTCATTTTTGTCAATCTCTTGCCTCGTTTATCCGTGTGGCAAGGTTCCAAACGAAATACACATATGAATGTATATAATTGTATGCGTCGAGGGGGAATAGACGATATATTCGTCAGATAGATGCGTGTGTGTATATGTACGCATATGGTGAATGCGAGATGACTGTATTTATCTTCAGTCCCTCTTCACTCATTCAACAAGCTTTTAGTCGATTATAAAAAGTTATGGCAACTGAACTGCTCGCGTATAACAAACAGTCCTCATTCATTCGTGCATATATTTTCGTCTAAGCTGTTATAATTCGACTGTTTATCTACTCGTCGTATTATATGCTCAAATTTTAGGCTACGAGAAAAGTTTTATCCCTTTATTTGCGATGAATTTTTGAAAAATCTGTGGCAGAGATTTGAACGTTAAAAATTTAATAAAAAAACTATTCTGAAGCTGAATTTCGCGCGGATTATAAGTCGGAGGTATTATAATTTATCGTAACCACTTGTCGGTCCCTCACCACGCGCGGAGGGTGCTAGAGACAACGAAAGGAAATACGCGATTAGAATTTAGTCCAAAGTTCCGTTCGCTCTAAAAGCGCGATAAAAAGGAATCTGGAAATAGCTGGTTACCTCATTCAGCTACGCAGGAGGGCATGCAAGGGACTACGGTAGATCAGTGATCATGTAAATCGTGGAATAAATTTATTGCTCAAATCTTTTCGTTGGGAAAAAAAAAAAACAAAAAACAAAGGAAAATAAAATAAGATAGAATTGCTTATGCTATGCTAAAACGAATTGTGAATTGCGATTCGCTCTACCGGTCCGTAGGCACTTCCTGTATTTTGTACCATTATACTATATACATATATACGTCAGTCAGTCAGTCAGTCGGTCACTAACTTCGCTAGAATAACTCATAATAAACTAAGATATAAGAAACGACGATTTATCTCAAGGCCGTTTTTTCAATTATATTGAAATTGAAGTTACACGATCATTATACATACTGAGTGACGAAGACATTGCGTGTGCATAGCACAGAATTATAGTCACCCGAAAATATTGACTTCGAAGACACGAGACTCTATATTATTATTATTATTATTATTATTATTATTATTATTACTATATTTTAATATGAATTTATCGGTTTAGTTTAATGACTATTTAAGGCGCCAGGCACCTGTGTCGCAAACGGATCTTGGTAGCGATATACATACACAAATTATTCATAGCTCTACTATTTTCTATTTATATATTATATAGACGGTATCAATTTTAACGTAGATATACATATCTATAGGTATGATTATACAGCCGCTTGTGCAACTTCTCGCATATACATATACATATGTATTTACATGCACATAATATCACCGAGAACGTTGTACAGGGTGATTCAGGCTGACCCGTTCATATTTTCAGGGCAGATTCCTTGCGATGTTCTGAGACTAAATTTTCTTTACCGAAAATCCGGGAGCCCAATGGTTTACGAGCTACGAAAAATCTCGGTTGACCAATCGCCGAACTTATAGGTGACACCGGCAGCGCTGGACATGAGCGGAAGTTGCGCGCTGACGCCGTCTTATATGCGACAGCTGTACCCTCTGCGATTGGTCAATTAGAATCTTCCGTAGCTCGGAAACTATGGGTCCCTTGAATTTTCAGTAAAGGAAATTTAGGCTCAGATTTTCGCGAAGAATCTACCCTCGGAATACGGAATCACACCGTCGACTATACGTCAACTACGAGCGAATTATGCAAGCTTCAAAATTCCCGCTAAATGCTAACGATACAATAATGACGAATAGTTATGGGCTTGAATTAACATGACGAGATAGATGTCTACAGGGTGCAAATTTCAGTATATAATACGTATACAGAGAGAGACAGAGATCCTCTTCCTTCCCAAAGATTCATGCATCTCTCTAGAGTGACGATCGTCGGAATAGTTATTCTATAAACGAAAAGATGACGAAGTCTGCAGCAGCTGAATACCAGCTATGTACTGACAGGCAAAAAAAAAGGACCGTGAAAGAGAGCGAAAGCTTACTTGCGTTGACTTGCGTCGCTAGAGACTTCGTCTTCGTTGTTTCACTGACGAGAGTAGCTAGCTATATGTAATTAGCTACTGCTTGCAGGGTTTGGCAAATTGCCTATACCTACCCTTAGCTATATATCTCTAGATAACTTTGGTACAAATCCAACTGACCGCGGGCGATTTTCCAGTCCATGCATCGCGTCGATCTGCAGCAACGCGTCGTCCCGCGCGTTTTTTCTTATCGGATTAAATTAACTATCGGTTTTTCGCTGTTAGGTAATTAGAAAATGTGTTTTCTTTTTTTTTTTTTTTTTTTTTTGTAAATTTTCAGAACTAAGTAAGCAACGAGGATTTTCATGCAATATCACATACATACACGCGATTCTTAAACCGAGCGGAAAAATACTACCTACTCGGCTATTTCGATTCAGACGAGTCAAATTTAAAGTTTGAATAGCTCAACTATCTCTGCGTGAGTCTCAGCTGGTGTATAGAAATACTTAGCTAGGTACATAGTACACCTATACCTATGTATACTAGGGTTGTCCTTAGTTTGATTATTTTTGAATTTCAAATGCTCCGATGCATGCGGGAAAGTTCGAAGACTTTGAGGCAGTACTTAGAATCGAAATAGGAACCTGTCGTTTTGACTAAATTTTTTTTTTTTTTTTTTTTTGTACATATTTGGAGACGTTCTGACCCATGAAGAGAGCATTGAGATTCGAATATGACCGAATCGAAGACCACCCTGATGTATACATAGGTATATAAATCTAAATTTCTGAACAAAGTTATAAGAGTAATTAGATTTTATTTTTCGTATATTAAGAAAACCGATGTAGAATTAAATCGTAATAAATTTGAAAATCTCATAACTATTATATGCCTGCAGTTTCAGACGTTATAAAATGGAATTAGGTATTAAGTTTGAAATGATAACAGGGTACAATTATACCGAGAAATTAAATGAGTTAATTAAAAAAGATGTGCAATTATTAAGAGAACTTATACAGCTCATAATCCGGTAGTTAATTAGTAGCTTGTACCTGTGTGTATATGTATATATATATATATATATATATATATATATATATATATATATACCTACTACTGCTGCACGTTAAAACGTAATATTTTTTCATTTACGTGGGCTAGAAACACTTGTAACAATATTCTATGTTTATCTAATGATGTATGTATAGATACTATATTATTATCATAAATATATATAGTATATAAAGAAGAAGTAATAGAGAACAATTGAACGATCAGAAACATGTACATAAGTATGTATGTATAAATATACTATATGTATGTACGATGATAACATAAAGCAACGTAGCTTAAACACTGCAGCAAGAAATATCGCGTCAGTCGTTATCATCGTTACACTAGTATACCTATACCTATGCATCACGTGTATGTATATGTATGTAACGCAACATTTTTAAACCGGTCTTAAGAAGAAAAAACGAACGGGTATACCCGGTGTGTGGATAAAACTTGAAAGATATTTGAAAAATCAAATACAAAAAATAAAAAAATAAAAATTCAAACACTATTTAGAAATTGAAAATAAGGATTTTGGCCCATTTTTACTTCCGTGAGAATACTATATCTATATCGATTGATTTTTATACTTTCCAATTTGTATATACACATAAAGGTAGGTACATAACATTACGTGATAAAATTTTCGCTACTGCAGTACATATACCTATATACTTGGATTCATATATTATATTATATATAGTATGAAATTGTACAAATTGTGTATAATATACCATATTATATCGTATGTACCTGGATTTTTGTGTATTTAAATTTATGTAGTACAGTTTCGTGACAGTCGAACGGAGTCATTGATTTCAAGAACTTTCATTATCGACAAGAAACTATCGGCTTATAAAACACTTTTTAAAGTAGGTAAGTAGGTAGATATGGGTATAGGTATACCTATAAGTATAACATCAACGAAATAGTCTTCGCAGTATTGATCACTGCAGTTATAATTTTATGTATGTATGTATCTGTGAATCAGATCGTTATCATACCTTGCATATTATAAAAAATGTAATGAAAAATCAAAGAAAATAAAATAAACGGTATGATTCTAAAGCGATATTTTTTGCAACTAACTGTAAACGAAACCTCATATAGCGTGCTGCGTATGGAGTACGATTTTCTCAATAGAATTATTCAATTGCCTTTCAAATTCATTTCAAGGCGAAATAAAACTGGTTCTCTATCGATTCGCAAGATGGGTGAAATACAAAATATTTTTATGTATATATACCGTATAGCGTTATACTTTCTAACAATTGGCTACTAGAGTTGTGTATAAGGTATATATAGGTATGGACGAATGTATATCTTTACGCGCAATTTCGAACCAAAATCTAATACAGGGAGAAAAGGAGAGAAAAGAAAAGAAATGAAAAGAAAGCTTGTTCGAAATTTATTAAATTTTGTAATTTTTCTTCTTTTTTTTTTTTTATACAAAAACAAGCTTTTCGTTCGAATGTAATTAACTGTCTCTTAAATTTGTATATTAAAACGTAAAATTACACGTTGATATAATATTTTGAAAGTTTTTCACCATATTTTAGTTACATTATAACGTATAGGTAGAAAGTAGGTATATCTAGGTGTATTATATACTTCGAGATATAAATCATAAACTTTACGTTTGTAATTATTATATAACTGTACAAGGATCAGGTTATTAAAGATAATTGATTAGTTGATCAACAAGACTAAAAAAGGGTTAATAAAATTCTAGTTACGTTATATATTTTCAAATTAATTTTATTGCCGTTTATAGTATAAAATAGTAATTTAACATTTATTTATAATTTAAAATAATAGAAGTAATAATAATAATAATAATAATAATGAAAAAATTTGAAAGATATAAGTAAAAAGAGAAAAAAAGAAAGAAAAAAAAAAAAAAAAAAACAGAATTTTTCCTCCTCTTCAAATACAGTCGAGCTTTGGTATAAGTAGACGGTCCTAAAATCAACACTATTTTATTTGTAGAAGGCCCTAGCCCTCGCTCGTATACCTATACCCACGAATTCTTGTTTCGAATATTTCCTAGGTCTAGTTTAGAATGTACCTACTATTAGATGGGTTTAGTGTATATACGTGAAAGAGACTATGAAACACCGTGTTAAACAATTCCTAAGGTTTCGCCCCAGTAAAATTGACATTTATCAACGTGATATTTCTCGAGTTACAACTCTCACTGGTTTAGTGGTCAAGTATAGTTTCTTCGATTGTATAATCTCTGCAGTATAATAACACCCAGGGACGTGTCTATAACGATCGTCGTTATCCCATAGCCGGTAAATGAGAAAGAAAAAGAGAGAAAAATGTAAGAACAAAAAAAAAAAACAAAAAAAAATAATACATTTTTTCCTAAGGTGAAGAAAAAAATAATTTAACATTCTTCTTGTAAAATAACACGGTTTCCCCTCCTTATCGTATCGTATTTTATTCATATATCATCCGCAAACGGATAAACACACTATATATAGGTAGTAGGTACGTGCGAGTAAATACCTATATCAATTGTTAAAAAACACCTTTTCCCGCGCTTAGGTTATTTTTGTCATTTTACTTCTATTTTATTTCTTCTTTCACGACCCTGAAGATATATTTCTGCACTTCTACACTGCAGATTTGAGTTCCCAAGGTAGGTACTACACGCATGCATATACATATGTATGCAATGTAAATACCATCAATATTCATCTCATTTCGCAATTTTGCGTTTTACTAAAAATCGTCCCTGACCTTTGACTCGCTCAAACATGTATCCCACGATCATAAATCTATAAGAGATACGGAACGACGAGATATCGATGAAAAATGAAAAGAAAGAAGTTGAGAACGAAAGAAGAAGAAGAGAAAAACTTCAAGATTAATTATCATATAGTATTTTTCCCGATAACAATTGTATATTTATACGATAGTCTGGTATAATTCTTATAGATTTAATCCGCGTTCGATATTATACGCCGGTATACTATAATGTATTGTATTCTGCCTGCAATTACCGTACAACCATTGCAGTTGTAATTCCTTCAAGTTTAGTTTAACTCGGTAACGAAGCGCATTTAAACACGCGATTCGGGTTTGTTCATAGGAGTCAGGTGAAATAACTCTCACGTGTATATACATATGTATATACCTGTATACATTGTAGACATATATTTGTTGTTCGTTGTATTCGCTAGTTGCTACGCGAGTAAATGCATATATGTACATACACTCATGTATTATACATATTAATATACTAGGTACTTTTGCCCCGCAAGCTGCTCTAGTTACAACAAAAGCAATACCACTTTGCACTATTTATTGGCAAGATTAGCTCCCTCTCGCTCTTTCTCTCGCTGCGTACTGTATAGCCGCGAAGTATTTATCTGCGGGCTATTTTTTTCCGGCGCTTTACTTACCTCGATTCTTATAAAAAACGAGAAAACAAAAAACTAAAATAAAATAAAAAGAAACAAAAACAAGAAGCATCATATCTTCGTATTTCTATAGAGATTCCTGTAGGTTTCTGTATTTCTATAGACATTTATCGTTAGGTCTTCTCCGTTAGATTTATTTTAACGTAGGTAAGGTGAGAGAAAAAAAAAGAAGGTGAAAGCTAACGGTTTATGCATTTCCTCTGTTTGCCTGTTACAAAAGCCGTTCTAGGATTGAATCGTATGTGCCCTAAAGAACCGGTGCCTGAAGCATTACCTGTTAAGAAATGCCTTTCCGATATTGACTGCGAGGAAGAAAGACGCGTCTGCTGTCCTGACAAGGACTTAAAACTCTACTGTCGAACCGCGGCCCCTGTTTGGTCGGAACTGCCGTTTCCACGTGCTCACGAACGTAAGTGTATAATTATTATAGTCGCCATTAAACGTCTTATCGATTTATACTTGTCAATTCATCAGTGCGTAATGTCCAGTAAATTATTAACGATAATTAATAACTATTTAATTAGACACAGCATTCATTATCATATTTTCGAATCAGTACAGTACACCGTGTGATTATTTATAAAATAGTACCGAATATCTTTATTGGAAGACGATTTTCTCGCGAAATTATTATTCGTAATAAATTTAAATCCGATATTGTCGCTTTCTTCTATTCTTATTACTAGGTAAATTGAATCTCTATCTAATTCAACGAGTGGAAAGTAAAAGGCACACCAATAATGCCCGTAGATACCTACTTATACAGTACAAGGCACGTTTATATGGCTAAATCGATCTTGACCTGGTTTAAAAAAAAAAAAAAAAAAAAAAAAAACTAGATACTGGTATCATTGCCATAAAGAAATCTCGCGATCCGCGGTTTAAGGTATCTGTATGAGTGCAAAGAGACAAATAAAGAGAATCTTAGTAGATGAATTAGAAGAAAGAAAAAAACTAGAATTTCATTTTCTAAGTAGATGATTTAATCAATTACCTACTTCGATCGTTGATTATAATTTATTTTTTATCTTCACAAGCTCGTTTCCTTGCCACACAACTGTCAGCTTATTTCTTCTTCCGATTTTAGTTCTAATGTCTATGTTGGAATACATGCAGTGTCAAACGGCGCCGCCACCATTACTGGACCTATTTTCACAGCCTTGTAACAGGACAATAGAATGTCTTCCAAATTTATGCTGCCAAGAAGGACCTAGCAAATTTTGTAGACCAGCTAAAAAATCTGTACTTGCATTAGCTGCCCAAGCGACACAGGCAAGTTTATAAGAGTTATAGCTCTTCCCTTTATTTCTATTTTATCTTGTTTTCAATAAATCCTGTTTATCTTCTAATCATTGATTACAGAGGTTCGCGAGGGGTTGATAAAAAGGAGTCGAGGAATCGGTGACGGAGATATAAGAAGAAAAGACGAAGATTTATGTATACTACGCTTAGTTTTATATCAACGACCTGAAACGGTGCTCAATATTGTAAAAAAGATAATAAACAAAAAGAATAAAAGAAACAAGACAAGACGAATATAATTTTTAAGCTGATTTACTGATTCCCCATCATAAACAAAACATGTATTTAATTCATTCGTCGAAATATAATTATTCCTTGATATCATTAAATTACTTTTTTTAAATTAATGATTGTTTATTATACGAATCAGCCCAGCTATTGCGTTCGGTGTTCTAGTCCAGCTGAAAATATAACAGAAAAATATTGTTTCAACTTCAATCCGATAGGAAAGAAAGACCAAAAAAAAAAAAGAATAAATAAAAACGAAGAGCAGACATTGATTGTAAAAGTTGGACAAAAATTAAAAAAGAAATTGTCATTTCGTTCCCAAGCCAGATCGAATATGTATCTTTTATTTCTCATTCAATAATCCTATAGAAAGAAAAAAAAGAGATCTCAATAGTTTTACTTTTAGCCAACTAAACGAAGCGGATATGTGTGCGTGAAGCATTGTCGAGTTGATAATTAAATCTGATTTAATTTAGTCCATTATTATTAATGCGTAGAGATTAATTAGACGACGTGTAGACGAGAGTAAGCTTCACTAATGACTAACTAAACTGTGTCAATAACGGAATGATCAAAGTACACGAGTATAAATGACGAAAATCTATTGAATGTTCATTCAAATTACCTTCTTGAAGCCGATGTCGGCAGCGTACTCTCTGAAGCACTGTCGGCAAATATTTAGACCATATTTGCGAATTAGACCATGCTTATTGGCGCACGCTCGGCTAGAATAGAAAAATATATTCAAATAACGTTCTTTGTGAAAATATAAAAAATTACTTGGATCGAATTTAGGCAGTAAATAGACTAGAGAAAAAAATTCTTTGCGCGCCTAAAGCGAGGCAACCGAACATACAATGACATCCTTTATCACAGACCGTGTCACAAGCTTGAATACACATAACCTAAAAACTTGAGAATTGGATCTGAAATGTAGATTAAAACTATTTCCGAATTTAATTATCACATGAGATGCGATTCGGATTGAAATATCGTTAGAAACCGAAGAAAATTTTCTCCCTGAAATTGGCGAATGACGTCAGAAACAAAACATAACCTATAAATTCGTGGCAACGAGATGAAGTCAGCAAAGTTTAGACCCTGTTGATGATGTAATAAAGATATACGGATTTTAATGCTCTGTTTTGTTATAATATTTAGGCCTTATGTGTTTGGCACAATGTTAAATACGAATTGAAATTATTTTTCGATACATGTGGGATGCGCGAGTCGCGACCCGCGCCACGCTGTGACAATAACAGAGCGTGTTTGTAAAGCGCCTGGGCAATATTATGCTGAAACAATATCATAGGATGGATAAAAAATATCGGAATAACAATTGCTCACCATGATCTCGATCCCTGGCCGTATTTACGGGGGTGAGAGTACCAAATATTCTGGAAACCCATGTTGCGTTTGGAAATAACCTTAGCGGAAAAGAAGCAGCCGGAACAGGGACGCCGATAGGAAGTTGTTCACGAGCGCCATCTCAGTATTCTGATCGGAAATCAATGGTACTGTTTACAGGGTGGCAGAACTGTGAGCTCCCGAGACCCGGGAACTTTTCGAATCATCGCCACATCGAGACTCAGAACTTTTCCAAATTAATAACGATTAATTATTGTCGTAATTATGAATTAGTCTCTTCTGGGGTCTCCATCAGAGTCACAATTGTTCAATGGAACGATTAGTTATCAAGTTAGGCGTAAGATATTCATCAAGATTAGACGAATAGAGCTGAATTTAATCCTTCTTACTTGTCAGCGTGAAAGTTAGGAAATTTTCGGAGCTGGCTGCACGCAACTTAACACACATGTGTGAGCTTGTGGTGTTCGGAATCAGGCGTGGGTTTGGATTATTATTCTAAAGAGTCTGTCGTTGAAACGTGTGTAGAGTATCTACGGAGAATTACTATAGTGATTCTTTGATTCTTAATGACGAAGAGTAGAATTTTTATGAGCACAAAACAGCCACGAATAAGTTATTAGCGTTTTCTTCATCTTGTGATTGGCTATGAATCTGGTTTTCTGCGCCGTGCATTCCACGTGCGCAACTTATATGAAACGTGGCGGGGATGAGACCCATAAGATGCAACGGTACTTTTCGACGTCGCCTTGCCTCGACGTATGATTTCAACAATTCTTCAAAGCCTGAACTGAGGTGCAACGAATCTAATGACTACTAAAAAACGGGTTACATCTTCCTTGACGAAAGAGGAAACGGAAAGGCATGGCAAAAAACTGCACGAAAGAAAGGTATCCGGTTTTTAAACTCATTATGCATGTTATCACCTGCGGTATATACTCGTAACACCCTAATGAATTTCGTTTATTTTTTAGGATGAAGACCCGGTCAGTAGTACAGTTTTAAACACGAAGTTCAGAGGTATAATTAAAATACTGATCGTCGTGGTATTGGGACCGTTGATTTTGTCCGGTCTATATCAACTTCATTTATCCTATGAAAAGTTTTTGACTAAAATCGAAATCAAAGAAGTATTAGTAGCAGAAAAAAGACCGAAATATTGGGTGTATGGAAAGAATCCGGACTCTGGATACCTGAAACACGTTTACGCAGTGTTGGACAGAGTGGGTTTCCAAAGAGGAACAAACCAGTCAGACTGGGATTTACTATGGGCACACGATTACCCGTTTCGAACGCTTTACCCAAGCTTGAACAACCTTCAACCCCATCAAAAAGTGAATCACTTTCCCGGTTGCGGATACATAACGAACAAGGTTGACCTATCGACGTCGGGAAATGCGAAGCATTTGCTATCCGCTTTCAAAATTCCAGAGGATAAAAAATCTTTGTTGAAATACGTCGCTGATAACCCGGGTAAGACTTTAGTGCAAAAGTCAAACGGCCATAGAGGAATCAAGATTCTTGACATGGCAGAACTTGATATGGACTCGGAAGGGTCTTTCGTTCAAGAGTTTATAGAAAAACCGTTTTTGGTAAACGGTTTCAAGTTCGACATCGGCGTCTACACTGTCATCACTTCAGTAGATCCTCTGAGAGTTTATTTTTACAAGGGAGATATACTGTTCCGGTTTTGTCCAGTCGAGTATTACCCCTTCGATCCAAACAACGTGGACAAATACGTTGTCGGCGATGACTACTTGCCGATTTGGGAAGTCCCGTCTTTAAAAAATTATTACGTTAATTATGGTTTCTCGATGAAAGATTCATTCGACAGTTACGTAAGATCCGAGGGTAAAGATCCGCAGAAGTTATGGGACAACGTGAAGGAAGCTATACGGGAGACGATATTGAGTAAAGAATCTCTGATCAAAGACGTTCTAAAACGGTTCAAAAACAAACAGAACTTTTTCGAAATGGTCAGATTCGATTTCGCCTTAGACGAAGAGTTGAACGTTTTTATTATGGAAGCAAACATGTCTCCGAATTTATCCTCCGCCCATTATCCACCGAATCAATTACTCTACGAACAAGTTTTGTTCAACTTATTCGGACTTGTTGGCATCGGGCAAAGGGTGCAGAAAGAATCGTTGAAAAAGAGGTGTGAACGTTGTCCATTCTGACTTAACATCAGATTCAAATTCCAATTCATTTTTAACATTCTAGATGATAGAATTTTAATCTATAGACGCGCATATGCTGTTGCAGGAATCAGAAAGAAGAGGACATGGAAGTTGCGGATAAAAACCTGGTAGTATTACCAGAAATTTGCGAAAACTGTGACGATTGTTTTAGAGTAGAATGCCAGTTGTGTAAGCCGTGTTTTACGGACGAGACCAGATTGATATTGTCAGCGAGTTATCGGGAACATCAAAACTCGATGGATTTCGAAAGAATATTTCCACCGCCGATTGTAAATGTTTTTATGAAATAAGAATCGCATTTCGAATGCGGAAGGGAATGAATTTCTCTTCTCGTTAATATTTCGTTTTTTTTTTTTTTTTTTTTTATTCAAGTATTTACACTTCTACTTATTTCTTATTCTTTCAGACAAAAAAGATGATACTCAAAGATTATACCTTGAAGAATCAACTACTGGTGAGATGGTATCAAGGAAAATGTGAACTCGATCCCACGTGGTGCGGCTAATTCCGAGTTGGTAAATAATATCGAAGAGTCAAGTCTGGGAAGATCGTATTTTGAGTCATGTTACATAATCTCACGATTTACAATCAGATAATTAAATTAAGAAACATTTTCATCATTTTTTGTAATAAAAACTATTCTTCAACTGTTATTTATCCTCAATACCTGTTAACTTCTGTTGTATCTCGGAGTTTTAGTATATACACTACTGATATGGATTTCTTAAGGAATAATCAAAGTTTCAGTGATAGTTGTCTTACTGTGTAATATCAGCTCTCTGATATACAAAGTAGGACTGATAATGGTATATAAAAATCTATAAATATGATAATATTTAGTATTTACGTAGAATAAAAAACTATACGTTGAATAACGTTTATGGAATTTCTTCAAGTATTTCATGAAAAAGAAAAGAGTGTTAAAATTTGTTAAAACGATAACAAAAACAAATATTAATTAACTAACTTAATATCAGATTCGGTTTTCTTCTTTCTTCCTTTTTTAATTTTTGATAACGGGGCATTGGGATTAGTACCTTTGTAAAAATCTTTGAGTAATTGCATCGCCTCGTCTCCCCTGACGTTACCGGTAATTAATATATCCGAATCATAAGCTTTGGGGACATCAAAAACGCTGTCGCAACCACCGAACCGGTCGTTTCTACACCCGTAAATAATGCTATGTATTTTTAACTGGTGTAAAGCAGCAGCGCACATTATGCATGGCTCGACTGTGACTATGACACTAACGTTTTTAAAAAGGTTTATATGGTTCAGATCGTTCTCCCTACAATATTTAAGCACGTCGTCTATGCAGTTGAGCTCTGCATGACGAGTTGCATTCCTTGTTTCGTTAACTGTGTTACGACCAGTCGCTATTATCTCGTTTTTATAAATGAATAAACAACCCACAGGTACTTCTCCTGCTTTTAAAGCCTCCAACGCCTTCTCTAACGCTACATCCATCCACTCGGTTACATCCATGTTTTTAAATCGAAGATAGAGATTTTTCAAAGCGAGACAAGCTCCATAGAATTTTTATAAACTAGCCAGACGGACATTTATAACTTTTATAACAAAGTTATGTATTATATACATAGAAACATACTAATCGATATTGATAAATGATGAATTTTCGATTTTTAATCGTAGATTCCGATTCGTTCTAGTCTTTCGGATATTTGAAAATCGTAAAAGCGCGAGAGAAACGAATTTTTTATAAGATTGAGCGCGAAATGAATGATTCGAAAGTCAAAAAGTTGAATGAATATTCTCCCGTGAAGAGAATCCAAGTCAATTAAGGACTAGAACTGAGATTAAGTTGCGGCGTCAGTGATTTAAAGCATTGGACAGATTCTTAGATCGATATATCTATAGCGTCATGATATTGCACCTGTGATAATTATCTATCTAAAATAACTTGGCGACGATAGATTTACTTCGTAAAATATCTGAGTAAATTTAACTCCTGTAATTTTTGCGCTGCCTTCTCACTCCAGTTCTCATTACCCAGAGAACGAGGACTGGGATGTGGTATGGAAAGAATCTGTGAAATAGAAAACATCATTCATTATGTATGAAAATTGGACAGTGTTTGGCTGAGAGTGACAGTGGCTTAACTAATTTTGAGACTGTATTAGTATTTCTACCCCATGTTGATTATTTTCAAGTCCATTTTCAATTTTGCTAAACAATTGACTGCCAAGGAATGCAAGATCTTCATAGTAGTTGATCTGAATGCTTGAAATAACTGGAAATTAGTAAGTATTTGATAATTTCAACAAGTTCGAAGACTAATCGAGCCTCGGAAATCCCAAAAACCGTGAATTCGTCATCTTCTGTTCTCATATTTCGATCAGATTCAGTGAAAGTAAGAATCCCAAAATCACCTGCGTAGGGAGACCAGCGGTTTTGACTACAGTCTGAGCTCTTTTTTCAGCGAATCTTCCGACTCCGACGACGATATCAACTCTGAGAAGTTTGATAGTAGCAACCAGTGCCTCGTCGCATACGTAGTGTAAAGTCTTCTGCTCCAGACCCTGAGGAAATATAAAAAAAAAAGGAAGAAAAAATGTATATGGATGAAAAATTGATACCAATGTCAGTAACAATAAATTGGATAACGTTCCTAACAACAACAATATCAGCACGAAATTATCATTATCATCATTGCCTTCAGTTCAGCCGGCGTAATGTTCCTCCCTTTAGCGTCCATTAGAGATATTGGACAATAATTATGCAGATATGAATATCTGAAGAAATGATCTGGCGTTCCGCAAAGGTCTCTAAAAAGAGTCCAAAATCTTCTACCGCTAATCTCACTCCTAGTACAACCAAAACCAGATATTTTTCTGTCGGGTTGTTCCCTCAAGGGTTTACCAACGAAGCCTGAAAGCTTCAGCCAGTCTCTTACGACGTTTACTTCGCCGAAAGGTACCCCTGTCTGAGCCATTCCCCAAGGTCCTGGGTTCATACCAAGGAACAATATCTTCTTTATTGTTTGACAATATTTTCTAACGTATCTCGCATGAACGTCAAACGCATATTCAATCGGATTATAGACGTACTCGACGGGAAATTGGAACTGTATACAACGGAGTTTTTCGGTCAATGACCACTCGAGGGACAATAATTTTTCGGATATGTTTAATGGTAGGGGAGGGACGGCGGGGATAATGAATATACCACTTTCGTCTATCAGGTTTTTAGCGGTTTGGTTTATTATCAGATTGTCTTTTCCCTCCTCGCGATCTTCCTCCTCTATTTCTTCCTCTTCTTCGTCTTCTTCTTCATCTTCCTCTTCTTCATTCTCTTCGTCTTCTTCTAATTCTATTTCTTCACGTTCTTCGGGATTCGTTCGTTTCTTTACGGTTAAGTCGAGGGGAATATCGTCGTATTCGATTTTGGCCTTTTTAGGCGATGTCATTCTGCCTTATTATCGCTTTAAGTATTATTATTGAACCCGTTTAATCTTGAACAACTCGCTTTATGTTTTATCGCACATCTGTCGAGAGGATTTCGCGGATTCGGCCCGGCCCAAATATCTACGAATTACAGTCGCGAGGTTTATTGACATTTCGCCAGTTCGTATTGTATTTGTAAATTGAGGAACGAGGTTTTTTTGATTGTGACTGTACTACGGGTCACGTGGAAGCGATGCAGGAACCGGACGAATTCGCCATGTGTAGAAATCTCTCGCTATTCGCTGTATGTACTTCCATTCGTTTCTATTGTTTTTTTTGTTTTTTTTTCATCATAAATAACTACTTAGAACGTTTAATTCATCTTTAATCTGTTTACTCATACATCGAGAATTACATTTCCCAGTTGACCTGAATACCTCTAGGAAATGACTCGCTAACATAATTTATTTAAGTCACTAGCGAGACATCGAACGGATATATAAAAGACAAATGTCACTGACCACGTGGCGACGCATGATGATCACGCATCGTGCACGATAACGTTACTATTCAGGTTGAAAAACTGGTATAAATCGAATACCGAACTTCCGATGCGTATTAGGATTCATGATTTTTGTTTTCTTTGCTACTTACTCCGATCTTTCACTTATAATATTGTCGATTTTAATCACTGGGCTGCAGGGATCAACATCTACAGTTTACTAGGCGATCAGCTGACGACGCGAATGCGACGCCATTTTTATTTTATCGAAGCGGAACGCGGTACTTTTTGAATCTAATGCTTAAATGGAACCAAGATTTATTAGATTTCTCTACTTAATTAGGCAAAATTGTTCGCAGAAATGCATTTCGGTCGAGTTTTCAAATAGCTAAATGTTCGTTGATTATACAAGATACAAGCACTGCGGTCTAATGAATACTGCAGTAGCTTTCGCTTAATTTCAAATTGATATAATATTCTCAGTAATTTTGTCTATCGCATTTTGGTTTAAAATTTCGAAATGTCTTAGATATACAACACATTTTACTCTGGTTATTTAAATATTTTTAAATATTAGATAAGCTATATCGATACGTTGTATGATTAAGGTTTATAGCTTAGCATGAATTATCACGTCGTTTAAAAACAATTTGTTTTCTATTTACGATATGTCCGAGTTGCGAGAACGCGAGGTAACTTGAGATTAAAATATCTCGTCGACAAGTCTAGCGATACGAATATACCATATATAAGAGACCTGGTTCTCCAACGACTTATTCACTGCGCGGTTCAAACATGTATTTAAAAACGATATTCTTCGCGATTCTTTTGGCCATTGCGGTCTGCGACGTTACCGGAAAGCCCAATACTCATCGTGTAGCTCGCTCGAATAATATATTTTGTTAGTTTTCTTTTAATCATTCCTTATTCTGTTTTATTTCAATTCATATAAATGATAGGATACGTAGCGTTGTTTAAAAATGTTGTTTCTTTATTTCTAGTCGACCTGATGCAGCCTCTGAGTCCTGTAATATGCACAGGATGCCCCCAGCATTACTGCGACACCGATCCTGGAATAATTCTTGGATATTGTTGCGGATGTCGGCGAGCCCTCGGTGAGTAAATTTTTTCATCCGAATCATTGCGGCAGTGAAAAATCTTAGAACGATATCAGATATCCTTTCAATATTATGTAGGTATATAATATTGATAGCTGATCTGTCGTAAAAATCGAACGTGGATATGAATTATTGTCCAAGATTATTGTTAACTTGATTTTTTCAGCGTTCAACTGTTATACATGAAAATACATTTTTCTATCTATTTTTCAGATATTCTACCAATCAGATGTCCTACTAATGTCTTTTGTCCTGCCTCACTACGCGATGTCTGTCACGACTACGAGTACATGTTGAATTGCTGCTGCTAAAAACTTGCGTATTGATACCCAAATTAATATAATAAGGTAAAAATTATCTGAAGAGAAAAAAAAAAAGAAAAAAAATACGAGCATTGTAATATTAGATACCTACTATTGATGATGTTTCGTTTGTATATCGAGATTATTTACTTTAAATTTATACTCATAAATGTATACTCATAAACCCGTAAGGAGGTGATATTTCCAAACGTGGACGACAAAATGAAATCGACTTTTTTGAATTCATATTTCTGTTTTCATTTCTCAGTTTTATCATATCACTATAATACGTGATTTAATCGAGCGTCCCATGATAATCACGTAATCGCGAGTATAATTAAACGATACAAATAGTTCTCCACATATGCTAAAGGGCTTGGCCCAGCTAGGTGCGCCCTATGTAGTAATACATACTTATACAATAAAGAAGGACAAGTTATTCAACTGGCTATTGATATTCGCTCTATTTCCTACATGAAGATCAGTCGTCCTTCATTAATTCATTGTTATCATTATTCCTGGGCTAAATAGCAGGACTAAAGCGTGACTACGATAGATAAAGCTTATAGGCTTCTTTTACCAGTTGGATATGTTAATTCAACTGATATGCGGGCTCCGGTTAATGGATGAAACTCCTATTGTACTGCGTTCACCTGGAAGTAGGCGGATTTTTTTTTCACGACGAAACAGATAAACCGCTGTTTTGAAATCGCCTATACTTATTTAGCACTTCGTTTTTACATGCGATAGCCATGATTTGTCCTGTACATTTAATGAATGAAAACTCGAATATTTGATAAAATATTTCATTTCCTATACATTATAAATAATAAAAACGTCAAATTCTTCGATATTCTGCGTCGTAGGTGTAAAAGGACGGCGTATATTATTATAGTCCTGCGGTGCAGCATGGGATGGTTTGAAATAAAACAAGGATCTGTTCGGGATCAATACGACTATGCGTAAAAGGACCCCTTCAAGGTACGTTCTTCTATAAGTACATACACGGACAGACACATGTACATTCATACATACACACATGGAAAAGGCATGTGTAAATATATGTATGGGGAGATTTCTTTGTGCGAGGATACGTCAGCTGTTCCTTGTTGAAGAAAATGCAATATATATATATATATAATAGCTATAGTATATTCATAGAAAAACCCTGTCAAATAGGTATATGAAGCACACATAAGTGTATCAAATGAAAAGGATTATTACTTGCAAGTATAATCCCTATAAAATCTACCTCGTTCGAATTAGATATGAATAAATAACGTATTGAGTAATAATTCGGTGTATTGAAACCTCTATAAGATATCGTAACGCGTAATTTAAATAATGACGTCGTTAAAACAACGTGTCGTAGTTTTTAGGCGGTAAAAATTTGGGCATTATTTTTAAAATTTAAATAAAACCGAACAACTATCATATTATATCGCGTAGTCTACTCTATAACTAATTTCGTTAGTTAGAGATACCCTCAAAGTACCTAAAGTAGCCTTGAGTAATGCGAAAGAGACGTGCTGTAGTTTGGGCGTCGGGTTGCGGCCAACGAATCCTAGTTGTGTTAGTATACGTATGTATTAGAGGCTTTCGGAGTCTTTTCAGCCCTCGGGAACGCGGCGCAGTCCGTTGTGGTCTGCAGAAGTTTACGGTTGGCAAAGTTACGGTGCAGTTGCAGGTCTAACTTTTATTTAATGTCTGTTGACATAAGCCCGCGATTCAATACATGGGTTGATTCAAAATTTAGTGTATCGTACATTTTTCAGTAGAGATAATATTTCTTTTTTTTTTCTTCTTTTTCTTCTTCTTTGCGAACCCAAAACGTGAAGTCCTAATCACCGTTTTACATTTTATCATACATCCATCGCTGTGATTTGATACATTCGATTTATACATCGTATTTGTACGCGTTTAACAACAGTAAATGATTCGATAACCGTGTATTGAAATTGAACTGAATCACTGATCGACTGATGAATGGGAAACGATTTTTGAGGGATCAGATCACACAGTCAATCGAAACGTGAGTATCCAACCGTTTTTTAAACGATTTTATTATAACTAAATTTTTGAAATTTAATATGAATCTAATTTAACTGAAGATAAAAAGGAACGTTAGGATTGATGGATAGTGGAAGATTTCATTGTGCAGAGTATAGAGATCAATGATAGTTTTAAATTGAACACTTGACTCAGAAGTTGTAGAAAGAGATTAAGAAAAATACTAGATCGGAGTAAATATAATTGGTTCGGTATAGGTATAATGTGTGGTATAATAGAAGATGTATTGTTATTCGCCAGTTCTAATTATAAGACATAAGAAATATGATGTAATTCTTAAATTGGATAAACTGTGCGAACTCCTTTTTTCCAGTTAGAATTAATTCCTTAATTACGTGCTATCGTGTGTCTTACGCCGCTCATATTCTTGTCACTCATTGTCTCAGTTCCTGCAGACTTTATAAGTCAAGTGACAACTCACTCGGAACCCGACACAACGATCGTCTTGAAAAGTTATCGAAAGACTGACGAGAAGGTATTAATCAGAAATCAAAATTGATCCGTTTTTTGAACCCAAATAAAAATTATCAATATCCAAGAGCCGAGAACTAGTCATTACTCTTTTTCGCCGGTGGTTTCAATTGGTCTGATTCACTAATTACTGCTACAGTATAAGAAACTGGGTCGTAGATTGTTCTAGGAACGTCTGCGGCACGCGGCGATTTGCGTTCCAAATTTTTTCTTCTTCTCAAATTTGTGTTTGCATATTTGTTAACGCTTCGTACCCCAGTGATTAATAATGTCAAAATTTATTTTCACACATACAAATGTATAGTTATGTAGATATATTCCATACCAAACCTTGAAAAATTAATACCTTCTTGCTCTAGTTGCTAAACCACGGATGTGCTCCACCATACGTGCCGCTATTCTGCGAGTAATGCGATAATTGTACGTGCATTGGGATTAGATGATGATATAAAAAGCCTCGAATTATTACCGCGGCTTTTTATTCATTTATTCATTCAGTTCCTTATTCCACCTACACTCCTATGTGTATATAGTCCTCGTTATCGTAATATATATTCTTAAACTTCCGGAGCTGATATCTAAGGAGCCATAGATTAAAAATTGCTCCAAAATAACTAAACGAAATAACAAACAAATAAATTAGATCGCGAATCCAGGCGTAAAACAATTTTCTTATATATTATTAGAGAATGTCACGTTTTGATGAATGTTTTACGAAACAGTCACGTACATAGGGGAAACACAAATATACCTAAATTCGCTCAAATTAGCTATTTGTGCAGTTTATGAAAGTGCACATAGGTAGATGGATGCAATGTGTAGAATTTCATTAGCATACCTCGTTAGTATTGTTAGTTCGAAAGATTTTCCACCTTCGATATCTACTTGCAATAATTAGCCCCGATTTTTCCACGAGCGGAGAAAGTTTGTGCTAGAAAATTTTTCCCATCTACAAAACGGCGATCTTCCCTCAATAAATATAAACTATTTATTAATTAAATAAGAATCGTCAGCTGGATGCAGCCTTGTGAATAACTTTAATGCAAATAAAATCTAATCCGTTCATTTCACAGAAAATTTCTTTGAACATAAAATACGGAGTTCCTCAGAAGCTACGAGTTTTGTTCAAGGTACTTTCACCTGAAGTCAACGGTTACGGAGATATCTAAAAAAAAAAAAAAAAAAAAATAATGACTTTCCTACGCGCTCCTAAATGCATTACTCAGATAACACTTGCGGCGTATAGATATTAACATTCCGAATTCAAGTATAATTTTCGAGCACCCTGTATGATCCGTCCCTTGCAGGAATCACAAGGATGAATCACACCCTTGGAATAGAAGGTCGCCAGCGATCGATAGCTAAACTATAGGCATATACGTATCTAGAAATATTTTGATATATAGGTATACGCAATATATAGGTATATTCCTGGCTGACGTAGGTTGCAATTATTTGTGTTAACAGTTAAGGGGAATTAAATGAAAGGGTGGTTCCGCACCCCATGAAGAAGATGTCGCCGTTGAAGGGCTGCTCTTCGAGTTAGCATGATCTTGGGAAGTTTTGGGGTGTTTTTAGTGATACTGGCCAGCCTAGTGAAGGCTGTTACCGTCGTCAACCACCACCCCGAAGAAGAGTACTTTATAGACCATGAAATATCGTATAAAAAGGCGATCGAAGAAGCTAAGAAGCTCAAAATCTATCCCGGTGAGTTTTTCAATTGAGTTTTATTCGGCTTGATATAATAATTATAACGGGATCGCATCTCCAGAGAAAAAAATTATAATTCTCTTATCTATTTCTCACGAAATTCAAAGTCTAATTATATTGTCGCTGTGATAGACGAGAATTTCAAAGTAAAAAATCGATTTTCACTTAGAACTGTCTTATTTCATTTGCCGCATTTGGCTAGCGGGAATGGACGGAAAAGGTAACGAATATATAGCTCATAAGGTTGAATTCTGATAGCACGAAAATTTTCGAATGATAAAATAAAAAAGGAATGATATTTGCTGTTGTAAAAACGCGCCTTGATTGGTACACAGCGATCACTGTAGTCTGTATTTATACAATCTAATACAGGCTAATACTGAATCTCGAACCTCTTATCATGACAAACATAAAAAGATAAGCCGATGGATGATCGCGACTCTTTTGAACCGACAAAGAATCGTAAAACTAGTTCAACGAGTTTGATAAAATATCAAAAAAATCCACGTTTCATACGTTATTTGAAATAGTGTAAACAGTTCTAATCCATTTCTCTGAATTTCGTTATCTAGTAATTAACTCTGTCCTAGTTAGAACTCAGATTTTCTGGACCCATCAAGTTACACCTAGATTCGCATTTTTATTCTTTAGGTCCGATTCCAGGCTGCAAATCCTGCAGTTCAAATGAGATGATGTATTGTGCGGACGGAGGCGTAGTCAACGATCATTGCTGTTGTGATAACGGACCCGATGATGGTAAGGTTCGAGTTCTTGATTAGATTATTATCCACGATTTTGTTACTAGTCTAGACTTTGGTTTGAATCAGACATTGAAGGGATTCAAATTCAATTCGAATCCCCATTGCAGGTAATACCTTACGTAAATCGCTTTTTAGAATAACGAGGTTGACCATTTCTTATCCGCGTGAGTTCGATTGTACGCGATATAAGAAAAGCGTGACGAATCGGGTCGTAGAAAAAGTTTGATTGAAGTAAACGCTCCATCCGTGACCACGGGTGTTATAATTGACATTAAAAAAAAGTGGTTTCGCAACGATAGCAAGTAAACAATATTCTATATCAGTCCGAGAATCATATCACACGAATTCTCAGAAAAACAAGTAAAAAAACAAGAGAATTGTAATTCAAAGCGAAATTTGAAATTTCATAACAACTATAATTACACTTATAGCCTTCGGAAAATTTCGAGAAACTATTTCGCTCAGTAATAATCGTCTAAATACGACGTAGCACCGTCTTATCAACCTCCTCGGGAAGCCACAGTCGTCCTTATTCAATGACAAACCTGTTTCTATCACAGTACTCACATTCATTGAGCGGTGGGCATAATCGTGAGAAAAAAAATGTTAAACCTAGTTTCGTTTTTAGCTAAAGAAAGGAGAATGAAAAACGAATAGAGATATGCAACTATAATTAATGTTCATTCAAAGTTCTTGAATGCGTTTTGGTTTCCGACACAGAACTAAAGAGCAGCGTCTTCCTCTTTGGATTAGAGATTAGAAGGAAGGTATAGCTCGATGTTCTACTATAATGCCAGATGTCATTCGATGTTGGGTAACCAACTGCTGCCTTTATATCCATCATGCATACCTCTTATACCAAGAACTCACATTGCCAAAAGATATACGAACGCAAGTTACACACGTAGGCACACGCATTGAATCTACATGTACCCTACCTGGACGGGGAAGGAATAACTAATTAAGTTTGAGCAGTTGGCATCGGACTTTGTTCGAACATAGTAATGGGTTTAAGAAAGCGAAATAAATTCCATTTCTCCATTTAGCGATCATAAGGTTATTCGACAATTTTTAAATCAGGGTAGAATATCTTTGTTTTATACAATCTGTTGATGATTATTGACGATGGGCCGGAATCATGCTGCTTAATTAACAAACGAGATATAGAAGCGGAGAAAAATAGTATACTCCGATGTAAAGAAAATCCAACTTTTGGTGGATGAATTTTGTCGCATTTTCTTTTAACGTACTTTTCCTCTCTTCCGATATTCAAAGTTTGTTCAAATCTTTCGCTAGCACATGTTTGGGCCAGTCACCTGCCCAGGAAACTATCGTCGATCGCGATATACCCGGCTTACTCAGAGCTCTTATATACCCGGTGACTCATTTAGGAAGAAAATTAAAGCTGTTAACTAAACGGGACAAACGTCAAGCCTGTGTCTTTGTGCGGATGTGCGTGGCCCTCGATTCTTGACTTTTGACTCCTCGTCTAATTAAGTCAGTTAAAATTACACACTAAAATGATCAGTCCATCACTTTCTGTAAAACTGAAACTGAAGGCTGAAAATATATTCCCGAGTTCCAGGTTCCGGTATTCGACTTCACCATTCCAATTCGAAATCCTAAGTCGAACTGATCCATGTGCATTCGAGTCTCAAAAGAACAAAATACGAGTTCAGAGTATTCGAACGTGCTGCAGTAAAACGCCCCATACGTTTAGGTTTTGCATAAAACTGCAATAGAAATAATCTTCACACGAACTACGAAGTTAGAACTTGGAATTCTACTGTATACCTACTCATCTGAATACAACATATCCAATTCCACAAATCGCTGCCATTAACTTATAGGGATAATTGATAGTTCAATTCGTATATCGATTCGAAGAATAAATTATTTTACTTTCGTTATATACATACCTATAAGCGATCAGAATTTCGAGGTAGCGTACGTATGTAGGCATTGTGGTAAAATTTCTCGCTACAGTATCTTATCGATGTATGCATACCTACACCTCTGATTCTGGGAACACCTGTGAGACTTTATAGTGAATAATGGAAATATGTATGGGTTATAAATGTAGTCTAAAAAATTAATATTCATCACATCTATGTTTATTAATATGTTGTTTTTTTCCTTTTTTTAGAAGTATTCAGGTTCATGCCTCACGTTTGCCGGATCGGTCCAGAAGCTTGCCAAGTTCAGGCAAGTGATTGTGCCGAATATACGAGACTTCGTGAATGCTGTTGCCATGCCTATCACGCCAAGATATGCAAGTTTATTTATTTATTTATTTATTTATTTTGATGAAACGAATTGCTTTTCTAGAACAAAGACTAACTGACTTTTATTTTTCGTCATTTTCCAGGGAAAAATATCGCGAATGATTCCAGCACAACGAAAGATTTTGTATCATTTTTTTTCATAATCCTATCAGCGTTTGTAAAATTATTAATATCGTGAGAAACGTCGCGTATTATATATACTATTCCTAACTACATATAATATATATTATATACCAAATATTTTTTATCGCGCACTGCAGTACTGTAATAAATTATTTTTCCATGTTTGAATATACTATATAATATGACAAAGATGAAAACAACATATTTCGAATGTAGAACTTAAAACTGTGTATATATATATATTAGGTATATGAAAAAGAAAGGACATGAATATGTGTAAATATTTTCTGTTTATTATAATTGAAAGAGGATCCTTCGTCACAATCGTCATTATCAACGATGTTATTAAACATCGAAATTGTTCTGGCGCCATATGCCTAGTATGCTGCAACGTGAGATGGAAACTTCTTTGATAAAGAATAAAAATGATACACGCGAACCATTGTCTTCTTTTTAAACCAGGCAGGTCGTATAGCGTTGCGTCATTAAACTTACGTCGAGCTTTCCTATTCTTTCTTTTTTTTTTTCCTTTTCGTCTGGTATTTTATTTTTTATTCATGGGAATATACACAAGTGCCACATATTATGTGCGCTGAAAGTTAGCCTCAATCATGCTCGTATCATGCAAGAAAGTCGGGACCTCAAGATTGACCCGTGAAATACGCGAGAGGCTGGATAAAATAATGAAATTATGTTTTGAAAAAATGGTGTTCTCATAATTTACAATAATTATTACAGCCATTTTCATCGGTGAAAATACACCTTTCAAATATATGAAGGATATTATACTATTAGGCAATGAAAATATGGAACTATGAAATCCAATATATTTGCAAACTGAATTCGATTATGCAAATTGAAAAACTTTCTATTTACTTGACGGCCTAAACGCGCGAATGGTACAGAATTTGTTTTTCAAACTCCGGTGTGTTTCTTCAAACACTTTGATGAAATATTATGCAATTATAATTGGTGGCAAAATTTGACTAATTGTAAGAGGAGAGAAGAGAATAAAGAGAAAGGAGAAAGAAAGGAGAAAAAAATCATCGCCAGTTCTTCTCACCATCGGTGTAAAAGGCAAGAAATATTCCAACCAGTTACTCCCAGTAACGGACCATCGTCCTCGGTGAGGCTGTGATCTACATAAGATGAAGTTAAGATGTGGGGACTAGGTCCATGCGTAGGTTGAAAAAGTTGCAAACGCATTTGCTCAGTTATTCTCAATCGAATAAGACCAGACAATAATCTTCGGTAAAAAGTTTCTATCCAGTGTATGTAAGAAAAATAAAAAAAGAAAAAAGAAAACAACTAGCGATGCATAAAGGCATGTCGATTCTACTCATTTTATTCATCTACTCATCTTTCGTCGCTGACACAATTGATTGTGAGTATATATACCATTAAATCCCTGCGCCTTTTTTCAGCATAAACTATTTCAAAATAGTTTAAACGCTCCATACTTGAAACCGCTTTGGAATTCTACTCATAAAATCTGCGTACTGTTTCTAATATATGAAATTAAAAATATCCATCCGCTGGTTAAATACTAATTAAGTTTATTATGAACAACTAGTGACATAGATAATTCGAGCTTATACACATTGACGCCTGTTGCAGCGCAACCCGCGTCACAAGAAAGTAACGCCGTCGGTCTAGAGGCAGGAGATTCTGTGAATTCTACAAAGACACCTGTTGCAGGAGGCGCGCAAATTCGTCAGTCAAATTACGACGTGTTTGGCGGTAATTTTGGATCGCTGAGTAGGAGACGGTGTCCTTTGTGCGACCGTTCCGTATTTCCATATTGTGGGGATAAACTTTTTCACGATGCATGCTGCTGTACAGATCCTTACGAGTTTCCTTTGCCCTATAAATGCCAACTTGCTGATTGCGCATTTCTTCATGCTAATTCTTGCAGAGAACATAGATTGATTTCTAATTGTTGCTGCACTGACGAGTACAGATCGCTTCTTAGAGGGTTAGGAAAATCAGGTAATTAAAACAAAGATTTTTGTTGCATTTTTTTTTTTTTTTTTTCTTATTATCAATTGATCATTAGAGACGTTCACTTTTCGTGTATCATTGACTTTTAGTCATTAACGACTCTGGGGAAATTATTTGTAACTCATCGTCGATTTTCACGGACAAATATTTGGACATCGAGATTTTATCTTAATCGATTCTTCGCTTCTTTCGATAAATTTAGATTGACAAGTATAATACATGAGTGTAAAGAATGAGACAGCAATAATTAACGAGTGAAAAGAAAAAGGACGTAACAAACAAGTAGCTAAAGTTAAGTGTGCAGTACAGATCGCTCCAATTACTCTTGACACAAATATAATAATGGGGATAAGAGCGGATAAATTATAATAAGACGTAAATTCGAGCCGGTTGAACGAATTCAGTACAACAAATATCTGATAAAATAACGAGGTCAATTCCATCTTCTTTTATTCGATTCAGAATCCGCGATGCATCGATCGTTCTTCAATTTTCATCTTTATCTTTTTAAAGGACTGAGAAGACCGCGAACTATGTAATACGTTGACAAAATTTGACAAATTGTTTGTTACAGAGGCTGAAGTTCCCGCCAGAGATAAAAATTGAACGAAATCGTAGTAAAATTTATACACTCTATACTGGTCTGTAAAATAAATAAATAAATACGAGAATGGTCTGAATTCTGAGCTGTATATTATATACTTTGCTGAAATCCTAATTCTTGGAATGGGTAATATATCCGAAAAAATAACGGCTAGGAGCTGAGGAAATGGCTCACATTTTTACCTAATCTGTCTCACCCGAACCTCGAACAGACTTGTAGGTATAGGTACATATATACTTATTATCATAACAGGAATCCAGGTATATGATGGGTCCATAGTCCCTCGAAGGCTATATCTGTTCGTAACAATACTATCGGAAATCATGGTCAAGTTTTTCTGCTAATTAATGCAGTTGTATAATAATTGAATTGAATATGATTAAATACTACACTATACTATACTACGCGCCACGTGTGACCGAGATTTTATTTCATTCTTAACTCCTGTCCTGGTTTGATAAAAAGACTAAAAACTCAGGTCTGCATCCTGGGTTCGATCGCCATACTACGAAGGGGCCTTAAGGAATAATTTATGAATTAACGACTGCTCTAAGTTCTGCTCGAGTTCAATGTCAAGGTGAGGCACGTGTCTCGTTTGCTTTGAGTCCCAATATTTATTTAAGGATATGCTTGCTTGAATATCTTCCGAACGGCTTCTGTGCCACGAATTAGTTTCGCTGCAGGTGTCGCGAGGCTAGTAGTAGTTCGATGATTAGTGATTTCTATTTTCTGGTTTCCTTGGGGCCAATTCAACGTGTTTTATAATTCCAAGCCCCATCCGGGCCCAAGATAAATTCGAATCGTTGTTGCGGTTTGGATTTGCAGAATTAAGAAGAAATCCAAACGAGATACCGCGACTCTAGAAAATTATAGAAACTTGATCTCCTGCAAGCCTAGGCTCGACCTTACCTTCAGCCTCGACTTTGACCGTTTCCCATGGGCATATCGAACGCGTAAATTTTCTAGAAAATAAGAATCAGATGTCAGACAAATACACGTCTGCAGAAGAGGAAATGACATTCGAGCCCACTTTGAAGTCCAGTTGCTCCATTTCGTTCTCACTCTTGAACACGTGAATAGGGATGTGGATTCATGCATCCCCACACTCCTAAGCCTCGGCGAAAACTCAGCTATCTTTTACTGACCATCGGAATGTCGTCGGTCCTAAACCTAAGCTAATTCCAACCGGAGGGTTGTCGCCCTAAGATAGCCGACACGTGGTGCGCAGATCCTTGTACTCAACCTTGAAATTTTCTCCTTCACGATGCACTCCTCGATGTTATACCTATCACACATGTTATACAGGTATAAGCCTGTGTGTTAGGTGAAGCAATCTTCCTCGTAGGTTGAACAGCAGCATCAGATCAGGTATATGATACATACCCAAGAACAGACTGAGACGCAGCTATAAGGAGTTTTTCATTTTTCGTCGAAAGATGAAGAGCGAAGAGGAGCAGGAGTTGAATACGATATTAATATTTTTCGATGATATTCACGTGTAAAAAAAATTTCAAAATTATATTCCGTGGTTAAATTAAAATTAAATTTCATTTCATTTAAATTAAATTAAATTGGCCAAATTTCCCAATACCGATGTTTTCGTACGTCTGATTGATATTCGTGTAGCTATATAATATATAGGTGTAGTATAGGTTTACTACTACGCAACGTTTCAAGGTTTGTTTAACGGTAATAAGTTTTCGGTGTATAATTATAGTATATACTAGTATATTATGTATTATAACGATGCGCAAAAGCGCACGATGAACGTATGTGTATGTTTGTTAATTCTCTTCGCGCCAATATCCTATAAAGAAAAAAAAAAAACGAATTTGGATAAACTTGCACACCGTATATATGCGTATAGCGATATTCGAAGTTTTTGTTATTTTTCCAGTTCTCGGAAATCAGAACGAAAAACACGAACGATATACTAATCATTATTCATATCCTGTTATGTTTTTTTTCTTACTCTATACTATATCTCGTCTTCAATGACGTTTCGAAAAGATTTGCGACCGTCATACGTAGTTATAACAAAAACTGTATTTCTACACGCGTAACAGAAATATGTATCGTGATTTTTGTAACGAACCGATTAAAAAACGAACAAAAACGAAAGAGGAAAATACTGCTTCGTCGTCACCGACGTATTGGAGAGAAAAACTGTAGTAAAAAAAAAAAATTGAAAAAGCAAATTCAGATGAAACTTATATAGTATATACTATATGTGAATTTAGAGCTCATTTGAATGTAATAGATGAGTGAGTGAGTCATTTGATAACGCGAAGATTTCGTGCGTAACTTTTTTCTTTTTGGGAAAGACACGTGTACCGCTCCGCCACGTGTCGAGGACTCTGGCCCTGGGCTTATTGGGCCTTATCGCTAGTTTCTATGTATATGCATAAGCGTATGTAACGGCCAGGCAGGCCTTGACCAGGGCGGGGTGTAAACTAAAGATATAGGAAAAGAAAAAATGGTATGTACATTAGTATAGGTATATAAAGAAAGAGAGTGAGAGAAAAAGTCTCTCTAACGCATCCATGACGTATATATGTATGTATATCGCCATTAACGACTGCGGGGTCCGGCCCTATATCAAATATGTCATTTATAGGCGGGATATACACTTTCCCCCGTTGACGTCATCGCGTTTCTCATCGTCATTTTTTCCCGAAGCTTGGACACAGACCATCCGTTAGATAAATGATATACGAAGCCTTAAACGAGTGGAATTCCTACACGTGGAGCTGTATAAACCGCAGGTAAATAACCGACCGCGAGGAAGACTTCGAAGGTCTGTATAATACAATTTCTTGTTTATCGATACACGTAAGTATGTTATTTTGTTTCTCAATTTTTATAATAATTGTAAACGAGTGATCCTCTCCAAGGCCAAAAATTTATTTACTACGCTAAAAAATTCTCGGCCCACACTCGTAACTCATTTAATCTATTACCGCGTACCCTGCATATCTTACTCCTGTAGCTATTCGGCCACGCGTCACACACGATTGCGATGCGACGCGACAAAACGCCGGCGTCTATCGTATACGCAGCGTTGGGGAAGCCCCTGTTGTTTTTTTCTTCTTTTTCTTATTTCTCTTCTTCTAGACCGTTGACTCAACGTTTTTGTAGAAGTAGAAGTTAGAAGTAGCAGTATAGTAGTTTATCATTCATAAACGCATATATATATATATATATATAGCTATTTATAGGTATAGACACGAGTTTTATTGTTATTGGTTAATTTTTTTCTGAGTTTAGAACACCTTCGGACACCAAGTGCAGCTGATCTCGTCCTAAATTGTGAAGCATACTACAACAGCATACAAAAATGATTAAAGATTAGATAACGAACTAACATTTTCTGTTATAAATTCGAAATTCCAGGTATGTACAATTATTCGATTATCATGTGTGTCAAGGGTATATGTTAACGTAAATATAAACAAGCATTTTGATAAGTTAATTATTTATTGATTAATCAGTTTTTAAATTGGCTCATTCGACGTGTGTTATTTAATTTGACCATTTGATATAATAATTTCGTGGCGCTTATTCGAGTGAAAAACATTGTCCATATTTATTATTCACATAGGTTTGTTTAAAGAATATATAAACCCAACCAGCGGAATCATTGAGTAAACTAACTCGTACCACATACGCAGATTGTATAGTCTGCGCTATGCTGTTGCACCATCAACGATGCGAATGTTAATTGTTATGCTACACATGTTAGGACACACGTATTCTACTGGATTTTGTAAACAATATTCAAATTACTTATTCGACCAGACGACCGCTGCGTAGAGAAAAACTATTCAATAGTAAAATAAAAAAACATAATAATTATTTGAATTACATTTTTTAAATATTTTTTTTTTCGTTGCTTGTGAAGTTAAGATTAATCGTCAAAGATCACGGATATCAGACGACTCCGTAGGGAAAAGAAAGTCCAGGTGACTGTTTATTTTCGAGTAGGAACAAAAGAACTCTGTAGAATATATCCTGAAAGTTTTAATTATAATGTGTATTTCTGGATTCGTATAAAAATAAAAAAAAATAAAAAAAGACGTAAACTATGAACTTTCGAACTTATATCATAGAGGCAACCTAGTCTTTGCACTTTTGTTACTGCAAAGTTTACAAGGCCTTAAGCGATATGGTTCAACAACCTTTCCCTGTGTGTATAGGTATGAGCGGACGTGGCTCGGTCTTGGACGGTCGTGGACCCGACATACCTATACCTACCTAGTATAGTATATTGTAAGCGACAAGAGTTACCATGCCTAATTTGCAATTACTCTAGTCTTTGAATTGCGGACTTATATTATTATTCTTAGTTACAAGCCCCATCGGATATCAAGAGTATACCTATATTCCAGCATGGAACTAAACAGCTTAATAAATATGCAACTTTATTATCATACTTATTATTATACGCTGCAGATTTTAGTCATGATATGAATATTTGAGTCGAAGAAAACGTTCGCCCCTATAAAAAAACAAAATTTTCAAATAAATAAAAATAAAAAAATGTTATTTACGTCGAAGACGTTGTGAAATATTGTTTT
Organism: Tenthredo scrophulariae; assembly: GCA_963978835.1. Lineage (NCBI taxonomy): Eukaryota > Metazoa > Arthropoda > Insecta > Hymenoptera > Tenthredinidae > Tenthredo > Tenthredo scrophulariae. Next base: position 486,143 of record OZ022229.1, read on the forward strand.
CATTCAAATTTATTGTGTTCTTTAAATATCTGAGGCTATCTCCGAGGTTCTATAGTCGATTTTTATCAATTTCATTTGAAATATAAAATCGGTGATTGCATGAGGTATAGAAGTGAAAATAAATTGAAAAACAACAAAATTGCGCAACATTAATTTCCCAATATCGATGTTTTCGGCCATCCGCACGCGCGCAGACGCATATATACGTCAGCAAAACTTTCATCAAACGCATATTATAGAGATGCTAATAATATGTGTAACAGCTGATTTGAAACTCAATTGCAGAGAGCAGAAAGAAAAAAGAAAATAAAATAAAATGCAAAAGCACGGAACGGATTTGTACGAAATTTGATTATAGAAGGAGAAAACAGATCGAAGTGTTTGAAGACATTGAAAATCAAGTTCCAGTCTGAACCTTATACATATATCTGTGTATTGTTTCCTGCAGCATAATACTTATTCCATACTGCAGCCAGCAATAGACGCGTCTATATAGAAAAGTAAGCAAATGATTGAAACGCAGCTGTTCAAAATAGTCAAGAATTACCCTAACAATGAGAAAAAAGGATCTCTGCAGACATCTCGATGTATGACAGTAGGTACAAAAGAATCGTAGGATAATATCCGCATAGGTTTTTCTCTACGTCGTAACTATAGTAAGACAAATAATTGCACACGTATCCTTGCTGCATAATTTTCTCTATTTTTATTTACTATTACTTATTTCTATACAGTTTCTTAAATCTTCTGATCCACATAAATAGGTATTGTATTTTATGGTTATTTGCATCGAGGATTTGGAGCCTATAAGCTCGTCGTTTTCTGCATATAATTGATAAATGAATAGTTAAATACTGAAGTGCAAAGAAGGCGCACGTGGCGAGTGGATATAAAGTGTGTATATACACATATGTATACTATATAAGTTAGTTATATCTATACTGTGGTCGCCGGTGGGGAAATGTAGTCAGAGGCGCCTTGACTTACACGGATGTCCTCAATTTGTTCCTCCACTTTTTTTCCCCCAATCATTCGCGCACGTGGCGTTATAAGCTGCGCGTGTCGAGGAACGGAAAGATTGAAAAATAAAGGAGTGGGAGAGACGAGAGGGGAATTTTTTTTTTTTATAGATAATAGGTATGATGATATACACATATTAAGACCCACGGCAGTAAACTGCAACGATGTTCGATTACAATAACGCCAACAATAATGATTATAATTATTAAAAATATATTTTTCAACCATGATCGTCTTCGATGTATTTCGATTTACAAAGGTTCGATTGTATCCTAGATTTACACATTTTCGTTGCACGTGTGTATAGGTATATATTATGATCGCAGTACATCATCATCATCATCATCGCCTTGAACTATTTATTCTTCGTACAAAAGATAATGGAAAAAAGAAGAAGAAGAAGAAGAAGAAGAAAAGGATGAACAGATATCTCTGTATAGTATCGTTCTCGTTAATTAATTCGCGTCACTCTGCGCGGTAATAGCTGCATATTATACATGTACTGAAGTATGTGTGTATTTATAATAGAGTTAAGATGTAACGAAAGATCGAAGGACAAAGTGTGGTGCAAGATGCACAATCCCCGTGTATCACATATGCCTATATTTACCATATGTGTGAAGGAAAACGAAGAGGGGAAAAGAAGAAGAAGAAGAAAAAAAAAAAAAAAGGAACAGAAAAAGAGCGACGAAGTTCTTGTTATTCTTTCATTACAGTCATAAGATTAAATAAACTATTGAATACAATCGCGCCGCACGTGTCATACGATTGCTGTAATTACCCGCATTTATATTATATACCTATATATCTTGAACCAATTCTGCAATATTGTATTGTTTTTTCTTCTAAATTTAAAGACTCTTCGCAGAATTTTACAATTATAATATTTGTAAAAAATATTTACGATACGTCTCGTCTACGAGAATTGATTATATTTATTTATTCCATACAATCCATTTCGAGGGATGTCATTTTTTTTTATTTCCCTTTTTTGAAATGAGCTTCTAATCCTCACCAGTAATTATATACTCATCAGTTTTCGCAATTTCTCTGATCCATCGAATATATATATCTTGTTGCGCCCGAAACGGTGAATAAATAAACCGGACGTCCCTGCTCAAGAATTTACATACCCGATTTCCGCTTCGAGTATAACCGGAAATGCAAAAAGTTGACCGGAATTGAAAAAAAAAAGGACATCTATGGTTGTAACAAATGAGAAGATTGTTTTTTGCTTAAGATAGTTCAAGCAGAATAATATAATCTTTTATTTGTCGCAAACAAGTGTCGATGCAGTTTGTCTTCAAATGACGGAGTTTGAAATCTCGGCAGCCATTTTGAATTTCCATTCTTAAATACGAGGATTAATCTCGATGTTATGTGCAGCTTTACAGATTTGATATTCGGTTAAATCGAGTCGATTTCGATCCAATGCACTTCTCACTCCTTATCAAATCCTGCAAAACTTTTATCGGAGTAAATCGATGTGTAGAAGCGGTGAAAAATGTCTGTTAGGTAAAAGCTGTCGTCGAATTATGGTCGCCAATTTGAAACCAATTTGTTTATACATCGAGCATAAATGGATTGTGATAATTGCATCATATTTATTAGAGGCTGAAATGAGAATGTTGTTTCAGTTATCGAAAATATAATATTTATCCAGAATTGATTGAAATGTGTGCAGAAAGTCGATCATATATTCGAAGAAGTATAAGGTATAGAAAAAATAAGTTGTTTGGTATGCATATAACCGTCTGCAGCTATGAACCAGGAATAATTGGAAGCCCTGAGATCGAAGAAATTTTAGTTTTTCACCAAATTTGAAAAATAATTCTGCTGGTTATACATAGTTTGACGATAAAAAAAGGTGTACAAATACATATTCGTGTTCATGAATTATATAGTATCAATAAATATATACATTTTTTATGTGTGTGTGAACGAGATCAGAGAGAAGTCAGGTATGTACTACGTATATATACCTATATATTGATAGGTATGTGTATTGCGCAAGATTGAAATACACCGGAAGATTATACCGTATACACCTGCGTGGAGATAATTTAACCCGTGAGTTATTAAGATAATATGATATTTACGATCTCGCCACAAACCGCACGATCTTACCTACTTAGATATCTGTAATTCGTGTATTTCGCGGCGTCACGACCTCGGCTGTATCTAAGGTATAGGTATATAAAAAAAGAAAAAAATCAAATTCGAAATTATATCTTATGTACAGAGCTGCGGATGGCTATCGATACTCTGTTTATCATATCCTATGATATTATACCCCGCAATGTGTATAAATTTGGGCAACATATATATATAGTAGAGATTTCAATAGATAGATATAGATAGACCAACTCGCGAGTCAATGAAACACGTGTCTTACGTCTAGAGTACGCGTTAACTGAAAAGGATCATCAGGTCAAGGTCACAGTGAGCATAGACAGTCTCTCAACGTTTCCTTGATGCATATTACGAGCTTATATTATTTATTTTTTTTCTTCTTTATCTGTCACGCGATACACAATGCGTTAGAATAATACAAGTTTGCATTTATATTTGTACCTATTCCTTACTTTTAATATTTAATTCATACAATTACTCTTTACTCATTACTCATATATAAAACAGTAATACTTACCTTATTATACTTACGTAAGTCTAACTCCGAACCTCTGACCGTTTCTCATATAGGTACCATTGATGTTAGTAGCGATCGTAACGAATTGTATATCCATATGTTGTTTGCTCTCGTTCAGTTGCACCGTTTTGAGATATACATATTATATTATTATACATTTCTCGCGAAGTAATTTCAACGTGGGGAAAAAAGAAAAAAAACCGAGTGTAAAGTCATGATATATAGGTATATACATATATATATACATACATTTATATATATACAGTATATATATTTATTTATATGTGTGTGTCGTTAGTATGTACTACGTACAGTACATATGCTCGACGAAAGAGTTATACGAAGCCCAGGGTCGGTTGGCTGTCCGCTAGTAATATTATGAATACACCTATAGTATGTATATACGTGGTGTCTATTGGTGGAGGAAGTAGTAGTAGTCGGTGGTAGTATATAAGGGAGAGTCTTTAGCACTGAGTGACCACTCCTTCTTCATGCGACGAGGCGAAGTTCTCTTAAATGACAGAGGAGGAGACGCGCGTGATACCAGTGCGGCATAAAATACATAATCATATTACATGACAAAATATATATATATTAATACCATATCTTTTTTATTTTCATTTTTAATTTTTTCTATCTCTCTCTCTCTTTTTTTTTTCCATAATTTTTGCTCCTCTACATCCATTTAATCGGCACAAAGTTTGAATAAATTATAATTAAACGTGTGTTTGCGTTTGTTATACTGGATCGGGTTTTTTTTTTTTCTTCTTTTCTTCTATATATAATAATATGTTTCATAAAGTAACAACCGTTCTCTTAATCTCTTCTTTTCGAAAAAGTAAATAACAACAATTGTTCTGTTTTTTTTTTTTTTTTTCTTATGCGTATATATATGTTCAAATTCTTGTCAAAAAACTGCGCGTGTCAATTTATCCGGTGATAAGTATATAGTTATAGCCAGCTGCGATTGTAATTTCAGTTGAAGTTTAAAGTTTAATAAAAACGTAAGAATAAAAATGTAAAAAAAATTAAAGGAATAAATAAAAACGATTTGAAGCTAAATAATAAAAAATAAATTAACTATTATAAGACTGATAATTCGAAGAGTATAAATTTATGAATAATTATACAGATCGTGTGTAGTTATTAATAAGGAAAAAAAGAAAGCAATATATACTATCACCATCGGAGAGAAAATATATAAGCGATTAAAGTAGATATATATATGTATATATAAATTAGAAACGGAGTATAAAATAAATGTAATTGATTAAACTTACAAGTGTGATAGTAAACGAAGGTATAAAAGTTTTTTTTTCTTTTTAAAAGAGTAAAAAATCAAAAAAGAATAGTTTGAATTTTCGAAAATTGTGTATAAACTTTATTTAAATCAATTTTATATATATATATATAGTATATCTTGACGCGAATAATCGGCGCTAAAAATGTCAATAGTAGCCGATTTGGTGGGAGGCAGTATAACGCCGGTGACACTTTTTCTTAGCTTCGGTATCCTGGTAGTATTTCTACTAACGTTGGTACGAAGAGGAAGGTTCGTCTATGCACTACGTAACATTCCAGCTCCGGCTGCACTACCATTGATAGGAAACGCTTACCAATTGAATTGCCCTCAAGAAGGTAAGAATCAAACCGCCAAAAGAAAAAAAAAAATATATATATATATATTCATATAATGCGTAGTACGAGCTTGTGTAATGATTTATATCTGTATGTAGTATAATATATTATTAATATAAATTTGAAAAGGGATAACTAATTGCCACAATATAACGTATATAGAATTTTAATCGTACGTTACATCTGTGAAACGTTGTTATCTTCGATTAAATTAGTGAAGAAAAAAAGATAAAAAAAAAGAAAGAAAGGTGAAATTATAACAAACGTATTGGTAATGGGGGAAAAAGTGAAACGTGTACTGCGCGGGGTGCCTGTATTCACTTTTTTTCATATTACTCGTATTCATACGGATATTTCGACATAGCATAAGTCACTTTCTGCAGTCTAGATGCTCTTTTAGCAAAACGATCAGCAGCGATGAGCATGGACAAGAAGCGATACGTAATGTCTCATCTTATGCTATATATAGAATACCTTCAACATATTCACACGTTTGAGACGGCCTTGCCACCGTTTTCATCCTCATGTATAGTATATACACGCGAATGTCGATTAATTAAATGTATATTATATATATGTACTATACATAGGTATATCTTTCTATAAAATATATGAAAAAAAAAAATAAATAAATAAATAAATTCCGTGCATCGATGCGCGCGTCGCTTATATCAAAGATACTAATCGATCACTCGGGGATATTTTCACCTTCGATATAATTCATCCCGTGAATTTCTGTTCGTTTTTTTTTTTTTCTGATCCACCCGAAGAAATCGATTTTGAGAATTATGAACTTCTACAAATGGATTGAAATCGGTTTTGGAAAATATTTATAGGGAATGAAAATCTCGTTAAATATGTGTTATGGATCTTGACATATATATACACTATGTAGAGATTAAAAGCTGAAGATTGAAAAATAAAACTTATTATAGCGTTAAAAATTTCTGATCAAAATTCGTTATCAATATATACTTTTATAATAAGTGCACGATGTATATGGTATATAGTTTAATCTCTTGTTTGGTGCATATTGATATATACATAAACAACTGATGTCTTCCTGAGCCCGCTATTCGATGTATAATAAATTATATAACACCTCGTGTTCAAACGCTGCAATATATAGGTATACATTAAACTATACCGATATTAATGGTATAATAATTAATACGTAAGTGTATTTTAATTTTATATATACATATATGTGCATATATATCGCGTTAAAAAAGAAAGGTTTTGATTAGATTATCTGCTTCACGTTATGCCGAATATAATTATTATATTTCGTGCAGATTCTTCCTATGTCATTCATACAATTTTTCTCATCGATTTCATGCGACGAAGAGAGAATTCTACTTATCCCTTAAATGAGAAAAAAAGAAAACAGTCTATAGAAATATAAAAAGAAATTAATTAATCAATTATTGAATGCAAGTTCACAAGCATTTCCGATTTATACCCTTTATTTATATAATAAATAAATTTTTCAACGTTCAAAACGAACGACAACAGGCAGAATAAGGCCCCGTTTTGCCCGGCCCACACCTATGTGTGTGAAAATATAAGGATGTGGGAAGTAGGACTAACTTCGCGAATAAATTGGCTACAGCAGTCGTTTATACTTTATTACTTCATCGTCTCAACTCATTGAGTAAACCTTTCACCCCGTGACCTAAATGGCAAGTTGAATTAATTCAGGACAATTTATAGCCAATACAAATAATCCACCTTTTTATTCGACTACAGTCTGCAGCATTAAGGGACCCGGACTAGCCGACTCGACGCGTTGCACATTGCAGTGCAATCTTTTTATTTCAACACGCGAGCTCGGTGGCTCAATTCCCTTTCATTTAATTAATTGCACGTAAATTTTTCGCGTTATGTAATTTTCGTTACATATATTTCACGATTTAATAATGTTGCGTAAAGATCAAAGTTACACCCCAAAGGCAGTAGGAATTTATCGAATTCTACTGTATATAAAACAAATAACAGAAGTTGCTAATTATTTGAATATTTTTTTCCAACCATTTGCATAATTCGCGAACAGGACTTTCCACGGTTTGATAAAAAACGAGAAAAAAAACTAAAAGTAACGTAATAAAGATCATTAGGAACTTATAAAGCCATGCATACGGTAGCAATAAATCTATCAAAGATATATACACGCGGCGCCAGAATTTAATGAAGCGATAAAACCGTTTGAATCAACCGAAAAAATCTTCTCATATGTAAAAGTTTCAAATTTTTCGCATAGGAACTCTGCTTTTATTATTGAGATAATTTATTAGCGTTAATTATCGATGTACGTACGGTTTATCGGTTTTTGTTAAATCTCGAGAGTGTCGTCGACCCCATATCGTACGTCTATACGATAACGACTCTTTAAAACTGGGTTGGTTCATTTAAATTTAAATTTCTTTTTTTCAATTTAAATTTTAATTTACTATCGGGATATTTCTGGCTATTCGTATATCGGATAGACTGAACTGAGATAACGATTCTTAATGCAGTGACATTGGATGTGCGTGTTTTATGAAAACAGTGGTAATTGGACCAATTTTTTAGTCCCATAATTATACCCTATACTTATATGTATATGCTGTATCTACACCGTTACTGATCTCAATTCCACGTTAAGATCAGACCAGACAACAGACCGAGATCACTCGCAGGAAGATTTTATCGTTGACACTAATTGACGTAATGAAATGTTCGCGAGACACATAGTATGTATCTGTATCTCGCAAGGGCTTGGGACTTGGGCTATGCTATTGATTCAAACACGTTGGAGAGATTGTAGAAGGAAGAAGCTGGATAGACGTTATACCTATGCAGAAGGTGTATGCAGGGAAATTATGATTTGACACGATATTCTTTCGGAGAATTAGGATTTAGGTAGAAAGAGAAAAAATGGAATTATTGATTTCCAAGAATAAAGAACGAATGAAGGAAAGACTCGGAGACGACGAAGTAGAAGAATGCACGATTCTTTTTATTGGGCTGCGATTCAGATCATGAAATGATTTATTCAGTTTCTTTGAAAAACTATAGTAAAAAATAAAGAAGAAAGAAAGAAGCGTCTCGTCATTCATTTTTGGCAGCTTTTGTCTCCTTTCTGGGTCACGTCGACGCGACGCACGGCGTCCTTCGGAAGTGATCCTCGAGGTCACCTCACGTCGGAGGCTGTGTTGAATGCAGTACGCTGCAGTACCCCCATCGTGCACCAAAACTCATGACTATGAGATAGCCTTTCTAGCGAGGCCGTCGACATCAGGTGTCTGTAAAAACGTGTGGCATAGAATTTTCTTGCTCGTTTATTACAGTATATATTTAATAAATATACTATATGGACATACCGGTCAATGACTTCTGCACGTATATGAAGTATCCAATAGAGATAATACCATACTAGCAACTAACGTGTTATAGCTCCATTACATTTCATACAGATAAAACAAATGATAAAACACGAGCAAGTTTTGGTTTTTTTTTGAATTTTTTTTTTTTCAATTATCGTCGGGCAAAGTTATCCCAGTGTCTGAAATTCGGAAATAAAAAATGAACAATAATTTTATTTCATTGTTGATAATCGCAATTCTCCTATTTGAAAATATATGTATAGGTTTTTTAAACTGCTGTAGAAGGAGTTCACCTGTTTATCAAGGACGACCTGGTAGCTTGTGGTTTAACTTTATTCTTAATTCATTCGTCGTTATTTGTAATCGTTTTACAGAGTTCTTCTGCAAGCTGGTTTCATGGAGCAAAAAATATGGGGATATTTTTCTAGTCTGGGTTGGTATGCGACCCTTCATATGGCTCTATCGCGTCGAATCTGTTCAACCGATACTAAGCAGTACCATCCACATCGACAAAAGCCTTGAATATCAGTATCTGGGGCATTGGCTAGGCACTGGACTCATCACCAGCAATGGCAAGTAATTAAAAACGTTCGTTAAACATCGTGATATCGATCAAGTACAAAAGTAAAAAAAAAAAAAAAAACAAGAACTCTCCTCGTAAATATGAAATTTCGAATATTTGATAGTCTTCCATGGAAAAAAAAAAACGAATTTTAGATTTTCGTAGTCTTTCAAAGATAATTTCTTCCTTTTCCCGCAATAAAACTAAAAATGACTATAGAATTTCTGATAAACGAAGAAAACAAAAAATTGGAAAATAATTCGTAAAAATTTGTCGATTGAATAACTCAGTTCTTGCAGAGTTTTGAAAAATGTGGAAACTGCGTATCTTTGTTCTTGATCAATTTTATAATTTTTAAAAATTATTTTTCCCCACAAATATATTATAATACGTATGTTTTGATGTTTGAAATTGTTGTCTGTATTGATATAGTATTCATGTAAGTTCAATTGTTTTACATTTCTTAGTGTATATTGTATAGATAGTTTGTATGTCTAGGTCATCCGGTCACTGTCTATTAAACAGCTGACGATGAATCGCTGCAATGTATTTATAAATATAATATAAATCGCACGGTATACTATATTGTCCATACACGATTGAAGAGATCAACGATCGAAGCGAGAAACTAACAAGTAATAAATATACTACAGTAGGTATAATAGATCGCGGAATGAAATTCAAAGTAACGTTTACCGCGTACCGATCTATCGATTAATTAATATGAAATACCTGATTACTGATCTTCCGATATTTTAATCGTAAAAAATTGATCCTGGCTCGATATACCCAACGTGTTATCGGTATAGGTATATAGAATAACAAAATACCCCTAACTCACGTTCTCGAAAAATCGTGTATAAATTTATTCCTCAGGTATTTTGGCGCCTTTTTTCTAACTTTTTTTCTTTCTTCTTTTGCAAAGGAATTTTTGACTGATCGCCAGCTTACGTATACAGCCGAGAAATATAGAGATAGCGAGAGAGAGAGAAATAGAAAAACTAGAAAACCGTGCAGGTGTATAAATAGAAATATAATTGAAAACTCTATGTGAACTCACTGTTTGGCTCGTGCGTTTAAATTTGTTTGGTAAATCACCGCGGACTTTGTATGCAGTATTGTAGTGATCGTTTTGGCCGTTATTCAAAATATTTATGCAGCCAAATTCGCCTAGGGTGCAGCTGGCTAGTTCCGCGAACAGATATTTGGCGATTTTACGACGATTAGTATACCACATGCATACCCATACCGCATGATCGTAGCTCTTATAGTTATAATTTTGTAATAATACCTGATGTACGAAGTAATATTATTCTATTAGGGTAAACCAATGAAAAAAATAAAATAAAATAAAGATAAGAATAAAAATCCAATTTTTGGGACAATTTTTATCCTTCGATAACTGAAACTGATTATTTATTTTCTTATCGCGCAGGTATCGGCCATTAATTGGACTGAATAAAAAATGAAAAATCGAAAATTTAAATGGGAATCATACCGCGTAGGCTATAATTGCGAGTCTTGAAATGTAACTTAGAATTATAATCTGTGCTGTCCCAATTAATTGCATGTGGTACGTGTACGCCTGTGTATACGACACAGATTATAGTTTTGGTATATAGTATCTACCTATACCGAGGTCAGAAATTTTTTAGCCCGTTCTTAAATCGATGAGAGATAAGTAGTAACTCGGACACGTATTTGAGTTCGTTGAACTTATCCAGTTGGCTTAATCCCAGAAATTCACTGAGGAATTAGTTCCTGAATATTTATATTTTCTTCTCTTCTCTTCTCGTCTCTTTTTTCTTTTTTCTTTAATTTGCGTTTTAATTTTTTCTATCTAGGCGACAAATGGCACGCTAGGAGGAAGCTGCTCACTCCAAGCTTCCATAATGGAGTAATTGAGAAATATTTCGGCAGCTCTATACGGGAAGCTAACATCCTGGTATCTCGACTGAAATCTGAAATTGGTAAACCGGAATTCGACGTAATTCCTTACGCGAAATTAGCAGCCCTCGATATCATCTGCGGTAAGTGATAATGAAATTGTTTAAAATAACTCAAAAACGTTAGTCAAAGAACTTAAAATCACTAAAAACTATTTCTTTTATTTATAAAACTAAAGCTCGAAGATACAAATGCCCGAAGTCCTTGAATCAAAATTCTATCCGTTGTCCTAAGCGTATTTTCAAAATTTCTCACACTTCCTACGGTTCATTTTATTGCTAAAGCAAAATTTCTTCGTCATATGTTTCCGAGATTTGCGGGTTCTCTTCACGGACAACGAGAAGACGCTGTCGTTAGATTTCGAGGGTTTTATTAATCTCTGTTTCCTGCGATGCTGTTTTCTTCTGCTCCTGCAGTACTCCTTCTCACAACTTCTTACCACGTTCTTAGAATACCCCAATTCTCTCCAAACTCGAGTGTTAGGAAATTTCCTGTGGGTATAATTCACGTGTAAAATCGTCAGGATAAATTCTTAGCGTATCTCTTTAGTGTGACAACGTATAAACTGGCCTTTTTCTTCCATGAATCTACATCCGTTTATCAATGAGGTAATGAGAATTATCGAGAGAGAGAGAGAGAGAGAGAAAATTATTGGAATTGGAACTTATTTACAATTTTAATTCAACGTATTACGCAGTTCTGCGAACGACGATTTAAGCCATCTGACCTACATATACACCTCGTCAAATCTTATATTAATTAAGATTCGAAGTTTCTTTCGAAGATTATTAGAATAACGTCAGGGATTATTTCCCCTAATTATAATTCTGATTATATTTGAAAAATAATATATATAAGGATAATAAAATGAGCACAAGGGTCAAAGGCATGGGGTATCTCTCTCGCGATTTCGATTATTATTCGAATAACTTATACGTGATTAAATAATAACCGATTTCTTTAGTTTTATACTACAGAACTTGATCGAAAAAGTTTTAAGCTCCGACGACCGCTTCTAAGTAGTACTTCATTCAGTAATACCAAGGGGTTGGATTTATCTGTCCTGATGCAGCAGGCATACTCCGTTTCAGAAAATTCCTTTTAGTTCCTCCGCAGTTAGCCGAGTGCTTTGGCCTCGCCAAATAAGATATCCTCGAACTACAAGGCGCGTTAATAACTGCGTAAACATTTTTCTTTGGCGAACGAGGCGACCTTGTCTTTCGCGGTGTCGCAAGCTCGAGGATACGCTGCGTTGCTTTCAGAAAGATAAATAAATAAATAAATCATTCAAATTCTGCACTCAACTTTCTTTCTTTATTATTTGAAATCATTCGTGAGACTCTTACCAACAGCTCTAAGTGCACAAGGGGCTGTATACCCGGATGGCTTAGCGGGAGGATTATAGAAGGTCCTAGGTCTCGAGAGCTCGCTGATACGTTGGCTGACAAATTTTGGTAATGATATACGAGAGGAGGGATTTTTCATTTTCGAAAAATCGTTAGCGATCGCTTTTGGTTTAGCCAATCTGTTCGTTCGATCAGTTATTTCGTATAAAAGTGCCGATTTTTTCACCTGATTGTGGGCAGAAGAGAAATCAATCTCTCCGAGAGAATAAACCGTTGAAAGATTGCCACGACCTAATTTTCAAATATTTACCCCGTTTAGTTCCAGTCCTGATATCTGATCATTATTCAACTGGCGTTTTGGAACAGCCAAGATACTCGTCCTGGATAAACTTTTGCCCGATTTTCGTTGAATGATCCTTTTCGACTGATTATGATCTTGGGGCGCATTTAGAGCTTTCTGTGAAAATTTAGTTTTCACCTGTTAGTTTCTTTTTTTCTTTTTCAACACCGGGATACTTACTATTTCTTTCCCGGATTTTGCATACGTAATTTGTCTGCCTAATCCAAGATCTCGAAATCGATGATTAATTGATTCAGAAGAATCGTCAGAGCCCCATAAACGGGTTGTCGTCATGATCGTCGTCATAGTTCAAAACGTGGTTGAAATTCGTGTTTTTGTCTTTTCTTTTTATATATGTTTTTTTTTTTTCTTTTTTTGGTTTTGATTTTGCATATAAAAATGATTAGTAGTAGACCCGAGGCATTTTGTTTGTAAACAAGAGAAGAATATCGATGATCGAGGTGAAGTTAGTATGTAAAAGTTTCCGAAGAGGATATCAAGTCGCTTGACTTGAATCGAACTTTAAGATAATTAAACTCATTTTGCTTGCTTTGAAAGATTTAGAAGCCACCGGATGTAACTAACGATAAAACGAAAACAATTATTATACAAAATCATAACATGAATATACATATAAACGAAAGGACGTCTCTTCCATTTTTGCAGACACTGCCATGGGGTATAACATGAACGCTCAAACAAATTGTAAAAACGAATACGTACTTGCAGTCGACAAGTAAGTAAATCCGGAAGTTATTTTTTAATACTATTTTACTTTCGAAGAAGACCGAGACTTTATTAAAAGAGAATGTTCCTATATCCTTCAGGGTTACTTCTATAGTTCAAAAAAGATTCATCACCTTCTGGATCCATCCAGATATTCTGTTCGACAGAACCTCATGGGCGAAAGAACAGCGGGTAGCTTTAGAAGTGATTCACAATTTCACTAACAAGGTATATAACAACGACGTTCATGCATATATTTTTTGTAAAATAATATGAAACGATTTATTCATTTTTGTCATTCTTCTTCTTATTCTTCTTCTATTCATCAAGGTAATTGCAGAGAAGAAAGCACAACGGAGATTAAAACACGATGGAAATTTCAACGAGACTCCATCTAAGAGACTAGCCCTGCTTGATCTGCTTCTAGAAATGTCAGAATCTGGAGGTGGAGTACTTTCTGACGAAGACATTCGCGACGAAGTGAACACCTTCATGTTTGCCGGACACGATACAGTGGCTACCAGCGTTTCCTGGTTCCTCTATGCCCTGGGAAGAAATCCTGATTGCCAGGTATTATCAGTTTCCAATTTTTTGCGTTCAGTTATATCCCAATTTAAATTCTAATTATTTCCGAATTCACACAGAATAAAATAATGGAGGAATTCGACAGAGTTGTGGGTTCAAACGAAATCACTATGGACTCGTTGAAGAAGCTCGATTATCTTGATGCTTGTGTCAAAGAGTCTTGGCGACTCTATCCATCAGTGCCGCTAATAGCACGGCAGATTTACAGCCCGATAAACATAAGTGAGAATTTATCTAAGCGATATTGATAATGATGAATAAATTGACTATTTTACGTGATATTATCAACTTATATTCTTTCAGTGGGTAGCGAGATTCCAGCTGGTTCGACGGTCCTGGTAAACACGTATCTCCTTCACCGAGATCCCCGTCATTTTCCGCAACCCGAACTCTTTTGCCCCGAACGTTTTCTGCCGGACAGTCCAAAGCCGCAGACCTTTGCCTTCGTCCCATTTAGTGCCGGTTCCAGAAACTGTATTGGATGGAAATTTGCCATTATGGAAGTCAAGGTATTAGTTCTATCTGTCCTTAGGGCGTTCGAAGTGCGCGCTGTTCAATCCGAAGATCAACTTAGACTGATATCAGAACTCGTTTTGTTAAACAAAAACGGTGTTCGTTTGAAAATAACACCAAGAAATTAATAGTAAACCAAGAGACTATATAATTATATCATTATTATGATACATAGAACACAGAGTGCACATCGCAGTTTTTATAAATGCGTGACGATTTTTTACATTTTTATAATTATAAATAATCATTTATCTTGTAGTAACATATCAATGTGGACGATTTAACGAGCCTGTACATTGAAGGTCTGAATTATTATAAATATTACGTGTCCTTGTAAGAATAAATTGAGATTTTTTTATTTTTTTTTATTTTTATACGAAAAAGGAATGAAATTAATGAATAAACAGATGAATGTTGGAAGAATTATATTACGGCCTATTGTAAGATGTTATAATTAATTATATTGTGGACTGGAATACAATTATAAATATAATAGCAATGAAAGTTATTGATATAATAATAGAATGACTGGATATGTTGGTAGTTTGATAATATATGAGAGAGAACAGAGATGAAATGTAGTACGATAAGTTGTTGATTAATTATTGATACAATTTGATGAAAGATATTGATTTACAAAATATTGATAATAATTATATAACATGTTGTTGTTTTCACCTACCACATTACGAAAATACGTTATACTATATTCAATTTTATATTACATATAGTATACTCATTTTGAGACAGTTATTGAAGATGTTATACTCAATTCATGAGGATATTTAGTCCCTAGTCATTACGACACGTGACGAGTAATTATGGAAAAGTACGAAGAATACAAAGCCCATTGCAGTGAAGTCGATTTATCAAATATTTTCAACGAATCAAAGTATAAAATAATTCATTTAGCGTTCTAATCATATAGTTTTAATTACTTTTAATTCGTTTCGATAAAGATGTACAAGCTTTGAAAAATGAATCGACTATAATTTGTCTTAGTTTATTCAGACACTCCCACACATAAGTTGTTATATCTGTATAGCGAAATTTTGTACGAACATCTTTGTATAATAAAAATCTTTTTTTTCCGAAGTATCCGTTATTTTATTTAATTCAATCTCCCTCTTAGGTAAATGCCTTGTGTCTTTTCATTCTTCCTACTCTATGACTCTTTATTTCATATGGGTAATTCACATAGGTACGACATGCATGAAGCCACGCATATACACTAGTCCTTGTTGCCGCCAGAAATTTCAGCACACCTCCTCGGATCAGATGTTCTCCTCATACCAGGAGCGATTTTCGACTTAGAATTTTTACAACTCCGAAAATCGCTATATAGTATAACTAAATGTAAAGTAAAATAGAAGACACGTATATCCTATATCCACACATGCCTATATCCATACACTCTCCATTTTCCCGCCAAAAATTTTAGCACACCTCCTCGGGTTTAATGTTTTCCTGATACCCGGAGCATTTTTCGACTTAGAATTATTCTAACTCTTAAAAATGCTAGTATAGATAAGCTATATAGCGACTGCATGAAGCAGCGTATGCATGCTGTGTCGATACCTTACTTTTTTCTCCCACCACAAATTTCAGAACACCTCCTCGGGTTTTATGTTTTCCTGATACCAGGAGCATTTTTCGACTTAGAATTATTCTAACTCTTAAAAATGCTAGTATAGATAAGCTATATAGCGACTGCATGAAGCAGCGTATGCATGCTGTGTCGATACCCTACTTTTTTCTCCCACCACAAATTTCAGAACACCTCCTCGGGTTTCATGTTTTCCTGATACCAGGAGCATTTTTCGACTTAAAATTATACTAACTCTTGAAAATGCTAGTATAGATAAGCTATATAGCGACTGCATGAAGCAGCGTATGCATGCTGTGTCGATACCCTACTTTTTTCTCCCACCACAAATTTCAGAACACCTCCTCGGGTTTTATGTTTTCCTGATACCAGGAGCATTTTTCGACTTAAAATTATTCTAACTCTCAAAAATGCTAGTATAGATAAGCTATATAGCGACTGCATGAAGCAGCGTATGCATGCTGTGTCGATACCCTACTTTTTTCTCCCACCACAAATTTCAGAACACCTCCTCGGGTTTTATGTTTTCCTGATACCAGGAGCATTTTTCGACTTAAAATTATTCTAACTCTCAAAAATGCTAGTATAGATAAGCTATATAGCGACTGCATGAAGCAGCGTATGCATGCTGTGTCGATACCTTACTTTTTTCCCCCGCCGAAAATTTCAGAACACTTCCTCGGGTTTCATGTTTTCCTGATACCAGGAGCATTTTTCGACTTAAAATTATTCTAACTCTTAAAAATGCTAGTATAGATAAGCTATATAGCGACTGCATGAAGCAGCGTATGCATGCTGTGTCGATACCCTACTTTTTTCTCCCACCACAAATTTCAGAACACCTCCTCGGGTTTCATGTTTTCCTGATACCAGCAGCATTTTTCGACTTAAGGTCATTTTAACTCCTAAAAATGCTAGTATGGATAAGCCATATAGCGACTGCATGAAGCAGCGTTTGCATGCTGTGTCGATACCCTACTTTTTTCCCCCACCAAAAATTTCAGAACACCTCCTCGGGTCAGATGTTCTCCTGATACCAGGAGCAATTTCCGAATTAAAATTATTCTAACTCTTAAAAATGCCAGATAAGCTTTATAGCAACGTGCAATAGCAACTGATTGTTACATTCATATTTTTTTGAATAGACGGATTTATAGACGGATTTACCAAGTGCCTATTTGATATCTGAAATAAAGAATCACGGGGGGAGAGGGGCGGGGGGGAAGAAGAAAATAATGATGCAATTGATTATAGCGATATATGAGAATTTATTTCTGCAGTTCGATACAATTTGACATGTTTTTTGTAAATAAACATGCACCCATCGCAACTAAGAGAGTTTCTTCTTTGCGCCCTGAAATATACGTTAGAAATTTCGGAGTATTTCCATTAAGATGCCATATCTCGTTAACACAGCCCTCATACGAACCCTTTGACGCCACACAGGCCACTGACCCTAAGGCAAGTGTTCTTAGCCCAGCTCACTGCTCCATCAACGGGGTGCCAAATGGTATCGCCATCTCGCGGTAGAAGTGGCGAAGTACTTTTGCCGCAAACATAAGTGCGCCTAATGATATGCTACCTCACATGCCTACCATGCGTGCAAGTTGCATAAGGTAAAGGCATATAGGTGTTCACGGCAAAAATAGTTCAGGAGTGTAACCGCCAGATGGCGATACTATTTGGCACTACGTATGCACAGATAAGAGGAGTGACTCTATGCCAATTACTCGATTTACTAATTTTACCGTGAACTGGCAGGGCGGCAGTGTTTGAATCTGCGATATCGAATAATTAATACAGACATGCACGTGCTATTAAAACAGAACGGCAAATAAAATCATTATAACTATCAGATAATACAACATCACGTATTTATTTCGTCACAACATCATGAATTAATGAACCACATCATTTCGACATAATTTCATTTACTTTTTATAAACTAAAATCTTTTCTATCTCACATATCCAATTCAATCTCATTAATAAAAGAAGATTTACAGTCAGAACGGAAATCTGATTATTAATAATAACGCAATAAGCTGCATATACTTTCTCAACTATCGATAGATTTAATATTTCATGTATTGTGAGGCGATATAATTCATTGACTTACATTACTATCCTGAAAATACTTGATAGAGAGCTGTTGCGTAACAGAAGCCTCAATCTTCCAATGTAAATTATAAAAGATATGTGATCTTCGTAGATCATGGCATATCTAAGATGATCAATCCACGTTTTTATCAATTTAATTGGCGATATTGTCTATTTCATTTACTACATATAGTATAACAATCATTTACCTTGGTATTTTAACTATATTTCATCAAACGTCGATATAGCGATAAAAAAACTTTTCTCTTAATATCCGTTTAAGGCATTTTACGATTAGTGCTATTACTTGAGTAAAAATTTCATTATTACAGGCAGAACTCAGCGTTATGGATACTTGATTCTTACGAATTTAGCATATCCAGCCGATAATCATTTCATTAACAACGTCGTTAATAACTAATAATTCAAATACCTAATCCCAGTTAATTTGTTTTTTCTTTCATTTCAATCAATTTCTCGATTGTTTTAGTCACAGCAATTAGTATTGAGTAAATAGTAGCAACAGTAAAGAAGCAAAAACTTATGAACATATAATTATCTGTTAAATATTCTTAAACAACCTCAATTCCTAGGATAATAGTGCGACTTCGGTTTCAATATTCTTCCGCGCTTGTTCCTCGAACTTTTCGCGAAATTCTACAGTTGCAAATATGTTTGGAATTTGCAAAAAGTTTTGTAGCACCTGAAACACGATAACAAAATAAAAGATACCAATATTCTACAATTTTTCAACTATATATCTTACATTCTTCAAAGATTCCTTCTATGCAAATTGAATATATATATACATGCATATAACAAATAATAGATTATACCTTAAGTCTCAACGCAGTATACATCGGAGCACTGAGAAAACAGTATTCCCCTCGTACTCGTTCTGTGTATTCAGTATACTTTTCAGGCTCGGCGCCCAGCACAGCCATATCCAAGTCGAGAAGATAGTGCGCATCCTCTCCCCCAAAGGCACCCCCAATTTTGTGCGCATCTGTGCTATGAGTTGCGGCTGCTTTCAACAGGATACAAGTTGCTTCGCGCAGTTCTCCATCCTAGAAAAATTAAATGATAAAAATATTGATTTTTTCCAATGCTCGTTTTGAGGATAAAAAGGTTAAACTTACAGCTGGGATTTCGGCTTCGTCGGCAAATCTGTTGAAATGTTCGAGATTCTTGTCCTCGCAGTCCAACGCTTTCGGGTCATACTCGAAACTGTAGGGAAAAAGATAAAATCGAATGAGTTTTAAGAAAACATACAAGCTCTGAGGAATCGTCATGAAGAGAAGAGTGATTTACTTCTGAAAGAATAGAGCGAGGAGCACAGCTCTGGGATTAGTTAAATTGTCTTTTATCTCGTAGTAATGTAGTAGCTTCTCTTGAAGGTAATCCAGATTATGATAAGTACGTTTATCTTCGGCATAAGTGTCCTGCAATTTTATTAGCCAAGTGTCACAGACGTCGGTTTTCAAATCTTCTGTAGCTATTTTCCAACTTTCTTCAATCGATGCCATTTTACCACTTATAAAGCAAGTTTTAATTCGATTTTAAAGAAATCGGAGTTTGTTCCAACGCAAGACGACGTCACATACATAAGTTGTCTTTCTTTATGTTCTGCAATATATAATAGTCATCAATGAAACGAGAGTTAAGTCTATTTTAGAACATATTAATTGAAGAGAAATCTTTAAATTTCTTCTCCAAAGAGATTCTCGGCTTAAAGATCACGATTGAGTCTCACATTTAATATCCAATAATTTAATGGCTTGATGAGGTGTAAATTTACCGTTTAATATCGTAACTCAAAGCCTATTCTATTGCTATTTACATCTACAACGAGACTTGTTACAATTACGATTTCACTCTGATTTGTTAATAAACTCCTATTCTCTAATATTCAATCCCTAAAATATACAAATGAATCACGCGTCCGGCCACCCACAACTTCTACTACTACTTATTGATCGCGAGTTGGAAGCCATTACATTAGAAGATTTTCGTCCCGCGTAATAGCGCGCACCATACCATGCGTGAAATAAATAAATCAACTCACCTATATACTAAATGATGTAAAAACAATGTACCAATTATTACTGACCATGTAAAAATTGATTTAAAATAACCGGATTCTATTCACGGAATATAATGAGTCTATTCTATCTGTTCATCCATCCTAAAGACTAACAGGGATAATTTGTTGATGTGGAGGACTAAAGGCTAGATTATCTTAAAAATATTTAAAATTAAAGAAAAATAAGGCAATCCTAGATTGCGGAAAACTTAATTTAAACCAAGTATCTGTTCAATAAGATCTGATCTGACAACCTGCGATTCTTAGTAAGGTAAAAGCGAACGGAATTTATACCTCATGTAATGATTCAGATCTCAGAAGTGGCATTGAGGAAGTTTATAAGGTAGAAAACTAGAATATTTATTGATGTATCAGTGTCACATTTCCGTGCCCTATTTTGAGCAGCAAACTGAGTTAATTGGACTAAATAAATATTAGAGTTAAATCAGGCTATCGCAAAGTCGCAGAGTTGTGTTAAATAAGCAATAATGAACGAAATGCCTAAGTATTAAAATTAATCCTCTTCATTGTTCACTGCAGGGATGAGGCTCGGTGTATAAATCAAAGCTTTTTCTTGAAAAAACCAAAGAACTCGATCCATAGCATCGATATTTGTAGCTTTCATCTGAAATATCGAGAAAATTGATCAGATATGCCGTATTTCTAGATCAGAACTTTGTAGATCAATAAATGAATTGTCAATTTTCATAAGAAACCTCAACGATTATGCTTCCATTGGAAAGGGATTTGCTAAATTCTGAAGTTTATAATTTTTAGAATCTGCTATTAGTAGAAGCGACCCACAACTTCTCCACGAACCTTATTAGCCTGAATAGTCAGGCTGGGCAGACTGATTTTATCCAACAAACAAAATCCCAATTCCAAATGGGAGTTATCTAACATTTGGATTCTGATACATTCAAAGAACTTCTTGACCTGTTTCAGTTTTATCATACTAGCAACCTGCTCGTTAGGATTCAGGGTACTTGAATGTGTCGGGCAAATTCTGAAATCAGATGAATCAGAGCTCAATCAGTAAGTATAGAAATGAAATGTTTCCAATTATTACGACATTTAACAAAACGGTTAAGGAGATAGAATCAGCTAGAAAATAAGCTGAAGAAATCAATCAACTTATTCAATATCTGATTACTATTTGATAATAATTTATCGTACTTAGACCATAAAGTGAGAACACTAGCCATAGGCAATTTGACTTTGATTAGATCAGATGGCGGTAGCCCAGGAATATGATACTCGAGAATAAGTTCAAGGTTTGCAGCTTTAGACTTTCCTTTTTCAACTTTCTCGGAAGAATTAAGGATTATAGCTGATAGCCACATGAGATCTTCCTGACTAGCTGGCATAGCGGTAATCAAACAGTCAAAAGTTTGACACAAGGTGGAATGAACCGCGCGTGTGACCGTCTGCCCTCCTCGGCTCAGAAGTATTGGTAATTTTACAGTGTCTCCTTCAGCTTGGCTTCTCTCTCCCCAGGATAAGAAAATACCTCTATAAATGCACTTCACATCGTCCTCCTCATCCTTTGTCGAATGGACTAGTACCTGAAAATAAATTTTGCTTCACTTTTGGTTTACAGAATATAGAAAATCTCCGATGCAACAAATATTTGTATAAAAAATAAGAAAAGAACTTCGACATACTTCCAGCGCCGGTGGGTCTGCTGGGTGGTTTACCAGATCATCAAGAGGTGTGAATTTCGCATTGTAAGATACGTCTTCTTCCGATAAATAACACGCCACATTTTCTCTCAGCCGTTTTGCACACTGTTTTAATTTAACTTCGTCTTTACAGTCGAGTCCAAACAAGGGAGATACTGCCCAGATGTTCCAAGTTTGTTTGACTAATTCTGTGAATAAATAACGTCAATTTTTTTCTTCTGTGGATTTGATTGATCGGATAAACTGTTGCTACCCAAACATAAAATATAGATGAAAAGAATTCCGCAGAAATTACCTGACAACGCATTCGCTACGGTATCTCCGTCGTCGGAATGTTCTCCAGGTGGAATGGAGAGCCTGGATCTTATATCAAAAAAGGTTCTGTGATGACTGAGACCGGGAGTAACGGGAGTAAATATTGTCGTGTTTGTTGGTGTCGTAATTCCTCGGTGACGACTCGACATCTCGATTTTCTTGGATTGTAGATTTGTTGCGTATTATAATTTTTGATAGCCAATATATACCTACTGAGTTTACTGTCGATTGAACTCGCCGATTGATGGATTAACCTATTTTATAACCTTGAAAATACTGTAAACACAACGACTTGACACTTGTGGCGTTTGAAGCATTTGAATTTTGAACCATCTCCATAGACCATGAATTATTGAAGAGGTTGGACCTGCCACCATATAGTTAGACACAAGGAATGACTTTGTGCGCGCAACTTCCGTCAAATGGAACCGGGAATTTCTTGGTTTTGAATTTGAATTCTTGTTCGGCGAATTTCCCGCTAATATTTATCTGTCAACGAACGCTTTTAATTAACTTGTGAATTATGCTCATGATCATATAGTAATATTTCGATGTTTTCAAAGACGAGAACTTGGAAATATAGATAATCGATAGCAAATTAATCAGCGATTTTCTGATTTTCCTGGCATTCCTGTCCTCAACGCTCAGCTCAGGAAAAAATAGATTAACGAACAGATCCAGTACACGGCGTGGGTTTTCCTTCGAACATTTTACGACCTGTGTGGAGAAACTTTTTGATTAATATATTTATCACGCCTTTTGAATCATTAAATTGAACTCACCATGAGCTCGAAATTTTGGTTCAGGAATCTAGAAGGAATTAGTCTGGATTCCAAAAGCCAGTTGAGAAATAATGTCAGTATAGTATATTTGGAACAAGTGTCTTTAATTTTCATTGGTTTCAGAGAATTTTTATTAGTAGGCTGAATCTCAATGTATTTCAGCATCGTTTTGCAGTTTCAACCATCAGTGGTATCATTTTCTTCATTTCCCAGATGTTAAAGCCGGGATAATTTAGATCACGCATATTTCCATACTGGATTATTCATGGTGAACAAATTCTGAGAACCGATAACATTCCTTTGCGCACGCCCACCAAATTGTCTATCAGTAAAAACATCAAAGTCTTTGACCAGAATAGCCTTTACACTCAACAAACAATTCAGTATAGATAGGCTTCGGTCATAACTATCGATGATATTGTGTTCATCAGAATGACTGGTGTTCCATCTCAGAGATTAGCTTTTCGCATTTCATGCGTAATCATTCTGACACTTGTTTGCTGGCACTTGTTTATCTGTACTGTCTCCGACAGTAAATTAGCAGCTTTCCAGGCAAATACAAGCCTGAATTGTGCAATTCAAGCACAACCTTATGCAATTTAAGAACATACGTACATATACAGATCTATTAACTCTATATTGATTGATTACATTCAATCTGATTCTCTATTCCAGAGGTAGGTGCTAATATCTGCCCACCGACACAGACGTGAGAACTGTCCAGACATCGCAAATATAAATACAATGAAACGTTTTATCCAATTAAAATTTCTAATCGGAAACCAACAAAACATCTTCTGAACTGATAATAGTAAGATACTGCCACCACCATTGAAAATGTACATTATGTATCAATGTTAGATCAGAATGACTGGCATTAGCTTTCGGGACTTGATATTATTCGAAAATATGATCTGATATGTAAAATTAATATTTCCAATTAACTGAGTCTTGTTTATCTGTGCTAATACGGACAGATACCCTACAGACAAATTCAATGCCTTGAGGTTTCAGTCGGGCAATTATGTAAGAACATGAACAGGCACGTATCAGTTTTGTCTTGGCCAATGGCAATCAAAATTCAGAATCTGCTCAGCAGACTACGGATGCTGAGAGTATTTTTAATGCTTTTTATTCTGAAAAATACCTGAATAACATGGGAATCCTTGGCCTGTTTAAGTCTTTCATATCCTCCGAACCGTACCCTTTGACCATTTACATTTCTTCCACCTTCCAAATCATCTCCACTTTGATTTCCATATCCTAGCTGGAAAGGTCGCAGACGTGGTGTGCTATAGCAGCCAAATGTGCAAAGATTTAGCGACAAGAGGTCGCAGAGGGTAACTCGGTCTCATTATGCCTTACGTACTGATAAATTTTAGCCAGCAACATATAACTTGCAGATATTGTGTATAATGCATAATGTTCTCCGGCACCGTCAAAGTTCAGTAAGTGATGTGCTATATTTCAAGTATATACACAATTTATAGATGATTGATAAACCGATGAAAACAATTCAATATCTACAAAGATTAGAGTATAACAACACATTTTATTTTTTATATATACAATCAGCGTTCCAGTATTATATAATATTGTCTATCAGTAGATGATCCAATACATGTATACAACTATGTGGTAATCTGGATTCGATCGATGTAAAACTGACCCAATTTATGGCTGAATTAAATATGTTAATTCAATAGCAAAGAGTTTTCGACATATTCCTAAGAGTCCAAGTTCTTGGTGGTAATTTTCTTCAAGTTTAAACGAATGCCATTTAGGGGTTTCAAGAATAAAACTTTTTCGTCAACGACGTTTTCAAACGCTAGATCTAAGCCCACTTCATACTCGGACAAAATCATCGATAAACCAATCGTTGTTTGGAGCAGTCCAATCCTTTGACCTGGATAAATTGAATAAAATTAACTGTTATTATTCCATTGAACATAAGTGGACAACACATAGAGATCGGTAATAGTAGAGAGGCAACGAAAAGAAGAATCAATCAACACTTAGAAGGAAAAAAAACAAAGGTAGAGTCTGGGAGAGATTCAAAAGCAATCTCAAGACTACGGTTCCCGTCGCTCAAATCTTCTATGAGTCTTATCATATTAAAGTCTCGGAATCCATATTTGAAATGAGTATATTTTTACCAATGCAGTATCTGGGCCCTTCGCCGAAAGGCATGTACGTCATAGACGGAATGGAATTTTTTCGTTCGTTGCTGAATCTGTCTGGATCATATTTAGAGGGCTCTGGAAAGTACTTAGGGTCTGCATGTAATCCGAAAAGAGGGATGTAAATACTTGTACCCTTTTCAATGATGATATCACTGCCAGGAATCTATGAACATAATAAGTGATATTTATTGTTTTGAGTTTGAAAGTTTGCTGATATTGAGATTTGAGAAGAATTTTACAATTTATTATCAAATAAATTACCTGGTAGTCTTTCAGCGCAACTCTGTCTAGAAGGGGTGCCGGTGGGTACATGCGTAATGTTTCTGAAACCACTTGGTTGAGATATTTCATCTCTTGAAAAGCCTCCTGTGTGAGACCATACTTTTCAAACTGTTCTTTGATATCGCGATGTGCCTTCTTCTGTATTTCCGGCTGCTTAGCCAATTCCAGAAGTGTAAATGCCATTGTGATTGCGCTAGTTTCGTGTCCGGCTAAGAAGAAGAGTGCTGAATGTGCGAATAGGTAGTCTCCGCTAAATTCTGCAGGGAATTAAAAAGTTTTGTTCAACGGCATTCGTTCCATAATGAGATCGAAGAACAGTACCGATATATTATGATGCAGTATTTGATATGCTCATCATAAAAGTTGATGATAAATGTGAATTGACTCACTGAAATCTGGATGTTGTTCTCCATTTTTCAATTGTATAAGAGAATCGATGAGATCTCCTCGCTTGACTCCAGATTTTTCTCTCGTATTCATAGAAGTCCAGAAAACATCTCTGAAAAACTCTTCAGTTTCTCCCATCATTGATGTCCTCAATGTATCACTTAGTTCAGGGAAAAATAACACAACAAACAGATTCAGTAAGCCACGTAGGTTTACTTCGAATAACTTCCGACCTGTGTAAAAGAGTTTTTTGTAAATATATTTCCCATACATCTTAAATACCCAAATTCAGCTCACCGTTAATTCGAAATTCTGGTTCAGGACTCTGGAATGAATTAGTCTGAACTCCAAAGGCTAGCGAAGAAATAATATCAGTTGTGTATTTCGAACAAGTATCTCTAATATTCATGTGTTTCAGGAGATTCTCATCAGTAGGCTGAGTCTCAATGTACTCCAGCATTACTTTTGCATTTTCAATCATCAGTGGTATCATTTTATTCAATTTCCCAGATGTTAAAGCCGGCGATAATTTAGATCTCGCATATTTCCATTCCGGAACATTCATAGAAAACAAATTCTGAGTACCGACGACATCTCTCTTTGCACGTCCAGAAAATTGTCTATCGGCGAATACGTCAAAGTCTTTGATCAGAACAGCCTTTAATAACTCAGGACTCTTAATGAGCAAGCACGGCTTATGTAATACATAAAATCCAATGTATGGAGAATCTTTTGCTCGCGTGTATAATTCAGCCAATATGTTATTCGGTGAGGTTCGTAACAATATAGCATCTTTGAAATTTCCAAATATTACACTCACAGGGGGCGAAGGAACTCCACGTCTATTCCAATAACTGAGCTTATACTTTGCATATAGGTAAAATATACCGAATAAGAGAAAAAGGATAGTAACAATGTTACCCACCAAAGCTAATGTCAACACAGCCATGGTCAGGCAGATACTGACAAAGAGTACTAGAGAATTATCTAAGATCAACACACTGAGGTCATCAGTATATTGATAGCCCCAATGACTAATTATAATTCCTTGACCAACGTGACTGGTATAATTCATAACATCCCAGATTTATTATGATTTGACAATGACACCGCATTTTATAAGTAGTGATTCCAATAAGTAATAGGAACAAATTCTTATACATATAATGATTGAGAAAATAGTTTACCTATACTAATGCAAACAAATAGGATGCCCTAGAGGAAAATTCGATTGCTCAAGATCTCGTTTGGGCAATTTAAGTACATATACACAGACGCATTAGTTGTATGTATATTGGTCTACGGCATTCAGTATCATTTTCCTTTCTCGATACGTTGATAATAATAACTCAAGTAAAAGCCTCCCAAGAAGCAAACCTCAGGCAGGCATCGCTAGCTTATAGTATACATGTGCACATCTATGCCTCAGATTAATCTCTTTATAGATAAATGAAACCTTTTTTATTTTCCACTATCATGAATTGAACATCTTTCATAGTTATGTAATGTTATCTGATCCCAGTACTTGTTGACAATCAGTATGCATGACTTGTATTAAGACTCGGAGAATCTTTTAAAATCATTAAACATTATGCCAATACATAGGTGTAATTGTTATGTGTAGAAAGAGAAATAAAATAGAATTGACAATCTTAGATTCGATTAATACCAAATACAGTAAAACCTCTGGCACTGTCACCTCCGGCACCGTCGCTTAGGTATCCCCACCATGCCCCTGTAGCAGTACCGCATCTACTGACTACCGTGACGCCTTCGCGTCGCCCATGTATGTTACGAAACCTCGGGTGCTATCAGGTTAATGCTACAGCCCTGTACTTGCTTTCGATTGGTCGGGAAAAAGTAGGCCAATACACGACAGTGCCAGAGATTTTACTGTATACCTAATATACCGCAGAGTCTTCTACACATTTTTAAGAGTCCGAATGCTGAGGCGTAATTTTCTTCAAGTATAGGTGAATGTCGTTTACCGGTTGCAACAATATAGCTCTTGGGTCTATAACGTTCTCGATATTCGGATTCAAGCTCACTTCATACTCGAACAAAATCATCGATAAACCCACCGTCGTTTGCAACAGTCCAATCCTCTGGCCTGGATAATTTTAATAAGATAAATCGTTATTATTTTATTCAACATGAGTAATGAGCATAATACATGTAAATGAGATTTAAATACAAACGAAACCAGCATCCAGACAAATTCTACACTCGAGTCCTCTGTTTAGATTATTGTATTTAAAATAAGTATGATTTTACCGATACAGAATCTGGGCCCTTCGCCGAAGGGCATGTACGTCATAGGTGGGATGGACTTCTTTCGGTCCTCGCTGAATCTGTCTGGATCATATTTCAAAGGCTCTGGATAGTACTTTGGATCAGAGTGTAATCCGAATAAAGGCACAAAGATGCTGGTACCCTTTTCAATGACCACATCGCTGCCTGGAATCTATGAACACAAAGTAATATTCATTGTTTGAGTTGAAAAAGTCGCTGACATAGGAATTAGAAGAGAATTATACAATTCCAGAATTCATGATCAATCAAATTACCTGGTAGTCTCTGAGAGAGACTCTGTCTAGAATTGGTGCCGGTGGGTACATTCGTAACGTTTCGGAAATCACTTGGTTGACGTATTTCATTTCTTGAAAAGCCTGCTGTGTGATGCCATATTTTTCAAATTGCTCTTTGATATCGCGACGTGCCTTCTCTTGTATTTCCGGTTGCTTCGCCAATTCCAGAAGTGTAAATGTCATTGTGAGCGAACTAGTTTCGTGTCCGGCAAGGAAGAAGATTGCTGCATGTGCGAAGAGGTAGTCTCCGCTAAATTCTGTGTCACATGGTCAGTTTCATAATGGGATCACATGGCGTAAAAAGTTATTGAGAATAAAGATCATCAACGGCATATTATGATTCAGTATTCGATATGCTTATCATAAAAATTGACGATAAATGTGAATCGACTTACTGAAATCTGGATGCTGTTCTTCATTTTTTAATTGAATAAGAGAATCGATGAGGTCTCCTCGATTGGCTCCAGATTTTTCACGTGTATTAACAGAATTCCAGAAAACATCTCTGAAAAACTTTTCAGATTCTCTCAGCATTGATATCTTCAACATATCGCACAGCTCAGGGAAAAAGAAAACCACGAACACATCGAGTACACGACGTAGATTTGTATCAAATAACTTACGACCTGTGTCAGAGAGATGTTTTTAAATACCATTTACCGTGCTCTTCGAACATCCAAACATCAAAACTCAACTCACCATAAGCTCGAAACTCTGGTTCAGGAATCTGGAAGGAATTAGTCTGGACTCCAAAAGCTAGTGAAGAAATAATATCAGTTGTGTATTTCGAGCTAGTGTCTTTAATTTTCATCGATTTCAAGGAATTTTTATCAGTAGGCTGAATCTCAATGTACTCCAGCATTGCTTTTGCAGTTTCAATCATCAATGGTATCATTTTGGTCAATTTCCCCGATGTTAAAGTTGGCGATATTTTAGATCTAGCATATTTCCATTCCGGGTTATTCATTGAGAACAAATTCTGAGTACCGACGATATCTTTCTTTGCTCGTCCAGCAAATTGTCTATCAGGAAATACGTCGAAATCCTTGATCAGAACAGCCTTCAATAACTCAGGACTTTTAACGAGCAAGCACGGCTTGTGCAATACGTAAAATCCAACGTATGGAGCCTCTTTGGCATACTCGTATACCTCAGTCAATATCTTGTTGGGTGAGATTCGAAAGAAAGCAGCGTCTTTGAAATTTCCAAAGATCACATTCGCAGGCGGAGAAGGAACTCCCCGTCTGCTCCAATAGCTTAGCTTATACTTAGCGTATATGTAAAGTATGCCTAATAAGAGACCGAGTATAATAAGAATGTTACCAACCAAAGCTAGTGTTAACACAGCCATGGTTCGGGAAAGACTGACTCAGATACCTGGACATTTTTTTAAGATTAACAGACCAAGGTCACGCATGTCTCTGACATGCTCCGAATCACAACAACTGGTATCCCGATATGTCAATTACATAATACTATGTCAATATCTTATTGCACTCTTTGATTAGTCACTACTAACGATTTGCACGTATGCTCTATTTATGTGCACCACAAATGAAGCGGCACGCATGATTTTTAGACAAATCTTGTTTACTTGTTTACCTCTTACATTACTCCCACTGTGATACCAGTAAGGGTAAAAATTCCATGCTCCAAGGTCTTTTCTCGTTGGGTAATTTGAAACATATAGGTAGATAGACCAGTGGTTGTCTACAGTCTTATGGCATTTATAAGAATTTGCCAACACAATTGCAAAATCATCTGGAGCTCATGTAGGTTTTAGTGACCTATAATAATATTTTGGAACCTGGTTATTGGGACTACTACAGTGACTAGAATTTGTTTTAATATCTGTTGGATTGGAACCGTAATTGATACCGTAAAGATTATTGGTTGTTAGATGTAAGTAAACGAGTTGCGAGAAATAAAAAGAAAAAAGAATGAAATCCTTTAAAGTAATCGTATTAAGACTGGCAGCCCAGGATTCAAAATGTACATTGTTTATTGATAACTAGATTCTGTGATTATCTATTTATAATACATAAATTACCTCGTCATATGCTATTATACATAGGTATACATATCGATACATTCTTACAGATTCAGATATTAATATATCAACAAAATACTAACAATATCCCTACACCCTAGAAGTATATATACAGCGATGCAATTATTGTTAATTATTATTACTAATTATTAACTATTCATTTTTCATTTATTAATTTTACTCATCTTTATATAATATATATAAAATTTATATCAAGGACCTGATAATTTAAACTGAGGTTTAGAAATTTTCGATAAACTTATCTAATAAAGAATTAATTATTTTACAAAATTTATTTTAGCCAATTTTATATAATACCTTATAAGATATCTATTATTGAGAGAAAAACAAAAAAAAAAATCAATTATTTATTTTGCTGTAAGTCTAGTCTCTGAATTCTTAGTAAATGAGAAAAAAAAAGCAATTTTGGTTAAGTTAAAGATAATTTATCATGACATTGACTCTCTATGCCAAAACGTTACATTTGCTAAAGTCGTTATTTTTTAACGAATAAGGTAGCGTTTTCAAAATGAAGAAAATTACCATAATCATGTATAATTCAATCATAGAAATAATCTTTCCTTTCCTTTTAACATTACAGTCATTATTTTGCCCTTTATAATACAGATGATTTTTTTTTTTTTGTTTTCTTTCTTCTTCAATAATACATACACGCTATTAGAAATATTCATAATTTATACATATGTGTATATATATATATACACATATATAAAAATTAATATAAGTATTTGGCTGAATAACAATTATTATTTCATTCGAAATTCCAACCTCTTAGCCCAATGTTCAGATATAGCAAATATCAGTTCATCAGCTAGGAAGTAAAAAATACAAAATAACTGTAATCATTTACCACAGAATGATGTCT
Source organism: Tenthredo scrophulariae (assembly GCA_963978835.1). NCBI lineage: Eukaryota > Metazoa > Arthropoda > Insecta > Hymenoptera > Tenthredinidae > Tenthredo > Tenthredo scrophulariae. The sequence goes on from OZ022229.1 coordinate 517,778, forward strand.
ACTAAGCTGTTTTTATTGTTTTTTTTTTTTGTTCAATCGTATCCCAAAGCAATCAATAAGAAAAAAAAACTAAAATAATCATTAAAATGTTTTCATCAGACTTCGATTTTTCCATATGTAATCTAATCTTCGAACCAAGAACTGTACCTACGTATTTATCAAACAGAGAGAAAAATTCTATACATAAAAACATACGAGTATATGAACTATGTATTAAGATTAACACTAACGATTCGTTTTTACCATTTGAAGACAATCAAGAAATTGGGTATCTGTCTTTTTATTCAAACGACGTTTAACAAAACGCTTTTACTTGGCTTGGGGGTCTTGATGGGCTTGTTGTTGTTGTTGTTGCTGTTGTTGTTGTTGTTGCTGCTGCTGCTGCTGCTGCTGCTGCTGTTGTTGTTGTTGTTGATGCTGTTGATGTTGTTGCTGCGAATGTGCAGGATGACTAATAGTTTGAAGTCTGAGTTGGCTCGGGCCTGGACTAGCTCTGGCAGTGGTTGCAATAGGTTTCCCCTGGTTAGGAGCAGCTTGTCGCAATTGCGCGCTGCTCGCAGTGACCACTTGTATGGTTTGTTTCAAATTGGAAGCGACTGGAATGACCCGAGTTTGTAAAGGAGATTTAGCAAGGACCACTTGTCCAGCTTGAGAAACTGCTTGTCCAGTAGAAACCTGGATAAAATATGAATAAAACGTTAAATATAATCCGTAATGAAATTTTAAGACAATTTTTTTTTGTTTATCCGCTACATCGAGAGTACATACATGTGTGAATTGTTGCATAGTCGAAGGCTGCACGTGTTTAATAACTTGTTGTATTTGTTGAACAGTCATAGTAGCAGGAATAGCCTTTTGTTGAACAATAAGCTGTGTCTGTACTCCAGTTTTACCAGCTACTTGGGCAAGTTGGGCAACTTTTTGAGCCGGTAATTTCCTCTGTGCCAAAAGTTGCGGATGAAGGGCGAGCTGTCTAATCTGTTGTGGAGTAGCAGCTCTGACTCCAGTCACGTTCGTTGCTTTGACAAGAGTTGCGACAGGTGTGCCTCCGGCGGAAGTACCAGCTTGTTGAACCTGTAATCCAGCCTGAGCAAATATCTGAGCTGGAGTAAGTCCGGCTTGAGCAGGAACCTGTACTTGAGTTACGGCTTTGGCCTGCTGTTGCAGAGCAGCCTGTCGTTTAATAATCGCCGTCATTTCTATCTCAGAAACAGTCCTGGTAACTTGTTTTCCAATTGTCGCTTGGCCAACGGTCGCCGTGCCAATTCCCTGCTTCATAAGCGCCGCCCTTTGTTGAGCCGCTGGGGAAACCGCGACGGAAACCTTCTGTCCTCCGGCTGCTTGGGCTTGTAAAGCTTTGAGATGTTGTTGTCTAAGCAGGGCCTGCTGCTGTCTGTAATATTGCAGCTGAGCTGGAGTTAAAGTTTTACTTCCTGAAGCTGTGGCCACCGTGACACCAACTATTGCTTTCTGGGTAACAATGGATGGAGTTTGTACCGCCGATACCAAACTAGCTGTAGCAATTCTCTGCGCAGCTTGTAGATTTGCTACACTTACAACGGTCGGACTAGGTCTAACATCTTGCATGGTCAAAGTGCCCCCAGGTCTCGCTTTAACAGTTGTAGTTACGACCGTCGCTACGCTAGTGACAATCGTATTTGTTGAAGATATAGTCTTCATCGGTGTAGCCATGGCTGATGTTGTCACTGCGGTAACGATCTGAGTTAGTTGATGCTGTTGAGCAGCCGGTGTGCTGACAACAACTTGCGGTTGTTGTTGTTGAAGTTGAATTTGCTGCTGCTGCTGTTGTTGTTGTTGTTGTTGTTGTTGCTGCTGCTGTACCAGTCGAGCTGCGGCTTGTTGTGCTTGTTGTTGCTGTTCCGCCGTCAATCCCTGAGAAATGAAAGAAAAGCCGTAATTCTCATGCTTGATACTGAGAATATGATCGTTGATTATTTTACTCACCGTGCTAACAGTATTTTTTTGTTTCTCCTTTGCTATTCTCTCAGCTCTACGAGTGGCCACTTCAATGGGTGCCGGTGGGCTGTCGTACTGTATACCACACTCTGCTAATACTGCGGCATGCTTTGGATTCTTCATGGAAGGATTAACGAGTAATGGTTTAACGGTGGGAGTCCGTTTATTTGAGACTGATTTAATAGTGTCGAATCTTTGGCAGCACATAGAAGTGAAAGAGTGATTCTTGTCCTGATTGTAAAGCTGGGATGTTCGCATCGGGCGATTTGTCTTGGTTTGTTGCTGCCGGAAATATAAAAAACATGTGAAAACATTGCGCACAAAAGGTAGTCCCGTTCATAATTGCTGAATCAGAAACGGTCAATTATTACCTCAGAAACTTGCGGCATTTTGTAAACTCCTTTCTGTTTCTTCTGCTTTTTTGGCGTCGTATCGTAAAGAAGTTTTCCTTCTTCTCTAGGTACGATCACAGATTCATATCTGCTTCTGCACTGTTTTGGAGAGCGGTATATCCTCGAAGTATTGTTTACTATATCAGCTACCAGATCCCAGTTTGGCGTGTGTCCAGGGGAGAGTATCATCAAGTTCAAAGGCAACCCTTGATAGACTTGAATTGCTTGAAGCAGAGCCCAATCCTCGTGGATCATCCATTCGAGAACGTGGTCAGGTTCAGGCGTCGGCTTCAGTGCTGGAGAGGGTTTTATACCAGGCATTGGTACCGGTGGTCTAACAATGCCTCGATACTTTTGAAGCTTCATGTCCCGCCGCATCTTTATCAAAGCTGGCGAAGGACGATCGAATAGAGAGCGAGGGGCGTAAACGGACTCTTCTTTGTGACGCATTTTTATCGGACGGCGACCTACGGAGGAAATAAGACCCTCAAAAGTTGCGAAATGCAGTAATATTTATCGGACTTTTAAAGCGAACGAACGTCTTAAATAGAATTTAGAACTCTGCAATCAACATACCGTCTCTATCACTCGAGCCGGTGTCGACTCTGCTCCGTTTGTGTTCTTTCTTGATATAAACAGGCGGCAGTTGAGCTTCCGACATCGGAGTCGCTTCGTACAAAAATCCAAGAGAGAAGTCTACATAAACGTCAGTGTCTGTTGTCGGAGGCGTCGGAGGACACCACATCTGATCATGGTCATAATTTCTTATTCGTATGGTAGAAACTTTCATTATTTGTAAATCATGTTTTAAACTTAGTGATAAAATTTATACTAACCGGCATTTGCTCCATGGTGTTCTCTGACAACCATATCTGCAAGACATCAAAGTTGCATAATGAATATACTATTTACCCGACAATAAACCATTGTGAACAATATCTCTTTGAATGGGGAGTTTTCTCTCCAGTCCTGAAATATACCAAAGCTAAATTCAACCTAGGTGCGTTAGAAGAACGCATCTTATTAAAAATTAAAAAAAAGAAAATGAACCTTTAACGAATACTCCCCATTTTATTTATAAAATAAGACATTACTATCCATTCCCGAATTCTCTGTATTCCGAATCGACAATGAATATGTATAATTTAGAGAAGAATCAGTCTCTACTGTAATAAAATGTCTTTTTTACAATTCAAAGAACGTAATTTGACATTGTAGATTATTGAGTAATTGGCCGAGACTGATGATACATAGAAACATTTGTTTTCAGTGATGAGAATACTTGGAATGATGTTTTCGAACAGAATATACTAAGCTCGATGTTGTATGGGTGATGAAGGTAAAAGCGTATTGCCTGATATCCATTCAAAGGCTCATTCAGTCCATTCTGGGCCATGTTTTCTGATCTATCATGGTCTATAAATGTTATGTTTTATTTTATACTGTTGTCGCCGCTCAATCATGTGCCTGCTTATATCTTGGCTGTCTCCAAGTTTGGAATGGCAAAGGCAGTGTTTTGGTGCCATTTTAAAAACGATTACTGGGAGGATATAATATATATTACTGTGTACTAGATGATGTTTATCTAGAATGTGAAAATTCTACTATCTAAAAATTGATATATTCTATTTAAAATTGCGGTAATGACAGCCTTGCCACACCAAACTGATACTCGTTAAATCATTGAATCAATGATTGTTTTCCAAACATAAACAAGCACACTGAGCAAATTTGACACCAAAACGGAACTGAACCTTTGATTGAATAGACTTGGAAACGCACCAAGAAATAAGAAACCACATTTTCATAGCAAGGAATATTTTTTTTTTTTATTTTACTTTCTCGGACTCGCTCGATCATACAAAATACAGGCATACAACTCTTATCGCTAATATTACAGTAGGGCTTTACTTTAATTCAAACAGATTTCATCGAGCTTAAGGATATTACGATGTCTGTATTTAACTTCTTTTTTATCTTCTAAATTAGGCGACGACAGACAATGTCGTTGCCTGTTTAGCTGTTTCAATTATTCTTTAAATATATAAAGAAAAGAAGGAAACAACGACAATAGGGAATCGCAATCTCTTCAGCCCGTAACTCATCTCCTAATCTAATACGCTTATATTATTCTAATCTGTAATAGCTATTATAACTTATAAAGGATATCTATGTTTAATCTAATATCATACAGTCAAGAGCTTGATCCACTTGCTTATAAGTATAAACGAAACATAACTTACGAACCTAAGCATCATTTACATAGTACGTGCGCTCAACACGTGTTTTCTTTGTTATTTTTTTGTTAGCTTTACATATTTTTAAAATATTACATACATTAAATTGTACCCAGTACAAAACAGAAATTCAATCTACATATGGATCGGCGCGCTCTGTGTGTGTCTGTGTGTGTATCCTTTTCTTTTTTTGCAAATATTTACAAGCTTATGAGAAATTAAAAAGAAATGAAACAAAAAAAAAATATATGAAAAGTAAAGTAAACTAACCGTTTGTTTTTTAATTTAGATAGTAAATACGATAATTACTTATCCGTGTTATTTTAGGGATGTCGATACTTATTTTGTGTTTAGTTTTATATACAACGACACTAACTACCATACGGAATAAAGCTTTAGCGCAACTCAAGACACTGGGCCGTTATTTGACTTTTCCAAAGAATTAGGGGGCTTAAAATTAGCTGCTTTTTTTTTCAACCGTAATTGGCTCTTATCTTCTTCGTCTAAAATTTCTACCACCTCAATCTTACCTTGTTTCTTAGTCATTAAAGGCTTAGTCAACTGAGTAACACGTGAAAGTCTCTTTTTTCTTCGATATTTCTTAGGCGGAGGCATGTATTCTGGTTCGTTGTCTAAATCGATATAAGTAACTACGGTAGAATCAGCAGGAGCCAATGATTCGTCAGAAACAGATTTCATGTAAATATCGCCGCCGGGCGAGTCGACGCTTTCACTGTTTGAATTTTGTTTAGAATTATTCAGAGAAGAATTAATACTGATTTTACTGCCACCCAATCGACCTGTTTCTACCATATTGCTCACACGTGCAAAAGAACTCTTTGGTACATAAGAATTCGCATAAGTTTTCAAGTTCTGTAAAACCGGAGACTCGAACGAGTAGTCTTCCGCGTTTGAATGACGATTTTCATCGGTATCTGGTAAATTCGAGGTGACTGTCTCTTTAGCGACTGATTTAGTCTCACCCGAAGAGTAGCTAATACTTTTAGTGCTAAGTCTGAACTTAGTCTTGGCTAGAACCTGTTGCGCTCTTTCTCGTATTGATAATTCCGTGAAATGATAACTGGTCGCAATTTCTATAGAGTCATTAATCTCCTTACCAGTGGTGGATGAATACGTGTTATTTCTTGCCTCACTACAGTCAACTTTCTTGCTCTGATCCATCAAAGGCTTCGGACTGTCATTTTCCAACGTTTTCGTTGTCGAGTCGGGCTTTACAGTTGGAGGAACTATATTTTTTAAACTAACATCCTCAGCAGGCTTTGAATTTACTGAAATGCCGAGTGAACGGTTGACAGAATTCGCGTTTGAATCGGTATTTGAAACTCTGGAATCATCGTCGATTACAGAGGAAGGCAAAGGCAGTTTTGGTTCTTGTGAACCTGACGACTTTCTGTTTATCTTAGCTCTCAATTTCGGTGACAGAGGTCTACAAGTCTGCGTGCTAGAACTTGGCTCTGAATTTACACTAGAATCGTTAACTTCCATGTTATCATGATTAGATACGAGAGAATCGGTGCTAGATTTTCTAGCACCTTTTATGCGAACCACAGACGGATGTACGTAACTATTAGACTGAGGTATCGAGTCTAAATTTGCAGTTGATCTAGTGACACGAATTGACCTCACAGAAACCGGCATCGGAGTATCCGGTCTCAGATTATGAGGATCTAACTTCTCTTCAACGTTAACATTTGGTTGGAATCTGCGCGCAGATCTCGTGGTCAAAGGGCTCGGGTTCGTGTTTATTTCAGACATTAATTTCATGGAAGGTGTCGATCTACATTTCCTAACACATTGAGTGGGTACTTGGAATTCCCCGTCTGATTTAGGCACAGAATTTCGCTTAGAAAATCTGCTTGGTTCTCGGCTAGTAGACGTGTTTGGTTTTGAACTCGAGCTCAGGGATCTGGTGTTTCTGTTATTATGATTTAAACCGGGAATCAGAAGATCAGGAGGCTTCAAGTTCTGTACCGAACCAGCCTTAGCAGACTTCTGGAACTTCTGTGGTAAAGGAGTAATAGGTCTAGTAATACCTGACCTAGTAACCCGACCTAAATCAGTCGAAGGAAAAGGAGTGTCTGGTCTCTGCAACTGCCCAATTTTAGTAACAGACTTGCTGCCGTTTGTGTTTAAGTTAGTAAGCTGATTAGCACCAGATCTAGTGATTCGTCTGGTGTCATTTGCAAAAGGTGGAATAACGTTCGGGCTTTGAATGCTTTTAGTTAAAATTACATGTTGTGGGTTGGAATTAGTGTTCAGAGTCAGGCTTTTGTTTCGAGTTGTTACTCCAGGAAAGGGAGTGTCTGGTCTTACAAGTCTAGATTTGGCGATCGAGTTTATACTCGGTTTCTGATTTAGAAGAGGAGAAACAGGCTGAGTGGGGTCTATTCTACTAACTTGAGGACTTAGAACAGGCATTTGTGTCTCTTGGCTATCTAAAGTTGGAATTTCACTTGATTCCGTAAGGGTTTTTATCGCAGATTGTTCAACGGGCGGAGAAGAAGGCGGTTCGGAACTTTGGGCGGAAAAACCCGCGACATTCTGTCCGTGTTCGGTACGCGCAGGGCTCAACGACCTGCTTTTTGATTGCGAGGTTTTGACAGAATTCATATCTGTACGAAATAGACACCTAGATCTCGTTAAAGTAGCCGGTGAAGAAGGCCAAGATTTCTTAGCGTTATTATTCAACCTAGAAGACCGGGTTTGAACCTTTGAATTCTCACCTACTTTAGAGTCGGCGTCAGAAATCGACTTGTGACCAGTCTCATTTGACTGGGTGGAATCATTGTCTTGAAAATTGGAATCTAAGTTACTTTCCTGAGTGTCCTTGGGTACAGGACTTTCTGGCTTGCTAAAAACGGCATTTTTATTTTCTCTGAAGCTAGATTCAGCCTCTCCTAAATTATCGCTACCATTTTTTACCGCTATGGGTGACTTTGGATGAAAGAAGTTATCCTCCACCGGAGAGACAGGCACAAAATCTAAAACATTGCTATTTGATTCATGAAATAATTCTGCATTGTCTGTCTCGGCACTGACTCTTCTAGAATTCAGAATATCTTTAGGAAATTTTAGTAGACCATGATTAGTGGGAGTTTTTACTTCTTCAGTACCCTGGGGTGTAGAATCATCGAGTGTCGATTCACAATTTTCTTTTCCCGCAGCATCGTTATTCTCTAAGCTAGACAGTGTCGAAGGCAAAAAAGAATTGACTCCCTCTGCCTCGACACGCGCATCTAAAGTCATGTTTGTTTCATCTGTCTGCAATTCGGAATCAATATTCTCCGCCGCTTGCATAGATGGAATAATTTGAGGAATAGAAAAATCGATATCGTTAGTTGAATCGGACTTGATATCAAAAATGAGCGTCGATTCAATGGGTTGAATTTTGGTCAAGCTTTTATCTGAATTATTAGAAGAGTCCCTGCTGTTAGCGGGATTAAACTCATCGCTGATCTTAATTCTGGAATTTGAAGGTTCCTTAGAGTTACTAGATTCATGATTATCGACTCCTCTATTCCTACAAGCTGATCTGATAGAATAATTAGCAACAGACCTTCTGTTCTGCAATCTAAAATCTAAATTAACGACAGCTTTCTTGTTAGCTGTAGGAAGCGGAGTGTCTGGCCTACGATGGAAAGTGTTTCCAGTAACCGTAGCAATCTTTTTAGATAAGATATCCGGGGGCGGAGGTGGCAGGAAGATCTCATCGGATCTAGGCCTTCCCCTTTTCCTAGGCGGGCCTCCAGAATTCGGAGTATAAACTGGTCTGACTCCAGGGAGAATAGGTCTGATGTCTAACGTCCACAGATTGATTTTAACGTTACCTCTAGATCGTGTACGCGGGCTGTTTAAATCCCACCTGCTTTTTTTATCGTTAGATCTACCAGATTTACTCCTATTTCTTGAAGGCCCGGTAGTTTTGGAGTCGTTTTGTCTACCGCCACCGCCACCCCCCTCTTCCTCATCCTCCTCGTCCTCGTCTTCCTGACTCTGACTTTCTGTATGGCTTGATTCTTCGTCTGGACTATCCTCGACTTGATCCTCCTGAGACTCAGACTCCGAGGTAGTAGTCTCTGTCTCGCTTTCAGAAGACTCACGTATGCTTAGACTGCGGCTGGTCCTACGTGAGCTTCGCCTACTCGGTGGGGTCTTCTTATTAACTAGTTTCTTACAATTACTAGTATTATTAACCTGATTTTGAGCGTCCTCGCGGCCGAAGGTCAACGGCTTTTCGTCGTCGTCAGCCAGTCGCATACGCCGCTCCTCTTCCTCTCGCAATGCTCTTAGTCGCCCCAATTCCCACTCTTTTTTCTGTTGTTCTAGTTCACGTTCGGCTGCAGCTAATTGAGCGGCTGAAAAGCTCCCCTCTGACTCTTCCACAAACTTCATAGCGTAGCGTTCTATAGGTGACAACTGTTGGATCAAAAGAAAACCGTTAATTTCCCACAATTTCAATGAATTCCATCCAAAATCCGACCCTCACCTGTTGCACCAAGTGCTGAACCTCTTGCTCAGCCTTGCTGACTTGAGTGTCTTCCTTCTCGGGATCATCCAACGGTATATTCTCGTCAAACTCAGCCAGATCAGCAACGGCTTCTGCCTTCGCAGTCTTAGCGGCTTGAACATCTAAATCTTCCTCGGCTGCTGCTAAAGCACTCTCGAGCGCACCCATCGCAACCTTCTCCTCCGGTTGTGCCGGTGGTAAAATAACAGGAGCTGGAGATTCTCTTTCTATTATTTTCTCCCTATCCCTGGAGCGTTCTAAGACCTCAGCCATACGAGTAGAAGCGTCATTCTCCGCTTGATCGACGTTGAATAGATCTTGGATTGTTGACTGTAATTTCAAGGAAAGTTTAGATAGAGAAAATTCCATAAAATGAAAGTTCGTCACAAGTTTAGATACTCACGCTCTTGAAATAGGCTGTTGTGAAGTTACCACCCTCGATCGCAAGGTCGCCAAGTAATCTCTTCTGGTTTGCTTTCTTGAGAATATTTTCTTCTACTGTTTTTTCACTGACTAGTCTGTAAGATTGATTAAAGCTCAGTTTTATCGCAAGTTGGAAAGATTCTTAAGAAAAAATCTTAATCTTATGAAATATTTTAAATCAAATGAATTTTTTCTGTGCTAACATCTGAAACATTTACAGGCCTATCGAAAATTTCCAGAGAAAAATAACTTATCGAACCTGTAGATGTGGACATCCCTGGTTTGACCTATCCTATGACATCTATCCTGAGCCTGAGCATCCATAGTAGGATTCCAATCGCTGTCATAAAATATGACAGTATCAGCGCCAGTCAAGTTAACGCCAACACCTCCAGACCTTGTTGAAAGTATGAAGCAGAATATTCTCTTATCGCCGTTGAATCTCTCCATTAAAACCTTGGATAAGAAAAGATAACGGATTAAAGTTAGCTGGACTATAATCCAAATGAATACCAGTTATCATTAATTCCATAATTTGTTTTCACCGACCTGTCTTTGATCTACTTTAGTCGCCCCGTCGAGTCTTAAGTAGATATGCCCATGGAAATTAAGGAAAGCTTCAAGCACGTCAAGCATTCTAGTCATTTGAGTAAAAATTAAGACCCTATGACTTCCAGTCTTCAATTTTCTCAATAATCTATCCAAAGATTGTAGTTTCCCGCAGTCATACTGTATTAATCTTGGATCTGGAAACTGCGTAGACATAGCACTGGCTACTGGGTGGAACAGCGTCAATTTAGGAGACAATTCGCGCTGCAATTCAATCTGCAATCTTTGGTGAGCCCATAATTTATGCGGCGGAGGATGGGAGACGTGAAACCTTGGCATCGGCGCCCGCACTGCAGGTACATAGACCACAAACCTGATAAAAGAAGGAATTCGTTAATCCGAAAAGAGTTCTGAGTCAGAATTGTCGTTCTTTCTTGTTTTAACTCTTCTAATACCTTTCAAAGACCTCTTGGAGCTGCTGTACTATCAATTCAGTGGACTTGATAGCTTCGGCAAGAGCTTCGGTGCGCGAAAAGAACTCCCTCCTAGTATGAGCGTTTTTATGTGAACCGTTCCGATTCAGCCACCCCTCGCCATGCCAACAGCAATTCTTAGCAGGCTTAGCTATTCTCAAAGCATCGAAAAGGTCTTCTCCGTAAAGTGGACACGCTGCGCAACGCCTTTCGTTTATATTCGCGATTGTCTGGAGTTTGGATTGCCTGCGCTGTCTTCGTTCATCTTCCAGTTGCGGCTGAGAGACAGAAGAAAACTTCATTGTATATAATTGTTACAAAGAAAGAAAGAAAAGAAGATTTCTACAAATAAACTGTAAATATTTAAACATAAAATTCCTAACTTACCAGATGAAATTCAGACTTTGGAATTTCTTTAACGATCTGACTTTTTTCCACAGCAACAGCAGGGGCGGGTTGACAATTTCTGGTAACAATTCCACACCTCAATTGTTGCTGTTGTATCTGTTGTGCTCCAGCCAAAGCTTGAGGTAAAGAAGTCGTGACGTTTAGCGGAGGAACTCGCATAATGGGTCTGCCGCTGGTTGCAGGAGTTGTGGTAGTAACTACGCCAGGCATAACTCTGTTTACCGTTGTTACAGAGGTAGTTAATCCCATCAGAGACTTAGACAATACCGTCAATCTTTGACCGCCGGATGTCATGACAGGAAAAGAGACTGGGAATGAAGAAAACAAATATCCTGAATAAAGGTTGTTTACATAAAGATTTTAGACTTTTAATTACTTATGTTCTATTGGTTTGTCTCCCCAGACAGGATTCACACGTCACAATTTATGAACGACGTCTGAGTTTAAATAGGGATGAGTTTTGCTATTCCCCTAGTTTATAGTAAACAAAATCAGGCTATGAGTAGCTAGTATTGTGGTTGGAAAGGGGTTTAAAGTTATTTGAATAATTCCTAAGAACTGCCAAGTTATGCGACTCACCAGTGTTTGTATTTTGCTGATTTGAAGTAAGAATTATGTGTCTGCCAGTCGAGGTTTGTACAAGTTGTGCAAAACTCGGTACGGCAATCCTCTGAACCGAATCTCCTTGTTTAACAGTAACAGTTTGTGTCGTAAGTCTCTGAAGACTGTCTTTGATGTTAGCATTGCCGACGGTAATACGTTGCGGATTTATAGCCGCAGTAGTCGGTGTTGAAGTAGCTGTTGTTTGAGGAGTGTGAGCCAATGTGGCGACCGGAATAGCTGTTCAAAATGAAACCAGTTACTGATAATGAACTCGAATTAACAGATGTAAGAGTTTCTCTGCTTTTTTTTTTCCTTTTGCTACAGCACAAAATGGAATAAATGTTTCGAAAGTTCAGTGATCATAGCATACCTTTAACGCTGCCTTGATGCTGTACCAACTGCACAGAATATCCTTGAAGCTGTTGTCCAGTAGCAACCCGCAAAGTAACCCCTGCAACAATCATCCTGGATATTTAAAATCAAAATAATTAAACTTTGTGGAACTTAATGAGAATGAAATCTGACTAAAGTTGATTAAGAGTCGATGAAATAACTTCAATTTTGGTATTTTTGTATATTTTTTTTTTATAGAAAGAATCGCAAATCGAAATTTCAGTAACAGCTTTGTAATTCTGTATTCTCAGTTCTAGAATGTCCAAGAATGGTAAGATCGTGAACAAGCTGGCCTGAGGAGTTCGTTATTCTAGCACCACTGCAAAAGTGTACTGCAATGATATGCAACCACTGATCGGTGGTGCGATTCATTAAAATCAGGTCTAATCAACCAAAACTTTTCAACTTTAGGCTGGAACCAGTAGATTAACAAATTATATCAAGTAACAAAGCTCAATAGTCGCCCACACATCGAAGTAGTCTTCAAAGGATAGACGAATTCGTCAAAAATTCCCCCCCAAAAAAAAAAAAAAAAAAACTGAAAAATATTTCACCTTGTCCAGAAGGTGTTTGATTGTTCAAGCTTTTGATCAACGGCGAAGTCCCAACTTTAGGAGTGGGTAAAATTCCAGTCAAGCTTTTCAGTTTGGCTGGAGTAGTTTGTTGCGCTGCAGAAGGGACCTTGCTCTGATTAGACAATCTGACATTGATTTTAATCTTGCCAGATGGACACCTTGGTGGCGGTTCAGGTTGAGAGTCAATTTCTTCAATGAGTTTTCTAGGCGTTTGGAATTGTCTTACTCTGTGTGCGACAAACGCTGATAAAGTAAGCTCCAGGTCTACCAAGAACAGATTTAAGCAAGAGAGATCTACGTGCTGTGAACAAAAAGCAAACAGACAAGGTTTTAGAAAAGTTTTTAATACAAGAATTTAAATAGAGAGGAGAGAAAAGATTCTCACTTTAAAGGGATCGTAGTCTAAAGCACTCCAGGCTAACGATGCAGTGACAAAGTTGATTCCCTCCATTTGAAAAGGCGACACTGTCGGCCGAACCTCGAATAGATTTGGATGATTGCAGACTTTCCTAAGCTGCATAAGCACGTTGATAACACTCAACAGATTACCGCTAGCTAGAGTTTCCCTCGTTCTGAAATAAGCAGTGTTTTTCTCTTTATGGTAGAAGCCAAGCGTGGTTTCAACTGCCAATACTTTCAGCAAGAATAGGATTTTTGAAAAGGGTAAATTTTTGTTCCAACTTACTTGGCGCGAGACATGAAGTCGTCGTAAAGATATCTCTGGCGCTTAGATAGTCGGCACATAACAACGTGTTCGTATTTCTTCGGCAACTGTTTTTCAACCTCAGTCTTTAATCTTCTCAAAAGAAATGGTCTGAGCACCTGAAATTAAAGGAAGAATATATGAACTAGGTGATTACCTGTTAATTATTTGAGCCGATGTAGTTTGTATGAAATAAAGTTCAAAAGATAGAGAAAATAAAAAAAAAATTAAAAGAAAATTAAAAAAAACTGGTTAAAAATCAATATAGTATTGTTTCTCCAGACAGGATTCACGTGTCGTATGAATTTCCACTTTCCAGCACATGAGTTTTAATGGAGAAATATATTTGATATTCCCCTGAATGATAAATAAACAGTTAAAAAATGTTGTAAATCAATTAATTAACTGTGGTTGGCTGCGGGGTATATTAGATTCCAAACATTGAAAGTCATATAAAATGAAATGAAATTAAAAGTGTAAAGGAAGCAGTACCTACAGACCTTGTGAAGACGTCGGATGATATTCTCGTTGTATTCGCTATTGCCCTCGATCATTCCAGTAACGGGATTGCTAAACCATTCTTTGAACTCTCTGTGAGATTGGAAAACGTTCGGCATTAAAAAATGCATCAAAGACCAGAGTTCCATCAGATTATTTTGCAGAGGTGTTCCTGTTAGCAGTAGCCGACTGAAATCAAATGCAAAGTATAAATCAGCGTTGAATGACCCAAGGAATCATATAATCAAAAGAAAAATATTTATTTCTGAAAATTTAGTACTAACCGTTGAGTTTGGAAGTTGAGCAAAAGCTGCCACCTCTGTGACTTGAAATTCTTTATATTTTGAGCCTCGTCTAAGATAAGATACTTCCATTTTTTTCGTCTGAAACTTTGGTGATCTTGAATGACTAATTTATACGAAGTAATGCATATGTGAAAGGCGTTAGGCTTAGTCCATCCTGAAAGAAGAAACATTCTAATTTGTAAAAAACCGATTCTATTTACTCGGTAGTAAAGTAAGAGATAAAAAAATTCAGGCAAATGCCTCGATAGCATCAGAGAATAGGAAGGAATGAATGGATGTGTTCCTTTCCTTCAGAGACAGTGTATACTATCATCATGAAAAATATATCCAAAAACTAAACGAAATAGATTAAACAATCGTACCTGTTCTCTTCTGCTTTCTTTCCTTCTGTGTGCCGTAGTAAGTAAGGATTTTGAAGCCGGGGCACCATTTCTTGCACTCCATTTCCCAGTTGAGCATAACAGAAGTGGGAACTATGATAAGATGTGGACCCCAGTTCCCTTTTTCACAAGCTAAATGAGCAAGGAGAGCAATAGTCTGGATAGTCTTTCCCAAACCCATTTCGTCGGCGAGAATACCGTTCAGTTTTCTCTCAAACATTGTCACAAGCCAGTCGAGTCCGATGTGTTGATATTCTCTCAGAGAATGTTTCAAGAGAAAAGGAATTTTCGTGACCACCTAAAATCAACGGAATTTTATTAGCTGCTGAATATTTTTAAGAAGGAATCATAAAATAATGAATTCTGGTATCAATTTGGCTTTAAATTATCTTATCCATCGACTAATTGCCTATCATGGAAGGATTCAAAGCCCTTAAATAACTAAATCGAAGATATTGTCGTGACGCATCACCCAGATGAATAAAAAAAGCATAAGTTCGTCTGGTTGGTAAAAGTTGCCACCTTTATTCTACCTTTGGTTAAATGGAGTCGTACCCTCAATTGATAAGACACCTTGGATCACAAAGGCCATCATTAAAAATAAATATGAATAAAAATCGAAGATAAACTTACGCTGGTAGTCAGTAACGTGTTTCCTTTAGGCTGTATGCTTTCCGCAAGAGCTGCGACGTCGTCCATTTCATTTCTGGCCTCGTTAGACTGGTCCAGAGATTCAGTCGTACTCTGAAAGCAGCAAAACAATTAAATAAATAAATGAATAAGTAAATGCAAAAACGAATGAAGGAATACATAGTCAAATTGTAATTTCCTTGATAACTCTCCCTCACCTTATCATTGGTTGATTTTTCAACCGATAAATCTTCCAACAAAGATTTAAGACCGACGTTAGTTTCGTCGTCGCTTTGAGTCTGTGAATCTTCTTCGTCTTTGGTCTCGTCTTCGCTTTCACTTTCAACTTCGCTTTCGTCCTCTTTATCCTCTTCCTCATCTTTCACAGAATCTTTACTAGACTCTAAAGCAAAGGGATAAACGTTGCTAATTATTTCTCAAACAGCAAATTCGCCATATAATATCAGGAAAAATCTACATTGTTTCAAGTTTCTTAACAATCTCAGACAAATGCCTCAATTACATCATAGTGAAGGATTGAGTTGAATGGATCTCGCCCCTTCAGGGAGTGTATATCATCATCACAGATTGAAAATTCATTGAAAACAGCGGAATCATGTTATTAATTGAATGAAGTTGTGTAAAAGTTGCTTTATTACCTCCGTCGGTTTCTTCGTCCACATCCATAGGCGTGTCTATGAAGTTTCCATACTTTGCCATTAGTTCGTCAATGGACATGTCATTTTCAGCCTTTAAAATAACAAGAAAGAGTTGAAAAAGAATAAGAAACTGTAAGCAAGGCTGATATTTCTTTTAGTTTCAATCAATTCTTATTTTATTAATTGAAATTTTCTCAGACAAATGCCTCATTCGCATCACGTAGCAGGTTTGAGCTGAATGGATCTCGTACCTTCAGTTAAGTGTATAATGTCATCACCGAAATAAGTTTATAAGCATTTCAGGATCGTGAAAAGGCACGAACAGAAGATATATTCGAAGATAGTGTCCCAAAAAGTGGATTCCGAACTTGAAAGACTCCTAAAAATCATCCAGAAGATAAATACCTTAAGATCGTTCAATTCCTGTTTATGGTCCTGATTATATTCAATTTTTTCCTGTTCCATGATAGTGTCCTCGTCATCCGAGGACTCGTCGGAAGCTGCGACAAACTCCTCGTCCCCATCTATCGACTTGGCATCAGTCTGGAAAATATTTAAAGAATTATTGATATATAATAAAGATCATCTTTGAAGATGACGAATTTTTAGCTCTAAAATCGTCGATTCATCATTTAACAAGCCTTACATTCTTGACTGCGTTCTTGGGGCTGGGCGACAAGCTTTTATCTCTTTCCTCGAGGTAATTTGGAGGCAATTCTTTCAAAAGATCTTCAAGGGGGAGCTCAGACTCTCGTTTCAACATCTCAACCTCTTCCATATGGTTAGTTGTAGACTTCATCTCTTCCTCGGCCTTTGCGATAGTTTCTTCGTCATCCTCCGAACTTTGGTTCGGCTCGAATTCGTCTGTGATAAAATGAGCAAGATTTTAATAAATAGTTTTCAACCAGAGACGATCAACGTTTTAGTTACGCTTCCATCAACTTACCATCGGAATGATTTTTTCCGGTCCCAACCGGCGACGATATCCTGGAACTATTCATCGAAGCTGAAACACTTGGGACTCCGTCGGTCTTATTCAAACCCTCCGTAAGCCAGGTAGAATATTTTTCAGTCTGTCCAACGATGAAGTTTAAATGCTGATCCAATGCCTTTTTTCTCTTTTCTTCTAGTCTAGTTTGTTGTTTGTACTCTACTAGCTGTAAATATTAATTATTTGATGGATTAAGTGACGTTCGATTCAATGTAATTCGCATGATGCATTCATACGAGCCAGTTTTGTTACTAAACGTCTTTGGCTGAGTAGACAAGCTAAATAACCATACACAAGTTCAGTTTTACTGTTCCCACAACGAGCACACATTTTCAACACTTGGACATCGAAATTGTCGGCTTAATTGTGTGGGGTATGAAAAAAAATGATGAAAAATGAATAGGGATGAAATACGTTTATACCTTTTCGACGTTGGCCCAGAAAGTTTTTATTTCCTTGGCAACAAAGCCAGCGATTTTCTTGAGTCTAAGTTCCTGTAACTTTTCGGCCTTTTGTGCTTGAACAGCTTTTTCTTGGAAATGTTTCTGAACCATTCTAGCACACTTTTTAGCTGCAGCTTTTTTCCACTTTCTTTCTTGGGCAAAGTCAGCAGCGAGCCAAACCATCTCTTCTAAAAGATAATCCCAATGAGCTTTAGTTCTCGAGGGTTCTTGTACCTTTGGTAATCTTCTTTCTGACCATAATCCTTCTCTCTGTAGTTCAGAGATCCTTTGCATAACGTAAGCTTCCTAAATGGAAAATGAATAACCAATGAAAAAGGTGCTAAATTGAATTAAAAATCACTTTTTCAATATAAAAAACAAGGTTTCACCTGTTTTGCTTTCTCCACTATTTGTTCTTGGTTGTTAACCATATCACAAGAAGAAACAATCGTCGAACTCGGTAGCTTAACGAGTTTAACAACCGGTTGAGTAGTGGTAATATTTGTTGTAGCTTTTGTAGTTGTTGTTGCTATTGTTGTTGTTGCCGTTGCTGGTGTTGGTATTTGTGTTGACGTTGGCGTTGGTGTTTCAGTCGAAGTACCAGCAGCCGGTATTTTTTCAGCTACAGGACTGGACGACGCTACAATTGGTATCGGTATTGGTTTTGGTGGATCTGGAACTATCGGAGTACCTCCTAAAATGACGTAAAATTGAAAATCAAATTTTATTACTGAAAAAATTTCTAGAAATAATCTAACAGCTAGAAGAAAATCGTGAAATCGATTTCATAAAAGTTCACATAACATTACAGCTAAGACTATTTCAACTACGACTTATCGTAAACTATAAAATATTCAAACTCATGGATGGCGAGACACAATGTAAAGTCACAGATCTGACTGAGACAAGAAATATCTGGATTTCATCAAGACTAAATTATGCGTCTAGCCGTTACATAGAGCCAGTGAATAAACTTCTCATTTCATTCTTTTGTATGAAAAACAGTGAGTAGAATGAATATAATGTGTCTGGACATCCTTTGGCTAAGTAGATTTAAACTAAGCAGCCATACACAAGTACAGAGTTTATGTTCCCACAACGAGCACACTGTTTTGACACTAGGAAGTCAAACTAGCCGGCTTATTTGTGTGGGGTAAATTGTTCGATTAATCAGATCATCAGCAGCGGCAGCAGCAGCAGCAGCAAACCGAAGATAAGAAATACTCGTAATCCGAATGCAAAAATTTGAGTGAAATAATAGAATAACTAACAAACGGAGGTCGGGAATGAGAATTCTTCTCTACTTAGTCGAAAGAATACTTTGAAGTATCCATAAGACTATTACAATAACGAAAAATGAATGAAAAGATCAAGAATTATGACGAACATGCTTAATGTACAGAAATTAATTATAAATCGAAAAAACTGATTATAACGAGCAAGCGGAGGATGAGAAATTCGAAGACAATGATAAACTGTAGATTTTGAAGAGCTAAATAAATAAATGAAGAAATTAGACGTGCAGACACCAAATGACTGCCCCTACTGTAATCACCTATAATGAACGTGGGTGCTATAGTAGAGGTGGGTGAAGGGTGAGCAGTAGCTGGTGGAGTCTGTACCGTGGCTGCTCGTATTGCAAACACCATGCCATGGCGGCCTCCTTGGGGTCTACCTGGTACTTGTCCTATTATCCAAATGGGTGATTCAGTGCATAGTGATTCTAACTCCACTACATAACAATATCAATGATAGTAATGTCACTAAGCCAATGAGGAAATTTGAGGATAGATCGAGTAAGATGCTGCAGTATAAATACACCTCTCGATGAATAACGATTTGAATATTAGTGACCTAGGATTTCAATGAAATACAACGAAATCACGGCGATGTTGTCTCAGAAGTATCAATTTTTTAGCCTCTAGAGCTTTTTCAGAGTAGTGACGGTATAGCTACAACTCCGGGTGTCAATTTATGCATAGTTTTTTTTTTTTTTTTACTAGATATGCTATTTTCATTCTCAATTGATCTTGTAGCATGTGCTAATTAGTAAAAATCTTAGATTTTAGATCTCAGAATCTCATTTGAACTAATGATTATTTTCAAAACTTAGTAAATGAATAATTATCCAAAAATTGTGATTAATAGAAAGTAGCAGTATTATTTCGGTGTATCAGACACAAAATAATGATGAAATTCATCAAGAATTTAATTTGAAGTAATCTTTCTTTTAACATTGAGAATATTTGACTCCAAATATCAATCAGAGACCCTTAAAATTAATTTATCACCTAAAACCTCATCAGAAAATTATATAGGAATGAAATATTACCGAGAATATAGCGAAAATACGTTTTGTTATCAATCTTTGCCCCCTTTACGGTCCCAAAAACTGAACGAAGTATCAAAACCACAATATTCTTTCTTTCGGGAGTTGAAAACCTTGTAAACCCACCTTGTTGACTAAGTTGTGCAACAGCAGCAGGTAGCGTAGTAGAAACAGCGACCGGAGTGACTCCGGCGCCTGGTATTTTCACTTCGGTACCCTGGCTGCTTGGGGCAACGACCGTAGTAGCATTAGCTATCGACGGAGCGTTACACGTAGCGATATCGGTAATAGCAGGTAATGGAACGGTGAGGTCTTCGTCGTCGTCTTCAGGGTCGAGTCTATGCTGTCTTAAAAATAGCAAATATTGAGGAGTGGAGGGTCTCTTCCTCCAGTTTTGAAAATCCATCATATTTCCGCCGGCGTGAAGGAAGAAAAGCTCAGAAGCATTTTCTGCAAACTTTTCCCTGATGGCCCGCATCCGTTTCATCTTGTGCTCCATTATGCGCCTTCTGTACCCAAGCGAGTCGTCAATCGTAGTGACTTTCTCCGCCGACTCGGAGAGTCTGAGTCTCTTTCTTGCCGGTGGAGATTGTAAAGTATTCTGAACAGACGGAGTGACGAATACATTCCCCGCCGATGTTCTGACCAGCTTTGGAGATGTCGATAATACTACTTTGGCAGGACTTTGTCTAGTCGGTGATGGTATCGGGGAATTACTAGCTCCGGCAACTCCGACGACGCTAACTCTCGGTGAGGTACTACTGATGTTGACAATTCTAGTAACTCCGACTTGCTGCACGCCCGCATTTGTCGTAATGCTTCCTGGGATGACCTGATTTTATTGATAAAAATGAGGTTTAGATAATTGCCGATGAACCGGGGTTTAAATTTTAGCTAACAAATCAGGCAAATGCCTCAATTTCGACAGCAGTTACAAGCTAAATGGGTCTCATCACTTCTCGAATCGGTATTCTCATCAGAAAGAAGTTTCACATAATATTTCCTAAACATAAATCTCCATATTGCAGTCACAGTTTTTACCTGCGCCAGACTAGGAACTTGGGATGTAATGACAAACTGTTGCCCGCCTCCTGTCGTGAGGACGTTAAGACCTTGAGCAGTAGCCAATACTTGTTGCAGTCTAACAGTTTGCTGCTGGGATGCACCTCCATTATTCCCTCCGCCCCCGATCAGGGGCGGTAGACCAGGAGCAGCCTGCTTATCACTCATCGCATGTCAATCTGAAATATTATTGAGAAATCTTAAATAAAATTGAATTCAACTGTTAAATGAAATATCTTTTCTAGCTAAGATCCATCATGAGCAGTTTGAGATTGAAAAATCAAATTTCTTTTAATTTATGATAAATTTCCTAAATTTCCAAGATTTTATGAAGGCGAAAAGTGAAGTTCAAACATAGAGACAAAAAAAAATTATTTTAATTTTAAATTATTAAAAAGTCGATGATGTGTTTATTGAATTCCTGTGTGATGACCGTGTCTATGACATGACGTATCAACAGGAAGTTAAACGCGAGGGAAAAAATTGATTCAAAAAAATTCCGGAGATATTGAAAGGTGTTAGAAAAATTACGACAGTATATTAATATGTATCAACCTAACATAACCTACCAACATAAAGGATAAAATCTGATTAATAATAATGATAATTATTGTGACAATTAAACAATATAAGAAAATTGATGGAAATGAAAACAAATACAGTTTGTTTTTATTTAAATACAAATTGAAATCGTAGTAAAAAATATCTTCAATAAATTTTTAAAGTTTATATGCTAACACGGAAGAAGATTGATTAACGAATCGCGTTTGATTGATAAAAGTTTAAAAGCGGCGAAATCAAAATGGTCCTTTTAGCATAGCTGGGGTAAAATTTTTCGGGCGTAGATATATTATTTGCAAATCTGTTCCGCAGAGGGCCGTCGGATGCAAACGGCCAAATAAGGAATATCCAGCATCGGTACGGCTTTATTTTCGACTGTTTAAACGAAGTCATATAAGAATCATCAAAAATATCACATTGCGTTTTAATTTTGTTAGTTTGATGTAACAACGTTAAGATTTCGCGGGCTCGGTCAAATCGCGCGATTACGTAGGGCGTCGAGTATCGTAGTATGTATTTGTAACGTCTTACCAATGAATGAAAAAAAAAAAAGAAAAAAAGAAGGAAATGAAAGAAAAATAAAAATTAATAAATTTTGGATATATTTATGAGAACTGTTTCGACGTAAGCGGATAAAAGTAAAAATCAAATCTTTTGGATAAAGTCCAACGAAATAAGATGAAATTATTTTTTTTTATTGCGTCGGCAAACCCGCTACAATACAAAGGAAATTTTCCGTCCGCCATATTGGCGATGCTCTCCTAAGACGGGCGAACTTACCATAATGTAATCACAAAATTCTCCAACGTAGGTAAGCCATCCGCGAAAAATAACATCAGAACGGTAATGAGAAAGTGTTAAACCGTAATTAGGTACCCCACGTAATATTCGGCACGTGAGCTATATCTCATATTTTACTGACCATTTTTGCTCGACTTGCTCAAGGACGCACACTGCACTTCTAAACATGGCGACGGCTCCCCGACAAATTTCACTGTCTCGTACCGCGGCCAGCAAGCAAGCCGAGTTCCCTGCCTCGTACTCCTTCTAACTTAGTTCACAAAGCCGTTAATAGATGCTGCTGCGTCCGGGACGGAGTTTTATGATTGGCTGAAACGAGCTCGAAACTTGGCAACGTGGCTGAAATGCCGGTCTCTCATTGGCCGAGAGAACAGAATACAAAAGATACGCAGTTCCGGGCCTGGGTCAAATCAGCAACTAGATTTTCAACGCGTGGCTGAATACTTGTGGGAGAACGGGTTGCTGATCGATCGCAAAAATTCTATTCAATTAATTAGACTATCATTGTATAAATAAAAACTCAGAAAAAACATAACCTCTACCACAATTATTAACCCGAGCGAATAAAATGCCACAATGGCGTCCGCTCGCGTAGTAATATGTTAGTTTCTTCGAAAAAGAAGAAAAAAAAAAGTAGTTTCACTTACCTTTTCTCTTTTTGTTGTACTTCTCTGTCTTTCCACGTGCCGGATTTTTCCTCTTGTATCGAAATTTTTCAAAGCAGTGTTATTACATCACGCGATTAATATTACTTTACGAAATTGCAGTTGTCTCATTTTACTTTCATTCTTTTTCTTAACGAACAGTTGCGCGAAGTGCTCTGATCAGAATATGGGGGTCGAAGACGTGGCTGGACATGACTATGTTAATGAGATGGGGATAACAATGAACCGAAAATCTCTGTGCCATGTTAATTTGTAGAAAGGAAAGAAAACAAAAGATACAACGAAATATTAGTACCAGTTATTACAATGCGGTTTTTATTAACGCGAAACTATACGGTTTTATGTAGTATACTTGCTAGCCCACCACGAGGGTCGAGGATCTTAAACTCCAAACGCGCTCGACTCGCTTTGATCTATCTTCACTACTCGCCGCCGCATGTGGCGAACCACCACTCCGAGATCATTTCAATACTCGAACCGACATATTTTCGATAATAATAATTACCTTCCCTTTGATTTGCGTAGTACATAAACATCGTGGTAAATAATTTTGAAAATAAGATAAATAAATAGAAATCGGTAAACCAGTTTATTCATTTATTCCTTTATTAACATTATCTGCAACAGAATTTTCTTCTTCTTTTATATTCTGTATTCTCACTTGCGTGTAGAAATGGTAACAAAAATAAACCGGATCACACACACACACACACACTCTCTTAGAGACACATACTCGCCTAGTCACGCCTATACCTATACATTTATCTATTATGTTTCAACGTGTTTACGAACATCTAGACCCCATATTATGAACGTATAGTAAAAAATTTTTCAGCCGACAGCCAGTTGAATAAAAAGGAAAAGAAGCCATGGCCAGACTAACTACAACCTTGCACCCGAAATTAACAGATTCGGTAATATCAATTTTACAAATTAAAAAGATCCACACAGTTTTCGATCTCGTGCATGAAGATTCTGAAAAGATAATGCAGTATTCTGATCTGAGTTACCAGGTAATAGGCAATGATTAATTAGAAACAATTAAATACCGTGATTTCTGATAATATTTATTACAACAAAACCCTAAATTTTGTCAGGAAATACTCCATATCAAACAAAAGATAACAGGTTTATACACCGGCGGAATTAGAAAAGGATCTGAATTGTTAAAAACTAAATATAACAACGTTATACGAACGGAAATAAAAAGGTACACATAAAACGAACGCGCGATTTTTAGAAATATCCGTAACTAAAGATCGTTATTTCACAGTCTGGACGATTTATTAAAAAGGGGCCTACGCGGGGGCGAAATTTACGAAATATGCGGTTTACCTTCGTCCGGCAAATCGCAGCTCTGTCACACACTCGCAGTTAATATTGCGCAGAAGCTGGACGGAATTGTACATTACATTGATACGAAGGGAGATTTTTGCGCGAAAAGAGTACAGGCGATTCTAAAGAGTAGAAATTTGAACAAGGTGATTCAATCCGTCTTAAGGATTTACAATTATAACAATTTGCTATCATCTACATGAAGAAGACAGAAATTTTCCTTTCTTTTCTTTTTATTATATTACAGGAATATCAGGGCCTGGTATTGGAGAATCATATAATGGTAACACGAGTAGAAAACAAGGAGGACCTGATGAGTTTCTTGCACAATTTAATCAAAGTAGAGTTGAAGAAAGAATCGCAGATAAAACTTGTGGTAATAGACTCGTTACCGGCGATATTTTTCAATTTTAATGCAGACTCAACGATGTCCGCTTATACTTCGGGTCTGAATAGTTTTTCGAACCTACTGAGATGCATCGCAAACGAATTAAACGTCGCTGTTATAACAATAAACGCAATAACACAATGGAGAGAAGATTGCGGAATAATGAGTGGTTCGAAATTTCCTTTGATCCGTAAACCGGTATTAGGAAGATACTGGTATTCTATACCGAATACTAGGCTACTTATAGAAACCACGGAATTTGAAAATCGGAAGATTGTTGTGTGGAAAAGCTCCCGTCTATCATCCGGTTCTCATTGTTTAGTCGAAATAACTGACGCCGGTGTAGTTTAGACGGTAATTGTTCTCGTCAATGTGATATGAATAGCGATAATGGTTTTGTTCAATTGAGAAGAATAAATATGCATATTATAAAAATGACAGAATGTTCCTTGTCTCCTTTATTCTTCTTATAAAAATGACTAGAGTTTATTCCTACTTCTGAACCACCCGGTTAGTACTAAGCGAAGTATTAGTACATGTTTGTTTGTAGAATAAGATAGAGAGCGCGAGCGACATCCGGTGTCTGTTGTGACGCATTGCGGTGTTGCCATGTCCTCCATATTTCGTAAGTCGATTAGATAGAATATTAAATAACTTGGAGGTAAAAAATAAGTGGGATAATTTATGGTGGTTATTAGATTAGTATTTGATAGTTTTGTTTTTCTGTTAATTATTTAATAAGTGAAATGGCTTCCTTAGTCGCTGACTATGGTACTTCCTCAGGCTCCGATAACGACTCGGATTCATTCTCCGACAATTCTGACAACATGTAAGATCGCATAATACATAATATCGCTTCTATTTGTGTTCATTTGATCCTTGAACCTAACCTAAACATTTCGAATGACAGATTTCATTCCAAACTAATTCACCGCCTATCTAGACACCGAAGTTCATAGTTTTACACATTTTTATTACATGGGATGAAATTCATTTTCTCATCTTCAGTTACCAGAATAAAGACCTATCCTTTCTTCAATCAGCTGATTTTTTACCTCTTCAAATCGACGGCCAAAGGCAAAAGAGCGGCAAATTCAAATATTCATGTATTCATTCGAATATTCATTTTTTGGGTAATAATTTTCGGAAAACATCAGGGTCAACAGCTCATTTATTATTGTATTTGAATAATTGAAAGAGAAACTAAGAAAAGAGGAGCAATAAAATAAAATAAAACAAAATAACATACAACATAGTTTGCGTTATTTTAAAAGAGTTGTTATAACATGTAAGATTGTATCTGTTCTTTGTAATCTGATATTGCCTAACTCTCAGTTGCAAGGAGGAGGACGGGGAGGGTGAGGAAGATGAGGATGAAGAAGAAGAAGAAGAAGAAGAAGATGAGAACAGCGACGTTAATTACCTGATAAAAACGGAGCCAACTTCCAACATAGACAAGCTTCCATTACCGACGCCAGACTTCAATGTGACTCCGACATTGAAAACCTCAGTATTTTCAAACCCGTTTGTAGAAGCAGAGAAAGCTAAGAGTGCGATATTAGAAAAGCACGTTAAAATGACACCAACGCTAGACGACACAAAGATGATAAACGGGAAAAAAATATGTTGGAATTACCGAAAGGGAAGATGCCGGTTCGGTCATAATTGCACATTCGCACATGACTCTGATCTGCATCGATCTGCTCTAGAACTTGAGTCTGCCAGAGCTCCCCAGGAGACTTTGATTTGTCAAACTCAGTATAACGGTCAGGCAACTTTTAACGAAGAGGATGAAGTAGACGAAGAAAACAACCAAACGCACAAGAGAAAAAAGCGACCTGGACTTACGCAGAATCTTATTCCAGGGAAGAAAGTCATGAAAATGTACAAAGCGCAACAAACTAAAGCAATTAGTAGATAAATATAGCGCTTAGATAACTTCTACGTTCAGTAATAAGGCAGCAAGGTAAATTATGAATTCAATAACAATAAACTAAACAGGATGAATTTATGGGATCAAATGTATACAGTTTTCTTTATTCCTAGGTACAATTCTTCTTCTTCACCATCCATGAGAGAAGGAGAGAAGCTCTTTCGTCATTTCCTAGACTGCTATTACATCAAAACATTGAAACAGTTTTCGACTAGCTTAAATATTACCTAATTAACGAATTTTTATCTGCATGATAAATCTACAATACATATACAGAACGAAGTAAGCCTAAGACAAGTAGATACCTAGTGTAGGGAAAGGACTTTATGAGAAAATTGTACTAGGAAAGCTCTCGTTACATTTTTCTTTCCTTTTTTTTTTCCTGTTTTTCTTTTTCGCTGTTTTTGACGAATCTAGAGCGGTGGCGGGTTTGTGCGTAGTATGAATATATCATCATCGTTTTATTATTTTTAGAGTTCAGAAATAACATTTTTCTTCATTATTTATCTATTCGTATTTAAATGCTTCCATATTTCACGATCAAAATATCAAAGTAGATATAGTGAGAATTATTATTGAAATAAACTACAGTTAGATAATATATTTATATTTGAGAATCATCTCCACTATTTAGAAAAAAATATGAATCTTAAAAGAAACATCGGTTATCACATCACATTTGATCGATCTTATCTTCTGTATTCGTAGCATGAATCAAACTACGAATTGAATGGTGCGGAGATGTTTTTTATTTCTCCATCTAGAAAGAAATCGACGATAATTATTACTCAGAATTACTACATCGTGTTGTTTGATTGAAAACAAATTTTGAGAATCGTTTCTTGATATCGTTGAAAGTTTGAGAACAGCAAAAGCCGTACAGCGATCGATCATTCATACCGTAAACTTATTGCGTAGTATTTCTACTCTACTCTTCTATCAGCGATATAAATATTATATTTGAGATTTCATCTTGAATAATAAGTAAGGTAATAATATTTAACAGAAAATATTAATATATATATACCTGAGCGGAAAGAGGTGGTGAAGTCGCATAATGCAGTAAGAGTATTAGGGTTGCACGCTGAAAACATTTAGCAGTGAATTTATTTAATAGAGAAAACAAGCAACTATATAATATAATATCCAATAGATATATTGTCTGGCACTGTCCCCGCATACTTCCATTTAACTTGTTTAAATATTTACATTATATATTAATATCATGTGAATAATATATGAACGAATATTTGTTACTACATATAGAAATAGAAAAGATATACTAGTAAATATTCAAGATAACTTACTGAGTATCTTGATTTGATTTGATTTTTTCTTTCTTTGTTTCTCAAGTAGTGTTACGTCACGCTCTTACAAAAAAGATACTTTATGTAATATGTATGTATGTACCTAGACACTCTTTCTTCCATAAAGTATTCTATTTATTTATTCAAGCCAATAGCTTGAACCAAATTCTGATTTATTTGAAATGAAAAATAGTTTATGAAATCGTAATACTTATTGAAATGAAATTTTTTCCTCGACTTGAACAGACAGTGATAAAAGTCTAATCATTATACGCGCGTGATTATATCTCGCCAAATTCATTCTACAAGTTATAAAACTAAAGCAGGCCAAGTGAGATAAATATCTCAATTGGCAAACAATTAAAGAATAAGTTCTCATACTTCCATTAATTTCTTCTTATACCGAAGAGTAACTTTTTTTTCCAAGGTCTTTGAATATATAATAGTAAATAAAATAACTACATAGTTGATCTATCCTTCTTTCTTGACCCGCAAGAAACTAGATGAAGTTATGAACATAAAATTTTACCGCAATCCACGTCTGCCTTGATCGATAGATTTCATAAATGACGTAATCTGTAGAATCTATCGAATCAACGCATAAAACAAAGTAATAGAACTTCCAATGTCAGTAAATAAATATGTCATCTTCTTATCGGATACTTTTCTGTTTTCAGATAAAAATAATAATTATTGTAAAATAATATGTAATAAAAAGTACTTGTTCTCGAAACTCTTCCTACGCTTGAAATATATTACCATCTTGTAATTAGTTATTACGTAAGTAATCCGCACAGACTAGAAGATTTAAGTTTCACAATGAAGCTGTCTAACAAGCACATAGTGTTACATATTATGTTATGACTGCGCGTAACTAAAGTCTAAACACTCGACTTATAAGAGTTACGCGAGGAGAAGTCAGGGATGTAGAAAAAAAATCGTAGATGATATTGCATTGGCAGACAAACGACTGTTTATTTAAAGATAAGTACAATGTGTTATCAGATAAATCGAATATATATATATCGTAGCGTGCCAACAGTTTGTTTAATTTGTTGTTTGTTCAAAATATACTATATACTTTACTTTCTTTTGATATACATAAATATTTTCACAGGCACTTTTGACTCGTCAAAGAGGACAAAATCTGTGATAAGAAGTATATCGCTATAGGATTAAATATTTATTATTCAATTAATTAGTCGATCAGGGAGCTTATTCTGTAACTCATAACTGCGGAAATAACGGCAAAATAGCACTGAAATCATGAAAAACAATAGGTGGCTGCCAATGAGCTGCTCCTATTTCATGGATTGACATTGTTGTCTGCAACTATTCTGCAGTTATGGAGTTAGAGAATAAGTCCCCAGATATAGATCGATCTGATTAGCAGCTGAGTAGGAAAAATATAAAAATTGTTTATATTTGTTAATAAAAAGTGGTCGTTTTGTTTTCTTTTTATATTCTTTTTTGCTTTTATATCTGTATCAAAGTCAAGTTTTCGTAGTTTCTTATTCTGATTGAATAATACCATAACAATAATAATTGGAAAATTGATATTATATTTGAATCTGGAAAAAAAATTATTCACGTATTCAAATGTATCAGGCTTTTCACATTTAGAAGATGAAATACTACAAACATTCATTTTTTGTTAGTAGCGATATGAATTTGTAGCAATTTTCTAGATTTCAGTTATAGTCAACAGTAATTTTATTTTATTTTATTTTATTTTATTTACTACTCGCTGTATGTAAGGTACGAACGTTTAAAAAGGTACGAATACTTACCAAGTAGGTATTCGTACCGATTCCTACTCCTATTATGCATTACATATTTTCGAATGGATAGTAATATTCATTGAAAATAAAAACCGGCGTAGCATCTTTACTATTATCACAACGTAAATTTTAGTTTAAAGTCATATTTATAGTTTTTTTTTTCATCTATTTTTTTCTTTCTTCTTATTATTTTTTGTTTATTTTTGTTTTTTACTCTTTTCTTTCTTTCTATCTTTTTTCATTCGCTATTTACATGACAAAAAAAAAAAAAATTAAATAAAAAATACCAGTCGCAATGATATTATAAGTATTAATAATATGACAAATCTTTCGTCATCATATAGGTACATTATTTATACAATTTTCATTGTAATCAATCGTGTATTCATAAAAATATCGATCGGACGATATTAAATAGAATATGATTTTGTTATTCTTTCTCATTGAATTATCTTTAGACTGAAGAATTTTTTCCTGATCGAAAAATACCTTGTTTTTTTTTTTTTGAAAAAAGCGAAAAAAATAAGAAAAAACCTGAGATAAATAGTCGTTGCAAGTATCCGTCCTTAATCCAAAAGAATAGTAGTTGATACGATGAGAGCAGGATCTCCGAATCAGTCGTAGCGAGCTAAAAGGCAATGATTTACTTATTGCTTCCGTCTCCTAATATAGGTGGTTTATACATAAACGTTATATTTAGATCGATGATTTAAACGAATACACGATTTACAATTATAGTCAGCAGTGGTGGTGAATACAGTCCCGTTTGTGTAAATTTACTATAAAGTGTAGTATAAACAATTAAATAAATTATCCAATTGTTTAATTAATTAACATAATCAATTCATTAATTTACTCTCGCGAGATAAATATGGTAGTTTCCTTCTTAAATCGCAACATTCTTAACTCAATACTTCAGGTAAAATGGGAGAAAAAAAAAAAAAAAAAAAAAAAAGAAGCACAAATATGATACACGATGTTAAATACTTGGACATTTTGCTGTGTTACTCTCAACAACAATGATATTAATAATAATAATAATAATAATAATAATAATAATAATAATAATCTGAGCAAAGTGAAGAGAATTTCTAAGTCCTGGTTGTTAGTCTTTTAAGTACATATTCTACGAGGCGAGAGGTTCCAATTTTCATTTTTTCTAATAGATAAAGAAAATAATCGTTGTTTAAACTATTTCAGTTTTCTCATTTATATTTAAATACTAATATTGCCTAAACACGGTATTCTCTCTCAATCTTACTAGTTACGATGCTACATCGAAACAAAGTAATTAATTTTCAAATGCCTACCACTGCGGGCCTAAGTTAGTATTTTATATAAATAGGTGTGTGTATGTAATTATTATTTTCATTTCATTCTATGTGTTATATTTTTAGACCATTTAACATCCCGTACTTATGCGATGTACCGTTATCCATTATACCTCCCTCGTTTAATATATCATTTTTATTAACGCTGCAATTTGTTGTCTTATAATCAACGTTACTACCATTATTAACATTATTCGTGTTTTTTAATATCCCGTTAGCAACACAGTGGGCACTGTTTTGTATTCCGTTGACTCCGTTCTCTAAACCATTGACACCACTGCTGCTACGTTCTACAACGTTGATTCTACTTTTCACACCGTTAGCATGTTTCTTACTCGGTGAGCCGTTCGTTTCTTGATTTATCTTTTTACTTTCCGATGAAGCACCCTCTCCCAATCCTGCGAGAGAACAAGCTTTACTGTCAAAAAATTAGCTCCTCAAATTGAGCCAACTCATGAAAATAATCATCGAGGCAATCGCTCTTCAATTAAAATCAATTTCAAATTGTCAAATTTCAAACAATCTTCGGGATAAAACAACGGGCAAACTTGAAACGAAGCTCTTAGGTGCATATTTTGTCTGACGATACTATCCTAGATGCAAAATAATTTCTTTAAAACGTTTGTAAACTGATTATAACTCACCGTGCAAAGTGTGACAATATTTATTTGTGCTGTTCCATTCCTCCCTCAGGCTCAGATTGAACATACTGTAGTCTGGATTGCCGGTGACCTCTTTTTCTATGGTCAAAAATTGTGGCAATATACGTTTCAGCTCTTCCCCGCTCAAAGCTGTGTATGTTTCGAGCAGCATTAGCCCTCTGCATCTAGATTTTGTTGATAAATTTCAATTTTATTATCTTAAATCGTAAGAAGCCTATGAACTACAACAATAATGCCATGTTTAAGTAGTGTATGTATACCTAGGGTGACCCGGCTCTCTGTAAATATCCAATTGAAAGTATTGGTTGTTGATAAGAAAGCATCGTCGTCTTTTGAATATTGTGAAATGCGAGTCATCCCGCTGAGCCAACATATTCAAATAATCACGATGCGTTAGTTGGGTTTTAACTTCAACAACCTGGCCGCACATCTTGGGTCGTCTAATGGTATGAATGTAAGACCAATGACCTGTAAACGGATAGTTGTCATTTTTTAAATATTTTCAAGCTGATAAGATCTCTTTCTTTCCTAAATAGAAAAACATGTTTATTTTCATCTATATATAGTATATATTATGAAAAGGGGCGGACCTTTCTGCCCGCGTTTTCTGAGCCTTGCTTGAAGCTTGGGAGTCTTGCTTTGAAGGTAGTTATGCACAACGTCGAAGTCTTGATAAGGTGGGAAAGCGTCCTCTGGAAGAGGCCCATTGACAAGGAACTTTAGTTTGCGACTGCTATCCCTCAATCTATCTCCGGTATCGATGCCCAGTTTTTGACAAACGCATTCGATCATTCTGCATATTTTGCTATCAAAATCCTGCGAGTTATCTATAACGTCAAAGTAAGGGTGGCCAACCCAGGCTGCGGCTGCATTGTAATCCAATTCTCGGGCCAGTTCAACCCCTTCTGAACGACAGGCATGATCTTCAGTTGAATAAAATTCCTCTGCACCATTAGCCGCAGATACCATGTGGATTATTTGATTGTACCGATTGTCCCGTAGTTCGACGTTGTTCCATCCGTTAGAGGCCATCATCAGCTCCCATTTGTCTTTCGAAATAACTGCGAATTCAGGTCAACAAGTGTGAATAGTCAAACACTGTAGATATCATTGAACATAGGTAGAATAGTGAAGGAGAGAAGTAGCCGCTTACATGCAGAGGCGTCCATAGCACCGCGATCACATATGATGAGGCAATTTCTGGAACAGCTATCTCCAAGTTGAAAAAACGTGTTTTCAATTTGAATCATTGTTCGAAGCAGATTTTCTTGGAATTTAAAAGCTGAAACAATTCGAATGAGTGGAAAAACGTGTTAAATTATATGGAAGTAGATTGTACTTGATAACAAGCGATTGCCCTAATCTACTGCATTAAGTAAAAAATGTAAAGACAAACGTATTTTTGTTGGAAATAAAAGTGAACAAAAATAAATTATTTTTCATACATATTACGGTAGAAAATCGTATATGTATAGTCATGAAAAAGAAATTCATTAAAATAAAGTGTAGGTATTGCTTAAAAGATGTAATATTAATAACATTGTTGAGTATCGCAAATTATAACATATTTTTCTTCTTTTCCTTTCATATTTGCATATCTGGAATGGTAAAGCACAGAAAAAGGTAGCATATTGTATTGTAATTAATTTATCCCCGATCTTCTACATTCTTGTGTTAATCAATTAGGTGATACGCTTATATCAGCAGGACGATACTGAATGCGCAATATATTACACTTCAATATAATGAAATGTTTAGAAAATGGGTAAGCGGATGGTCTCCTCACGGTAAAAGGAACTTTGGGATAATTAATATAATTTTTTAAAATTGAATACGATTTGTAATTTATAGCCGCTTTGTAACGCTGTCCATATAAAGTATAGTTCATGAATTATATAGTTACCATTACATAGGGAATGAAGTATGGACTATTTTTATTTGTAAACTATGGATAGATGAATAGGTATACCGAAGTTTGTATTGGTTCAATAATCAATAGAGAAAGGAAATTTATTGACTTTAGGACCTGTTTGTACAATAATTGTTTTCAAACTAGTCATAGAATATCAATATGTATACCTATGTATAGGTATAGTTGGTTTATCGGATGACTGATATATTGTAAGAGAATGAATCTGAAAGACTTGAATATTGAATATAAAGGAACGCATTTACAATAACGGAACCTGGTACACGTTTTATCAATATAACATGATATCGTTTATAATTATTGATTAACGCTTTAGGAAAGAATAATTAATGGAGCTGCACAGTTATTGCCTATTTGTCTATTAAAATATGAATCATCTAGGAGTCACGAACGAAGTTCTATGAATCATAGGTAAAACTATTAGCTGTGGAATTCATACTCAGAAAACTAATAGGATGAATAAATAAATGAATGAATAAATAAATAGAGTCGGACTTGCAGATTTATACGAAAAAAAAATTACAAATGCAGATATAATATGAATCTTGAGAAAAAGTGGTACGATTTTTTTTTTTTTGATAGTCGATTTTGGCGATAACGCGAATTTTAAATAAGTATTTTCTTTTTTTTCAAGATTTTGGAAATATGGAGAATTAATTTCAACAGCTCTATAAAACCGTTATAAATATTATAAAAAAAAATAAAATAAAATAAAATAATAATAAAAATTGGATAATAAAGATCCGCGATAATCTTAAATTTAGATGCTTGTAAGTTTATGGAAAAATTTCAAATGTTAGTATCATAAGTAAATAGGTATTGTTTTACTAATATATATAGCAGCATTAAGATTATCAATACATTAGTAAGCCACACGCAATGCCTATGGATTCTGTGACATAAATAGAAATCTGTATGTACGTAAATACTTTGGACCCAATTATGCATGTACTAATTAAATTATTCGCGAACTAGCTATACAGATACAGGTATAACACACGATAGCAAATGATACTGAAAATTTTATCATTTCATTATGGCACCACTAATTGATCATCTCTCTCAAAGTAACTTTGTGATAAATATCTTTTTTTTTTCTTTTTTTTTTTTTTTAATTTGTTTCTAACAAAAAAAGGGGTCGAGGGTATGTCAATACACGGTCTTATGAAATCATAGAAAAAGTTTTACGACATGATTAGAGATTTTGTATAAAACAGATGTATGTGTATCTAGTTTTCCCGGATTCGGAGTTTTGCGTCGTAATTCGAGTCGAATATAATATAGAAAAATATAGATTAGATAGTATGTGAGTCGTAATTCACAAGGTTCTTCTTAGTTACGTAATCGCATCGATAAATATTAATATACATATCGCCCTATGTATATACCAATACCTACATACATACAGACAAAAAAATTCATTCATTTCCCGCTTCCTATATACATACAATAATTTATATACCTATATTTAGACCTACGCTAATACTTCGCAATAATATTATCACGATAGGTATATGCGGTTAATCACGAATCTTTATTATTATACGTACCTACACCAATAACGTAAAATTCTCGAAAATGAATAAATTAATAAATTATTGAAACGGCTGTTTTTCAAGATGAAAAAAAAAAAAGAATTTCAAAATTCTTCGAGACAAAAATGACGAAAAATAATACCAAGTACCTCGTCGTATGTAAATAGACATATATTTATAATACACTAATGCTGCAACAGCGTATAGGTAGTTCATACAATGAAAAAAAAGAAAAACGAGCTCTAGCTTATTTACGTAGGTATGTATGTATTTATGTATGTATGTATCCATTTTTTTTATTTATTAGGTTTGAAGACAAAAAAAAAAAAAAAAAGAAAAACAGAAAACTCGAGGCAGGTTTCTAGCAGCGGGGATTAGACATGAGCCACACGATCTAGTAGGCCGGGGTTCTCGTTTCGTAAACCAAACAGAATTTTTATCAGTATACATATACCTATAGATATAATAATATGCATGAGACTTATACGAGTTGAGATAAGCAAATGAACAAAAATTGTACAATTTTTCCACAATTTCGTTCAGCTCGAATAACATTTCGTATATACTGTAGTATAATTCATATAACATATTATTATAAATACATATAACGATGTGAAAATACCTCGAATAACGATAAAATGAAAACTTCAATTACACGATCAATTTTTGTTTATTTATTTTTTTTTTAATTTTTCAAATTTTTTTCGTTATTCGAAAATGTGATCTGCGGCTTACGATTATACTAACAATACAAATAACGATATTCAACATAAATGATTAATGAATTGATATCATATCAGTTATAAACTTAGAAGTCTTGTTAGATAATAACGAGAAAACGAGATCTCTGGCCTTTGGAGGGTAACACGACTCACCCTCGGTGGACTTGACCTGTAGGACCTCGGGCCACTTGGCTTCGTTCTGGACCACGTTGTTATCCCCGTTGCGGGAATCTCGAGACCTCGAGGTACCGGTCGCGGCTTTTCGTGCTATAAACAACTCATCGTTTCTTTTTTCCTTCGCAGTCCCGAAAATTACGTTAAATGATAATTTTTAATTTTTAATTTTTAACATTTTTTTTCAAATCCTTTCTTTTTATTAATTCACCACCCACTACCCTGCACATTATTCATTAAACAATTTTTTTTCAAACCTCTCATACCGCGTGTGTTACCAGAATTTCATTAAAAAGAGAGCGAAATTTATTCAAAAAAAAAAAAAGAAAAGAGAAAATTGAAGTTGAAATATTCATCAAGCAGCAGAAAAACACAATATCAAATGTTGTATAATTACTCGTTATACGAAGCTTGTATAGGTAAATTTCCGCGTCCCTATTGTTTCGTGGACTTTTTTCAATCAAAAGAAACAAACGGAAAGTACTCTCTTCAATTAGATAAATGTGTTTAAAAAAAAAAAAAAAAAAAACGAAAAACATAAAAAAAAAAAGGACACCCACTTGTTGTCTGAGCTATATATTATTATTGAAGAATGTTATTAGTAAGTGAAATTTGCAAAACTGCCAGATTCGCAGATTTACATAGCCGGGAATTGACGTAGATTTATGTTGATTATCATCTACCTACTGAACAACTACGATCGTAATGTACGAATAGAATCCTCAAATTAATTATCTTGTTCTTGGCTTATCACTCGGGCATTGACCTAATTAATTAACTACCTTATTTTTCGCACGTATTAAATAGATGTTACGTGTCCTAAGCTAGAGTGTATATATTAATTTATATAGATTTGAAGAGAATAATTGTAGTCGTATAAATTTTCTTCTTTTCTTCTATTGCATTTCAACAAAATTCATATCTTTTTTTTTTTTTTTTTCAGGTTTTTTAGTTGTTTTTTTTTTTTTTTTTTTTTTTCTTTTACTAAAGCATTTGTTAATTTTTTGATAAAAATTTATCTACAGGTGAATTGAATACACGACCTTCGAAAAATCACCGCTGAAAAGCGAACGACGAAAGGCTCATGAATTTTCGCGGGTATAACCTGCGCTTGTATTGTATGGTACATGGATACGTACATACAGTAAACGCATAACGGGGCAGTGGGCTATCGATCCTAAACCCTCTCGTTTCGAGTATGCCGACGCCTGGACACCCTTGAAAAATACTCCAAGATTGGTGTATCTAATATGTATGTATTGTTACTAATGTATACAGGATTCGAAGAAAAAAATAAATAAATAAATTGAAAAAAAAAAAAAAAAAAAAATGAATAAATCGAAAAAAGATGTAATATCTATAATATATGCATGTGGGAGTAGGATGATCGTGTAACGATCAGAATTTCGAGTTTCTTTCAAAAACAACGAAGACTAGGTATACTATAAAATAAGTTCTTTTCTTTTTTTTTTTTCCTTGCTTTTACTTTTGTTCAATATTTTAGGACAATCTATCTCATGCACAGTCTGTAAGGAGGAAGAGAAGAGATTTCGGAAGGCTTTGAAAGCTTTTTGATGTAAGCTGTATAGGTATACACATATACAATGATTATATAATAATTTTTGGCTTTAGTTCAAAAAGTCTATTATTATTAAATTCGAAATACGAATTGAGGCGTATAATATAACAGCTTCTAATAAATGAAATCACAATTAACAACAATGATAATAATTAGTGTATAAAACTTTCCACGTTCATTATCTATAATTTCAATTTTAATTTTTCTTCTCTTTTTTTTTTTTTTCTCTTTTCTCAATTATGTGTATTCGACTTCCGGTCATCATTATACGTCGTCACAGTCACCGTATAGTTGTTGATAACAGAGCGAAAAAAAAAAAAAAAAAATATGCAACGTATTCATACGTGTTCCCAATTTAATAATGTAATTTATATGTGCTGCTGAAAACGCGGATTTATATACAATCGTCTTTTACGACTCTGATGGGACAATAAAATACCCCGGAGTTACGTAAATAATTATTTATCATTTTTATTACCGTTCTTTAGCATTAAATGCTATATCTGTACGTATGTATACAGTGTATTTCAGGTTGGGTAAGCCATACTTTGAGGAGGGATTCCCCGTGAAAATCTAAGACCAAATTTCCTTTACCGAAAATTCGAGGGACCGATGGTTTCCGAGCTACCGAAGATCTTAGTTGACCAATCGCGGAGCGTATAGATCGCATAGACGGCGCCACCGCGCAACTTCCGTTCATGGTCGACCCTGTCTGCGCCGCAGGTATAAGTTCTGCGATTGGTAAACTACGATCTTCCGTAGCTCAGAAACTATTGGACTCTCGAATTTTTAGTAAAGAAAATTTAGTGATAGAAATCGACAAGGAATCTGCCCTCGAAATATGGTCCACTCAAATTAATTCACCCTATATAAAGTTGGGAATTTTTTTTTCGAACGTCTGAATGATGTTAGTGATTTTAAACTGCGAAGAAATATAGAGAATAAGTTATTTCTCTGTAGATTAACAATAATTGTTACGTAAGTAGTGAAAGAAGCCGTAATATCTCGAGACTTGCATCACTTAATAAGGGAAGCCTTTTCACTTATTTTACACTACGACAAGGTCGAGGATTACGCTATACGTATATGTAGCTCAGAACGTCTATAAATCGCGATTTAATTTGCAATGAACGATTTTTAAAATACTATTTAATTAGTTAGTACTTCTTCTATACATACATACATACATTCAGATCCATACATGTCTATACCTATATTCATAAATTAACCGAGATCGAAGATCGGATCTTGCAGTTGATTAATCGGATGATTTCATTAATCATTTATTATCAACTACATCATGCAGACACGGGGTTCTGATAATCCGTTGATTATCACGCTTTCGATTCATACATAGATCGGTGTTTGTTTATTTACTTATTTATTTGTATATAATATAGTATAATTATTCTAGTTCGATAAACCACAAAGGCATACTACGTGAGATTTTTCGCGCCTCGTGACTACCGTAGATTCGAGTCACGTGGCATACAAAGCGGGTTGGCATTTGGCCATTTTTATTTTTGCGCAATTTATTGTGAAACTTTTCGAGCCCCCTGCGCGAGAATATATGTAGACGCGTACTTTATGCGGCATGTAGGACGACGTCTATAAGGCAAGGCAAACCACGCTGGTACGGTTTTTAGCAAACTACTATACGACCGTTAAATAAGTACATAAGTTTGGGTATATGTACTGCCATATACCTATAAATTGTTTATTGCTATGTGGCAGTAGTGGTTTTGGCAAAAACGTTCATTAGCTTTTCGCGAAAAGTAGAGCACCTGTTCACTCTTCGTTATTTCGCTGTTATTATTAATATTATAGTCAGCCATACGTATTCCGAAAAGAGATTTGAAGGAAGAGAGAAAAAAAAAAAAAAAAAACTCGCTGACATACATAATTATATTTCATATAACTTTGCAGCATAATTATAATCATCAGGTATACATATAAGTTTGTGATTTCATTGCGCGAGAAATAAATTTAGCGTGTATGAAATGACGAAAGAAAATCACGTGTAATCTGGAGATGCATCAATTCAACATCAAATATATTATCATTTGATGAATAAAATTTCACGTATAAATTGATCAAAAATTCATTTAATTTTACGAAAATTATATTAAACAATATATATGCATTATATATAAGTATACTATCCATCGTAGATACAGTTTAATTATCCCCTCTTTCGTAGTCTTATTAAGGAATAAATTACCGTCGATCCGGTTTTCTCGGCGTCAAGCAGTCTACCCATTTCTATATTCAAGTTTACGAAAACTTATGCCAAGAAAGTTAGTTATTCAAACGAAATACGAATACCCATATAGGTATACATAGGTATATGACGAAGACTGCGCGGTTTTACTTACTTATTTAATTAATTAATTAATTAATTAATTAACGCAAAAAAAAAAAATCAAAAACAGATAATCTTCCCTCCCCCCCTTCCCCCCCTTTTTTTTCTTCGGACATTTTACGACATTCAACAGTTATAATATATATATATATATATACACCTACAAATATAATATTATGTAAATTTATAAATATAGAAAAATATTTGAAATTAGCTCACCCTCTTCAGCGTTCAGGTCTGTGAATTTGATGCCGCCACTGAAATGGAAAAAGCAGAGGATGGATGAAAATTTTGTCATAGCTCACGATCACTAAAATAAAAACGAAAGATTTGTTTTTTTTTTTTTTTGTTTGTTTTCGTTAGTTTATTTATTTATTTATATTTATTTTTTTCTACTCTTTTCTCGTAGAAACGCTAATGAATAAAGAAAAGAAAAATAATTTATAAAAAAAAAAAAAGTAAAACATGATAGAACAAATGTATAACGTTGGATTAATTAAAAAAAAGTAAAATTTAAAAATTTAAGAAAAAAAAAAATATTATTGTCAACTAGGTAGTACGTCTGTTTTCCCAGTTTTCATTCAATTTGTTTTTTTTTTTCTTTTTAAATCTTTTCAACGACGATGTTGATGAGAAAAAAGAAAAAAAAAAAAAGAAAAAAGAAAAAAAAAAAGTGAAACAAATGTTGAATAAATTATGTCTCATTGATTTCGCTATCGCTATGTGCAACGAATTATAATAACATTATAGTATAGTACGTACTACATGTACTATATACATGGTGACCATACTATACATTGCAATATAACGCGATAATTGAAGAAGACAAGTGAAGTAATGAAAAAAAATTTGATAATTAGAATAGTCACATATAATTCATATAATAACAATAATAATAACAATAATAATAATAACAATAATAATAATAACAATAATAATAATGATAATAATAATAATATTAGACAAAACTGAAGAAGAGCTTTAATTTTTTTTTCCTCTTTTTCCATGTGTACGTATCCCGTGATTTTTCTGATTAATTTATTTGGAAGTAAAATTTGAATATTTTCTCTGTTTGATAATTCTCATTGTCTGCACTCCCTTTTTCTCTCTCTCTTTCTTTCACTATGACGACACGTCGTATAATAATGATGATGATAAACAAAAAAAAAAAATGAACGTAGGTATATGTAATTTAAACGAAGTTTGTTATTACGATTGAAGTGAATATATACCATAAATATGTATATAGGTATATATATATATATTTATTTTTTAATTTTTTTATTTTTTTGTATAAAATTGGGATACTTTATCTTATAGCTTGTGATAGCATACCTGAGCAGCACAGTCGCTGTCTCGGGAACACGGAACACCTGAAAAAGAAGACAACCACCAACTCTATCGAATCCACAACGAACCAGAAAGCTCCAAAACCAGTTCGAATTCGAATTCTTTTATAATATGTAGGACTAATTTTAGGCTTGCATTTGCATATACGTATGTTATACTCGCATTCAAAGTCATATACTGCAACGACTAATTATATATAATATACATATGCAGTAAAAAAAAAAAATATATACATGAAAAAAGAAAAAGAATTAATTAAAAAAGAAAAGAAAAGAAAAAAAAAAAAAAAAACAATTAGAGGAAAAAAATATATCACATACGTACGAGAATTTAAAAAGAATTAAAATTCTTTAGTTTATTTATTTTTTTTTTTTCCTTTATACTTATCGGTCTGTGATTTGTTTAATATGTTATTCCATTAACGACGGGGCTAATTATACTGTATATACTCCATGTATATAGGTATTATAGGCGTGAGTTGAAAAAACCTTTGATATTGATCTATATACTAAATATAAGGTTTGCCGGAGGCAGATAAAACGCGTTATAATATATAAATTCAAAAGCATTGACTCTTTCTTTTTTTTCTTTTTTTCTTTTCTATCAAAATATGCAAGAACAATATAACAATAATGATGATAATAATAATAATAATAATTGGGTGGAAAAAAATTTGGCGAACGGTTTGGAGCAATTTTGAGAATAATGATAATGAAGAAAAAATAAATAAAATAAAAAAGGTAAAAAAAAAAAAATGAAATAAAATAAATAAAACAGTACGAATATATGAAAGAGATAACTAAAATCGTATATTAGATAGATAGATAAATAGGTAGATACAGTACCTAAAGTATACATATTATAGTATATAAAAGAGAAAGGAAGAAAAAAAAAAAAGGATTGATCGAGATGCATGTATATATATATATGTATAATATATATATATACACTATGTGAATAATATCTTAGAGATATTTATTTATAAAATAAATCAGTTTATCAAATGATTTTAATAAAATTGATAATAAATAAGATCGCTCACCTTCCATCCCATGTTTTCAAAAAATGTGCAAAGTCGAGCCTGACCGGTTGTCTTTCCTCCGCAGGGGCCTAAAACAATTATATTGTAAAAGAAAAACTAAAAATTGTTAGAACAAAGACGAAACATTATCCGTCGTTCTCCTTCTCTCTCTTTCGTATTTTTCGCGATTTACTCATTATTCCAAAGTTTACCAGGAAACAAAACAAGACTACCTATATATATATATAAATAAATACACTTCTCTGTCAAGGTCGCGATGTAAAGTCTGGGTCAAGGCCACGTTGACCTTGGAAACGACCTACGGTGTAATAAAACGATGACCGTTACAACTAGCGATCTTTTTTGAATACGATTCATTGATGAATACGTAGTTAAATCGTAAGATTTTGCTAGATTTCTTTTCGATCATTTTTATTTTTATTCATTTTTTTCTAGACATAAGACATTAAAAAACATATATGGAAAATTTAGAGTTATTAGAGAATAGGTACGCGTACAATAGAGATACACATATCATGCGTGTATCTATGTTTCAGAGTAACGTGGCGCAATTCCTTTTTTCTTATTCGCTATAAATTACTTGACAATTGGTAATATACTAGTGTAGTTGGTTCAAACCGGTGAGTTACCAGTTACCTAGCGTGCGCCAGTTCGACCCGTATGTATATGCGGATAAAGATACACACATAAGTGATCATAATTCAATCAATCCCAGAGCGTTTATTTTCATTTGTTTATTCACGGTTTTGCATAGCCTTGCCAATAGATAGACGAAACATTGCGTGTCGTATGTGTCGTATGTATTTATGTATTACCGTATGACGCGTTTTATTTAGCTGTAAAACACGCTGAATAAAAGAGAGAAGAAAAGAAGAAAAACCAGGAAGTGAAAAACGAAAAATGGAGTTATGACGCAGGTTGGGAGAAAAAAAAAAAAAAAAATTTATTCTAAAATTAAACCTCGCTAATATTAACTCTATATTCGCAGTTGAAGAAACACACGTGGTTTGGTTGGGAGTTCTTCGGTAATTTTTAAGTTGATGGAAAAAAAAAAAAATATATCGCAGCTGGCGGCTGCGCAGAGTCCCGTGCCTCGGCCGATGGAGACATCGTTTATACACGTACTATTTTAATATGACTGATATATATGTGTATTTATATGTGAAAGGTAAATACTAGCTATGAATTGATAAATGAAATAAACTATTTCTTATCAGTTATTAAAAAATGTTAAAATAAATGAATAGAGAATTTGTTTACCTCCGGTAAGTACAAGCTTGTATACGCGTTTTTGTTCCATCTTTACTGGTGGTGTATCTCTCCCCGCGTTTGGTGGATGGTTGGATTATAATTCGCTGATTTTTTGTGTCAGCGATTTAGCAATTTCAATTTAGGTATCAGACAAACCAATGGTGTCTACGGTTTCAGCGTATACTACATAAACACTTCACTATACATATTAAAGTGTAATAACGGTCGTGGACGAGAATAAGAAGACATGAGAAACGTGATATACGCAAAGACGGTTCAACAAAACACGTCCACTTCAACCGCGGGCTTGGATTGAAGTGAGCAAGTGACTCCAGCTGCTCTCGGCTCTCGGGCCTCTGCCATAGACTATATTGTTACGTAAGTGATTAGAAACTGCGTCGTAGATTGCGGATTGTTTCCATCCGGGTTCTAAAAACTACGCGGAACTACTCCTATCTTCTTTCTCCTTCTCACTCGCTCTCATTGCTTTCTGTCTCTTTGTTTCATTCTTCTGTTTCTAGACAAAATATTGGCGCTGCTATCGCCTGACCTTGCGGATAATTTCAGAACACCAATAAAATAGACATTTTCTTTTCCGGGATTTCCCAAACAATTACGCACGAAGTATATTCTGGTCTTTATTACTATTGATTTATTTTCGAATAAAGACAAAAATAGTGTAATATATTTCTCCTGATTAGTTTTTTTTCTTCTTACATTTCATTAATATTATTTTCAGAGACAATAACTCATTAGGGGCTTCTTGTACGGGAATTTCCCTGAAATCATGACGTCATCGGACTTTTATTTGAATTTTTCTTATTCCAATTACTTTACCCGCAAGAAATTCTCCTTTATAACTTATAACGACGCTTTCGTATGTCCATTGGCAACGGAAAATGAGAAAAGTAGACAGAAACTAAAAGAAATTAAAGAAATAGGAAGTAAATTCATCTTATTTTTAAGATCGATGGTAAATGATAATTAAGAAATTTGCAAAATATATATATATATGATTATATTTTACCGGTATTTTCTTTCTCTCTCTCTCCCTCCCTCACTTATTTTTCTGTTACGATTTAAACGTCTGTTTAACAATGAATCAGGCTTAAATTTTGATCAGTAATTTTATTTGTTAATAATATAATATTTTATCCCGAAATTCACCTAATATTCTAATAATAAGGCAAGAGTCGTATATAATATAAGTATAGTATAGATGTTATGTATAGG
The DNA here is from genome assembly GCA_963978835.1 of Tenthredo scrophulariae. Taxonomy (NCBI): domain Eukaryota; kingdom Metazoa; phylum Arthropoda; class Insecta; order Hymenoptera; family Tenthredinidae; genus Tenthredo; species Tenthredo scrophulariae. The sequence continues at coordinate 562,278 of OZ022229.1, forward strand.
TGTGTGGGTGTGTGTATATACATATACACTTTATATCTTCAATTTGTTATTCCTAATAAACAACCCGAATAGAACAACATATGAATTTACTATTAAGGACATTATGTATTTAGGTATGTATAATATTGCTGATTTTCCTGCAACATCTAGGTATATAGGTATTATGTAAAGTGTTGGCGTGCGACTTGTTAGCAGCTGATCGAGAGATAAGTATTGAGCTGAAATCTTAAATAAGCGCGTTTTATATTAACTATAAACTATACTAAACTATAGTCAATATATAGTGTACCATTTTTTCAACTTGTTTGTGTTATTATTTTAAGTAGGTATTTTATTCGAGGTTATTATTACTATGAGTGTTAGATTTTGCAGGAACATCCACAAAACGATTTACAGAATAACAAATGTACAATGATTTATACTCGAACTTAGTTACTGAACTGCCAAATGAGCGTATTCCATAATTAGTTATTTTTTAACGCGAAAACAAGTCAAGGAATTGATAAAAATTAAAAAAAAAAAAAAAAAAAAAAAAAATGAATAACATTGTAATTATTTACAACTTTATAGCTGGCTTTGTTTGTATTGCTTATAAAAATGAGGAAAGAAAAATTATAATATGTTCAACGATAATAGTAATACAAGGTAATAAATAACTTCCAGCAATGATTGAAAAATTGGTAACGCTGGTAATAATGAAAACGAAATATTAATTATAGAACGTCGTGCTCGATCCTTTGTACAAATTTGGAAGGTACGCCAATGTGCAGTAATTCGTCAGGCGGATAGTATTTCAAATTTCGATTATAGTAGTTCAACGCTTGCCAGCAAATCTCTGATAACTTTGGAATCGTTAGCCAAACGGAATGAACGGCGTCCGTTCTTGCCACCTGGAACAAATTTTAATAAAGGAATAACTCGAAGTAATCGACTTTCACGTATATATTTTAATATTAAATATCGCTGCATTTTTCAACTGATAATTTACTGCTACAAAAACCTCATCGACTTCCTTGATGATCCCTCCAAACGTATACATGCATCCTTCCGGCGTTAGCGCAGCAGAATGAAAATAAACAGGATTTGGAAGAATGCATTTTCTCAAACAACTCCATTGCAGATTATTCAAGTCTAGCCGCCAGACGTCAGAAAATACAAAAGCCCCGTCATATCCTCCGGAAATAACAACCGATGTTATTCCCGTCGTTTCATCTGTGTATTGCACAGATCCGTGGCACCTTCTGGGAGCAGGAACGGAATTGTAGTCGTTGTCTCTTTGGGTGTGCAAAATCATCCATTTTTTTGTCTCAAGATCAAACGCTGGAATTTCCTGTAAGTAACAAAACAATATTAGAGAAATAATCATGATTCACAGAATGATCCAGGGATATAAAATAGTAACAGTTTTGCCTTAATTTTGAACATTGGTTTCCGTTTCAGCTTGAAAAACCGTTCAACTAGTTTGGATTCTCCTAGGATTTGGGATCAAGATATTAGTTTTATAAAAATCTTGAAACCCTTATAATTTGCAGCTTTGATTATAATTCTCAATGATTTGCTACATTGGAAGGCATTAGGAAACCATTGCGTAACTATTTAGGATAGGAAAAGGACCGGAATTGGGACATCAAATGTACCAAGAATCCAAAAGCTTCGGTGGCGGTCCCTCCTCCAAGTACGTAAATCTTATTCCCATCGAAAGCCAACTCGTGCCTATACCTTCCTGTAGGTTCAGACTGATCTCTCCCAGCGCAAATATAAACATGTTCCCAAACAGCTTTCCTGAGCTCAAATCTATGTATATCGCATGTATAATCGTATCCCGTCGTACCGCCGACGGTGTATAAATATGACTCGTGGCAAACCAGGGCTTGGCCGTATTGAGCAATTGGTAGATCCCCTCGAGCCGGTACCATCTTCATTTTACCATTTTTGACATTACATATGTAAAGATGGTTGCTACAACTGTATCCGAAAGGTACGCCAGTCCCTCCGTAGACCATGAGAGTATCTCCCTTGAGAATAACCGCGTTTGAGGCCAATTCATTGGGCATATTTTCCTGGCAAGGTAAGCGGCGCCATTCTTGAGTGACTAGATTGAATTTCCACAATTCTTTGAACAAGGGTTTACTGTCCATCCATGTTTGGTCGTTCTGCATTTCTGGATCGTCGTTGGATATGCATGGGTTGAAACCGCCATAAGAGTAGAGGTTTTGATGGTCACATGCGATTCTGTGACCGCTTCGGGCTCTCGGTCTTTCGGCACTTCGTGGCTCGTGTTTAGTGAATACGAATGGTTTGAAAGCGTACATTATGTTATCGAGGGTTAATTTCTTTCGGTAATATATATCAGCAGTCACTTGGTGGGTAATATTAGGTTATGTTTCACGTATTTATTTACTCGATTTTTTATTTTTAGTCTCAGCTCGTAGGGATCGGATGAATATATCATAATGAGTTGTTTAGACTAGGGGTATGGTTGCGTTTAATCGAGTTGATCTCCGTTCGGAAAATAATAATTTTCACAATATTTCTACACAATTATTTATCACAGCACTAATCATACGTATTTTCAAATCGTATTAAAACTCGACGTGACGTTGTAGTTGTATACGGTAGTCGCATTCACATCGTACTGAAATTAGCCGCGATCAGATACTCGCTTGACGATTTTAGAAGCTAATATTTAATCCAACTGACTTTACCGGTGGAAATAACCAGCCGATGATTGTAATACGGTTTGAAACTAACATTTCTATTATATATGAACCCCTTTCTTTAATCTCTGATTGCTGATATAAATGCGTAAATATGTGAACAGTCGTTTCCCTCTAGCAGACGAATTTGTTAGGCTCTTTTTCTGTGTCGTATTAACTCCGGCTAACTTCGTACAGCGTGATCCTAAGGGAATAAAAGCGATGTGAATTAACGACACATGAATAATATACATTATATTCATCTACATATTACGATCGCCGGTTTCTCGAAGGGAAAAGAAATATGGCGGATACAGAGGTGAGTGTGTCACGTGGAAATTGATTATTACGAATTATTAAATTAACTAAGAAACACCTATTTAAAATACACCCTTTTACAGCTAGCCAAAGCTTTGAAGGATCTACCGAACCGTATACAAACCGCTAGCAAAAACGAGCGGCGTGATATACTAAAAAATGTCGTCGACGTGTTGTCAAACCCAGGTAATATTCTACAATACATATCATAAATCCACATATATCTAGCTTCAATTCCCAACAAAAAAATGTATGAATATTTATCTAATAAAAATTCATGCCATTCTTACCTCATTCAATCTGCAACTGAATCATTTTCCTCGTATACTTCACACACTCTGTATAAGCAGTCAACATGCACTTTAGACATATTCACTCGAAGAATTGCGAAAGTCAAAATGATTCAGAAGGATTCGTTCGTTCTGTCGAGTCTAGGTCAACTAGTGGTAGATTTTTCCGCTCCAAGATCATTGCTTCTGAGAATTTTCCCAATTTTCAAACTCATGTGATATTATTTTATCCCCATTAGTCAATAACCGCATTTCCTTGCGCATAATTGTTCGTTTTTTTATTACCCCTACTCACTTGATCGCACATTGTTAAAGGTATCAACGAGAAGATCGTTGGCGGTATCTGCAAAGTTATATCGATCACTTTGCATCGATATAAGGAAACGACGTCACAGTCCTATGTCAAGAATTTGATAATAGCTCTGCTCGATAAGCAGCCAGATGCTACGGTCAGATTTATGACCAGCGCTATTGCAGAACAAGCTATTTGGCATAAGAATCTTGTACCTACGTGAGTATGATGCCAAAAGATGCTGAATATATCTAAAAAATGTAAATTAGTCAAGAAATTTGGCTGAAATCAAGAAATTTTTATCTTTTTTTATTCAAAATTGCTTCGCTTTAGTCCAAAATGTTGACAGCTTGTCCATTATTTAACTAAACGCTACATCGACTCACATATTGATGAAAAATTGTCTGAAGAACAATTTCGTTCTTAATTAAAAATTAGTTTCATTATTTGATCAAATTTGACTCGGAATAATTTTACAGATACAACACATCTTTGACCGCTTATCAAACTCTGAAGTGGTCAAGTCTGGTTCTCCTCCACGGTATTCACAAAGGATCAGAATCATGTTATGCAGAGTTACCGAAGCTGATAGAATCCCAGGCAAATTTGACCGCCTCGGCTTTAGCCTGTGGGGGTAAAAAGCTATCTGATAAAGTCTATAAACTCCTAATTTACGGGTGGAAAACTGCGGAGGGTATCGACGAGAAATACGTTGAGAATTTGGTGAAATTTGAAGCTACCAGCGGGCTCGTAGTTCTCGCCAGTTTGCTGATAAATTATTTAGTTGAAACTAAAAAAGATTCTCTAGCCGACGATTTGAAGGTGTGTAAAGTTGAGCTTGGAGACAATTTACCTTCAATTTAATGTTTATTATCATAAAATTAATTCAGTCTTTGATTTCTTTACAGACAAACGTTTTGGATGCTCTAATCAAAGTCAGTGTTAGCTGCAAGAAGAAGCCCGACCTTTACGTTGTCGACGCAGCAGCTCCACTGCTTAAGAGGGTCTCCCACGATGAATTCAAGACCCAGCTACTACCCGCGCTGCAGAAAGCGATGCTTAGAAATCCTGAGATAATAATCGCGTCCGTGGGTCATATTTTGAGCGGATTAAGCCTCGACTTGAGTCAATACAGCCAAGATATTAGCAAAGGATTGTTCGCGAATTTGCATTCCAAGGAAGATCTTGTCAGAGAAGAATCTGCGGATGCTTGTCGCCGACTGGCTTTACAATGCTCGGACCCAGCGGCAATCGAGCGGCTTTTAGCTTCTCTTTTTGCTGTATTTCATGGCTCGGAGGGAAAGCTGACCGTTGTAACGCACAAAATATCCGTTCTCCAAGGTGCTGGTAATCTTAGTTATAATGCTGTGGCTAGTGGCAGCGTTCAGAAGCTGTCGGAAACCGCTTGCACCCATTTCATTAAAGTCTTAGATACCGAGGTTCACGAAAAAACCCTAATTCACGCTCTGGAAATGATGGTTCTTTGGTGCAACAAGTTTTCTAATGAAGTACCTAAGCCTGTAATAGAATCCTTCAAGAAAGGAATGTCTGCAAAGCCCCCACTGACTCCTGGGGTTCGCGCTGCCTATATAAAGTCACTTTTCTCTGCCCCAATGGCTTCCCACTCGCAAATTGTAGCCCCGATTCTCACTCAAGCGATATCAAGGGCTGCTCAGCAGTCGACTAATCCAGCAGCAGTAGCGGAAGGCCTAGCCGCCGCTTATCTAATATCGAAGCTCATACTGTCCGGAGAAGTGGAAAATGATAAGCAAACTATTTTATGGAACGCTATAGACGATCAGTTGTTCTTTTCTGAAAAGTTTCTGGTATCTTGCGGAGATGACGCGTTGTACAACGTGATGCTCCTCTGCGAGAGACTTTTACTACAGTTTTCTAATCGATTAAACGAGAAAGCTTTGAGCGGTATAAACAGGGCGATAGTAGCTTGCGTAACGGCCGGAAAATCCACTACTAGAAGACGCTGCGCTCCTCTGCTAAAAAAGGTTCTCACTGGGTTAGGGAGCTATGAAACTGCTGAGGCTTTGCTTACAGAGTTCAACAAATGCCTTGAAGTAGCCAAGATCAAGACTGAAGTTGACAATGAAAACAAAGAGGATTCTCCAGCCGGGGAAATAACTGGTCGAGCTTTAGCTGATGGATTGCTGGCCATTTGTTCCGGCTCTTTTCTATTCGAATTAGCAGGAATGCAACTGGTTAGAGATGCCTTGATCCCGGCGCATCATCCGGCGATTTTAAAAGCCGTACCAAATCTGTGGTTCAAAATAGTAAAGAACTTCAACTTAACGCCTAGAGAATTTTTCAGAACTTTTGGAAACGAGATAAGGAAGACTTTTGTCCAAAATTACAAGTCGGTAACGAGTTACGAGAATGCTTTGGCTAGAGTTGTGTCTCTCGCGCCTGATGTCATTCTTCCTGCACTGATATTGAATGTTACGAGCAAATTAGAAGACCCTGAAATTCTGAGGATAACCAAAGACGAGTATTTCACATATTTAACACCGGACGGAGAGCTCTATGACAAATCAGTAATACCAGGGAACGACGAGAACGATGTTCTGAATGCTATGAACATGAAGCGAGAGAGCAAGGTCTATTCCTTCAAAGAACAACAGGAGGAACTGCAGCTAAGAAGAGAACTTTATGAGAAACGTAAACGGGAGGGAAAAATTAAGGAACCTAAACTCACGGCTAAACAGGAAGAAGCGCTGCGGGCACAAACGGCCAAAGAAAACGCGGTCAGATTAAGACTCACAGGATTAAACTCAAAGATAACCGAGGCTGTGTCTATGGTGAAAGCCGCGGCCCGCGGAAACGGAACAGAATTATCTCTCTACTTCAAAGACCTGCTTCCGGCCGTGCTCAGAGATCTAGGATCACCCTTGGCAGCTCCTACTCTGTCGGAGCTGTTCTTAAGCCTTGGAGAAATCATAAGGATTGGAAACGACGCGACGATTGCCCAGCTCGTTGGACACGTTACTCTCCGCCAGCTAAAACCACAATGCGATTTGGACGAGGCTTGGGAAGACGAAGCCTTAGACAGCGCGGTAAAGCGCATACTCCACCTGTTGCATTTGGTGACTGTAAAGCAGAAGCTGGCTCCAACGGCGCCTGCCTTTTGCTACTTCTTTCCATTCATCAACACAACTCTCCTGTCCAGTAAAGACGACTATACTATCAGCCAGGGGCTGCAGATTGTGCAAGATCATGCCAAGCTTAGAGGAGACGACGACAATCCCAAGAACCCAAAGCATCCCCGGCTTCTTCCAAGGAGACAAATGTTCAATTTATTGATCGAGCTGATAAGCACAACCACGGGACGAGTCCAGTCCCAAGCAGTAGCGACTCTCCTGGATGTTGCCCACTCGGGAAGTGCAGCCCACGGAACTGCGACAACAAGTTTAGGAGAAATCGAGTCTCTGACCGGAGCGCTCCAGAACCCTTTGCCGGTGGTAAGAGACGCGGCTCTACGAGGGCTTGCCGTTGTGCATAGAGCATTTCCCACCGAAAAAGAGGACTACTCTCAGGCGCTTAGACTCACCAGGAGAATCTGGGTCGCAAGATTCGACGTTAACGAAGAGAACAGACTTCTCGCTGAAGAGCTTTGGAACTCTGCTGGCCTTGTCGCTGACTGTGAACCTCTCAGCGAAGCCCTGATGGAGGACGTCGCTCATCCTGTTGAAGCAGTTCAACAGGCGGCTGCTGGAGCTCTTGCGCAATTGTTGACAACAGAGCAGCGCCTCATGCCACCAATTCTCGAACGTCTTTTAGAATTGTATCAAGATAAACTGGCCATGATTCCTCCAAAGCTAGACGATTTTGGTAGAGTCGTTGAACAGCCCATAGACACTTGGGGACCTCGACGAGGGGTCGCCCTAGCCTTGGCTCAGCTTGCTCCGCTCCTGACCCCTGAAACTGTGCGATGTTTGGTTCAATTCTTCGTCTCTACTGGCTTGGGAGACAGGAATCATGCAGTTCGAACTGAAATGTTAGCTGCGGCTGTTGCAGCTGTTGATTTACACGGCAAAGCAAACATCACATCTTTACTCCCGGTGTTTGAAGAGTTTATGGACAAGGCACCGAAGAGTGGAAGCTTTGACTCCATAAGACAGTCTGTGGTCATTCTCATGGGGCTTTTGGCAAGGCATTTGGACAAAGACGACGCCAGGATAAAGCCGATAGTATTGCGTTTAGTGTCCGCTCTGTCCACCCCTTCGCAGCAGGTCCAAGAAGCTGTGGCTAACTGTCTGCCTCACCTGGTTCCCTCCATAAAAGATGACGCGCCTGGAATAGTGCAAAAGCTTTTGCACCAGTTATTGAAGTCAGATAAATACGGAGACCGGAAAGGCGCTGCCTACGGTTTAGCCGGCCTTGTTAAAGGCATGGGAATCCTCGCCCTCAAACAGCTTGATATCATGACTACACTGACCAACGCTATTCAGGATAAGAAGAACTACAGACATCGGGAGGGCGCATTGTTCGCCTTCGAAATGCTCTGTACGATGCTGGGAAGGCTCTTCGAGCCCTACATTGTCCACGTGCTACCGCACTTGTTACTTTGCTTCGGGGATTCTAGCCAGTATGTTAGAGCAGCCACAGACGACACGGCAAGAGTAGTTATGAGCAAGCTATCTGCCCACGGAGTTAAACTCGTTCTTCCCAGCCTGCTAGCTGCCCTAGAAGAAGACTCCTGGAGAACCAAGACAGGATCTGTAGAACTGCTCGGCGCGATGGCTTATTGCGCTCCTAAACAGCTGAGCAGCTGCCTTCCAAGCATCGTGCCAAAGCTCATTGAAGTTCTTAGCGATTCACACATGAAAGTTCAAGAGGCTGGAGCTGAGGCCTTGAAGGTTATTGGCAGTGTCATTAGAAACCCTGAGATCCAGGCCATTGTACCCGTTCTCTTAGAGGCCCTGCAAGATCCGTCTCACAAAACTGCAACCTGTTTGCAAACGCTGTTAGACACGCAGTTCGTTCATTTCATCGACGCTCCGTCCCTCGCTCTGATTATGCCTGTGGTTCAGCGTGCTTTTATGGACCGATCAACCGAGACGAGAAAAATGGCTGCTCAGATCATCGGCAACATGTATTCCCTCACCGATCAGAAAGATCTGACGCCTTACCTGCCCACTATCATACCGGGGCTTAAGACTAGCTTATTAGATCCCGTCCCGGAAGTAAGAAGCGTTTCAGCCAGAGCTCTAGGCGCGATGGTTCGAGGAATGGGAGAATCTAGCTTTGAGGATCTACTGCCTTGGCTAATGCAGACCTTAACATCAGAGACCAGCAGCGTCGATAGATCTGGAGCTGCGCAGGGATTGTCAGAAGTAGTCAGAGGTCTGGGGGTGGAAAAGCTGCACAAATTAATGCCCGAGATAATAAGCACCGCCGAAAGAACCGACATCGCACCCCATGTCAAGGACGGATACATAATGATGTTTATCTACATGCCCAGCGCTTTTACAACGGAATTCACACCCTACATCGGACAGATCATTAATCCGATCCTCAAGGCTTTGGCTGACGAGAACGAATACGTTAGAGAAACTGCTCTAAAAGCTGGACAAAGGATCGTCACCCTTTATGCAGACACAGCAATAATGCTGCTCTTGCCTGAGCTTGAAAGAGGACTCTTCGACGATAACTGGAGGATCAGATACTCCTCTGTACAACTTCTTGGGGATTTGTTGTACAGAATATCCGGAGTATCAGGAAAAATGTCCACAGAAACTGCCAGCGAAGACGATAACTTTGGTACCGAACAGTCCCATTATGCGATAATAAACGCTCTTGGTGCCGAAAGAAGAAACAGGGTACTCGCTGGTCTGTACATGGGAAGATCCGATGTTGCTCTAATGGTCCGCCAAGCTGCGCTTCACGTCTGGAAGGTCGTGGTGACCAACACGCCAAGAACTTTAAGAGAAATTTTACCCACGCTGTTCAGTTTATTGTTGGGATGTCTGGCCAGCACTAGCTACGACAAGAGACAAGTAGCTGCCAGGACTCTGGGAGATTTGGTGAGAAAATTGGGTGAAAGAGTTCTCCCTGAGATAATACCGATCCTTGAAAGAGGACTGCAAAGCGAACAGGCAGACCAGAGGCAAGGCGTCTGCATCGGGCTATCTGAGATCATGGCTAGCACTAGCAAAGACATGGTTCTCACCTTTGTTAATAGCCTCGTACCCACCGTCAGGAAAGCCTTATGCGATCCTCTCCCCGAGGTGAGACAAGCCGCCGCCAAAACCTTCGACAGTCTTCATTCTACAGTCGGAGTAAGAGCACTGGACGATATTCTACCCGCTATGTTGAACCAGCTTAATTCCCCTGACCAATCAGAGGCTGAAAATACTTTGGACGGACTTCGCCAAGTCATGGCGATAAAGTCTAGAGTCGTGCTGCCCTATCTGGTTCCTCAGCTAACAGCTCCGCCGGTTAACACCAAGGCTTTATCAATCCTGGCCAGCGTGGCGGGAGAAGCTCTGACGAGATTCCTCCACAAGATTCTCCCGGCCTTATTAACGGCTCTATCCAGTGCTCAAGGCGCACAGAACGAGGCACAGGAGCTGGAGTACTGTCAGGCAGTTGTTTTGTCTGTAACTGACGAAGTCGGGGTGAGAACGGTCATGGATCAACTCATGGAGGCTACCAGAGCTGAGGATCCCTCTCGGCGTCGGAGCGCAGCCACTCTTCTATGCGCATTCTGCCGAGACTCTAGGGCTGACTACAGCCAGTATGTACCACAGCTTCTGCGCGGTTTGATTCACTTGTTCACCGACGACGACAAGGACGTTTTGCAAATGAGCTGGGAGGCTCTGACTGCAGTGACAAAGGTATGCCAATACCTGTTCCCTTCCCTTTTTGAAATCGTCTTCAATTTTATTTTCATTTTCAGACCCTGGGATCAGACCAGCAGATCGCACATGTTCAGGACATCAGACAAGCTGTGCGGTTTGCAGTTTCGGATTTAAAGGGGCAGGATTTGTTGCCTGGTTTCTGTTTGCCAAAGGGAATCACCCCTATTCTTCCCATATTCAGAGAAGCTATTCTGAACGGTATGCCAGAGGCTAAAGAACAGGCTGCGCAAGGATTGGGCGAAGTTATTAGACTCACTAGTGCTTCCGCCCTACAACCAAGCGTCGTGCATATCACTGGTCCTCTTATTCGTATTTTGGGAGATCGATTCAACTGGAGTGTGAAAGCGGCGGTTCTTGAAACACTCGCCATATTGCTGGGGAAGGTGAGACCCGTTGGAATTTCTCGAATATGCAATTTACTCATCAATCAATCGTTTTTATTTAACAAATAGGTGGGCGTTATGCTGAAACAGTTCCTGCCTCAACTTCAAACCACATTCCTCAAGGCATTGAACGACAGCAATAGACAAGTCAGACTCAAGGCTGCATACGCTCTCAGCAATCTTATCGTCATTCATACCAGGGCCGATCCATTGTTCGCCGAGCTACATACTGGAATCAAGACTGCCGATGATCCTGCAATCAGGTTTGACTTTGTTTCTTCAAGTTTGATGGTCAAGCTCTACGTTTTTGATCAATTTTAGATTCTTTATAGGCTTCTTGGAGTTAGGATTCTTCAATATCTTTCTTTCGATCTCACTAATGTATTCACTGGCTACCGTAGTAGCCTTGTTCAAATTTTAGAACCAGTATTTCAAACTGAATTGAAAATCATTCGAAATTCAGCCATTCTTTTCCTTTTTTTCAAACTATCTTTTATTTCCAAACTGGGACAAATCATACTAATGAAAATTACGTTTCATCATAGAGAAACTATGCTCCAAGCATTGAGAGGCGTTCTAACACCTGCCGGTGATAAAATGACTGAGCCAATGAGAAAGCAGGTGTTTGTTACTCTGAGCAGTATGTTAGGACATCCAGAAGATGTGACTAGGAATTCTGTGGCTGGATGTTTCGGAGCTCTATTGCCCTGGCTGTCTCCAGAGCAGCTTGCCACCGCTTATAACGACAATCTGTTATGTAAGCCTTGTAGTTATCAGCTGTTGAAGAAGAGATAAGAAAAGGGAAACTCTACGCATCAATAACTAACATGCTATGATCTCTTTAGGCGACGACGCTAACACTGACTGGATGCTGAGGCACGGTCGTTCCGCGGCTCTGTTCGTGGCTCTGAAAGAAGCCCCGGGGAGTCTTTACTCAGGAAAAGACAGAGAACGTGTCTGCAAAGTAATTCTCTCTTACTTAGCCGCTGACAGAGTTCAAATTGCTATGAACGGAGTGCGGGCTTGTGGATACTTATTCCAGTATCTTATGAACGAGGGACACCCGATACCACAACAGATTCTTACACCATTTGTGAGAGTAAGTGAAATAGAGAAGCAGAACTGATTAATATCGAACGTTATTCGGTTCCGAAGTAATAAAACTTCTCTTCTTCTCACAGTCAATGAATCACAACAGCAATGAAGTCAAGCAACTACTGGCCAGAATCTGTATTCATTTGGCGAGGAATATTCCATCTGAAAAAATGTCCCCTGAACTTCTGAGGTCTCTGTTACCAATGCTGGTCAATGGGACTAAGGAAAAGAACGGATACGTTAAGGCAAACAGTGAATTGGCACTCATAGCTGTGCTGAGACTTAGACAAGGGGATTCTGAGCATCAGGTGAGCTGGGGGTGAAGTAGAAAGCATTTAGATATGAGAAAGTTGATCTCAACTTGTGGATTTATTACTTTAACAGAGATGCACGGGTCTGCTGGACGCCGGCGCAAGAGAATCTTTGTCTGACGTTGTGAGCAAGGTTCTTCGTAAAGTGTTGTCTCAGCCAGAGGGTAAGATAGAAGAATTAGACGACACGTTACTCACGTGAGAGACATTGCAATTCCTGGGGCTAATTATTAATCGTAACTTCCTGCATTGTTCCTACTTCAATTACCAACTCGTTCGCTATCATAACTACGTTTATTCCTATGAGAAGAGGATATATTACTTATTGAAATTGTATCAATGGTGTCTAATATGTATTATCATAGAGCGATCAGTAATAGTTCGCGACCATTACGGTAGAGGTAGAATTTTTATCACGTTAGATGGATTACTGGAAACAATAACTCCTTGTCTTCTCGGTAATTGTGATTATTTTGAAAATGTTTTCAAACATTTTTACAACGCAAGCTTATCATATATTGATACAGATATCACCGCAATAAAGTATGTCAAATTATCAACCATTTTTAAATACATTAAACATTATCATACGTCGTTTTTTAACGAACATTTTACAAAGACTATAACTGTCGAGAATTTGACGGAAAGTTTTTTAAATAAAATTCACAAATTCGATTTTAACATTGAAATCAATCAAACGCTGGATCTAATCGGGAAATTAGTCAGAGAGGATAAAATGGACTATGAAGAGTTTGAAATTTTAAATAAAATTGAATACTATTATTCGAAATTTTCTACAATATTTCTATGCGATTCTATAGGGAGTGAAAACTGCGGTGGTATTGCCCTGTTGTGCGGTATTTGTATACTTTATTATTCTAAGTCATTGAGAGACAAAAAGAGATTCTTGTTTTCTAGTTACATTTACAAACGTGATCGGCATATAGTTTATATTTCAAAATTAATTAGATTAGAAATTGTCATATTGATATTCGTAAAAGTATCGTAACAATGCGGCACTTCTGGGCTAGTCACTCAGAAATCGATGAATTCATTAGTCAGATATCTAGTTTATTTATCAAAATATTTTCATATAACTATACATTTTTCTATAATTCATATTTTCGCCATTTCTACTATTACTGTACTCGATTCATCGTACTTTGTAATACTTTTACATTTATAAAAGCATTGATCAGTTTTCTCTTTTACATTAGAAGTGAAGTTTATTCTATTGATCTTATTATTCAACGAGTTATAAGCATGGTGAGTCTGTTCTATTTCTATTTCACAATCTTCTGCTATTTTTATTCCCGAGAAATGAAGTCGATCAATGTGACCAAGCCTGGAAGTGCGCTTCGGTGTGTCTTAGTAACAAATACCCAATTCCCAATCGCCCTATTTCCTTCTACCCTTCTAAATCTGACCAGCCCCGGGATTGCTAAGAGCATGTAGCGGGTCGCATACACAAGATTGGTTAAGTTTTATTTGAACTTTATTCCACTGTGAATGTATACGTCGCGTATTATTCATGTTTATTTACGTTTTGTATTCAGAAAATCCTCTAATCCCTAACAGATATGATATTCGAACATTTTTTTCAATTATACATCATAAGTTTACGAAATTTTTCTGTTATCTAAAATAATTGTCTACAAGTTTACTTTCTTACATTGAAAAGAAGAAGAAGAAAATAGTAAAGGTTGATCATCTTTAACTTCCTACAAGATCAGTTATTATCGGCTATGTTTCGATACTTGAAAAAGTACTTTTCATAAGTATTCAAAATGACTTTAAAGTAAGTCGTAAAGATTTTCTGAATAAAAAACGTATTGGTGGTACAGAAATTGTTTTATATTAACTTTAAACAGTTATGTGATTGTTACACAGAATAAGTTTGTGTATCGCAGTGCTTGAATACTCTATACTCGTTATATAGTATACAATATTTCAACGGATTTTTTGTTTGTTTTTATTTTCTTAAAAGTTGAAATTTTTTTTATGGAATATACATCGTGTAAGATTTTATGGGATTGTGTAAGTTATAATAATTTTCAGTTCTCTATCAATATTCTGTTACATCTAAAAATCTAATCTTATAGAAGACGGAATTAGTAGGTTTATAGAAAAATCAATTTTCTTATTATTATTATTATTATTTTTATTATTGCTACACGATTCTATACATATTATATTACCTCTATATTACCGTCTACTGTTTATAATGTTATATTTTAACAATGAGTCTAGAGTATACAAATATTTCTACGCGCCATTAATAATATGATGCATAGGTAAAACAAAGTTTTACGTTTAATAATGATAATGATTATATTTTCTAACTATTAATTATTATTTATCATATCTTTCTGTAACTGATTTTGGTTTGTTAGGTATGAATGAAGGTATGTGATTATATTATCATATAAAGAATGATGCTCTTAATTATATCGTTAATCTGTTGATTATATTCCTTTCCTTAAATTATCAATAATTTCAGGTATTCGAATAATGCGCGCGAATAATTATAACAAATCACTGCCGTAATTTTAGGCGGTGAATATAAATTGAAATAAAACTCGGACAGCTGCAACCTCTGGTGATTATGATAAGTAGGTCTAAACAGGCCTCCCACTGCTTGTAATAATCACCTTGTCGCTTTTAAACAATTTACTTAAGTCTCGAAAGTACATAATATCCTTGACAGAGAGGGAATGCGCCGTACGAATACCTATGTAGACTATAGTGGGCACGCGCTAAGCCCGAACGAAAAACGGGATCAAAGCTTGAGCTAAACTGGCTGAACAGGCGCGCGTTTAAGCAGATTATCTCGAGCACGCACCCTGTTCACGTAGGATTAAACATCCCGAATTTCCAGTTCATCTACCCGAAATAATGCCCTGAAATGGATATCCTAAACGCCTGTTAAATCATGAGCTCAAAAATACACCCCCCATATTTGAAATTCGAAAAATGGTTTCATTTCATTCCGTTCGCGCCGTTTGACGCACTTCTTTTCAACATTAAATCTACTCAGAAATATCTAGGTATAGGTATAGCAAGTGTGTAGGTATGAATGAATCGACCCGAGTAAGCTGCACGCGGTCGGTTGTGGGCGTGCAATGTGCATCCCCACCCGCCCACGGTTTTATCCTTGTTAAACAGAAGTCGTAATTGTTATCACGCTCTTCTTTATCATCGGTTGGTATATAACGGAAATGCGCGGCGGCTACTAACGTGCCGACAAAGATAACCGCGAGAAGTATAATCACTGAAATAAAACGAAACCAAACTCGGACTTGCGGGGACTGAAACAGTCGACGCGTCCAATCAACGATAAACGCGGTTCTCGTCAAAGACGTCCGCACACCCACGCGCCACCTCTTATTATGGCAAAGGGAAGCGGCGGCGTTTTTTTTTTCGAATACTTTACAGTCGTTAATGCGATTCGGATACGTTTTTACATAATTTTCAATTCTTTTCAACATTAATTGTGTCTTTTTTTTTTTCTAATTTGGGATTGAGAATAATGAAATATATTGAAAACTGAATCTACAAATTCGTTTTATTGTTATTTTATTCCACTTTGAATGATTATAGAAACAAAATAAACTAGATTTGAGAATAAATATCTACATGTATACAGATATAAGTATAAGAATGACAATGCGAAGGAGAACCGCAGAAGTTTGCTTGTAGGTCATTGTTTATCATGGTTAGAGGTTCTTGGGTGGTCCTTTATGATGACGTCAGGCGATCACTCCCTCTTGTTATTCTGTCTGCACAGATCAGCTTCTCCGTTCTCGCAGTATAGTAGACTTCCTGCCTGTTGCAGGCCGCATATTGTTGAAACAAGAAGCATGCGTGGTTATATGTTACATCGTCCTGCTGCAGCGGGGCTTTGCATATAGGAAAAGTCGCACAAGTCTCTTTATGGTATTTGGTATACACATACATCGTGTGGTCGGTCGGTTGGTTAGTTATTATTACGTATACCTCGTTTTGGGGAAAAAGTTTTGAATTTTGGATATACCTAGTCCTAGTTTCTTATACTATTTGTGTGTATTGTATATAGACACACGTTATGCGCATGCGTAAGTAGGTATATATACAAAACACTTCGCGGAATGACAGAGCGAACGAACGACCGAGAAATACAGAGGACAGATTTTCACCAACCCCGATCTTTCCTCCCCGCGTAAATATACAGTATATAAACTTCTTGAGTTATACGCGACGTTTTGAAAAAGAGGAATCTCACGTATTGAATTACATAATCCTAAAAAATTCTATACTTTTTATATGTTACGTGTTGAAAATTAATAGAAAAGGGATTCGAAATTCTCCCAAATCTTTTTCACGGTTCGATAGAACTGCAAACACTGGTATATATGCTATAGGATTATGCCAGCGACTTCCGTTCGCTGAATTTCTGACACATCGGGTACCTATAGTTTGACTAGGGCCTTTAAATATTTAATATATTAAGCCTTAGACTTGCAGTGATTCACTAAAGTTATAGAATCTTATCTCACGCAAAGTTCCGACTGTTAATATTTCTGGTAGTTTACATTCGTGCATTATTGACAATTCCTGGTATATATATAGGATTTACGATATATTAAATTCTTCAACTAGTCACACGCGAGGACAATTCATCAGCTATTATTTTGGACCCCGTATACTATATGGTAGCTTTAGAAATTAATTTTTTCTTATCTGCCAGCAGAACCGGTAAAACTCTGAGTTTTACAACAGAAATATCGACGATTCGTTAAAGATGTTAAAAAAGCACCGGAAAAGTGAATATAATTGGAGAAAAAAAGTGTGTGATACTTAATGAGATTGAAAAAGTAGCAAACGGCCGTCCTTTATACAAGATAATCGCTCATTCTTCTCCTTCTTCGTCTGAACTGACTCTATTTACTTTTTCCTATCCTGAAATAACAGCAGAGACTTACAGTCCTCTCAGTTTGTCGTCGTCCCTCCAGTCATAACTCATCTACAAGACTATTCGTTTGTTTAAAAATTCACAATCTGAGGTTTAGCACGGGTTTGGCGTAAACCATATGGCTCATCTTATCTTTTGGGAAAGAAAAGAGTAGTCCTCCGCCTCTTCAAAAATTTGTTCAACAACTCGTCATATGTATGTATATGTAAAGCTGGACAAGGATCGGAAGAACAAGAAGCTAAATATTCATAATCTCGAGATAATTTGCCACTATAATAGCGTAGATTTGACAAAATGTTCGATATAGATGATTCTGATCTTATGTATCTATTAAAATATTAAATATGTACCTACTTCAACTATTATATACAATAAAGAAGATGAAATTATGAGCTTTTTCGTCGTTTTATGTAACTTTCCTTCGACCCGCAGCAGAATTGGTAGCCAAAGATGATGGTATTCGTACCAGAAGTCATTCGGTGTATACTCGCACTTATGATAAGAGGTACACTCGAAGCTGGATACATACATATGTAGGAACTACCAGACCCGCAGGTCCTTTCAGCTACGTTTGCTGATCTTGCATACGGATCACGAGAGCTTTTTCAAGGGTTTATTTATTTACCTATTCCAGAGGATGTTCTAGTAGTTGACGAGTTGCACACGCGCGTGGGATAGTTTCCTCAAAGCTAATATATGGTATATTATATACGATGAAGAGCACCGAGCCAGAGCATATCAATATAGAAGACAATATACTATGGTATAGCCGGGTGAAATACATGTTCCCTAAATTTCAAGAAAAATAATTCAATCGCCTCTGAAACTGACGCACAGCTACAACGTCGGCGAATTTTACTCTGTGAAAAAAAAGGTAGAAGATGGAGAAAAAAAAAAAACAGACGAAATTTATAAAAAGGGTCTATGACTCCAGCCCCTGTTTGCTGCAGACCGCAATCTTCCTATAGATCTTTGATTCTTTTTGCAAAGTTCTTTTACAATAGATAATACAGAGCCGAGGTCTGCGACATGGCACTCGCATGGCTGGACTTATACCTCTTCCTGAACATCTTTATAGACGTATATGTATTTATCATCTCTCCGTTTGTACCTGTATAACAACTATATCTTGATAATTGTAAATGTGTTCCTGCTGTTGATGTAAAACTTTTTCCTTCATTCCCCTATACTGCATTCAGATTCCGTAACTGTAGGTACAGCGAGGTTTGATCGCGTGGTTTTTAGTCTTCATCGCATATACCTGTTCAATAATCACCCATCTAATAATCTATTAATTCAGTAATTAGAAAAGCTCGTTTGATGCCCCCGATATTTGGAGTGTATACGTTCATCCATTTTCCCTCTATTACCTTTTTCCTTTTTCCATTAATATTTAGGGTAGGTAAAGAGCGTTTTTACGCACCTGAATAACCGGAGTACTCAAAGTGGCCGGAATCACCCCTGCAAATCTTTTGCACAGTAGTAAATCCCGCATTATTTAGGGCCTCCGCTTCAACCCGTATAATATATAAACGCTGCGGTGCAGGTATAGCATATTAAACCTACGAAAAGTGGGTATACATAGGTATTCGTACCTAAAATACGTTATAAGGGTTGTTAATGGTGGTCGAAGCTGCAGCAGCCACGCGCACAATCGAGTATTGTGGGTATCGCTTACAGTTAATCCAACTTAATCCGAAATACAAATCCAGACAATGAGGAACCGCGCAATACTTCTCTGGCTAACAGTCGGTATGATATTCTATAATAGAGACTAGAATCTGAAAAGTCGTGCGGGGAAAGGAAACGAATGAATAAAAAGAAGAAGAAGAAGAAAAAAAGAAACAGATATGAGAAAAGACGATCTGTATCTCTCTTCGACTTCCCTCTTCTGCTCCTGCAGTCATCTGTTGAACAGAAATCCTGCGACATAGAGATCCTCGCAACGATGCTGCAGATTTTTATCTCTTTCAAAAGCGGCGAGCTTCTTATTCTTATTCTTTTTCTTCTGTGGTGTGGTACACCGCAAAATTGGACATATTATACGCCAATTTGCGGGTGTATTTTATTCGAATGACTCAATATTGGCTCAGTTTTTTCACACTTGATTGATAATCATTCGGAATAAATTTCAGAATGATTTCAGATTTTATAGACTTCAGATCGCACCGTTGATAAAAGCTCTTTTAAATTTTGAGAGAATATTTTAAAACGATGTAATTTCAGGGTAACCCGATAAAGCACCGAGACAGGGGGTCAGTTTTTCATCATCGTGATCTTTAATCTTATTTCCTTCCTGTCATTTTCCTTCTATTTTTGTTTGTAATTTTTTATGAAAAAATTTCGGCGTTTTAGATACAGAATTTTATTTCTTTTCCCTCTTAGGGTATATTACGTGGTTTTAGATCGTCCATAGATAGCTTAAAATGTTCCCTCATTCATGTCTGAGGATTGCGGTCTTTTAGCCAATAGAAATTCATGGGCGTGGTCGGCCTTAACCAATCATGAGATTTTAGTGCGGGGGTGTCAAGCTGGACTACTAAAGTTACGAGAATGAAATGGGTTTTCAGTTGAGCGCTAACTCCGGCGCTGCAAAGAATCTATCGTGTCGTTTAGGAGGATTTGAAATTTCAAATTTCAAATTTTACCGGGCGAAGTATATCCGTCTATGAATCCGAGTATGAATGTTTGTGGGAATAAAATCGAATGCATATACGCTATGCGATCACATACTTATACCTCATAGGAATTAGAGATAAATAATAAATAAATTTTGTTCATTTATTTCAACGCGGTGAATACAGTGATATCCAATAGAATTTTACGTGCAGTGGTTCCAGGAGTGTACAAGTTCATTCAAACACGTATCCCTGCGATAAATTTAACACAGAATTTCGAAAAACTCTGCTAAAGTGTTATAGACGATTGAAGAAAAACGACGATTATACCAATTGAATAATGAGTATAATTCCGCCTTTAGATATGGCTAGGTTTCCATCGGCGAACGTTTTGCACACTCAACTTCAACTACATCATCAAATGCTGTACAGACAGCATAATATCACGCATCATCATCATCACCATCGAGGTTTGTTGATAAATAATAAATATTCAACGATTATATTTCATTGTTAAATGTATCGACAAAATTTGCCGACTAGATCTTAATGCGATGATTAATGCCGGTGAAGATATTTTTTTTTTTTTTATTAATTATCGTATCGCTTTTCGAATGAATATTGCCAAAATTCAAATTCTTAATGACACTGTGTATACGTAAAGGATTTTATCTTCGATTTAAGTATATTTATGTCCGCGATATATATACACACGCATATGCTATACACACTCACAGAGTGACGTTAAGCTGATCGATAATTCCCATATGATAAATACCAGTAAGTAATGTACACAGCCTTATTTACACCTTGTTGAATAATCCGCAAACGAATTAAGGCTCAGAAGATCCCCCGGATATAATATTGTAGTACATAAATACATTGTACACATAGGTATACGTATGATGGATAGTAGATTAGAAAAGGTATTTTTATCTGAACAGTACGCCTCCATAATCTGCAATAATGAAGAGATAAAAGTAGAAGTAGAAGTAAAAAACAAAAAAACTAATACTAAAAAAGAAGTAAACCGTAAATTGCAGTTATCGTAATTATTTCCTTATAATTACTGCGCAGTTGGAGTCGAAGATAAATGATCGTCTGCTTAGGTGTTTTTCTTTTTTTTTTTAAGGTAGGCGAATGGATAATTTCGCCCGTTTTGCACCGATTTTTGTTCATTTTTTTTCCCTCATTTCTCCCATTGTTGAATTTATTTTTTTTTTTTTTTTTCTCTGTTGCCGTGTCCTTTTCTCGCGGTATAATAAGACAGACCTTACCACACGATTATGGGTAGGCGAGGCCTCGACCATTACCTCACCGTCACTTTTTGCCGAAGTCAAACAACACAGAAAAGACAAACATCTTTATGCCATTAGGAATAAAAACTAACAATCATAATGGTAGCGCGGGGTGGTGACTTCGTAGAAGGAGTAAATATATGGCAGATGTTACTTCGTAGGTATGTCTATAGATGTAAGCTGCATAGAAAGAAACACACATATTCATTCGTTATATACACGTAGAAAATTTCGGAAGAACTTCTGCCCCCCCTCCCCCATAGGTTTTGGTAGCGTCGCGACGCCTCTATTCGTCCAACGTACATCGAACATATAGCCAACCCTCTGATACCTGTAGCTACGAAAACCCTTTAGACTGTGGTTTTTTTCTCTAATGGTGTCCCTAGCCAAGAAGATGACAGCACTTATACAAATTATAATGGAACGAAAAAAAGGAGCGAGTAAACGAGGAACAAACAAGCCTTAAACTTCGGTGCTACACTTTATTCTCTGACAGACTCTGTCACACAATATAACGACCACTGATCCCTAATCACGATTCACGATGACAATTCAATAACACCACTCCACGAATACAGTCATCGTTCAGGCCTGAGCAGGAGTCCTTTTCTCATTACTTATCCGAGTAATTCATAGCCAGAGATCATACATGAGATAATTATCGCTTCTTCTCTTTCTAAAGCTTCGAACATTCGTATTTCCGGAAGAGACGGATTCTATAAGCGCTGATATCCGGTTAAGAAATTTTTTCTTCCCCCTGGGAAGGCGGAGGTCGTTTTTACCCGGCCACTATAATTCCGGCATTTTCCAAGGGGGTAATTCCGTTATAATGGTTTGTTTGTTTTATGTAGTTGTTTGCTGCCCTGCAGGCTTTTGGATTGTATTGTAAGCGTTATTATTCCGAGGCTAGTGTTGCGGGATAATAAACTACCTCATACTGTAACAACGTGGGCATAAGTGAGCTGAGAAACGCGTGGTGGTCTCTATCACATTATAAGTTCATTAGCCCGCAGCTCTGCTCCTTATGGCTTTTATACCTCATGCCTAACTACCTGCTCGACTCTCTAGGCAATTTCTCATTCTTATTTCGACTCAAAAACTCCATGATTATTGCGTCTTTACATAGAAAGTATTTTATAGACTGCAGGTGTTGAAAGGAGCCCATTACACCACTTCTCACGTAATAAGCACATTGTAGTTTCCCACTATCCTCGAAAATTGACTTTTGAAGAAACACCAACAGCGACTAAACAACCGAGCCATTTTCTCCCTACTTAATCCCTGCATGATTATCAATTCGTAGTACATGTAAACTCGGTGCAGTTTCCGCAGTGAAATTACGAATCGGTGTCCTTCAGGGATGAAAGACACCGCGGTCCGGTCATCCGTA
Source organism: Tenthredo scrophulariae (assembly GCA_963978835.1). Lineage (NCBI taxonomy): Eukaryota > Metazoa > Arthropoda > Insecta > Hymenoptera > Tenthredinidae > Tenthredo > Tenthredo scrophulariae. The sequence goes on from OZ022229.1 coordinate 584,792, forward strand.
GAATCGTTATCTTCGTCCTTTGCGACGAGGACAATACCGGGCGCCGCGAAGGGACGGTGAGAAGCTTCTTTTTTTTTCTTCTCTTCAAAAACGCACTTGTGTCATCCTCCACTCATCCGTCCATGTGGAAAGACACCGGGGGATTCTTCCCTCTATTCAATGAGAGTTTTTTTTTTTCCTTTTTTTTTTTTTCTTCACCGCTGTTTGTTGTACGATGCGCGGATAATCCTCACCTCATGCTGTGGCTGTACGGCGCAGTCTATGACTGAGATGCGCATCTTTATTTACTCGACAGAAAAAATATTCGGAAACCAGGCGATGGGCGAAGACATGATAATTAGTATCGGACAATACCCTGGTGGATATTCGTCTTCAAAAACCCCCAGAGTCGTTCTCGACATTATTTCAATACATTGCGACGGTGCAAAGCCACGTTTTATCCAATGACGTTGATCCCCTATTTTTTGAAAGGCTCTGAACTAATTTACAAAAAAAATTTTACTTGCAGAAGAAGTAACCAACAACGGGTGGCTTTCACCACCGACTCCTGGTGCTGGACCTACTCTGCCTGGTGATGTCACAGTGTCTCTACAAAATGCTAAACTTTGGCAACAATTTCACTCGGAGACAACCGAAATGATAATCACAAAGTTGGGCCGGTGAGTAAGATGGAGAATAATCAATTTCGCTGTCGAAGTATGATAGCATCGTCTGTTGAATGACTATTTTGTGATAAGCCGTTGCGTAAGAATAATAATCCTAAAAAATCAGACCTCCCTCGATTATATGCGTATGAAAAATCTGCAAAGCGGTACGATGTCGAGAATCTTGCACCCTACCCTCTATACATGGTAGAAAGTTCACGCGGTAGGATCTGCCGCTTCTTACTTCCTCCAACAACAGGATCAACAATAAGAAGGGAAGAACGTTTGAATATATAATCCCTGTATACTAGCAAAGTCTAACCTGACCTAAGCTGACCTCATTACCTCGGTAGTCGGGTAACCGATACTCGGGTTTTAGTATTGGGCGGGATCATTCAAGCGTCGATAAGCACAGGGCTATAGATTTCAATTTTGAGTATCTAGTCTCTCTATATAATAGACTATGGACTGCTGTAGTGTTACAGCCTTTAAAATCTTCGAGGACCGCTCTCCTCCTCTACCGTTTCTTATAATTCTTAGTCTAACGCCAGCTCATCGTTTGGTTAAAATTAAAAGAATACTTCAGCTGCCAGACCGCCAGCACACTCGCCACTCTACCGTCTTGCGTCTAGTCTAGTCTTTTCTATCCCGTCCTATCCTATCCTATCCTATCCTATCCTATCCTATCCCATTCCTATCCTATCCAACCGCACAGCAGTCCTGTATAGACCTACTGCCAGGACAACGAAGTCGCGCCGTCGCGTCGCGTTCTTCGTGGCGACGTTAGTCCCGCAGGCCGCACCGCACACGCATGGCTGACTCGAATCCCTCGCCGCAACTCACGCAAGAAGAATGACTGACTGCAGGGACTTCGCTCTTTTACGGAACAAGCGGCATCTTTGAGATTTTACTAACCGCGAAATTTCGGATTTCTGAAACGCGCTAATTGCCACAGCATTCCGTGTCACAATTTCTGTTCTTCAAACGTCACGCTGTTCCATATCGAACCATTGCGATCATCAGAACTGCCACAGCCTTACATATTGCTATCAAGAATTTAGGACGTAATCGCGTGTTGCGTCTCGTTTCTTTGGGGTTCGATTGCGATCGTTGAGATCATCCAAACGTCTGCATAGACAAGGACGAATATAAAAAAAAAAAAAAAAAGAAAAGGAATGAAATTGAAATGATATGGAAACAAAAAACGATTATTGATGGAAATAGAACAGTTTGAGTTAGAGTCGGTCTGGTCCCACGCGCGTTGGCCGATGGGGGGTCGGCGGAGATATTGGGGAGGTATATAAGGCACAGAGTCGAGCCGCCTGGGTACAACCCCGACGGGGTAAGGCAAGGCAAGTCGGACAGACAGTCGCCGGCGCCTAAAACTGCTTTTTCTTTGTCTTAGGACCGACGGTCCGCCACCGACATAGCAATAGCAATAGCCATAGCCATAGCCATAGCCATAGCCATGCGGCTCTCGGCCTCCAGAATCTATATAGAGGCTAAAGGAGTCGCATGCCTTGCCGATGACCAGCTGAGACCGCATACCAAAATTATTGACCGTTATATACGTATATATGTACATTTGAGTATATGGGTGACGTTCTTGCCCCAAAAGTTTGTCTTTTATTGCAGAAAAATGAGGAATTTAGAAATAAGAGCTAAATAGCCACTTTTTTTGTCAACATTTTTCACCCTATCCCTTTTCTATCTTATCTTGTGATTTTAGCCGTGGGATATCGGGCGAAAGATTTAGGTATCGTTACGCGATCGGTGATAATCAGTCTTATAAAACGGGAAGTAAATTCCTGAAACGAGGATCAGGCCTGGATTGCGTATACGCCGTTCGCCTGAATGTTTCCTACGTCTATACACACGCATCGTCGTATATGTACGTGTGATAATAATACAGTGTGTAGAAGAATGAGGAACGAGGAACTCGGGTCTGTCCGTTTTATCTTCGGTTAGATCTCCGGAGATCTGGCGCTTTCGGACCTTCGTAGTTTGGTGCAAACTACGCCTTTTACAAGCGTGTAGACAAGCTACGTTACCCCATTTAGGCCCGCCGGTACCTACGCGGTATTATACATACATCTTCCCTCTCTAACATGGATTACATCACTTTTTCGTAAATATTCCATTTCCTTCTGAATGATTCAAGAATTTTGGATATCACAATGAACTTCGAATAGGAAATACCGAGAAACTGTAGTTAGCAAATAAACGATCAGGCGTAGGAGTTGGAAAGAAGATTAAACTCCTCTCTACATTCGTTTTTTTTTCTCACTTTTTATGCATACTCATCGATGTCAGGTTTCGCCTGCGATTTCGCAGAAATTGATATGCAGATACGGGATCGAGTTGTTGCGAGAATCGCGGAAGCGAGTACTAACGGAATTCGACCACAGATAAATAACGAAAGACCCGACTGTTCGAGGGTGATTAAAGCGGAGTAAAAAAAAAGTGTCAGACGCAGAGGAAGCAGGATAACTTCCAATATATTATCAGACCCGAACTTCCCGTGGCAAAATGACGACTAATTCTTTTTTCATACGAAGGAGTGGTCGTCTGTTTTTGATAAAAGTATATGCGCTCGTTAGGATCATAGAACATCTGTGGACGAAAACGATTTCTAGATCTGATTTCTCGCAGATACAATTATCCTGAACGAAGTGCAGAAGAGTTCCTGCAGTTGGTGCAGATTCATTCTATTATCCTTTGGTAAACTCCTTTACCTGGGACTCGAGGGATCTTAGGAATAATAAGGATACACAGTTTCAAACTCCCAATAAAAGCCATGTAATCGTTGTTCGCGACGTGTCCCACGTGTTGGCCATGTGCAGGGTTCGTACAGCTGGTAAGCAACTATTGCTCTGCAGAAACTGATCAGTATTCCGAGACACGAAACTTGCCGGTTTTTCCGCTTTTACCCATCTTTTATCTTCTAGATTTTCTCTTTTCTATTTCATGCCCGATTCGTTGTAGATTTTTAGGGATGAAGTCGTTTGGTAAATTAAAATCAGCGGAAATCTCAACGTGGAAGATAACTTCGATCACAGTTCCCGCCACACAGTTCGCTAAAATCTTCAATAAGACATTGATCTCCTCCCAGAAAAAAGAAAAAAACACAAGCCTATCCGATAAAATTATCAAAAATCTGGACAGTGGTGCGATGTGGCGAAGCCACCCTTTACAATACATTGCAAGGGCTAATGAGCCAAAGAATAAATTTGGGTAATTTGCGGTGTTGAAAATGTGTAAAAACCGTGTACCCGTCCCTAAAGAATAATAATTTTAAGTAAGGGACAAACGATTTGCACAGACTGCAGTCGTCGAGGGTTGGACGTCGGTTAAAGTGCAACGGCGCCGTCAAGTGGGCGTCAAAGGTGCTTAAGTTTGGTTATAGGGAAGGCAAAGGTCAGGGGCAGTTACTGCAGCTAACGCAAGGTCTAGAAAAGTTATAGTACTCTTTGCTGCAGGCGTGGGACAATTTTTCGCGCCAGTCGAGTCTACCGATATTGTTTTCCATGGCGCCGTGACGCCGTGACGTCGAGACGTCGAAATTCTCCAGTCTCCGCAGTTTTGGTCCGCATAGTCCAGAGATGATGCATGGCTCTCTTCTTCCTCTATACCTCTTCCTCTTCCTCTTCCTCTTCTTCTTGTTCTTCTTTGGGAAAACGTTTTCCGATGTTGTTTCTATTTTTTCAAGAGAACGCAGCACGCGCTCTCCTCTTGACACGGTGCTGATAAAACGCGAACAGCAGCCAGAGCCAGAGCCAGAGCCACAGGACCAGCACCAGCACCACGAGCAGCAGCATTAGATATAATTATCTACCGCTATCTTATAATTATAACGACGCGACGCGGCGCGTGCTCGTCAGAAAGACGCAAGACGTAAGAAGCGAAGCGTCGTAGAACGCGTGGTGCCACTTAGCTCCTTATCGTTTCTTTTCCTCCTTTTTTTTTTTCACCGCCAACGTATAGCAGCTCTTCTCAATTCCAGGCGACTGTTTTACTGTCCGGTGGAACAAAATATAGAGAAATAGAAAAATCGAAAAAAAGGACGAAGATTAATTAAAAAAAAACCCGCTTTTCTCTTCCTGTTGTAGCAGTGCCTTTTTCCTTCCCACTTAGGATTCAGATCCTAGAGAATTAGTTCCTCCTTCTAGTCCTAAGCATACCCTGACTAGACCTGTAATTACGCGAACAAACACGGGGAAGTCCTCGGACCAGGACTTGACTCGACTTCCAGTAGGATTTTCGGATTTGACTTTTGGATAAGCCGAGTTTCCTGAACTGTTTACACTACATCGTTGAGTGAATATTCCGATAACATCAGGAATGCCGTCTCAAGATCTTCAAGATTGGCCATTTTTCCTTCAATTTTATCTTCGATTCGGTCCTGAAAGATAGAAAAAAAAAAAAAAAAAAAAGCAAGAAAGAGCTTTTCGATAACGTGTTACGTGTTGAGTGAAACGGAAAAGTTTGAATAATGTAAAGAAAGAAAAGAAAGAGGAGTCTCTTGCGGAAACGCGTACGTATGTGATTTATTGTTATCGTGTTTCGAAGCGAAAACAAGTCGAGTAAAATCTTTTAATCTGTTATGGTATTTCCGTTTACTCCATATATGTATATAGGTATATAGATATGGACACATAGTATATACGACGTTAACAGGAACCACTTTGCACTTTCGATAAAGCTCGGAAACCCGATAAGGCATTCCTTTATCTTATTTGTCACTTCCTCAGGCTAGAATTTAACGAGGAAATGTCCGAGCCTCCCACCGTTTTAGGTATTATATAGGTAGGTATATGTACTAGCAATTAGGAATTGGCAATTAGCACTTATGGCCATTAGCATTAGCATTAACTCGGCGTCAGTTCCGGTTAACCTAACCAAACGTAAGCCTCGACGCGCTGATACAGACTGGCCGGGTCTCTACCCCCACTCCTCAAATTGGTACGTCGATTAGCCGAGGTATTCGACGCGTCGTTAAATTCGGGAAACTTCTAATTGCGCCACACTTATCTAGCCCTCGCGCGCTTCGACTTAAAAGCTAATCGAGTATCCGAGTTTCTATAATTAGTATTATAAATCCACCAAACTTGTAAGTTTTTTTTACTTAAAAACTGAGGATCTGGTAGAGTGAAGATAAAAAAAAAAGAAAATTTATTATTTATGGAAGAAAAAATTCTATTTTTTTTCATTTTATTTTATTTTTTCCAGGCGAATGTTTCCATCTCTTCAGCTGCAAATTGACGGTCTGGAACGACGCGCCCACTACTGTATTCTCCTTGAGGTAGCGCCGGCGTCTCGACGTCGTCACAAGTACGTCGGCGGGGGCGGAGAGAATGGCGGATCTCTGAGTTCTAGGGGATGGACATCGGCTGGTCCGGCAGAACCCCAACCCCACGTAAACCGGAGGGTATACCTCCACCCGGATAGTCCAGCTACTGGAACCCACTGGATGCAGCATCCGGTCAGTTTCAACAAGTTGAAACTGACGAACAACGCAGTGGATCATCACAGCAACGTAAGTTGGATAAAAACTGAGAAAGGTCGATTAAAAATTCCGGGATTCGAGTTATTCAAAAATTAAATACCGTCTGAGTAAGCTGGAAGCCGAATCAAGCACGAAGGTACTTTGGGGCAATAAATTAGTAATAAAACCTCTTCTAATCGAGTCGGAGTAAAGTATCGGTATGTTTAATGCACCAAACCGAAAGTAAGAAACGTCATTTGTCCCGATAGCCGCACGGCGGATAGACGCAGCGGGAATCTATACCCGCATGTTTCCTTTTCTTTTCTATTTTTTTTTTTAAACTTATTTTCACAATTCTTCTTCGACGACCGCCCAGTAACGGTTGCATTTCTTAGGTGGGCCTTCGGCTTCGGCTTCGGCTTCGGCTTCGGCTTTGCTGTCTATACCAAAGCGTAAAAGCCCCCACACGGTCCACTATCTCAGCGAGCATTAGAGCTACCGTTAACCGCTGCCGACGAAGATAAGACTTAACGATCATCCGCTGCAGGGTCGTACTCTCTTATTATACATATTATCTCCACCTTTTTTATTCTCCCAGGCTTTAAGCTCACACACGTATAATCAACGATCAATTAGCTTGCGGGACATCACCATTCGTCATCACGATATACAATTACCGCAATCCCGAAGTCTCGATGATTCGAACTGAAAATATGCCTCGAGCAGTTCGATTCATGTAAATTATTTCGCATTTAAGTCAGGAGACACGTGCTGATCCTTCGCACTTCGCATCCCTCATATACTCTTTCAGGAGAACCGGCTAGACCTCCCGTAAGCTTCCTATGTCCTTTGCATGTTTTTCTCGTAACCCGAAACCGCAGCCAAGCACCTAGACAAGAAGCTGTCTAAACATTAGCGTCTTAGATAAACTGCCTTTCTGAATACTATACTGATACTATTAACTCAGCTTCTGCTACTAGTGTAACTGACGTTCTGACTGCGGTAGGCAAGATTCAGAAGAGAGAGACAGAGAGGGGTTTTTCTTCCTTTTCATTTTTTTTTTTTTTTTTTCGTGGTTTTTCAGAGTTTTACGTTCTTTGGTTTTTCGTGGATCGGCAGAAAGTGACTCGAGGAGTTATTCAATTCTACAAATTTCCATCTTTCATCTTTGAATTTTTGATCATATGTTTCGGTTTGTGAATAAGGATGCGATAACTCAGAAGGAGAATGGGAATGATAATTATAGCGATGTTTATGTATGTAACAGTTTGATGACAGTATGTATATGGAAACGTCGTTAATTTAACTTTCAATTTTCAAACGAGACTAATTGAGATATATAGTATGTATGCCCGATTCAGGAGAACCACATATGCTCGTCTTTATAATTATTAGGCGCAAAGTGGCGCTGTGAGATATACCGCCTAATAAATACGATTCTTGGAATAAGGGTTATAACGCCTTGCCACATCACGTGTCAGTCTGGATTTCGGGAATAACTTCTCACCGCAATGAAGTCTCCTACTTGTTCTTCAAACACGTATACAAATTATCTCGTCTTTTATAGATATGGATAGAAATTTTTACTGAGCTACAAATCTTTAGAGAAATTCGAAAATTTGGTAGTTCTCCATGGATAAAAAGAAAGAAAAAAATTTCTCCACTCACGAAATTTTCACAATTTTGATTCCAGGTCGTATTGACATCGATGCACAAATACGTACCTAGAATTTGGATAGTGAGATGTGACGACATCGCGAGATTGACGTCGCTATTTTCTCAGCCAGCATCGTCGTTCTGTTTTCCAGAAACTGAATTCATAGCCGTAACGGCCTATCAGGTGTGTATACGACTGCATGGATATTACATCCGTTGGTTTATCTTTGTATAATGAATTCGGCGACCCGAGGATTGGACTCATTCGATTTTGTGAAAAATTAAATTTCAGAACGAGAACATCACGAAATTGAAAATCGACAACAACCCATTCGCCAAGGGTTTTCGTGAGTCGGGACAATCCCGTTGCAAAAGAAAGATGCAAAGCTTCGATTCATCCGAAGAGGCGATACCTGAGGACGAAACTAGGCTTGACGATCGTGCCTACAACGAGGACGACGAGAGCAACATATCTTTTTCGGAGTCTGAGTCGAACCGTGACCCCCATAGATTAGAAGACTCGGTTAACTCCCAAAGAATAAAACGAGCTGCAAGTGAAACCGGAAGTCTTGACGACAGCGGGGTGAGTAGTTCAGGGAGCGCAAGTCCGCCTCTACTTCCAACGAAGAAAGAAGAAATTGTGGTTCCTCAACCGCGTCTTCATCGTCCATGGACAGACGACGAAGATTGCAGCTCGTCAAAAGCCAGAGAAATTTCTGTTGAAAATAAAAGCCAGAATTTAAACCCCCTGCACTTACAACATAGCTCGAAAATAAATCGCCAAATTTTTCCGACGCAGTTCCATATTTCTGCTATTGAATTAGCCAGGTTCCAACAGATACAGCATTATCAACAAATGCAGTATGAACAATACTGTCAAATTAATCAGCTGAAAAATTTAGCCCTTCATATCCCCTACGCCCCTACTAATCCACCTTGTATTCACCACCCTTACACCTCAGCTCGTAACAAGTATAATAATAATTTCGATCCACACTCTCCGATCGGTACGAATTCATCTCCTGCTCATTCGCCATCGGTATCAACTGATGGAGGTTCCACGTCTAGTTCAAGATTGTCGTTGGATCGATAAATTTATCTTTTTTTTTTTTTTTTTTTTTTTTTTGTATTATTTTTCCTATCATATTTTTGGCGTTTAGAATTTTTGTTTCACAGGTTGATTTCAATTTCTTTATGAGAAAATGAGATTATGGTGTGTGCATATATTTTCTTTTATTTTTCTTTATTTGCTTACAACGAGGCTGAGTATCTATATGAGGTAGAGATTAGAAGCAGATAACCAATTGAAAATGATCAAGAAGAAGAATAGGTAAAGATATATCCTTGTAAAGACACGGGTGTAAGTCGAGTCGCCTAAGCTGATAGGCAACCGAGCTTACCGCGATGTATTCTCGAGAGAAAAATATAGAGTTAATGCATAATGATATTAACGAGACTGTTAACGAAGATGACGATATACACGTGTGTATGTACCGTACAATATTTACGTATAGGTATATTCAAAAGATAAACTTTCGTAGTTAGATACTATGGGGTTAAATATTCCGTATGTTGTAGTATGGGCTTATAGTAGGCAGAATGTTGATCTTCTCCGTTTTACAAAAGCAACAAGAATAACATGTATTTATATTAATAGCTCATCAGATGATAAATATGAATAATCACGTATATGCAATACTTAAGATTATATTAAAATCAAAAATTGAAAAGAACAAAAATTTATTATTACCATAAATATTATCTTTTTTTCTATAATTTTACCCTTTTCTTTTTCAACTTGAATGATTATACGTAGACGTATTTTAATTTTAGGATCTAGATTTACGTATACTATATAGCTGTGTGTATAGTTAAACTCGTCAATATTGGGAGTATAGTATAATAACATATTCAGGGATACCAGCTTGTAAATATTATTATTATTACTCATAGGTATACATATACAAATACGTATAATAGTGCCTTATGGTGTATTAATCATAGTCTAATCTTTAAGTTGTACTTTTTGTTATTATTAATATTTTTATAAAAATATTCAACGCAGATATCGTTTGAGCCTTATATAGCAATCGTAAGTCTAACTATAACGTAAGAGACCGGGCGTAGTAGCACTGTTATATAAAATAAGTCACAGTTCATATTGGACGAAAGTTTTTATTCTTCGTTGAAAATAAAGATACATATTTTTACAATATATTAACATATCGTAGGATTTATTTCTCCTATATGTTATCAACTTATAATTTATTCTATCCGGACCTTTATGTCTCCAGATTTAAAAGATTCAGCTGCATCGTAGAGCCTAGAGCGAAGCATGCTGATCCAGCGCCTGGCTAGAGACACCAGACATACACTCGTGTACAAAATTGCTAAGCATCAGGCGCGAAAAATACAAAAAGAACAAAAACGCCGTTCTTGAATCGAACTTGACAATTTCTTAGTATAGAAATTATTCTTTCACATGTAAGTGAACTCCTGACTAAGTGCATACGGTAAATATATGAATTGATGGATTCGTCTGGGCGATTAAGCAGAAAGCTTTGATGCTGAGATTTTTGTTGACTCATAAACGAAATTCAAATTCATTTGCAATGCTAATTAGAGTTATCTATCCTTGTTCTGGCGTTATATATGAGTAAAATGCATGTTGCATTCAGCCTTCGAGATTTATTGCCTGATTATGGATATTCATTCGTACTAAATTATCGGCTGTACAAAATGAAACAGTACAATGATTTAGATGACGATTAGTAACGCAGGATACTATACACAGGTATATCAGGTAGTCTTAGTTTGTTGTAATTTCATTTTTATTCCAGAAGGAAGAAATTTGATTTGCATTTTAAAATCAATATTATTTCAAAATCTGATCGATCATGTTTCTTCTGCTCTGCTTCGCATGCGGCCTAGTTCCATGAGTTGGAATTTTCGTAGAAGATTTTCCGAGGTATTAAATCATTCAGAACGATTAATAAATGCTAAAACGGATACGAATTTTGGATATTAAATTCGAAATGCGCGAGGCGATTTTTCTCTTGAAATGTTAACCAGCCCTGTGTGTGTAGAACAAGTAAACTGGTTTGCACTTGAAATTTTTTTTGAATTCTACTTCCTCGAATAACTATAGCTTTTGACGTATTAATTTGCAATGTTAATAAAGCAGTTAATCCTTGACTCGGGAACCTAGTGGGGCCATTGTATCTGACACATTGGATCAACCCGGCTGTTGATGTGCATATTGAACGTATAATATAGATATATTACGTGACTAAACAATAAAAATGACGAAAAATACCTGACACACATCCGTTCCCCTGTATGTATAGAGTAATGCTCGTTCATGTTATGAGTTTCGCAGATTGCTGACTGATATCAGTGTGCCTCGGTTGAATCAGTCGTTTTTTGTCCGTACTTCTTAGTCGGTCCCAACTATCCGAGAACCTAGTGTATGTAGTACATAATATCTTATCAGATATTTACTCTTCAATTATAATAACGACATTTTCCAATACAATTGTAAGCCGATGTTGCATATCGTACGGTTCATATCCGTAGAAGAATTTTGGGAACAAGTAAGTTCATGCAGATCAAATACACACGTTATTATTTTTCATCTAAAAAAATTGGATAAACTTTCAATCAATTAAATACAAACCTGACGGTTTGACTATCGCCTGTAGATTTCTAGCTGAAATCGTAAAGATAATTCACCTAATCTATACAGACGTCAAGATATTCGGTTAGTAAACAGAACTAGATATTTCGGAACATTTTTATCCGATACGTTATCGACCTTGAAGCGATATTCGACCTCACTGATAAACAGAATGTTTATATTCGTTATGGATATCCGAATCGCAAAAGATGTTGCGAAATACTGCATAATGATAAACATCGGGGGATATTAACTTCCAGTTTTTGTGCGCAATGGACTAATTCCGTTTCTCCGTTCAGTGAAGTGAATTGCTTATGTGTGGATAGGATATGATACTTAAATTTAATAGCCTCTATGCCTGGTCTTGACCTTTCTATACATGTTCAAATACGTTTGGAAAGGCAGGGAGAATTCATTAATGGGTTTCTGACTCCATCAGCCATTTCATATTCGAGCGAACATTATACCGTGTAGATCATTATCGTAAATAAGTTTTCGAATAATCCCACAGCAAATTACTGGTTCGGAACCGCTTCGCCGATTTTATTTCTGACAATTTCCAAACTCGTTTCTAGCGATATTCTAACATTTTTCTTTCTGACACTCGCAGTATTCGTTGGATTTTTGTTCATGGTTGTGGCATTATTCTTCAGGTATCTAAGTCACAGTTTGTCATCTCATCTTCGCCCTAAATATCGCACATATTTTTTTCTAAACACATCCACGAGACACACTCTGTTGCCTCTCATTTGCAGTGCTTTGTGTCGCAGGTCTTGGTCGACAAAAACTTACCTGGTGATCATTTTTTGCAATTGATCTCGACCTTTGTCAATGAAGCCTCTACTTACGACTATGATAAACCTTTCACATAATAGCTGCGTGGCATAACACATACGTCACTCTTTCTAACTTGTTCGGAAAATTATCTAGCTGCCAGACCAGTTCTTCCGATTTCATAGAATCGAAGCGTGGCTTATAACTCTTCTTGCACAACATACAAATTTGTATACAGACGTATAGCATGTATATTGATAATCGGTGCTGAAGACCAAGCGGGTTTATACGTTGGACAAGTGTTCCACAACACACCTCTCGGCCAGAGTGTACGAGCGATGTTTTATTCTGGTTAATCTTCGTGAGTGTGAATTCATGACGGTTTTATTACGATCCCGAATCAAGATATATTACGTAGTTGAGAGAACACGAACTTCGGAGCAAGGCATAATTTTTCACCGTCATTTTTGAACCCATAGAAAACATGGGGGTGCAGCGAAAGATAGAGAGCACCCTAGTCGGGCTAAAGTACCCGAGTAGAAGGGACGACCCATTGAAAACTGGGGCAAATTGGCTGAAGGGAAAGCGGCAGGACGATGGCGCAGAAGGACTATGGCGGGTCGGTGACAAACTGTACGATCTCGACGACTGGGTCAAAAAACATCCGGGTGGTGAGGAGTGGATCACGCTCACCAAGGGCACCGACATCACGGAGGCATTCGAGGTACTCTCAACTTTCTCCTTATACTCTATAGCTCATTTAAAACGAATCTGAGGACAAACCGGCCGGTATTTATCCTTTGAAATAGGCACACCACATCAACCTGACTGCTGAATATCTGCTGCAAAAATTCTACGTCCGGGATGCAGTCGGGCCCAGGTCCTGTCCCTTCACCTTCAAGCCCGATGGCTTCTATCGGAAGTTTAAGGCCCGTGCTAGAGAAGCCCTAAAAGATGTTGACTTCCACAGACCCTCGAGGACCTCGAGTCTAATCGCGGATTCACTCTTCGCCACGACCTTAGCCCTTTGTTGGACGGCGGCAGCCACGCAATCCTGGCTCGCGATCGTAGGAAGCGGTGAGTATTCCACTTCAATATTATCCCGTAAATATGAACTCGATTCAGATGTCGTGTGATTAGATATGACAAGTCAGATGAGGATTGCGGTTTATCTTTCTTAACTCTTATTCAGGAATTTTTCTGACATGGACGACGATATCGGCGCACAATTTTTTCCATCAGAAAGATTCCTTTCGGATGTACTACTTCGACCTGGGCCTCATGTCATCGAAAGAATGGCGAATCACTCACGCTCTCAGTCATCACATGTATACCAACACACTTCTGGATATAGAGATGTCCGTCTTTGAGCCCTTCGTCTCCTGGCTACCCCAACCGCACAAGGGAATGATCTTACGATACGTATCCTGGCTCTACTCCCCGTTGATCTGGGTTGTAATTTCTTTCGAACAGGGACTGAAAAGGTTTGTACGGAAATAATTTCTAAAAAAAATGCAAGCGTGGAACCGAATATTATGCATTACGCTGAGTAGAATCTCGACTACAAAGTTCACCGTCTCTTCCCAAACAGATCATACTCGGTTTTTTGCGAGTGGAATGGCCCCGAGATCAGAGACGTGGTTCCATTCTTGATCCCAGCCCTGATGTGCCTCGCTGCGCCTCCTGCCGCCGCCTTCTGGACCTGGTTAAAGGTCATAGCCGTTACCAGCTTCTATTTCAGCTTGGTAGGTGTAAACGCCGCTCACCATCATCCCGATATTTATCACGACGGAGACGTCCACCGCGAGGACACCGACTGGGGGCTTGCGGAAATGGACGCGGTTCGTGATCGAGTGGAGATCGAGACTTCGATATTCCTCGTCCTGACCCATTTCGGCTCACACACCCTACACCATCTTCTGCCCACGTTGGATCACGCCTATCTTAATCTCTGCGAACCTGCGTTTGTTGAAACCTGCGAGGAGTTTGGCATCGACACGGAAGTTTGGACTCAGTGGAAACTTGTTAAGGGCCAATTCGCACAGCTGGCAAACTATCAGCCGAAGAAGACACCAAATACCAGATAAACGTGCGCAAAAAAAATTCACGAATTATAGACCAATAGTTCTTCATGTAAAAATCATTGGGAAATATACACCATCTGTATTTGTACAGACCGTCAATCAAGTCGACTGATTCAACACAAGCTAATAAAAATATATTCTCGAGAGTCTTTTGCTATCTTTATTTTGCCACATTCAAAGTTCAGAAAATATCTCATGAGTGCTTTCCCTCAGCACCTTTGACACCCACTCGAGTATCGGCGCCTCACTGAGGCTATCGCTGGGTCACGATTGTATATATTCTCCATTAAAACATCAGAATTGAGAACGTTTCTTCGATTCCGTTGTAGAAACTGCGTTGTAAATAATCAAATAGTCGACAAATTTAACATGTGCACAGTGTTAGCTCTGGGTCGTTTATCTTCATTTCATTATCACCATAATTAGATATGCTGTTCCCCGTTCAACACGTTCCTCATCGATTGTAAATTTCTATTCAATCTGCACTGTTTGCTTCAGCATAGGTAGCTCAAACTTATCTGTCTCCAGTCTGATGTCTCGGATTGAGAACCTTTAATTTGCTTCAATTCTCGACGCTGCGTAGTTGATCGCAAAGAAATTCAGTCAGTACTGTGCATTCGGTGGTCGAATGAAGCCGGATCACAAATTGGAGTCGAGTGTCTCCATGAAAATCTCGAGCGTTCGTTGATTGTGGAAGTAACGACAAGAATACTTAGGATTGAGAAACTTGTCTGGTTGTATTCTCCGAATAAATAGAATTTTAACAGCGAAGTCTAGAGCTCTTCTGTATTAAGTGCTTGCCAAAAATGGGGGTGAAGGAAAAGATGGTGAGTACTTTTCCTGGGCTGAAATACCCGACAGGACGTGATGCGGGATTGAAAACCGGGACTGGTTGGCTCGAAGGAAAGCGTCAGGACGACGGTGCAGAGGGACTATGGCGGGTCGGAGACAAGCTTTACGATCTCGACGGATGGGCAAGGAATCATCCTGGAGGAAACGAGTGGATAACGTTAACCAAGGGGACCGATATCACGGAGGCATTCGAGGCACAATTCACTGTTTCCTTATTTTTAGCCTGTTTGAAACTAATGCAACGACTAACTGACCGGTATTCATCCCCTGCAACAGGCACACCATATCACCCTGGCCGCTGAACGTCTGCTGCCAAAATTCTACGTCAGGGATGCCGTCGGCCCCAGGGCCTGTCCTTTTACCTTCAAGCCCGATGGCTTCTATCGGAAGTTCAAGGCCCGTGCTAGAGAAGCCCTAAAAGATGTCGACTTTCACAGACCCTCGAGGACCTCGAGTCTGATCGCGGATTCTCTCTTCGCTACGACGTTAGCCCTTTGTTGGATGGCGGCAGCCACGCAATCCTGGATCGCGATCGTGGGAAGCGGTGAGTATTCCACTTCAATATTATCCCGTAAATATGAACTCGATTCAGATGTCGTGTGATTAGATACGACAAGTCAGATGAGGATGGGGGTTTATCCTTCTTAACTCTTCTTCAGGGATTTTATTGACATGGACGACGATATCATCGCACAACTTTTTCCATCAGAGGGATTCCTTTCGAATGTATTACTTCGATCTGAGCCTCATGTCATCGAAAGAATGGCGGATCAGTCATGCTCTGAGTCACCACCTGTATACCAACACTCTTCTGGACTTGGAGATATCAATGTTTGAACCGTTTTTCCAGTATCTGCCAAAGAGAGACAAATCGATTATCCCACGCTTCTTGTCTTGGATTTATTTCCCAGTGGTCTACACCGTATTATTCTTCGGCAACGCAATCAAAAGGTTGGTCTACTACTCCACCGGCTGCGCCATTCATTCGACCGTCATTATCACTCTTCTCTTCATGTTCTTCAAACAGAGTCTACAGCGTCTTCTGGGAGTTTGAGGGTCCAGAGATCAGAGACGTGGTACCGTTTCTGATCCCAACTTTAATGTGCATCGCGGCTCCTCCAGCTTCAGCCATTATAACCTGGGTGAAAATTCTGGCAGTCGCTAGCTTCCACTTCTCCCTTGTCGGATTGAACGCAGCTCACCATCACCCGGACATTTATCACGACGGAGATGCTCGTCGCGAAGACACCGACTGGGGCCTTGCGGAATTGGACACAGTCCGCGATCGCGTCGAGATCCAAACTTCCTATTTTCTCGTCCTGACAAACTTCGGGTCTCATGCTCTGCACCACCTTCTTCCGACGGTAGACCATGCCTATCTCAATCTCTGCGAACCGGCGCTAATTCAAACCTGCGAAGAGTTTGGAATAAACTCTGAACTCTGGAGTCAGTGGAAATTGTTCAAGGGTCAATTCGCGCAACTGGGAAACATCGAGCCGAAGAAAACTCCGAACACTAGATGAACGTGGTTACACCGATCATAAATTACCTCGACATGGGAAAGATTCGATCTTGTACTATCTGGTTTGATATTTTTGTTGAAAATAAAACTGAAACGACGTATAGATATTCGGACTATATTATGTAATTATTCTGATTATGTTCCGAACGTTTATCTAAACGTTGCAGGCGATTGCTAATATTTACATAATTATGGCTGATAATCGCATCCGAAATTGTCATTTCTCGTCTCCCTCCTTTATCGATTGCAAAACTCATCTGATCTCCGCTTATCTATGAGTACTTAGTTTCAACGGATTGACGCACTTCTTTGCGACATCGGCGGTTATAAGACCTCAAGAATAAACGTCTTGTCACTCATCTTCAGGTCTCGACCGTGATCGGACCGGAGCTGCTGTTTTACGTCAAGCAGTCGGTTAGTGCAGCGTAAAATCATTTAGCTACACCTCGGCTCAAAAGTATAAAAAAATGGGAGCACAGGAACATATCGAGAGTACCGTAATCGGCCTGAAGTATCCTAGCGAACGAGCCGCAGGGGGTTTCAAAACCGGAGCAAGTTGGCTGAATGGAAAGCGCCAGGACGATGGGGCAGAAGGACTGTGGCGGGTCGGCGACAAACTTTACGACCTCAACGACTGGGTCGAGAGGCATCCTGGTGGTGACGAGTGGATCACGCTAACCAAGGGAACCGATATCACGGAAGCTTTCGAGGTACTTTTAAACTTTCTCTCAATTTTTTGGCCCGTTCGAAAAGATTCTAACGACAAAGTGGACGGTTTTTATCCTCTGGAACAGGCGCACCATATCAATCTGGCCGCTGAACGTCTGCTGCCAAAATTCTACGTCCGGGATGCCGTCGGGCCAAGGGCCTGTCCTTTTACCTTCAAGCCCGATGGCTTCTATCGGAAGTTTAAGGCTCGTGTTAGAGAAGCCCTCAAAGACGTTGACTTTCACAGATCCTCGAGGACCACCAACCTAATAGTGGACTCTTTCGTAGTCATGACGTTAGCTCTTTGTTGGACGGCTTCAGCAACGCAATCCTGGATCGCGATCGTGGGGAGCGGTAAGTCCTGCAGGGAGTTTCTCGTCCTTTGGTAGGATACTCTCGGTCTCATTGTTAATTCTGTTATTTCTCAGCGATCTTCCTAACCTGGACACTCATATCCTCTCACAACTTCATACATCAGAAGGATACCTTCCGCATGTACTACATCGATATAAACCTCATGTCCTCGAAGGAATGGCGCATCACCCACGCTCTAAGTCACCACCTATTTCCCAACACGCTTTTAGACCTTGAGATTACCGTGGTTGAACCCTTCTTCCAATATCTACCTCAGAAAAACAAAGGAATAATCCCAAAATTTATATCCTGGCTTTATTTCCCCGCGGTTTACGCAACGGCCTTTTTCTTCACTGGAATCAGAAGGTAGGTCCAACTCTCTTCGTCGATTGGCAAATGGCAGTCGCAAAGGCTATGATCGACTTTCACCTGTGCCATTAACATCTTTCCTTCATCGACAGGTTTTACAGCGTCTTCTGCGAGTTCCGTCGCCCTGAATTCCGAGATCTGGTACCATTCCTGATCCCGACTTTAATGTGCTTCGCTTCACCTCCAGCCACTGCCATAGTTACATGGCTGAAGATCACCGCTCTGAGCAGCTTCTATTTCACCATGGTCGGTTTAAACGCCGCTCATCATCACCCGGACATTTATCACGACGGAGACGTCCGTCGTGAGGATACTGATTGGGGTCTTGCCCAGCTTGACGCTGTCCGTGATCGCGTAGAAATTGAAAAGTCCCTTTTTCTCGTCCTGACCAATTTCGGGCATCATGCTCTACACCATCTTCTCCCTACCGTAGACCATGCATATCTTTACCTATGCGAACCGGCTTTCAATGAAACCTGTAAGGAGTTCGACGTCAACACCGAACTTTGGACTCAGTGGAAACTGATCAAGGGTCAATTCGCACAATTGAAACACACCGAACCGAAAAAGACTCCGAATATTAGATGATGATCAAAATTCCTTCGTGGATTTGGAATTCTCATTCAACCCTAGACCCTTATAACGCTAGAATGGGGTAGATATCCACCCCGCGCTGTTCTTGTTCGCAAAATCGTTTCTATCAGCAGTAAAGAGGCGTTCGAGTACATAAATCCCTTCGTTTTTTCAAAAGGAAGAGAATGGTGCGAGGCAAATTCAGTTTCGGTAAAAGAAAGTTTAATCGGTGAAAAGCCCATTGAAAGATCAAGAAATGATGAAATTTTTTTTTCTCGTCGTCCCCGCAGATTTCTACCCCAGTCTAAAGTTTCAGGTTCAACCGCAGTGCATGTAAAATAATTTAATAAAGATTGTCACAAATTTTCCACCCACTGATGATTCTTCCAGCGTTTATTTTCGACTATGACACAAGAGCTGCTAAAACGTATTTAGAGTCTTGGCTTTGGACCTTTGACATTTATATACACCCAAAGTTTAACGAACAGATTGAAAATGGCATTATGGAATTTTACCGACGATTGACGATCGAATCCGGAGCTTTTGCGTAGCTGTTAGATAAACTAATCTCAATTACGTAAATACGTGACTCGTTGATGAGAAATGATGTATTCTGCACTCGGTGATGGATAAAATTAGTTTATATCGAGTGACGACGATAAGATATGAGGTATATACTATATAGTGTATCGAGGTAATCAGAAGAGTCGTTGACATATATTTTTAGTAATTATTATTATCACTTTATAATATAATACAATATAATTGACATAACGTGTTCATTAGACAATGGCGATTTTCTTCATTTACCTTATAGTTTTATTAGAAAATTGTGTATAATGCGCGGTGAGTCGTATGGTAGTACGCGCGTGTATGCGGTATATACTATTATGTATACGTACGCGCGCGCGTTCGTTAAGTGAGATGAATATAATTAATTAATGAATTAAGCCCCGCCTCAGCCGTTCGTCTATCTCGCTAGTAATGAATGATTTCACGCAAGAAGACATCTACATAATATAAATGATTCCTGATGCAGATATTATGATAATGTAAGGTATTGGTGTATAAGTTTAAAGGGTATTGTATCATCGGTCAGTAATTTATTTTCTTTTTCTTTTTTTTTTTTCATTTTTCTTCGTAACGATTCAGTTCTTATATTCATTTATTTGCTTATTTATATTAATAAATACATATTTCGTTTTATAAATTAAATTACTTTATTATAGGATAAATAGTATTATTAGCTGTTTTGTTTGTTTATATTTCTTTGTTTGTTTCTTTCTATTTCCTTGCGTTATTCCTTTTCTAGCCCATAATATTATATATAATATATGTACGCATATATTATATTATATTATATTCTGTTCTATATAAACTTTCTCTAATCCTTCGATAAATTCCAGCTTCGTATATACTACAGGTGTATATATATATATAATTAACGTTAATATAAACACTGCGGGCATGTGTGTAACCGATATATATATTTCCACAGTGACAATAATATATTAATATTTCATTATTTTCACTTTCATTTTCAATCAGCTTTATATTCATTCAAACAGAATGTACAGGATTTGATCTTCTTATCCGTTCTATGTCTTCTCGGTTTTCGCTAATTGGTTTTATTCATTTTTTTACTTCTTTTCTTTTTTTTCGACGTGATATAATAATCGTCGACGAATGTTCATTATATATATTAACGTAAGATAAACAGATAGAGATATGGATATTAAATATATAGTATGGTTCTTTCGTTTGAGATAGAATTAAGAGAAAGAAAAAGAGAAAGATAGAGATAGATAGAGAGAAAGAGAGAGAGAGAGGGACGGCGGTATATTCTCATGATTTTTTTTCGCGAGGGGGAAAAATTATTATTATTTGTTGTTCTTGTTTTTTTTTTTTTTTCTTCTTTCTTTCTTTGGTTTTCTGTTCTTTTTGTTTTTTTTAATGGGATCTCCTGTATTTGGCTTACAGATCACCGTGATCGGGCTGGAGGTCGAAGCGTGGCGGGAACGCAGAACCGTCGAACAAGGGTCGCTGCATGGGTCTGTGTGGCTGTAAACAATAAATGAAAAAAAAAAAACAAAAAATTAGTAAATTATTAAACAAATGAATAAATTAAATGAATGAGCAACATCAGTCTGAGCGATTTTTCTTCAATTTTTCCTCTTTTCTCTCTCGCACGTTTCTGTATCTAAATATCTAATTATACACATTAGACATAATAATTGATTAAATATTAATTGGGAGCTGTTTAATTTGTTCTTTTTTTTTTTTTTTTTCTATTCTATTCTATTCTTGTCGTTGTTCGTTATATAATATGGGTTTAATGGCTCAATTGCGACACGAATTAACTAGTCATATGTAGTCTCTCGATCCATAGTAGTATGTAATGAATCTTAATTGCTTCAGGCAATATTACGAGAACGATTATGATAATTAATCATTTTAGCATCGGTGTAGGTAGCTTTGTATACATACACTTCGTCACGAACACGAATATCAATAAAACACGCTGTGATGTGCTTTTTTTCCGTAGGTATTTCTGTTTTTATTTTCTTCTTTTCTTTTTTTTTTTTTGTTTCTTCTGATCTTATGGGAAAAAAAAAAAAAAACCAAAAGTAATTCTTTGCCGTAATAGGGGCTGCTGATTTGAATTTCAGATGTGTGAATGAATACATAATGCTATAACGGCGTCTAATTATTTTATTTCGGGTTAAATAAACGAAAAAGTTGATTTTCAAAAAAAAAAAAAAAAACAAAAAAAAAACAACAACATTATGGGCACGGAATATCACGCTGCACACATTTGGGTCTTTCGGACTTACGGGGGTAGCGGCGACTGGCTACTCCAGGGCTGCTAACTTGCGACCCTTCTGGGGCTAAATTTGGGCATATAGAGAAGGGAATAATTCGTTTCATTTTCTTCTTCGTCTCGAATTTATACGATTCTATTCTATTTTTTTTTTTCTTTTCTTTTCTTTTCTATTTTTTCTTTTTGTTTTCTCACGATAACTGTAATGAAAATTTATTATATCTTTCGATTCTTACCGCTGGGCTGAGACCACGTGCGGCACTTCCTCCACGTCCCTTGGTGCGGAACTTTGCGATGGCCTGCTCGGCGAGGTCTGCCCTCTCCTCGGCTTCCTCAAGCTCCTGTTGTGCCTTGCGGAACTTGGCGAGATTAAGGGCAGCGATTTCCTCTGCTTCCTCAATCTGCCTCTTGTAGGTCTTGATCTTCTGCTGCAGTTTGTCGACCAGGTCTTGCATGCGCTCGTGGTTCTTGCGGTCCTCGTCAGCCTGATGAAAAAATGATAAAGAACAAGAGCGTGTTTGAACCGATTCATTGAATAATCGATAAAAGGATGAAATGAAAAGAGATAACTGACCTGGAAGCTCAATTCCTTGATGCGGCGCTCGGATTTGCGAAGGTTCTTCTGGGCGTCGGCGTGCCTCCTCTGTTCACCGTCGAGTTCATTCTCAAGTTCGCGGACTCGTTGTTCAAGTTTCTGAATGGCCTTCTTTCCTCCCTTGAGAGCGTTGGCTTCAGCCTCGTCAAGACGGACTTGGAGTTCCTTGATCTGGGTCTCGAGTGCCTTGCGGAGTTTCTCCTGGGTTTGAGCGTGGTCTTGTTCGGCCCTAAGTTCGTCGGCGAGTCTTGCAGCGTCAACCATTGCCTTCTTGGCCTTCTCTTCGGAGTTCTTAGCCTCGTTCAAAAGCTCGTCAAGGTCGGACTGCGGGAAATAACGCGAGATAGATCGATGGTCAGGAGTTTACGCTCTTCGAAATTGGCGAATGTCATTTTCCTAAAATAGTATCTAGGTACGAGTGGAAGAAAAAATAGAAAACTTACGTGAAGGGTCTGAAGTTCGCTTTCGAGTTTCCTCTTGGCGGCCGAAATCGATGCATTCTGTGCGCTGATTTCGTTGAGTTGTTCATGAGCGTCTCCAAGTTCTTGTTCAGCCTGGCGACGTCCACGGTCTGCCTGTTCAAGGAGAGTACGGCTCTCCTCGAGTTCGTTTTGTAGGGCATTAGCACGACGTTCAGAAATTCCAAGAAGTTCCCTCGCGTCGTCGCGGGCGCGTTGTTCCTCCTCAAGGGCAGTCTGTACGTCCTTAAGCTGCTGTTGGTATCTCTTGATGTTCTTCTGGGCCTCAGCATTGGCCTTGTTGGCATGATCGAGGGCGATTTCAAGCTCGTTAATGTCGGCCTCAAGCTTCTTCTTCATGCGAAGCGCCTCAGCCTTACCCTTGGCTTCAGCCTCGAGGGAAGCTTGCATTGAGTCCAATGCGCGCTGGTGGTTCTTTCTGGTGTTTTCGAACTCCTCTTCCTTCTCCTGGATGCGGCGATCGATCTCCTGCCTGACCTGGCTGAGCTCAAGCTGGCTGCGGAGCACCTTGTTCTCTTCCTGTTCGAGGGCAGCTTCTGCCTCCTCAAGGGCGGCTTGAAGCTCGTCCTTCTCAGCCTCCAGGCGCTTCCTGGCCTTCTCGATTTCGTGGATGTTGCGGCCTCCCTCTCCAATCTGGTCCAAAAGGTCCTTGACCTCGTCGGCGAGGTTCTTGTTCTCGCGGCGTACGGCTTCGAGTTGTTCCTGGCCTTCTTCGTAGGCACCCTTGAGCCTGAACAGTTCGGTGCTGTAGTTGCGGCACTCCTTTTGGCTGGCGTCAAGTTCAGCAGCCAAATCGTCGACCTTGAGTTTCCATTCGCTGATGATCTTGTCGAATGCCTTCTGCTTCTTCTCTGCAGCGTTTGCGATAGCCGTAGCACGGTCGACCTCGAGCTGGAGGTCTTCGACTTCGGTGGCAAGACGTTGCTTCGTCTTTTCGAGAGCGATAACCTTCTGGTTGAGAGACTCGATGGTCTCCTCAGCCTCGGCAAGACGGCACTGTAGCTTACGCTTAGCTTCCTCGAGCTCTTCGGCTCTGGCAACACCCTCGGACTCGTACTTTGTACGCCACAATTGTGCCTCGGCATTTGCCTTGCTCAACTGCCTCTGGATGTCGGCCTTTCCTTCTGCCTCCTCTTCCACCTGTTCGCGGATGTTGTCCAAGTCGTGTTCCAAGTTGCGGAACTTTCCAAGGAGAGTTGCACGCTCGCGGCCTTCCTCGTCGGCCAATCTCTTCGTGTCCTCGAGTTGGGTGGTAAGGGAGATCTTGATCTTTGAGAGCTGGCTGACCTGGGATTCGGCCTCTTCCAACTGGCGGAGAAGGTCGCTGTTTTCGATCGACAGCTTCTTCTTCGCGGCGTCAAAGTCGTTGAGGGTGCGGTTCGTCTCTTCAAGTTTTCCTTGGGTCTCGTTGAGCTGGTGTTGGAGTTGCTTGGCGATCTTCTCTTGGGCAGCCTGTCAGAAAATAAATAAACAGGGTTAAAACCCGTAAACTCCAGTGCCGCAGGGATCACGATTCGCCGAAATATGCCCGAGACGGAAGTCGGAAGTTCGTTATCATCATGCGAACGAACAGTTCCAACTCCCTGGCGAATGCTTCAGCGAATCATGAAGAGATTCACGATATTGTAAAAGCAGCAAGCGTTTCTGGGCTCACGTCACATCACAAAGAACATAATTCGCGGATGTGCGATGTCCCGTGATACTAGTCCGTTGCAGTTTCCTAAAATGCGAGTTAGCCTGAAAGCGTTAGTTGCAGTTTGGGAAACGAGGGTCCAGTTTTATCGACGATTACCTTCTCGTTGGTGAGATGGTCTACTCCGGCGCGAAGGTCGTTAAGCTCGCTGAAGTACTGGACTTTTTCCTTCTCGGCCCTGTTGGAAATGGTAACATGGAAATGGTAAGTGTTCACGGAAAGAGAACGAACAAGACCCTGGACGGAGTGAAAATCGTGGTTCAAACCGGTAACATTTAGACGTCGGGGCTTTGGGTGCGAAAACTGGAAAGTTATTGACTCAATGTTCCGGAACTGATGACCTGGCGGATTTAACCAACGCTAAAAAATTAGGACATTTCATCCCCCATGCTGACATTAAAAGACAAACATTGTTCAAGGCTCGGGGATTTCATTTCTACCTTCTCCCTTGCTACTTGATCGATGGCCGCACGACTGTTGTTCAATTCTGCGTGGATATCGTGTTTGCCCTTTTCGGCCCTATTCAAAAATGATCAATAAAAGTTATTCCCAATCCCTGATTCCTTCTAGCCCCCAAAATCCCCCTTTCCCGTGAATCACAAGTTCGGTTAAATTGGCGGTGCTGAATCTACGGCATGTCCTATCCTCTGCACTCACCTAGCCTTGAGCTTGTTGAGGGTGTCGATCTGCTCGCCCATTTCAGCGACAGCATCGTTGTGCTTCTTGCGAAGGTTGGCCAAAGATCCCTCGTGCTGGATGTTGGCCTCTTCAAGATCCCTGCGGAGTTTGCTCAGCTCGGCTTCACGTTTCTTGTTGAGCTCGATCTGGGCGGAAGTGGCACCACCAGCCTCCTCGAGGCGCTCGCCAAGCTCTTCAAGCTCGCGGGCCAAGTCGCTGCGTTGCTTCTCAGCCTTGGCGCGAGCCTGTCGCTCAGCCTCGACCTGCGAAAAGGAAAAACATCAGCATCTGGTCCTGGAATCGGTAAAGCCGTGTAATAGAATCCGCGCAAAGGTCACGCACCTCTTCTTCGAGCTCCTCAATGCGGGCCTGGAGCTCCTTGATCTGTTTCTGGAGCTTGCCGACAAGGGACTGTTCGTCCTCAAGCTTGGCAGTAAGGGAAGAAAGTTCCTTGTCCTTGCGCTGGATGGTCTGTTCAAGTTCCTTCTTGTTCCTTTCGAGATCGGCGACAGCCTCCTGGGTAAGTTTGAGGTCACCCTCAACCTTCCTCTTGGTCTTCTCTACGTCACCGCTGCAATCGCGAACGAAAATGTCCGTTGTAAAATCCGTGACATCATAACCCGTAGATAAATGCGTTGAATTAACTTACCGGAGTTTCTTCTCGCGTTCAAGAGAGTCCTCGAGTTCATCAAGGGTCTGTTCAAGCTTAGCCTTGACCTTGTTCAGGTGGTTGACCTTGTCTTCAGCAGCCTGGAGTTCCTCAGCAGTCTTCTGGTTGACTTCGCCTTGGTTCTTCTTCTCCTTGTTGAGTTTGTTGATGAGTTCATCCTGGTGGGCGATCTCGTCGTTCAGGTTGCGGATCTGGTGATCTTTGGTGGCTTTGTCTTGTTCGGACTTTTGTATGGCCAATTCCAAGTCTTCGACGTCTTTCTTCAAGCCGGCGACTTCCTGGTCGAGCTTCTTCTTGCTCTGGAATACAGCGTTCCTGGCTTCCTCTTCCTGGGTGAGTCTGTCGGCGATGTCCTATTGGGATAACAGCAATAAATCGAAAGTTAACGAACCATTGATGGACGCGGTCAAGTCATGAGATGATAATCGACCGCTTGGTGGTCTGCCAATTGCTTTAATCGATCACCAGAGCGAACTGAACGTCTAATCGTTTGCTGATTGCCATCTCAGCGTTTAAAAAGTGGCGAACAGGTGCCAAGGGGTCGGGGCAAGAGATGGCTGATTAGTCCATAAGCCAGAGCAAGAAAAAATAAATTGGGATGACTCTAGTATGTCCCACGGTCGATTACGTGCGAGGCCGTATGACGCACGGAAGTCTAATATAAATACGCTACACCTGTTCCCTCTGGCCCTCCTCTGCGTTGGCTGTATAACTTTTTCGGCACAAGACTGGAGAGAGAGGGGCGACGCCTACGTTTAATAACCTGGAATCTAGGGAGATTATATTTAGACCACGACCTCCTCCTCCTCCTCCTCCTCCCCCTCCTCCTCCCCCGCCTCATCCTCATCCTCATCCCGCTTAAGCCGCACCTTTTACCCCCGCGTTATTCGCTCCTTGCCGTAAATGGTTTCGTTTACTTGAGGTAACTCGGCAGGCTTGCCAGTCGATGATTTTCCCCGGTGTAAAGTACCGTTCCTACCACTACCGATGATCTTGATTTGCCACTCGCGCCAGGGGACCCCCGTTTTTAAACCAACTTATATGCAGGATACATAAATCGAGTTTACCACAGCTGGACTTAAGTGGGCCACTCTGATAACGCCCTGGGTTAATTTATAGACGTAAGAGGGAGCTCTTGGCTTTTAATAGGCTGTTGAAATATCCCACTGGCAACCGCAATTGCCAAAATATTATAAAACACCCAATTTAACACAGTCTCCGGTTTCCAGTCGAGTTCCTCAAGGGTTACCGACAAATCACACCCTCTTTATCAAGCTAATGAGCTAATGTCAAATTTCCAAAGCGAATTCCTGCATTAAAATTTGGAGTTCGTTCAAGTAATCTTTCACATTTTTTGCTATTAATTTTAGATGTACCAGCTGCTGGTGGTGCTGCTAGTACGGGGCGGAATTTGGCAACTTTAGACTCTGAGTAATGTCGAGTAGTTATTTATTTCCTTACAGATTTCTTCCTCGCTATAAAAACATGCACGCATACCTACGTGTGCAGCGCGTATGTACAGAGCTATTTTCACTTACTTTAAAAATATTTTAAAACTCGTGACTAATAGTCCGGAATTTTTTTCAAATCCACTGGAGTCCGGGCCATATCGAGTGTCGGGTTCGCGTTTCGGTCGTAAAAAATTCTCGCGTAATTTTAGACCTATATATATTTAATCGCGTTTCCGGTCTCGCGGAATTGACACCGGCGCGCCGGTATAGGAATCGGAGAATTATTAACAAAAGGCAAAGGACGAAGCCTGAATATAACCGGGGAATCAAAGTTCCTGGTGATTTTTGACCAAAATTCAAAAATACGAAAGTATATACTCACTTGGAGCTGGGACTCGAGGTCGACCTTCTGGGCGGCGAGCTTGATGGATTTCTCCTGGAAATCTGAGAGGGATCCCTTCTCTCCCTCGAGTTGACGAAGGAGGTCGGTCTTCTCGGTGAGAAGTTTGCTGTTGAGGGCCTCGAGTTCTTTGCGGGCCTTCTCCTCCCTTTCGAACGCTTCCTGAGCCTTCAACGCCTTCTCTTCCCATTTCTGTAAAGACAATTCGATACTGTCACCGTCACCGTTCACCAGTGAGGCTTTGACGGCCTCGATGACCGCGGTGTCTGCCATTTTGTTTAAAATATAGCCTTTCGATAAGTCTCTTATCAGAGTTTCGTGTCGCACTATGTCTAGTCTAGGGTCGGATCGTGTTCAGATATAGATCTTCAGAGTTTATGATCGCGAAGACCCTGATGCGTCGTGTAAAGTACCTAGACTTCGGGGATGAATTTAATGACGAGGGTGAGAGGGAGCGATCGAGTTTCGTTATTAAATTATCGTTTAGTCAATAAAAACCGAATATAAGTTCGCTGAAGAACAACACTCGATTGATATATCGTTCGTCCGATATCAATTCGCGTCCCTCGCTGCTGGTGGACAGGGGGTGAACTCGCGATCGCGTTCTGAACTGGACCGAGTTTCCGCGAGTCTGAACTTTTCTACCAAAAATCTGAACCTGCGTGGGTTGGCAGAGAGGCAGAGTCCCCTCTTCTCTACCCCATCGTCCGATCCATCGCCCGTTTACCCCCTCTGGTGAAACCGCGTTACCAGCCAGCGTTGAAGATGAGACGTTTTCATAAAAATATTTATAACCAATGCATAGACCGCCATGCGCTGGAGGGGCGACCCTGTATTGGAGTGGGAAATATGGATGGCTAAAAATAAATTATTCGTTGCTCCAGAAGGCAGCTCCAGCCTCGGGCATAGCTTAGCTTAGCGATCCGATCGTTTAAGCGATCGTATGGCGCCCCAGCAACGAATAATACGAAAACTCCGAAAATCCCGTCTGCGAATAATTTTAGAAGAGAGAGAGAGAGAGAGATACAAAAAGTGAAATAAAAAGAAATACAGGTATGTAAAAGAGATATGAATCGGCCGGATGAAAACTGCGTCGCGGAGAAGGAATCCTCGAGGGTTGAATTCTGCAGAGGCGTAGAAATATACGATTCGGTATGGATGTAATAGTAGTTTGTTTATAAAAAAATAAACTATGAAAAGCACGCGCGGATAGCATAGCTGCTGAATCATGGATGAGTGATCGAGGAGATACACCGCAGACTCTGCATAGAACGGTATTATTCATTTTCTATGTTTAGGTAGTACAGCTGGTTTAGGATATGGCTACATGCCTGTATGTACATCGCGGACGACATATAGTTGTTAAAATTTTATACAAAATGGCATGATGATAAATAAACTAATGAAAAATAAGGATACTCACGGCGAGCTCGTCCTCGATACGACTTGCGTTGAGAAGGGGCTTGACCTTCTGCCAAAGCTTCCACCATGGCCAGGTACGGAGCTTAAGGTACTTGCGGAGGTTGCGTTGTACGACTTGGAGAGCGAGACGTTGCTCTTGTAGTTTCTTGTATTCTTTACGCGTGAGGTATCCCCTGACGAAGGCTTGCATCCATGATACAATTTTGCTGAGACGTTCGTCACGGTACTCTTCCATCTGACCCAATACTCCGGCACGGAAGAACACCTGTATACGACGATTTTCGTTCCCGAAGAGTAAGAAGAGGAGGAGAAAAAAAAAAAAAAAAAAAAGAAAAAAAGAAACGAAAAGACGTAAAATTAGAAACATGTTTCTTTCATTTTAAAAATTATTTGATTTTTTTTTATTCTTTTTTTTTTTTTTTTTTTTTCATACTCATTTTATTAAAGCACAGGACGAGAATTAACCCCGTCGAATTCTACGGACCACTGGGTATTCCTAGTCTCCAAAGAACTCGATCGCAGCTTAAGACTCGTTCAAATTAGTTTTCATTCCAGCGTGTTATTTTTAGTTGCGGGTTTCTGGTCGGTAAGTTACAAATATACACATTTCTGTTTCTCTTTCTGTTTCACCAGCGAATCTAGAAAATCCTTTGCTTTGCAACACCTTTTCTCAAAAAATCATTATTTATTCTAAAAAAGAAGTTAAAAAAACAAAAGAAAAAAAAAACACACACACAAAGATACAAGAAACAGAATGAGACGCAGATTTCCTAGACTTGGGTTTGTAAATTGACATTATTTTTCGTTTTTGAAAATATGCATAAAAAGAAGAAGAAGAAGAAGAAGAAAAAAAAAAAAAAAACAGAAATCCAAGAATAAATTGTTTGTATTATTCTCACGAAATTGTTTCTTATTTTTTCGCGTTTTTGGCAAACTGCAGAATATAGAATATAACTTCCGAGATATTCGAGAGGTCATAAATCGTTCTAAAAATCAGCATTATCATTTCGTTAAAGCGTCGTAGCATTGTAAGTATTTAGCTGCGGTTCCTGGAATAGATAAAAATTCTAAAAAAAAAAAGAGAGAGAGAAAAAAAAGAATGAAATTTAATTGGAACCAAAAAGCACAGCTAAGGAATAGAAAGTTCACATCAGGTTAAGGGATGCAGTGTTATGACAGTATCGCAACGGTCCTAAGGATCTGATACCTTGGTATGACCCATGCGGTACTGGTCAGGTTCCAGGTTGATATTCTCCAGGATGATTTCCGCGGCCTTTTTCGGCTCGCACGGGTCTTTGATAAGATGAGCGCACAGAATTTTGTATCTGCGTTTCACCAGGGCACACAATATCAAAAGTATTTTGTTAGATACGAAGAAATCAAATTCCATACATGGATATAGTGAAAGAATTGAAGGATCTTCCATGTGCATGTAGGCACAGGTCTTAAATATACGACATAGTAGGTATATTGCATAGATATTGGTATTGGTGATTAGTTGACCGGAATATCCTCCTTTGTCTTTGATAAGGACACCCGGCCAACCGTTCACCAAATTTGTTAGCATAAGGTATGAAGGAACGAAGAATCGAGATCTCTGCGTCCCTTTGATTCATAAAAGAAGCAAAAAGGGGCCAGCGAGGTGCACCGTCGTTCCAGAGAAGAGGCGATTCGGCACCTCGCTGATTCCTCGCTGCTGAATTATCGCACTATGTAAAGGTTCGTTGTGGTTAGACAATAAACATGTGGAATATAGATCGAGCGAGATATCCTCGTGAAGTAGTTTCGGCTGGGTGTATTTCTGCCCGGTGATCTCTGCTCTGGTGTTATTTAAATGAGAAAGATTTCTCCATCGGATATGAAGAATGTATAAGTGGACACACGATATCATACGACAAATAAAAACGAGAAAACTAAAACTAGAGGAAATTAAAACATCGTCTTTATAGACGTGCCTTGGTGTGTCCCAGACGGTATTGATCGGCATCTAAACCGGACGCATCGAGGACAGCTTCGGCAGCCTTCTTCGGGTCTCCAGCAGCCGCGTCGACGGCAGCAGGGGCCAGGATTTTGTATCTATTAGACGAGAGGTGGCAGGCAAAGGGGTAAAAAGATTAGTTCTAAACGGGTGCGTGGCGATTAATTATTATCGTTTATAAAACTCGGAGATATCGAGGTCTCGGAAGATCGTAAGATCGGCGGCTGGCCTGATCGTCGCGTCCTGTAATCCTGGATGAACAGCTTGTCCGAAATAATCTACAGGGGGTTGTTCGAGGTCGGGTGAAAATCGTTAGGCTACTTTGAATCGGGGCAAAAGTAGGTCGATCGTGATAACCGGTAAAGTCAGGGGAAATTTAGACCTTCAGATAAAGATGAAACGACTGTACTTTCCAAGGGGTCACAACGGGTCTACAAGTTACGTATAGGGTCACTCGTGGTTCAAGGGCGGAGTATAAAACGCACGAACATCTACTAAACGAGGGTCTGTAAACTTCAACCTACGAATAATGGGGTTTGAAACTAAACTAGCCTTAGTATGACCGATTCGGTAGCTGTCTGGATCTAGAGATATCGATTCGAAGCACTTTGCTGCAGCGACCTTGGGGTCCTTCTCATTAGTCATGATGGCTGGTGCTAGGATCATGTAGCTGTTTTTTTTTTTTTTTTTTTTTTTTTTTTGCAACGAAAAAATCTCGTCATTTTATGATGATGAAACTTAGCAAATACCGTAACTAAAGTTCATGTCTCCGAGGAAGAAGAAATTCTAAACTCAGAAGTTAACTACGTTTGGGTAACTTACCGGAGCTTGAAGTCAGGGTAGACCATCCTGTTGGGGAAACCTTTACGGCAAATACGGATTCCTTCAAGTACACCGTTACAGGTGAGCTGGTGCATTACTAGATGGGAGTCAATTAGACCAGGCTGTTTCAATTCGTTGGGGATAATGCAACGAACGAAATGAGGTTGAGTTGCCCTCAGAGTGGTCATAAGGTTGTTCAGTTGGTCCTTGTAAGACGAAGAGACGGTAGCGAAACCACCACCCTTCTTACCACGACCTCCCTTGCCGCCACCGCCACCGGCATCACCACCACCGGACTGACCTGGATGATCAGCAAAGATTTCGACGAGCAATTTGTTAGATGATTTCTTGTACTGGTCAACAACAGAGTCGTTCAACGGGTCCTTGTTCTTCTCCAACCATCCGGTGATGTTGTAGGGTACCTGATGGTTTCGTTAAACCATTATTCTCATTTACTTTGCAATCAATAAATTAATAAATAAATAAATAAGGGTTTTATGTTATACTAACGTTTCCGGCGTAATGACCAATCGCAAAGTGAGCAGCCTGTTGGCCGGGCTTTGGTGGTTTTGGCTTCAAGAAGTTGGGGCTCTTGCCGAGATGGTTGTTGTTCAACTTCTCCTCGAAAGTCTTGTCGGTGGCTTTCGGGAACATAGACTCTTCCTCAAGGATGGACAAGATACCCATGGGCTAAATTTTTAGGGAAAAATATCCACCGTTATTTCGGGTCCTATTTACTCCGTGCTTTTGCCTAGTGCCTGAGTCCTTTCTTTCTGTCTATAAAATTTTCCCAAAATTTATCCCAACGAAAATAATCTCCCAAATATTTCCGTTCTGATTTTTTTTTTTTTTTTCTTTTTTTATTAATAAACTAACGATTAATCAATCTACAATTTTCCCTACAAAAATTACAATCCGGCTTTACTATTCGCGAGAAATATTTCCTCTACATAGATGAATGATTGGTTTCTCGTTATCTGTTTAATTTTTAATTTTTAATAACAGAAATAAAATAAAAGAAAATAAAATAAACGGAAAGATATTTTCTCGACGTTATACTAGATGATTCTATTACTCGTTATCGCTACTACAAATGAAAGTCCATTATTCGCTGTTACTGCTGATTATTACTGCTTTCTGTGTAAATAAATTTCCAAATTTGTGAAAACTACTATCAGGCAGGTGGCAAAAAAAGAAGAAATGATTTTTTTTTTTTTTTTTGTTTTCTGTTATCTACGATTCAGGTAAAAGTAACGATATAATACATACGAGGACGGAGCATGAAAAGGCAAGCTGAACAACTGGCGGTGTTATGGAAAAAGAGACGAAAAATCACGTGCTGCGGTTTGTTATTATCTTCCGAAGCTCTACCTTTTCGATCAGATCGATCGTCGACTGCAAATCCATACCAAAATCGATGAACGTCCATGGTATACCCTCTCTCTCATACTCTTCTTGTTCCAGTATGAACATATGGTGATTGAAGTACTGCTGAAGTTTTTCGTTCGTAAAGTTGATACAGAGCTGATTGAAGCTGTTAAACTGATCCCATCAACCGGTCCAGCGCGTCGTTTATGTGGTTTCCGGATCGAGGAGGATACGTGAATGCAAACAAACACACGGAACACATAGGTGTACGACAAAGAGGTGAAACAACAAGTAGGGGAAAAAATCGATCAGGTTCGAAGGTAGATAGAGAAAAAAGTCGCAGGGAGAGACATTGCCAGCTGCTGGTTCCTCACTGCAAATCATCATCATCATCATCGTCCATGTCTGTATGGATTTAAAACAAGTCCAGTCCAACCAGCAACGACCCCGTCTCTCCCTCTGACGTAGTTCTGTTTCTGGTGCTGGTGCTGGTGCAGGTGGTGGAAAAAAAAGTCCCTGGAATAACGTGGCGAGGATAAAAACAACAACAGCGAAGCACAATGTTCAGTCATAGTAAGAACATGCCGAGCGGTCCTGGGTAGCGACCCTTTCTGGGTATTTCCCGTCTCAACCCCAGTACCTTCTCAATAAGATCAATGGTCTGTTGAAGATCCATGCCAAAATCGATGAAGGTCCATTCAATTCCCTCTCGTTTGTACTCCTCCTGTTCTAGGATGAACATGTGGTGGTTGAAGAATTGCTGGAGTTTCTCGTTCGTAAAGTTGATGCAGAGTTGCTCGAAACTGTTGAACTGTACGGGGGACACAGAAAAGGCAAGACAGTGGTCAAAAGTACTGTTTATGCCAGGGTAGCATGCCGTTCAACCAGACGGGTTCAAAAACACCATTTTCATAAATTGTGTCGCCCAACCTTCCAGCTTTGTCTGGACGACCATGAGAGATAGGGTTGGATTTAGCACCTACAATGATGAGGCGTATTCGGGTAATGGGATCCGGTACCACCGAATTGAGAGAACGGTCACCAACAAGTGCCGTTTGAGGGTAAAAATTCACATTGCATAATGGAATGAGAAAACGGGAATTGAGGTATAGATAGACAAATACAAAACAAGGACATGTACAAAGAGGACGTAAGCTCTTCTCGAGCGATGAGGGTTTTGCCAGGTGACAGGAACCCGCGTTGATGGGAATTTCGTACACCTTGCCACCCGGGACGTACCGATAATATCTTAAGGCGTAGATCCTGCTCCTGGGACTCCAGACTCCGAACTGTTCGACTATGAGACTTAATTCTCTTCAAAATCAAGGAGGCAAAAATTCATGCCAATAACGAAGACGTGGTATGGATTTATGGTGAGAAATGACTAGACGGACTCAACGGACATGTGATGATGGTTTCTTATAGTCTGACTAGGCAAACAAATATAGAAAAAAAAAAAAATGTAGGTGTATATATAGAAAACTGCAAACATTCACTTCTAGGAAAATGGAATGGACAGTTTACGTGCTGTCTTTACTCCTTTGATGTATATGAATATGAAAATGTCAGAATATAAGGTGTTTCGTGGTGTTTGTGATGACGATGATAGAGAAAACATCAATCGCGTAAAAAAACATGAAAACAATACGATCACTCAAGCGTGTGGAAAAAAAACGCTGAAGCTATACTGCGTCTGAAATGGACCTCGGTGTAATCAGTCACTCGCTGATTAATACCTTCTCAATGAGCTCGATACAAGCGAGTAGGTCCATGCCAAAGTCAATGAAAGCCCAATCAATTCCTTCGCGTTTGTACTCTTCTTGTTCGAGTACAAACATGTGATGGTTGAAAAACTGTTGGAGCTTCTCATTGGTGAAGTTGATGCAGAGTTGCTCGAAGCTGTTGAACTGTTTGAGCAGAGGCAGGACAGTGGTCAAATTTACTGTTTTATGCCGGAGGATAAAAGTATGTGGCACGTTTACGTGCCATATTAACTTTGGTCGTTATCTATTACCAAAGATCGGGTCTCTGTGTTTCTGTGTTCTACACATGTTGCATTCGCAACTTTTGATATCACGGAATTACCAGGGTGGATCGCATCGTCGAAGTAATCACGATGCGAGCTACAGGGCATGGGGCACCTTTTCATCAAAGGCGTTGTTCACGGTTCAGTATTTCGCCGTTTGACTAAAAAACATT
Source organism: Tenthredo scrophulariae (assembly GCA_963978835.1). NCBI lineage: Eukaryota > Metazoa > Arthropoda > Insecta > Hymenoptera > Tenthredinidae > Tenthredo > Tenthredo scrophulariae. The sequence goes on from OZ022229.1 coordinate 620,065, forward strand.
TTCATAGGGGTTTTATTCGAGGTATTTCCCTGAATAAATGGGACTGGGTTATCAGGGTTCGAACTTTTCGGGTAGAATAGTCGCGTAGCAGAGTCGAGAGGCTAGTATTAGCCGATTTTTGAAATGTCCTCAATTTCTGCTACGCTAAAAGTTCGAGGAGATTATTATCCGCCATTAAACATGTGTCATGGCTAGTTTTCGGGTCGAGGTTCTATAGGGTTGAAGACTACAAACAACGTATGAATGATGAAGATGAAACAGGTCAAAGTACAGCGGTCTCAATCCGAGCCAGCGGATATTTACTGAGACATTTATCAGAGGCGAGGCAAAAGTCCTTTCTAACAAGCAGCACATATCGCAGATGATCAGCGACTGATCGATTCCCTATCGACTCCGTGTCTCGCGTTCGTTTCTATTGGCACAAACCTTCTCAATCAATTCGATACAGGCAAGTAAATCCATTCCAAAATCGATGAAGGCCCAATTGATACCCTCCTTCTTGTACTCTTCTTGTTCAAGAACGAACATGTGATGGTTGAAGAACTGTTGAAGTTTCTCGTTGGTGAAGTTGATGCAGAGTTGCTCAAAGCCGTTGAACTGTTTCAATTCAACAAGGCAAACACAGGGTCAACCAAGAACTCGTGGCTTTTCATGCGGTTGAAGTTCATAATGCACATATATACATATCTTAACAAGATATTATATCGATCCCCGAATCCCGCAGGAAACGGGGAAAACCATGAGGCGACGTCCGAGAGTAATTGAGAAGAGAGGAGACGAGTGTGTTTGTGTGTTGGGCCGATGATGTGGTAACAAACTCATTCCAAGGCGTAACTCAAAGGGTCCAAGATGCAAGGGGGGTGGTGAATTATTTTTGGAGAAGGGGTTGCCTCGACCACCTAATGTGGAAGAGACGAAATCGTGGCACACGAACCGCGGGGTTCAGGAAAGGAAAGGGTCTACCCCGAAGACGGGGCTACCTTTTCAATGAGTTCGATACAGGCGAGCAAATCCATTCCGAAATCAATGAAGGCCCATACGATTCCTTCTTTCTTGTACTCTTCTTGTTCGAGTACAAACATGTGATGGTTGAAGAACTGCTGCAGCTTCTCGTTGGTAAAGTTGATACAGAGCTGCTCGAACCCGTTGTACTATAGGCAACGAAACGAGCGGAATTTAAACGAGGAAAAATAACAAGGGTAGCTACGAACGGGGATTAACTCAGGGCTGAAGAGTCGCTCAGTCGTCCTTCTGGCTCCTCGTTCAGATCGACGATGAAATAATTTCAATTTTCCTGTATGGGTAAATCGGTGAGGTTTTCAGAAAGGCACTGACTGATACGACCGTGACATTTTCCAGCGAACTTTCGTCAAATGAATCGGAAAAAAATCGACTGAAAAAAATCGTTCTATCGAAATGTCTTCGGCGCAGCTTTGTGCCTGTCTGTGAATTTTTCGGTATTCAGATTTCTTACCTCTGATGACGCTACCTTTAGCAAATTGTATTAAAATAATGACTCGATCAATCGCGATGGTCCAGAGGTAAGAAATCGTCGATACAATTTCGATCTGCGGTAATAACTTACGTCGAAGATTTCAAAACCAGCGATATCCAGCACACCGATGAAGTGTTGACGTTTCTGCTTGGTGTCAAGAGTCTCGTTACACTTCTTGACCAGCCATTTGAAGAGCCTGTCAAACATGGCCTTCGACATGGCACCGACGGAGTAGGCGACCTGGTCCTTGTTACGACCCTGGGTGACGAACTCGTTACCGACCTTGATCCTGGGCTTCAACAAGTTCTTGTACATGTCGGCGCAGTCGCATCCCAACAGTTTGGCGACACGTTCACCTTCCTGTTTTCGGTGAAAAATCCCTTTTCAAAAATGCTCTATTCCTCTTTCGTTCGAACTATCATCTAGAAGTTTATTTCGTCGGAAAACTGACCTCCATACCGTCAGCCTCAGCCTGTTCCTCACGACCCCTCTGTTTGAACTTCATACCACCCATGTGCATAACAGCGGCAGTGATCTTGTAGATGTTGTCTTTTTCTTCTTGGGTGAAACCAAGAACGTCGAAGGCTTGCTGTATTTTTTTTTTTTTTTTTGGAAAAAACAAATTTTATAATCGACGGTATTTTTCCTCCTTAATTTCCAACCGGAAGCAGTTCGCAGTGTTTATACACGAAAGGATAATATCCTTTCAATTTTTAATCGCCAATTTATCACAGAACGAACCGCTTCCGGCTTACAATAAGAGCTTGAAGCTTTATACGAACAGCGATTTTCGTTTTATAAACCTAATATTAATCGAAGCAAAACATAAAAACGCAGGTTTTTTTGGTGTTAGTTTAACCAAGCAAGCGAGTATGTACACGGTCTGCAAGCTTGGAGGGATATACGTTTTTCAAGCAACGAATTTCACAGAGCAAAAGCAGAAGCACAGCTTGTGTTAGGTAGCCGCTTCTATCCTGAGCTCATAGGTAAATACGTGAGGGGTATAAAAATTTAAATAGGTTTACTTCGAGTCAAGTAAAGCTTCGGTGGCTCTAAAGGTTTCCATCTATAGAGCACCTAGCTTTTTTCTCTTCTCTTCATAGTACAACAAAGTGTCTTCATTATATTATGGTTTGTCGTTTTTTTTTTGTTTTTTTGTTGCACTTTTCAAATTTGTCGAAGATTTCCAAATTATTTGGTTTTCTTTCGTTATCATTTCGTCATTGATGATTTTCGACGGTAGACTTATAGGCTCTCTTTTTTTTTTTTTTTTCCATTCGGTTTGAGAAACCAACCGAATTTATTTCGTGGATTTGTTCCTTCACTTTTTTGGGGTACACTCAAATATACGGGGTAAAACATTCTCGAGCGACTTGACAGTGACTCGAGACACTATATACTGTGGGAATTGAATACGTATACGGTAATGGGTTCAAGTCGTAACGATATTTGGATAAAGTACATCTACTCGGTCAACGTACATACCGTTGAGATTCGAGATAGACAGAGTATAGTCATTAGGGATGATAAACCCGGAACACTATATTCACGTGGTTCCTATATTCTGAAGAAGTAAGTTGAATTTATTCGTACGGGAATTTTATTCAAGATGCTTTTCAAAGGGTTGTCAATCATTCCATGGGCAGATAAGGGGGTGAACATTCGGTAATTGAATCACGTGAAGTCAAGTCATCACGTGTAACCGTTCCAAAAAAAAAAAAAAACAGGGGTGGAAAAAGATAGATGACGTTTCTATCTCTTTTTTTGTCATTTGATTTTTCATTTTTCACATGACTTACGTCGGTCAGAGTACACTCCTCGCCGTCGTCCATGCTTGGGATGGTGATTTTTCCCTGGGAGACGTTGTAATAGTCGTATATGTTGTCCGACAAGTAACAGATTTCTGTGGGCCATTTTACGACAGGAGAAATTAAATAAAAAAAAAAGTTGTTCGAACCAGGGTGTCTTCTCTTGACAATGAGTTAAGAGATGACGAAAGGAACCAAATGAATGAGCCTGTTTGCTCTCCTGATCTAAATCTTTGTCCCTAACTTCAGGAAATCGGGAATTGCCTTATCGCGCGTGATGCTGATCGGGGAACAGGAGGACGGGGTCTCGTCTCTCTGATTTCTCGATCCCCCGAGCCCCCGCACCCCGACAGCGACAGCTGTGAGTTGCTCAGCGGTTGGGGTGCGAGGGTCTTTATGGGGCCGAGGATTTTACCGAACCTTCGGATCCTCTCGTCACATTTTTTAACCAAATGTTAAATATTTCAAATTTTTTATCTCCACATGATGAAGAGGGTCCGAGGAGACGACTGAATCCTATTGCCCTGCGGGGGCTGGGTGGACTTACATCCGTTGCCTCCATGTCTTCGAGGTCGTTCACTCCCGGTATCCGTGTCTTACCCTGACTAATGTAATAGTAGTCACCAATCCTGCTGCTCAACAGTGCCATTTCTTTATGTTGTTGTTTCGTTTGTTTCGTTTGTTTCGATTGTTTCGTTTGTTTCGTTTGTTTCCAGAAATAAGTCACACACAAATATAAATAAAAAGGATAATATATCAACGTGGCTGCGTATAGTGATAAACGGAATCGAGGCGGGGGTTGGCTGGCTAAGTTCAGTATAAGAGAAGAATTTGATTAGTTACGGTTTCGAATACCCAGTATTAAATAACAGAGACAGATAATAGAGTAGAATAAAAGTTATTAACAATTAGCTGAAAAGAAGAATGAGTATTATAGACAGTTATGTTTACAGATATACTAACGAATGGTCCTGCTCCTGCGTCTTTCTTATATCCTCGAATTGATCGTTACGAAATCACGATCATCTCACAGAATTATGCGATTCAAAACGAAAAGTAAAGAGACGAGGAAAAAAAAAGATGCAAGAGCCTGACGGAGAGATAGAAAAAGAGGCAGAGTTTCGTAGTCCCATTTTCCAGAGCTGGTACCTTGCAGACTGGAGCGTAGGGGTGCAACTACATGGAAGTGATAGAGAAGTAACAGAGTAGATACAGACAGATGAGAGAAAACAGAGAGAAATAGAGAGAGAGAAATTCGTAGTGCGGGTATCAGAGCGAGAGGTGCGGCAGGATGAGAAAAAAATAAAAATAAAAATAGAAAAAAAGAAATAAATAAAACTAGAACGGAAACATCCTGGCAAGAGGCGCCAGGAGTAAGTGAGCTCCTGAATGGCGTGAGTCTGTTAATCGCCATTTATTAAGAATGTATTATTATAAAAAATAGGAGGACAGAGCTCACTTCACGGCATGCACTTACATCGGTAACGAGAAGTTCCTCGCCGTCATCGAGGCCGGGGATCGAGGTCTTTCCTTGCGATACAAAGTGGTAGTCTCGCACGTTGTTCGACAACAGCAACATCTCTGTGCGGGAAATCAAACATGCAGGCAATCTAATAGGACCGTATGATATTTTACGGTTTTGGGGTAGGGGGGGGGGGTTGAAGTTCCATCATTTGTTTTTTTTTTTTTTCTTTTTAATTCGTTAGGATGGCTCTTAGGGGAGGAATACAAACGGCACTGAGGAAGATCGACGAATCCTCAATGTCGTTTCGTTTGAAGTGGATCCCAGCCCCGTTTTTGAGGGGATTTTTTAAGGGTGTTTTGGGTACCTGGATGTATGAATATGCAAGAAAAGAACGGTTAAAATCGACAAGACTCAGTCCCTTTGCTGCCGATTTAATACCGCGGTATGAATTTCTTTCTTTTTTTTTTTGTTTTTTTTTTTGTTTGCGATAGGGAGTATCTACAAGGTATAAACCGGATCACACATTGTCACACTGAGGCTATTAAAACTACATATGAACAACTGCTGCACGGATGAGAGGAAAAAAAAAAAAGAAACAAACACCCCACTTCAATCGTGGTCCTCGTCCTCGTTAAAAAATGGACAAGTAGTCTGGCCCTGAGCTGGTTTTAGGGCTGGTAGGCTGGCGGCGGTGAAAAGTATCAGAAAAAAACCAAAAAAATAAACTAAAACTAAACCGAAAACGAAACATTTATCGGAACAGGTGTTCCTGCGATTGGCGAATGAGCCTTACGTCGGTCAGGGTACACTCCTCGCCGTCGTCCATTCCGGGAATAGTCGTCTTTCCCTGAGATACGAAGTAGTAGTCGGTGATGTTGTTCGACAAAAGGCAAATCTCTACGAAAGAAGATATTACGGTATTGGAAAAGGGTAAAACGAGAAAAGGGTAAGAACTCGCATCACACATCGACTATCCTTCGTTGATACGACGATCATCGCTCCTCGCCGTCTCCTCTTCGCACCGTCTCTCCTCGATCATTATTTTTATGGATCCCTATATATCTTACAGGCTATGGGTTCCGTTGATTGAAAGGTTTGGCAAATTTCCTGAAAGGGTATTCCTACCCAACTATATAACTAAATATCTCTGTGTGTGTGTGTGTGTGTGTGTGTTTGTGTACATTTGTCAGTCACTTTGTGAGATTGTAATCGACTTATGATATTCTGGATACGAAATCTGTCTCGAAAAGACTGAAAGATTAAGGGAACGTGATCCTTTTCAAGGATCTCTACGGGGTCCGAGCGCATAGATACTCACGCTTAAGGTTGGGCACAGCTCCAGACATCATCTGGTAGAAGATGTGGTAGGAACGTTCCAACGATTGCTGGGAAATTACACGAGCCTTCTCAAGCAGATCTATGAGCATTGAAGAAGAAGAAGAAGAAGCCGGTTAACCTTAGGTTCAGAATTGGTATAGTCAGTTGAAATTCGATGATTCGGGATACTCACAAGTCTCGATATCAGCTCCAGCCAACTTTCCGGAAGGTCCAAAGTGGATACGGATGAACTTACCCTGTTCACATGAAAATTATAGGGAATTAGGACTCATTCGCTCTTCGGGTGGCGCGAAATGCGACTACTTCTCAAAGTGGTACTTACGAAACGGGAAGAGTTGTCGTTACGCACAGTCTTAGCGTTACCAAAGGCTTCAAGAACGGGATTGGTCTGTACGACCTGGTCTTCAAGAGATCCCTTCTTCTGGTTAGGGTTGTCTTCCTTCTTCGTCGACGCACCAACGGTGGCAAAGTACGCGATTACCTTCTTCGTGTTCTCAGTCTTTCCGGCTCCAGACTCACCGGTGATCAACATGGACTGATTTTCGCTGTCTGATGTGGTAAAAACGGGGATTAAAAAAACCGTTCATTTTTCCCTCGGCTCACTTGGCACAGGTTCCCTTCGTCTTCATACTTACTCGTAAGCATGTTAACGTAGGCTCCATCAGAGATGGCGAAAATGTGGGGTGGCACTTCGTTACGCCTCTTACCACGGTACAGCTTAGCGCACCGTTGGGTATAGACGGGGTATCTCTTGTAGGGATTGATGGCGACACAGAACAGGCCGGAGTAGGTCTAAACGTAGTTTTAAAGGGGAAATAATAGCTGTAGTTAAACATTGAAACGTCATTTTTTTCTGCAAGTTAGGTCAAATCGTTAGTCGGTAGAAGATCGTGGACAAGTCTGTTGGTCCCACGACTCATCGACGCTAGAGTTTCAAAATTAACGATAGTTACAGGTGTATCAACGAGAGGGACATTGGCGAGGGATGAAAATTTCTAAAAACTGGTATGACGTATAAAATGGAAGACAAAATACGGTACGGGCACGTCACGGTGCTTTCGACCGATTCCTCCATCGATCTCATGCTGAGAAATACGGCGAGACACGTTCGGTGCTTTGGCCGATGCTAATTGATGGAAATACTATAAAGCAAAATGTAAATCTCTTATAATGGCGACTCATAGCTCTGGAGTATCCGCAGCCGGTCATATCCTTACGTAGATAAGCTTGTGGTAGTAACGTTGCTTCAAGTTGTGAAGAACCGAAGCGTCGTTGAGGTAGGTCAAGTTCGACATATCCTCTGCCTTCTCATACTTAGGTGGATTAACCTGCTGCAGCTGGTCCTTCTTGAAGTCCTTAGTCTATACATTCCGGAGAGAAAGAGAAATCGTTAGAATATTTCACGATAACAAAAAACTTACGTATATCAATTTGTGGTAATAACGTTGTTTCAGATTGTGGAGAACCGATCCCTCGTTAAGAAACGTCAGGTCAGCCATATCCTCGGACTTCTCAAATTTAGGGGGATTCACTTGTGCGATCTGGTCCTTGCGATATTGTTTCGTCTGCGTGCGGTTCATGAATGAATATCTTTTTTTCTTATTTACAATATGCTATGCTATGCATATAGGTATCTATATGGACGTATATGGTATGCATAAATACTTTAACGAACCGTTAGAAAATATTCATCCGAATGATATTTAATTTTCAAAAGTTTTACCTCGTTTTTGAATACGGTGAAGAATAACGAAAATAACAAAAATAACAAAAAATATCCCGATTGCGTAATAGGGGCTATCCAGTTTCGGTGCAGGGTACGTATTTCTAAAAATAATCATCCAGGTTATAGCCAGAACTCAGAAGGCATACGAAACGAGCCGAGAGATGGGAAAGAGGTAAACCTCGATCATTTATAGTTTCCGATTAGTAATAAGACCCCTGGTTGAGTCAGCCATTCTCAAATCCACCGTATCGTCGCGTCATCTCTTTCCTCCCGATCCATATAATCTTCGCATAGTATATACGCGCATATATAAAGCCACTGTTCGTCCGGGTGACTCTTAGGCTCTCTCCTAGTTGGCTAACAATAGCGTCTGAGCATCGGAACGCAGGGTTTGCTGAACCATATTGCGTAACCCATATATCTACTTTTACACGCGGAATTTGGGGTGTGTGAAACTATAAATAAATTCTCTTGTAGAAAGAATCATGCTCGGTGCGTGATGTGTGAAACGGTACGCCAAAATACGTGAGAAATTCGTAAAATTTGAAGAAAAAAAAGAAAATTATTTTCTCAAAAATTAATTAGTTTCAATTTTTAATTTTCTCATTTTTATCTGAAAGTCGTCTTGGTCATCGAGTTTGCGAATATTTCTAACCCGCCCCCCGCCCCCCTTATTGGATACCCCCGGTTTTATATAAACGTAAACTAATACGACGCTCGGTTTTCCCTGCGTATGGCCGTTGGCCAGCGCGTCGTTGGTCCCGCACGCTATTCTGTTCTTGAAATAGAGCTCGAGGAGCCCGATACGGTGACGCCGACGCCGTCGCCTCGCTCTGGTTGCCTTCTGGTTTTTATATATAGCGTCGTCAGATCCCCCGATACCCCGCCCGCAAGATCGACGAAATAAGAAAACGCTAACGCTGTCCGTGTGTAGCTGAATACGCGATAGATAGAGAGAGAGAGAGAGAGAGAGAGAGAGAGAGAATGATACCCCGATAATTACTGTATATCGATGAAGATCCCGATTTCGTTAAATTCCTTCCCTATTTATTTCTTTCTTTCTTTCTTTTTTATCATTTTTTGAAAAGTTACTCGACCGAATCGTTTCCTTCCGACAAAAATGTCAATTTTTTCTTTTTTCTTTCTTTCTTTCTTTCTTTCTTTCGGTTTGAATTTGCGGGTTTATCTAATTACACACCTCGCCGCCGGGCAGAGAGACGGTAACAACGTCGCCCTTGGTAGCCTTGATTTCTCCAAGGACATGTCCCTCCTTTTCGTCGGGTACCCAGCAGGCCTTCTTGGCATCGTAGGGCTTGGTTTGGTCGATTCTCTTCTGCTCGAGGGACACGAAGAGGTATGGGGTTGGGTCGGGGTCCTCCCCTTCTTGCTTAACTGGCTTCGGCATATTGTTTTATTAGCTGCGTAACCTTTGTGTCCCTTTTATCTACTTTCCACTAAGCAGTCGTCAGTTTCGTGATTTCTTTTTTCTTTAGGCGAGCGGCGGCGGACGGACTACTTCTTGCGGCACGGTCTGGTCGGCCCTAAACCAACGATTAGGATTAGTATTTATATACAAATATACAAATTTGTAACATCTATGCATATGCGGATGTCTATGTATGTCTGAATACAAAAATAAGGATGCGTATGTGTATGTGTATGTACAGGGGAGAGGATATTTTTAGATCACACCACATATCCACTTCTTACACTTTTCACGCCCGGACATTACATAGTTCTATGAGTTTTTTACGTAACGAATGAAGAAGGGAATTTTATTTCCTTCAATAATGACCGAAAAAAAAAGAAAAGAATTTTTTTTTTTTTTTCTTAATTCATACCTACATTTATAGATTTATTATTGTTGTTGTTGTATAATTTATTATGCGAGATAAGTTGCGAGCCAAATGTATTACAAAGACATAAGGAATATGGACGCAATAGTTTAATTTTAGTTCGCAAATTTATTTGACCGGGATGGAATGTTCTTGGAGATTTTCCAACCGCGAAGTAAAAGTAAAAGTAAAAGTAAAAAAGAAGAAAAAGAAAAAAACTGATACGGTCTATATATGCTCTACTTCCGCATCGTTCGTTCGTAGGTGTTGTCGAGGTATATGAGAAGAGGAAGGAATAAATAAAAAAAAACCATTGAAAAAATAGAAAAAAATAATAATGAAAATTTTTTAAAATAATCATTTTATACGATTTCGAAAAGCACAGAAGAGGAAAGATTATTATAAGATCGCGCGCACGATTTGGTATATATATATATATCGTTAATTTTGAATGAATTTTTTATTATTATTATTATTATAATATAAATAAAAGTAACGAACGAATTATAATGATAATATATCCATAGGTGATCGTAGTTATAGTTTTAAATTCGGTCTCAGTTTTTTCAATTTTTTTTTTTTTTCCTCATTTCTGTTTCTGTTCTTTTTTCATTATTTCAAAGACCGCGTATATCACATATATTATACTGGCACACTCTGCATTTATACTGCGAACGCACGCATCCCATAGGTATATATAAACGGGCGTTAAATATCCCCCAGCAATATGATGAGGGTTATAAAACGGGATATGTATAGGGTCGTTTCTATTTTTCTATCTTTTTTTTTTTCTTTCTTTCTTTTTTTTCTATCTTTTAAAAGGCCTTCAATAAAATCAGGCATTAAACATGTTAATCATCACCCATAAGTAGTATAACGTTGCACACACTATGTAATTAATAATATATTAGGATGACGACGACGACGACGACGATGATACAAACGCGCACACACTTTTCATTTCGATACAATAATTCATAAGGTTTTCGAATTATCATTTTTTACTCTAACACAATATGACGAGATAACTTTCATATCACCGATTGTTAAAATAAAATTTCTTTCTTTTTTTCTTTTTTTTATTTTTTTATTTTCTATCTCGACATCTTCCGATAGCAAAAACTGCAAAAGTAGCTTCTATATGCTCGCGAAAATAAGGATTTTTTTCTATTTTACAATCGTTTCCAAAGTTCAGCATTACAGTATAATGCAGATAAGAAGATCGTCGAGTCTGAAACTGCACCTCTGCAGTGTGTAGTCCTTTTATAATCGGTAGATAATATCCTTTTAATCGTTTATCTCGTTTCCGAAGTCACTCTCACTTGTATAATTATACTTTTTGTTAAAAATATATATATATATATATGTTCTTAATTTTTTTTTTTAATTTTAATTTTACTTTCATCGCTTCGCAAATATATATATAATATATATATATATATATATATATATATATATATATATATATTATCTTCACAGCGTATATGTTCGGTCGCAGCAGTTATTAAGGGTAGGATAAGTGGTTTTATAAATGTGGAAGATATATGTGTGTATATATTTTAATTTTTAACTTTTTTTTTTTGTAAATTTACTATGTACGATGTAGATGCATTAAGGGTATATAGATTTTTTTTTTTTTTTTTTTCCTTTTTTTTTTAATTTGTGGTAAAGAAGAAAAAAAGTTCTCGTATATAGTTGTGTGTGTATGTATGTGTGTGTGTGTGTGTGTGTGTGTGTGTGTGTATATATATATACATATAAGTGTGCGCGTGGAAATCGAGGAGTAACCGACGTGGTGCACTTACGTTAGAGAGCCGTTCTGTCGGGGGAAACTGCCGAACATCCCAATATAAGCGCGTGCAACGTGATCCTGGCTTGGTACGGGGTCTCCGATTGGTAAACGAGAATAGCCAATCGTAGCCTACGTTAGTTACTGGTCCAATCTACCTTTTTAGGCGGAGATGATACCAAAAGTGTGACAGGGGTGCCGGCTGCCTTCTTGCCTGAGGAAAACGAGAAAGCACCCGCGCCCGCGCTCACTTTTAAAGTGAGATGAAAATAGACGAAGATGTGAGACGAAGAGGGACCCTGATCGTTAGAAACTAACGTTAATACATCGAATGAGTACCACGGAGAATAATCGACCAGAAATTTCTAACGATATACCAGAAGAAGACGAAGAAGTCGATGAATCGGAAGAGGATCGTCTCATGGACCGGATGCAAGAGCACGTGGCTGCTCACACGTGTGCTCACACATAGATGAATAAATTCATACTCGAGTGGGACGTATAAGGGTGACCGAGGGAGGCCTAGGTCACTCTTTAATCTCGAAAGAAATTGGACGAAGCGAGATGCGGAAGCCGATAAGAAGATGGTATGAGAGCCGTGGAGTTGGATGGGATCGTTGCTTTCAGAGTATATAGGAAGATCATCGCGAGATCTAAGGAAGAGGCATTTCTTTCTGGGTTTCTTTCTCGAAGCCTCCCCGGTTTCGAACCAAAGATCAATCACACCATGGTCTCGGCAGTGTAGGTACCTAGTCTAAAGAAACGGCTGTGTCCGACGTTGGCGTTCTATCTATAGCATCACGACGTCCAACGGTAACTGTATCGATGCCAGGGACAGCCTTGGCCATCCCCGACCGCGGTGGCTAGAGGTTGAAGTGATTTAATCGAAACTGGGAGTTACCGGGACGTATGGACGCACGGATTAAGAACGAGATTCACTATTTTAATGGAACGAGTTATACATTATCGGATATGCTTCATCCATTGCCATTGGGTTGACTCATTCCCTCCAAAGTCCAAGTACACATCTAGGGGCTAGTAGCACCGTGTGTTTTCGTAGACTCATACTCGTGCATACTGTTTGTTTAAATTCACTCAAATCATGACCACATTTCAGGGATACAGAAAACGAAGAGACTCTTCCTGGTGCGGGAGAGTCAACAAACCAGATGTGGAGTGTAACAGATTCTGCATGTTGACGTTAAATGAGTCAACTTATATTGGGGTAGCAAGACGGCAGCAGGACATCTCTTCTTTTTCTTCTTCTTATTCTTTTCCTTCTTCAACTTCTTCTCCGGTGTTTTTGGGATGACTGATTAGCCGCGGAAATAGACCAGTTATACAACCGGATAAATTAAGATTATGACGCACGTGGATGCCATGCCGAATGTTTATTGTACTATATCGACGATTCAAACCGCGCACCGAGTGGTTGCTTCGATTCGTCTTCAACTTCAAGGGCGGTGATTCGAACATCGACGAATCTGTCCAGGATTTTTCATATTAACATATCGGATCTTGGAGCACCAATTCTCAGCGATTTCTTCACTCCGAGATGCACTTAGGTATATTTAGAACACCTTTTCTTTTACTCTATTTTCGACTGCAGCCCAAAGAAGAAGAAGAAGAAGAAGAAGAAGAAGAAGAAGGAGAAGAAGAAGGAAAGCCTGAAGAGGAATGGATCGATTTTTCGTGTATTTGAAAACCGACCAAACTAAACTGAACACCGAAGAGCATAGTATATTTTGGAAGAGTATATTCCGTTGAAAAGACCTCGTCACGCTTGATGCAGGCGAATCATTCAGCCAACTCTTTCAGAAACTACGCAGATATAATCTTTCGTTTAAATCGGGCACATAATTAGGGTGTATTTTTACGCTGGTTAAAACGTAGGTAGATTCAAAGGAATGACGCAACGAGAGAGAGAGAGAGAGAGATCGGCTCATCACCGAAGTTTGGCTTTCCTTAAAATCAGCCCTTGCGAGTCCTGAGGAAATGATCGCTCAGCGTACGTTGTCGTTGTACTTGCTTGGATAGTTTAGGAAACTTCGCTATTTCCAAATCTAAAATGAGACGGAAAATTGTTGTTAAAATAAAAAATATAGCCGAAATAGAGAGAATAAATAATCCCGCAATCTGACCTCGACCTTTCAACACGATGCAGTGGCACGTGGATAAAACGTTTCCGCCAAAGAATTTCCCGTGCATCCGTTCACCTGTCACCTGATGTCAGGTCGTCCACAACCTCCTAGTCCACGTGGTTGCGACTGTCCCCGGCCCCTCGCTCTCTAGATAGAAATATACAGAGAAGCTAGCCAGTTTAGTTCCAGCGTCTGTATAATATATCTACTACACCTATCTTACACATAGTATATCTATACGTAATAGGAGAGTTGATTTATCCGCCCAGAAACTGATTTGCAGAATCGCAGGTACACCCCGGTGAAAATAATTCAAAAAATTTATACGAATCGTTAAAAAAATTGAGAATTATCGTAATTATTCGTAAGGAATTCTATGTGCCCTTTTCTAGTTTGATTGGGGAATAGAGAGAGAGAGAGAGAGAAGAAGAAAAAAAAGAAACGATCTTTTCATTCTGAATCAAAAACTACGAAAGTCTACATTTTTTTTTATGGAAATTTATGCGCATTATTCGAAACTCGTATGATTAGAACATTTTCACCAGGGTATAGTAGGTTTGTCACACGTGACGCGGTTGTGAATCAAGATAGAAGAAAATTGTAGCTAATGAGTTTCTGGATAAGAGTTGAAAAATGAAGAGAAAAAAAAAATACTTATTCCTACTGAAAAGTATAATTAATGTAATTCCGTCGTGGCGGGGTTTTTGAAAATTTTCAAATGTCTATTATGGTGGTTTAATGTATGATCAAGGTGGTATGTTTGCGAGATATACCCTTTCGCATAGCCTGACTATGTTAAAATGTTATAGGTAGTTCGAGGCGACTGAATCCGCTAGTTATTTGGGGACTCGAGAGGATCGAGCAAATATAATCTGGGCCACCGAACGGACACCGGAGGAGTTTTAGTTGGCGAGCGAATCGAAGCTTTGCGAGGCGAGCCTCGAAGCCTCGAAGCCTCGAAGCCTTGAGTCATCGTCGCCATCGCCTCGCCATCATTTGTACCGCGTTTCGTTGCGTTGCGTTGTCCGGCTTCTGGCCAACGCGGACAATTAACCGGCGTTTCATACGCGCCGCGTTCCCGAACGTATAGGTGATTCTTTCAGCTTTTACATCACGTTTTTTTAGTTTTAATTCCTTCATTTTTCTTTCTCCACATTCTGATGCGATTATTATTCCTAAGGAGATCAATCAGCGATAAATTCTCATAGAAGAAGAGAGAGAGAGGGGAGAAAAAAAATATATAAATACAGTAGAACCTCGATAATCCCAATCAAGCTCGGATCAGCAAAAGTTCGAATAATGGAACAGTAATATTGAATGAAACGATGTTACACAGTAAAAAAATACTTTAATCATAATCGGTGGACACAAAGGTCTGATAAAAATCACGTGTGATTATGCGAGCGAATTAATGCCGTGACATGCGATTCAAGCTCGCGCTGCATGCTTGAACACAGCTTTGTTCGCGGCATCGTATAATCGCGCGATTTTATATAAGCTTAAAAAATCGGAAAAATGAAAAGTCTATAAGATGAAGCAAATCATAGTGTCGGATAAAATAAATCATGGTTAGAATAATCGAGGTTCTACTGTACTACGTACTATGAAAAATAACCAGAATTTTTATAAACGTTGTTAAAAATTCTTTCGACACTCGCCACTAGCTCTAATAAGTTTAACGGGGCTATTATACACCGCGGGCTTTAAAAGCTGACAAGAATAGTGGGTCGTAAATATAATCTGAAATTTTTTTATTATCATCATCATTATTGTTATTATATCGTGTTTTATCATCAAAAGAAATTTTTACTTATTTTTTACTCTAAATCTCTAAAGTATATATATGTATGTATGTTTGTTCAAAATAAAATGTGAAACCATTCTATATAATAGAATGTATGTATAACAACCGCAATGTTTAAAAATATTATTTTTCTCTCGCTTCGCTTGATGAGCTTTAGTCGCGTCATCTTCTTCTGCTTCTTCTGT
Source organism: Tenthredo scrophulariae (assembly GCA_963978835.1). Classification (NCBI taxonomy): domain Eukaryota; kingdom Metazoa; phylum Arthropoda; class Insecta; order Hymenoptera; family Tenthredinidae; genus Tenthredo; species Tenthredo scrophulariae. Next base: position 635,651 of record OZ022229.1, read on the forward strand.
GACGCTATGGCTGAAGTCTTGTCATTACTTTTAGTTAGGTTTAGGTGCTATAGAATTGGCGTTGATTTTGTTTTTTTTTTTTTTAAAACTAGGTCAGGAGAGGAAAAAAATAACCGTAACAACTATTTCTTAGTCAATTAAGTCTGAGCAACAAAAAAAAAAAAAAGAAAAAAAAAAAGACGAAGAAGAATAAAAAATTTCAAATTTCTGTTCTTCGTGAGATTGAAATATGAAAACTGTACATAAAAATTCAAACAAATGATAAATAATTGTTAAAAATATTATTTTTTCAGACAATTTTGGAAATGTTATTATTATTTTATTTTTTTTTTTTTTTCTTCAGTCTTTTATTCAATTCAATTTTTGTTCGCCTTCTATTTTTCGGTTGAAGAAAAAAAAAAAAAAAAAGAAAAAAAAAATGAAAAATAAAAAACACATAAAATACAACAGCGACTTGATGATTCAGGCGCTGGTATAATATCCGCGTATACGAAGATTGTGTGTAGCTGCAGTTCGGGATAATTTAATACCGTAATTCGAACCGATCCGATCCGATCCGATACACACGTACGTATATCTCGTGTACGCAGATTTAAAAAAACAAATGTCAAGGGTTTGGATATTGTTCAATTTTATTTAACTTCATTTTATTATTTTGGTTCTTTTTTTTTTTCCGTGTTTTTCAGTGCCAAGAGGCAACAGGCACGAGTAAAATCTGTTCCATTCTATATTTGAACTTGCACTTGGGCCGCAGATCTCTCGCTATACCTACCCAACTCGCGTCTATAGTCCCGGTCCTCCCGGTAACCGGCGACGTATTTACCTACCTCCCTCTTATTGTGCGATTATTCAGTCACTTGGAATTTTCGCATCTTAATATCTTGCGTATATTTTTATATACCATAAGTGTAGCACATATACGCCGGAGTTCCCGAAGTCGAACGATAAAAAAAAAAACAAAAAAAAAACAAAAAAAAAAACAACTTATATACATAAAGAAAAAAGGACGAATAGCAGATTCAAATTTTCACTTAATTTTAATTGAAATCTAAATCGAATTATATTATGAATTAAACGTCCGGACGGTTATTATAGACGATAAATCGTTGTTGTTGTTTCAATAAAATGTTCAATTATAATGAATGTTTAAGTATATAATCTCCATGAATCGTATTGTTAGATCGAAAGAATATTTCGATTACCTACGTATAGTCGTCGGCGTTTTATTATCGACAAAGCTGAACATCTATACAGTCTACGGGATATAGCCTAGTCCCGTTTCTTCTATTCTACATACACGCGAGTACCTATCGTGTACAGTATCTATATACGTAACGGAACTAGCGGAGGATCGGTTGAAGCGCGTAAAACGGCATTAGCATAGCCGCTGTGCGAGTGCGACGACTAGTATCGTCGTATTATGTAACAAAAGCTGAGCAGCTCGCAGCTACTGGGTTACAGGAAGAAGAGCGGAGAGCGTCAAGATCGCGCAAAGGCAAACAAGAAGAAGAAGAAGAAGAAGAAGAAGAAGAAGAAGAAGAAGAAGAAGAGATACTGAAATCTCTTTTTATCTCTTTCTCGTATCTCGCAGCATCCCTAGGCGCACCAAGACTCGGCGTTTTCTTTCCTTCTCTCTCTCTCTCTCTCTCTCTCTCTCTTTTGCTTGATGGCTCGATTTCCTTCTCGCAATGAGCTCGCTCGCCGCCTCCTTTCTACTTCTGGGCCGACGCCTTCTATTTTCGTAGCCTAGCCTGTGCCGACCAACAAGCACGTCTTACCATCTCGCGATGCGCGGCTAGCTGCTGACTGCTGGCTTGACTTCCCGAAGTGAAGCGAGGCAAGGCGGGACTCAAGGGACGACGGAGGGTGGGTGCGACGTCGGGTCGCGTCAGGTCGCGTCGGGGGCGAAGAGACGCTCGCATACGTGTGACGTCAGTAACTCTACAGCGTTTCGCCGCGAATTCGAGCGTCTCGAAGCCAGTAGATGTAATTAATGATGAAATGAATAAGAGGTGGGATAGAGATGAAGGAGATTAAGAAATATTATGGAATATCAACTATTCCAGGTATTCAACATGGAATGGACGAAAAACATTAACCCCTACCCCCTTCCCAACTTCGTTATTAATCCCTGAGAGAAAACGAGAGAGAAAAAATCTAAAATGAAAAATAAAAAGAGAATTCTTTTATTTTTACCCTAGCGCATACTACTTTGTTACCTATGGATATGTATATGTGAGTCTCTTGCCCAGGCGGTACGCTTATTTTAACCGACACTATCCTCTCTCTATCTCTCTCCTTCTCTCTCTCATCCGCCTGTTGTGCGGGTGTTAAGATAATTGTTTTATTATTTATATAACAGAATATTAGTATACTCAATGACTCGTTATAATACTTTTGTCGAATGATAAACGTCATTCACACGTCATTAAATATTTGAAAATGTAGAAAAGTTGCTCCGGTAGGACTACTGGGTTCAAGTTCCTAATTCAAAAATCTCCGAATTATTGAAAGTCAGAATCCGTTTAAGACGATTCAGGATCTTTGGTAACGTTGGAGTCTGGATCATCAGAATTCCGAAGGGTCGGGATGGAGATATAGCTCGAAACCCCGAAGACCCTAAAGTCCGAAAATTTTTGTCTACTTCTCAGGATGTGAAGATAAAAAATAGTTGATTCTTAAAAATATATACTTTCATCAATATTTATTGTCACAATTCTCAAGAAAATGGAATATTACACGAAAGAGATCGTTCGACAATTTATTCATGCTCCAGGCACCTGCGGTTTTGCACTCTTCTCCGCCTCCTCCTTTCCCATCATTTTATTCTTCCTAAAATTATACGGTAACCAAGAGGCGATCAGTTTCGCTCCTTTCTCAATGAAATTGATGACTCCAAGTACACTGAGTCCCAAAAGAAATCCAAGACTGCCTCCCATCTCGGCGAGAAAAGTTGACCAATCATAGGCAGGTTTTTCTTCCATTAGAGTGACCAATCGAGAGTTAAAAAAAACGTATATTTGCGACATCGGCTCCGGGAACAGCTTCCGGGTTATTGGTAAAGCCTCGTATCTCACCACTCGACAACTCGCTCTGCACCCACAACAATCCGACTGACATTCGTCGTGGCTGAAACATCGAAGAAGAATAGAAACCATTTTTACGTTCATTTTAATCTTATGTCTCACGCACTTTAGGTAGCCGATTATGAGTCTTCGGGTGTCGTTGAAGTTTCCACACTCGGGTAAATCGAGGCCCGGTAACCACGGGGCGCCGCATTTGTCGACGGCTATTTGTTCCCATCTACAACCCTCCGCACAACGTACTTCACCCCCGTGAATTTGGTCAACGCATGATCTTGTATCGCCGACATTTGTATGGACGAATTCTTGGACCGATAATCTGATCTGTACTTCCTCACCGACTTCGACGAAGAGCGCTTCCTTACGGGTGAAGAAATGTCAAGGGAAAAGTTTTATCGAGACGTGGACACCGGATTTTTCATAAGCCGCGATTAATTTCCGCTGCTTTATTGCCGCGTATAATTATCACGCAAAAATTATACGATATTAGATTACCTGACGACCAAGGCTCTGCATTTTATCTTCCGTCCAAGTCTCGGTTGCCTCATGAACGAAAACATGCCATCCGACTGGCGCGGTATTTCCGCTTTGTGAATCGGTCACTCCGCTATGGGTAACGATCACCGAATACCCAACGTCCAGTCCTGCATCTTTAGTGGTTGATTTTGGCGTGAGAGTGTGGCATGAACCAGACTCGAAGAAATAACTACTGGAAATTTCCACGTCTGTAAATAAATAAATCCAAAAAGTGGTCGCCGAATGTCTTTTGGGATCACTGATTAAAATCATTCTTAACTCTAACATCCCAAAAATGTATTATTTCAGCGAAAGTAACTGGACCGAAATTCTCCAAGGGTGTCACTTACTGCTCGGCAGTGCGTTCAGTCCATAAAGCACGAAGACTTCTTCAGCCGGATATGTCGCCTCGGTGTAAAGTTGTTGCATGGTGACTTCGCCCCAAGGAAAGTTCCGCCACTCAGATGTGTACCGGGGAGAAGCTCCCAGTCCGTATCTTCGAATGGCAACAAGAAGAATGAGAATAACTGACACAAATTTGTGAACAAAAATTACTTCAGGTCAAGAATCCTTCAATCTCACTTCGATAAAACTTCTCTGCGAAAGGGAGGCTCTCTGCAAAATGTTAGAGCCGGATACCAGAGGGATTTGTTAACGTGAAATCTGGTGTGCGTTGTGACCGGTGGTATTCGCAGCTTTTGGTAACACTCGTTCAATTGCACTACGACTGCGATTAAGCAGCCAATTAATGTCAAAGAACGAATAGCCATTGACCACTGTCTTTTTCGTCTGCCTTGTTGACCGTTCGGGTCTTCATTTTCTGCGGCTGTTTCTTTCCCATCGGGCTTGCTGAGATCCGCGGATGTTTTCATGGCGACGATAATGAGCGGACTTTAAATTTGTCTTTATTAAATGAGTAAGAAAATTCGGAGTCTACAGGTGAAATAAAAACGTCAGTTTAATGCGGGAACTGGTTGCAAAATACCGATGGAAAACGGAACACGGATAGATAAGGGCGAATTTGCTCCTGGATTAAAGTTATCTGACGGTGAATTAGAGCTTATTTGCTCTCGGCTGATATTTTTTCATCAATCTTCTAGCAAGTTTATCAGAATTTAATAAACTGGTAAAGGCGCGTTGAATGAAAAGGTAGAGAGGAGAAAAACATCATAGCAAAAGAGTGTATTTGATGGTGGGATTAGTTGAGACTCTTGGCAAACTCTTGATAAACATTTTCGCCTGTTTATTTCCCTAAAACGATACCAATAGCGAAACTTATGTATCTGTTCACGTGCGAAAACGGGTTGAGTTTCCCCGGCGTTGCTCTTCTCCGTTATCAATGTGGAGTTGATGAACCCGGGCTTTAGCCATCATAAATTCAGTCCAAAAACAAGATAATACCTAAGTAAGGTGAATAATCGGTGGAAAAAAAATATATAAAAAATACCATAATCATGATAATTTCGTGTCGAAAATACATTCTCATCTTTCCGCGTCGTATACGTGTGGTACGCGTCCTGTACACGGTTTTGAGTATTTATTTTTAAATTCCTGAGAGATAAATGCACGAAATATTATACCTCTTCAGAGTTGTAGTCAAAGCTATCAATTAACTGTTCTGTTGTTTCGTCCAAATATAGAGAAAAAAAAAGCAAAAAAATCTCTGGAAAATGCTCTCGAGTTTTTTATACAGTGAAGCCCAATGCCTGCTGAATGCGTAGATGTTTTCATCTTATTTTCGTAACGTTTTCGGGATTATTCATTCAAGCCATTAATAGCTGTATATAGTATAATCCAAAAACAAAATTTTCTCGCTTTAAAGTAATGGCAGTGAAATTAATTACACTTGTAGGCATATAGAATAAGAATTTAGGTATATTGGATACAAAATACGAAAGTATAGTGTAAGAAATCGCTGGGTTCGTTTAATTCCACCATCTAGAGCGGTGATTGCTATGACCTATATTTGAAACGAGTTGAAAGGATTTAAAATCCGATCTCCAGCCAGTTGCAATGATTTTCGAAGGATGTGTTAAATCGATTGGATCAAGAAATGAGTCCCAATTATTTTTATTTCGAATCTTTTATACCTCTGCTATGGGTTTTATAATCGTGTAGAAATTTCGAACTGAAACGAATAAGGGACATGATAAATACAACTATAGGTAATGCGCTGCAACGAATTGAAAAGACTCAAATCTATAATTTATAGAAAACAGAAATCTGTAATAAGAACCGACGCGGATCCCTAAATTGAAAAATAAGTCCGTTTGAAATCCTTTCATCTTTTATCGCGTGAAAATGAAAATATCATCGCGTAGAAATCAAAAGTCGCGGCTCATCTCCTCCTCTTGCTATTGATGTTCGCCGTACTGCAGGCAACTGAACACACACCCACCTGTTACGTTCGAATATAATTTCCAACATGGCGGCGCCCAGGATTCAGACTTAATAAAAAAGATAGAGGTTAACATTCCGTCTAATACCTGCTGTCTACCAAAAAACGCGACATGCAGACTTACGCAAAACCGTTTCTACTCGCTGCCGTAATATTTCACAGCATAATAATCAGCGTATCAGTCAACGCTGTATTAGATCTCGACGTAATCGGAGATGGATTTCACAGGTAAAGAGGTTGTGTTATGTCATATTGCATCATTGCGGTATTTAAATGCTATCAAAACAATGAATAAACAGGTGAATAGTTGGGATGATAGAATAAGAAATATATTTATATCTCCAGGCGCCTGAATTACAAAATAGACATCAATGGGCTGAACGAATCGAACTGTGCGATATCGCTGCACGTTTTATTACCGCCAGAGATATACGTGAATGTGGATGAAATAGCGGATCTAAAAAGACTGGGAAAGGTGCTAGATCTGATGATATTGCGTTGCCCTGAAGGGAATTGATCGCAATCTTGTCATTTCTGTCTCAAATTCTAGGCCCTTGCATGTTCCGTCGGTGAAATAGACGTAGAGCTGTTTGCGGAGAAGGCAAAACCCCAGAACGTAACCATATGCGAAGAGCTAAAGGGTTCTAAGTCTGTTATACTGTCTCTACCGGTTCATCAACGATACAAATTCTCTGAAAATGACGGAGGGTATATACCGGTGAACATACCTTCTCCGAAACTGTTGATAGGCTGTGTAAAAAGATTGAGAGAACATCGCGTGTCGGGAATCGATGTCTGCTCACCTTGTGCAGACCTGGCAAGAAAGTGGAGAGAAATTTCATATAGAATGGTAATCTGGTTCGCAGTCGATCATATGAAATTGAAATCGACCCTCTCTGTTTACTTGGATGAATAGACGAATTGAAATTTGAGCATCTTATGATCTGGGGGATATATCGTTTCAGGAATCGGTTAATAAGTCATGGGAAATACCTGTGGGGAATCTGTCTCACGTCGACGAAGTATCTTACGTAACTTTACTGGTGACCAGTATCGGCGCAGCTGTGGTTCTGCGATCTATACTGAGATTGAAGATCAGAGGTGAATCTACTCTGGTGAAAGAAGACTGATGGGTACCCTAACACGTTAAATAATGAATAATTTATTTTCGTAACTGTAAAATAAAGTGAGAATTCATCGGGTATAAAGAAACGTGTTATTAATTGATATATCACATCTATGTACATAATTAATTATTGATAAGCCTGATTCTTTTCATCATTAATACGGAATGTATGTTTGTCATCGCTCCTTTGTACATATTATCTTTTCTATACTATCCCTATATGTATGTTAATAATAAATAGAATATTTATCTATATTTTATCTCCCCTAGTTTTTTTTTTTTTTTTATTCCTAATTGTATTTTCGGGGCCGAGTTGAAGTCCCGAATGGTCGAAATTTAAGAAATTTGAAATTCATCATCTGGAAATGGACTAAAAATTTAAAAATACGGATTTTTTATTGGCTTTCCGAGGTCTGGACTTTCGGAATTCTTTGCTGTCTGCACTACGACTTTTTGGAACTTTTATAATTCAGAACTTCGACCCTTAAGCCCCGTATTTTCATACAGAATGAATACTGGGTCGAGTATGGATAGTAAGTGGTTGTCTGATCTTCTTCAAAAGATCGACAGCACTGGTTTTGTACTTTATAAAAATATGATAAAGTCGGCAGTGTCGTTCCCGATGAGTGCCGTTTACTGGTCACACTCTGTCCCAACGATGTAATCGCGACATATTGCTCCCAATATTTTCAACGATTACTAAAACCTCTCCTTTTCATTTTCCATCGACTTTTGGACTTCTGCCTCGTTAGCCTTCTTGTAAGAACGAGGCGAGAGTTCACCGTCCGCAGTCTTGAAGATTTTACCCTTTGAGTTTGGAGCATTCGATGGTTCATTCCACCATTGCACCTCACCCGATCCGAATAAGACGAAGAATAGATTCCCTAGGAAGTAGGAGCCTGAGGTGATGAAGAATACCGTTCTCCATTGCGAAACTTGATGCTGAAGGAAACACAAGACAGGATTCCATTAGTTTGGGTAAAACTCGATGGATTCTTCTCGGAGTTCATCAATTTCGAAAAGTTTCACGATATTTATGAGATTGTGATTAAGAATCGCAGAGATAAGATGGAATATGGCCTTTCCATCTTCAGGCCGTTATACTCACGGTATCAGTGACGATGAATCCAGTAATAAGCGGAGCAAGAATAGCAAAGACATTCGCAGTTCCATTGGTCAGCCCCATCAAAGTCCCAGCAAAATTGGGGCTCAGATCCATGTGGTTTACTTGATAGCCACATAGCGTTGGGACGTTAAACGCGACTGCTATCACCAGTATGGTAATAGCCAGCACAGTATGACTCCGGTCTATGTAGCCCAGAGCGATTAAAGCAATAGCCGGAATGCAGTGGCCAATTGAGTTGCAAATCTTTCGTGAATTTCCCGTGGATACCCAGCCGCGCCTGAGGGTCCAGTCCGATAAAAGGCTAGTCGGGAAGCTCAACATCCACATGACGAAGTATGGAAGAGCGGAAATGAGGCCGTTCTGTATCAGATGAAGAAAAATCATGGAGCTTTATGCATGCGATGAAAATCTCCGGCTCTTTTGATTGAAAAAATTTGTCGATGGGTATCGGTGCAGGACGATGAGACCGCACTTGCAGATCCTGCAGGTGGGAGTAGTTCTACGAATTTCTGCGAGCTATGAATATGCACAGTTTTTCGTCTAGTTTCACTGACGAAATCAACGCGGTTTAAAATCGTATAGTGTATAATTGGCTCTGATTAAATATGGCTAATTGTTATTAGAGTTAATCGTGTGGTGAATTAACTATGTGAAATTAACTCCATGTAGGTCTATAGACAAATACATCTACCATGTATGCTTGAGTTACGAAATTGCCTATTATCATGCTACGACGTCTACGACCGAGCAGATAGTCTGGCTGTGTCATAGCTCTCTGCGAATTGCGATGGTTTGAATGTACTACATACATACATGATATATACGTGTAAACCGCAGACGTAGACATTACCTTTATGCAGAATAAACCGCACACACATGTACATACATGCGTATGTATGTAGTATGCAATGGCACATCCTATCCTTCCCAAGTGACTTCCTTAACGCGTACGAACGAACTTGACCGGCATATTGTACCTGCCATAAGCCATTTCGAGACCTGGCTAAACCGAGGAGTTTCAATTCAAACCGCGTTAGTAGCAACCAGCAAATTACACATTTGCCCTCGGTGAAGGTTCAATGTTAATCGTACATACATATATATACGTATATGTATTAGATACGAGGTATTCTATGCCAACTATGGGTAGCGTCTGACCCTGAGCATCTCGGAATTGATCCATGTTCTTTCTTCATATAATTCGTCTAACTTTCGGAAGTTTTTTATGTCAAATCAAAAACGATATTGAATTTTTCTGTAAAAAATGACGAAAACTCAGCCACATCAGAAATAAGGTCCACAAATGGTTGCAAAACTGATATAAAATAGTGAATTATTGTACCAAACCCATTCAGAGATGCACATTGAGTGCATGATTCGTGTGACTTGTATGAGGTGACGTCCTCAATTAATTTTCTACTAATGAAACAATGTGAAAAATAATGAACAAGTGCAGTTTTATCGTATCCTGATATGACATGCGATAAATTGAACTCTATAATAAATTAATTGACGATTTAATCGTACACAGAAAAATGTGTTATACCTATATACATATGTGCTATGGAATGATTCATTCCAGGAACGCCAAGCTCCGTCGATGATCTAGACGCGTTAATTTATTTCCGCGCGCGTTTTACATTTCAAATCTACTTATAATTGAACTATAGTTGTATAAAATTTATCAATTTTTTCATCCCATTCTGATAGGTATACGATGATGTTATGTGTGTACTGATACATTGTCGTTGCAGAAACCTTGGCGCGCCGATCTGATCCGCAATTCATCGAATTGAAATCGCTCACAATATTTTATCTCGACAATTCCGTTTGTCTCCATTGTGTACAGTTTTAAAATTGCATCATGTCACAGGTATACATATGCGCTATCCGGTTGTATAATACGATCGATATGTGGATTTGTACTTATACATATATGCGTGTTCGTGTATGTACATGTATGCATGTGTATACCGCGTCGCTATTGAGCGGGAAATAATAATATATAAATAGTCACATAGTTATTTGGGTCGAATTATGTGAAAAACACGTATCATCGTCTCTCCGGTTCTGTAGTAAGATTATTATCGATATACCGATAAGAAAATCCAGTTTCATGTCAAAACAGTGAAATACCTCAGCTAGTCTCTCACGCTGCAGTCATCAGACGTCGATATAGAATGAATGAAAAAATTCAAGTGGCTTAAGGAAATTATCTCGGTCATTGATGTACCCAGTTATTACTGAGAAGTGTGACGGTTATCGTTTCGAATCACGACCAGTGAGTCTGCAGCCTTGAATTACGATTTATATCGTCATTAGTGGAATGATCAGTGTTTCAATTTTGGAACTTTGATTTCTTACCTGTTTTTGATCGAAGTTGAAAATCGCGTGTAGATAGGTGGGAATCTCTGTAAGCAACATCCAGAATCCCCATGTCTGGGTGCAGTGGACAACACACAATGCCCACAATGGTTGTGACGTGAGTATCGCTTTCCATGGGGTCCTAAGAACCTGGTGAATAATTATTTTATTACCTATTATCACGAGGCCGGAAACATTGGCGAATTTACGTCACGGTATAATACATCTATTATCTATAATACATTCGCTGTTAATCCTCGTGCAATAATATACATATACCATGCTGTAGATTTTGGATTATCACCTCACGTACTGAAAGGACACCATATTCGGCGAGAACAAGTACTGAGAGAGAATTGGGAGAGACAAAACGTTCGTTTTTTAATTATTGTTAATTCATCACATACTCCGTGATTCAACATGCATTGACGTTTGCCAGTTTCGAAATCGGGATATGATCGCATTCCCGAAAATGAATGGGTAGCGAAAATGGGAATATATGTGATCACAGGAATCAAGAAGCATTGTTATTCTCGTAAGATTAGTAAACTTTGATTTTTGCATGCTGTTGATAAGTCGGGAATCAATTAAGCCCCTATTTACCTTCGTGGTAGCAGCGTCGGTTTCTGCCAACTGAAAAAATGCGTCATTTCTCATTTTAGAACATGTAGGTAATACCTGATCGCGAGGAAAGTTTTACGCCGAAAAAACGTGTCCATAGGCTGTTCATAACGTGAAACTTTGCAAAAAGAATGACGCGATTGATTTCCAGCCTGAGCGTCCGCGTGTTGAAAAAACATCGTGCGAAATGAAGAAAGTGAAAAAAATCGAAATTTTTTTTATATATTTTGCGGGATATAAATTGATGCGAAATAAACAACCGAAAGACGCGCGATATCTCCACATTGAGATTATACTATATTATGCGACTCTAATTAATCATAGCTATGTAGGATCTATCAGTAAATTATAGTAAAAATTTTACCCGAAGCCAGTTTTGTGCTAATAGACTGTATATTTATATTGATTTGCTTAATTTCTTTTTCCATTAAAGAGAAATGGAAAAAAAAAAAAAAAAAAAAAACAGAAAAATTGTAAACTAATTTTCCAACGCCTGTATAGTAATCAATAATTAATTGTGTTCGGGTAATTATATCTTAATCAGATGTCATTATATCCTTACCTCGCGGTTTTCCGAAGTCCTAAGACTCATTTCGATGTATTCTCTCTCTTCGTTAGAAATCGAAGGGTGATTTGCCGGACTGTCGGCACCGAGGAAAAACCAGCATATACTCCAGGCTATCAAAACTGTTCCGAATAAGTAAAATACGCTCGGCCAACCCCCGGACGAACTTGCGAGAAAACCCGATATTGGCAATGCTATCAGAGTCCCGAACTGGTGACCAGCGTAGACGAAGGTTCCTGTCGGTCAATCGCATTTACTTAGCGAAATAAGATCGTGGGGTTTTCGAATTATGAGAGTTTTTATCCAATGTTTAAGAAATGATATGATTCTTATCGAACTTCGTCGACTTACCAAGCCGTCCTCGTTCTTCTGGCGGAGCCCATTTCGCTAAGAGAGTGTGAAGAGAAGGGAGAACACAGCCCTGACAGAATCCCATACAAACTCGACAAGCACATACGAGCATCCATCCCCCATAGCTAGCCGCGGCTGGTATAAGGAGGCTGACACCTCCGCATAAAAAAACTGCAATAGCTAAAAGTTTCCGGGCGCCAAATCGCTGGGCAATTTGTCCAGCAGGTACTTGGGTGATGACATAGCCCCAGAAAAATGAACTGAGAATAAGAGCCTGAGTCGGGGAATCCCAGTCAAAAGTCTATGATGTAGGCGTGCGGAGAGAAAAAGAAAAATATCTTTTCATTATTATAACAGATGCGGATTTTTCAATGCGTTATCATTATATTTCAGAGTTATTATAGATATATACCTAGCCACAGTTAATGATAATCTATTGACGAATAAATAACTCGGTATTAAATCACCTGGAAATCCCCGGAGCTTGAAGAATCGTCTTTACTCGTCATAGCCACTATAGCTATGGACATATTCACTCGGACAGTATAGGCACCGGAGAGACCCAAGAACATCAAAAATGCTTGAAAGTGTCGCCAGCCAAAAGCAGCTAGTCATAGAATGAAACGAAAAAGTAAGAAACATAATCGAGCAGATGCAATACACGCGGGTCAGGATTTTTCAGTCTCATTTTTTCTCGTTGAAGCATAAATGTTATCATTTTTAGCTCCCCGTACCATCTGCCCAGTTTTCGAAATCGAATTTGAGTCTGTCGAAATTTGAAGAATCGATGAAAGGTATGTTCAATGATTTGAAAGTCGAATTTTTTTACTTGGAAATTTGGATGTGAAATTCCTCAGATTTTGTTTTCGCTTTGATCTGTTTCTCGGATATTAAAAGCCGAAGAATTCCGTTCGAATTCGTTGGGCCGATCGAAAGATACTTTTTTTTATCGCTAATGTGACGAAATTTGAAAAGCTCAGTGATTGATTGATGATTGAAATGAGTGAGAAGTCTTCTTCGGGTTTGAAGAAAGTGTAAAACGCTATCCCTCCTCACCTTTCGGCTTGATTAATTCCCTTATATCCTTTGGATTCGCGGTTCCATCTTCGGCGAAAGTTTGCGTGAGTTGCATTTCGTTTCGATATATTTTTTCACTCATAACTGCAGCGTGATATTACGTTATAATTATCGTCACGGTGTAGAAATATGTTTATAAAGAAAAAAGAGAAGAAAAACAGGAAAAAAAAAAAAAACTACGTAATATATGATGTAGAAAGTTAAAAATTTGTGTGAAGAGCAAAACCCCCGTCAGATCTTCTGGCTTCGCTGAACTTGCGATACGATTGAATCAACGTACCGCAAAGCTACGACGTTATATATTATAGACGTACGGCCCTTGACCAGACTATCTCTCCCACTATTCCGCTACGTCAAGACGCTAATAATATAACGTATGCGGCAGATACAATACGATGATGAAGAGTATCGGGAAGTAATATCATATTGGTTACCCAGTCGTAGATTTTTCCGGACTCTAGCTGCAATGCAAGTTGCAACAGCCCATAAGTCCAGGGTAACGTCCTCCGCGAATCGCGTGAAGAATTTAAAAACGCTACGATAAAGACGTGCATGGGTGTGATGAAGCTGAATTTTCCTTATAATTTATTCATTCGTTCATACGTTCGATATATTTTTTCATTAACTCTTGTTTTCTTAAACAATAACAGCAAAGCCGCGTAATTATTATCTCTTATGAAAATGCTAAAGGAATTGACAATAGTTGAAAACTTCGAAATTCACGGGATGACGCGATACACACGATCGAATCGCATCGCGTTTTAGAGGGGGAAGGTACAGCTAGGCAAATATCCCGATTGTTTCAGTTCCCGGTAATTATTCTAATTAAAAAACCACGACGGATTGCAGCCTCGAATCCTACCGTACCGTGTATACCTGCAGACATACGACAAATGTACGCAAGCTATGCGGTACGTGTATATCGGCTCTTGGACCTTGGCAGCTCCATTTCTATATCCAAGAACTCGCGCGTCTGTTACTTGTAATTTGACGAATGGCAGAGAATCGTTAATTCAATGTCGCATTAAAATATAATATAACAACAATAATATGCTCCGGTGTGTTCGTTCAAATATACCATGTACTATATATTACTTCCATATCATTTTCTATTATACGTTAAATAATGAACATATCATTTATCTACTAATTATAACATCAATTTATTCATTTTCTTATTTATTTACTTATCATTTGACGAGCTGCGTCCTATTATCTAGTCGCGATATTATATGTATATAGTTATAGCCATGTGTGTGTGTGTGTGTGTGTGTGGAATCTTTAGTTGGGATAATCAAGCGAAGCACGATGATTAGAGTTGGGCGCGAGTGTACATCTCTGTGTCTTTTATAGATTGTAACTCCATGTATCATTCCATTTATGTGTTTATTCTATATACCTATATACACGCCTCGGTGTGTGTGTACGATAAAACGTTGCAACACATAGGACTACAATAGATGTATAATTTGATTGTATAATTGTTTATAATTGTTCATACTACTCCAGGCTTTATGGAATCTTTGGTATGTCGATTGTGATCCAACAAATTCACACACCTATACGTATAATATCCATATCTTCGTATTATATACCTCATCACGCCTGTATACGTTGAGAATTACTCTAAACTCGATGAATTATACGTTTGTATATAAAACGTTGCATATCGGATTGTGACTCGTTGCATGGTGATAGACGAGAAGAAAATTTGATTAAAATATTTCTGAAAATTAAAATAACGGATAAATAAATAAATAGAAATGATTTTTTATGTCCTGACCTGATTTATAATTGTTATATACTTACGGACCTTATCGAACAACCATGCATATCGATAAGGAAACAATGTATAAGTATCAGTATAATAGTATTATAGCCTCATTTTGAAAAATAAAAACAATCGATTCACACATTAACCACTTCTATTCAAGAATTGTGTGAAACTCGTGATTTCACACATCTGGAATCTATAAAAATGTGAAAAATAATAAAATCAAATAAGTGGAGTTTAACTCTGACGAAAACACTCGAGTCAACTTCCCTCTTATTTTTTCTAGATATCAAGAAAATTATTATTCTCTTATAAGTTTATGTGCATTCATTCTTGTCTAGATATGTATTATGTATGTGAGTTAATATCTATATAAGCGATTGAATGACTGAAGAATATAAACACGCGGATGGTCGCGGTTATACACGCCTGTCTCAGTCTGTCAATCACTGCAATTATCGCTCATATAGTACTTATCTGTACATTAAACCACCGGTCAGTAGCCTGCGCGGTTAGATTTTCCTGTAGGGCAATGAAATTCGGAAAATGTTTGGAAAAAAAAAAATGATTACTAATAACAACAATATTTTAACTGATAATGATACGAAAAAACGAAAATTCTAATCCAATTCTAACGACATCACAGACTTGTATTGTAATAATCCGAAAAACCCATACTTTTTAGTGTGCAGATCTAAATCAAGTATAATAGATCTCTATACTGTACCTGGTTGATCATCATGATTAATGGAACAATGATATGTGAAAAAAAAAGGTAAAAATACATTTCTTCAAATTCTTGAATCGCTTTTTTTGTTTTTTCTTTCTCTCTTCGCCTGCAGAAATATGATTTTTTCCTTCGCTAAGAGTATAAGTCATTAGTTAAATTCGGTTTTATCGCCGTCTAGAGCCATGGACTAGACTAGTGCAGTTCGGTCTCGGTTATAGACTATATGTCTTATGAAACGAAAAGTTTTTATCTGGTAATAATGTTTTCGAAATCATCGATGATACTTTGACGACGATAACGAGTGACGACATAATACCAGGCAGGTACTTATCGTTCACTCATTTTCTCAGATTTCAGTTTTTTTCTTAATTTACACAGCAGCAGATGTTCGAAAAAGGAAATGAACATTTTATATCATATATATAATCGTCGATCTTCTACCCTTCTGAAATTCCATAGTGTTCGTAAAATTGAAAATATAATAGTTACGTGAAAAATGAATGAATTATGAACGAGGAATAAAATAAAATCATCGATGATCGTATACGTGGAGAACAATTATTCTAGCTTATTTGAATTATTTTATTATATCACAATTAACTCCTATATTCTATACATATTTACAAGGCATATACAAAACCTCTCGAATATTATTGCTCTTTCTCGGTTTTATTCGTCGCTGATTTTTCCTGACCCTCGGTTTTCCCGCTCTTTCCGTATTCTAAGATCGAGAAAAAACAGAGTAAGTATATTGTAGATAATATGCAGGTAATAAATGATCGAATGTATAAGAAAACGATATTATCGTGCGATGTGAGAAATTATTGATCATTGAAAACCTGAGAATGAATGAGCATATGAATACATTACAAGTAACGATTATATTATACATACCGGCATTTTTATTCGGTCCCGGTTCATTCCACGACTGAATTTCACCCGAGCCAAATATTACCCATACCAAATTGCAAACGAAGTAGATTGCCGCAGAAATAAAGAACACTGTTCTCCATTGAGTGATGTCCGACTGTTTTTCAGGTAACATAAAACGATATCACATTATTATAGTAATCACGAATTCTATCGAACCAAAATACAGAATGAAAAAAGATTATTAAATATTCGGAAGAACCCTAAAAACTCGTAGGAGTAAAATTGTTTTTAGCAGGGTATCGACACGTTTTGTCTAATATATATAATTATTATAATTAATTTCACTCATACTCACGGAGTCGACGATGATGAGTCCTGCGAAAAGCGGCGCTATGATGGACATTATGTTAGCGATGCAGTTAGTTATGGACATTAAAGTTCCAGCAAAATTTGGACTCAAATCAATGTGGTTTATTTGATATCCACAAAGAGAGCCGGCGTTCAGACCGACTGCAAATACTAAAACGACGATTGCTACTGTTGTGTGCTCTGCAGATGTGTATCCCAAACCAAGAAGTGCTATCGCTGGACCCCAGTGCCCGATGCTGTTCGATACTTTCCTGGCTACGGCCTGAGTAACCCAACCACGATTTAATGCGTAATCGGACAACATGCTGGCAGGAAAACTCAAAAGCCACATAGCCAGGTAAGGGAGAGCCGAGATCAGACCATTCTGAAGAAGAAAATTAGGAAAAGAATTTTTCAAAACGGAGAATTTTACTGTTCTAAGGATTATTGGTCATTCGACGACACGACAGATGGAAAGCAGAATTTTCGTTTACCAATTTTCTTTCTTTCGCCGATTCATTTTTTCTGCAAATTATTGTAACAGACGTGGCGAAAATAATCGGCCATATTCTCACCTTGGATATGTCGAACAATAAGATCGAGTTCATGTAGGTCGGTATTTCTGTGAGCAGCATCCAGTATCCCCAATTCTGACCACAGTGGACGATGATCAATGACCACAGAGGGATTGAGGTGAAAATGAGCTTCCAAGGCGTCGGCAGTTGCTGTAAAGTATTATTAGCGAGTTATGGGAAGTAATTCGAGTATTGAATTGGAATATAGAAAGAAAAAAGAAGCCATGTCCAAAATCCATAAATTAAATAATGTGTCCCTCAGCTTTGGTGCTAAAAACTAAAAATGGTAAGAAATCGGCACTTGCCTCCTTGATGTCAACCTGCCCGAGGCTTTCCTCGATATATTGTCTTTCGGCAGGTTTAATACTGCGACATTGAGCCGGGCTATCAGATCCCCATATGAAAAATGCAATGGACCAAAGAATCGTAATGGCACCAACGAGGTAAAATATGCTTGGCCATCCGACCGACGATGCAGCCAAAACACCGGAGATCGGTAACCCGATTACGGTACCGAATTGGGCTCCTGCGTAGGACCACGTCCCTGAAAAAATAACAACATGTGCATGATTTTCTTTTCCTTAACATAATTATCAACGAAATGAGAATGAAAAAAATGGTCATTATACGCGTTGCGCGTGAGTCTATAATTATTCATTTCTAATATTCTTTATCTAATCACGAATTATTATGGATGTTATATGTTTATATATATATATATAGGTATGTATATATTTTGTTTTATTTTTACACACTATTATGATAAATCGCTGACGATAATAGCTACATATGAGTGAATAAATATAATGATAACTATACATGAAAACATTGGCAATCGTGTAAAATTTTCCACTTACTTAACGAAATTTAGATAGATATATACAAAACGAACGAATTTCAAAGAAAATTCGAAATATTCAATACTTTTTGATGGAAAAAATTATGGTATTTTATATTTGATCAAATCATTATAGAAAATACCTACGATTTCTTATATGAAGAAGTTAAGTAACGTTCAAATTTCACCATAATAATTGATAAAATTTCTTTTTTACGACCAAGGTAATTAAAAAAATGATGTTCGTTTATATCAGAGATAAAATAATATGTAAATGAAGTAAATTATTCATTAATTTATACCTAGTCGACCTCTTTCGTTCGGTGGAACCCATTTCCCTAAAAGAGTGTGGACACAGGGAAGAACGCAACCCTGACTAAGACCCATTATAATCCTGCAAGCGCATACCGCTATCCAACCACCAGTACTTGCGGCAATAGGTATTACAACGTTAACGACACCACATATGAACATGCAGAGGGACCAGAGTTTCGAGGCACTCCATAAGTGGGCTATCTGACCTGCTGGTATCTGGGTCACTACGTACCCCCAGAAAAATGAACTGAGGATATAGGACTGTGTGGAAGAATCCCAACCGAAATCCTGAATAGATTGAATGAGGTGAAAAATTAATATGAATAAAACGAAAAGGTATTCATGATGTTTGGCCATTGCTGGATCGTTCCGCCTTGACATTCTAAAAAGTTGATCACCTTAGCCCTACTACTAGGTCTGCTAGACGTCTCGCTGTTCGCGGATTTCAATTACGCGATATTAGCATATGAGAGGCACTTGCGTTGTTCATTTTTTTTTTCTTCTTACGTATTTATCAATTTTTTTCATCTACTTTTTTCTTTTTTTTTTTATTCGAATCATTAATTCATATCGTTGGTTGTACAGCCAGCTTACCTCGAAGTCTGAATTTGCCGTCGTAGAATTCGACATCGCGACAATTGCGACTGACATGTTAACTCTGAGCATGTAGGCGATCGTGAGACCGAGGAACATCAATAATGTCTGGAGATGCCTTATGCCCAGACCTCCTGAAAATGAGAATGAATTACCGCTCCATAAACATACTTTAATTCTATTCTGCATAAAACCGTTGCATGAAATTCAATATCGTTTGATTATTTTGAAAATTAGACACGGTTTCCATTTCACATGTTAGTGACATTCGCGAGGGATGTATAAATTCGGCGAAGTATTTCCCGGCGTTTATATTTCTGGTAAGTAATGATGATCGATTGATTATCCTTAGATTGACTATAAAACTACGGGATATCATTGAGTATTTCCCTCTCATATCCAAATTGTAAATCGCATTTTATCATTACGAATTTCATTTTCGCTGTAAAAACTTGATTAATTTTGATAATCTTATTAATCTCCTTGCGCAATTATACGATATTTACGATTCGTCACCCTTCTGTTTCACGTCTGTCTTAATAAGACGTATAATCAGCTGTTATAATTATTGATGTTTGATTAGATGTGACTTATGAGTCGAATTTCCGATCTATACATACACGATAAGTTAGAAGCCTGTTTAGATCTCCATTTGTATAATATACACACACAAACCTGTACGTACGTTAATATTGTATTATTGATACAATTTGACATACATACCTCTACACGTGGTGAAAAATAAGAACCACAATTATATCATATAGCTATCGTATATAACATGTTGAAATAAATTGACAGTCTAATCACCAATCGTAACTTGTATTATCGATTACTTCAATCTCTCTTTAATGTACATAATATTATACTCTCTCATCTTCGAATTTAATTTCTTCAGTTCACATGGAATACGAATGCAAGTGGGTGTGCAGTGCAGATGATGCACTACTTAGTTAGTAGGTATATATCTATTACAGCTCACATAAGTAAGACTCTTCATTCCGATTTCGCGATAGGATTATTAGGACGTAAAGACTGAGTTGCGGGGTTCCGAATTTTCAAAGTCTCAACTGACAAGTTTAAGAAAAAACTATTTCGCCGTAATTATTCACATAGCCGATACAAATAACTTTCACACGAAGAACACCAAAGGTTCAAAATTTCGAAAGACCAACTTGAAATTCACGCATGTATTTATTCAACGTTTAATTACTCGGACTCTATTGGTTGTATCGAAACCAATATAAGTATGGTCAGATTAATCGTCTTGAGATTTACTCTTTTGGAAAAAAAAAGTTTCAAAATCTTATCAATTATTTACGAGATCGTAGAGTTATCGATTGGAGTAGATAGAATTGGGTCTTCCTAAAGGGGGTTTCGCGATTTAATTAGCGTAAACTATTTTTTGTCTTCACAGTATGTAATATCCTAGAATAATAACTATGCGCTAAAGTTTGTGTTGCCATACGATATGATATAGTAATTGAGAAAATACAACTACGTAAATGCACGGTGTTTTTTTTTTTTTTTTTATGAGTATCGGGTAATCCGCATTGACATTTGTGTACATATATTATGTATGTTGTTCTATACTTGGGGGCCACGACCTGCGATACGATGTCATTATTGGTAGGTCAGCTCTATGTACTAATGTCGATAACAATATGAAGTGCGTTGTGAAAATTGCGATAATAACGAATCTGAACAAACTAATTCTGATCTCTAAGAATCTAGCGATCGCAAGAATTGAACCTATGGCCATCGTCCACATAGTATACAGCTGTTCGATATTAAACGGATATATCTGATTACCGATCTCTACATTTTTTCTATCAAATATAAGATCGAAAAACTTATATCTGCAGTAATAAATTAATTGTACCTATACATATGTATACGTAGAAAAAAAAAATTGAATCAATCTTTTAATCCCTATCGTGTACAATTTGTTTCTTTAATTATATTTTGATATTACGCGATGGCTCATAGAGTGTAAATAAAAATGTAATTCATATTCGAGTGTATCTCTTCGTTGATAAGATGTCCGAACTTGAACTCTTCGAAGTTGCCAAATAAATGTACAAAAATAATAAAGAGGGCGAATGGTGTGAGAAATCACTGTGAAAAATAAAAATAAATATTTATGGATAGAAACCTGCAGTTTACTACGTTTATCGCGAGGAGCGGTATACGTGTATATCTCCTCGAAGCTGTGAAACATAATGTACAGTGTATGTAATAATCGTATCCTGTCTATTTACAATATTATGTTAACTACGGAAGCGTGGAACAATAGGTTCGGTTTATTACAACAAGAAGGTATCAACAATTCCATGCTCCCTAAGCCCGTCAAGTATATAGGTATAGAGTATATGATATGTAATATATACAATCTCTAATCTTATCAAAAAAAAAAAAACGTGCAAAACCAATTGGCTCTGAATTGGATCATGGCTAATCAATTGAATCAGATTACACATGATCTTATACAGAATGGATAAAGAATTATTTCACACTAGATATGATATATATACATTTTAGAATAGACTATTTTCCTCAATTATTGTATATTTAAAATGATAATTATTTCGAAAAAACACGAATCAAACTCATTATATGATATTCCCCGTTATGCAACACTCCTGATATTATATAAATATATTGTCACTTGCAAGTATGCTGCATTATAATTATACACACCATAAAAGTAATAAAATATGGAAATTATCGTTGTTGATAGATGGTATTTTATTTTATTTCATTTTTCGTTCCAAGGTTCTAATTTGCCAATTCAGCCAACTAACTTTCACCATATAGCTTCAGTGATCGCATGTTGACCCGCAAAGCTATGGAATAATTAATAATTCGCAAACCGCGTATGTGACTTGGAAGATTATACGCAATGAAATGTAACGTGGGAGAAGTGAAAAATAAAATTCCAACAACCATAAAGAAGATTAATCGTGATTTCGTATATTATTTTCTCATTCTATTTTATTCTGATTGGAAAGCCATGATGGAATAAAAAATGTATAAATTTAATATTGAAAAAAAAGACGTGTGTATATCTTTACCTGGACCCTTTCCCTCGGGAGGATCTGTAAGGGGTTCCTGACTGACATTTGCAGTCGCTATTTCGCCGCCACCGGCGCTATTACGCGGAGGTATTGCCATCTCGTATTAGACTGACCGTAAATTAAATTGCTATGTTCTTATAATGACCCGAGAATATTGCATACGTCGAGTCCCCTCCTAAGCCTCGATACAAGTGGATAAGTCAACGCGACTATAAAGCCCATCTCTCTCTCTCTCTCTCTCGTCACTCATTATCACGATTTTAGCTAAATATCGTGCGTAAGTAAGTTCATTGAATAACAGGGAAAAGACAAGCTGTAACCAGGTATTCGTAGAACAAGAGGCACCGTAATAATAAAAAGGAAATTTAAGTTGGTACATCGGTTTTACCGGATAACTGGAGGACAAAAAAATAAATAAATAAAAAGGAAATAATGCAGTTCGATGGTTTGAGAAATATTAATAATATTGAAATCGACCGAAAGGAGAGAGACATGTTGTCTCATCTCTTACACCAATTCGCTGATTTCAATCTGGTTGAAAATAGGCTAAATACAAAACGGTTCAAAGATAATTAAAAGAGTATTATCTTTCCTAACTAGTCACTGAAATCTATTAAATAACTGCATGTATGCAATTTGTGTAGAACAATAAACCCTGGGGTCTGTGGAATTGATATGTATTCTCAAATGAATGAAACGATACAGTTGTATGTAGGTATATATCTCATACTGCGGGAAATAGAATAAACAAAGAAATAATAAGGTAATCGCATGTGTTACATATATACCATAGGTATATAATATATATATATATACTATAGGTATATCATACATACTACAACGCGAACAACTATGCAGGCAGCAGTCATTATCGCTAACCAGTCGATACGATAACTGCATTAGGTATTCATGGTATGTAGTTTACTACATGTATGTAAACGCCGCAGTGTATTCGCACTGTTAGATAAAGCAATGAGGAACGAAGATTCCGGGAGTTATTTTCCCATCGTTAAATCATCCTCGTATAAATTGAATCGAATCTTTGTGTACATTTATTCATTCTTAGCTATCTTATATCATATAATTGCTTGCAGCGGGATCGTTAGACAAAGTCGAGAGTATTAATCACAAAAATAAGAACTCTAGTTATCTCGATAGTTTTCGATAAATTAATAATATATTTTTTTAATTTTTTTTTACACTAAATACGTATTTGATGTCGTATTTGAATTATATCGATTTTCCCCCCCTTTTTTTTTAAATGTCCAGCTTTCGAATTTTGTCAAATTTTTATATAAAGTTCCTTTACTTCACACTTTACTTTTACTAACTAAGAAGTCAATTATTTTGAGATTTTTAACTAAAACGATACAAAAAAAAAGGTGATTTTTTTATCTGAATAAAATTATTTTTAGTTTAATCGATCGCAGAACCTATTCAAACGTAAAACGCTCGATCTTCTGATTAGTTTCAATCTTATGGGATCTGCGGGAGCCGAAATAAACTCAAAAAGTAAATTCAATAGAATTTCTAAAGCTCTGCGTTGAGTTGCTCAAAAAAAAAAAAAAAAACTCAGGAAGGATTTGGCTTCTCTCATCTAAATCTAAATAAAAACTCATTTCGATATACAGATACCTCTATAATTAATCTTAACTTATAATAATGATGATAATAATTTGGTAAAGTTAGATAAAACAATAAGGCCGAGTCTCTTGGACTACAGCTGTGTCTCCGTTAGCTAGATTTTATCCGTTGATCGAGTGGCAAATCGCTTTCAGAGTCGCTGGTATCGCTCGATTCGCTAGAATCCTCATCCCCATTAAACATCTGAGTATCTTTCCGGCCATCCGTATCTTCCTCATCATCGGATGATTCAAAGTCCCGGTCTACTCCCTTTGATAAGACTCTAGGCACCTTTTTTTCCTAAATAATCATCAGTTTTTTTTTTAAATATCTTCATTTTTCATCCCCAAAAGGCCCGGGCATACGCACCTTCGGCCAATGTTTGGCCAGTCTTTTAGACGGTGAGTTTTTGGGTACGTATTTATCTGCGACTGGTTCTACTCTCCTGATATCAAAGTCCTGATCGACTTTAGTAACAGTTTGGAGCCTCTGTTCCTCCGAGGTAACATAAAGGTCGTTGGGTTGATGATAGCTGTTGTGTACGTCGTATGCTTTCTTGCTGCAAAAAAGGGCTGCGCACATAGTGCATTTTATTAGATCTTCAGGGACGGCTTCTCTCTCTTCCTGCAAATAGATAAGCGATGTTTTTCTGGTCTTTAAACTCTTAAAAAATGAGGAATCTCAGATGCACCTTACCTGCGTGTGTGCCTTTTCCAAATGCTGTTGAAGATTGAACTTTATCACGTATTCCGCGCCGCATAAATGGCAGTAATACACGCTCAGTGCGTCGTTCATTGAATTAACTTTGATTTTGTTGCTCGGCGGTGGTGTGGCTATTGGTTGAAAGAGGTGAACCATCCTGGAAATTTAAAAAGCGTTTTATAATTTGGGAAAAACATAATTCAGTCAATTTTGATATGATTTTCCTTCGCTATGGTGTAAAAAATGTGGATTATGAAGAGTTTTATCGATTTAAAAACCCGATTCGTACCCAGAGTGAACATCTCACCTCTTGTGTATAGATCTGTAGTGATAATCCAATGCTTTTTCATTGTAAAACAACACGTTACATTCCTCGCATTTCTTGTGTCGATTTTTATTCCCGCTTTCCTCAGGGTCGTGAGTAGCTTGATGACTGTCTCTGTGTGTCTGGAGAATGAATAGTTTGATACATAAGTATATTTGAGACAAATTTCTTAGATTTTAGGGCCTGAATATTGAAATAATTGAGTTTCTTCTCCTTTTTACTGTCAAATCGATATTATCGAGGCCTATTTACCTTCAAGGGAAACTGCATACCGCAGTGATGACAGTAAAACTTTGTAGGTGAATTTGGATGAACTTTAAATCTGTGCCTTATGGTGGCAGGTATCGTGTCGAACGATTGACCGCAAATATCGCACCTTGTTTCTGCATTGTTTTTCTGTTTAGCAGGACGTCCGCGGGTGTCAATCTCCTTGTTGGCATGTTTTCTGTTAAAAATAAAATAAAAACGTATATTTTTGCTGTTGTTTAGCCGTTATCGTTGTCGTCATCGTTGTTAAAGTGGCGAAATTAGTTTGTTGTAATTTTCCTCCATCAAATATTAGAATCAAGTTGAGATCATCTTCATTCGTTTCGAATTTTTGATCTTGATGTGATAGTAAACAAGAAACCTAACCTAAAAAATATGACGTTTGACGTATGCGCGTATACGAGTGTAAAGTTTTTTTTTTCAAATTCATTCGCTATGTGATTGGCGAAACTGAAAGAAGACTGATGAGATAAAATGAAATGATGCGAAAGATGTGTACCTACTACATTAATTGTAGAGTTATCGTTTAGATACCTGAAATGTTCTTGCAGAGCCTCTTTAGATTCCAATTTCGAATCGCATAGAACGCAATTGTGTAGCTCCTTCCCTTTGTTCATTTATGATATAATAACGAGTTTTTAATATCCAACGAAGTTTTAAATCTTAGTTTTGTATGATTTTTAATCCCTTATCCCATCCCCCTAGGTATTATTCTCATATGAAACCGATTGGGAATAACGTGCCTGTCATTTGCAGACGATTTTATACCCGCATGTTATATCAAAAGACTGAAATATGATCAGCAAAATTAGTGATACACCTTGATATGTATAAGAAACTATACAATCACCGCGATCGAGCAATCCTTGGCGTTTATTTTACGGTTTTGATACTGGAAAATTGAACTCGAATATAATATCAATTCGTTTATAACAAACGCGAATGGAGACACGGGGAAAAATCAATTCTCGGCCATTTTAAAATTCGTTGAAAATCGCGCCATCTGATGGATTCTCGTAGCGGGAAATTTGAAATAGTAATGAAACGAATTCGAATTTTTTTAGAGTTTGTCGGAAATCTAAGAATCAATAAATAAATTTAAAGGATAATATCGAGCTAATGATTCCATAAGAAACGTTTACATTCACTATATTTTTATAATGTTCTGTATTTGATATATCTATACAATAAACCGTGGGCACGCGCTTTATAAATATATAATATTGTTTAATCAATACCATTTAATGGGATATAGTAAATATTTATGTGATATAAATTTAATTGTCTTCTCTCTATATCTAATTTGAAAAATAGATTGCGATCTGTGATTCTCCTCATTATTAGAATCGATCTTCTAACTTTACTTAAAATTACCTAATACAGTTTCAGATTTACACCTACTTCCAGCTCTATCTTCTCTTCAAAACTAATAGTTTTGTGAAGAAAAAAGAAAAAAAAAAAGAGACCAAGAATGCCTCGAAACTAACATTAGTTTTCTTGTTATCAATTTCTGCAGCAGTATATTAATCTGAATTGGACTATACGCATAATGTATAATATAGCTACTTTCAAAGCTTGATCTTAACAGAAAAAAGAACAATTATAAACATTGGAAAAACAAATAAAATGGAAGAAGAATACAGCTGCTCATTATCAGCGATTTTATTTTAAAGCTATTACGCAATAGTTAAACAATTAAATAATAAACTTTTTTCAAACTCTTCTAGTTGCTTCATTGAGCCAAACTATTAGTTTTACATTTACTATATATACCTATCCAGCGAGAATAAGTTCCCAAAGTATTAAAACGTTTGTTAAAAAAGGAAAGATAAAGATAATTATTATTCTTTTAGCAGACTTTACTCTTGCTTCAGTCTTTTATCATCAAATCATCGAGCCTTTTCTCTACGGTCTGACTCCCGTTCATTATGCATTTAATATTCAATCAAAAGGTGAACTAGTGCAGCTCTTGATACAGCGCAGACACAGATTGCCCGTCCGAAACACCTTGCGCAGCTAATTCGGACAGTGTTCTTTCCAGATAAGAAGCATCCGGATATCCATGTCCCGTTGTAGATGGCCCAAGCTCAGTTTTGTGATGAATTTCGTTCCAAGTAACTACGTCCTCTCTGCCGGTAGTCACCGATCGTCCGACAGTGAATATCAACCTCCTCTCAAAAGCGATTTGAAGCAATCTCAAGACTCTACGGCCCATGTCGTTGTCCGGCAGATAACAAACTCGCGGGAAACCAACTGCGTAGTAAGTTTGCCCCGGGTTTGGATGCTCGGAGCCTTGAATGCCGGATGGAATGCTGAAAAAAAAGCTTTTAGTGCCTAAAAGGGTGGAAAGAATTTCGTTTTTTCATCCATTAAGTCCGAAACTCACTCATAAGTTATTTGGATCGTATTTGTGCTCGGAAATCCAGGCAGGGGTCTCGGTATTCTTGTCCAATTCATCGTCCCAGGTGGCTGGTTTCCTCGCTTCTCTCCATAAATCAATCTGCACACAGGACACTGTATGTACATCGGTTGTTGCTGCGAACTAATCATCGCGTTCAAACACGCCAGGTGTAATCTGTGCCTGCAGCGAGTCAACTCCACAGTCAAGGGCTCGGGGGAGCCCAAGCAAACCGGACAGGAATCTGAACCTGCGCTTTCCACGACTCTTACGTATTGAGATATGACATCAGGAGCAGAAGACATGACTCCTAAAGAACAGAAGAAGAGTTAAGTTAGAGAGAAGCTTTTCTCTTCTATTATTTCTTTTATAAAAAGAAATTTTCTCACCAACGACCGAGTCCTTGAAGGCATCGTCGCTTCCGACGCTACTGTCCAATAAATCGACGGGATTTTCATGGCTCAGATAAGTAGATACAGTGTCGACGCTTGGACGACGGCCACTTTTTGTACTGCTAGAATCTACGTCTAGTACAGAATCTCGAGTTTTACGTTTTTGGATGGGTTCAACGGCGTTTTCAACTGCCACAGTCTCTACGTGTTTGTTACCGAATATATTCAAGTTGTTTAGAATCACACGAGCTATGTTTGTTGGCCCAGTGTCGCCGTGTTTACCCTGAGGAGATACCAGTCTTTAGAATAATGAAATTTATGAAGATTGTGAGCTCCTAAACTTATAAATACTGGGGGCTAAGATCGAAAAAAGTTAATTTTACATCAAATCCGGACCAGAGATATAATTTATACTATTTCTCCAACGTTTTGAGATTATCCTTGAGTCCATTTGAAGCATTTGCGTAACTCAAGTAAAAGTTTGAATTTCTCAGACCCAATTTACCTTCTTGTTATTCTTCTTTGTGTTACCGGTGGGTAATTTCTTATGCGTAACTTTAGCGTGTGAGTTTTTAACCGTCCCATTAAGCCCCCTCCTTCCAGTAGTGGGCGGTAATTCATCGAGAGAAACTTTGACAAGTGGATAAGGAGCTTGTTGTATGCGTCTAATAGGACGAACGTATCCTGTGCAACACCTAACTTGCGTAAGATTGCAAAAGTTTATGATATAAGGAAATCCAAGGTAGCTTTTAGAGACATCGATCGTTTTTTCTCCCTAAAAAATCCCAAAATAAAATGATTCGAATAATTAGAAATTCCAGAAAAAAATATCCATAATTTTATTCTATTGATTAGAAAATTGAAAAAAATTCAATCATTTCAAAAAAACAAGACAATTAGACAAAATTCGATTAATGAAATAAATAAAAATATATTCTCACCCTCGCCCACGCCTCTTCGATAAGGCATTGAACCTCCATATCGTAGGTGTGCCAATCATCAGCATCAGCGACCCATTCCCACTTGGCTCCTTTTCCGGCAGGAGATCCAGGGAGATAAAGTTTACGCCTGACGTTATGAGTTTCTGTACCGTCGTCGCTGCACTGTGTCTTCGTTTTTAGATTGATGTAGTATCTGATACAGAAGAAACTGTCTTTTGTTTTCATAACGTGAAAAACTCGAGAAAGAAAGTCAAAATCTGTTGCAAATTTTTTTTTTTTTTGTTCCGATTCACAGAATTTCGTAAAAACTTGATCTTCAGCATACATACCTGTCGAGATTTGGATCAGCATCGTTCAAAAAGACTCTGGTTAATTTTTTACAATGTGCTCTTTCTAAGTGTTGAGAAACTGCCGGACTATACGGCCTCCATCTACCTTGTCGATTTTCCCATTCCCAAACAACAACTGCGTGTCCGTGTCCGCTCATTTTATTTAATAACTTTTTTTCGAATTCGCACTTGAAACACTTGTAATCGTAGAAAGGTGAAGGTCGTTTTACGTTCAGACGAATCGACTGATCAACGGCGAATATAATAAACTCGATGAACTGGAGCGAGAGAAGAGAAGATGTTTTAGGGTCGTTGAGACCGTGGGAACATTTTTCGAATTCATACCGCCGACCTTATTGGTGTGTATCTATACTATCTATCTGTGTAGGTGTGTGTACGATGCGGACGTAAATATTGAGGCTCAATAAGAGCCGATTTCTCGTTCAGCTTTATCAATGAATCAACCTTAACGCAATTCACGTGGAATTTTCATGGATATTAAATCGGTCTACGAAACACTATCATTCCGGATGGTTGAAATTATCAGGGAATTAAACTAAAACTACGAAAAAGGGGGACACTTGACCACACTCTTCACTACAGGGACGTGTGCCAACTTGTTTTATCTTTTTCATTTTTTTATCCCCTTTTCTCCCACCGCTCAGGGCCTGGAAAGTGAGAGAATGAAATTCCCTAGAATTTTTGATGATTCCCGATCCCTCGGATTGTTATTGATGGTTCTTGCAGATTTTCGCACGCCTCTTGTCTCCGCCTTTTTGCCAATTTATTATACAAGAAAAGGGATGAATATCCGTGTGTAATCTTTCCTGGACATTAGAGAAAGGATAGAACACTTTTCGGGGATTTCGGGTTAGCATACTAGGCTTGTAAGGCTGGCATTACTGTATTGACTTAGTGCGAATGGTCTAGTGTCATTTGTTAATAATTTTCATCAATTGACACGGAAATAAAAGTAGCGTAAAATATTTGTATAATAATCACTCGACAATCACATGACCATGATCCTCGATCGTTTACGCACATAGCTATAATAGAATAACGATAATTATTATCGGTTTATAATTCCCGTCACATAAGTATGTGTATTATATTATAACGATGTAACATGCAATGCTGCTATTGTTAGTATGATGAAATCCGGTAGCCAGTGTCTTCTGCTAGGAATAGGATGTTCCAATGCATAAATCGTAGGTTATAGACCGAATTTTTTCACTAAACTTCACAATAAAAAAATATACAAGTTTCGGGAGGTTCGACACCCTCTAAAAACCACCTCAATGGATGTTGAAAAAATAGCCATGGTAGCTGGCGTAGGGTTCGCCCTAGCTGTCGGAGCCTTCGTACTTTGGGGACCATCGCCGAGGCCCAGACGAAGAGGTACAAAAAAAAAAAAATGAATGGTTCTTTTTTTCGAATTTTTAATATGTTTTGATATTATAAAAGATCGGAAAATCAAAAAATTAAAATATGACATTGATAAATTATTTCGAAAATTTTTAATCGTTCATCTTCTCATTTTTCACGTTTTTCTAGGCCAGATTATCGGACTCACTAATCTAGGGTACACCTGTTTCATGAATGCTCTTCTTCAGTCTTTAGCCGCTTGTCCAAAATTCACCGAATGGCTACAGGCTCGACTTGGCAATAATGAAAAGGGGTGTTTTGCTCGCAGTCTTCTATCCGTTTTAGATAGTGAGCTGATTCCTGCTTCAATAATAATGATGATAAATTGTTTTCAGTATAAATCTACATGCAAAAAAGACAGAAGCAACACTTGAGGATTTTAAAACTTACCAAAATCAAAGTTTTCCATCCCTAATCATATCCTGAAAACAAACTTTTATCATAAAAACACCTTCAGAGTCCCAACTTCTTGAAATAGATAAAGTTTTTCATTCAATTTTATCTCTAAATCCCTAAATCCTTTTTTATTCAACCGATTCTAAGAGACTCGTTTACTGAATGATCAGAAATTGGATATCATTACACTTATAAAAGTATTTCACTCTTTGACCTTAGATATATTAAATAATCATTATTTTTAAGAGATAAATGGGTTCTGTGACGAAACAATATACGGAGACGTTACACCGATCGAAATAATAACGTCCTTAGGACCCCTGTGGATATTTACTCCTGGACATCAAGACGCTCATGAGTTATTTCACGTAGTACTCAGCGCCCTGCAGGCTGAAATGCAACCCGTTAACAGAGTGGGTGGAAAAAATCTACCTGGTTTTACCAAATGAACAAAATAACTACAATTTACAACTAGAATAGACTCTGATCAATCAATCGACGAATAATTCTAAAACAGCCATTGAAAATTTCTTACAGAAAGGCTGCTTGTCTGATGCTCTTCCCGGATCTGCTGTCTCCGTAATATCGGACATCAAAGGATCGGGAGATACGTTTGCACTGCGAAGCGTCTCCTGCAATGATATAACGAGGGAAGAAGATGGGTCGGAGGGATCAGAAAAGTTCGATAAAAATTTACCTGACAAAATGACTGCGTCGACTAAATCCATTCCACGAATATTTGGAAATAATTGTCTGGAAGGAGTTAAGCCAGGGATGATTCTTGCCAGGTCTTCTGAAGTAATATCAATCGACGAGAGAGGAAGGAATGAGGCAGAAGACTTATCTTTTAGAGCGTGGAATTCTCTGTGCACTATTCCGCCTACCAGTATTCCGTCTTTATCAAACATTGTGCATCCCTTCTCAGGGCTACTCACTAGCCAGTTAAAATGCACGAATTGTAACTGGAAGGTGAGATCTTAGACCGTTTCTTACATCTATTTGAAATTCTAATCTAATTTATGTTCAATTTTTCAGTCCTCAGTCCATTACGACAAGTTTGAAAGCGTTTCCTTGCCGTTACCACCGGCAGGCGGATCTCTAACTTGGAGACAACACACCCTGGCTGAATTATTGTCGCGTTTTGTAACCAGCGAAGTAATTCACGATGTCCAATGCGACGGATGTGCCTCTAGATGTCCGGCGGTGAAGACACTGACTCTTGGAAAACTTCCGAGATCTTTGTGTATCCATATCCCAAGAACGACGTGGGGCGCTTCTGGGATTCCCATAAAAAGAGACGACCCTATAATATTCCCAGAAATATTGGTCTTAGACCCTTTCACATTCACAGAAGCCAAGAAGAGGAGCTCCAAGGTTTTCTAAAAGATTTGACGATAGGATAAAACATCTCTAAATTATTGAGCCCCATTTAACACATGTTTGGTGTTTTATTAACGCAGGGTATGCCTCAAGCGATGATCGGTTTACTGGAGAAGAATTTTGGACTTGGGAGAAACAGATACAGACTTCAATCAGTCGTGGAACATCGTGGGCCTGTGGATTCGGGACATTTTGTGTCTTACAGAAGAGGAAACAGGCCCAATCAATGGATGTATACCTCGGACGTAACTGTAGAACGTACGACGTTGACCGACGTGCTATGCGCTAGTCCGTATTTGCTGTTTTATGAGAGAATAAACGAATCCCAAGTCTAGCGATTTGGGAATCGTTATTTTTATTATTTTTTTTTTTATATATGAATAGTTGAAATAATCGTAACGATGATAATAACTTAATTATAATGTCTAACGTCGCCAAAGAAACATTTTTCGTCTATCGTGTGTATGATTAAAATTCGCGATCAAATCTTATAAGCGAATATTGTTTCCAATCTGGCTAAGAGCTTGGATATTTTTCGAGTCTTGTACTACTATTATCATTTGGTTTTGATAAGAAAATCGATTTATTGATCGACACAATTAGTGGTCGAAATATAGGACGTATGGATTTGTTCCTTATTGCCTTTTCTCTGGATCGAAGATAGGTTTATCTATGTATTTATAACACTCGCTCAGCCGTGATATAGCCGCGAGTTAATATTATCTGGAATAAGACTGCGCCCTGTATAGGGGCTTGCGTGTGGATTACGAGGGTAGGATTTTTCATCGTTCAGACTCCAGGAGAGTTTTTTCGCAAATTTATCTCACATTCACTCATTATCCATTGTTAGTCAATTTATACCTTTGAAATTCTCAACTTATATTGTTCATTTATATTTCGGGTAATTCCTTCGCGATGTATATCAGTCGGAATTCTTCAATATCTGCATTTAAGACGGTCAACTTTATCCGGAATTGAAATATGCCAGGTAATCCTGGGATAGAGCCATTGCAAATGAATTATTTCAGGATCTAGACGATCTTGCGTTAATCAAACTCAATTAAATCGTGCCAAAAGGTTTTTGCCACTCCCAATTAATGACTTTAACGGACTAAAGTATCTCCTTTGATAGTTTTAGCGTATAGATTATATAATACACGCCTCAAGGTGTACAGAAATGAAATGATATACTAACAATTTACTTATTGAGAATTTGAGATTTGGCGATTAGCTAGTTATACAATGTAAACGATATGAAAATAGTAATTAATGGGGATAATTAATGGTAGAATTTACGAGCTTATTTTTTATTATCGTTATATTATATCTCAAGTTTTATTATATTAATAATCAAAGTACACAATATTATACCGTGATTAGTTTGTTACAGCCATTGTTGATCAAATGGAATTATTTATCAGTGACGATAACTTATACCTAATAAAATAATGAGAATGATAAAATGTTTAAAAATTTCTTTAAATATGTAAAGAAAACGAAGGAAATTTAATAAAGATTTTTTACGTTAAACTTTATACGTCTTTAATCGTTTATTATTATATAAATAAAAAAAATTAAAAAGTCGCGTTTTTAGTGCTTTGAACCTCATGCCATGCGATACCTTACGAATATAGAAATCGTGTAGTACGTAGGATACGGGGAATAATGCGATGGATACAATTAAATTAATTTTTAAGAAAATAGAATTTATTAAAACATGTTTTTTTTTTTTCTTCTTGTTCATTATATCATCTATAGCTAAGAATAAACTTAATAATAATAACGATAAAATGATAAATTGAAAATGAAGAGAATCAGTCTGAGATTAAAACAAAGCTTGGACTACTGGACACTGCATCAGGGTCTATACGTTTAATCGGATTTCCAGTTACTTTAAGATATTTTAATCCGGGAATAAATCTTGCTTGTATATTGGAGATCTTTCGTACTTTGTTATTTGAGAAATCGAGATACTGGAGATTGCTTTTACCGAATGATTCTCGCCCTGGAAAACTCGAGAGTTTATTATGACCGAAGTAAAGTGCTCGCAGCGAGGGTAGCTGTACGAAAGCTTTCGGGGCAACATCGTAGATCGAGTTACCAGTCAGATCCAGACTTCGCAACGATGTTAAGTTGGTAAAAATTCCATTCGGTATTGACTTTAGGCAGTTATTGTCCAGAGCCAGATGCTCGAGGGATGATAAAGCCTGAAATTTAGCGTAAATTAACGACGTAGCTATGTCGTTGTGCGATAATATTAGACGCAAAATGCTTTTATTATCATTTGTAAAATTCCGCAGATATTTTATGTGATTTTTTGATAACGATAAGAATTTTAGGTGGGAATTAATTTCGGGAATATAACTAAGGTCATTTTCATTCAGGGACAAAGCTTCGAGCGGCATATCTCCGATGATAAAGTCGAATATTTTATTCTTGTCTAAGTATAATTGGGTCAAGCTGCTCAGACATTGTTCAGGATTCCAAGAATTCGGATCAAACGAGCGTATGAAATTATTGGATAAGTAAAGTTGCCTCAAATTTCTGTGGCATAGTTGAAAATTTTTCTTATTACTAATTCCGTAATTTAGGTCGAGAAGATTGTGCTGCAGGTACAACCGCGTCAATTTCGGCAATGCGTCATCGTTTATCGAATCGCTCAAAGATTTCAGGGAGTTATGCCTGAGTATCAGAGTTTCCAGTTTATTCAACCCCGCAAAACTCTCGGCGGATATATTTTTTATCCGATTTCTTCCCAAGTTGAGATACGTGAGTCTGGGTAGACCCGCGAATACAAAGTCATCAAGCTTTTCGATGAAATTATCTCCCAGCGATAACCATACCAGCGATGGAATTTTCGCAAAATTTTTACGCAGTTCAGATATTCCTCTTTCGTCTGCGTTAAGCGATCTTGGCGTAGAGTTATCTGACACTAACTCCACCGTTAAAGATCCGTTCTTTACACTGAGAAAGGCTTCTGAATCATACCAAGTTTGGTAGTTTGTTTCAAATCGTGATTTTTCACAAAACTCTGAGCCATATGTCCAGAATGTGCATTTAACACGCTCGTCACAGCCCCACGATTTTCCAATTAACATTACAGCACAAAGCGGCACTATAACGTTATACGCCATGGCGTATGGTGCAGTGCAGATTTGATTTCCGATCTGCAAAAAATGTCAGAAGGCTTACTTCTGTTCAGTTTACTTCGTTCATTTTGTCAACTTTAACTCATACTTCGTAAACCATACCGCGAAGAATATAGCAACAGATCAATAATTATTCTGTATCAGCTGGATCTAGATAAATTAAAGGTAATAGACTTACCTTGCAGTCGGATTGAACCCACTGCTATTAACCCTGATATCCAGTTGAAACTCAGTTTTTAGAAATCGCAAGACAGTTTATACGTGTAACGACCTGATACAGATACGGTCTTGTATATAGCTAAGTGCGAGATCGTTCGGGAGGAGTCATTTGGCAGAAAAATGAGTTACTCGAACCCGTCAGACTCCCGAAATCGTAATTTACCCATATACTATAGGTATATGCCCGAATCCGTAATTATAGCCAGAACAACAGAGTAAATAATAGCGACTTTGTGAAATCTATACAGGGTCAAAGATTCGTAGTTACAGGTTGTTGTTCTGTTTCAAGAATACAAGAATCGGTTAGATTTTTTTTTCTCTGGTACATTGTGTGTACTAAATACCAATAACTCACAGAGTTCCAAATTTTCTCATCATATATGACGCAGAAGAAACTCAATTGCCCCTCAATTTACCATAGAAAAAAATAATCTCTGCAATGAAGATGAAGAACGAGATATTTCACAGAAATTTTTCAATTTTTATAAATTGTATACGTATGAAGGGATGCTCAATCATTTGCGATGGGATATCTGAAATAATTTTAATAATACGTGTATGAAAAGACTTTTAGCATTGGCAAGATCCTCGAGTCCGTCTTCTATCAGATTTCTTGCGTTAGAGACTTATTTCACTTAAATTATTATATTTTATTTTTTTATTATTTTTGTCTTTGGAATGGCACAACCTGAATGCATGTATAGTCGAATATCGAAGACCGCAACAAATAATTCCACAGTTGATTTTTTGAGAATGAAACTTTATTGATATTATTAAGTTACAATAAAATAGTGAGATTAGTGGGCATTGAATATGCGTCAATACGTCGCAACGGGTTCCCAGTAAGCCTGAGAACTTTTAATTCCAGAATCATGTTCAATTCGAGATCCGAAATATTTTCGATCGTATTATTAGAGAGGTCAAGGTGGCTGAGCTTACTTTCACGGCATGATTCGTTGCCTGGAAAACTGATAATACCATTACTACCGAGATAAAGTTTTTCCAAATTTGGTAGGTGTGCGAATTGATCCGAGTGGATTTTTCTACCAATATTATTGCCAGTGAGATCTAGACTACGCAAAGATGTCAAATTGTGGAAAAAATTATGTGGCATACGTTCAGTTAGGAAGTTATAATCCAGGGCCAGATGCTCGAGATTTGGTAGATTTTTGAAAGTTTTGTCACTCGCACCAGAAGTAATATCGTTGTACGATAATACGAGTCCGACCAGTTCTCGAGCATTTGTAAAATCATTTATACGTCTTATATGGTTTCGTGCAAGCGATAAATACTTAAGTCCCGGAGTAATCGCGGGAATTTCACGAAGAATATTTCCATCTAAAGATAGAACCTCCAGTGGCCCATCCCTGATTGAGAAGCTACTTATTTTATTGTCTTCTAAGAATAAATGAGTCAAATTATTCAGCCGGTCTGAGGAAAAAAACCATAAGGAATTATTGGATAAGTAAAGATGTTCCAACTTCGAATGACACGGCTGTAAATTTTTCCCCCAATCACCGATGGCTTGCCAACAAACGTCTGTTAACTCATTGTGCTGTAAGTACAACCGCGTTAATTTTGGCAAGACATTATCGTTTATCGAATCGCTGAGAAGGTTCAAGGAGTTGTGGTTGAGGTTGAGAATTTCCAATTCGTTCAGACCTTGAAAACTGTCTTTTTTAAGATATTTGATACGATTTCGCGCCAAACTGAGATAAACCAGTCGAGGAAGGCCTTCGAATACAGAACCGTCAATTCTCTCGATTAAATTGTCTTCGAGTGACAATCGTTCCAGCGAAGGAATCCTGGCGAAGTTTTTGACCAATTTAACGACGCGTTTTCCTTCGGCGATCAGCGAACGTGGCCAAGAATCATTTCGAAACCGTTCCACTATGAGGGATCCATCGACTACTTTGAGGACTGCTTCCTCCTGGTACCAGGTTTCGTCCTGTACTTCTGATGCCAACGGTTTGCAATATTGTCTGATAGGACCGAAGAGGGGCAGCATCTCATCGCGTCCTGTACAGCCATAGGACTGAGCTTCAACTAGTAGCATCGTAGAAAAAAGAAGCAGTGGAATTTTGAATACCATGACGTAGCGTGTAGATATTTTGGCTGATCTGAAAAATGTCAGACTTCCAAAATTCAGAATTTAATCCATCTTCCCTTTTTCATAATCAATCTGGCTAATTGTATAATGACTTACCTCGCACTACAAACTGAACCAACAACGTTGCACACGTACTTTAGATATACAACTGTGCTTCCGGAGCCGAATTACGATAGCTTATAAGTACCGGAGTATAATACATGATCCTGATAAATTCTATCATTGTTATTCATTGAACGCCCCTCTGATCTGTATAAACTATATGTATGTTGATTCGCGTACAAATATCACCAGACAACATTCTACTAGTTTGAAACGCCGCAGATGTTTATACGGTTCAAGTAATTTTTTTTTTTTTCCAGATCTTCAGGAAAGGTCCATAGAGATATTACGTCACATATATATTAAAAAAAAAAAAAGGATTGAAATGAAGAAGATTCTAATCAATTAATATGAAAAATTTCTTGGTGGGATACTTCATAAAATAAACGAAAATTCTGATATCAAAGCTCTGTTGATTTATCAATGAATTATACATATAATGTCGAGCTTTTTTAGAACTGAAAAAACCTTACATAATTATATAACTGTTTGTTTTAAATTGATTTAAATATTGGGTGGGATTGAGGTAAGGTTCAGTGATTATATATCATGTTCTTACGACTGCCAGATCGGTAGCCGAGCCTTTTTGTGAAGACCAACGACTTCCGAATCGGACTGCCGCGAAAATTCTGACCTATTTTCTGCACTCGTGATAACCGCGATACAAACTAGCGTATAGCATACAGAATGTGCTTGAGATCTTATATAAATTGATGAGCAAAGCTACTCGCACGAGTCAAAGGCCGGATCGCTTGATAAGTAAAAATCGTTAAAAGTATAGCTGTGTAATCATCTCTACATGATGATAGTATTAGACGCAGAACGCGAAGTTGAATAAAAATATCGAATTCTAATCTAACAGTCTCTCGCAGTCCGCAGCTCCTATAGAGAAATAAAAAAAAACGGCAATTGCTTGAATCTGAACATTTAGAAAAATATAGTTCATCACGGATGATGGGACAAGATCCATGTAACAATTTCATAGGTGGAATTTATTCAATGAGAAACACACAAATCGGAGGACATATGTTATTAGAAATAAATTATTATGGAACAGCGATAACTTGATTTTATTTTATTTCGTTTCATCAAAGGGATTGAAGGTACAAAAATAGTAGGTAGAATCATAGACTATGAGTTATTACTACATGCAGGTTAAATTACAATAAAATAGTAAGCTGGCTGGGGACTGAATGTGGATCTATACGCCGCAACGGGTTCCCATTGATCTTAAGAACTTTTAATTCTGGAATCATGTTCAATTCAAGATCCGAAATATTTTCTATGATATTATTAGAGAGGTCGAGGTAGCTGAGCGGACTTCCATTTGAATATTGATTGCCGGGAAAACTTTTCAGACGATTATGACCTAGATAAAGTTTTTCTAAATTGGGTAAATCCGCGAATTGACTCGCGTTCAAGTGTGCACGAATCTCATTGCCAGTAAGATCGAGACTTCGCAGGGACGTCAGGGGATTGAAAAAATTAGACGGCATTGATTCCGTTATGGAATTATAATCGAGGGCCAGATACTCGAGATTCGTTAAATTTTTAGATATTTGGGCGTCCGGTTGAGAAGTAATCCGGTTGTATGATAATGTGAGGCTGATCAGATCTTGGGAATTGGTGAAATCGTTCATACGATCGATACGATTTCTTGCGAGTGATAAAAACTGCAATCCCGGGGTAATCGGAGGAATATAATCAAGATTATTTCCATCCAAAGATAGAACCTGCAGTTGCAGATACTTTATTACTGCAGGCTTTATTTTATTGTCTTCCAAAAACAAATGAGTTAGATTCTTCAGGCACACAGGATTCCTGCTGTCGAACACGCCTATAGAATTATTGGATAAGTAGAGATATTTCAAATTCCCGTTACACAGATGAAACCGGGGGTTTTCATCATAAAAACCCGAAGGGCTAAAATAGCTTTCGCCAAACTGGTTGTGCTGTAAGTACAACTGCTGCAATGACGGCAGTATGAAATGATTCATCGAAGCGAGGGATGGTGCTTTCAAAGCGTTATAGTTAAGGTTTAGAATTTCCAATTTACTGAGGCCTTGAAAACTGCCTTTTTGGAGATATTTTATGCGATTTTGTGCCAAATTGAGACTAATTAGTTCAGGAAGTCCTTCGAACACAAAATCATCAATTCTCTCAACAAAATTATCTTCTAGTGACAACTTTTCCAACGATGAAATTCTTGCGAAGCCTCTATTCAATTCAACGATACGTTTCCTTTCGGCGACGAGCGAACGTGGCGCGGAATCATTCCGAAACAATTCCACAACAAAGGTTCCATCGACTACTTTGAGAATTGCTCCATCTTGGTACCAAGTTTCGTCCCTTACTTCCAACGGTGTGACACTTCCTCTAGCAGGGGTGAAGAGGAAAAAAGGATCGTCGGGTTGAGCTCCGACTATTAGCATTGTGGCACAAAGCACCACTGTAATTTTTAATAGCATAGTGTAGCTTGTGAATCTCCTGTTTTATCTGAAATATTTAAAAATACCATTTTTTTTTTTTTTTCAATTAAATTGAGACTTCTGTTTTTAATATTCTATTTTATATCACGGTTTGAACTCTTCGAACTGTTATCAGCCACGAGATTAACTCTGGACGGTCAATAATTGCCAATCGGGGTCTTCATTGTATACTGATAGCTACTATGTCGATGTTACTTTTGGGTCAAAACAATATTCAATCCGTTTTAACCCAAACCGAATTTTTCACAAATTTTTTAGTACACGTTGACATGAAGGACTACTGTCATGGATCAAAGCTCATAATTACAACTTTGCCTACATTTTGTACAGTTACAAATCGTTCCTTCAAATAATTCGTCTAATTGTAGGACTTACCTCGTATAAACTGAACGAACAACGCTGCGACACGCGTGCGTTAAAGTCCTCTCTGCTTCTCATGCAGCCAAACTCGATTACTCATATACAAATACGAAAGTTCCCTGATAAATACTTCACGGTTCAGTGTCATGCTGTTCTAATCTGTATGAACTCTGTATTCTCCCCAACACAGCGGATGAAATTTATTACAGTGTTCCAAAATATGAAATAAATGTTGCCGCATCTATGCTGAGTGATATCTTTAGAAACCCAAATTGGAAGAAGGGTTCAGATTTTGGGGGTCATTCAATTGAAGATAAATTTTATTCGTTACAAAACTTACCGCACATAATAGATATGAAATAATCAGCCGATAATTATAATTAGCAAAAAATAGTAACATCAGCGGAAAGTGTACGAGAGTCCTTAAATTTTAACGGGTACCCAGAGATCTTAGAAACTCTTAGTTCTGGAATAAGGTTTACTATATCGAATATTCGTTGAATATTTTATCTCGTTATGAGGTAGATCAAGATATGAAAGGTTACTTTGATTGAAGAGAACTGGTCACTCGATTATCGACGAAAGGAGTTCTTGCAATTCGGGTAGGTCTACGATCGCATTTGGGGAATTGTCGGTTATTCTGTTACCGTCAAATTTAAGTTAATATTTCGTAAAGAAGGCATATTATAAAAAATTCATTGCAGAGCCTCTGTCAAACAAAATTACATACAATTGTAATCTATTGCGTACAGCAGGATTCCATAACCAAGACCCATTATTATATAATAGTACAGTAAATTTTTAGCCATGAATTATCAAATAAGTATTATACATATTAAAAAAATGGCCTAAGAATAATCGTTTTTATACCACCCCTATGCACAAGCAACCCTCGATACTCTAATGCTATCCAGATGCAAGAGAAATAGGCGTATCGCAGTTCCTCACTGCAGTGGCTTTTATAAATTCTTTCACTCAAAACAACTCGATCATATCATCCAGCATTCGATTTTCGTTGAAATTTTCGATTTTATAATTAAAAATCACTTCGCCGGTCCATTTAAACGCAGCAACCTACATTAGCGACGAATATCTACATTACCGCTAACAACCTGCATTACCGACAGACTATCTCTGCATACACACACCTGTTCGCACGTGTTGTTTTATGTTTACAATCTGTCAAACACATGGCGTCGTGTATCTCGTACGTACATTGCAGTTAGAATAAATACGCATATCTCTTAAAATCGAGCCTTATAAAATGAGTAAAATTATTAACAAAGTACCGTTTTCAACGATGAGCAGTATAATCTTTTCCGAAAGCGAGTTGGGACTCGCAGCAACCCTAAACGGCGGACAGAGTTTTAGGTTAGTGATTGAAAGTCAGGATAAAAATATATCAAGAATATTAAAATCTCGTTATTTTCTCTCAATTTGCTTCATAAATTTATAAATCTATTCAGGTGGGTTAAAATCGATGACGAGAAAAGTTATCGCGGTGTATTCGCAGGCCGAGTGTGGACTTTGAAACAGAACGAAACTCATCTACAGTATCTGGTTCACGGCCCGTTATCAAACGATCCAAAAAACGAAAAAATCCTATGCGAATACCTTCGCAAAGATATCTCTCTGGAAGAAAACATAAAGAAATGGTCTTTGGACGATCCACACTTTGAAAAAACTTGCGACATAGTAAAAGGCGTGAGAATATTGAACCAGGACGTGGTTGAGAATTTATTCTCATTTATTTGCAGCACAAATAACAACATCACTCGGTAATAGTATAAAACCTCCCTAACGTTGTGAGAAAAATCACAGAAACAGTAAACAAACACTTCTTTAATATAATCTATCCATTTTACAGAATATCAACGATGGTAGAAAAACTGTGCAGATTTTTTGGCAAAGAATTGTGCCAGGTCGACGATAAACAGTACTACGATTTTCCCACCGTCAAATCACTCGCCGAAGAAAACGTTTTGACTATTTTAAAAGAAGCTGGTTTTGGCTATCGAGCCGGCTATGTGTCTAACGCTGCTAAAAGATTGTTGGAATTAGGCGGGGAAAATTGGCTTAAAGAATTGCACAAAGATTGTAACCAGTCCTACTCTGTCGCGAGGGAAAAACTGATTACTCTTCCTGGAATTGGGCCTAAAGTTGCAGATTGTATATGCCTCATGTCTCTCGGTCATTTGGAAGCAATTCCTGTGGATACACACATATTTCAAATCGCTAGAGCAGATTATATGCCGCAATTGAAAAGGTACAAGACTGTTACTCCGAAAATACACAATGAGGTCAGCACCTATTTGCGCGAACTTTGGGGACCGTTAGCTGGATGGGCTCAGGCTGTTGTATTTTGTGCGAAATTAATTGATAAAGAAATAAAAAAGAAGAAAAATGCGTCAAAAAAGGGTAAAGAGGGGGTGAAAATGCAGAGAATTAGGCATAAGATTACAAGGTAGGGCGGTAGATGGACGCATGGGACATAAACCGCATTCAAATTTTGTCTTTCTGTGAGCATACGTTGTTTAAAAAAAAAACCTTTGTGAAATGTATTTTAATTTTCTAATAAAAGAATTATTTGATTCGTTTTCTTATCAGGGGTATATTTTTATATTCGTTTTTATGAAAAAGCTAATCGATAGAACGAGTTTAGTAATATATATTAATTAATTCATAAATTTACACAAGAATATTACACGCAACGCTCAGATTTCTAAATATAAATATACAATGTACGAGATATATAAATGGAAAAATATTATCGTAATAGACGCCAAACTGTAGTATGTACACGTGGATTAAAATTAGATAAGTATATCGTAGCTTATTTCTGATAAAAAAAAAAAAAAAAACAACTTTAATGAACTCTAGAGATTAAAAGTTATTCTGTGATTGAATTCATCTTGTTCTTGTATTAGTCGCAGCATATCATACAGAGAGGTAAAGCGGATAAAACTGAAGTGGTGTTTCCACACATTTCACACTCCCGTCTTGCTGTACCAGGCATACTGCCGTCGTCATGAGTCAAGATTCTCTTGTTTTTTTTGAATCCAACAACAGCGACGTCAAATTCATCCAAGATGGTGAAATCGTCTGACG
Source organism: Tenthredo scrophulariae (assembly GCA_963978835.1). NCBI lineage: Eukaryota > Metazoa > Arthropoda > Insecta > Hymenoptera > Tenthredinidae > Tenthredo > Tenthredo scrophulariae. The sequence continues at coordinate 679,717 of OZ022229.1, forward strand.
AATCGTTGTCCTCTTTATCTGTAAAAGATTAAAACAGGGTCCAAAAAACGATCTAAAACTGTAGAATTCTCATTCAAAGATTACTTGCCAATATTTTATGACTTACTGTAACTACTTTGAAGTATAATGGCGAATATACTAGTCATAAGATGTCTGAGACCGGGGAAACGCTCTAGAAGCATCGTTCTCAAAGAAGGTTTCAGAGCCGCTAAACATTCGAGCTGCAGCGATGCTGGAATTGAACTACTGTGCGTTATTCTTATCTTGCTTTGCGCCGCCGTCGAACTTATCATTGGGTATAACTCCAGGCCCCTAAGACCAGTGAAGGCAATTCCTGAAACCGAAAATCGAAGGTTTTGGACAAATAATTTACGCTTTGGTGCGATTTGAAATAATTTCGGTCATCTTTTGTGGCAAAGAGTTCCATCAAACAGTTTGCAGTAATGATTGATCGATCGTTTCAAAGTAGGTTGATAATAAATTCTGAAATTAAGATTTTTAATCAAATTTCTTGACTTTTTATAACATGTTTGATGTGAATATAGTCAAGGGATATGAGAGATCTATTACCAAGCGGTTTTCTGTTAAGATAAAACTCCAACGTTCCTCTCCACGTGTCTAAATGAACTCCGACCAAACTCCCTTGGGCAAAGGGTAAACCATACTTTCGCATTTCTCCTCTATGTTGTATGCAACCTCTGTAGGAAAAGCCCCATGACTCTGAGTCGTGACCTAGCAGAGAGGTGAACGTAAGACTGGCAACTTCCAAGTTAACTTTGCTTGTACCGACGCCTATCATCTGCGAAATAGAAAGAAGAAGAGATTGGCTGATTAGTAGATAAAAAAAATTTAACAAGTCAAGTTTTGATGATGAATGAACCAGAATCACATAACGTTGTTACAAAATATTGAAAAGCATGATAACTGGGCATTGTTTTTGATGTTTTTGATGTTTTCTCATATCCTAATGAACAAATTGAATCATGGAGGTAGAGAATACTCACTACATCAGTCCCGTAAACTTGTGTGATCATTTTGACCTCCCAATAGTGATGTCTTCCGCCAGCCATAGGCTTGCTGCCTCTAACAGCAGAAGTCCCCATGCTGTAACACGGGTTGAAGTTAACTTCGAGGTTCATTTTTGAAAGGTGTAAAGTTTTGCTAGCGATTGTCTCATCCCATTCCCATTCGAGTTCTGAATAAATGAATGAATAATTGAATGAAAGAAAAAACTAAAATCTTCCTCCTCCACATTTTCGTATATTAAAAATAGTAGAATTGCGTTGTAAATCATGTCGGAAATATATACGAACCATTCTGCTCGCCGCACAGACAGTCCGCTTTGCAATCGCAGAAGCCTTCTTCTCCCGTGGTCATTATCACGGGATCAAAATCTTCACGCATTTTTTGAATATTTATTCAAGACATTAATTACAGGCCCCGTTCACTTCATGAGTTTTATATGTTTTTGTAAGCTCTCGTAAATAAGCGGAAAGCTGGATGATCGTATGAGAAGGCTAATCTAACCTTAAAAAAATATCTACGTATAGATATAAGTATACGGCTATATCGGTGAAGAACCAAGCGAGCGAGCGAGGTTAATTATTTTCAATAAATAATACGAAATACGTAAATTATATTATCATTATTGTTATTATACTAAGTAGAAGGTTAATCGCTAATTAGTTTAACCGTTACTTTAAACACGCAGAAATCACGGACGCGGTGACTGATTGTCCTTTCATCGCAATCTAGACTCTCTCAAGGTCGTTGAGATGCGAACTGTCAAACTTTCATAATTATGGATCGCGATCTTTTTGACAATAAGTCAGATCTGAATATAACATATGACGTATACGTATACGTGTCGCAACGATCGATTTTAAACCATGAATTGAAACTTTTTTAACATCTTGTTTCATTCATCTGGAGATAGGGGTAGATATGTAGAAAACTGAATTACCGACGATCATATTTCTACCAACCCATTCATCATCGTTTCCGCGAGATAGGTCAGTGCCGAAAATACTAAATGGTCGACTGCATACGTCAAAATTCTCGATAACGAAGCAAAGTCAATCAATTAACACTACTTAAAAATTAATGGATCTCAAAGTTCGAGGCTACGAATTAATCTATTCAAAGATCGATTATTCACGTATGAAATGATTGATAAAAATTTAACACGCAGTTAATCACAAGTCCTAGGAATAGGAGAAATGTTCGACGATAACATACGTATAGGTTAGGTTATTTGTAAATAATTAAATAAATATAACTGTGCTAGAAGTGATAAGAGAAATGACGGGACTTCTGGTTTTTCTAATCGTATGTTTCTTTCTCTACTGCTCTTTCACCTGGTAAGATATTGCAACGATATTTATCAAATTTAATTCTGTTTTTTTCTCTTTCTCCATAACCTGAAAATTATAAAAATTTTTTAAAAATCTTCGAATCAGGGTGATTCCCAGATTCCTTGCATGGCTCGTAAAACGACGTTACAAAATCCACCTCAGAGTCGGCCACATATCTCTGCCTTATTTCATACTTCGAGACGTGACGGTAACCAAAAATGGATTCACTATAGTAAGTGGCAAGAATTCATTCTCAGAGTAAACTAAAACCACTTTTCATTTCACCTCTTCATTTATCTCTCCCATTTAGCAAATCGAGGAAATCACAGTACGCAGCAGCCTCTTCAGCAGCGACGTTGCCAAGCTGCTTGCCGTGCTGATGCGCGATGTAAGAATCAACAAAGATGTACCCGTCGGTCCATCTTGCGCTAAAAAAACATATGAGAAGCCGTTGGATTTTAGAAACAAGAAAATACCACCAATCATCATCACTTTTGTTCAAGTATTTATCTACCGAGGGATAATATGGACATAAACGCTGTTTAAAATGCCCTAACAATAAGACTCTGAACCATTTTTCAGTTCATGGCTGTTCACGTAGAAAACCTGAGTCTTCTAGCCTTAGGAAATGGATGGCTGGCTAATGGGAGTGCGGAAAGTCTCAGCCTGGATGGTAGTGTAGTTCATGGAACTCGTACGCTGCTCGCATCAGTCGCAGTGACCGGAGGAGCAATGAAATTGCTGAGGCATGCATCAGATGCTTGCTTGGCGCAGATTAGTTTCGCGGGAAATATTGAAGCGACGCTTAAGGCACAGGGGGAACTTTCCGTGGAGGTCTGTTCGACAGATTATGAAACCTGGGCGCTAAATTCTAACATAATTGTTGATTTTTGTTATTATATTTGCAGAAACTTCACATTGGAGTCACTCAAACAGAAGGATCGGGTGGAGCCGGCCTCCTGCAGTTCTTTAAAGATAGGAAAACTCTCTCTCCTCCTAAACAGTCCGGAAAAACAGTTAAACAGGTCAACGGGACTCTGCTGGCTCGATTGGCTCCAATATTGCCAAAAGTATGGCAATAAATTAGATCAAATAGTATTTTGATGCAATAAAAACGTTCGTTGAGTCTAGGAATTTGAATAGAAATGAAAAAAACTGATTTTCGTTACAGAATTTGACTCTGAAAATGGGAAATTCATCAGTAATTGCTGGCAGAGAAGACGGCGGAAGAGTTGGTCTGGAAGGAACGATGAAAGGTCTGCATGTGAACGCTAGATTCCAGCCATCAGGTCCTCAGCTTCACTTTGCAGTAAAATTGGACGGTTTATTGATTCGCGGAAAGCAGCCAGTTCTGTCGTTGCGAACATTGTCGATAGATTCTCGGGTAATTTAAAGTATAACTGTTGAGAAAAAGGCTTTCCGAACTGAGCAGAGTTCTAATGATTTTAAAAACAGATGGGAGAAGACGTATTGCGCATATCAACCCAGCTTCACAATCTCTCAGTTACTTACGACTACTTGGATTGGGAATACGTCTTATTTAGCAACAGTTCAGAGATGCCTAAGCCTGACGTTGACCTTACATCGAAGAAGAATTTACCCTGGCTAGAGATAAGGGCCGTGACTGAGTTATACGAGGGAGGATTGTTCATCAAATTACCCGACAATCAAGAAGCTTCCTGCGGTTTATCCCACGTTAAACTTTCCTTGGATAGAATAGCAGGTAATATTATTACATCCAGAATTATTTTACAGCTGCAACGAACTCCCCAAAGCCTTATCAACTCTGTATTAATAATTAGACAAGGTAGTCGAATGGAAGACGGAGTTGTCTGTCGAATCTTTGCGCTGGACTTTGGACGGGGCAGACGAAGGAGCTCCTGGGACTTCACATCGATGGGGTAGCCCTCTTTACGTCGGAGTATTTCTAGCTACAACCCGTACCAACGCTGTTGGTATAGTCCTTGACGAACTGAGGGCAGAATGGAGCCCCAAACTTGCCAGATTCCTTGAACAATGCTTCAAGTATGTTACTGCGATCATACATACCGAATATTCTTTACACTTTTGCTAATCCGATACGATTTCAGGTACTATAACGAACGCAGGAAGATTCTACACAGCAGATCGGACATCAAACGAGCTGACAAGATCCAGTTTAATCTGAAAATGAGAAATTGTAATTTATTTTTCGTAGCTGAAAACGAATGTGAGCAATTACTCATTCTCAATCATCGATTCAAAGTTCTACTCGATTACTAACTACGCAAATTAATCCTCTTTCAGTGTGCATAATGGTTCGTCTAGACTCCTCGAGTCTGGAGCACAATTACAAGCACTTTATTGCCGTCGCAGAGGGCGTCTGCGCCATAACGCTGGACAAAAACGAGCCCATTTTATGCGAACATGCACAATCACTGACGGGCCCGTTCCTTGCGCTTCGAAAGTGCAAAGGAGCGGTGCGAAACAATAGCATAAACCTTAGCCTGGAAGGATCTAGCTTGGCTTGGAGCCCCAATCTCCATCTTAGATTATTACAGCTTTGGCGAGAAGCCGCAGATTTCAGGGCCATCGCGTTCAAAAAGAAGATTGAAACCTCCACTACGGGTAAGAGTTTGATAGGAAGAATCGGCAGGAGATTTTTGACTAGTTTCATCATTTTCAGAGCCTGAGAAGCCCAAGCGATCTATAGACTTGTTAGCGACTGACGGCATCACCTTGTCCATTGTTATATCGCCTAGGCATTTTCTCGAGTTATCTTTGGACCAGCTTCGATGGATGGAGGGTGAATGGAGGTTCAATTATTTGAGAGCTGCGTTGGACGGAGCTGAGATAATGACTGTTGAAGGCATCGAGCTTATCAGAATACCTGATAGTGAGGAAGTTAGACTTGAGAGAGCCAATAACGAGGGATTTGATCTCGACTGGAACCGGACTTGGGCTCTTTACATAGATTCTTGTAAGGCCTGTTTTCCCTACGAACATCAGTACACTAATGCTATACAGAACGAATTAATCAGCATTAGAAAATGGCTGAAAGAAATTCACGCAGGGGAACCAATTCTGGAGAAGCCATTGCCGAGTGATCTCGTGATCAAGGTTTCCCCCTTATGTTATTGAAACATGTGAAATAAACTGAGCTTTACTTTTCAGAAAGATATTCAACTGGTTAATATATTTTCAGATTAAGGAATGGGTCTTTGAAGTACGAGACGATCCCTTCGAGGTTCGCCTCAGAGATAATTACGAGCTTTTAGAAGACGAGTACAAGGAGAGTTTGAAACGACAAGCTATGCTAGACGCCAAAGTTCAAGAACTGTGCAGAGCTCACCTGCTTCTACCCCAGGGTAAAGTCGAGGAACTCTACGCCAGTCTGAACAAAAAAAATGCTGAAATCTATGTCCAAAGATGGAAGCAAATGCAGCGCGCTGGTCCAGTGAGAACTCGTTTATTTGCTTGGACGATGCAGGATCTTGAAATAATAATCCTAGCAGATCCCACGATTCATGGGACAGAAAAATCCGTCAAAGCTCTAAGGGAAATGGACCCAGAAACACCCTGGCCCGAAGACGGTCTAGAATTCAACACGCTATGGGTAAGAGGGATCTCCGTAAAGTGTGCAGAATGGAAACTGCAGCTTCGCGACTTCCCCCAGCCGTTATTACTCGTCGAGGGACTAAGCATATGGGGCAGATTAGCTGGAGGCGAAGCTCTGGCTCCTCCAAGAGCCCGAAGAACAGTTAGAATTGAAGTCGGAGCACCTTGGGAGGACATAGTAGTAGAGCGAGGAATGACGTCCATGAAATACTACCACGATTTAAACTGGGACATCGACAAATACAGATACGCTTTCGGTCCGTGCTGGGAGCCCGTGATTGCGCAGTGCAATCTAAGCTTCGAGAAGATTATTCATCCCTCAAGAGACCCGAGCCCGCCGCTTCCTTTCTGGGACAAATTGAGGCTCTCTCTCCACGGGAGATTGACACTCTGCGTTAAACAGCTCACCATCCTACTCCACGCTTCTCTAGACCCATATAATACCACCGAAGAAATGGAGCTGACCTGGACCGGGCTAGAACTAGATTGGACTCAGGGGAGAATCATAATCAAGGGCGATCTCGACGTCTGTGTCAGAACTGCAAGCAAATACGACGACTGCAGGCTCCTCCATCTACCCAACGTCAGAATGAGCGTTAAATTGGCTTGGGTTTGCTTAGGCGATCCTCGAGACCATCATGCGGCTATACCCTGTGCCCCTGACAGACTACCAGAATATTCTAGCAATCAGGAGCACGATTCCTTCCGGGCATTCAGATCCCAGAATCTAAACGTCAGTCTGGCTTTAGAGACAAAACCGACGGGATCTCCGACCTCGACTAGCGCTCCTATAGCTTTGCTTTACGGCAGTACTTTGCGGTGGTTTGAAAGTTTGAAATTTATTCTGTCAGGGGCTACTAGACCGACGAGGAAGGGTCCCCTCTTCAAGAACATAAGACCGAGGAAAAAGCAGCTCAGCAGACACTACAGAAAGGTCAGACTGACGCTGGCCTTTCACAGATTTCACGTCAGCTACTGGATGTCCTCCTCGATGCAGCGCGGCTTCGAAGTTACCGGGGGAAGAGTGGCCTGCAGTTCAGAACACAATTTATCGCTCTATCCAATTGACGACGGACTAAGGCACAGACCGAGGGCAGAATGGTCAGTAATTTACATGAACTGTGAGCTCAGCGATGCAGAGATTTGGCTTCAGAGAGCTTTACAAGAAGAAAAGGAGAGCACTTGCCTCAGACAAAAAGTGGAGAAATACTACTGCCTGAGTGTTGCGAGAGTCAGTTATGGGCGAGAAGCTAAAATAGCTGGAGTTTACGGAGACACGCCAACTCACAGATTGGTTGTACACGATTTACGCGGTGCTTGGACAAAGACTAACAGAGACGTGGCTTTCGCCCTGTTTGATTCTTTCATAACTAGCCAACAGCTAAAGAAAAACCTCTCCACTGCAGCGCTGAAAGGTTTTCACAGGGAGAACACTTCGACGCCAAATAAAAACCGGACTAGACCAGTAGACGGGCAGAGTACCCCGGTACAGGTCACGCCTTCTCCAGTCACAAAACCTCAGCAAGGGGAAGCTGCCGGAATGCTGCAAAGACTGATCGCCGAGGCTGCCAACAAACCCAAAGCCTTCAGTGACGATTTGTCGGGGCAAACTAGAGGACAACAGCTTCGTGGGCTGGCTGCGTGCCACCAGGACGATGTGATGCATAAAAATTGGCTTAGTAAGTGGCCCCTTCGGTCCTTGGAGATCAGCAATCCCCATTCTTGATATTTGTCAGCAATACATGGTGTCATTGTTCGTTTCACAGTTGCCCTGGTCAACAGCCAAGTTTTACTGAAAGGAATCGAGACCCGTGGGTACGTCATACTGTCCGCAGCAAAGGCAGAAATACTGCAAAGAGTTCACAGGCCAGTTTGGAGGGAGAGAACTCTGGTTTCAAAAACAACTTGGGTCGGTTCTCTAGAGTGCATGCAGTACTATGCTACTGTCAGCGCTAACATCGACGACAACATTGACGACAACATAATGTGGCTGACGTTGGACAATATCCAGGTACTTTTTCTCACCTTCAATGCAAAATAATCGATGAATCATTCGTATTGTTTAACTTCACAGGAGAAAGATTCAACCGTGATAGCAGAACTGCCTGACGTTCCTGCTCTTGTTGGATCCGGACAAAGCGTAGGAGGAGTAGTCAGCCAGACTGTTGGAGGCGGCGGTGGTTCCCAGCACCAACTGCAGAGAATCGTTTCCCGCTGCAAATGCGAATTCTTTTACGTCGGTTACGGTCAATCTTTGGACGCCGGATGTCTGGACGAAGTGCCGCCTCCACCTGGCGAAGAAGTCAGTCCTTGGGAGCGAAAGGAGCTCTCGGCAGCCGACGCTTTTACTTTGACTCATCATGACCTCGACGTGTGCACAAACTCGCTCCAATACGCGATGATTCTGGATATTGTTAACAACTTGTTGCTGTATGTTGAACCGAGGAGGAAAGAGGCGCTGGAGAGACTCCAGAGAATGAGATTCCAGCTGCAGCTCCACTCTGTGGAAGATCAAAAGCGGCCTATACAACAGCTTCAAAATACTGTGCGTGGTTTAGTCGCTAAACTCAGGAGATTAGAGAAAGAAACCCACCTATTTCAGAAGGCTTTAGCCGAGGAGCCAAGCCCTGAATTATTGGAGGAGAAGGAGAAACTAGAAGCCAGAGTATACGAGTGTAAGGAACAGCTAAACGCCCGAGCCGAAGAACTAGATGTTATGCTGAGCTGCTACAAAGAGACGACTGCTCCGGCTGCCGCCTCGACTACACTGAAAGACAAACCAGCAGCCGTTGCTAGAGTGGCAGAGATTTGCTTTAAATATGCGCAATGGAGGCTCACGGACGCTGATGGACAGCTGGGAATTGCTGATCTTTCCCTGAAAAACTTTCTTTATACTAAAACTAGCAAGACGGATGATTCGGTGGAACACTTATTGGAATTGGGATACGTTATCATGACTAATTTACTTCCGAACCAAATCTATACGGAGGTTCTCACTCCCACTGAACTACAGAGCAATATGCCTGTGGAAAGACAACGGGCTCTGAGAGTCTTCTGCCGAGAGAAAGCACCCGTCGCTGGAATATCAGTGAAGGAACACTTCGAGATCAATGTAGTCCCTTTGACGATAGGTGGATTGATTTAATGATGCGTTACAGGTAGACTGATTATATTATCTGCAATTGGGAAGTAACGGATTGAAAATTTTTGTTCCAGGACTGACAAAGAAGTTCTTTAATACAATGCTGAAGTTCTGTTTCCCGGAAAGAGATCCGGAAGGAATTGAAGAGCCTCCTGCTCCCCAGAGAGACTCTTCTTTCTATGTACCGATGGAGAGAAGAGACGATGTGGAAAAGATGAAGGAAAGAGCGGACAAGAACAAGCTCTTTATTTATATAAAAATACCGGAAGTACCAGTCCGGGTTTCTTACAAGGTGAATAAAGAGATTTTGTGACTTACTGGAGAATGATTTACCATTTATGATATTGAAATCTGTTTGCAGGGTAATAAGGAGAAGAATTTAGAAGATGTTAGAGACTTTGCTTTGGTAATACCTACGCTTGAATATCACAATGTTACTTGGACATGGCTAGACCTACTGCTCGCTATGAAAAGCGACTCTAGACGAGTTATATTGAGCCAAGCAATAAAACAGAAGTTACAAATAAAACCCAGAGGTCCACAGCAGAAAGCACCTCCGCAGGAAGAGGACAAAGCTCGTCTTTTACTAGGAGCTAGGCATCTCCCTGGGGACGCACGTAAAAAAGGTGTCTTTAAGTTCAAATAAAAACCATGTGTGGTTTGAATATATATTTTTCTTTTCGGTATTAGGAGATAGTTCAGTTTATTATAATAATTGCACTCAGGATTCGTACAATAATTTTATTATAGCAATTTGTAATATATTTATGGTAACTTTATAACATCCCATCGATCAAAGTACCTATTTCATCCTTTACTTTTTTAGATATCTACCTATATACCTTTGATATTTATATTTTGAAATACAAATTGTTATTACCAAATTTAAGACTGGATAGATTGATACTGATCGCCAGCAACGAATTAGGGATTAATGAATTATTTTTTGAGTAAGTTGTTGGCGAAAAACCAAAACGTATATACATAATGGGGCTTGAAAAGCTTCTACAACAAAAAAACAGAAATTAATGATGTCTAAGAAAGTAACTAATTAGATTATTACGGTTAGTCTAGGTTTTAAATTGTACCGTTTTATTGCTTAGGGACAAAACAATAGGTATATATATATATACCCATAATTCATATCGCACAGGAGGAATAAACTTAATACCAGCTTCTGTATTAATTGACTAATAGTATTAAAATTTTAGATTAATATTAAGTTCATTTTCTGGCTTTATTTTTCGTTTTTTATACACATAAAGAGAGTTGCGATCGTCTATTTATACCGCAATGAAAAATCAATGTATTATTATCTTTTTGTCAATTAGAAAATCTAAACTCAGACAAACTTGCCTTATATAGCATGTATGCATAAATTAAGTGAAATTAAGGCAGATACAATTTTTATCTTGTTCAGTACGACTCACAGTGGTTTTCTATCATTTTCTATAGTTTTTAAATTCAGAAACTTCATTCCAATTAGAGTTTAATTTTACACATAGGTAGATCAAAGTTTATTAAAATTATGAATAAACCACTGTAGAGGTAATAACTATTAGATATAATTTTTCAATAATCATATTGTATTTTATACGCCGAAATATTTTAGTGTAATAATATATCTATCTATCTATCTATCTATCTATCTATCTATCTATGTAATATCATCCTAACACAGCTGGCTGTCGACTTATTTATTAGACTAATACAAAGTGAACTAATAAAGTACTTATTTACAAAATGAAAAGTGAACATCTATAATCTCCTTGTAATTTAGAATAAAAAAAGATAAATAAGGGTCAGACAGATTCTTCTAACAGTTAAATTCACAGAGTATGTATCTAAGTATGTAAAGTGTCTCATCGTATTACTGAGTTTTGTTAAGACAGATAACATCGAGTTACGGAAGAATTGTGTTATCAATTATTTACACGGTTTTTAACCGGATCCTAAATTCTTCTAGAGCGCTATCAAAGGAGCTTCTGCGCTGCGCTTTGAGTGTCTCCACTCGTTAAGATCTGCAAGAATTCTTCTACCATAAGCGGTGTGTAATTCTCTAAAAGTTATTCTAGTTCTTGGTATATTTTCCGTTCTACCGGGCGCAGATCTGACGCTTTGCGAACGATGATGAGTATCCGGTTTGTTAAAAGGATTATGACGATGCCTAGGAGGAGCCTTTGGCGATTCCACTTCCGGTGGAGAAGTCGGCGTGATATCTTCCTCTGCTGCGTCTAACTGACGTTGTAATTCGGCTACCATTAACTTCATATAATCGTAGCTTGCGCACGCTAATGCTTTCATCCATTGCTCCATGGATTCCTGGGAGATTAGACAGCGGGAATAGGGATTAAAAATCTGTGAAATTTTTTTAGAAATCCGATATATTACCTGAGACTCTGCGCCCAGGGCATAACTGCGGTTATTAGGACCGTGAAAAACGATTTTAAAACCAAACTGCTCCTCATCTTCGGCGAGCTCGATCGTACAGCCTTCGAGCACGACCATTCCTACGGGTTCTTTGTCCCCACGTCGGTCGAAGTAAAATAATATGTTGCCCTTTAAAACGAACCAACGTCTTTGATAACCTCGACTTACTTCGCCCCGTTTATTTAGCCAACCTTCGCGGTCTACTGGGGTTGCCGAGGTCGCAAAGGCGACCATATTTTTCTCGTTAATCTTCATTTGATCGATGAATTGGTGTTTTTAAAGAATTTTTTTATAACTATGTGTATTATGTACGGTGTGTATTTAGATTTCTAGGTTATGTAGAGCTGTCAAATTACAAAATCTTCGCTAGAGGTGTTTGATTCTGACCGGTATGAAGTTGCGCACATTCTTCTGTCTTCTTCTTTTCCTCAGAGGTTCTACCGAGGATAGAAAGAGAGAGAATGATGTGTATTGTGATTTGCGTGTAACTTCACACCGGTCAGAATACACATGACGAGGGATTTGGGTTTTTATTTCCCGAGTCATATTGGGTTTTACAAGTATATATTTAAGCGTATGTAGTAAGTAAATAAAATCGTTGATATATCATACGCAAGGTTGATAAAAGCGAGGATATATTACCACAATTATTCTCACACAACTTTCTCTCTGTTCGTATATTAAATTAATATTATTAAAATATTTTATTATATGAAAATAAAGTACGTAAATGACCCGAGTTTTTAGTTACAAAAAATGTCGATCCCACGATGTGGCAGTACTTTGCTTTTTCACTTCGTCGCTACCAAAAGGGAGTGGGATTACCGCGACGCAGTAATTATAATAAAAACAATATTGATTTTAAATAAGAAATTTTTTCCACCGTAAAAAAAGTGTTAATTAATTAAACCACCATGGGTAAGGGGTTCAACAATTACATGTGCAAGAAATTCTTTCACCCTGCATCGAGAGACAATTTAAAACGAGTAAGTAGAAAATGACGAGAAAAATTATATTTTCTTCGCTCTGATTCAACAATAGCCATTTTTATAGTGGCCGCAAATCATCTAACTCATCTTTTATTGTTATCAACAATGATCAGGTATGGATGGCCGAGCAGCAGGCTGAAGCTTACAAAAAGAAGCAAGAAGAATTGCGGGTACAATATGAGAAGGAACAAGACCTACACAACAACAAGTAAATTTTTTAGGTTATGTTCTCCGAATGAAGAAATGAATCGACGATCATCATTGTTATTGATATTATTTATTTTACAGAGCTTTATTGAGCAAGGAAAGCAAGGATAAACTGAGCGTTAATTTTATGTACGAACCTCCTCCTGGGGCTAAAAAGGAAAGAGAAAAGGAGGACAACGAACCAGAGTACAAATTTGAATGGCAAAGAAAGTACAACGCTCCTAGAGAAAGCTATTGCAAGGGAGACAGCGAGATTAGAGATCAACCTTTCGGTATACAAGTTCGTAATGTTAGATGCATCAAGTGCCACAAGTGGGGACACATAAATACAGGTAGGTAAAATCAAACGGGAAAAAGTTTAGTAGAATATATTTTTCTTACGCCCTAATTGTAATAATCTAAATTATTAACAAATTTCTTATTTTTTTATTTTTTTATTATTTTTAAAGATAAGGAATGTCCCTTGTACAGCCAAGCGATGAGCGTTGTAATGGCCAGTGCACAAACTCAACCTGCGCCACCCGCGCCAGATGCTTTGACTCTAGTGCAACAGATGAGAGACGATGGATTGGCGTTGAAAAAGTAACTTCTGATCAAAGAACCGATGATATTGCTAACGAAATTCTAATCAAAAGATAGTTTACTGGATTGTTTATTTTTTCAGATCTGCCCTGGACGCTCAGCAGCATCTTAGAGTACCTGAACATCAAGATCTGATGGTTTCGGAGGATGAAGAACAGTCCGAAGTTAATTTTCTTAAATCTCTTTCAAAGAAGGAGAAAAAAAAGCTTCTAAAGTGCGTAGAGATTGATGAAACTCCATTGGTTTTCTTGTAAGATTATCAAAAATGATGAATTTTGGTTTAATTTGATGTAATATTTTGTTCCAGGAAGCTGGAAAAGCTTGAGAAAAAGAGTAGGAAAGGAAAGAAGAAGAAGACAAAAAAGCACGGGAGTAAATCTAGCAGCAGTGATTCAAGTGATTCGGAAAGTACAGACGTGGAAAACGGCAAGAAGAGGAAAAGTAAGAAAAGTAAGTTGAAAAAGGAGTCGGCGCTCGGCTTGGATGGCGATGATAATCACAGAGATATTGAGAGAAGGAGAGATAACGATAAGAGAGAGAAGATAAGAAGAGATAGCAGGCAGAAAGCGGAGAATAAATATCGCGAAGAAAAAGAAAACCACAGGAATAGATCCAGCAGAGAATATAGCGGCGGTAGAAAGAGGAGTTTCAGCAAATCTGACGAAGAGGAAAATAATCGTATTGGTCAGAGACGAAGAGAAGAAAAGAAGAAAAAATATTGATCATAATTAGGCTGACTTATAACAGAATTAATACTTATTTATCATGTTCATTATTTTTAGGACTTAAGATACAAGTGAATTGTTAGTTGACGATTTGAAACTTTACATATATGTTTATCGTGTTAATTAATTAACGATAAGCTATTGTTAATTCAAATTCATTGATAGTCTCATATGTTGTAGGATTCAAATGATGTAGTAATTTTTTAAATACTTCACGAAACATCATTCTGTATGTATGAATAAAAAAAAAAAAAGGTAATAAATCAAAGCGCACATTAAGTGAAAAAAATTCTTGTACGAAATAATAGAAATTTTCAATGAAATTCAATCTTTCAATGAAACACGTGGAATGAATAATCTTTAAAAATAGTTGAATGATTGGTATATTCGTATTATAAGTTATGAAATTGATATAGTTGGTAATAATTGCTGAATTTGAAGCTTACAAAGAGTTTTATCAGCTGTATCTATATTATACGTTTGTACAAAAGTTATTAAGCAAATTCGTACAAAGATGAATATTATATATAAAAGAATAATAATAATAATAATAATAATAATATCAATAGATCATACATAAACGAATGTACGGAGTTTTGGGAAGAAATAATCAAGCAGTTAGTTAAAGTCTTCGAACTTATACACCACATTATAATAAAGGATGTTTAGTTAATTTGGCATAATATTTAATTCCTTTAATTGACAAAAAATTAAAACATAAGAAAAAGACATTCCTGTTAATTTTATAATTCACTTACAACACTACCGGAAGCACTTGTATATGTAAACGGTTTTGGGAAGAATAAGGTGGGTCGTAAAGTTTGTTTACCAAATCAAAATAAAACATCCTTTTTGCAAGGTTTAAAATATTATCTGTCACAATATTATTTATACATTTTTTTTTTTTTCCTCTTTTTTTCATAGCTTAAGATCATAAACTGAATCTCAATAATATTATATCATATCCATTCACCTGTAAGCCACAAATGTTGATGGTATTTCATTTCAAATGATAGCGTAATGAATTTCTATTGTAAAACTAGAAAATAAACAAGAATTTCTTTCTGTTTTAAATGAAATCATCTTACGCGATGAATATTATTTAATTATCTCATCAGCTTGAATATCGGATAATAATAATAAACATAAAATTCGCCTGTACACTTATATCTTAAATGAAACTAGAAAATTGTTTTTTTCTCTCTTTAAATTACATCGGTATAATAATTCACATTGTGTTTATGAGGTGATTAGCAGTTTTTGTACATTAACATATTTTATGTATGTATGCATGTATGTACAAGCCTATATAATATGTCCTCGGGATAGAATCGTTATCATTTATACATACATATATAGGTATATGTGTAGAATATGAGCGGAGCTTGTAAGTGAATAAATACGGTATTTTAAAAAATATAATAATATCATGGTACATAGCTATACCACACTGCATACACAAGAGTACAAGCAAATGTGCGTTATTTGAGAAATATATCATTAATTACAAAGGCTGACTGATTACATTTAGAGTAGAAAGTTTCTCTTTCTCTCTTTCCTTTACTGATTTAGCAAAGTAGAAAGTTCAAATAATCTGAATCAGCAGCAGCCTTTGAAGAATAGATAATATAGTATGTATGTATGTATGTATGTATGTATGTATGTATGTATGTATATCTATTTCCTAATAAAATTCTAGCAATCTAAAATTCTATGATTAGTAATAGTGTTTCTCTCCGCATGTCTTCTGTTACAAACTATGAAAAAATTTCTATCTGTTAATTGTTTAATTATATTTATATTTGTATTATCCATAAATATGGACAAACAAAATAAGAAAAAAAAAAAAAAAACAAAAAACAGGCAATTGTCTAACTTAATTGATTTTTTCAAATTAGACACACGATTAAAAATGAAAGAAAATAATATAAGGGTAAGGTACTTGGTCACTCATCGCTATAGTGACTTACATAAGCATATTCCCTCAAAACACCAAAAGAAAAATAATAATAAACCATTTTAATATTAGGGTATTATAAGTTCTTCTTAATATCTAAGTTTCTGTAATTGTTATTCATATAACTACAGTATTTTTGATTATAATAAAAAATATCATTTAAATAATATAATATAGTATATATGTATATATATGTAATGATTTTAAAAAATCAACGCACATTTATTTGCAGACTTAAAGTTTGTTTTTTTTTTCTCTTCTTTTCATTATTTATATAAATTAGTTTATCTAAATTGCCATCGTGGTAGATACCATTATATTGAGAAAAGTAAATTCTCTTTTCTCAGTAACAGGATCTAATATCGAATCTTTTTTCTTTTTCTTGCTTTCTGTGGGATTCATCTAAAATTCGAAAAATTAAAAAATTAAATGATAATAATTAATAATCAATAATATAATATGAATTGGAGAAAAGCGTGGTAGAAAATATTTATTTTATATTTTATTTTCTTTAATCTATTATTGTAACGACACAATGTAATGTAACAATGTAATTATGCGTTGAAGAGACCTTAGTTATTATGCCAACATTGGTTCACTCGCATCTCTTCAATATCAATTTGCACGTTAAACAGCAAACAGACTAATGAAGAATAAGAAATGTACAAATAAAAAGTAATAGATTAAAATTGAGTTCTGAAATAAGTATAAAAACTCCTGAGTTTACTCATATTTTTTGAACACCCTTCATATCATGCAAATCATGATTTTATGATCTCATTTAGCAGTAATTGTATGTATTTATCTCTTATTATATACTTTTAGTGATTGAAAAGTATATACTTTTTATCTATCTCTTTATCTTCTTTTTCTGTCCTTCTTTTCTTTTTTTCTTTTTTTTTTTTTTTTTTACAATGAATCCCAAAAAAGGCATTAGCGTACATTTTTTAATACAATATACATTATAGTCCGTTACATTTATAAAGTAGGCTTCTAAATGATAACATAATATTAACAATATAATATTTACCTAAGCAAACGCTATGGCCCAGTAGTAGTCAGTACGTACAGAACAGCAGCGAAGCTTTTTTCAATTAATTAATTAATAAAAAAAAAAAAAAAGCAAGAACAAAAAAGAAAAAAAAAAGGAAAAAAAGTCACTCGAGCCAAACAAGCTGACGAAATATATAATTGGCACGCGGCCTCCGCTATCCTCTGTTTGAGGAAGAAAAAAAAAAAGAACATATTAATTAAAAACTATAATAAAAACAATTTCAAAGAGAATTTCTACAATCTATATTCAAGATTAATTAATTAATTAATTAATTAATTATTATTATTAGGTATTATAATTATCGAAAAACTATCCAAACCATTCAAACCCTTTAACCTAATCAAATAATATTCTAAGACTTTTTTTCTTTTTTTCATATAAGCCGCATGCCATTTTAATATCGATAATATTTATGCTATATAATATGAAAGCAAACTGCTCAGTGTTCATTATACAATACAATATAATGTTGGTAGATTTTTTTTTTTTTTTTTTTTTAAATTTTAGATTTTTTATTTTTTTACATTTTTTCTTTTTATATATAAAAAAAAATTTGATGGTCTTAATATAACGCCATGATATAGTATGATAAAGCATAACGTAGTCAATCTATCTACTAGTTGGCACATTTCAGACACGCTGTCATGGTAGAAATTAATCGATCAAAATAGGAAATCCTTAGTTTTTGTTTTTCATTTTGTTTTTTTTATTGTTCTTTTCTATAGTAAATATTATTTGTTTACTCCCCCCCTCCGGTTATTATCTGCAGACTAATAATAAAAGAGCAGCAGCGTTGGTTGATTTATTTCAGGAAGTTATGTCGGAAATGGTAAACCAGTAGATAATTTGGAAAGCTGGTGTAAGAGATAGAGAGAGTAGAGCTGAGAGTAGAGATAGAGATAGAGATAGAGATAATTCTGCTTCATAGGGCTTCCGCGCTTGCGTTAGAAGAAAAAATTTATCGATGACCCCGAGATATAGAACTGATTTTATAATAAAATCTTTCCGCAGGAGCCCTATGAAGAGATAAAAAGTGTGTATTCGATTTGAAAGATTGATAATAATAGGATTTTCAATGATTTTCCTTTATTAAATACTTCACTGATTTGCCACGCTCTAATTATTTGCCAATTTATATCCGAAAGCCAAGTATAACGCTTTCGCATAACGCCAAAAATCATCACTAATTTTATAAATGTTTTTAAAAAAAACGGAGATATAATAATAATAATAATAATAATAATAATAATAATAATAATAATAATAATAATAATGATAAAATATTTAATCCTACACGCAGCAACTGAGAAAGAAAAAAAAGAAAACAAACATCTTTCATATTACATAGTCGATATGCGTCAGTAGTCACTTATCCTTTCAATGGCAGATCAGTGTGGTACAAATAAATATATTTTTTTTATCATGTACACATTGATAATCGAGGATAATCTGTTCTTTGCTCTAGCTTGAATTTTTACAAACTTTTTTTTTTCTTTTCTTATTCGCCCTCGGTCTTCGCTTAGCACAATAATATACATTAGAGAGCCTTTAGTTCTTTGTTATAATAGACGATCGAACAACTAATTGGACAATTCATCTTTGGTGTAATCTGTTCATGTATATATATTCATATATATAGTTACAATATTATACAATATGGGAGAAAATAATCATTTAATTGTTAATTTTTTTTGTTTGTTTTTTTGTTATAATACATAATGTGTTTTGCGATTAATTATTATGAACTGATTTAATTAGGCCATCTGATTGCATAGAACTAAAAACCTCGTTGCGCGATAAATCTGAATGAGTTTAATCTCATTCTAGAGCAAAGAAGTTATGAAGCTGTAATAATTTATTTAAACAGTAGTAGCGTCAGCTTATAGATAATAATTATATAGTATTATAAATGCCTATATTATTATTAGGTTCATTTTAATATTTATTTATCTATAGCAATTCAAGAGTGTTGTAACAAGACCAAGTATCGTGCAATATAATCCAAGGAAGGAGAGTCTCATCGTCAATATTCAATTATTTATGTATAAATGTATTAGTATTAAACTGTTTTAACAAATCATATCGTATTATACGTATTTTTAAACTCTGTAGGCACGTTTTTAGTTTACTAGTTATACAGTTGCTTCATTATTTACTTTTGCTTTTGCTTTTCATCTTATTTTCTTATTCCTCTACTATTAATCGTCAACTGCTGCAAAGCACGAAAAATCATAGACAAGATATTGTCACTTCACTCGAGATATGCGTATTGTTGTTGTTTGTTATTTTTAATATATATATATATGTATAATACAATCAATCATCGTTATTGTTACAATATTATTATTATTTATATACTATGTATGTCGTTATGTAAAAGGTAATGCTAGCCGGCTATGGTGGCTGGTGAACACTTGGGCAGTCTGAAGTCTGAGTGAGTGGTCTTAGGTTCTTAATATAACTTGTTTTCATCGCAAGTTTTAATTATTATTTTTTTTTTGTTTTTTTATTCATTTATTTTCATTCTTTTTTTTTCGCACAGGTACTAAACACCGGTCTTCAGTAGAATCAGAAATCAATAGATAAAGAACAGATTTAATAATTTACATCAATGATTTATATAAAAATATAAAAGAAGCACCTTATTTACTACAACGTGCAGATTAACGCTCAACAAATTCTTTACAGTCGACTAGGAAACAACATCATTGACACGGACATTGATATGACGATATTTATTTCTTGATATATTCTGTAATAGAAGGCGCTGATTAATTTAATAGTAAAAATTAATTCACTTAAGTACTGAATATAGTAGATATAATTTGAAGAATTTTCAGCGAAGAAATCTCTGCAAAATAAATTCTTGCAAAGTATTTAGGTAATTGAAAAGGATTTGATATAGGAAATAGAGAATCAAATAAGATATCAGATATGTTGTAGTAGATATTTAAGATTCATAGTTAGCTGATGAGAAAAATTGTATTCAAATACGATATACTAAAGTTAAATAGAAATGAAAGAATATTAAATAAATGGTTAATCTGTGCAATTACATACATAACTATTATCTGTAATCCGACACAGCGTTATATTCAATGCTTTGTCAATAAGAAAGATGATTGTTGGAGAAAAAGCTTCAGTAAGTATATATATTCGTAGTCTGATTCCACTGAGCCAGGTTTTCCCTGTCGTATAAAATTACTCTCACTTGATGAACAGTTTGTGTGGAACAAGCTTCAAGCCAGTGGCGGAGCAGCCGCAGCAGCCTCAGGCCTTAATAATATTTAATTCAATATACTGTATTCATCGGCAATTATCGGTATTGGTAATAGTTTTAAATGGTATATTATACAAAGAAAAATATATATCCTTGATTGCATTGAGACTTATAATTATATATATATATATATAAATATTATATATATATATAAATATCTGTCCCTGATAACAGAAAGAAAAATAGAAGAAAAAAAATAAAATAAATAACAACAAACGAAGAATAAGAAAAGATATTGACGAAATTATTCCACCGCAAAGTAATAATTCCTTGTCCATGATTCGATATATTTTTGTTTTTTTCAATAATTGTCACATAATAATTGTAGGCCTTATTCGGATCTGTTAGCAGGCAGCGCCGCCGCTCTTCAAGCACAATCTCTTAACTAATATTTATATTTATAATTATTTGTTATATTTAATGTTTAAAAAATGAATTAGCTAAACGTTGCTGCTGGGCAATTGTACAACGATTTGCAGATTATTCAAATCCTCGACTCAGTGCCATTGAATAATCATCAATTGGCACATAAATCTTTATCCAAGGATGAAGAATTGCCTGCCGATCGTTGTTACCTTCACTACTCTCACGGCTCATTAGAACCACAATTTTCATTACAACATTCCTGTCATTTTATAAAATCCCTCCCTTAGACTCTAGGATTGGTCACAGAAGCCCAGCAGCTGTTATCAAGCCAGTGCTATCGTGCTCTGACCACTATACATGACCCGGCAATTGGCCTACCTCCATCATCTCAGCATCTTCCAAGTTATTGTGCTCCATTGGATGATGTCTGTAATAATATTCCCTTCAACTAAAATAAATTCAAACTGAGCATAAAAGAAGAGTTTTTGTTTTTTACAATAACTTCGCAACAACGGCTCACCTATGGTTCTGGAAGTGTGAGGTAGGGTGTAGATGATTATGAGTGTGGGGTGTCCTCGGCGAGAAACTGCGCAGACTGCTACTGTGGCTACTACCAAGAACTCCCTTCCTTGGGCTTCTGGCCTTTACCACACGAGGCGTGTAGATTTCTTCAAGCACGCTTGGCGCGACGTAGGTAAACCCCTGAAAGTTATAAAAATGAATTTATTGAGATGTTAAGAAGTAGAGGTCTGTCAAGGCGAGAACAAACTCTCACTTGAAACACCATGTTAGCAGACTCGCTGAGCGTTGACTCGTCCGGAGAATCTATCGGCGTTTGTCTTGTGAATTTGGTGTCGAATTGCGATACGTCATCCTCGGAACTCTGAGTCCGAAACAAAAAAAGAATGAAAGTTAATGAAGTCCTTAGATTTAAAAATCTTGTTCTGATTTGAACAGAGAAAGATATTCACCAGCGACGGTTTAATCGGAGGCTCAAGTTTGCGGGATGCAACGTCCTGCCAGTTTATATGTTTGAAGAATTGATGGACTTTGATAGCATCTCCGTCTCCAGGTCCCGAGCCCAACCTTTGGTGAACCTGTCTCTATTCATAAAGTATCGATAAAACAACAGTTGTGATAATTATCCGTGTTCTCGAGAGTCGATACGACGGAAATTTAGACTCAGTATATACCTTGGTATGTGCTGGAAGTGGGAGGGAAAAGGAAGTAACAGGGCTAACGCGAGTTCCTGTGAATTTTTTAAAAAGGTATACTCGGGTGTATCGAACTTTTTGATTTAGTTTAACGATAATAAAGGTTCAAAATACCCGAAAGATATAAGGGCGTCAATATTATTGGAACTGAAAGGAACAGGATGCAATAATTCTATTAATATCACATACGAATGAGGATATAAGACATGTTTCGAACTCGCCTTCAATAACTTGCGAATTAGATCTCTCGCATCCGGAGTCAAGTATTGAGGAAGATTGAGCTTTCCTCTCAATATCTTTTCGATAGTCTTCTTTCGGTTCTCTGCAGTAAATGGTGGCTGTAAAATAAACCGAGGAATACATCGTCAACAAAGTGTTTTGGCTGATAATTTTACTAAAATTGTCAATAATAAATGAAGCAAACTTACAGCGCCGGTCAACATGTCGTACATAAGAGCGCCTAGACTCCACCAATCAACTGCTTTGCCGTGTCCACTTCTTGTTAAGATTTCTGGTGCCCTGGGGATAAAAGATGAGATTGTTCGGTAAAACGGAGAGAGAAGATGGCATCGATAGATCATATTCAAGCCTCTTTTTTAGTATTTACATGTATTCTATAGTTCCGCAGAAAGTATGAGTCACGATTCCTTCCTGTATGTGTTCCTTGCACAGTCCAAAATCAGTTAGCTTCACATGTCCCTGTGCGTCCAACAGGATATTCTCCGGTTTTAAATCTCTGCAATAATAAGGGAGAGATCTTAGTCTAAAAAATGTTAGAGTGATTAATACTGTGTATCAACACACTTTTAGCTTTGAATAAAAACCAAAGAAGATAAGCTTTCCGCAATGATTAATACCTTGAAAATGATAAGATAAGAATATCACATAGCTGTACTGTAATTTATGTGCTGAATTGATCCTCGGACAAAAATGCAAGTGTATATTCAAGTTTTTACATATTAGATCGAAATATGATCAATTTCTTATACCTGTATATGATTCCTTGAATGTGGAGATGCTCGAGGGCCAGTATGATCTCGGACAAATAAAAACTATAGAGAATAGAAAAGTTTTCAATAAATTTGGGTAAATAAAGGTGTGAAATACATATATAAAAAATTGAAAGTGAGAAGTCTACCAAGCTGTATCCTCCAGGAAAATTCCCTCCCGTTCCAAATGCATGAAAAGTTCGCCTCCGCTCAGATATTCAAGAATCAAATACAATTTCCCGTCAGTTTGAAATGCGTACATTAAATCGACGATAAAGGGGTGCTGAAAAATGTAAAACAGATATATAAATGAATAAAGAAAAGATAAACGTGAAAGTCTTTTCTTTACCAATTTTAAACGATAAATAAAGTCTGTTCAACGAGTATTACCTTTACGGCTTCTAATATATTTCTCTCTGCTTTGGTATGAGCTGTGTCTTTTTGGTTTCTAACTATGGATGCTTTGCGCAGAACCTGTTGAAACAATATGGGTGGTTTTATTTCTAAGAAATTTAAAGAGATTGATATATTTCAAATATAATTGTGTGATTTAAAACCAGAGCCTAATCTCACCTTCATAGCAAAAATAGTGCCGCTATCTTGTCCTGTTACCTTACGAACTTGAAAAACTTTTCCGTATCCCCCCTTTCCAAGAACTTTGCGCAATTCAAAATCCTGGGGACCGGTTTTTTCCTTCCCAGTATTTACATTTTGTTCTGACAAATCAACAGTCTCCAAATCTTCAGACCTAACAATTAATTACATTACATTACACTACATTACATTGCATTGCATTGCATTGCATTACGTTATTTTCTTAATTTATTGCCTTTCATGTAGATCTGGTAAACAATGAAAAGATGATGGATGGATGAAAAATTGTTAACAAAATGATCCGTTTGAGTATTTCGAAAATGAAAAATTATAATATATTATGATTAGGAAATGGAATTTTTCAGTATCATATGAAATGGTGAAAGCAAATACAATGCAGTTTCTCAGTTATTTCTGTTTCCCTTTCTCTACATGGCACAAACACTTAGTCATTGGATACTCTTGTGTTTGAATAACTCCATAAATAGCTTAGATTATTTCCCAATGTGTTGTGTAGCTTGGGATAAAAAGTTTTTCGAGAAAATTCGAGCTAGAGAATTTCGTTGTTTGCTCGTTGGAGAAAAGAAAAAAAATAAAAAATTATAAAATAAAATTCGCCACAGTTACATTTCTCAGAACCATTTACGGTCATAGTAAGAGCCTACCAGAGTTTCCTTTGTTTGGTGTAAAATTTCAGATAAACAAAAGGAAAAGAAAAGAAAAATGAAAGAAAAACAAAATCCCGGGTCAAGTATAATAATAAACGGAGAAAGGCGGCTGAAAACAGAAAAGCTGTTGGTGTTTCGGACATTTTGAGAATCAAGAGGTTGTAAACAGAAAACATGCGGTTGCTTGTTGGTCAGAATCTGATTCTATAAATATAGTATTTAGAAAATGGAATATTTCAATGAGTAGGAGATAAGAAAAAGGGAGAAAGGAAGAAAGGGGGAGAGAGGGAGAAAGAGAGCGAGAAGGGGCGGGGAGGGGGAGCGGGAGAAGAAGGAGAAAGAGAAAGAGAGAGGATAGAGATAAATATGGTAGGAAAAGTTGTGTTGAAGGGGGGTAGGGGGGCAGGGGAGGGGAGAAAAAGAAAATGAAGGTGATACATCTTTCTTATAATCGTGATAAAACTTACTCAATAATTGCATTGACATTGGGATCGTCGTCGTAGTCTCCCTGTGGGCAATAGAAAGCATGGTTAGGTTTAAGGTCGTCGCATTTAGACATTGGGTTTTCACGGGGGGGTTGGAGAGGCAAGGGGGGGAGGTGAGTTAAAATCAGGGTAAAACTCTTGATCCGTATCGCCTATGCGAGAGACTTTTCTTCAGTTATTTTTTGCATAAAATCCGTAGAGGTATTTTCGAATGGTATAAATCTAGTTATTTAAATTCTAATATTAGTGAAAATTTTACCTCTCCAATCTCGATGACATCGTCGTCCGAATCGTCCTGGACCACCGTATCAGCGTCGTGTAATTCTATATCAAACACTCCTGCCATTCTGTGCGTACAGATATATCACATTAATAACACAAATGTATCGCTCTAATACTGTCGGAGAAAACAATTCGACTGGCACTGAGTATATTTAACAATATTGTTACTACTTCTCCTCCGCCTTCTCAGGCTTGTTAAAATATCTAGTACCTCGGATCCGATCGCTTTATCGTACACTCTCACTCACCAGTCACCACACTTCTCTACACCTGGTTCATGTGTGAGCTTGGTTTGCGATTGGGGTTAGGTACCACTGGGGGCGTCGCGTAAACAGCTCGAACTTCGAGACTAATGATCGACCGCCAATCAGGTACCGTTTACAAACATCTCGGCCAATCGTAGCGTCGGAATAATTGTTTCACGTTTTCGGATTCGAGTGGCGCTGTACGCGCATGCGCAAACAACACGCGGTATTGTTCATCAGGGCGAGAGAGAGAGAGAGAGATAGATAGAAGGAAAACAACAACAAAAAATAAAAGTTAAACTGCATATACATACGTATGTAGAGAAAAAGGAAGAAACAAGTAATACGCTTCGCAGATCATACCGGCGATACTGTTATTAATATACGTGCATTTTGGCCGAATAAATTCTCCTTGAATTCGTTCAGAGAAACTGAGAGATAACTCAATCGGGAGATAGTCAAATCGGGGTTTGAATTATGGCCAATCTTCTGCTAAGTCCGTCAATGTCCTCTAAATTAAAGACCCGTGAATCTGCGAGAAAGATAAAACAGGGTTCGCCGAAGCTTCAAGAAGTACTGAGGCAGGTTAGTAACAAGATTTATTTTCTTTATTTGCCCTAGTGACCGGCTACGGTCGTGGCGCCGACGGGGTGACCCACTTGCACTCCGTCAATGACTCGAGTTTTATGAATGAAACTACATGCTGGCTACCCGCAATCCACATACGTTTGAGCGAGAGTATTTTTCACTTCTTTTCTATTTTCTATTTCTATGAAAAGATTTTCTTCTTTCTTTTTCTTTAATTGTTTCTTTTTTTCTTTTTTTTTACATAAATGCGTTTCAGAGATGCAGAGAACGAATGCGCCAGAAACGTGGCCAACTTTTCAACAAGGCCAGATCTGGTCTCGACGAAGAAGACCACGATCACGTTCAAGAAGTTCTAACGGAAATTGTACGCCAGGAATTAAGCGGCCTAGCAACCTCAGAGTGGAGTGATTCTAGTTCTCCCGAAGATTTTTTGGACCCAGATGAGGCCCTCGATATACAGAAAGAAATTCTTGCAGAGCAAGGTGCGAACGAGGATGAATAAAGTTGATAATTCTATTTTTTATAACTTGTTTTCTTTATTTCAACAGAAATGTGGATCCTCGAAGAGTACGAGCGTATGGTACAAAACGAGGAAGAGATGCTGGCCCTTTTCGCAGAGGAAGGTTTAAGGGAGGGTGTCGTTTGTCCGATTTGCCAAAAGGCTGTCTTGTCCGAGTACCAAGATTCAATAGTCTGTAATTTTTGTGGCTTGTCTTTACCCTCGGTAGTTAGCGTCACGGATTTGGGAAGAGTTATTACAGACAATGTAAACTCTCATTCAGAGTCCTGCGCCGATGTTCCAGACTTCACTGTCATTATGGAAAATAATAATAATTCTTTGTATCTGGTTTGTCAGAGCTGCGGGGCACTCTCAGTTATCATATAAGCCATTTAGAGAAAGATGTGCCTCCGGGCAAGATAAGAAAATTGTAAGAAAGAGAAAAAAAAAAACAAATTCTTTCGTTAATTTTCGATTTTATAATTATTCAAAAGACGATTTCGGGATCATTTGGAACCCAAATGAGTATGAAAATTCATTAAATGTGATATAACGCCTTAATAATAATAGTAGTTCATAGCTATTTAATGATTTTGTATATAAACTATATCTTGGCCACTACTAATTTCCAGATATTTCTTCTTATCTTATATTTTAAAAACCAATTCTCAAATCTGGCATAATGAGCTTCTGTTAATAGTATAATTTGAACAAAATTGTCTGTACGTTAATTATTAATTGGGTAAGTTGTGTATATTAGATTTGTAATAATTGTAGTGTGGATAATACTGTCTGTGTTAATCTGAACCGAGTTGTGTATTAATTTATGTTATTTATCATAATAAAATAGTACTACTATGTAAACTCTTGGATTTATTCGTTTACCCTTATCTTAGTTATTGCTGGTAGGACGTGTTACAATTAATGTCGACTAAAATGACGAACGTATGGAGTTTAGAAATTTATTTTATTATTTAGATATATAACATTTGGATAACAACTAGGTGAGTGTTTATGATTATATGATACAATTATTGTACAAAACAACATCCCTTCGGTTGATATATATTTTTACCATTAATTGAAACTATGATTTATATGGTCTTAGAATTGATAAAAAGAAAAAGAAATAAAAACACTTTACCGCACTCGTTGTATTATTCAAAGGCAATAGAGAAAAATTTGAAAGTAGTTAAAAAAGAACGAAGTACTGTATGATGGCTTTTTACCTTTTTTCGAATCTCTCTATTAGAGAAGACAGAGATAAGAAAAGAAAAAGAAAAAATCTGCATAAATTGTACAGAAGCGGGTTTTAGCTTTCAAATTTTCTCAATTTTCACAATATACAATATGTATAAAGTTCCCGAGGGCCACTTCACCATAATATGATAAAATAAATGGAAAAGCTAATTCTAAAATGATGTAAATCTAGTTCAACTATACGGTGGAAATGTAGGAACTGATTTACTTATAAAGTATTCATCGCTTACTCATACATACGTGATATAGGTATATAGGTAGTATGAACGTAAATGACATGTGCATATCGTTGTCAGACGCAAGTTTTCATCAACGTAAGTACCATAACAATACGTCATATGTGTTTGTATTTTTTTTTTTTTTTTAATATTTCAATAGATTTTAAAAGTTACATAAAGTCACATGCCGTTATTGAGTATAAATAAAAACTAGATGATAAAATAAGATAATTTTATACAAAGTTTAAAAGTCTGTAGGAATAACACGTTCTTTTATTTTAAATTAAGAATCGAGAACATAGGTACCTATTTATTATAAAATATAAATAGCGATGGAAGTATTATTCTGTTGATATAATATTTATTTTTAACGATATGCAGAGGTCGTTTACTTATCAATTCTATGTAAGAAAAGAAAAGAAAAAATAAAAAAAGAAAGAAAAACAATTGAACCATAATAAATGATTTGTACATTATCACATATGAAATTTTGTGTAATAAAAAAAAGAATCTCATATTCCATAAGATTAGTGATTTAACATACGTACTTATGTTTTGTTTGTTTATTATTACTATTATTATTATTTATTTTATTTTTTTTAATTTTATTTGTATATAATATATTCATGAGCAACCTTATTTTTCTCCAGTTTTCCCGTTTTTTTTTCTTTGCTTTTTTCATTTTTATTTGTCACCAGCAATCTCCCATTATTCTACGAATATTTTTTTTCGTATTAGAAAAATGTATCATTTTTATTTGTATCTCTATTTTATTTTATTTTTTTGTTCCGTTTCGTTTCGTTTCGTTTTTATTTTATTCATTCTTAGTGAAATTGCATTGCAGGCACATATTGAAATTTACCTACTTTAAAAATAGGGTATAGGGAAACCCTGTGTGTTAGTATTGAACTAGAAAATCAGGCAAAAACGTAATTGTTAATAAATATGTATATCTGTTTTACAATATTATTATACAATATTATAGTGTAATGTAATAGAAAAATTGATCAATCATTCACATTCATGAGAATATAGTATAGTGTAGTTTCATTTCTTGATTTTATAAATAAAAATAAAAAGGAACCCCCCCCATCCTTACATACTCGTAATCATATCAGCTAATAAATTGATAATATAATTATATCATCACATATATTCGTTATTATACGTACGTAGTATATGTTTCATCAATGATATATAAATTAGATATATAAAACCAACGAAACATATGATATAATAACACTTTCGATCGGTATTGTCCTTCACGCATGTGCATTTCGTATATTTAATTAATTGATTAATTAATTATTTAAGTTTTTTTTTTAAATACAATTTTATCTATAAAAAAAATGTCTCATTTAGCACAATTTTGAAAAATTTTCTCTCTTTCTATTTCTCTTCTTTTTTTCTTCGTTGCATTAGATAAACACGCAACCTTATATATACTCCACATTTTGTCCTATAATTAAACGATCTATATACGATTCTAAAACGCTAATATACAAATTCAGGGACACACATAGTCCCGTGTATATTGTATGCATGCAAACATACTTAACGTAAACCAGACGCTAAAAAAAAAGAGAAAAAAAAACAAGAAAAAATATTATTAAATGGTTTAAGCAACCGATATATAAAAAAAAATTCCTTAACGTTTATAATCCTATAATATTTTCCCCTCAAAGGTTTCCAAAACACTTTTCTATATTCAATAATCATACATATACATACCTATATCATATAGCATATGTCGACGTGTAATATTGTTATTACGTTCTTAAAAAATAGATAATCGTTAAAGTTATACAATTATATACTCCTTAAATAATTGTTCGCTTTTTACATTTTATCATCATCTTTCTTTCCATCTTTCTTTCTTTCTTTATTTATTTATTCATTTATTTATTTTCTTATTTTTATTTGATTTTTTCACTTCAATTAAGCAATATCTTCGGCTAAGTTACGACACCTATGATACTATAATGAGTTACCCGTTAAAGATGGCAAAGAACATACAAGTTCAGATAATCTGATTCTTCAGTCACTGTACAAGAGGCAGAAATAATAGCAAAGAAACAGAAAATAAAAATAAAAATAAAAATAAAACGATTAAAGTAATTTAACGTATAATTATTAGCGTAATAGGTAACGCGAACACATTAATTACCACTCATTTTAATTTGTCGACTACATTAAAACGACATGTTCATAGCGTTACCCATCTTCGCTTTGAACTCTTCAGCGGCTTTACTTCCCAGACAATTACAATTGCAATTGCAATGGCAATGTTTTCTTTTGAAAAAAATAAAAATGAAAATAACCACGCTGCTACAGATAAGGCTTATCTCTAAATTCTATGGTAACTGTCCTTCCTATCCGTACGCATGTGTAATTACACCGAGCTCAACTTAGTTATCCACTGCCTGAGCAGTAGATCTCCCTATTTGAGCGGCTAATGAATCGTCACTGAGTCGAACGGCGACGATCCGTCTGATTAACAGCTGCTAATGCTTCGTCAGGCAGACGATTTGGGTCCGACAATATGTCTGTCGCTGTACAAAGGTACCTCAGAGAGTTTAGAACGGCTGAAAATATTGGCAAAATTGTTAGTTTACAATACGATTCAAAGTTTTATAAATACTCGAAGAGAAATCATGAGATTTCTTAACAAACGTTAGACTACCTGGCCTGAGGTCTACGAGAGAACAGTGTTGCTCCACCCAAAGCATCGTGCTTCTGTACAGGTCCTCTATACTTGCTGTAGACACAGAAGTATTGAAAGAGACCATCAACGGCTCAAGCAAAATACTGAACTGTGTTATTAATTAAGGAATCAAAGATGTTTTAGCTGTGCAAAGAATAAACCTTGGAGAGTTTTCATCGAACGATACAACGCGCAACAGGCTTAAAGCTTTTTTAAGAAAGGATACGATCCAGAACTTCCAATTCTCTCGCGTCCGAGTCCGCACGTAGTCGTCGAACATCTCTTTCATCTTACTCGTCCTGTGCCTAGAAACTGGAGCTCCAGTGGCGGGAAGCATCGACTGACAATTACTGAAACAGAAAAGAGCGGTTGAAGTAACGTGTAATGCGTTGAATCTCTGCCTTTGGTAGCTTAGGTTTACCTAATGGAAGAATTAAGGCATTCAATTTGCTGTCTTAAGCTGTCCATTTCGTCTTTAAGTTGATTCCTCTCGGCTCTAAGTTGCCTGACGTAATCAGCTCCCTTCTGCAGCATAGCAGCCTTGCTCAATTTAGTATTTGGGTTTTGATTGAGTTGCGGAATCAGGCTATGCAGCATATCGAATCCGTTCTTAATGTTATATCTCCGTTTTTGTTCGGCATGAATGTGCCCGACTCTTCTCTGCTCCTTGTACTGCCCTCGCTCAGGATCTCCCTTGACATAAACTCGGCTCGGAGACAAGGGGCTGCCGATACTCATGGGGCTGTGTAAAGGACTAAGACTCAATCCTTGCGGACTGTGAGAGGTAGAATTATCCTTGGGAGAACCAGGGCTGCCTACTGATTGCTGCGACTGGCTGTTACCGCCGAGTAAAATTGGCGCCCCACTTGACTGCATTACCTGTAATTAATAAAGGAAGAAAATTGATATTACTGGCCTGAAGAATCCAGAGACATGAAAAATGGTCTTCAAAGAGTACCTGCTGCTGCTGCTGCTGCTGCTGCTGCTGCTGCGTCTGGACTGGAGCTGCTTGAATAGATTGCACAGTGACCGGCGTAGTGATGAGAAGAGTTGTGCTACTGGTTTGAGCTGATGATTGAGTAGGCGGAGGCATAGGTAAAATGTGTTTAACTCCGCTAGGCTGGGTCACAGGTGTTGTTTTATCAGGGCCAGAGCTGACTGTGTAGAGGCTCGAAGAGTCTGGTAGAAAAATTGGATCATCTATAGTGAGATAATTTTGAGAAGGGGGGGGGGGAGGGGTGGAGTAGATCTACGTACTGTTTGTGAGTAACTGAGCAAGCAGAACGTTGTTGTTTAGATTTAGGGCAGGATCGCTGACCGCTGAAACTAGAGGAGGCGGATTGACTCTCGGAGGTACTAGAGACGAGCTGCTGCGAGACCGGTTTTTAGATTTCATTTGATACTGAAAACATACAAAACGTGGATATTAATGATTGTAGGGGTTTTGGAGCTGTTTGATTGTTGCGGAGAAAGAATTGGGGCAAAAGTCTGTACAAGAAACGATTTTTGGTCCCCAAAGTATGCAGCTTTTGTTCTGTGCCAGTGATAGACATACTACAGATAAACTGCATAAATATTTTCAACGCCGTAAAGTGAGATAGCCTACGACCTTTGACCGAGACAGATGGAGCCCGGCAATAGATAAGAGAAATGTTGAAGAATCTGTACATTGGTTAAAATATTTCAGACTGTTTGACGCTGGGTATTAAGCGCGAATTTTACAGCTAGAAAAAGAGATCACAGAAGAGTAATAATCAATGGCTAGATCGTGTGGCAATTGCAAACCTTTGGTATGGCGAAAACTTCTTCCTTTTCGCTGGACTCCGCAGCTGGTCGAGGCAAAAGCTTAGCAGGATGTTGCGCCGGGGCCGTTGGATCCAGTCCGAGCGGTCTACACTGAAAAGGACTTCCCAATAAGTGAGACTGCGCTTGTTGAGCCGTCAACATCGGGGCTACTTGCTGGGCGGGTAAAGTCTGTGGATTCAAAGTTAAAAATGGAGTTAGGAGACTGCTTGTTTGCACAAAAAGATCTACTTTGCAGAAGACTCATCAGAAAATGACCTTGTAATTATTTGAGCCAAATTTGCACTGTTGAGAAGTGAACTTCTGCGAGGGAAGAGTAAACTTGTAGCCTGGCACAGGCTGCACAGCTTTGTATGGTTTCGAAGTCGAGGTACCGGAGGGCATGGGTCTAATACTCCTCTGTTGTGTTTGCGGAGGAGAATTAGGCTGCGTATAATTTTGTCCATGGCTTGAGATCGAAGTCACATGACTCACGCTTGCCGTTTGATTATTGAGCGAATTGATCTGCGCTTGATTTTGCGTAGAGTTTAATTGGACATTTTGCATATCGATAGAATAATTCTGTTGCTTTTGTTGCTGCTGAGGCTGTTGTTGATAAGTCAAACTCTGCTGCTGCCTTGATTGTTGGTACGTATTTTGCTGCTGCGACTGTTGTACCAGATGGTTATTTGACCTGGTAGTGGACCTGCTCTGTCTGCCTTTACCTCTCGTCGACTGCCTCGGCGTTGCCTCATAACTTTGTTGAACGGAGTTATAATTTTCTGATATATTACTCCTGGGAAAAAGAAATTCATCAGTTCATTACAATCCCTGTGAGTTATTCAAATCCAATTAGAAGAGGAATTCAACACTAACATGTTGTTTCTGTAAGCTGTGGATTGCTGGGGTTGCTGCTGAGACTGGTTGTATGTCTTGGAGTTAAACTGGAGATTCTGCATCGTGCTACTCTGTTGTTGCTGCTGACTTATCGCCGTTGATTCTGACTGCGACTGGGTATCCATAGATGGTACGTGGCTCATCTGATTGACCTGGCTTATCGGCGGCATTAAATCCAGCTCCGGGTAATTATTATTCAGAGAACTACCGCGGAATACGTCTTCTTCTTCCGGGACTGGAGGCAGCTTGGAGTTAAAGAACTCTGCGAACATTATTGAGCAGTGTGAATCACAATGTTCTAAATCTGGCCAAAATTCATTGCAATGATTCCTAGCTTCAGTTTGGGATCTTTGAATATTACCTTGCAGTGGTTCGAGAGTGTCCATGAAATCGTCCAGATTTGGTTGAAGGGGGCCAAGGCTGGGCTGAATAAAGTCTGCCAGACTAGCTACTCGGGCTGAAATTCAATGCAGGAATAATAACGTTAGATAGATGTTGTAAATTTTTTGGAAAATAATTGAAACGGAGGATTATTCTACCCACCAATTTCTCTCGGATCTGGGAAATGGAACGGTTGATTAGAACTAATTGTTGAAAACAGTGTGTCAGTCATCAGTTCCATGTAATCCTCATCGACCATCATGCTGTGCAAGCTGTCCCCTCCTAACGCCCCACCGGCCACACCGTACAGACTTCCCATTCCGACGCCAAAACCACCCGCACTTCCCAATCCACTGTCCCAATCTAACATGTCCATCGATTCCAACTGTAATTATGATATAACGAAGGTATTACAAGGCAATTGGAGGCTTATTCTCAAGCTGAATGAGGTGATAATAGAACTAATTTACCATATCGCTCCCATCTTTGTTTGTCCAGCCGAGGATTTTGTTTCGATAAAACATACGCCATTTCTTGTACTCTGCTGTAACAGCAGCTAATTTTCGTTTCCAGTATTTCCCTTCCAAGACTACAGCCTATGATAGAGACAAAATCGTTCTGATGAGTTTCTGCGCAAATCGAATCGAACCAATTGAAGCAATACTAATTACTCAAAAGGAGTATAATGCGAAGAAGCCGTTGAAAAGTTCGGGCACCTAAGTGTGAGGCTTGTTACATGGCTTCCTCTTTGATTAACGGAGCATGAAAGCGAGATACTGTTTAGATATGAAAGAGTCGTAACAAGCCTTTTTCTATCAGAGTAGATAATTGAATCGAATCTTTCCTTCTTTTCACTCATTAAATAGTGGGATAATTCCCTCGCCTATTGAAACACGGACAATATAACTATTCCATATCCTGCAGAGGGAAGTATTGCGAATTTAGTCTTATAGTTACACCTACTTATCACACATAAGTACGATATCACTCTTGATAACAAAACTAAAGAGCGCGATTCTACGCCAGTGTTTCTCAACTCTTCAAGCTCAGGGTGAAACGTAGGGAACATTCTTTCCCACAATTTAAATAAATTGAATCGATTGATACATGATTTCGGAGCTCATGACCTAGCCGGATAAGAATTGTGATAAATAGATGGGAAAATAACCAGAAGTGGATAAAAATGTGGCAAGAACTGAGGGCCACTGTATTCGGTGACACGTGTTTCTCAGGGGTTACACAAGATAACGATTGACTTGAGTCTTTAATAAGTTACAGCCACTTCTTAGTGAGCTATTAAGCTCTTTACAGTAGATAACATTATTGGCAGTATTAAGAGCAGAGATAATAGCCAGCCGTACCACCCGATTCCAACAAGCCTTTTTTTTTTACAAACTTTATGATCGTATCTATTACACATATCTTTTTCAAAATATACATTTATTGTTGGCAAAGACTCGAGGAAAGATACCTACAGTGAAATAGTATATTTCTTTGTCAATTTTAGTAGCTACAAGTAAATGACAATCTTTAGCTAGAAAATCCATCCAAACGAAGGAAAAGAAAAAACAGAAAGAAATTCTTTAATTGAGAACCAATTGCGAGGTGGACCTTGACAATTTATAAAATCGCCCTTTCAATGACCGCTCCAATAGTTACGCATAAATTAATTTACAGAATCAATTACTCAAAAATCACTCACCTCTGGTTTGTTGTGAGTATCCACGTCCAGGGGAGATGCAAACTGACACACTAGAGTGTTTTGCTTCAGAATAACTGTAAATTAAATAAAAAATATATTATACACTTCAAAATATGATGACGAACGAAGTTTTTTCTTCTTTTCTATTTGTTGCTCAGAAAATGAATTCAATAAATTATAGAGAAATATTCGAGTTACTCCGATATCACGAATACTATTAAAATAAAATTGGTCTATGCGAACATGATGACTTGAGAAGAATAAGAAAAACGTAAATTTAATGGAAAAAAAAAAAAAAAAAAAAAAAAAAATTGTAACTTTTTTTCTGGAAATTCGAAAAAACTTTCTCTTTCGTTTTTTTTTTTCCTTTCGATTTTAATTTCTGATGTTAAAGGAAAGGAAAAAAATAAATAAAGGGACGTACCCCTGTAGAATTTTTCACGTCCTTAAAATGTTTTCGTGTGAAAATAAGTTCGCTGCAGTTTTGATAATTCAACCGTAAATTACCCGGGCCACCACATACGTATGGTATATCTCCCGATATTTACCACGTAACGTAACGGACGTGTATGTAGTGTGTAATAAACTATTAAATCCTACTGCAGTTCGGCTGCAGTAGGCAAACAATAAAGTTTAATTAACTACCCTCGATTTTACCGGCCAAACTAACATGAGTGCAGCTGAAGCATGAATTGCAGATGGGAATAATCGTCCCGATACCAACTTTGCGTCGTCTCATTTTGTAAAGTGGGGAAGCAATTTTGTAAATTTTTTAAATTACCAAAAAAAAAAAAATATACGGAAGGAGAATAGGCCTTCGATTTATATTGATCAATTAACGCTAATGAAATTCTATTCTCTTATTAATCTCCCGTCCCTCGGGGGCGGTTTGGGAACACCGATAGTAAAAAAAAAAATTTATATAAACACGTATTTAATTTTTTCTCGCCGCACTATCCTCTGCACAGAAATTGCAAACTTATTTCTAATTTTTTTTTTCCTCTTCTTCTTCTTCTTCTCCTCGTATTTTATACCGACACTAAAAACACCGGCTGCACGGTGTGAAATAATAGTCTCCTCCTCTTATTCTCCGAAAAATTATTATCACGACGCGATTTATTTTAGATACAAAGTCAAAACGAACGAAAAATATGATTAGGGTACGTATTCATAATAAAAGAGAGAATATTTTTGAAAATTTTCTATCTTAACAATTACGCGGCCCGTTTTTGATCCGGTGAATCAGTTCGACCCAACGAATCGCCAACGTAAAACTGACGAGACTTTGTAATAAAGAATACTTCGTAGGTGCAGCACAAACCAGGCTACCGTATTGTAGTAGGTATAACGTTCGCACGTTTCTCTGTTAATTGGCGAGTTTATAAAGGTGGGGACAGATAAGTTCCGCGGCCGATCATGAGCTTAAAGAGTGTCCCACGTGTCGTTTGTTGGATTCTTTTTATTCCCATCACGATCGTGGGTAAGATTTATCGCCGGGAATTTGGCGTTTCCACGTTTGTCCCACGTGTTTAATAATATGAATCTACGTAAAAGCCTCGTCTGATAGTCACGTTTTTGGCTTATATCGCGAATACTGATCTCTGAAGATCGAATCAGCTAAACGTAGCCAGGTACAATAGCATAACGGTGATTAAAACCGAGAGTAATATATAAGGCTCGCGATTTATAACAACCAATATAAATCTTAAAATCTATAATCAAATATCGAATGTATGTACAGACGTACAATCATACAGATCGCTTAGACGATATATTTATTTGATCTCGATTTCACGCCATATATTATCATTCGTTCTATTCGTAAATCTATATTTCATAGAATATAATAGATTCGGAAGTATACTCACACTGCATATGCCAACACCTCCATATAACGTTGTTTAAACGTATTTTGTCCTTCCATCGTAGTCTGATACCTTTGAAACGGTTCCATTTTGGCGATGTCAACTTCTGTCTGGAACAAATTTATATTATTCATATAGTATGCCGTACTTGAACGAGTAGAGTGGTTTCGTTTCAAATCGCTATTCCATTAATTATATTATAAAAAAGAATTCCCATCGTTAGTTATTCTTCTTCTTCTTCGTCGCTTTTCTTCTTCTTCTTATTATTATTATTATATCTCGAGTTATAAATATAACCGATTAATTGAGACGCAAAGTACCATACACACATGTGTATAATATATTCGCGATTGGCTGCAGCAGCTTATTATACAGGGTCAACGACTTCTCTTTTAATTATTCTATTCTATTCTATTTTATTTTATTTTATTTTATTTTATTTTATTTTATTTTTATTTTTATTACGTTTCGTCGATTATTTAATTAAATATCCTACATCGTCGACGTCTATACTATTTCATTGATAGTTAGAAAATTGGTCGAAGAAAAGAAACTTTTATATAATATAATATATATTTTATACCTGAAGAATGAATGAATGAACGAATGCATGAACTAGTTCTCACTTCAATCCTCATTTTTTCTTTTTTATACAGAAACAGTGCGCGATGTTAGATTGCCGATATGGATACACTACATACACATACGTAATTTCATAATTTGATACTTCACACAGCGGAAGATTTTCAACTCAATTGACGTCATTGATATGTCATTTTGCCTTGGCATTAGAACCTGATCTTCGCTCTGACGATATTTTTATATAAATTATGCGGGCATACGTGTATACATATGTGATAAGTGTTATATATGTGTTAAACTATATAGAAAGCGATGCAGCGACATCAGAATTTACTCTTTTCTTTTTTTTTTTTTGTTTAATTCATTTTTATAGAACTCAGATTACGAATTGAAAATCGAAGCAACGTGTTGTATTCATTCATTCATTCATTCATTTATTTATTTATTTATTTTGGGGATTAATGTCTCTGTAGAAAATGAAAAAAAAAAAAAGAAACATTTTTTACAAGTATTTAAGTTTAGTTCAGAGATTTAGCAGCGATTTGATAATAACATATTTTCGGTTTTCGTTATAATATTTTCAACACGGCTTGTATAGTTTGCTTTGCTAATAAAGCCTGTTTTTCGTACGTGAAAATATTGACGATAATTTATTATGGTGAAATAAACAGGAATTAAAAATGATCGTTGTTATAGGCGAGAAGATCTGGTTTAGAAAAAATTATAAAATTAAATTTATGA
Organism: Tenthredo scrophulariae; assembly: GCA_963978835.1. NCBI lineage: Eukaryota > Metazoa > Arthropoda > Insecta > Hymenoptera > Tenthredinidae > Tenthredo > Tenthredo scrophulariae. Next base: position 718,096 of record OZ022229.1, read on the forward strand.
AAAATGTGTGAAAAGTTTCGTGAATAAGATAAAACCGACGCCCGTTAGAATCTCTATATTACGCGGGTAAGCGGACGAATACACTTGACGTCAGAACTCAGCTGTGGACGCTGAGGAGGCTCGTCTAATTCAACCACGTGGTTGTCAATTGTCTCTCGCGGAGAGTTTCCTGTCATTTAAAAGCGAGAAATAGATAGAAATGGAGAAAGTTCGGGCTCTGAGCTACAGTTGAATTAGTCTCTCATTTTTTTTTTTCAAAAAACTTAATATCGTAATTTTGACAAAACCCTTCGGTAGGTTCTGTCCCGAATAAAAAATCAGGACGATTTTATCTCAGCGAAATATCCGACAGTCTAATAGTTTTCAAATTAGAGCGATTTCAAGTTCATCCAATCACCTACGAGCTTCGAGTAACGGTCGCTCGGGCGGCCAGCCAATCCGACATCCCAGCTGGTCCGTATAGAGACGCGCGGCGATTGGTAAACTGAAATTCGCTCTAGTTCAAAAACTATAATACCTACAGATTTTTCGCTTTCACAATTTCTTCGTTATTTTTCACAAGGAATCGATTACCGTTAATAAAAATCTAGATTTCGGTAAAAAGTTTGAAATATCTTTTTCTCTTTTCGTTTCTTTTTACTCAAAATTTGTTTCGTTATAAGTCTGAGAATTTTGCTTTTTTTCAAACAAACTAAACGTCGATGCCACGATATCCTGACCTACATATACCTATACCCTGTTCTAAATACTTGAACTAATTTAGGACAACGCTCATGTATATGTCAATTAATAAAAATGTCTGAACGTGAATTATCCAATTAGGGTAAATAAAATTGCTATTAAAAGCGATGATATAATTGTTGTTATTATCACTATACTTGTTGGGTGTATTTACACAGCGTATTAACGCAGTAGTTTGTATATTATAGTAATAATTTCAATTCTTTATTACATCTTATAAAGTGAAAAGGGTAGTTTAGCAGTTGTTTGGACCGCGTCAATCTGATGTTGACCTTCCCGAAGGCAGTTCTTATCGACTGACGCACTGTTTTATAGCTCATTGTTAGCTCTGTTCGTATTTCTGTACGGTTCAGCCTCTCGAACTGCTGCAGCCGCGCAAACACATCGGAATATCTTATTTACGCGCGAAAATATCGAAAATTTGGGGACAAAAAACAAAAAAAAAAAACAAAAAAAAAATAGGTCGACAAAAATTCTCTTTCCATTTTTATACAATTTTCGCGCTTTAAAAATCAAAAAAATCAAAATAATATAAAAACAAAAAATAAAACGGAAAAAAAAAAAAAAAAAATGGTCAGGAACTAAAATTTGAAATAAAATTTTTTAGTCTTCTAGGATCATCGCCGCTACAACATCCGATATGTATAACCATGAAGATAACACACGTGTTGTTCAAACTCTTTCAGATAACGAAGTAGGGTTATCAATGATCAGTCTATATCACTGTGTACATATATACAGTACATTATTATATATTATACCCGCAGCTATTATATACATAATGTATTGTAAAATACCCGAAAAAACAAAAAAAAAAAAAAAAAGAGAAAGAATAGTTTATAAAAATTCATCGTATATGATTGAACAATTTTAAGCTGAATTTTATAGTATGTATATAGTTATTAATGATAATTTTAATTAGTATAATTGAAAGTGAGAGAAGAGAGAGACAAATAAAATAAAATAAAATAAAATAAAATAAAATAAAATAATATGTATAGTATAAATAAATTAAATATAATTTACAATAAAAACGATTTAATAAACTCCGCATTTTTAAACGACTAAAATATTACGTTGGGTCACGGGCCGTTCACCGCAAAAACCCACGTCGTTTATTTCGTAGTATTTGTCCCTGAATTGAAGGTTGATAATTATTACACTAATAAAATAATCCTACATAAGCCTTGATCCCGGTGTTATTGCAAGACATTTGAAAAATCGATAAAAAACAACAAAAAAAAAAAAAAAAACAAAAAAAAAAACAACAAATATCGAAGAAATCTATAAATACGTGATTCTATATTTTACAGATAAGATCATCTTCCACATTGCATAACATATCGAACCTGACGTATAGTATGTTAGAAACAAGCTGTGAAAGTGTTCAACGTAACTTAGTCTCCGATAATTGAAAAAGAAAAAAAAAAAAAAAAAAAGCATTTTTTTTTTTTTTTTTGTCGAAAATACAAAAAGGGGGTCCTCGCCTAAAAATTAGGTAAAATTTTCAACCGAAGGTGCCCACTTCGACCTGGTCTTCTCAATACGTATAAGACCGCGAGAGATCTTATTGTATACAGATAAGATAGCGGAGGCGTTTTTTATAACACGTATACCTATATAATCGCGCGTTGGTAAATTTACAACGATGTTATTCTTCTTCTCATATTATTCTGCCTAAATAATTATATATATATGGGTATAAAGTAAAGTGTTGTGTTAATTTTCTTTCTAATTTTTTATTTTTTATTTTTACTTCTTAGGTAATTCCGTGATATAATTAAAGTATAATATAATAAAATGAAAATGAAAATGGAAATAGAAATAAATAAATAAAAATATACTAGATATACTAGACGTAAGATGTAACTACTCTGCTCGCTTTTAATCCAATCTGTAAACAACCGACCAATCATCCGTAATTTGTGGCGGCGATCGGTCGTTCGTTTGCGGTGTGAAATATAGGATATACGACACTCCGTTTACCGCCCGACGCCGACGACGACGACGACGCGTACGTACGTACGTATGTGTACCGGGTGATTCAGGAAAATTAAAAATACTTTTGGGAAAAGTATAAAGATATACGAACTAAGTAAAGAAGCATTATTGGCGCGGATCGCTTGCAGTTTTTTTTTTTATATATAATATATATATAGATGTTCTTTATTTCTTCTTCTTGTCGTACGTAATGATTATTATTACAGGTAAAACGCGAATATGTTGAGGTAACCGTGATCCGAATTCACGTATAATTCATAAATTGTGGAAAAAAAAAAAAAATCTCAATACTTGTAGAGATTATCGAGTTCAACGACCTTGATGGAACTATACGATTTATAAATTTGCGAAGGATAAAAATCTCTCCGTATTTCGCAACGAGCAATTTACAGGGTCAACCTTGGTCAAATATGGGACCGAAATTTCCTTTGCTAATTTTTCCTAAAATGCCCGGATCTTGAGTTATAATTTATTGAATCATAGCCTGCAGTAATACGCGCGCTCTATACGAGCGGGCGCCTGCGGTGCAGTATAATAGCGCGTCTGCATGTGCGCTTGCGCGTGAGCTAGGAGTAGTCGCGTTACTCCGCCATAATTGAATTAATTATAACGCGAGATCCAAAGATCTCAGGAAAAATTGGTAAAGGAAATTTCGTTTCCATTTTTGATCGAGATTGACCCTGTAAAATTCCGAATTTGTTTTATCTCGATCGCTTACATGTATAGCAAATATCAATTTTGAATTTATGTATAATTTTAGAAATTCGGATATATACGTATCTATACATTATATACCTATTAGTTAAATACGCAACTTATATATCTGAAGTCTGTAACTGATCGTTATACCGGTTCGGTTCTACCGCTATTGACGCATATAAGGCTTTTATATAGGCTATAGCCTAGTATATTGAGGATAGAGTTTAAAATGTAAATATACTCACGCAGACGGACAGACATATTGATAAATTAATTCAAGATGAGAGAGGCCTCGTCCGTTTGACCCTTTTCTATTGTTCTATCATTTCTGGGATATGTGTATGTATAAAGCTCGACGACGATAACTGCGATATTATACCAAGAATCATTTTACATACTCATAGGTATATAGGTATGAAAAGAATAAAAAGCCTGAAAAATTTGAAAATAAAAGTAAAAAAGAAAAAATAAACAAGCGATAAATGGAGACGAAAACGAAATATTATTTTATTAATATATAGGCACGCGTATTCATCGCCTTGCCGTTTTCGGATATCGCGATAAGTGCTCTTCTAAGTCCGCGCTCTGTATAAACGACGACGAAACAATATATTCGATAAGAATATTGCTGGGAATAATGATGCTGATTTATAAGCGATCTGAATAATCTCTCCGTAGGTATGAACGCGTACGTATAAGTATACGCGTTCGTAGAATTGATATTAAATTTTCCTTCTCTAATCTCTCGGAATATTAAGTAGATATTCGTCGAGCCTAACAAGAATCTATTAATTATATCCTCGTGGAATTATTTTAATCGAAGTACAGAAATGGAACGCATATTTTCCTCGTATACCGCGTTCTTCCAACAACTTCGAAATGAATTGCGATCGAATTTTTCTCCGATTGTTATTAGTCGATTATTAGTAATTTATTATAGCTTTATCTATAGAACGAAGAAGAGAAATTTTCGGTGATTATTTGATAAAAATAGCACCAATTATACCGAGAGAAAAGAGAGAGAGAGAGAAGTAAGTGACCGTCTCGAAGATGACGATATATGTATGCAATAAAAAAAATAAATAAACAAATTTATTAAAAAGAGATATGGATGATTTTTTATTTATCGATTATCTCCGTAGCATTTGACTTTTCGAAAAAAAAAAAAAAAAAAATCGAGTAAAAGTTGTAGAATAGAATGAGCCGCACTTTTTTTGTAAACGAAATTTTTCTCCAGGATTCAACATTTCGGAGTAAAACAAATTGGAGTTAATTTTTTTATTTTATTTTTTGTTTTTTTCTAAATTTTCAATTATCTTCGTATAGATAAAAATAAATAAATATATATATATATATATATATAAATAATTTGGCAACAAAAATGTTTCAAGCTGCGTATTTTTTGATAAAAATTTTATCCCGCTATAAATAACCAGAATTTTATAAAACAAAAAGAGATCGAATTAATTTTGAAACATTGTCGGTGATGGTGGTAAACGAAATATACCTCGTTTGTGTGATAATTCTTACATGTATATACTATTTACCAATTCATGACGGCGTCTTATCAATAATTATTATATGCGATACGATGGGACGGGGAGCGTCTGTTACGCCACGCGTGAGATCGAGCTATTAACCGGCCTCAAAGTCCAACTATCAAGACGCCCCTACAACACGATATTTAAAAAAAAAAAAAAAAATTGCGTAATATCATCCATCGACGAAGCGAATAAATCGGTAAGGATATTAACCGCGATCTAATAACCTCGCAATAATTCTTCTCGAAAATCAAAAGTCGGCTATATAATATATAATATAGGTACTATGTAAAGCGAAAAGGAAAGAGACTGCAAAACTATAAAAAAAACAAACAACGTACTCGAGAAAAAAAAAGAAGAAGAATAAGAAAAAAAAAAAAAAAAATCATAAAGAAGAAAAAGGAATAATATTATTCCGGCTAATAAAAGAATGAGATAATGAAACAGAAAATAAAAAACGAAACGAGAAGTTGTGGTTGAAATGATTATTATTATTATTATTATTATTATTATCGTTTTTCTCGACTAGTATTACTACCTGGTACTCTAGATATCCGTATATTTCATCGCTGCTTGTCAACTCGTTAACAGCGATAACAAGCCTAGGAGAAATCGGAGAAATTCGTATTATTGATAAGATTGAGATAAAAAATAAAAATAAGGGCCCGGGGGTTGAAGTTCCGCATCCTCTTGGAATTTTCATTTTATAAGATTGAAGGCTTCTGGAAATTTTATATCGTCTGAAATCCATTCGGAACTCGAGAGGAGTAAGAGGATTGAATAAATACATAGAACGTTGATAGTCGAGGACTCGAGTGCGGCGAGTGACGACATGAGTTTTTATTTCCTACGTCATAGCTCGACAGTCATGTTGATCCAAATACATTACTACGTTGAATAACGCATCGCAGTATAACACGCACGTCGTTACCTCGAACCCAAGAAGAACGTGAAGACGAAGACGAAGAAGATACCGGCGCGCGCGCGGAGCGATGGAAAACAAATACATAAAGCTTAACGAAGGCAATTGGTAACATCGGCATGGCACTGCACAGTCAGTCAATACCAATTGAAACGTCAAGCTTGTTGTTTCCATCTCAGTCTCGTATTATTCGTTATTATTTTTAATAATTTTCTCCCCTCCGACCCTAAGCTCTATCATTTTTTCCCTTCATTCTATAAATATTTATCTATACGAGATATCACGAGCTGAGGTAGAAAATAAACCGAGAAATGATGGGCCCCCAAATATCCGGCAAACTCACCTGTAGGCTAGAGACATGCACTGAAATAGTTTGTTCAACGATGTCTCTATGCTTAATTGCTGTGAGGTAGTTCTGCTGGTTGATGAACCGGTGACAAATTTTTCTAAAGAAAAACCAGGCGGTGCTATAATCGCTAGTCTAGCCGCTTCCTCCTCGGGAACAGGCACGGCTAACTCATCTTCGTCGTCTTGGGCCTCGGCCTCAAAATCTGAGACCATAAAATGACCCGAGTGAATTGTTTCCCTCGAATCTTTCGGCTCTCTTTTTCCACCTCCAACTCCACCTCCTCCTCCGCCTCTCATTGGTATAACACTCTGCGTAGTTGCGCCGCCTTGAGGCGTCGCCATTATCGTTGCTTTTCGATACATTAATTCTGTTTGCATTTCGAATTGCGTATTTCTATTTAAATATCTTCTTCTTTATCGTGTATCAAAAATATCTACGAAGCAAATCTTTATATTTCTTCATTTACATCCCCTTTTTTCATTGTTATTATTATTATCATTATAATATTAACAACATAACGTCTCCCTATCTTTTTCTGTTCTCTATATACAGAGACTGATTGAGATTTAGCAGGCCATATTTTGGGGGACAGATTCCTCGCGGAATTCTGAGACTAAATTTCCTTTGCCAAAAATTCGTGGGCCCAATAGTTTCCGAGATACGTAAGATCTGAGTTGACCAGGGGCGGAAGTTGCGCGGGCGACCTACACGCTCCGCGATTGGTAAACCAAGATCTTCCGTATCTCGGAAACTATCGGTCCCTCGAATTTTTGGTAGAGGAAATTTAGTCTCGGATTTCCGTTGGGAATCTATCCTAAAAATATGGCCCACTGAATTTGAATCACCCTGTATATTGTGATATCCATTAGCATAGAAATGTCCCGTATTATAGATCGGTATTGGATCGATAAAATGGATAATCGTAATGATTATTCGACCTAGAGCCGCAACGTGGTCCAGAGATGAGAAACAACAAGTATCTAGTGGATGGGATGATTAGATATAAATACACACACGTGTGCCCATTTAAATTTAGCGCGTGGCACGCGGATGGGTCGCGCGGATTGTTGCAGATATACGTAACGGTCAATTTTATGGTACGCTAAACGTGCGTAGTCTCAGGAGTGAGTAGTAGGTATGTAGTTAGTCAGGGGTACGTAGGTAGTCAGTCGGAGTAGCAAGCGAGCGAAATGATCTAATAATAAATTTGAAACGAATAGTGGCGCCGATTATTCCGTTATTTATATTGGAATCAGGACCTATCGCAATAACAATAAAGAAAAAGTTATTGTCACGGTGATAGATAGATTCAGGCATCCACGTTCCAGACCCCAGCTCGTTCTCTTCATTCGGAATTTGAAATTCCGCGTATCTCATAACGTTATGCAGATAAAGGGTGACGCTATCTCGTTTTCTGTCGTCGTTGCATTGCGTATGCATATGCATGGATGATTGCGATTTATAATAACCGTAGCATACTAGTTCTCTCGAGAAAGTCTCTATTCCTAGGTACTCGGATACATATGCCTAAGAACATTCTATAAATGCGTATAGTTTCTGACTAGGTATTTTCGAACCACGAGATAAGAAGATAGGATCGATTGACGAATCAGAAGTAGAAAAAGATCGTAAAATATTGAAAAAACAAATGAGAATAAAATAGTTTAATTGAAGTTTTGAATTTTCACCGATGTAAGTGATGAATAATAACGGACATTTCCACGGTGGATAATAGTATGACAATAAACTATTACCGTTAAACAAAGATAATAATTATGTTGACGGTAAAGAAAGAACGATTATTATCATTGTTATAGTCGATTTTAAAATCACCTTGGAAAAAGTAATCCCTCCTACGGCAGATGTTTACGCGCACTTTATTTTTGTTTTATTGTTAGTTTTATTTTCTCTTTATTTATAACACACATTCGGCTTTTGAAATATAGAAATAAAAGGTAATAATAACGTATAGGGTTGGTAAAATAATAATATTAATATAAATAATAATTAGAGGTGGAAAACTGAATGAAAATTCTTCTCGCGAGTTTGCGAGACGTTCATTATTCCTTTCCCAGTTCCCAGTCCCGCTCCCCCCCGCCCCATCACGCCTCCCCCTTTCGGGGCAAAGCGTAACACTTTTCACTTTTCTTTATTCTCCGTTAACCCAGCCTCTCTCCAATATTTAATTACACCTAGGATATACCCCTTGCACTTTGACTCGCGTCATTTGTCACCGTCACACCGGGTCGAAGGGCATGAGGCCTGCACGAGACCCATTCCGCGTTATTACGTACTACACCGTCGCTCATTCTGGCATCACCGCCATTTCTGAATCGCTCATAGTCGTGTTGGTTGTCGCCTTTCACAGCTGACCGCAACATACACGATCGGAGCGACACGTTGCGGATTTTAAGCGAGGCTCAAGAGCCCCGCGGCTCTTTAACAAGTTTCGCGACGAAATATTTCGTTCGTTTTTCGCATTGAATATCGGTCAAAAATACGCACACGCGAAGTGAATATCATCGAAATTATCCCTGAATTTTATTTTATACCTTTAGATTGTACCCGCGGACTTACGCGGACGAATTAGATGAAAAATTTCATGTCATTCACTAGTCTTATTATATTCAGAACTAGGATCTATAGCAACGAGCGATCACCGACCCTCGATCGCATATTTTATCTTTTTTTGAAGTTCAAAGTGCGAAGTAGTAAGGAATTCCTTTTTTTCCATCTAACTTTTATGGGTACAACAGAAACAGACAGCAGGTTTAGCCGCGCTATTTGTTCGAATAGTTATTCAAAGATGGCGTCCGTCGATCGCGCTGATTATTCTTGGCGCATTACAACTTTCGAAATTATTATGTAAGACGGCGCCACTGATCACATCAGATGGTGGCGCCTTTGGGCGATAATTTATAGAACTATATTTCCCGCCATTAGTAAGGCGGAAGATATTCAATTTAAAAAGATTCCAAACAGACGAGGAAAAGTTTTTTCAAATTCTATACGAATCAGTTCGATCTTTTGCATAGTACATATGAATGCAATTTCGAAACAGGGTATTGGGCAGAATTTAAACTTAAATTTAACTTATTATAACACAAGTTTACTTATTGTTTAAAAATAATTAGATCGACACGGGTTGTGGGATGTAAATAATTTTATTGAAAATATCGTATTATATGCCGATGACTATCTCAACGGCGTGTATATAGTTTAATAATAATAATAATGGTAACAATTAATAATTAGTGTAAAGATTGAATGGTGATGTAATCATCGTATATATTAAATTCTACAGCACCCTGCATTCGAGGGATCGAAATAGCAATCTATCAAATTTTAGATCGTGTATCCTATGGTATATCTATGTTATAATAAAAAGTAGAAACTGCGTTACAATTTTCATCATATTATGTATATCGTCATTATCCACCTACGTATTTTAAAGCCGAGTTACTCCGAAGGTGAGAGAGAATTCGAATTCATATTGTCAAACTATTTATCCTACCGTTAGAAATTCGTGCTTGAAAAAAATAAAAATAAAAAATAAATAAAAAATTATCCGAATAATATTATATACGTTTATAATTATTGTATCGAACTTTGAAAGTGTTTTAATATACACAGACAAACGCGGGGTGTATTATAATTCCGTAGAAAAAATTTCTAAGAGATTATTAAAAACCTCCTTCTCTCTTTCAGATAGTTAAACTCTAATTATTTCCTGGGGCGGCCACTCCGCTGCATAAAACAACCCTTGAAGGAATTCAGTCTTACATCAATCTCTCCTTCCTCCAACTGGAAAATGCAACAAAAATTGAAGATTTTTATTAACTGGATTAAATTTAACGATCTTTGATGAGATCCTCACGGTCTTACCTGATCAGGAAGGTAAATTTCTTGATAACAGGACGGAGACACGCATTCTCTTATACACCGTACTTTAGCTATGCTGTTTCCTTGCTGTTGAAGCATTCTGCAAGCTCCGCTCTGCTCACATGCTTGTTCAAACTCTCTGAAGAGCAGCTCCTGTTGACAATAATAAATAAAATATGCATAAATGTGATTCAGAAGATTCTCTGCATACTCCGACAATTTTTTTCTCCTCAAATTAATGTCCAAATAAAATCGTTGGAAAAATAAAAACTGTACTAATATCGAACGAAATATTCCCCAATTCTTTCACGTGTTGATTTGTGAGGCAAAAAGGTGTTTCTTTTGTTTTTTTTACCCGGAAACACTCAATAGCTTAAATTGATTTTAATTTCCCCTCTCACACGTGGTATACGTGTGCCATCATACACATGGTAGGTATATGCATACCGTAACATTGGAGGAATTCAAGTGATGAAAATAAAGAACCTATCTATATGTTGCACACAACTTGGATAGTGAATTTTATTTCATTACGGATTAGGGGATGGAGGAAATTAAATCATATCGCAGGCAGTTGCTCCCTTGTACTAAAGGTAATAAACGCGAATGTCCAAAGGAGAACCAAAAATCCCAAGCTAATGCGCACATGCGTGGTAATATTAATTACCGCAAATTTACGCAATTATTATACAGCCTGCGATATTCTCATTTGAAAAATCACCTTTTGACCTTATTATTACAACCGACTCGACGCGAAAAATTAACGCGCAATTATATTGCGGTATTTTATATTGCGTACAATGTTTTTTTCGTTAAAGGATGCGATTTTCTCTTCATAATTTCGGAAGTAAGTAAAGTCTGAGTATGAATAAACGGCCAAAAAGGTTGAATCTTCGAAAATCGAATTTCCCTAAAATATCTCGGTTGAAAATTATCGACCGGAAGTGACCCCGATCGTTTGTTTCGTCTTTCATTATTCCCCACTTTATACAATCTCGCAAAGTTCCATTGTCTGGCTCTGGCTCGCGTCGTTAGACAATTGGTATACGTATAATACGCAGAGCATATGCATGACTCAGTGAGCACTGACCGTCTCTTTTGCCTCGTTGCAGCAGTGACGGTTAGTTTTCATCTCTTCTAGAACGAGTACCTAATTTGTTGATGAGGAGCGGTCCTCTGAATGGCTGCAGGATTTATATACGGCAAACGGAAGCGGTTTTTACCGCGGGCAGAGTGACCGAAGTATATATGTATACGAGAGAGAGAGAGAGAGAGAGAGAATCCCCGTACACGCTTTTAAAACGCGAAATAAAGAGAGAATAAAAAAGAACTGACAATGAGGATTCCCACCATGGGCGAGATCATGCGGAATGAACTGGATCCCCGCATCATTTGACACCGAACAACCTTCGGAAATGACCAGTTTCATCCAGAGCTAGTCGTTCTGTTGACCAGCAAGACTCGGTCTGGACAATATAAACACCCATCAACCCTAGACGAGAGCGTTTAGAAGCAACTTCTTCGTAGACTCGAATAGACCAGAAGAAGAAGAGATATACTGAACGCCGTTGTAATGTCGCAGTCGACGAACTTTCACACCGTATTTGCGAACGCCTTGCTGTTTTTCACCCTGATAGGTGAGTTGTAGTTTTTCTTTATTGAATAAAAAAAGAAAAAAAAAAAAAATGATTCGTTCATTGTTTATCATATGGTTGTTTTTTTTTTTTTTAATTTTTTTTAACAGCTGTTTCTAACGGCTTGGAATGCTACGAGTGCAACAGCCACAACGACAGTCGTTGCGCCGACGACGTACCACCTAGTTCGATGAAGAAGGCTTGTCACGATCTTGTCGATGGATCGAAATATACGTTTTGCCGAAAGATTGATCAACAGGTTGAGTTCAAAGTGAACGGATGTACGTACAGCGGTAGATTTTTTCATTAATTTTAATAACTAATATAACTGTGAAAATTTTCGATAAAATATTACAACTGAATAATTATCGTCGATTTTAAAACGGGTCGAATTAAAAAGTGTGCGAAATCACCTCTTTCGTTATATACGTAGAAAAATAATTTCGCCATTAAAAATACGACGAAATTCTAAACGGTTAATAAAATTGTATTCATTTAATACGCAACGGTCGTATAATAACTTAATGCTCTTTAGCAAAGACCATTAACACCTCGGTTCCAAAGCATACCCATAGGTATTAGGGTGCTTCTTAATTTCATCATTTTCGAATTCCAATATTCAAGTTATTTAAAAGGCTTTGGGGCAGGGCTTAGAATCGAAATGGGAACCTGGGGTTTTGAAAACGTTTTTTTCTATGCATTTGCAAACTTTCTGGCCCATGAAAGCGTTGAAATTCGAATATGATCGAACTAAGAATCACCCTGATACGTATATCAGTTTTTTATTTTGTTTTTGTAAATCGCTCCGAGAAAATCGTGGGTTGTTCAGTAATGGGACGAAATTCTGTACGCAGATTAGGACAAACGGTTATATGTGCGATAACTCATACGTCTGAAGGAGTAAAATGATGCGATTTTTTAATTTCAGTGTCAGAAGACAGAAGAATAATAAGATCTTGCGGATGGGATGAGTCAAGGTACAAGAACGAGTGCTACGACAGAAGTGGATTTGGTGGAATACAAAGGGTCTGTTCTTGTTACGGTGATAATTGTAATGGTGGTAGTCAACACTCGCCCACATTGTTTTACATCCTGGTGTCATACGTAGTTGCTTTTATCATTTCGGAAAGAGCGTCGTTGTAGAGATTATACGTTATTTTCTATAAAAATATTTGATAAATGACGTCAGGGGCCGAACTGAAGTTGCGAATTTGAAAAGTACCTACCGAATTCTTTCGCGACGATTTAAAATATCCAGAAACGTCCGAGTCAAGAACATTGGAATTTCGAATAATGCAGATAGCTCGAAACTCCGAAAGCTCAAAAAAATCCACAAATTTCTGCATATTTCGCAGAGATCTAAGACGGAAAATATTTCATTATAATCGAAACCCCCTCGCTCTAGGATTAAATTCACTTTTAAAATTCGGAACCCCAACCCGGCCCCCGATGTCATACCAGAGATTGTGAATATTTATTATTATCATTTTCCGAAAATTTACCAACGCGACTAGCTATAGCGATACGTGCTATATACATCGGAATCGTCGGTATCGTCGCTGTATTTATTTATTTATAAATATTTAATAAAATTTGATCTACTATCGAAAAATATGAAGCGATTTGATGTATTGGTTGAAAAAAAAATTGGTGCGTCCCGGGGTGAATGTCAAAAAATAAACATCACAAGGCAGAAGCGTTTTTAAAATACTGCTAAATCTGTCTTTTCACTTTATTTCTAATTTTGGGATCCCCGGGTAAACTCCGCGGCTTTTTTATAATATCTGGCGAATTCTGATGGCTTATTTATGACTGCCTAGTACATAGGTATGTATCTAAGATCGAGGTCCAATATGAGAGAATGATATAAACGAACTTACATTTTTTCCTGTTTCTTTGTACGGAAATTCTTGAAATGTGAATGTGGTCGATGTCCCAGTAGCAGTTTCTCCAAATCTAAGATAACCGAATAGGAGGATCTGCAGGATCAGTGCGAAGACGCGAGGCGTCGTCAACGCCGCCATATTTTTTTATCAAAAGATCAATAAATGTACAGTGGCGACTCTAGCAGCGAGAAAACAGAGCGAAATTCTGATATATAGCTACTCTATACCTATATGCTATGTACATACATACATACATACATACACACAGATGTGTAGCTCTCTTATAACTTTTTGACCTCTTTTACCTGAAATCTAAATCCCTCGAGGAAATTTACTACAGGCACAGTAGTCACACTTATATGTACCTACCCGAAAGTAAGTATGTAAGTCTTTCGGGCTTATATACCTTTTATATCTGTAACTTCTTAATCTCCTATAACTTCGCGCAGCGAGCTTTTCAAAAAATAGAAATACGAACCCGAAAAGAAAATCGGTGCAGACTGTTCAATTCTTGGCTATAGTAAAAACGGATGTAAAGTATGTTTCAATTCTGTCGCGATTCTGTTTCAATTTGCGCAAAAACTGGAAGTGAAATCGGAAGTGGCGTACAAAAGATAGTCCCTATTAACGAACGATTACAGGAAATTGGATCTTGCAGTCCATAGAGCTGAAACGCATTCGGGGTTTAATTTGGTCTTGACAATTCTGTGTCCGAAATTTCATAATAAATTCCGAAATCAAATGATAAAATGAAATTAGTGGCGTTGGGGGACTGGGAAAATATATTAGGTTTTATTTTCGCCTCTTCTAGCTTCATGTACAGGGTGAGTTTTCTCCGGGGTCCGGAGAGGGCGTGGCTTAAATCGGCTGAGACTCCGCCTCCTCCTATTCACACTTGTTACCATAAGAGGAATGATTGCCTCCAGATAATAAAGGATCCATTCAGAAATTCGGGTAAGTAGTATAGCGTCTAGTTGTTCCGACAAGGCTGCATGAATTTTCGTCTATTACGTAGATAACACGGCAAGAGCTAGATAAATAGTAGCTGAGAATGAGTGAGAATCGTTATTCTGAAAATCACAAGCATGGATAGAAGGAGGCGGAGTCTAAGCCGATTTAAGCCACACCCTCTCAGCACCCTGGTGAAAACTCACCCTGTATATATGATACGGTCGAAGCTTTACTGACACGATAAAAAAGGGAAAGAAATGATACACCGAACCAATAATGTAATTAATTACAGACGTAGGACTAATATCTCGTCCTCGATTTGTAAGACTCGAAGTTGATAAAATGTCTACTTTATTTTTCCCTCCCTGTACACAAGTAGAAGATTGATTTCCGAGTGGATGGATTCCGGGGGACAAAGGATACCTGCCTTTATGCCTCCTTCCAGACAGTTGAATCAATCAAAAACATATCGATGACAAAAACCCCCCTACGTTTCGCCTAAAGGTTTAGATACGAAATTCTCTTCATCGATATTCGTTTCAACCCCTAAACCTAAGGGTAGAAGATCCTCGCGTTTCCTAGTTCTCTGACACTTAGTATTCCTATTTATTCATTTATCCATTTCCCTATGGGTTTGAACAACGCATATATACGTTTCTACTTTTGCACATATATATATGTATATACGAGCTGCGTTTAGTACGCGGCACAGACACCGATACGACTCCATAGCATTACTTCAATTTAGAATTTAAGCCGCAGTTAAAACTGGCTTAGCGCCTATTCCAGGCCGCCATTGGCCGCGAGCAAATTGAACCCGAGCTTAAATTTTAAGAGGAAGCGAAAATGCAGTCAGGCCTATTAAGCTGGATTACATTTCGTGATTTCACGTGTTTACGAGTCACATATAGCATATAGGTATACACATGTGTATGTATATTGTATGGTAGCTTAGCTACTCGAAGAGGAACGACGTACCTTTCCGCCCACTTCGTTTCTCTATACATACACCTTGTTCTGCATTCAGGTAAAAGTAAAGGTGGGCATTACGACCATTCAGGATTCCTGACAATTTCGAGGGCCAATTACTGACTGCAGGCTTTTCTCCAGGCCTGTAACCAGGTTACATCCATAAAGATGAAAACGATCGTGGTGGTGGTAACAGCCAGTGCAACAAGTTCATCCATACTGAATAACGGGATGAATTCCATGACGGAATGTGATCGGGAATCGATATTCATATCCTGGATTCGTATGCTACGGAATATTTAATATACCCCATTGGTGCAGTCGGGACCGGGGTGATGCTTCGATTTTTAAAACCCCACGGCGGTAATGATTCCACATTTCTTTGAGGCGATTTAGACATAAGAGAATTGAATTAATTAGTGCCTACGATTAGTACGATAATAAATGAGTAGCTTCATTGTATTTTTGATCGGGCAGAGCTGGATATAGACACATACAGGTATCATATCAGGTAGGATTATACGAGCTAGGATAGAATTGGATTCATATGGTAATGTGTGTTTGTGAAGGCCTGGGGCAATGTTGTACTGTATGAATAGAATAGAAACTGACATCAACAATAAGCCTTGAAACTGTGAGATAGACTCTCCCTGCATAAGCCATAAGCCACATCAACGCAACTTCCATGTGTATTACACATATGTAATGGGTGTGATATAAAATCGGATTATCAACCGTGTCTGTATAAAATATACCTTTCATAAATTGTTTTTGTACTCCTTTATCCAACCGCTTCGATATGTTGTTACATCGAAACTTTACATTCGATTGACAATATGAATTGGAAGGAAACAACGAATCTTATGAAATCGATTCGGCCCTCGTCCTTTATCTTTCGCCTCTTGAGTAACTGTATGGAATAATCTAGATAGATACCTTCATAAGGGCATTTGGTATATAACATACCTATCTCGGGAAATATGAAGTGCATTTCGTATTTTGTTTGTCGAGTGTCAATATCAGGGGCCGAACTCACGAACCCGGTTTGAATCCTCATTCTCCATTTGTCTCCGTCTTTATATACACCAATTGGTATGTATGAGGTAAAGGTATAGGCATATGTATCCGAGTATCATATACATGTACATACATACATAGATCCACCTTGGTGCTATACGACAGTATTCTCCACACGCTACGGAGATTCTCATGGGAATAAAACCAACAAAGGGATCGCTTGTCAACAACGACCCTCAAAAACCCTTAACAGCAACACGTCTCACGATCGACTCGCATCTCTTATACGATACCCTCTCTTTCATACGGCTATACTATACTGGCATTAAATTTCGTCAATCAGAATCGAACTTCATCTACATGAATGGTTATTCTATAAGAGTGAGAAGGTCTTGCTGCGATAATTACAGCATATCCCATAATAATAATAAAATAGTATAAAACAATACGAAAGAACTCTCCGATGTACCGAATATAATAAATCATACTCCTTTTTTTTTATTTTTGACTCCCCCTCTTCATATTACACGCAGAATTTGTTCTCGTTTGTTCTGACCAAATCAAAACCTTAGGTATATAGGTATAGGTGGACAGGTAGCGGTATATACCTCGCGGTCGGAGTAAAACTTTATCCGAGCTTTTCTCTCTGCTCGACGGAAGCGGAAGAACCCGTCTGTTCGTTCGTTCGTTCGTTCGTTTCGCGGGGGTGCGCTACGCTACTCGGAGAAACCGACATATTGATCGACTCGTCGAGCCGCCCCACCGAGCTTGCAGGATAGCATAGCGGTTCCTTTAGCGCCAGCGTTCAACCGATCGTCCGAGCGTGATCTCCGCGTATCGTTCAATGATTTCAATATCAAGATAACGCCTCGATATGGATATTTCATTTTATACTAAATATTTGGAGTAATAATTGCACCATTTTTACAACTATTTATGAACTTTTATTTTTCTTTTTTTACTTTTTTCCTTTTGCCCCCCGCATAATTTAGGGTAGATTATATTCAGGTTCAATCGACCTTGTCGAGTATTATTCTATGCCCCCTGAAGGGTTTATTATTTTCTTCCCTTTGATTGAGACTTTATTGTTTACCTCCTTACCAGATCTGAGCTTTTGTGTTTCGGACCAAAACTCGAGCGGGAGAGGGACCTCTCTTCGTTGTGTGTGTAAACTTTAAGTTCTACCTTCATATACCCGTTATCTTTCTCTCGTTTATTCCATCGTTTCTTTGACGATGAGACGGCTTTAATATTATTAAATATACACAAAAAACCCGCAGGTATTATACCACGCTTCGTACCTTATGCATCTACGAGCTACTATATCTATGCGTATACAATATACGCTGTAATTTCATTGTACCTATGAGAGAAAGTTATAATTGCGGTCTGTAACCGTTCCTCAACACCTTCGGAATTGCATAATATCGTTATTATAGTCTTATGGAATAATTATTATCGTATGCATCTACTTTACGTAACGTTCACGGTTCACCGAAGGACATTCAAAGAAGAATAATACTAAAGAATAAAAATTCGAGAAAGAGGAAGAGGAAGAGAGAGAAATCCCGAGTTCGCACCGCGTCCATGAGGCGTCGCTAGCTCCGCGTTCAATCTGCCGGTAGCGGCACACCGCACGACTTTCAGTCAGTCAGTTGACATTATCAACTAAACGTGAGTCGCGTTCGTCTCGAATTTATACGGAGTTTGTATCGGCGGTAAAAATAATAAATAAGTAAATAAATAAATAAATAAATAAATAAATAAATGAATGAATGATTAAATAAATAATTGGATAAAATATAAGGATAATAAAAATATAGATAATTCTTGTGTTTTGTGATAGTGAATCGAGTGTGTGGTTTTTGTTTTTTTTTTTGTTTTGTTTTATCCTCCATTTATATTATATTTATTGTTATCACAATCGTTTATACTGTGTTGTTATTGTTGTCGTTGTCGTTGGTTTTGTTTTGTTATTTCGGTTATCAAGCCGCTGTGAATAAAATATTTCGTGACAGGTATGATACATTATAAATTATAGGATAAATAAGTGTTTTATGTATCTTTATTGGATATTATAATATTCGAACTTGGACGATCAAGCAATAGAGAACAGAGCTCGAAATCATCGTCGTATAGCAGTAGTTACAGCTCTGTCGTAATTTTTATACGGACTATAAATACAAACGAGGAACGAGGAGGAATATCATTTATCGGTGAGTCAGATATTATCCTATACTATACATACTTCCACTCATTCTCTAATTTCTTACAGTTTGGAGCTCCGATACTATATGACCGTATTGTAACACTTTCGCACGAAATATATGAATGTCCATTACTTTTCCTCGCTTTAGCCTTTAGCGTTTAAACAGTTTTAGTAAAAGAAGGTAAATTCGCTCGGTTTTATCCTCCTTATTCTTCTTGTTTTCTTCGTCGCTTTATCATCTCTAGTTTTCGATGTACAAAGCGAGATAAAGAGGCGAAGAAGGTGGAGGTGGAGGCGGAGGTGGAGGTGAGTCGCTTTACGTTTAGAGGAAAGAACCCTCCGCCTTTGAATCCGTACCGCGATAGCGACTCGCGTTTATACCTATACATCTATATACCTACCTAGGTAGCATGGCTATACCACGTATATATATATATATATGTATATCTGTATTGCCGAGCCGCGAGTGAGTTTGTCGACGACAGTCGGCGACCTCGCGGCGCGCACCTGCAACAAGAAGTTGACTGACTCCCGCCAATCGTTCGTCACAAGTTTAGTTAGTTTCGAGTCCCGAACCGGATTCCTCGGTTCGGTCCTACTCGATCGCCATGCAGAAGGAATATAAGAAGAAAGAACACAGCGGCGTACCTACGGGCTACATATACCTACACATGCATACCTAACACGTATCTACCACTGGGTATACCTTGTGTATGCATGTATGTCGGTATTTCTTTCTTTCTTTATTTATTTATTTATTTCGCACACTCGCCAGGCTCCAGAACTCGTTTCTCGCTTCATACTTATCTACGGTCTGAGATCCCCGCTACATTCTACCGATCCCGCCCCCTTTGAGCGACTTATGCTACGGACAGTATATAAACCGCGACGCGCTCTCATACCACTACAAAACTAACAGATATCCCGTTTGTTTATCGCTCTCTGTCATTTATTATTATATGTATATGTATATGTATATGTATTACGATATTATATTCCAGTTTCGCGGTATTATCCAAACGTTTTTGAACCTATTACCTACATATATATTTATTTATTCATCCATCCTGTGAGATATATGATTATCGAATATCTACGATTATAAAAAAAAAAACAAAAATACGGAAGACCTTTTTCTTTTCAAATCCTCGTGTTTAATCGAGTATAATTATTCCCCTTCTTTTTCTTTTCTGTAAAGGTTATTGACCCGTGCAGCTCCGATCGGACGAACTTTTATATAATATTTTTCAGTTTCTTTTTTTTTTTCATTTCCTCACGTTATACCTATACCACGTGATGCGATCTGCTATTTCTACTCGGGCTTCGCTTCTTTTATTCTTCTGATATTCCTATAATAATGTTTACCCATTTATTCTATCTATAGAATTGTATACAGAATTTTTCTTCTCCGGCAATTAACGAATTTACATATCGTTTATCGGTGTATATATTATAGGTATAGTATCTAACATATACATCGAGAGCGAGCGAGCTTCCGGAACCATTTCCTTTTATTCGACCCAGTGACTTGACGATACATACTATATGTATAACCACGTATGCATAATATGGATTTATTCATTTATTCTCGCGGTGTTTATCCAGGTCTGATAGTTTCGCGCGTTCACTTATATGCTTACATATAAGAGTCGTTCCCCTATACCTACAGAGATACATATTCCTATATGTATATTTCATTCAGAATCAGAATCATTACGTATCTATTTCATTCATTCACCGCATCGTCGTCCTCATTTCTTACATCTTCTAACTCTTATCTTCAATCTCGAGCGCTTTACTGGCTATAATAATTCAATGAATTATAGCGCAAGATCCAGGCGTTTTAGGAATAATTGACAGAGGAAATTTCGATCCCATTTTTCGCAAAGATTGACCTAACATAAATATTAGCACCATGTTTGTTTTTTCTATACCGTACGCAGTTATCCACCTTGTTTTCTCATCCACTACTCTACCGAGAAGAACTGGATATATTTTTTCATTTAATCTCACTGTGGTGTGGCAATAATCGCTCTCGTTGAGATAAGGCCCCGCATACTACTGACTAAACAATATGATATGTATACTACAAGTTATAATAATACGCCATATACCCAGGTATTAAGTGACGTAAAAACACGCATACGGCACTGTGTTACACACTTTGAAGTCTACGAGGTGTTTCTTTATTTCTATCGAAAATTGTTTAACTTTAATCCGTATTTAACATTGATTATAAATATATTATAATCATGTGCATGATAATGCCCGAACGGAGAGTGGCATCGATTATTTATATATATATATACAGATATATAGGTATATGGATATTCCTATATAGTATATAATATGCGTATTATATATATATATATGTGTCCAATTTCCTAATGGAGAATCGATTTAAACCACTTTGAAATTGACTGACATCACTAACGGCTGTATGCGGTTATTAATTATAACAACGAATAGCTATGCGCCTGCAGCCACGCCTGTGATGACTTCCGACGATAGGTGAATTAATAATCATAATTTTATAATATAATGATTTTGTTATCATTAAATTAGCGATACTTAAACAACGTGTAGATCCATACTATATAAAAGTTTTACAAAAGGGATGCGTCTATTCTTATTTATTTATTTTTTCTTCCGACAACTTTTATTGAAACGTAAAAAGCGTGTAACACGTCTCGTCGGTCGTGCCTCGTGAGAGACAAGCGCGGAAGCTGAAGGGAGATGGTGAAAGGAAAAGGAAAAGGAAAAGAGAAAGGAAAAGGGAAAGTGAAAAGGGAAGAGGAAAAAGGTAAAAGGAAGGAGAACCCTGGCGCCAAGGATTAGCTCTTGTCGGAGGCATAGCGTAAGCGCTATACGTATACATCGTCGATGTGGTAGGAGGTATAGGTATACATATACCCATGAAAAGGGGTTGACGAGATGTCAACGTCTTACGTCAGTCAGGAGCTCAGAGTCTGAGCGAAAGCATGCCTCCTATCTTCTCCCTCAATTCTTTCCCTCTCTCCCCCTCTCCCCCTTTTTCTTTACTTGCAGACGACTTTTCTCTGCGCAAGGAGAGTATATAAGGGATGATGCCTCGCTGTGGTTTTATCTCTCGCATTTCAGATTATAATATACCGAACTGAAAGACTTGACTTTCTACGCTCTTCGCTTTTCCACTTTTTTTTTTTTTATTTTATACCTTTTTTTTTTTTCTTTTTTTACATTTTATTTCTTTTTTTCTTTATTGTCACTCTTTCGTTTTTATTCGCACCCAAAATCTCACGACCGCTTTTACCACTGCAGAAAAATAAGAAGAGTAAAAAACAAGAAATAGAAGAAGAAAAAAAAGGAACAATCTCATCTAATTAACATCAACATTTTTATATCCTATAGTTCGTCCCTTTTGATTTTTCAACGGTTCTATCACGTAATTTAATATAGAATTTAAAACAGGGTTCATTTGACATTTTTTCATGTTTTTTTCGAAAATTTTATTCATTATATATATCGCTCCAAAATTGAATTATAATATATGTATATATATATATATATATATATATGATACGTGTGTCCGGTTAAGTTACCGGTGGCATTGCACTCCTGACCTCTTGACCCGGTGCGGTGGGTAGGTACGCAGTAAAATATCTCTCTCTCTCTCTTTCTCCCTCTACCTCTACACGGTGGTATACCTATATTACACATACCTATATAGGTATGTACCAGTCAGTTTACTGCTGTAATTATCAACTACAAATTCACGGAACAATTTCCCTGCTAAATAGTATACCTAAACAAATATAAAACAGGTATAATAACTGAGATTACTTTACCAAATTTATATACAGGGCAATTAAGATTGAGCGGGCCATACTTTTCAGCGTAGATTCCTCGCGGAATTCTAAGACTTAATTTCCTTTACCGAAAATTCGAGGGACCGATGGTTTACGAGCTACGGAAGATCTTAGTTTACCAATCGCGGAGCGTATTAGGTCGCATAGACGGCGCCACCGCGCAACTTCCGGTCACGCCTTATAAGTTCTGCGATTGGTTAACCAAGAGCTTACGTATCTCGGGAACTATTGGGCCCACGATTTTTTGGTAAAGGAAATTTAGTCTTAAAATTTCACAAGCAGTCTGTCCGCAAAAAATGTGGCTTGCTAAACCTGAATCCCACTTCATATGAGGTTCTTCCGATAAATATACGTATGAAAATAATCTTCGGTTAGGTAAATACGCATATGTATAATATTATATGTATTAATTACCTTGGAAGAGGTATAATCGAGTGAATTAATTTAATTAACATTATATCCGTTCGAGAAGGGGAGTTTTTGATAAACTAATTATATTTAGGTATACATAGGCAGGTACTAGGTAGTACTTATGTACAGAAAATTAACCGCTATAACCGGGCGTAATCGGAGACAAGATATAATAAATTATAAAGAAAGAATGGTTTTCAGAATTTATTGATAAAACAAAAATCAAAAATGAAAATTGTTGTTTTCAATTTTTTTTTTTTTTCATACGTAAAAATTTTTCAATCAATTTCGTATGTAAGCACAAATATATATTATTTTTATTTATTTTTATTTTTTTTTGTTTTTCGATTTAAACCAGATTTTTGTAAATAAAAACTGGGTATAGTCGTATATATATATATATTTAATTTTTATGTACCTAATACCTAACTCGTGATAATATATAACGAGAGGGTGTATGTAACGAGGAGATAAAAAATGTAAATGACATTAATTCAATCCAATTATGATTGTAGTACAAAGTAGGTAATATAGAACCTAATTATGTAGGTATAAAAGTAAAAGGAAGAAGAATATTAGGAATTGATTATAAAAATTGAAAATGAAATTAAAAAACGTGTCCAATTGATTTCATCGAAAAGTTCATTTTTCTAGTTATTTTATTTTCGGGATCTTCGTTGTTATGAATATTTGTATTTATATGTATAATATATAGGAGTTTCGTATTTAAAATCGTCTACCCCTTATACCTATGCGTAAAACGGTCTACGTAGGTACCATAGATCGAAGAAGAACTTTGAGAGATAAAATCTGTTGAATCTCCACTTAGCCGAGACACGCTTCTCGTTCCAGCATCGATTCAGGAGGGTCCTTCAGGAGTTTGTACCCACTCCTCGAGAGGAGAGAGGACCGGGCTCGAGAATATGGAGAAAAAAAAGTGGAGCGAATGAAAAAAAGAAACAATAAAGCGAAAATAAAAATAAAATATAAATAATAATAAAGGAACTCGAAGTTTGATATCGTGAAAAGTATTAGGAAAATGGGAAACGAAGGGTAAAAAATAATCCAGTAGCGGAAAAGTCCTCGAGGTAGTACAAAAAAATCAATGCTTATATATTTTTTTTTTTTGTTCTATTGTCTGTTTGGATATAATTTTAAGAATTTTTCGAACACTACTTATGTGCATGGAAAATAAAAAATAAAATTTATACACGTAATATGGGATGTCGTAACATCGAAATATCATCGATATCATCGTCGGGTCTGATGTAATACGAATTATATACGAAAGGCGATCAGAGTAGGTAAATTCCATTTTTTTTTCCATCCATCTACGTCACAATTTTTCGTCGTTGTAATACGTGGTAGTATACATGCACAATTAATTTATATTCACGTAACGTGAAGATAGGTAGGTAGGTAGATACGGTGTCAACGGACACCCAAATTAATTCTACGGAAACCTCGAGGCAGCTGAACCTGGTGGATACTTCCTTCCTACTTTCCCTACTGGTACAATAAATTTAGGTCCACGGAGATACCCCGTATTTTTTTTTTTTTTTACTTTAAATTCAAAATTTGGAAATTTAGGGTCTCGGTTAGAATGAGCTGCTTTTTCTCCTCTCATCCTGAGATATAGACCTGAATTTTTCAATTTTTTTTTTTTTTTTTGGGTTTGCGGGAGTCTTTCAATTCCCCGAATGTTCAGGCTTCTGAAAATTTGAAATCTCAAACTTTCATCCAGCTACGATTTTATCAGACGTAACGTGGGTATATCTATACCTATGATAACTACGTCACGTAGCGTCGACTCGGCAATCAGTTGACAATTTTGAGCCGACGACTGACGGCTGGTACTACGAGGTATAGGTACTACCTACTACAGTCGAATAGAGAGAACAGAACCTGCCTTTTCTTAACGAGTCCAATTTCGTCGGGTCAAACGTGAGATCAGACCACGTGATTTTAACTAAACAAATTAAAGTATCTATCACTGTGATACGATATGCGTTCTCGTTCATTTTCAACGTCCAATTTTCGATAAAAATTTCTATAACTAGGGATGGAAAGGGTTCATTCTTCTCTTTTTCTCCCGATCAGCGCCTATCGATATTCTTGTTTAGCAACTAGTCAAATTCTCTCGGTTAAGATTCACGATCTACTTTTCTTCGTCTCCCTCTCTAGTTATGCCGATAAATAATAATCAGAGATGTATAAAAACGCGTGGAGGGTAACATCGCCGTCGTCGGTCGCGCGCGTACCTATGTAGAGATAATTTTCGTTTGAAATTAGCGGAGCCTGTGTTTTTTCGGTCCGGGTATGAGAAATGTTGAAACAAAAGGTAGGTATATATGCTTTCCAGCATAGCCCCTGAATTTTTTAACCGCCTTCTCCTGCCTAGCTCCTTCCCTCTCATATCCTCGCTGCAGTCCTAGCGGTTCGTCGCGTCCCTAGGGACGCTATTTTACGAGCTTGGAGCCAAGGAATCCGCACGCAACTGTGCTATGCGAAATTTCATGACGTTGCCGTGCCTTTTAGCTTACGTTAGCTTACCTGCTTCGTACCTCCACACTGTATGTCGAATGATAAAATGGGAGATCCGTGAGTCGACTCGTCCAACTGCTCACTGAATCATCAGTTTTTTTTTTTTTTTTTTTTTTTCAATGCTGACCTCAAGACATCACATTTCTTCTAACGCGGTATAAAAACGAAGCGAACTTTGGTCGTCAGCATTTTTTACAATCCGAATACTTTTTCGACACAATTTTTAGAGAATTTTTAAAAACGTTAAAATTCCGAAAGACCAAAGGTCGGAAAATTTTGGTCCGTTTCTCAGGATGTGAAGAACAATAAATCCACTCCAATCCACAACTTCAATTTTGAAACTTTTTTTTTTTTCTTATTAATCTCGATGCGATCGATACACCCGCAAATTATTGTAAAAATAGGTGAGAACTGTGCGGGTGACTTCGCACGAAGAGCTTCAAGCCCCAGGATTTACCTACCCAGCAGGATTTAGTCCTGAATTAATTTCACTCCATATTATAGGGCTATGTATCGCGTATATACATAGGTATATATTTTCATGTCCAATGTCTGCCCTGATTACGTACGTATAAACGTCCAACCGGCGTCTCAAGGCCCTCACAGGAACCCTAGGGGGGGAGGGATCCCTTGGGTACCTTGTTCGTTACTCTACAGCGGCAAATTGGGAATTAGAGACAGGCCAGTGGTGGTGGTGGTGGTGTTCTTCCAACGCACGACACGAACCTATTGTTCACGGGCACCGGTCGTCCTAATTAACATACCCCATACCCCTAGTTCTTCCTCGGATTATTTCAGGCTCCCAAACCACGTCCAACGCTCTTTTACCGATCCAAATATCCCGTGGGGTGCCGCTCGATCCGCGTTTTACAAATTCACTTTATATCGCATCAAATTACAATTCGGAGAGAATTCGGGGATTTATTATCATCATTTTTGCCGCTGGTTTATCCATTCGCGAAATCGCCATCTGCATGGACGAAGATTTTATACTCCAAACGGATTCAGGATTCAAGTTTCAAGATTTGGGATTACCACATGCCCAGAATCTCTACGTATTTCGATGGGTTCCGGTAATATTTTAAATATCAAATTCGGTACTTCAAAAGGGTGAAAATCCTCCGTATTGGACAGATTTTTCGATTGGTAAGGGTATTCGTAGATAAGAAAGAAGAAACACTGAAATTTCAGTCGTTTTACAAATAAACGATTTGATTAAAAAACATGATGCCTTCGGCCCCCTATTTTCCCTCATGGTATACCGTTCGAGCTTATTTCTCGTCAATATTATACCTATAGGCATAAATCGTCGAGAGATTTCCGTACCTCAGCCTCAGCCTCTCATACGTTTTATTGCCTCACGTCTCGCGTCTTGTTACCTCCCTCGCTCTTCTTCTTCTTCTTCTTCTTCTTTGCTGTAGCTCCCAGCATCTTCTACCTTTACCCTCGATCGTATATGTATTCGCGAAAGAAATCAAGAAGCCTTCTTTCCTTGACTCGCGTCAATCAGGCTTAGGCGCCTTTTAAATCATACCTATACAGGCGTATGTACCAGGCCCACATACACATTACATTTATGTACATACGTGGAACAATTTTATACCTACTTTACCTACTTCGGAGTTAAACTCATGCCCTAGTCCCTGAACGCGACCGGCGAAGTTAAGGTTCGCTTCAGCTTCAAAGTAATCACTCTGACCTGTGAGCAGAAGAAACTGGAAAGAGGAAACCCCCGACGACTTGACGTCTTTCAGGGGTGGAGGAGCTGCAATCGTATATACAAGAGGCAATAACAAATATACACCGTTTTTTTTTTTATTTTTTTTTTATTATTTTCCCGCTCCGCAAGGAAAGTCCTTCAGAATATAAGGCCAGGGAAAAATCCTGGCTGAAGAATAACTCATTTTATAAAAGAGATATTCAATTTCAATGAACTATCAGCGTTTTTTTTTTTTTTTTATAATTGGTATAGGTCAGCCTCGTTTCATGAAGCGAAATTTTTCGGACTGCTGTTTGATCGGAAATTTAATACTCTACAAAAAGTGTCGGGAAAATTATTTTCAAAAAGTCGATAGTTTGGCCGTGACAAGGGTTTGAAGGTAATAACTTCGGACGCTGATAACTACGAAACCGTTCAATTTACGGATTTTGTTTAAACGACATTTTTTGTAGGGAATCTAATTCCCTATAAAACAGCATCATGCAAAATTTTTTATCGCGAATACCAGCTGAGTAATATCAATTGAAAGAAAAAATTCACATCTTTTCTGTATAAAACTTACAGTCTATCATTGAACTAGCTTACGTCGATACGAGAGAAGGCGAGTCAGTGTCACGGAAGTCCATTAACCCCACGCGGTTAAATAACTACATATAAAGAACTGTTGTACGTATAATATAAGCGTGCAATTCGAGCCTTCTCCTCTTTGCAGGACTCGTATTATACGTATGTACAGTTTCTGTTACCGTCCCGTTGTAGTTATACGACTTTACGCTCAAGCGTACGGGGGTGGTTCGTGTATCGATTCACCCTGCCATGCCGCTTCGCCTCTTCCTTTTCCACCTCATCCTCATCCTCATCCTCGTTCTATGCCTACTACTCCGACTTCTCCACGTCGACCCTTCACCTTCGTATCAACGTGAAATCTCATCTCTTCTCTTCACTTTATCTCTCGCTCTTAATTCTCGGACGAAGAAATTTTCTGACTTTAGGTTCGCACAAAAAAAAAAAAAAAAAAAACACTCAACAGGAAAATGAAAAGACTAATGATTCATGCGCCTTCTCGAAGCCGATAAATGTATAATTCATCTAGATATAGGTATGCCGAGTGATTCAGGTTGAGCGCGTCATATTTTGAGGGCAGGTTCCTTGCCGAATTCTGAGAATAAATTTCCTTTACCAAAAATTCGTGGTCCCAATAGTTTCCGAGGTACGGAAGATCTTAGTTGACCGATCGTAGAGCTTGTAGGTGGCGCAGTGGGGCCGGTCATGAGCGGAAGTTGCGCGGTGGCGCCGTCTATGCGACCTATACGCTCCGCGATTGGTCAACCAAGATCTTCAGTAGCTCGGAAACTATAGGTCCCTCGAATTTTCGGCAAAGAAAATTCAGTCTTAGATTTTCGCGGGGAATCTACCCTGAAAAATACGGTCCGCTCAACCTGAATCATCCTGTATACCAGCTCGCAGAGGTATTGCATACTGCTAGTCTATCCAGCCAAAACTTTTGGTGAAGAATTTTAAACGCGGTTTTACCTCAAATTCGTACTTCGCGCTGTTATATAATAGAACGGAATTATATATTTCATCCGAAAACTTGGCTCCATTCTTCTTCTTCTTCTTCTTCTTCTTCTTCTTCTTGCTCTTGTGCGGGAAGTGAATTAGATAACTGGGACAAAGACTCTTTTCACTTCATGGCATTCTTTCACACTACCGTGTATTATAATATCATACAATATTATTTTATTCAAATTTCTTTGATGATTTCACTTTTCCCTTATATTTCGTACGTTTCGTTTTGTCTCTTCCTATCTCCGCTCGTCGGTAGTGATTGAAACGAGACAGAAACCCGGTATTTTTCTACAGTACTGAAAGAACGAACCTTTTCCGCACGTTTTATGGCGGCGTAGGTTGATGTGAAATCAATGACGTCATGGGACTACCATCATCCCTCGTTTCTACTTCTCTTACATGTCCATGCCCGCTCCTCACCTACTGCTAAAAAAATAAAAATAAAACCAAAAATAAATATAAGAATAAAGCCAGAGAGCCGGGGCTAAGCGAGTTCAAGAGAGGATCCAAATACCTTCAATTTCCATTTCCATTTCCCATTCCTTATCATTCTCATTCGTTTCCTTGTTTTCTCCACTAGCTTCCTTCCTTTTCGTCCGCTGAAACACAACCGAATTCCGAAATTCTTCAAATATCACCGTGCCAAAGAGAATATGAGAATATTTTCCAGCTCCGTATACTATACCCATCTCGTATATTTTCCCACACTTACCTGAAGAAGTGGAATTTTTCTCGTTACCCTGAATGATCTGCGATCGTTTAATATCCGTTTTCCAAGGGTCCTACAGACGTCGTTATCCTCAACCCAACATCACTGCACTCGCGAGATAATTCGGCCAGAAATTCTTCGCCCTTTTTTATTCCAACCTAAGTAAGTCACGGGTTAAACTAGGGCAGAAATTTTCGCTGTAAGCTCCCACGGGATCACCGAGAACCGTCCATAACGACTATCTTCTACGATTGGTGTTCCAGTGTTCCTCGACTATTCGAGATCCTATACATACTCCGGGTTCCCATGGGCCTCTATCACCTCCTACACAATTCACGGGATTCTGCAGGAACCTCTCTTTTCCTCTATCAGACCTCGCTGGGTACAAGCCCAAAAAAATACCCCTTTTTTTTCTTTTTTTTTTTTTCCAGCAACGATTATCCTCTCCTCGCATTTATTCATTCAATTTATCGTTTTCTTATTTTTTTTTTTTTTTTAAATTTCTACAATAAAAAATGAATCACGTATTTCTCAACCACGTTACACGCATTTTTAATTATTCTGTGCAATTATTTGACTCTGTATAATTTCATACTCTGCAGGGTGCCTGCGAGGAGTCTGAATAAAAACGGATTTTAAACGAGTTCCCTTTTTTTCGCTCAAGAATTCATACGCGTTCCTCAGTTTAGAATTTCGTATTTTTTAAGACCGTATATTTAATTATTCAAAATTCCTTTGAGACGATTGTGAAAAATTTTTGAAAACATTCGAGTTTAGAAAATGAGATTTCCGAAAGGTCGGAGTGCAGGCAACTTGAAACTCCGAAAATCCAGACCATCGAGAGCCCAAAAAATCAAAAAAAAAAATTCGTTTCTTTCTCAGTATGTGGAAACAAAGAATATTTCGTTCCAATCGATACCCATTCCAACTACTCAAATCGATAACTTCATGACGTCATAAAGACCTGAAAAAATGTTGAAAATTTTCTTTTCCAAAAAGTAAATCTCAATACTTATTTTGGCTTCGATGGGGTCGATACAGCCCGAGTTATCAAACACTGAATGAATACATGCGTGAATTTTAAGTTCCGAAGTTTCGGCTTCTCCGATATTTAGCTTTTCCTATTCCGAACCTCTGTTGTTGAAAATACCCTTATTAAATTTCGGAATTTCAACCCTTCGTGAGTTTAAAAATTCGGAAAATTTTTGTAAATTCTTGAGTATTATAAATCACAGTCCGTCCGTTGTACTTATTTTATTATAATTTCTCTCCGGGATCGGGATGAGGTTGAGGTTGAGGACGGGGATGGCGTCTGGGGGTATAGGGGTATAATAATACCTACTATTTCCGTAGTTAAAATTGTTTCCCCTAGCTTTTCCCCAACAATTTCAACTAAGTTTGAAATTTTGGGTAGATATAAATAATGTTATTTACATTATACCGTGTTACCAGGTTGTAAATAAGGATCAACGCTTCTAATGCTGCCTATAACACGAAAGCAAGTTTACAAATCCGCTTGGAGAACAGAACAACTGCGGCAATGAATTGAAATTTTTTAAACGAGCCTAATTCTGCTTATTATTTTATACTAGCATTCGAATAGTATAAGACTAATCATGCTTTATCACGCTTCTCCTCATTCTATCATTATTCTAATTATTTATTATTATATAATATTTACTCCCCCCACATCTTGCCTCTAATTTTAAATATATTTACCCTGTACCCACCCTGCGCTATGAATCTGAAAAATATTTTTCAAAGAGGAAAAAAAATGTTGTTCAAAAAATTGTTCTTCTTTCTTATTTTTCACTTCATTTTTTCCTCTTCGCTCCGGTCTCCGCTGTACGTAGGTATACGTGATTCCATTAGGTTTCTACGAGCTCGCGGATTTCCGATACGAAATAGAACAACGAACGAACGACATGTTCTAGAATCTATGTAGTCCAGTCTGGGGTATATAGTACGTGCCGTACCCTAGAATCTGTCATGCAGTTTACAATTTATACACATCCCGTCTACAGAGTAATAAACAGCTTAGCCTCAAGTTTACCGAGATTCCCCGTTGCGTGGTAATTAATCGATCGATCATAATCCATCCTGCTGTTATTTATTTCATAATTTTATGTATACCCGTGCAATAACTATACCTATGTATACATGGAATTAGTAGATGCACTATAAAATCACGTTTTCACTCATTAATTGTAATTAAAAAAATGAATACAAAAATTGGAGAATATATATTTATTTTTCCACAATTTTTTTACACACCGTTTATTTATACTCAACAATAAATCGCGCAGATCCATGCGAATCTCTGAGAATTGCATAGATATGTACACCGTCTTCGCAAGGCAGTAATAATCCCGTTCAAATAGGCGAGGATATAGATATATACACTATATTTCTATCGGAAAATTCAAATATGTTAAAACTTCTCTCTCGTCTCTCTCTCTCTCTCTCTCGGATGGTTTCTTCGACAATTTTTCGCTGTGGTATATGAAACTCGGCAGAAGCTATAATATGGGAAGGAAAAGAAGCGGAAAGAGGGTTTCGGAGGAAAACGGTTTTTGCTGCGGGAAATTATTTTTCACCTTCAGAAAATGGAGAAGTTATATAAGTAGGTATATCGTATAGAAATGAAGAAAAATAAGAAATAGGAACATAAAAGTGATTATTTTGTCGATGAAATTTTCGAAAATTATTATAAACGATGATTTTTTCCTGTTCAAATCATTCGATTATACCAAATTAGACCCTTACTATGTTTTTATTTTATTTTTTTTCCACTTTCTATTTCAATTTTCTTTTTGAGAAATCCTTTCCGTTACTGCAACCGTTCATTCCGTTTGTTCGGAGACCTCATACCTATGTATAGACTCTATAGACGACAAAGGGATGTTTCCACCGTTAATTAAGCGCTGTCAGGTCGTCTAATTAAACTGTTGATTTCGCGCTGCGTGGATCTTCCGCATCGGTATATGTGTGTGTAGATTTTGTCAAAGTGTCGGGGTGTACATGTGCACTATATGTATATGTGTGTGCCTAATTATGTCCGAGTAAACAATCATCGTTTCTCGTGTATCCCAAATGTACAGGTTGATTCAGTTTTAGCGAGCCATACTCCGAGGGTAGATTCCCCGCGGAATTCTAAGACTAAATTTCCTTTACCGAAAATTCGAGGGACCGATAGTTTCCGAGCTACGTAAGATCGCAGTTGACCAATCGCGGAGCGTATAGGTCGCATAGGCGGCGCCACCGCGCAACTTCCGCTCATGGCCGGCCATGGCTGTGTCACCCATAAGATCTTCCGTATCTCGGAAACTATTGGGCCCAAAAATTTTTGGTAAAGGAAATTTAGTCTTATAATTCCGCAAGGAATCTGCCCTCAATATATGCCGCATTTAACTATCTATTTTTTCATCTAATCGTATCTGTTTATCGATATATTTCTCCAGCTTATACTGCATCGTTGGTGTACATATTACTTATCCAGAGTTTGTATAAAGTACGCGTCAAGTTTCAAGCGAACTAATTAACCGAGCGAATAATAGCTCAATTAGCTTTTATAACTCAACGAAGAATAATCAGCAAGTTATTATATTATATTATATTATATTATATTATATTATATTATACATATATACGTACCTCCTCTTGCATTATAATTTATAATCACGTATACCTCATGGCACTTTAATGATATTAAAAAAAAAAAAAAAAAAAAAAAAGGGAATAAGAATCTCTCGAAACTATACACTCTTCAATTCTGATATAGTCAATCGATATGATGAAATAAACTCTGCTAGATATTCCTCGAGGCGTTCGGGACGACCGAATGACTGCTGGGTCGCGTGACGCTTTAGGGTGAATAACTATGTACATCTATACCGTGCATATACCATATAAAGTACATAATGCATGTATATATAGTTCAAAGGTAAAGGCGTCACCTTTGATTTGAAATCGCACGCCCGTGTCTCAACAGCGTTTCCGTTTTATAATTAACGAATCCTTTACGCGATAAAGTCCTTACCAACGCCGCTCTCGAATAGCCGCCTTTCGCATTCCGCATATCGCCTTCAGCATTTCACTTTTCACTTTTAACTTTACAATTTTAACTTTGCGACGATGTGATATCGCCGTAATAATTGTTTCACGATTCACAAACCCATTGAAATTCAATTCACCTACATACCCGCATCTCTTCTCTCGTCTCAATCATCCCAAAGGATCAATTCAACGTTTTTTTATATTAACAATTTTACGACTAAAATCCCGAAAGCAATCCGCTATACGCCTTCATTGAATTTCGGATAATACTGCACCTTCGCCATATACGATAATCACGTAAACTATTATTATTAGATCACTTATACAACCTGCTCTTCGTGATTTGGTTACAGTTTACATACTGCAGGAACTAGACTACGTATAGCTGTACATGGGTAGGTATATGTCGACGTGGACGTGGATGTGTGTATGCATAATAGTTATAAGGGTTGCGCCTCGATATATTACCAAAACTTTATAGACCTGCACGATATTACCTACATGCTGCATGTATATCCGGGTCGTGATTTGTTAACATGATTTACACACGTCGTACAACCCTTGCTCTTTGCTCCTTACCCGCTCCCCTGTGGAGTTTACAATCCAAGAAACTCACTGTTTTTTTTTTTTTTTCTGTTTTTTTTTTTTTTTTGTGAAAAAAAGGTGAATGGAAAGCTGCAGTAGTTTCGATGGAAAAATGACCTTTGCTCACATTTCCATGACTATAGTTAATATTTCGTATCCGAAAAATTGGTAAGAAATAAAAGTGAAAAATCAAGAATGAGATTGAAAATAAAGAAAAGTTACTCGATTTTGAGGACGAAATTTTGTACAGAAATTTTTAGCCAACGCCACAATGGCAAAGAATATTTAAACTTTGAGGGTGGGTTTTCGTCTTTAAACCTTCCGGATGTCAGATCCAGGGAGATTCAATCTCGTCCTTATTTAGAGACTAGAATCAATAAATTCAGACTCCTGGAGGAAGTTAGGCGATAATAAAAATTGGTGGAATTTGTTCGC
This sequence comes from Tenthredo scrophulariae, assembly GCA_963978835.1. Lineage (NCBI taxonomy): Eukaryota > Metazoa > Arthropoda > Insecta > Hymenoptera > Tenthredinidae > Tenthredo > Tenthredo scrophulariae. Next base: position 752,774 of record OZ022229.1, read on the forward strand.
TTTCTTTAAATCATAAACATTTTCCTTTTCTCTTTCTTTTTTCTTTTTTCTTTTTTTTTTTTTTTTTTTCAACGTTCTGCGCTCGCAGAGAGTATCCTATAGGTCTGATGTTTGCTTTAACCATATAGATATTCGGCGAGGGTTTATGGATGGGGAATATCCGGTGTGAGTTTGTCGATGGGGAGAAAAAGGGGGGGGGGGGACAGGCACACCGCAGGCTCCAATACTGACGAAATGAGGGGAAAAGGAAGAGGAAATTTGAGGGTGGGAAATGTGGCTATCGCTAAAAGGAGGAAAAATGAAAGAGAGTAAGAAGGGAAGGAAGAGGGGCGAAAAAAGTAACAAAAAAAAAAAAAAAAAAGAAAAAGAAAAAAAAAAGGTCAAATCGCTATAAAATTGGTACAGATACGTCAGCCACCTTTTCACCGATTCTTCGTCTCATTTTTCGAACCCATAAATATCTACTATATACGCGTTTATATATTCTCTGGCAGCTTCCGGTCTCCTTCGACGTTTGAACTAGTCCATCCCTGAAGTATTGAACACCACATTTTCCCTCTCTCTCTCTCTCTCCCGTTTTTTCCCATGATATTTTCTCTTGCTTTCCCTTTTTCTTTTTCTTTTTTTTTTTTTTTTTTTCATGACTTCGTCAATTTCAGCCTTCGAGCTTCTTCCCCGTTGCTTGTCAATTTTTTTTTTTTTTTTTTTTTAACGATCACTCAAATCCACGAGCAATCTTATACTAGCAATTATTTTTCATATTTTCGATCAACGTCCCCCCCTCCCCCCCCGCCCCTGTACTACGTACACTCAAATTTCTCGGGCAAATATGATTCTTGTCAAAGCAGGAACCCCAATTTCCGCAAATACCTACGTACGTGGTGTTCAAAGCTTTATTGCTTACCTTAGAGCTTAGCGAGTCTCTTTTTCGGCGGTAAATTTCAAATTTTTTAATATTCCGAAAGGTTTGATTACGATAACGAAATTATAAACTAAACGGACCGAAAGTATTTTAAAAAGAAAAAAAGAAAGGAAAAAAGAAAAAATATAACTCTTTCTATTTTTAGAAATTTTTTTTCACAATCGTAGAGGCTATATTCGTTCGAGATGAAAGGGTGGAGGTGCAGGGATGAACAAATAATAGATGAAATCCTGAAGGACGTGACTAGTTTGGGGCGTGGAGTATGATCGCGTATTAAATACCGATTAAGACAATACTAGCCTCGGAATTTTCCTCTAAATTCTGATCGCGTATTTAATGAAAATTTTCGAGATTCCATTATACCAATTTCCCCCGGGTTATATCACCCGGAAGACGTGCGCGGACGTGCCCATTTTCACGTTATAGATGTATACTTATACATACGTTTGGGCAAATTTTTCTTCCATTGGGAAGAAAAATTATTCTGCAAGTCCCACAGCGATGGTGATAACGATCGAAACATTATGACGATAATAATTGTCGAAATTTGGAAAAATTTTCATCCCCTCTTATACGACTTGCCGTTAATCGGCTTAAAACGGAAAAAGGCTTATTTAGCGGTTTGACAATGCAGAGTTCGCGAATTATTATTAACGGTCCATGAGACTGCGCCATGAAGGAGAGCTGAGCTTTTTGTAACGAGGAGAGAACAGGAGAAAGTAAAGAGGACGAAGAGAGAGAGGGAAAGAAAGAAAGAAAGAAAGAAAGAAAGAAAGAAAGAAAGAAAGAAAGAAAGAAAGAAAGAAAGAAAAAATTGTATCAGAAGAGATTTTTATACTTCCTTCCTTCCTTCCTTTCTTTCTTTACTTATTTCTCCTCATTTTGACGAGAGAAAAAAAGATACGCTAATAGGCTTTATAACAGCGGTGAGCGGATTTGCTCCCTTGTACCGGTCGACGATCAAACGTAAAGCTAGATTTTTTCTTTTTCTCTTTTTTTTTTTTTTTTTTTTTTTTTTTTAAATTTCCACATTTTACTCTCTCTCTCTCTCACTTTTCGCTGCGGTGGTTTCCGCCTAATTTTTTCTCTTCAATTAACTGCACTGCATGGGTATAATACAGTTTTAATTTCAGTTATCAAATTGAATTGGAGAGCTAGCTACGTGAAGTATTTTTAATGAAAAAACTCGTGAGTTGGTTTGTCCTGGAGGGATCGTATCGCTGCTTTTCTTCTCTCTTCTTTCTTACTTTTTTCATTTTTTTTTTTTTACAAATTAAAAACCGAGTTGAAGTTAAATTATTTCTTCGAATTTTATACGAGATTCGAACGAAAAAAAAAAACAATAGAATGAAAAATCAGAAAACGTGGAATAAAATCTATGATTAACCGAGCTTTGAATATTTTTAAACAAACGCCTGACTTACATTATACAGTCATCTCCACCTAAAGATATAACGGGTATGTAGGTAGGTACGCGGTAGTTTTATTTCAGTATTCTTAGTCGCGTTTAAAATATGTGCGGTAACCGCCACCTCGAGAATATGTCTTCTTAATTGCCTCCACAGGCTGCGTGCGAGCCCACGCATCTCTCGCATATACGTACAGTATGTAACATATATTCGTATAGTTGGCTCAGGAACGATAAGAATGTTTCATTATTCAGTCTCTGCGTGGCACGTTCGACCTATACCTACCCCAGTCCCTGATACATGTATAAATTTATAAAACAGACTGTATGCATGCGGGTTACGAGAGTAATTATCGAATAATCGGTAATTCAAGTAACGATTGGGACACGATTAGAAATTATTTTTCAATTTTACGTACTTTGGTTTACACAGATCGAGACCACCAAAGAAAAAGTGGCTGCCGCTGAGTACGGATCGTTATCCCACCGCTGTCACCAGTCGTAATGTTCCTGAAGCGCTACCACGATTGTACGCGGTGGAATTTTAAACGAGAGATGTACCCATGAAATTGTGGTAACGCCTCCTCACCGACGTTACGATCGAAACTTCTTTCTTAATTTTTAGGAAATTGTATATTCTATAAAACGATGTCATTCCTGGGGAAACCAATATTGCATGGAAATATGCAACCCGTATTCAATGACAACCGCTCTTCTTCTCGGTGCGATAAATTCATGAAATGTAAAAAAATGTTGAATTGTGTCTTGAAATTCAAAATAAAAAAGGACGAATCCTGTTTGACGCCTCTCCAGATATCTTCGCGCTACGCATAAAGGGCGGAGTTTTCAAATATTGCAATAGTCGTTAAAGTGGCGATGCTCAAGGGCTTTTGAGGAACCAAAAGGTTTTATCTCTACTGAAGTATCTTTATCCTTTGTTTCTGCCCTTTACATTCATCCCTCGCAACCCTCTGTGATGCGCTTTGTCAAACGGCTTGATTGCAGCGCTGCGAAATACCTGTATATGTCATATGGGTATGTATTTAGGTATAACTATACGCTATACCGTATACTTTACATATTAACACATACATGTTTATATAGGAGGTCTTTTAGTTTACCCTAGGTGAGCCACGTCTACTTATGTACACACATACACCTATATACCGTGAGTTTTTATAACGGCAGAACGATCCGTACGCCTACGGGCAGGCAATTAAAATTACATAATTTTTAATTGACCACCGTATCTCTCGACGGCCACCGCCACCCCCACCCCCAACCTCAACGATTATTTTCAAAAATACCTTAAATATAGAGTTATTTTTACAAAAAATCGTTGAGATCGGAGGTAGCCGTAGAGAAATACTGTGGTTATTTAAAAATTATGTAATCCCAATTGCCTGCCCCTAGGCGCACCGATCGTTCCGCCCTTAGGAAAACTCACGGTATATGAGAAAGGAACCTGTGGTGTCACAGCTACATTTTTTTTCTTGTCCATTTATCTGGAGTAGTTTATATGGGCCGGGGGATGGGATGAAAAAGGATCGTTAATTTTTATTTTCAAGCACCCTTTTTTTTCTTGTTCACTTTTTCTAATCCACTTTCCGTATACGCTCGCGTCAAAGACCCTGTGACATACGTGTCAGTCTCTATTTGCAGTTTTTGTATATTATGTATGTATATATATATATACTGTAAAAAAGGGGAATATATACGTATAATATATGTATACTATATCTGTGTATGTAACTATATACGTACTACATCGAGTCCCTTTAATCCTTTGCCCGAGGCAAATGAAACACTGTACCGAGTCGTGGACAAAGCTTTGTCTCTCGCTTTACGCTTTTTTGGTATATACAACCTATATATAGAGGTATAGATGTAGTACGTGTGTAGGTGTAGGTATACGTGAACACGCGAGTTCGCCGGCTACGATGATCACTATGCTTTTCAGAGGACCGACTGCGAAAGGCAAAAAATAAACAAAAACGAGAAAAAAGAAAAAAAAAAAAAATGTTTATAAAAAAGAGATATATAGCGAGACAGGAGGAAGGGGGAATGAAGGGCGAGGATTCAATGGGTCGTAATAATTAATGAACAATTTTTCATTATAACATGGATACATAATATTATATAATATATAGTATATTCACTTGTTTGCTATAGTATCAAGATGTGATATTAGAAAAATGAAAAAAAAAAAAAAACGGAAAGATTCGTTTGTTTTTTATTCATGAGACGAATTTCTTTTTTCACGCATCGAAGAATTTCGCGTTATTCGGAAATTTTATTTATTTTTTTTTTTTTTCTTTTTTTCTTCTCGTTCTTTGGGTTCTTTTTTTATTTTTATTTTTATGAACCTGTCTCGACGTCGATTCGTAATGCGAGCACAGTGCAAGCTCGTTAAATGTCGATGAGGAAAATCGTCAAACTGGGACTATCGTAGCTATCGAACCAGCAATTTCTATAATACCTATACGTGGTCTAGCAAGTCTAGTTCTAGTATTACAACGTCGTAAATACGTATACCTTATGTGCGAATACGTGGTAGCTGTATACCGTATAGTTACTGCAGTCTGCAGACGGTAGGTATACCTCCCATACGATGTTCGACAATGCTAAAAACTTTTATTTTCTTTTACTGAAAATATAATAAATTTAATATTACCTTTTTACTGGCTCTAATATAGTTTATTTTATTTTCTTCTCTCCTTTTTTTTTTCTTTATTTTCTTATTTATTTATTATTTCGTATTTATATATTCCTCGATTGTATTTTCAAAAAGGGGCCAAAAAATCCATATCCTCGCGAAAATTTACAAATAAATTAATTTCATGAAAAGTTGAAAAACGAAGCAAAAAAAAAAAAGTAACAAAGTTTTCAACGCTTTTGCTCAAATCAATTTTTTTCTTTTTTTTTCCGGCTTTCCTTTTTTCGTTTCTTCTTCTCCATTTTTTTTTTTTTTTTTTCCAATTCGCGATTTCCAATAATTCTCTTCGAACTGCAGTGTCATGTATATTATATATGCGGCGATAAATCACGGTAATTATTCCCAGTAAATATTTGATGCTGCGCATACGTAATTCTAGGTATAATAAAATATAAATTTTATTAACACACAACTAATGGCATGAAATTTTTATTCTATTATTATTTTTTTTCGCGGCTAAATTTCCGCAGCTATAGTTAACCCGACGATTCGCGTCTTGTATCTCTCTCTCTCTCTCTCTCTCTCTCTCTCTCTCTATCTATTTATCTATCGATCTATCTATATATATGCTACAGTTTTACGTCTACAGTCGTAAAAGCGAGGAGCTTGAGATAAGAGATCGAACAAACGTAACTGTCCGACTTTTTTTCCTTTTTTTTTTTTCTTTTTTGCATCATAAAATTTCCTGAGTTCGCACTTGTGTGCATCACACGCATATTTTCAATAGGCATCACATACAACTCTGGAATAAAGAAAACTGACCCGTGAGTCCGAAGAGTAAAATGAATTCGGATAAAAAAATGTGTGAAAATATGAAAAACTGATAATGAATTTTGACATTTCGAATAATAAATCATCCCTTTGGAATATCATATTATTTTTTTTTTTCTTTTTCTCTTTTCAAATCCTTTTTTATTATTTTTTTTTTTTTTTTTTCGCCTCACGTCACGTCCCTGGAGTTCGTCTAATTAACCTGTACGTGACGTTGTCGAGGATGATGGATTGCACGATTCTGTAAGTCAATTTGCACGTTCTGGTAACGGAAAATTTGAAGATGTGTTTTTTTTTTTTCATTTTTTTTTTTTTTTATGAGTTTATCGCATGTATGCAGCTCGCGCTGAGAGTTAAAAATCGATTAGGTACTGTAGAGAGTGAATAAATAAATGAAGAAAATAATGAATTTTGAAATACTTATAAAATCCAAATTGTTTGGAATTATTTAGACCGATTTTATGACTGTGGTTTGAAAACGTTCTGTATAATACTCCAGGCACATAAATGATACACGTACGAGTACTTAGTATAAGAATTAGAAAGCAGTCGGACAGCCTTTCAAAAGACGCGTAATTTCCTGTACCTACAACTTACAGAATAATAATTTATAAATTCATGCATATTTTCGAATGAGATATTACATACGCAAGTCGTGAATCTCCGGAGGTACGTGAGAGGAAATTCTCACATAACCGTTTTCTTCGCGTATCTTAATTTCGTATTTAAAAAAATAACGTAAAATTAGCTATATTTTGAGCGTAGATTCGCCGCGAAAATCTAAGACTAAATTTTCTTTACTAAAAATTCGAGGGGTCGATAGTTTCCGAGCTATGGAAGATCTTAGTTTACCAATCGCGGAGCGTATAGACGGCGCCACCGCGCAACTTCCGCTCATGACCGGCCCCACTGCGCCACCTATAAGCTCGGCGATCGGTCAACTAAGATCTTCCATATCTCGGAAACTATTGGGCCCACGAAGTTTTGGTAAAGGAAATATATGCTCAGAATTTCTCAAGGAATCTCATCCTCGAAATATGGCCCACTGGACCCGAATCATCCCCTATATAATACTTGGTAATAAATCAAATTGGTATTTGGCGAGCAATGAACCCCCGATTTCCTGTATACAAGATAAAATTTAAACCGCGAACCTCCACCTTCTAAATCTCCTCTTTATTCTCATTCTCCTAGCCATAGTGTTATTAAAGGAAATAATTTATAATTAATAACTCGACGGGAGTGAAAGCCGGAGAGGCCTTTGGCTACCTGTCGACATGGAGACGTGGAATAAAAGGGAAGTTGAGAAGCTGAAGCTGGTGCTCCTGCCTTTGCTTTAGCTACTACTTCTGCTGCCCCGACGTCGTCGTGTCGCGTCGTCTCATCTACCTAATTAATTTTCAAGTGTAATTAAGGCGAACGACGAACAGCCAAGTTTCTAAATAGGTACTGCAAGTAAAGAGTAAAAAGAGATCTCTCGTCATCGGTGAGTGAAGATAAGAAATGAAGAAAGAAAAACGACAGTTGAAATGACAATTTATTTATCCCCTGCCTCCATGTGAAGTTTTCGAATTATTGGATTAACTGGATGATTTTTCATTTTTATTCTCACCAGCTCTCGCATTCTTGTTGGAAAATTTCACTCGCTCGTAACTTTTACTAGTAAGAACCTCCGGCTATGCTACAGAACACTAAAACCACCCCTTCTAATCGTCCTGCGAAACATACAGCTCCACACATTACGTGCTTCGTATGTATGTTACAATACATACGCGCGGAAATTCCGCATTGCGTTTCTTCGGACACGGAAAATTCCTAAATAATCAAATTCTCGGCTCTTATGAGCTACTTGAAATTTTCATCAATTTTTATCCACTCAAATATCGAATTAACCAAAATTTTTTTTTTTTTAGAATACTCGAATAATCTGGAGCTGGAATAATTCGCTGATTAATATTATCAAAATAATTTCACCCAGGTACCTGATGTATTAAAATACATCATCGAATTTTCCTCCCCATTAGCGTTTCAAAACTTTCCGAACCCCCGCAGAGTCTGATGCCGCAGGATATTAACTAGGTGGATTTTAAAAATTAAATGAGTCAATTTTTCAGTCCCGGATTAGTTAATTCTCGGCTGATAATAAACCAGGATTTTTTATATCGATTGAAATTACCTCCAATCTGGTCCTTGTCAATGCCGTAATCCCCCGCGGATTAGACTTTTTTTTTTCGACGATAAAAAAAGGGAAAAGCTTTGGGGGAATAAAGAAACACAGAAAAATCAATTTTTCATTCCGCTAAACGGCTGAAATCGGGAATAAATAAACGGGTGTACCGATATCCGCTTATTTTCTAACTATAAACGAAACACAGGAGTCTTCGCAGCCAGTTAATAAATTGAAATTCAAACTGGGGTACGATTACTCTGAAATAGATACCACATATCCTCGAGCGAGGGAGATGGCTTGTATCTACTCCATCGCCTTGGGGCGTCGAGTACATCGCTTTGAAAACAGACGAGATCCTTGTCGTCCCTCTCAGACTAATTGAGAGCTAATCAGAGACAGATACCACAGAGAATTTCGTTATTTATTAACGTCAGATCCATTTCAAGCCGCGTTACACGCGAGGATAGAGTATTAGGAGTCGGCTAACTTCTACAGCGAGAAAGCGCGAGTCTCGGAGAAAAATATCCGCCTAGCGGCAGCGGCTCAAACTAGTTAAAAATTTACCCTGACGTATTCTCCCGTAGAAAAAGTCCGCAGAGTCATAGTCTTTGTTATCGATGTACGAAAAGTCGTGAAATAAGTTTTTTCTTTCTTTTTTCGCCCGAAATTAAGATCGTCGAATAGTTCGAAGATGATTGATTGCTGCGAGATCGGGTATCCTTCTACACCGAGGCGTTTATAATTTATATTACGGTTTCTTTAGAGTCGATTCTACGAAGAGTATGATAAGAAAATGAATCATTAAGCGTTTCTCGACTTTATCCGCTTTGGCACTAGTCCTCGCGGATTTTCTACCTCATCCAGTATAGTAGCAGCGCAAGAAATAAGACGAAGAAAAGGATCTTATTTAGAGTCTTGGGTGTATCTCCTTACTTTCTGTCGTTTTTTCTTATCTTTTTTTCTTTTTCTTTTTATTTTTCTTTTTTTCTTCTATCAACGCGTCGAACTGATCAGTAAGTGAAAAAATTGAGCGGAAAAACCTCTTCCGTTTTTTCTTCCCTTCTTCAGTTTATTATTATTCTTATCGTTGCGTACTCGGGTTATAGCTGTTGTTCGTATATATTGATGCTATGTTACGCCGTTGCAGTTGAGCGTGAAAAAAAAAAAAAAAGAAGTAAAAATAAAATAAAAAAAAAATATTAAACCCGCAAAGTAAAGGGGGAAAGAATAAAAAGGAAAATAAGATGAAAAAAATGCGGAAGAAAAATTTACTACTTTTCTACAGAGAAATAAAAGAAAAGTTTTTTCGGTCTCTGAATATAAGTCTCAGCGTTTTTTTTTTTTTTTTCTTTTTTCTTTTTTCTTTTTTCTTTTCTTTTTCCTTCTTCTTCTTCTTCTTCTCTCTCTTTATCATCCCTTGCGGAACTTATACCTTGATATATTTAATAACCAACTCCGTATAGATTTTTTTTTTTTTTTTTCGGGGTTTTTGGCTGCCTACAGAAGGCAAGGATCAGGATTCAATAAAGCAAACTGTGAACAGCCAAGGCCCATGAGATATTGAAAGCCCGTAGAATAAATCCGCGGTAACCGTGAAAAGATTTTTCTTTTTTTTTTGCACCTTTTTTGTGTTTGTTTTTTTTTTTTTTTTTTCTCTCCCTCTTCTTCTTCTTTTTTTTTTTTTACTTCTCGTCGACATTTTTAGGATAACAAAATGTTTAAGAGACCCGGGTGGTAAATTATAATTGAAAATTGCCAGAGGCAATGAGAAATACTGTAGTCGAAAATCTTTGGTAAAATCAAAGGAATTAAAATTAATTAATCTTTTTGATATGTGATCAGAAAATCTAAGATATGAAATTCGTTTCTTTTTTGTCTTTTTTTTTTCCTTTTTCCTTTTTTTTTTTTTTATATAAAAGTATTCAATCGTCTCCCACTGTTCTCGACGAATATTCCCGGAAAAATTTTTCTCGTATCTCGCGAAACAAGTCGCAGATCTTTTCTTTGTAGATATTTCGTTTGTATGTAGAAAAATAAGTTAGTGTCCATTGAATTGAATATTCAGTTCGATAAAATTATTACTCTCGAATTCCTCTTTCTTTGTAAATTCTATTTCAGTTGAACGGCTTTTATAGTACCGCGTTAATATCGCGGATATTATTTAGGGGCCGTATAATAAGTAGGTACATTTATAAAACTTTTCAAAAAGGCTGAATTTTCCAGAGACTTTAGTAAAATTTTGAAAAATACGAATAGAAAGAGAAGAAAAAAAAAAAGAAGAAGAAGAAGAAGAGAAATAAACAGCAAAGAAATAAATATCTGTATTAATTATATTATTTATGTGACAGCTTTTTGAGTTTCTTTTCATTTTTCATTTTTTTTTTTTTTTGTTTTCTAAATTCTATTTCCGGCGTAGATTGAACAGGGATTTAAAAACAGCTATTTTCCGCTGCAGGCGTCTCTGCACCGCAAATGGTAATTCAAATCCCGTCTAATCTGAGTTTCTGTCAGTCCGTGAATCTAGATTGAAAATTGTAAATTGGAGTCTAGTCTAGCCTGGTTCGAGAAACCCCGCAGTATTCTGGTTTATCGTAATAACGAGGCAACTCGAAGTCATCACTTGACGTAAACGTGCTGCGGGCTTTTCGGCCTTTATGACCGATAGCTAACAAGCTAACTACCCGAACTAGTCTAACCAACTAACTAACTAACTAACTAACTAATTAACCGACTAGCTAACTAAATAATTAACTAATTATTTTTGACAATGCGAACTAAAAATTTATTTCTAACTTTTCATTTTTCAGGAGCTAAAAGTGGAGAGAGAGAAATAAAGAGAGAGAGAGAGAGAGAGAGAGAAGATCGCGAAAACGATACAACAGATACCACGAAATGTAAGTGAAATTAAATAAAAAGTTACATAATTATAAGTTTAAGATTTTTGGGTTTTTATGAATATTTATATTTACATTTATATAAATATAATTCCGATCTGTCCTTATACACATTTAATTATGAAATTAATGGAAGGGGTTGAATCGTTGGATTTACGAATCTCCGTGGTCGCGTGATAGCGATTTTACCCGAGCCAAAATCATCACGGATTTATCATCGTGGCGTGTTTTGATGCGATTAGGCTAATCGTTGTGAAAAAAAATTGAACAATTTCGAGGAAAATAATTATATACCCTACACCGTTTCCGAAGGGGCTGAGTTAAAGTTCAGAATTTCAATCCTGTCGGGATACTGGTTTTAGAAATGGTATATTTTCCCCAAAGTCTAAATATAGGTACGATTTGAAAGCAAAGAAAAAAAAAAAAAAAATATTACTCTGAGGCCAAATAGGCCAAACCTAAAAAATTTGAAATTCACGCATGTATCGAAACCGATATAAGCTGCATGGCCAAATTAATCGTCTTCAGGTTTAATTTAAAAAATAAAATAATAATAATGAACTTTAAAAATTCTGTCAACTACTTATGACATCGAATTAGTATTTCTGGGGCCCCGATTCCCGGGGTCTTAATTTTCTGAAATTCAACATTTCTAAAAAAAATTCTAAACCGTCTTATCGCCGATGAAATTCGATGCAAACTACTTTGGAATAAAACTATCGAAAGAAGCAGATATCACAATCTTAATCCTGCGAAATTATAATGAAATGATTCGATTCTATATACCCGGAAATATTATATTAAAAGATTTATTATTTTTACGTAAAAAAGAAATATTTTATAGAGAACCCAGGATCAATACCAGCTGCTACAAACTGCACGGGTCCGTCTGTTCCAACGGTCGTTAAATTTGTTTAAAAACTTACATTTACATAAGTTTTATTAAATCTTATACCCATCGCATCTGGTATAATGCACTATATAGGCACCGTAAATAATGTTATCTAATATTTACGATTACGATATGCATTTTTCTTCTTTACTCTATTTTTTTGATCTTTTTCAACTTTTTCTACAAAGTCATAAGCGGATAGATAGTCTTCCTCTTGAAACTATCACGGAAAAAAAAGAAAAAGAGAAAAAAAATGAATCTTACCTGTTTTCAAAAAAATTCTGATATATTTATTACTCTCCCATTTTCGCCAGAATCAAATTTCATTTTCCAACAAAGCTCGCTTCTGTATATCTATACCGTAACTTAACTTAACTTAACTTAATTTAACGTAACGTAACGTAACGTAACGTAACATCGCTGAAATCGATAATAGTCTCAGCCTTTCGCGGCAGCGTCTGACAATGAGTAGCGTAATCAGCCGCTTCAGGTGTCAGGTAATTCCCCTAGTGACCCGTTCCCCATTTCCCGTTCCCCGTTCCCCAACGACACCGTCGTGTCGTGTCTCTGGGTCCCGGGAAATGAGAAAAAGTATGAAATTAGCAGCATCTCTCTGCAGCAGCCTTAGGCTTGTACTCGACAGCCCGGATCATCGAGAGAAGAGGCGAGTCGAGCCGTAAAAAAGATTTTTTAGTCCTTCCTGCACTTTGGCTAGTCAGCTTTACTTCAGTCTCATTTCTTCCGTTTTTTTTTCTTACGAATTTCAATTCGTTTCACGATGTCAAAACGAACAAGAAGGAGTATCTCGATCTCGTTATAATCTCTACAAAGGCTAATCGACGCGGATTATAAACGCGTAGGTCTAGCTCCTATAAGGAACTATTTTCTGTCCTTGTTAAAAATTCTAATCGTGTCAAGGTGACGGGCTGCTGGACACAGGTGTCGGTCCTTATAAGAATAACGTCAAGAACGTGGGAAGGATTTGAGATGATATTTATAATAAAAAATTCAAATATCTCGTGTATGTGACTACAGAGCATATAAAACCGGACGAAATCCACGCAGTCGTCTTTGTCTTCCCAAAATTGTTGTATAGACCAAAAGAAACTTTTCATCTTATTTTTTTTAATCACCAATTAAACAACAACGACAAAAAATATCGGAATGATAGCGCTAATAATGCGATTGAATAGCACGCAATAATTTTTTGAGTTTTTTCTGAAAATCTGCAATTCGACAATGTGGTGACGACTCGTGGTTATAATTCGTGGAAAATTACGCTTTCATACTCGATGGTAGAGTTCCTGAAAAAAAAGGGGGAAAAAAAATATGTCTATGGGTATTCTGAGAGTCGATAGGACAATGTGCCACGGGCATATAGAGTAGGATGACTCTAGGTATCGTAAACAGTACCTAACTGAAGTAGTCGTGGATAATTCCTCGCTAGGAGAAGCCCGTGGAAATAAATTGCGCGTAATTGCAGTGATATTTCGTGTATTATTTTCATATAATATCATTAGGTCAGTGTGTGTTTACTACATCGAAATTAATCGAAAACGAATTTTAAATTATTATGAGAACCGCCTCGTATTATAATATGTGCCGAAATTCACGGCTAATTATTTTAATCAAGTGGTGGTGCATGGTGAATATTACTTAATCAACAAATCCCCGATATCGCGCCTAATCGCATGAACATCACGAACGATGATTAATTTGCGATAAAGTAGAAGAAAGAAAGAAAGAAAGAAAGAAAGAAAGAAAAACAAAAGTTTTATCAACATATATAAATTCATTTCATATAAAAATTAAGTGTTTATATATAAATATTTTTAATATTTAATCGTCTTTTATTTTCCATATTCTCTAAAGCATGAGAAATAAGTGTGCATCTATTCATTCTCACTGTGAGTTACATGAAAGTCGAAGTTTTATTATTTCCTTTAAGTTTATCGACGATCAACTTTCATATGGTAATAAATATTGATAGAAGATATAATACAAGTAGAGTTCTACCTTACCGACTGATCTAGCGAGCCTCGCGTTAAACTTGTGTGTTAACTGTGTCCTTTGGGCGCCTATTGAGTTTCCGTCGGTAAGTAGATACCGTAATGATAGAACACTAGGCGGGAAAGAGCAGAAAACAAACGACAAACGCCTTGGGTTATAGTTGATCAAATTTACAGAGCGATGAGACCGATCAATTCGTCGATTGTTGCAAAAGTGTTTATAAAACAGTGTAAAACAATGATTAGTCTATGTGTTAGACTGAGAAATATACAGTTAAGACGGGCCTTGAATTACGAATGGGAAGAATTGGACCGTGAGATATGGGTATGTCGATTAAACCGTTTGTATATAACAAATAGATTTTTCTCACTGAGAAAAAAAAAAAAAAATAAATTAATATCACCGAGTAACAGATTCGAAATATTTTCATGTCTAATTGTTAGTTTTATTTTATTTTCGGTTTACGAAAACGTTGAATCAATATATAGATCTACAGTCTCTTCGTAATGGTATAATCAATAATAATAATAATATCATTAAATCGGTGCTATGAAAATATCATTTTTCTATTGGGTAAAAAAAAATGTCATCGTTGTATCTAGTACGAAATTCAAATGCGGAAAGGTTTATAAAAATTCCGCCAGAGTTCGGAAAATTGTACGTTACTCGCTACCGACCACCTACTCGATTTTATCTACAGAGTCGTTTCTACCTCGGTCGATAAGACTGTGCGAAAACTGATGGTACCTTATATCTCCAATATTATTACGGTTTCTTGTTGACCGACGGTTTTTCTTACCATGTGAAAATTAATTACGAGTCAATTTTATGGTATATTGTACGTATGGAGGTGTATGGTATACCATTTTTGTTGTTATTAGCGAGACAATTATAAAACATGTTTATAGAAGCTTTTTACTCACTGCAAAGTAGCTAGTCAATAACGAGCTACTAATGAGCGGGAATCATACGGTGATCAATATCACGTAGTAAAAAAAATGAATGAATGATAATAAAAAAAAAAAAAAAAACAAATTAAGGCACGGATTATTTCGATCAATGATCAGAATTCTGATGGAATGAAATTCCATTGCGGAACGCGTACGCAATATCAATCCTGTTTCTCTCCCCCTCTCTCTCTCTATCTCTCTCTTTGATTCTCTTCCGATATTCTCGGTCTTACCTTCATGGTTTAGCGCGTGATTTAAACAACTGATTCACCACGTATTCCGGGAGAATATATTTAGCCCATGATGGCTGGACCCCTGCCAGAGAGTACGGCCCTGTAATCCGATATACCAGTCGTGTAAAGAGGGCGATACCCTCCTGGAATTGCTGTCTAACAGGGTGTAATAATTGGGCCAATTTTGGCGGACTTTTTTTCATCCCTTTTTTGCCCGGATGGGTAGGCACCCTGGCTGCCTACCTACCATCGTCATCGCCATGCGTCCCAGACCCGAAACCACCTTTCCGCCGGCATAATTCTTTCCCATTATATTTATGGTGCATTATGCTATACGTAGCGAGGAAATATTGTCTACCTATTCCTATTTTCGCTTTTTGCTTCACTCGGTTAAACGCGCTAGGTATGGATCAACGAAATAATCGTTTTCACCTTGACTCCTCTCGCTGCAGGCTCACAGCTGTGATCGCAGACGCGCAAGGCTCAACATTTTTAAAATACGTTCTACTTTGCTTATAATAATTCTTGAGGTTTCTTTTATGACTTTATTACGTGTCTGTGGCGAGTTACCGAGTTACCGAGTTACGCTATATACCGCGCGGAGTCTATCGTCACGTTTCTTTTTTTTTCTTTTTTTTTATTCATCTTCTGCGAAATTTGATGAACCGAATTTCTCCAAAAGACACTTTTTTTGCTCTCCTTCATTCTCCGAACGGAAAAAACGTGCCCTTACTTACACCCTCCGAGGGGTTAATATACGTAACACAAATAATTTATATTCAACATTTACCTAGATACATATAGGTTTTGATCTTAATATCTTTGACGATGAAATATTTACTTGAAATCTCAAAGTCCCGCTGCTGTTCAACCCACACGCGGCATAAGATTTACTCAAATATTCTTAGAATTTACGATTTCTCGGTATATTATAGAAAATTATTTCGCTCAACGAACCGCGGTTTATAGCTATAACAGATGTATACCTATGTGTGTGTGATGTAGGACGTAGCCGACGTCTATGCAGGGTTTACACTATTCTCATGGCTACCTATTATTACATCCATAGGTATACGATAAATTATTATCAATTATTTCTATAACGACCGTAAGAAAGCAAACAATCTCTCTCTCTCTCTCTCTCTCTCTCCCTATCTCGTTTCTTTAAGTAAAGGGAAAAGATTCTCATAACTTATCCCCTACGGGGATAACAATACACATCGTTAATTATATTGTAAAAATATTATGAAAGTTTTTTTTTTTTTTTTTTTTTTTCAAATTCCCTATTTACGTATACCTCCAGCTCCAGCTCCTCCACCCCCGGCCGCAGCCTCAGCCTCAGCATCTCGACTCTCATGTCAGCGTATCGTATCGCCCTCTTCTCTACGTATGGGTAGGTAGATCCAAGTCTCTAAGATATTTAGAAACGGATGTATAATAGAACGGCAGCGACAAAATATACAAATCGTTAAAACATCGCGGGAATATAAGAGCGAAACTCTGACAACCAAGTCGAAAGAAACCGCATGTGGTGATGACGCCCCACGTTGGTATACCTACTACACTCGTTCTATGAAAAAAGAATTTCTAATCATAACTGCGAGGGTATATTTTAAGAAAAAATTTATTTTTTATATATTTTTTTTTTTCATTAAAAATCCGCGAGAATCGATTTTCCCTCTTTTGTCATTCTTTCAATTTTCGTTGTTTGAATATTCATTTTTGAATCAGATTTTCATTTCTTTCTTCCTTTTTGCGAATAAGTTGAGAAAAGAAAAAAAAAGAAAAAAAAAAAAAAAAACCCCGAGGCACTTATCGTACCACAGGACTGGTGAACCACTCTGCAGTTCCCACCCAAAAAGACTCAGCCGGTCTGGCGGAAGGGTCAGGGAATGTATAAATGTAAACGTAAAACACAGCTGCGTACAGCTTTTTGCGTTTTAAACAAGCAGATGAATCTCGACTGTATATATACCTAAATACCTAAGTATACTATAAGGAGAACGTCGCTGCGGGAGATGAGGAGAAAATAGTTTTCAAGCCTTTTAACTCTTCGAAGTTTTCGTTCACTTTACATTATTAAAATAATAATTTGACAAAAATGAAAAATAATTGAGATTCCGATTACGAAGATTAACAATTTTTTTTTTTTTTTTTTTTTTTCATTCACCCGCATATTCACGCGATTATGCGTTATTTCGGCTAATGTCTAATCCATCCATACATACATACATATTTATAATAAATGGGAGCGAAGCTGTCGGCGTTTTCTGGAGAGTTTCGAGAGTTCGGTTGGAGAGGCACTTTCAGTCGCCATAGCAACCTCTCTTCTGGCTCATAGCTCTCTTCGTTGGGCAGAAAATTTTTCTGTAGTTGGTGGTGGTATACGTATACGTATACGTATGCATATAGTCATAGTCATAGTCATAGTCATGTACACGCATTTGATACATGGATACATGAATACTTGGGTATAATGTATGTGTGTATATGGCGTGTAGGGATAATGTATAAAACACAACGCGCTCACGGTTCACGTCACGGCCAACAAACAACGGAAGATATTGTGCACCAGCATCTTACTAACTTACTTACTTACTTACTTACTCATTTAAGTATTTAGATGCAAACGATGATTGAGATATAAATGCCAGGCGCGTAAGCCTCGAAATATAAAACAACGAAATGTATAATATACGTTTGTTTTTTTTGTTTTAATTTTCTTCTCTATGGAGGAACCGGCGATATACTATGTTGATAAATAATGAGATATAATCAATCTTGAGAGATATACTTTTTGGAGAAAAAATAAAAAAACTTGGAGGTATCGATTAAAGTAGATAAATCGAAATTTTTGAATTCCGTGAGTTTTGATGGTCCACGCATTGTTTATCACCCTATTCTCCATTTCTCGAGGGTTTTAGATGATATTGAAAAAGGGGGAGAGGTTGACTTGATTTGAATTTGAATTTGAATTTAAATTTGAATTCTGGCCTTGTACAATACGCCCAAACCTCGCGCATACGTGTATATAAATTATAACAAAGGTTTTCGAAAGTGTATTGGATTCTCTGTAAATGAAATCGGGTTTCACATACGGTAAAGACATCTGCACTCCACGTGTAAAGAACCAGCAGATGTGTTTTAGACTAGCAACCCCAAAGCTTCGAACCGAACTAACATAAGTAAGCTAAAAATATATCGTTGCTGTCGGCTTGGTGGTAGTGGTGTGCTAGTGTAGTAGGTACTATGCTACTGCTACTGGTACTGGTACTGGAACTGCTGCACTTGAATGCGGAGGGCAAGTCTCTCTGTATTTTTATATTTTTCTTTATTTTGTCGCTTTTTCTGGAGTAACTAACTAACTAGCTAATACTAGCGTATGGTATATTCACGTATATATGTGAGAGTTGCAAGCTGCAGCAACTCGGCGACCTTATTCGGCTCGAAACTCTGCGACGTTATACCAAATTATAAATGAACGATAACAGAAATTCGATTCATCGCATGTATATTCTTTAATTATATCGTTTCTCTGAATGCAGTACTCGCATAGGTATATAATCTGTATGCTCATGCCGTTTTATCCCACGCCTCGTCTATCATCGACTAAAATCTCTCTGGCTACTTGGTCCGCACAATACACGTATAACGCGCCAAGATAAATAATTTCTTGTCAAAAACCGTCGACGTCTTACATTTCGTGTATACTATTATTATTATACCTTTATAAAAGATGTTGCACGTTTTATTCCGGTTCTTCTGTGCTTTGATTTATTATTTTTATTATAGTATAGGGAAATATCGCAAATCGAAAAAGGAAATAGAAAGAAAAGACCCTTTCTTCTTTCTCTCGATGGAATTATGAAACTATAGTTATACGTTTGTAATTGGTACGTGTATAATATTATACGTACGGTACTCGACGACGTCATATTATAACACACGTATACTTGTGCATACATCATCTAGGCGCGAGATCTTGTAGCAGCATAGTTTTTGCACCCTTCGGGTCGGTCCGTTGCTACGGGCAACGAGATGAGAGAGGGGTCCGTGCGGCACCCATTGAAGGAGGGCGAATAAACCTCATTTCTATTGGGTTCGGGGATGGGAGGGGGGAGGGGAGACCCAGACTCTGCTTCCTATTTTCTTTTTCTCTTTCTTTCTTTCTTCCCTTTCTTTCTTTCTTTCTTTTTTCTCCATCTTCATCTCCTCCAATCCGCGATAGTCTCTTCGTCAATCCTGTTACGACTAGCATTATAATTACCATTATAATTATCATTATCATTGTAATTATACTCAAACCTGCCTCTAGCGCTACGGTTTCTCAAATCTGACTGCATATCTGCATCTGCGACGCTACGCCACGCCACGCGACGCTACGACACGAAGTGCGGACTACCGTTCAATCCAGAGAACGCTTACGCTAACGAGAGAAATAGGACGGGGTGGATTTTATACTCTAACTTTAAAGTTCAAAAAACCAAAATATGTAAAACTCAAAAATATGTGGTATAACTGTAGATTTTTTACAATTTTTACTTTATTCCATTTTTTTTTTTTTTTTTTTTTTTCTTGCTTATACAGAAATAAAGAATTTTCTCATGTATATACGAATTCGTTTAGTTTTTTTTTTTTTTTTTTTTTTTTTAGGCTAATTTTATCCAAAAATAAATATAATACTCGGCTATACCTAAAACGCAACGACGGCAAGAGCAGCAACAGCAGCAGCAGTTCTCACGTGGGGTAATTTGTCTGCCCGTCATCCTGCCGAGCCAGCCCGAGGGCTCTCTCTCTCTCTCTCTCTCTTTGTCTCTCTTCGCACTATAGAACGGGCGTGGGTATACCTATATTAATAAATCCAGAAATGAGAAATTTTCAATCAAATTTAAACCCTGAGTCAATTATTAAAAGCATTCCATAAACTCTTGCTCTATACTTACATAACGCGTTGCTATAATTATTATATGTTATATAATAATGATGATTTCTTGATAATTTTGAAATAAAAAAAAAAAAAAGTAATAAAAATTTATATACGATTGAAGGACGAAATGATTTTATTTATTTTATTAGATCTCCGAATATCGTGTATTTCTATTGTCTTTATAATAGTACATATAATACGGTTCTGTTTGTATTTACGATTTTGGTCCATCCTGTGACTCGTGGAATAAATGACGTTTTTCCGTGACGAAAAAGATAAAGCAAAGATTTGAGTAGGAACGGTTGGTTTACTTTCGAACAACCCAAGAACGCGGGGTAAAAAAGAAAAAGAAAACAAGGAAAGTAAATAAATGAACGTAGAAATAAAGAAATAAATGAATAAGAAACAGAGGTAAACATTATATACCTATAAGTCAAGAGATAACGAAAATAAAAAATAAAAACAAGGGAATAGAGACACCGGTATGGGGGTTCGACGATTCTGACGTCAACCTATTTTGCCCACGCACACACCTACTTAATAAAAGATTGTAATAAAATTTTGATGTATACCTAAATAAACCCCTAAAAACCCTGAACCAAAAACGTTACGAAGCATGGAATACTCTGCTGCTGTGCATATAGTGTGTGCGGCTCGTCGTCGACGTCGACCCTCGAGGCCCCCGGGGCTCGAAACGTGGGGCTGCGCGCACGGCATCGACCGCAATGCTGCAAACGAGAACGAAAGGCCGTCGGTGCTGCTGCTGCTGCTGCTGCTGCTGCCGCTGCCGCCTTCCTCGACTCCCTCCTTTATCCACGTCTCTCCCTTCCCCTTAACTTCTCCTCCACCCATCTCCGCGCTCCCCTTAGCGACCCACCTACGACGCCACCAACGCCCGCCACGAACTGTGCGATATAGATGAAGAGGGTAAACACGAATAATGAATGATTCGAATATGTGCTCGTGTGTAAGCGAAAAAAATAAAAAATAAAAATGAGAAAAGAATACGGAAAAGGGGGAAAAATAGAGAAAAAACGAAAGGGGGAGTGACTGTAACGATTTTCAGTTCATATTCTCAACGAAAAATCATAGTTTTTAGTTTATATCACATTTTCTCTTGTTCATTAGACATCAATCGTTATTCACGATGTTATAGTATGTATTTATACTTTTCTGAATGTTTTATACGGTTGAGGATCTTGACCGTTGACCTTAACTCGTGACGTCACAGTGTCGAAATTCTTATTCGTTTATGGATCACGAGGCCATGATGCGAGTAAAAATACGAGATATCCCCAAGATTATAAAGGTCCATAATTTTAGATGAAAATAATTCATCGTCACTACCTGTGTAAAAAAAAATCAAAAATTCTCACGCGGTTAATTATAGCTCGATTTATTCCGACCAGAAATATGCGGCAAATAAAGAAAAAAAGGTAATAATTCGGGGGTTGAACAAACCTCGTGGTTATCTAGGCATGAACGTGTGTATAAGAAAAATGCAAAACGACAAACTTACAAACAAACAAACGAACAAACAAACAAATAACCGCGACTACACCTACCTATCGGAGAAAGGAAAGGAGGCGAGTCGAGTTTAGCTTAGTTACGGTTGTCGAAGCTGCGTGGCGCCAGTGTAGAACGAGGGGCGATGGTATTGGCCGTGAAGGGTGGGGGGCGCGGGATCGACGCGGAGTTCGGCGCCGTCGAGCAGTCGCAGAGGGACGACGCAGGAGTGAAGAGGTGTCCGGTAGCGCGATCGTGTTTAGTTTTGTGAAATAAATTATAATATTATAAGAATATTGGATAATATGATTATAGAAGAGAGTAATAAAGCGATATAAATAACAGTTTTTAAATAAATTCAAAATATAAGAAAGTAAGAGATAAATACTCCGTTCAAACGCGTGCGTGTATTTATGATATATATATATATATATATATATATATTGTTATAGGTATACTATACGTAGTTTCGTCTAACTGAAACCGATTTGAATCTATTTGATACGGTGTTTCGTCGAGTGTGAGCTTTGTTTGAATAATATTCAGGGAAATAATCTGAACAAAACAACGGTCACCGTGATCTCCGCACTGTTAATTTATCGCGGTTATTGTTATCGTAGTGTTGTGAACCGTCGAAACTAATATATGACATTATTGATAATAATAATAATAATATTAATATTAATATTAATATTGTTGAACGTATAGAGAAAAGTATATAAAAGGAATAACAACTGTTGATAAACCCGTCGATTTATTAAAACGGTTTATTACATCGTATTTTAACATTGTGTAAAGTGTAGTGAAACGTTACGCCGACATATACACATACGACGCATACAGCACACAGAGAAAAGCTGAGAAACAACAATTGATCGTGTCCCCGGCCGTAGCTGGGAACGGCGATAGTGGGATTTATCGTTTTCTTCGTTAATACCGTGGAGCAAAACGGCCTCAAACTGTGGGGCTCTGGGGCGTTCTTTTTACCTCCTCAAGGGGTCTACTATCCCGTAAGTAGTGTTCTACTACCCTGATCGTCCGTAGACGACGTCTCGACGCTCATTATTCCCCATTCCCCATTCCCCGTAATACATACGTTAGAATTTACTTTCAAAGTATTTCACACGGTAACGCGTACAAACGAACAAACTAACAAACTCTGATCTATGTATGTGATTCAATGATACCGCGGAGCGAATTCCCCGCCCCTTTTTCATTTTCACTCTCTCTCTCTCTCTTCATCTTCCGCTTTCGCGTTTTAAGAGATGGATTCATTCGGCAGAGGGGATGAAATTTGATAAAACACTAAATAACTCTTTGTTCGCGGATGAGACGCGTGTACAACAGAATACAATACGGTACAGTAACGAGTGTGTATGTGGTTAAATATTCAATCGACGTCAGAGGTCAACTGCTTTGTTTAGCTCGCTGTAAGGATCCGCGAGCATTTGGCATTCGTAAATATATATAACCGAGTTTTAAATAGTTTCTTCAGAGCAGACAGATAGATAAATAGACACATAGATAGATTAAAGCTAGGGGCGAGACTCGGATAGAGTTAGTCAACGGTATATAGATACATATATATATATATACGTAGACGCAGCTGATAAACGATATGAATGATATTATAAGAGTTTTAGAAAATTCGGAAATTATTCTTGTTCTTGTTTCTTTGACATTCGCTAATACACGTACTTATATACACGTGATATATATATATCATACTATATTTATATAGATCGCGAACTCTTTAACGCGCGACGCCGCGCCGCGCCGCGCATCGCCCGGCAGCATTACAGTTCTTCTTATTCACCCCACCTCATAGCTATACGCGTGTGTCATAGAAAGCTGGCTAGGCTCAGTCATTCCCGCGAACACGTGTCTACACGCGACTATTTCTATCGATTCGATGTTTACGCGGACGCACAACAACACAAGAACTATACGTATATATTCATATTTTTACCTCAATTTTGGATTATTATTCTCTATTTTTCTCCTCACTAATATTCTCTCTATTTCACTATTTCCTCCGCGTAATTTTTCACTTTATTTATACAGGGGGAGGGGGTCAGTACGTGATACCAGACTAGTATTAACGTACGTAATAACGTAAGAATTTCGCAGCCTGTCGTCGCACGATTATTTACTTCAATTCGATTTTTTCATTTCCGAAACCGCGTGCGTATTTGTGAATAAAGAAATATGAAAATAATAATTAACGAAGAAAAATTGGAGACAAATAATTCATAATTATATATTCATCGTTGAACGGTCAGATAAGAGGAATAATAATTAGTTATTAGTATGTATAATGCTTTCATAAATAGATTTAACATACATACGCGTCTGCAGTGAGGTCACCGACCCTTACGAACCTCTACTGTATAATATCATTATCATTAATATATTATTGTTAATGACGTTAATTGTACGTTTTAATTCGTCAATTTTTATGACTCATAGACGATGTAATAAATATATTATAAAATAATATAACATAACAATGTCAAAAGCAAAATGTAAATTAATATGAAAAATATAGTTTTCGTAATCGTAGTCGTGTCTCGCCATGTGCTATTGAGAAAGTTATTTAATTCATGTTTTATGCAGAGTTTATATGAATCGTAGATATGTAAAGACGCTTGTACATACATGTGCTACACGATATTTAGGTATACGCGTGTAGAAAATTTATCGAAAAGTTAAATGTATAGATGAAAAGAATTTTGTCAAGGTCGTATCATCATCTCCACGTTATTATTATTTTTTTTTTTCTTCTTTACTTTCCTTTTCATTTCTTTCTTGGTTTTATTTTTCACAATAAACTAAACGTATTAAGTTATTTTGTATCCCCATTATCATTTCTGATGCAGTCGAATTAAAATATTATTACACTCATCGACGCTTTTGAAATATCTTTATAAATATAAATATCATGTACATGTGATTCGACACATTACCTCAATTAGGTATATATATATATATATAAATTTATATATTTTACTGCACTCTTTATTCTCTTCACAGATTTATACTACTGTACACTCTATGCATAGACATATGAATGCATGAATTCCTTCTCGTTCTCGTCAGTTGGCTAAAAGCCAGGTTTTTCTTCTCTCGAACCCCGATATAATTTTTTTTTTTATTATTTTATTGAACTAATACATAGACCAAATATTTCTATTGGTTATTTATTATTTACCCCGTAATAAAGGGAAGAAGAAGAAGAAGAAGAGGCACACATTATTGTTTGTGTACAATTCTCCCCGAATTCGAATCACCCGGTAAATCCCCCAGGTAGCGGAGTACAAACAAGACCTTTGTAGCCTCGAGATCCTTCGAGGGTCTATATACTACGGTTTGACCTGCCTGACTAGCCGCGCGGCCTTCGGTATTAGACAGCCTTTTATTTTCCTTCTCGTCCTAGAAATCCTATACATCGATAAACTGTATATTATATATATATATATATATATGTAGGAATTCAATTATTACAACAGTCAAGAGATATATAGCTACCCGAATTCCGGTTCAAATATATTTGAAGAAAATTACCTATAAGCCCCGGGGATAAGAGGAAAAGAGGAAAAGGAAATTGCGAATCTATATTAATATTATATGATATGATATGATATGATGTACGAATATCGTATTGAATCTGATGCCAAATATTGCGCCACAATCCGTCCTTCAAATCATCTTGAAATAATTGTTTTTTAATTTTTATTTATTTTTTTTTTACTATCTATAATCTGTTCATCGTTCCTCAAAATCTAAACTATTGACGAAAGTGAAAATTAGTTTTTTAAAATATTCTTATCGTCGAACGATTTTCCGAATTTATAGAGAAAAAAAAAAAAATAGTACACAGAAATTACATATACGGAGATTAAAAGTTAGTCAATGTTCGAAAGTTCGTCTAAACTTTGAACCTTTGTATATAAGTATATAGGTGTAATATGTATGTGTATACGTATATGGAGATAAACCACTTATCGCTTAGAAAATATCCCCGTCTTTCTGTATTTAGCTACTGTATAGATAGACCGTCTTATAATGAACGTATGAAACACACAAATACCTACTTATACCAATGTATGAAAGATTTTACATAGCTGACTATATAGGTGCTTCAATGACTGTGACTGACTTACTGTGTTTCTTGCTTTATCTCTTTCTCTCTCTCTTTCTCCCTCTCTCTCCCTCTGTCGAGTATGTATTTATGTATATATGTATATATATTATAAAGATACGACCGGGTCAAGACTTTTGTGTCACGTGGTCGAGCATAAGACGATAGCCTATTATTCCGTCGTAAGAAATTCATCGTTGTATAAATGTATAGTATCAGTATACAGGGGGAGTCTGTTTTTTTTTTTTTTTTTTTTTTTTTTTTTTATTAGGACTAATTCCTTGCGAAATTATAAGACTATATTTCATTTACCGAAAATTCGTGGGCCTAATAGTTTACGAGATACGGAAGATCTTAGTTGACCAATCGCAGGGCTTATAGGTGACGCAGCCAGGGCCGGCCATCGGCGGAAGTTGCGCGGTGGCGTTGTCTTCACGCTCCGCGATTCGTCAATTGAGATCTTCTGTAGCTCGGAAACTATCGGTCCCTCGAATTTATGGTAAAGAAAATTTAGTATGAAATTTTTGCGGGGAATCTACCCTGAAAAATATGACTTGTTTGACGTTGATAATCTCCTCTATGCATTTGTAAGAAAAGAAATTTTCTTCTAACTTTGGTTGTGATATAGATTTTTGGGATTTTAATATAAAACCGACAAAAAAGGTTATAAAAAATGTAAAAATTGACGAAATTTAAAATCATTCATTTCGTTATTACCAAACCGCGTTGACGAAGCTACTTTATGTAATTTCCTCCTCTCAGCAAGTCTTTTTTAATACTTTATTGCGCCATTTGAGAGTAGAGCAGCTACAGGACCGACTGGATTCGATTATAGAATATTCCCGAGATCCCGAGGGGTTTCAGGGAATCTGGGAACAGGGTAGAGCAAGGAAGAGAAAGAGCATGAGGAGAACAACGGTAGGTATAGGTATACGGGGTTATATACCTAACTATACCTATAGGTATGTACATATAGGGGTAGAAAATGATTCGACGAGGGAATCGACATACCTCCATACATAAACACATTCGTCGTATGGGTGTGTAATACATTGATATAGGGCGGAGAGCGGAGCTGACGCCCCTATACATCTATAGAATCCATACAGATACCACATAAGGTATATATCTAGTAGAATTATTACCTCCGAGACGCTCTGTATCAGACGTCAATTCATGACGACATCCTCGACGATGACGACGCACGGATGTGTGATATATTATAAAATATATTAAAAGTGCTATACAGCAACAGCAGCATCACATAAGAGTTTACTTTTCATTCAGGGAAAAACCAGCTGAGCCCAATTATTATAAAATAATTAATGCACAAGGTGATTATTCGGTTTGAACGGCTTATATATTCACGATAGATAAATTCTACGCAAATTTATAAGCCGGAATTTCCTTTACCGGAAATTCGAGGGATCGATAGTTTCCGAGATACGGAAGATCTTAGTTAGACAGCGCAACTTTCGCTCATGGCCGGCCCTGGCTGCGTCATCTATAAGCTCTGCGATTGGTCAACCAAGATCTTATGTATCTCGGAAACTATTTGTCCCACAAATTTTTGGTAAAGGAAATTTAGTCTCAGAATTTCGCAAGGAATCTACCATCAAAATATTCCTCACGCACACCCCGAATCACCCTTATACACCTTGTCTATACTCGAATCGATCAGCGCGACCAACTGATTATTCCTTTATTCATTTATCGCAAATAATTTATTGCGTTAAGTATTAAAATTTCGCGGTTTGCTTGATATATGTATAGGTTATAAATACATCGCTTCTATACTGTATCAATAGGTAGGTACATAGACCCTAGCACATGGCATAATATCACCAGCTGTTAATATAATTTTATTTTACGTTTCTACCGCCTAGCCTCCTTTACGTTCGATTATTCTTTTTTTTTTTTTCTCTTTGTTTGTGTTTCACGCGATGTATTATGATCTCATAATTTCAATTTTTACACATATATATATATATATAGTGTGTAGCTACTAAACTGAGTAATGAAACGTAGTATGCCTGATGATTAATTTAATTTTCTTCATTATTTATAAAATAAATTTTTTTTCTGTTCATTTCACGCCGTTTCATTTTTCGTTTTTATTACTGATAATTCGAGAAGGAACCGGATACATACGTAGATCTGCGCAGATATGAGATACGCGGATCACATAGCATGTGGAAAAAGAGAAATTTTGTCGCCCCGTATATACGAAACCTGAAGAAACATCGAAATTTATGCAATAATTGAAAAATTTTACAAACTCAGTCAGAGACGTTTTTCGAATTCTGAAAATACCCAATATGCGGTTTCTCATATTCTTATTTAACCAGAAATCAAGAAATGCGTAAGATACGGTGATGGAGAGCGGAAGGGGGGCTGAGGGGGGCCGTGAAAACCACGGAAGCTGGTCTAAACTACGATAATATCATAGTTATACAGACGTATATGAGTACATATGTACTATTCACGATGTACACACATACGTATAATTTGCGTTTAATATCGCTAAACAGAACACGAATTTCCATTATCTGCCCGGAAACTACAGTGCTCACCAGTTATACCTACCTATATGGCTGCTGGTTGAATCGTGACCAGTGCCGAGCAGACAGCTTATAGCTATAACTAATAATAATTGATTACTGATACAGAATGGTTTATTTCTCGCCTTGACCGTCGTGCATTATATTTTCTTAAAGTTAAAAATTTTCAGAAACGTTCAAGTTCGAAGCAGTAAAATTTTGAAAAGTCGGACCGCGCTGTAGGTAGGTATGGCTCGAAACTCCGAAAGTTCGGACGCCCTTAAAGCTAAAAAAAATCCGTAAATCCGAACGCTTTTCAAAACTGCTTAATGGACTTTCGGGGAAATATACCATTTTTGAAAAAAATATAGAAGGGTGCTAAGAAACTATGAAACATTTTTTTTTCTCATTCTCGTCGCTCTTGACGTGATGGGATCTGGCGTATAGACGCCATGTTTCGAAACGTCGCGTGTTTGACGTCGTTTTGTGTACTCCTTCGGCTACTAAGGAATTTGCGAGACAGGAAACTAGTTTAAATTGAAACAGTGGTCAGCAACAAATTGTACTAATTTACCGCCGTCTTGCCTCATTTTATTTTCTTATAAATCTACACAAATATCTATGTATTTACTTATACCTACAGTGGTCAGAGGTTTCGGACGTATAAAACTACCTACTTCACAAAAGAACAATAAAACATTCATAACGATTCAGGATTCAGGATTCAGGTAACGGAGTATCCCCAAACTCCGAAAGAGCGAAAAAACAGGAAAGAAATATCCTGCAGCGATAAGGAAAACCCGGAATTCGCGGTGAATTTTGAAAAGTTTTTTTTTTCGTTTTTTTTTTTTTTTTTTTTTCCATCAGAAATTTACTATTTTTTTAACTCGAATATTTAAATTTGAAATGAATGTTGAGGACTGAAAGGTTTTTTTTTTTTTTTTTTTTTCATCTAGTTTTCGCCCTATGGTCATCAACGAAACCGAATTCTTGAAGGGATGGAATTCCTAGGTATAATAGATTTTCGAACCCTATTTGAAAAGTGATATTCTGATTTCGAGAATCGGTTTTTTTAATTATGTGACCAAAACTCTGTGTATAATATAATGTTCGTCTGTATAGATGGGTGTTGTCTGTAATCTAGATATCATCGAATTTACTTGAAAGCATCTCTCATATACCGAGACCAGCTTTGAGGTGGCCGTTATAATCCTCTTATATAGTTTGAACGGGAAAATCCTTTGGTCACTCAGTCTCCAGGATCGAGGGTAGTCCTACGGCTGGCTGCGGCTAATTGGCATTTTCTATAGGTACGTGTAGGGTACAACGGGACGTGGCTTACTTAGACCCTGTTGTAAATTATGCATGCATGATGCGGCACCAGAATTTCAAAGTTCCGAGTAAAAGGTAAAAGTAAAAGTAGAAACACCTGGATTCACGTAAAGACGGGATCGAAGGCGCTGGTATACCTGCCCCGACATAAATCCGAGTATAATATATATATATATATATATACTTATATGCGTGCAGGTATGTATAAGCGCGCCTGAAAATTGAAATGAAAATTTCGAAAAACCAGGAAATCTGGGAAAAAGAGATTACATTTGTTGAATATTTTTTTATCATTTTATACAGACGAAAAAAATAAAAATGAAGAAAAATTTTCAGCCTTCTTTATCCACGAAGAAAATTTAATTAAGCGAATTTTTCGATCTTACCACAAGGTCTGGGAAACGAATAACAAATAAATCTTTACCAGTGTAAGGGAGAGGGATGAAAAGTTTGGAGTATTGGAGCTGAGAATTGGAGTTGGGAATTTTCAAAGTTTCAAACGTTGGAAATTCTCAATTTGTTGCAGAATATTTGGAATTTTTCGAAGTGTTGAAAGGTTTTTTTTCAAACCTTCGAATTCTGAAAGATCGGAATTGTACAGAAAGCTCGAAAATATTTCGGATCTTTTATTTTACCAAAAAGTAAATCTCGGGTCGATTATTAACCTTTTTTTTTTTTTTTTTTTTTACTAGTTTTCGGGATTTTGAACATTCGGTCTTCTTGATTTCGAAGGTTTTTTTTTTTAAATTTCCGAATTCGACATTCGGAATATTCAACGCTCCGAACTTTTTAAGATGCAAGGAATATATTTGAGGGTTGAATTAGAGCGATTCTCAAAGTTCGTTCGGCCAACCATTAGGGAAATGTTTACGCGAACGTCTTGAGCCACCTTTTCAACCTCTCGCATTCTTTTCCGTACTTTTATATTCGTGTTTCTATACCTATACCTATACCTATACCTATACCTATACCCTTGCTACCACTACTTCACCCTGTAAAAGCATCGGGGCGAGCACCAACAAGGCGACTTAGCTTTACAAGGGTACGAATTACAAAAGGAAGCGCATGCGCTGTCGCGTTGGATTTCTTTTTATGCTAAACCGCATGAAGTTACTTGCGTCTGCCTCCGCCTCCGCCTCCGCCTCCGCTACCCCCAACCCCCGTGCTTTGAATCAATGACGTAACCAACAGCAAGCATCCCTCGCTCCTTCTTATTTTTGCATAAATCTGTGGTAACCGAAAAAAAAAAAAAAAAATCAAAAAAATTATGAGTTTTTTTTTTTTTTTTTGGGGTATATTATTTTTTCACTTTGTTTTTTTTTTTTTTTCTTCTGATTCTGCTGGACGCCGAATTTGATGACCGTATCTAAACTCGATCTCGACCCGAAGATATTTCGATTCATATACATACCTGCATGTTGCGGGTATATAATATAGTATATAATAACATATAAAATAATGTAGGTAATAGAGTATATATAGAGGGGATTTTATCGTAGTATAAGCTGACAAAGCTGGTTCATATATATATATATATATCTATACCTGCAAGCTGGGTGAAATTGAGATTCGAAATTTCGAAGACCTTTACTTCAGCCGTAAAAATAAAACTGCGAAAATCAACTCGGGTTTTTCAAAAAATTTTTTTTTTTTTTTTTCCTACCTTTTACTTCTCATCTTATCTCCGCTTCTTTCTATTCTATACACTCGATAAAATAAGGGTTAACCCTTTTGAGGGTCAAGAGGGGAAAGAAGAAAGAAAAAAAAAAAAAAAAAAAAGTTCAATATTTCGGACGATATCGAAAAATTTTACGGTATAAAGAAGAAAATTTCGTGTATCTTCGGTTATGATCGAAAAAGTGGGTCTTTTTTTTTTTTTTTTTTTTTTCCCCGTTCTTTACTTTTTCGAACCCTTCTGCGGTCGAAAAAGTAAATTTTTCAAATTCTTCCGATGGATATCATCTCCGTGAGAATTTTCCCAGGGTGCGTGAGTGAACGCCGAATTACATATTATACCTATATACATACATATATATATATATATATATTGTATATACATACACACGGAGTTCGGAATAGCCCGGAGGGACGCGGTGATTAACGGTTTCGAATGATAAAGGGTTTAATTTCGGAACGAGTAATAACGGGTCTCTTCGTCTTTCGGAGTTTTGAGAGTTGAAGATCTTTTTTCTCAAAGAAAAAAAGAGAGACTTCTTTTTATTTTTCTTTTTCTTTTGGTCTCTAATCTTTTATATATATATATATAACATACCTCTGAGAGTCAATAGTCAAGAGTTTGAGTTTAGGTCTTCGGATCGACAAAATTATTTCAGGTATACACGACGCTACACATATAGTGTATAATATATATATGCATGAGAGCATGATGATTAATCTTTATCGTGGGAAAAGAAGTCCAACATTTTTCTAATTGAAAAAAAACAAAAAACAAAACAAAACAAAACAAAAGAAAAAAAAAAAAAAAATAGTTAGCGAAAAATATTTTCTAGTAAAAAAAGATTTTTAGGAATTTTGTTTTATTTTATTTTGTTATCACTTTTCCCCGGTTTCTACCCGTGTATAAAGACTCCTCTTCTTTCCTCGTGCGGTAAAATCGTGTAACTATGTGCGTATGAATATAGTTAAGTATATATCTTCTACGTGCATCACGATGATCGTGCTTTGCTTACATCTCGTTGTCGTTCTGTCTCCTTCCTTCCTTCCTTCCTTCCCTTCTTTGTTTCTTTCTTTCATGTTTCATGACTCTATAAATAACGTATTTGATTTTGACGGAGCACGTATAGGTACGTGCATACATACATACATACATACATACATAATGCGATATGTAGCTATATAATGTATAACCCTGCGGGAAATAACGACGAGTTATTATTATAGTTAAACAATATATATAAGGTATGCGATTATTTGATCATTTATTTATTCATTCAATTATTTATTCATTCGATTTAGTTTGCCATATATTGCGGGTCAGATTCCTCGTGTAATTCTAAGACTAAATTTTCTTTACCAAAAATTCGTGGGTGCAATAGTTTCCGAGATACGGAAGATCTTCGTTGGACCAATCCCAGAGAGATTATAGGTAACGCAGCCAGGGCCGGCCATGAGCGGATGTTGCGCGGTGGCGCCGTCTATATACGCTCCGCGATTGGTAAACCAATATCTTCCATATCTCGGAAACTATAGGTCCCTCGAATTTTCGGTAAAGGAAATTTAGTCTCAATTTTTTTCGGGGAATACTTTCGTAGATCGAGAAAAAAATCTTCATCTCATTGCGTTAGGTACTAGACAGGCATTATGATATTCTTTCGTTATTGAGGGACGCGGCTGAGTTGTTAACACCACGGAAATCGCGCAATTCCTCTAAGATATACGGCGAAGGGTTTGCGTAATCTTTAAAAAGGCTTAACTTACGTACGTATGCATAATACGTCAGAAAGAATATATATATATATATATATATATATATAAGGTAAACTGTAAAGCTCCTCTTCGTATCTTCGTCCTGTATCTAACTCTGTCAAACGTGACGATTACGTACGACGTAAGACGCGCTCAAACGATTTTTAAATTCAATCAGGATAAAGCCCCGATTTTATTTCGTATACCCACGCCCACACATATTGCATACGCAACTATTTGGGAAAAATAAAATAAAATAAATAAATAAAATAAATAAATAAATAAAAATTACAATTTTATGCACATTTTTAATTCGCAATCAATTTTCACTTTCCATTGAATTTTATTTCTCATTAATTTATTTTCATTATAATATTTCTCACATAAAACTGGAGAAAAAAAGAAAAGAAAAAAATATGCACATACATACGTCTCGGTTAATTAAATTGACGTTTGGATTAGAGTGCAGTGGAAGCAAGTAGCTGCAGCTGCAAGCTGTTAGTTACTATACACGCATATATATTATCAGTGTTCAAGATCCTGTTTGAAAAAAAAATCTTTTTTTTTTGTTTTTTTTTTTTTTTTTTCTTCTTCATTTTTTTACGCAAGACGTTGGAAAAGTTTGTCTCATTAGCCGAACATCCGCGTTTCTAGACTCCAAATAGTCTGATATGATATTGGGGTTCAATTGACAAGAACTTTCGGAGTATTAGGCGATGTAATCTTCTTCTTATTATTCTTATTTTTATTTTTCTTTTTCTTTTTTCACCGTCACCTCTTTCTACTCATTTTATTACCGTTCGACATGATAATATACTATACATACCCATAACGTCGCGAGTTGTGAAAATAAAAGAAATAATGACATTTTCTTTTTTTTTGAATTAGTTTCTTTTTCAGGGAATATTTAACAAAGTTCCTAAATTTTGATATATCACCGACTAACAGTTTTCGGAATGATTATATCCCCGATATTATTCTACAACATAACCGATTCATAAAATAAATGAAACTATATAAGAACATCCGGAGTTTATGAAAAATACGAAAATTTAAAACTCACTCATGTATTCATTCGGGATTAAATATTTCAACTCGCAACCTTTACGAATTTTTTTTCTAAAAGATGTTAAAATAAGAAGAATAAAATTTGAAACAAAACAAAAAAAAAATTAAAAAAAATTTTCGTATCATTGGTGTAAAAAGTTAATTCAATTTATTGTCCGAGATGCGTGTGTTGCGCCGTTATATGTATAAGGTACAGTTGCATATCCGGCGCGTGCAGTATGGATCAACTGCAACGTCGATCAAGAGCGACTGCAGATGGCTATCTGCGGCTCATAGTTATAAGCTAGTAAGCTACTGACTAGCAGTGGTGGTGCTACTATACTTTCCTCAAGGACACTAATGAAACTAATTGGGTGTAATGACACAATAATTTACCGCTCGTCGCCTACAGAGTCGTATATAGTTTATAAACTGCACTAATTTATGTAGCTACTATATGTCGCAGTACAAAGACTCGATCTCTTTCTCTCAGCCGCAGTATCGTTACATCCTTTTTCCTTCTCGGAAATTAACGTTGAAAAAAAAAAAAAAAAAAAAAAAAGTCATTAGGTTCAGTTTTTATTTGCGGCGAATTGGTTTTTTTTTTCTTTTCTTTTCTTTTTTTTTTTTTTTTTTCAATTTACTGATATCAGATTCATCTGAATCCAAAATACGATAAAGAAATTGATTTTTCCCCTGTTTGTTTTTTTTTTGTTTTTTAACTTACTATAGACACAATTATGAAATTTTGTTTTCGGATAAAAAAATCGTAGATGCGAATGATCATCGTTTTCATCATTTCGCATTCTTTCTTCTGGTTCTATTCTCTCCTTGGTCCTTAGGGAGCAATAGCTATAGGATCAAATAAATTATATCCTCTCTCTCTCTCTATCATCTGTTCATGAAAAAAAAAAATAAAGTTTCTGGTTTTTTTTTTTTCTTCTTTCTTTCTTTCATTTTTTTTATATATAATTGGTGGGATTCTATTCTTCTCACGCGCACAAGACCCAGGGAGGGTCTTTGGGTCTCATATCTAGCTGTAGGTCCATTACCCTGTCCCTGCCCCTGTCGCTGTCCCTACAGCACAAAGAGGAACGGCACATCGCATCGCGGCCATTTTTTAACCATAGCAAATTACTTCCAATTAAGCCCACATCGCTTTTGTACCAACTGGCTACTCAACAACGTGTACGTAACATACGTATACGTGCAAGCCTAAACTAGGTATCTGTATACGTATGTATATATATATATATACACGCATTTAACCGCGTCTTTGTATACCCATCTCCCAAAGTTATACATATATATATATATATATATATATATATATATATATATATATATATATATATATTTAAATACATACGTAGATACATACAGCTTGTACATTAGTTAGCCTACCGTTGGCTACGGCAATGATGGAGATGATTGGCCGGAAGTGACGTCAGGATATGCATCACGGTTCTCTCTCGCTGCTGCTGCTGCTCAGAAATACTTATAGACTGTAGCATATACCACATAACAATATTTACTATACATATACAAAACTGTTAAAAAAAAAAAAAAAAATTACACATTTCTTCCACAATAGACTATAGATCGTTATTTAGGTTGAGTAGGTTATATATTTTGTGGGTAGATTCCTCGCCGAATTTTAGGACTAAATTTTATTTACCAAAAAATCGTGGGACCAACACTTTCCGAGATACGAGAAAGACCTTAGCTGATCAATCACAGAGCTTATAGCTGACGCAGCCAGGGTCGCTAATGCGCCGAAGCTGCGCGGTGGCGCCGTCTATACGCTTCGCGATTGGTCGCAACCAAGATCTTTCATAGCTCGGAAACTATAGGTCCCTCAAATTTTTGGTAAATGAAATTTAGTCTTAGAATTTCGCGGGGAATCTTACCGCAAAATATGAATCAACCCGTATGTTATATAAATTCTGCATTGACTGTGTATCATTTATATCGTCTCCTCTCCTCTCGTCTCCTCTCCTCTCGTCTCGTCTCGTCTGTGTCGTTCAGTCTGTGTATAGTAGCGAGCATGGAATGGATGTGAAAGGTCTTTGTGGGGCCGGGAATATTATGGCACATTGCCAAAAAACCCTCGCCTATTCCATTCCAGATTCTGCAGCAGGCAACCAATCCGCAAAGTTACAGAGACAGAGAGAGAGAAAGAGAGAGAAAGAGTCCCCTGGATGCCTGCCCTGTTCTGGCTCTATTTCACCCTCTCGACAGCGACATGTTGTGTGTGTACCCCCGTATATCCCATCGGTACTATTCTGCGCAGAATTCTATCGCGAACTTTCTCCGTATTTTATATATTATATTTTTTTTTTCCGTCCGAAAAATATTAAATAATATGAAAAGCTCGAATTTTTATTCTTAAACGAAATTCGGATATTTTCTTCACATATTTGATAACGGATGTGGAGAAGCTTGGGCAGATGAGATTTGTTCATCACTCAACTCGCTATCATATACTTAGATCGTTTATTTGTCGGTTAATTTGCCTTTCAATTCAGAGAATATGAGCAACCCCAATTACACAGACGGCTCGAAGTACTTATTCAATTTATTGTAGGTATAGAGTCGATTTCTATGTGATTTTGCTACGTCTTTGAAGAATTAATCTTAGTTCTGAATAAACAGCACTTTTCACTTTTTTACAGATATCTGCTACGGTATACATACAATATTATGTTATACATAGTCGTTAGTCGTCAACCTTCAACCCCTTTGCCTTATTTTTTTTTTTTTTTTTTTTCTTTTCCCTTCTTTCTTTCTTTCTTTTTTTATATTTTTCGTCCTCCCTCGGGCTCTTGGGGCTTTTCTTCCTCATCGCTGCCACGAACTACCACCTTTCCATCGACCTCGAACCCTCCGGTGGTTTATAGCTGTCTCCAAAATAAGAGAAGAGAAGGGAAGAGAAGACGAGAGTGAACCGAAGTATACATATAGGCATACGGTCGGAGGGGCACACCTTGAATAGAGAGTATGAATAGAGGCTGCTGGTAAATTTTACCTGCTTTGCAGGGAGCCAAGCCAAACCAAACCAAGGCAAGGCAAGAGGACGGGCATCGGCTAGGACCTAGGTTGAGGTATAAAGGTATGCCGGAAACTCGAAGCGTGCATAACAATGGGAGAGAACTTACGCATTCGAACCTCATGCACATTCAGTGTTTCTCATTTTTATCATTTCGTTTTTAATGGAAATACGCCGTCGGAAAATACGCCAGAAATATATGATGAAAAGTTATACGAAGGAAGAGAGAAAAGTTCCGAACGGGTTTAGGACCATTTATAACATTTTCGGAAATTTTAAACCTCGGAACTTACGCCCGGTCCTAATTCTCGATAATTTCATTCCGAGTATGAATCTGAATCTGGATCTGGACCAACCGAATATATTTATCGTAATAAATTGTTACTTCCGTTGATCATCATCTCACCCCGCACCGTTCACTTATCCTCTTCCTCTTCCTCCTGTAATATACTATACATAGAGGCTTTTATAATAATTCATATACCTATACTTTTGTTTATCGGTTAGTTTATCATACTTTCCTCTTTACCCCCCTTTGTGGTAATTATTCACACTGTACGCACATGCATGCGTAGATTTAAACGCGTAGCCCGTAGATGCTGGGTATGGACCATTTTCAAATTATAATAAATAAAATACGAATGTGAAGAGAATAATTACCCTAGCTATATGTATGTATATGTGTATGTATGGATTTTCAAAATGCCTTTCCCATATAATATAGCAGATATTTTCGGAAGTAGGATGTTTTCTTTTTTTTCTCCTTTCTTTTTCGGATATCATTTACGTCTTCTCACACCATCTACAGTAGGCGAGGGAACTGCTGTTATATACTTTCTATACTTATACTGCTTACGCTATAGAAGGGGCGAAAATATTTCCGAACACGTTTTTCGCAAACTTTTCTCGTTATGAAGAAAAGAAAATAACAAGAGGGGGAAAAAAGAACAGAGAAAAAAAAGAAAAGAAAATAAAATAAAAAGTGAGAGAGAGAGAGAGAGAGAGAGGAAAGGAGTCGACGCGACTTTTTCCACAAACCCCAATCTTTTATTTTCTTATCTCCTTTCTTTTTTTATTTCTGTTTGATTCGCTTTGTTAATCTTTTTGATCAATCAACACGGAATCCTTTTTTTTTTTCTTTCTTTTTTCACCGTATTTTTTTTCTCACAATCTTTTCTATGATTTTAAAAAAATTCATTTTTAGAAATAACGTGTCGGATTAATCTCAGTAATATAAAAATGAAATTATGTTACCTTATTCTATTACCTTTTCATGTGTAATTTTAATGCAGATCTTGACGTATGTATTTACATAAAAAAAAATGAGTAAACGTTTAAATTAAATATTTATTCAAGTTTGATAAATAAATGAAGAAATAAAGTATTAAATTGTCTAAAATCTGAGGAGAAATTTGCAATATTTTTTCTAAACTCGTATCAATTCAGTTTCTTACATCACTGTATAGATTTCTATATACTACATGGCATTAAGTATATATATGTTAGTTGGAAAAGCTGAAAATCGATACTGTGCTGCACCGGCACAATTATCTCTCTCTCTCTCTAAAGTTTCGTCCTATTATACTCTGGTTATATCTTTCTATTTTCTTCCCTGTTTCCGCCGCTCGGTATAAGGTATTGACAGTTTTCAATTTACCCCTGGCGCAGCATCCTCTTCTTATTCTCCGAAGCGCCATTCTACTAACTTCTATACATCGAGAGATAGATGGACGAGACATATTTTTTTTTCTTTTTTTTTCTTTTTACACAGATTTTCTTTATATTATGTGACTGGAAGTTAAAAATAAGAAAAGTACATAAAAAAAAAAAAAAAATGAATCGACTTCCCTTCTTCGTTTATTTTATACCGTATGTATATATGTGTATATAAAAACGTCTACGTAACTAAAGCGTGGGTGTTGTGGTCTGACAGTCAACTAAAATAACGTTAGGATAGGCTGAGTATTTTTATTATTATTATTATCAAAACCGAGAAGAACGACCCTTGAAATAAAGAGCCTTTTTTTTTTTTTTTTTTTTTCATTTTATTTTATTTTCTATTAAAACCTTGGCGAATCGTTAGATCGAAGATGTATAAGGCATGCCTATACCTATGTAGAGACACGTAAGGAAGCATGTCTATCCGCCGTCCCGTAGTCCGCCTCCCATCTCTTCTTATACCTATATACCTACTCGCTCTTTCTCGAGGTTGAAAAGCATACCCGTTACCTTGTGTATCGATTTAGCGTTTATTCTTAGCTGCTGCAGTAGGGTAAACCATGAAATCGACAAAATAATAAGATCGAATCATTGAATCCGAGGAGATATACTACGTACGTACCTACCCGAGTTTAAATTAAAATAAATAAAAAACTCCGCTCTGATCGTACGTGTCATTTATTCATTCGCATATATATCTGGTATATTATAAGTTTTTTCGGACCAGTAAAGAAAATTTGACTGCCGTTTATTTTCAGTGCCAATTAGCTTATTTCAGATATACGGAATAGATTGACTATAAATACGTATGCACAGTGGCTCTAGTTTACACCTGAAATCTTACGAACGATCAGGCCGCTATATCTCATGATTAATTAAAGCGTGAAAACGGCTTGGATATCTCTAATACCGTTTTTTATGTACGCGGTTAGAATTTTGGTTATAACTTCAGACCCGTTAAAGATACGGGAAAATTTCGTTCACACAATATACGCGGCTTGATAATACGCGCAACTTTTGTTCGACGTATTTTTCCATATTTTCATCAACAACGAAGTTATTACGGTCGTTCTATATACCTTCTCCGGCTCGTGAAAAAGAAAAAAACACATTTAGATCGCGAACGGAAATTACCTCGAATCCAATGACCTTTCGTACCTACCACCTACCGTCCGTCCTACTACCTCCATTTATACTACTCGATGTTAACCCCCGTTTTAGCACTCGCTTTGACACACGATGGACATAAAATATTCACTCCTCGTAACCCGCGGAGTCGAGGCGAATGGAGTGAAATGGAGTAGAGTGGCTCTTCTCCCTTCCTTATCCTCGTCTCTACGTCTACGTCTACGTCATATGTCCTCTGCAGATCGTTCTGAACGGAATATTGTCCTGAACATTGTTATTATTTTTTTTTTTTCAAATTTTTTTTTGTGAAAATCAACAGAGTAAAGAAAATATTTGATTTTGTCGACAAATTTTCTTGACTTAACTATAGTCTCGGGAAACTGGATGGAAGTCTGTCTCAGAGAAGGAGAAGAATATCAGTCTACTACGTTGTTGTAAATACCACATGAAACGAACCAGTAGGTACGAAAACGCGTTCCTCAGTTCTGGAAATAGAAATTAAGGCGTTAGCCCCGGCGTGCTTTGAATGTTTTGTGAGTCAGCACCGATGAGCAGTAGTTTAGTTTGCTGGCTAAGTTTCTTATTATTCTTGTATCTAAATGACCAGAAATTTACTGCTATAACTACAGGATGATTCAGTCTTACCGGGCTAGATTTTTCGGGGGAAGATTCCTCGCCAAATTCTAAGACTATATTTCCTTTACCAAAAATTCGTAGGCTCAGTAGTTTCCGAGATACGGAAGATCTTAGTTCACCAATCGCAGAGCTTATAGGCGGCGCAGCCAGAGCGGAAGTTGCGCGGTGGCGCCATCTATGCGCTCCGCGATTGGTCAAACAAAATCTTCTGTAGCTCGGAAACTATCGGTCCCTCGAAGTTTTTGTAAAGGAAATTTAGTCTTAGATTCACGCTGGGAATCTATCCTGAAAATATAAAACCGCTAGACCTGAATCACCCCGTATATTGTACGGGGATAGACTAGAGATAATGTGGTCTAGATATACATAGCTTTTCCTACCTAGTCTGAAGAGTTGGGGCATGTCGCTAATCGTTTCGTGCAGCACGCAGAACATTTCTGTTATACAGTATGATTTAGGGGGAATTGGTAATCCGAGATTTTGATAGTAATGATCATAGTAATAGCCGAATTTATTTCATGTATGTGAAGATTTTCTATAAATTATGCATAAAATATACGCGGATGAGAAACAATAATAAATTATACAAGGAGCCTCGCTGTCTAATAAATATCCTAAATTTTATCATTGACTGACTATATGGATTCCGATATTTTCACTAGATGAATTCAATCCCGGAAGAATACGAATCAGATAAACGAAAAAAAAAAAAAAAAATTGGAAATAGTAAAAAATCGAATTCTTTTTATTTACTTGGATCCAAGCAGAAACTGTAACAATAATTTATA
Organism: Tenthredo scrophulariae; assembly: GCA_963978835.1. Lineage (NCBI taxonomy): Eukaryota > Metazoa > Arthropoda > Insecta > Hymenoptera > Tenthredinidae > Tenthredo > Tenthredo scrophulariae. Next base: position 793,979 of record OZ022229.1, read on the forward strand.
TTCTAGTTTTTTTTTATCTGACGTTGGGATTAAACCTACTATATATCGAGACATTCAACTCGACTATACTGAGATCGTGGATTTAACCGATGAAATAAATTTCTCTGCGATCGAAAGAATTATTATTATTTTATTTTTTCTTTTTTAGTGTTTTTCTTCAGAAGACAAATTTTCTATTTTCTTTTCGTTCCTTTATTTCTTTCCTTCGTTTCCTTTTTTTCCCTCTACGTCGTCTTATATCCCTAAGGGTTGAAATGAAAGAAAAATTTTGACAAGTAAAAGAAAAATGAAAATAAAAAGGAAACACACGTTTTTTTTTTTTTTTTATTTTTATTAAAGTTTTCTTACTTTTCGTGTTTCAGCACATGGTGCAGACAGGCATGGCTGCGCCTTACGGTGGGGGTGTATTTCCCCCGTCTGTAAACGGCGTAGGTGGTGTTGTCGGCGCGGCAGGTGGTGCCGGAGAAGTTAAACCACCACCTCCAGTAACAGTAAAAGAAGATTCTAGCGGAGCTCCACAACAACCACCACCCGGGGCGCCCCAGGGCGCACCACCCTCGGGAGCACCACATCCAGCCGCACCTGGAGCACCGACAGTAACAAGTTTCAGCCCACCCCCACCGCCGAACGGTGTGGATCAGCAGGCGATGGTAAGTCGATGAATAAACCAAAAAAATTTTAAAAATTTAAAAAATTTAAAAAATTAAAAAACTTTATGTCTTCCGGGGTTTTTTTTTTTTTTTCTTTCACGTTTTTATTTGACGATTACATATTTGTTGTACGTGTGTCGAGCGAGAGGAGAGGAGAGCGTATCTTAGCCGGTTGTTAAAATAAACTCGAGTTAGATGGAGGAAAAGCGATGGTCGTGCTTGAGTTTTGAGCGAGGATAATTGGTCGTAAAGAAGAAAATCTCGTTAAATTTACGAGACTTTAATCATTTTCTACTTTCATTTCTCCGCGGATGCTTAAATCCTACACAGGCTAACCCGAGTGCGAACGGTTTACTTCTTACTTTTTATCGTACTTTATACCCGCTCGACTCTCACTGACAGATTGACTGACTTACTGACTCATACTAGTTTTATTTTTTATTAAAGATCGTAGCTGCTGATACGACCTACATACAACGATTTATTTTTTATTTTTTATTTTTTATTCTTCCCTCCTCAAAGTTCAAAAATAATTTCACAAATTTTTTGGTCCATTTCTCGTGTGTGGCATGCGGGGAAAAAAATTTTACTTTTTTTTTTTTTTTTCAAGTTTTTCGGGGAAATTTATAGTCTTCCTGAAAATTGACAATCGCGGTGATGTAAAAATTCGGAACTTTCGATTTAACAAAAAATGACACGGTTTTATGAAAAATTTTCAAGAACGTGCAATGCATATTAACGAACGTTTTAACCGAGGAATTTTCTTATATATATATATATATATACATAAAAATTTTCACAACATTTCGCGGAATTCAATTGAGAATTTTCACACCAAAATTCGAAATCCTGCGAATTTATGGGAGCGCGATATTCAACCGGAACCCCGCGAACCGAACGTTCATCTGATATACCGTGTGTATCCAAAACTCGAGTTTGAGGCTTGAGGAACTTGAGCAAGGGCCGAAGTGACCTGCTGCTTTACTCCTCTTGTAGTATACGATGGGTACCTACATATACCCGCCTCTATATATATATATATCGTTCATCTCAAACTCAAGAGGCTAGCGAATTAATTCCGGAGCGACAAACTCCGTGAATCCCTAATTTCTACCAAGTAGTAAACCAAGTAGGGGGGGGCGGGGGGATGGGGACGGCCATCTTGCATTAAATTAACGCCAAGAGTTCTGGATTGTAATTTCGCGCTGCTTTGTATTATTATTATTATACATATAGATCGCTGAGCCATGGTGATTCATCGATCAATATTAATCCCGTGGATTTATATCACACTTTGTAACATAAAAATACACCGTTTTTTTTTTTTTTTACGGATTAAATTTTCGGTTTTTTTTTTCAAAAACGGGAGTAGGGTGGGTATCGCAATAATTTTTGGGACTACTCGAACCTCCATAAATTACAGCCTGCACGGTCCCCGTTCTCTTCTATTTTCTCTTTTCTATTTCTACCCCTGAACTCACGTACCTACCCTTGGTATGGGGTAAGACGAATCAGCATTTAGACTATCTGCTTTGTATTCGACATCCCTTGTTTATCACCGTATTTAAGCACCGTCCGAAAACGAGCCGAGAGATCGGAGGGCAGTTGCAGGATTGATCGAGTAAATTAAACCCGGGAAGAGGGACCCCCGCGTATTAGATAGATTGATCGCGGAAGGCGTACCCCCTTCCTGTTTGACAAACTGACTTACTGCCTCGTTTACCTCCAAATTTATTCTCTTCGGATTGAATTCACTTTTACCTTCGGCTAATGAGAGAAAAGAAAAAAAAAAATGTACGAATTTTCTTTTCGAACGATATTCTTAAAAAAAAAAAACAAAAACAAATTTTTTTGAAAATAAAAAAAAAAAAAAAAACACAACCAAATCGAATATGTTTTTTTTTCTTCTTCTTTTTTTCCTCTTTCTTCCGATCATAGTCGGAGGTGTTTCAGGCCGCGGTTGCAGCCGCAGCAGCAGCAGCAGTTGCTGGTGGTGGAGCACAGCCACAAGCACCTTCTTCGGGACCTGGTGAAGGCAACCAAGACGGTAGTGTAGACACGGGAAGTTTGGTACCGGTTACATCCGGCGCTACGACACCAGCCACAGTTACACCCGGTGCGGACCTTAAAGGACAACCAAAACGACTACATGTTAGCAACATACCATTTAGATTCAGAGATCCTGATCTTAGGGCGATGTTTGGGGTGAGAATTACTCTTTTTTTAACTTATTAATAAGAAATTATTATTTATTCCAGGGTTGGTTCCCAGCTGGAAAATTTTACTTTTTTTTTTTTCACTCGATTATGAAAACCCCAAATTTTTCGTTTCCTATCTCTGGTTTTTTTTTTTTTTTTTTTTTTTCTTTCATTTTTGTGTCTCAGAAAATATATGTGATTTAAAAAAAGGACTAGGATTTACCTAGTTCCTCTTATTTTCCTGAAATAAATTTGAATTGAATTAATTTTAAGTTAATTTTGAAAATTACCGGGCGCTGGACACCCTGAAATTATCACATCGAACTTTTAATTTTATAATGATCTCTGACTCGGCAGTAGATCATGGCTCGAATTACAGACGGAATGAAAGGTTTTTTTTTTTTTTTTTTTCTTAATTTCTTTCAGATAGTCGAAAATTATACACGAATACTACGACCACGTTTGTAATGCACCCTATAGCTTTATGGAAACTCGAGTCAGTTCCTCGTTACAATCAGCATTTCATTTGAATGCGGAATCATTACCCGCGCGTGAATAGCTCAATTTAATAATAATTTTCGGTTACTGGTATAGAAAGAGATAAAGGAGATAATTAATATATACGACGAAAATTGTAAAAAATAAAATAAAATAAAATAAAAATTTCTCTCGATTCTTCGAAAAATTTATCTTTCATTCTTTCGTTATTCTCCCTTAATAATAATAATTATTATTATTATTATTATTTGGGGTTAGTATTGAAGCGGAAATATAATTGTTCGCAATTGTCATCAATCTCTCTCTCTCTCTTATTTATTTTTTTTCAATTTTAATTTGTTTCTCGCTTTCCCTCATCTTCAAAACTGCGATAATTATTCTTTTACATTCATCAATAATATATTAGCCATAATGAGACGAGTTATTAATATGTTTCAGCAATTTGGTCCGATCCTTGACGTAGAGATAATCTTTAACGAGCGCGGAAGCAAGGTAAGATAAACTGAACCCTCTGATTATTATCAATAAGTCACTCAAAATATCACCCCTATAATTAAATCGTATCGCGTTATGTGCTCTCTTGCTCGTATAATAAGCTTTTTAACTAATGTAACAACACGTATAAATTAATTATACGCGATTTTTATAAATTCGTAAAATAAAAAAAATTAAAAAATTTATATCTATGTATTTTTTTATTTATTTTTTTTTACTTATTTTTTTTCATATTTCAATAAACTGAAGAAAAAAAAAAAAAATATATATATATACAAAAATTAAATAAAACGAGAAGAAGAGCCCATACGCGATTTAGTATATGTATATATATTACATCGTCCCAGGCTAAACCAGTCGCGATTTATTTTGCACCCACACATCGTCATACATATTCATAATTATAATTATTGTAAAAATTTGACGCTTTGCTTTCGATTACACGAACAAAAATATTTGGCAATAACCGCTGCAGCACTTTTTCGCAATTCAAAGGAAAGAAAGAAAGAAAAGAAAAAAAAAATTTTTTTGCAAATTTGCAAATTTTGGAAATTTTTTTTTTTTTTTTTCTCTTTTCTTTTCTTTATTTCATAACTGCTGCTGTTCTATATATGCCTTAATTTATTTTTCTCACTAACTTGTACTGTTATAATCGGGGTCTTAGATCATTTTACCTTTTTTTTTTTTTAATTTTTTTATTTCTTTATTTATTTTTTTTTTCACTATCTTTCGCTAGTTTTCACTTATTTTATATTCCATACTCTTTCTTCTCTGCACTTAATATATATATATATATATATATATATACGCATTATATTATATTTATTCAAATGCATACACGTATTATATGTACAGGTAGAACCTATATATATTTGCTAATATTTTTGATCAAAAACTGGCGAGGTTCTGGGACATAACGATAGATGATTTATACAATTGATAAATCAACTAATCAAAAAATATTTTTTCTTTTTTTTTTTTTTTTTTAACAAGGAAGGAAGGAAGCATGCGATTTATTAGTTCGGGAAAAAAAAAAAAAAAAAAATGAATTAATGAATGAATAAATTGCCAAATTTCTTCCGTGTTAAAAATTTCAAATTGCAAACAAAAAAACTGAAGAGAAAAAAAAAAACAAAAACGAAAAACTTAATCTTCTTCCAGGATCACGGCAACGACAGTCTCTAGTATTTTTTTTAATTTTTTTTAAATTTTTTTACAATTTTTTGATAATAATCCCTCTTGGTATTTGATTAATCGGTCTTTAACACACCTCGGTCTATATTGTAGTATATGGTATGTATAGTATGGTGTTTAACGTTTCAAATTACTCTGAAAGTTAGGTGCGAACGATTGTTCGTTATATCTCATCGTGTTAAATTAAACAACTAGAGCGCGGGTGCGGGGGTATTTTATTTTGCAATCTCGATCTCGATCTTGATCTTGATCTTGATCTTAATTTCAGTGAATTTGGAGAAAGTGGGTAGGGAGGTAATACGTATACGGCTGTTAAACTTTACGGGACGTAGATGAAGGGGACTTGGAAACGATCATGTTTCTTACAATTTTTTTTAACGAGATATTATTTTCAGCAAAAATTAATTTCCCGACTTTAGTGTTTTCATCCTTTTCGTAAAATTTCTGACATTTTTCGAAAAATTATTATTTCTAATTTGTTTATTTTATTTATTTTTTTTTTCTTATTTTGTTATTTTTTTATTTACATTTCAGAAATGAAAATAAAAAATTCTTTCGTACTATACGCATCAATTTCCTCGATTCTAGAATTTATGGTATCATTTTACCGCGGACTTACCTGATACATTTGAAATGTAAATATCTAATCCGATTCAATACGGCCACGCGGTATACGTATATCAAGCTCTCTTGGACAGCCTGCATCCGGTGGGTCTGCATATTCAGCTAACGTTAGATCGACGTACCTACCCACCTACCTACCTATGTATGTATGCATGTACGTACGTACGTAGCTACTTTACGTTCACTGGTTACTAAGTGCACTCAAGTTAGTCGAGTTTCTCGAAATTCAAACTTTGCTCTCTGCCAGACTGCAGCGAGATAAGTCAGATTACATTCCCTCTGATTTTCCTGTATAATATATCTACAGTTTAACTGCATTTTATACAGGATTATACAGATTTAGTGCGCTGTATATTGAGAATAGATTCCTTGTGAAATTCTGAGGCTAAATTTCCTCTATCAAAAATTCGTGGGCCTAATAGTTTCCGAGATACGGAAGATCCTAGTTTACCAATCGCAGAACTTATAGGCGTGACCGGAAGCTGCGCGGTGGCGCCGTCTATGCGACCTATACGCTCCGCGATTGGTAAACCAAGATCTTACGTAGCTCGGAAACTATCGGTCCCTCGAAATTTTCGTAAAGAAAATTTCTTCTTAGATTCCGGCCGGGAATCTACCCTCAAAATATGGCTCAATCTGAATTACAAATTTATACATCTTTTGCGTAAACCAGGTAGCGATCTATTTCCGTTTTATGATTCGTACATCAGAGGTTTGAATTTTAGTTAACACTGTACTATAAATATTATATAAACTACAGTAAAAACGTAATGAAAATCAAAATCAGACAAGACGTCGTTGCCGTCGATGTAATGAGGTTTCAGACGTAAAAGAAAATGAAAAAAAAAAAATACGAAAAATAAAAACATCAAATAAGCGTGACAAGATTAACCATTGTTATAATAATTTCTTTACGCGGTGATCACGTGACTAATAAATAAATGAATAAATAAATATATAAATTCATAAATTAGTTATTATTATTTTTTTTTTTTCATAATATAAAGAAAACTATACATATATTACATATATATGTATTTAATTTTCTATTATCATTCGTATTAACTCTTCTTATATATTAAACGCTATCTTGTCACGCTGTATGTATACCTATATTATCAATATACTATATGTATAGTATAAATATATTTATATATATATATATACATATATATATATTTATATATATATGTATACATATTATAATATGTGCTATATATATAATATAACAACCTTTCTCCAAGCTACCATCATCATAATATTTTACATATAGGGGAGACCGTTGCAAAATTGGGACCTCGATTGAAAATTGATGAAAAAAAATAAAATAAAATAACAAAAATTTTGTATTTTGTATTTTTTTTTCTAATTAATTTTCAACTGAGGTGCCAACTTTGCAACTGTGTCCTCTATGCCATATATGCTTTTGCAAAATGCGTTTTGAACACAACAAACGAATTTTTATATAGTATATACTGAATCTCATTTTGTAAAAGCAGTATGCTTTAAACGTATACCTATATATACTTGAATAATGACTGAAAGCTTCGTCAATGTAAATGGAATGTGGCATCCTTTAAAGTCAAGCATTTTGTGACCGTATAACGTATGTTTAAAAACTGAACGATCTAAAGAAAAAGAAAAAGAAAAAGGAAAAAAAAAAAATTTGTCCGAACTTAAAAAAGATTCGAAAAAAAAATAAAAAAATAACAAAAATCAACAACCATCGTCGTAGTTATTTATTTTCAATTAAATTATATTCGTCAGATTTTAGAGATACGGATATACGTGCGATGATTATATTGTATAACCAATGGTTTTAGTAAATATATATATATATATATATATATTTATTTATGTATATATATATATATATTATATATTTGTAGTTGTTTAGTCATGCTGTTGCATTTTTCTATAGCTAGCCTTCTGCATTTTAGTTGCCATTGGTTATAAACGTGATTGAAAAATATAAAGAAACAGACAAAAAAAAAAAAATGAAAAAAAAAATGAAAAAAAAAATGAAAAAAGAAGAGAAAATATAAATTCAAAAGAAAGAAAGAAAGAAAAAAAAAAAAAAATTCAAAAAAAAAAAAAAACAAAGGAACGATATCTTCATATTTTACATATATATATAATTATATGTATATGTATAGAGAAATGATTGATCCATATAATTCTATCTATACACATATGTATATTATATACATACATATACTATATATATCTTTGTTTGTTTGTTGGCTCTGCCCGGAAGTGATGCTGTCCATTTGAATTTGATGAAACTTTTCACTGATCATCAACCAGATCCGCTGTCGTTAGATCCCTAGCCGATCAGTCAATTGCCCATTTCCCAAATTTTCCCTAAATACTATTAATCCCCCTTTGATGAGCTCCGATTATCCAAAAAAAAAAAAAGAAAAAAAAAAAAAAAAAAAAATACTAATAGACAGAATTCTTCAGAAAAATTTCAAGGCAATATTTTTTAAATTATCATCTAAACCGTAGATATTTCGGTAAAATACATCGATAAAAAATTGTAGCTTATTATAGACCCCGGCTTTTATGTTGACGCGATTTTTATGTCAGTTCAATTCTCGACCCGGTATAATCAGTTTTCAAAATTTCTTATCTACGATTTTTTTTTTTTTTTTTTGTTTTTCTTTATTATTGAAATTAATTAACGTGACCGAAACCGAAAGAAAGAGAAAAAAAAGAGATAAAAATTTGTTAAACGGAATTCTACCTATGGACACCGTTTGTTACTTTTTACCTAAATCTATGTGATACCATATACCTATATGTTGTATTTACCTATATATATATATATATATATATTAAATAAATACAGTAATCAGAGATACAAAACTTGATCGCGAATTCTTTCGATTATTCGATTATTTTTTTTTAATTTTTTTTTTCTATTTTTCGCGTTCCTCAAATTTTCATTTCGCACTCATATATATATATATATATACCTAAGGTACTTTTTAGCCAAATCAGCGATTTATTTTCAAATCGTGACTTTGGTTGTATTATACCATACCTATAGGTATACCTATATGTAGATGTATGGCAAACTCGAAATTAAACCTCCCTCTCGGTTCACAGTATACATATATATATATATATACATAAGTATAAGGGGAAAGTTCTAGGCATCAGTACTACCCTATACCCTTTATATTTACGAGGCGTGTGATTACATCCCTTAACTCTTATACCCGAGCCTTGCGACAATTTTTAGTATATATATATATATGTATATTTAAAAATCTAAATTATTATTTTCTTGATTACTTTTTTTTTTTTTTTCTTTTCTTTTTATTCTTTCAATTTTTTTTTTTTTTTGATAAAAAAAGAAGAAAGTTAAAAAAATATGCGCCCTGAAATTTTACCGATAATTTCATTCGAACCGGTATCATTTTCCTTGCAATTATTAATTCAATCAGATATATATATATATTGAGGTGTATATTATATTCGAAATTTCAATTTTAAACCAGAGATATGCTGAGAAAAAAAAAAAAAAAAAATTAAATGAAAAACGAAAAACCCAACTTCCTTACCCTCCCTATCTCTCTATCTCTCTCTCTCTATCTCTCTCTGTCTCTACGAATCCAACGCAAACATGCACTCGCAGGCACACACAATCGTAATAATCACAAACATAACCATTTACCTATCTAGATACATACATACATCAATGAAATATATACATATACTGACACACACTAGAGGGTTTGCGTTTGTTTTTTTTTTTTTCTTTTTTTCATGTTTTTGCAAAAAAAAAAAAAAAATTACTTCCCTATTTTTTCTTCGATCTCTCGCGTACGTAAAAAAAAAAAAAGAAAAAAGAAAAAAAAAAAAACCAGAGTTGAGATATCAATGATAGACAATGGTTGATTGATAAAATTCATTCGGGTCCCCAACTATTTGAGACAAAATTGAAAACAAAAAAAACTGTTTCGAGAAAAAAAAAGTTCGAGAATGGGAGAAAATGACGATGAAAAATTTTGGTAAAGCAGACCTCTCTGGACTAGGAAAAAAATAACGAAAAAAAAAAAAAAAAAAAACAAAATTCAGATTTCAGACGTCGAGAGTTCGAAAAAAAAAAAAAAAAAAAAATTGAGTATAAATATGAAGAAATTTTTTTCCAAACACCCTATTATATTAAATAATTGTGTATATGTATATATGTATATATATTATATATACTATACACCTTAGTATACACACTTTTAATATTCGATCTTGTATTGTTTCGTGCGCTTCTACTATATTGCTGTCTGCAGCTTTGGTCACTATTATACTATATATATATATATATCAATCATTCCTTATTAAATACACATAGTATATAGTACATAGTATATATATATATATATATATAATATACAATATATACCATAGATAAACATGCACTTTCCTTGAAGAAACCCCTCCCCGCTCCTCTCAAAAAGAAAGAAAAAAAAAAAAAAAAAAAAAAACCCACCCCTGCGTTAAGATTTCTAAATAATTTTTTTTTTTTTCGTTAAATTCTTGGATTTTTGAAAAAAAAAAACAAAAAATAAAAGGACGCGTTGATTCGTACATAAATATGATAATAATAATAATGATGATGATAATAATAATAATGATGAATCTTGTATAATTTTACTTTTAAACTCAATTGTATGAATGCAAATGAAATAGGTTCATTTTATATTCTATATGGGCCTATCACGCCGCTTTGATCTTTTGACAAGAGTATATAGGTAATATATAACCGTTTGACATGCAAATTCTTTATTATTTTACACAATGTGTAGACGTATATCAAGGATTTTATTAATTTGTTAAATTAAATTCGAACCTATAGATTAACGAAGGGGAAAAAAAAAAAATTCTCATTCCCAATATATCCCATGCATATAATATACAATTATCTAAGTGTATATATATATATATATATACATATGTATGATACTATATACCGTGACTTTCTCTGGATGCGGAACGCCAAGGATACCAATCCGAAACTCGTTAGCAGCAGTTTAGTAACTCACTAGACTTCCCTAGTAAAATCACTAAATATCTAGTGACTTCTATTGATTTTACTAGAAATATCTAGTGACTTACTAAGCTGCTGTTAACGAGTTTTTGGTTGGTGGTATCCCTGGCGTTCCGTATCCATAGAAAGTCACGGTATATACACACACACACCGAGATGATAAATACATAAATGGTTAAATAGATAATCAATCGATGTGTTGATATCATCATTATTATCATCATCATTATTATTATTGTTGTTATTATTATTGTTATCAATAATAATCTATTTATTTATTTATCATCAGGATTTAAGTTTCGCGTCAAATCGACATATTCCAAACGAATTTTTCGTATCTATCTATGAATATCGATTTTTTTCCCATCGATTCATATACCTACGTATACATATTGAAAAAATTGGTTTAGATTTTATTTCAATTCATATAGGTATAGCTATACACTCTGCGTGGTGACGATTTGAGGCGAAATTAATAAAAAGAAAAAGAAAAAGAAAAAGGAAAAAGGAAAAAAAAAATATATATATATAAAATAGAAAAAATCTATAAAACAACAAACCCTTCTGTAAATAAATGATGATGAATTGGTATTTAACTAGGCACACGCACACGCACACGCACACGCACACGCACACGCACTCGCTATTAAAAAAATTAGAAATTAAAAAGAAAAAAGAAAATTTAAAAAAAAAAAAAACCCGGTCGGTGCTTTCTAACGTATTTAAAGCCTTGATGAAAACCGTAGCTTTGACTTGTCTCTTCTTTTGACTTTAATTAAATGTTTACCTTTTACCATTACTACTACTACTACCACTACTACTACTACTACTACTGCCACTACTCTATTATTATTATTATTATTATTATTATTATTATTATTATTATTATTATTATTATTATTATTATTATTATTATTATTATTATCATTATTATTATCGTTATCATTATTATTACAATATACCGTACTTCATTACACACTGAGACAATGAGTCTTGAATAAAATGATATTATTATAATAATAAAATCTAAAAGAAATTCAATAAATAATTATTATACATACACACATATATATATATATATATATGTATACTATACTATATTATCATTGTTCGGTGTTTTCGTTATGAAATTCGGATGCACGAAAATCGTTCTTCTGCATCTCGCAACTTATTATTATTATTATTGTTATTGTTATTGTTATTATTATTATTATTATTATTATTATTATTGTTATCATTATATATATATATACTCGCTGGGAGCTGCAGTAGTAGAAAATCGCATCATAATTATTAATTACACACCTATTTTGATTCTATATTATACATATATATTTATATAGTATATATTATATTTAAAAAGCTTTGTACATATGATATATATATATATATATATATACATATATATATATATATATATATATATTCGCTCGAATTCGGTGTCTTCTTTATTTTTTTTTTTTATTTCATTTCTTTATAAATTTTATTCTCTTTTCTTTTCTTTTCTTTCAATTATTTTTCTTCCATTACGCAGGTTATGCAGAGCTAATGAACGTTATAGGACACACACACACACATGGTTCAGTCATATTCACCATTCGATAAAATCAATCGGTTTCTTCGTGTTTTTTTTTTTCTTCATTTTTATATGAAAAAAAAAAAAAAAAGAAATGAATTTATTAATTAATTAATTAAATTCAATTACGTATATTAAAATAATTACGTCGAGGCAGTCAGTCAGTCAATAAATCGATAACTTCTTTATTCCAATATTTCAATAAATGATATTGAAATATTTTTTATTTAGTTTTTTGTATCTACATCTAGGTGTATAAATAAATACTGTACAGTAATTAGAAAAAAAAAAGATAACAAAAATTATAATTACGGGTAGGGTAGGTTAGAAAAAAAAAAAAAATATATATATAAAAAGAAAGAACTAAAAAAGAACAAAAAAAAATATCCACACTTTTCTATTCTTTTTAATCCTTTCTTAGTTTAATCGTACTACTTATCATTATTTCTTTATCGGAACACGCGCTTGAGGTAGAGAGTAAGAGGGTGGCTATAGGCGATCGAATAGAAGGAGCGTTGAAATGAAATTGCAGTTGTATAAGAAAAACAATTAATGAAGTAGTCGGGAAAAGCTTGAAAGCTGCTGTCGCTCGGGTTACTCGAATCGTTTTTTTTTTTTTTTTTTTTCTACTTCTACTTTTCCTTTTTTACATTTCGTTTCGTTTCTCTTCATTTTCTCGAATCATTAGTATTTTTTTTTTATTTTTTTTTTATTTTTTTTTTATTTTCTTTAGACCTTGGCTAACACCCCTGTATACGGTATACCTATAACCCCTTGCACTAGAATATATCAGAGATTCATTATAACTTTACATACCTAGTGTAGTACAGGGTGGTATATAGGATATCTAATACAGATATATCTTTTACTCGTATATATTATACCTATGTACTACACGGATATAAAATTAAATAAAGTTCGCGTGATCTCGATCATAGCCACGATCTCAATCTCAATCTCAATCTCAATCTAGTAGCAAGAGTAAGTGTAATTATACTTAGGTATATACATATACATATCTATATACATATCATTTTCTGTTTAACTAACGATGTCTAGTCTAGTGGGAAAAAGGAATTTGTTATTGTTTTTTCAATATTTTTTTTCAATATTTTTTTCCTATTTATAAACGTAATTGTAAGAAAAGATTACTAAAAATGATTGGAAGACTAAGGATAGAAAATTTTTGGCAAAAAGAACAATAAAAAATAAAAAAAATAAAAAAATAAAAAAAAATTAAAAAATCGGAATATATCTCTCGCGCATAAAATTTGACTGACTGCCTCGTTTAGCGGTAGGTACTTCGAAGATGACGATTATTTATTTTGTTGGAAAGCAATTTTTTTTTTTTTTTTTTTTTTTTTTGGTACCCACAACGAAAATCTGCTAAACTTTGCTATACTGTATAATAATATATTATACATACCTATATTATGTAGGGATTTATTTATTTTTTTTTTTCTTTAACTTTTTTTTTTTTCTAATTTAATTCCAGATCAGTCTATTGCTACGGATTTTTCCGTGGCTTACATAAAGCAAGAATTGTTGACAAAAAAAAAATATATATATATATATATATATATATATATATATATAAAATAAAATAAATAAATAATAATAATATATATAATATGGTATACTACATAGAGAAATGATAAATTATTAATAAATACACACACGAACACGTAACGTATACGTATATACATATATATATATATATATATATATATATATATATATATATATATATATATATATACATACCTGTATTGTATATTTAGATATGAAAAATAAAAAAAAAAAATTAAAAATTAACAATTGAAAATTGAAAATTGAAGATTGAAAATTGAAAAACAAAAAACAAAAAACACAATCGTCAAATAACTCGTTCGATCGCATCTGCAGTGGCTAGAAAGTATAGTATATGTATGTCTGTCTATATTTCGAAATTGCTATAATATTAAAAAAAAAAAATCAAATTAAAGTTGAAAGAAAGAAAGAAAAAAAAAAAAAAACTGGCAAAAGACTGTAAATAATTCGATAACAAAAAAGTTCAACGTAATCAACCATGAAAATATTGAAATATTATAAAATTTTATCCGAAGAAACAAAAAAAAAAAGGAAAAGAAAAAAAAAAAAACGAAAACGGTTTACATTCAAATTATTCGAGCAATTAAAATCGTATACTAACGTAATTAATTTTCTTGATTGGAATTTTGATTTTATTTTTCTTATACATATTATAAAGAGAAAGGAAAGAAGAGAAAAAGCAAAAAACGTTGTAAAAAATGTACACGAAAAAGAAAAAGAGGAAAAAAAAAAAAAAGGGCGATAATTCTTAATTGCGTCACGTTTTTCCGCTATACTTTTATATATATATGTATATTTATATACTTCTTTTTCATATACTATAATTACTCCCACGCGATCTTAGTACGTATATATATATATATATATATATATATATATATAAATATAGGTATACATACCATATGCTATATATATATATATATTTTTATTTTTTATTTCTTTTCTACTCTCGCCATACCTATTATAGCATGCAATTTATTGAAGGCTCGCGTTAAACTCGCGAGCTTAATACAGCTGCAATTAGATGTAGGTACTCTCCTAGGTATTGCGACGTACCTACATACATGCAATGTCCAACACTTGCATATATAACGAACGCACGCGGCGTGTTAAAGTAAAGTAAAGTAAAGTTAAATTTTATACAGGAGGTATATAGGTATAACTTAGAAAAAAAAAAAAAAAAACTAGGTAGGTATTATACCTATGTATAGTCTCATACGGGGTTATAAGGTGATGCCGTACCTATATGTATGTACCTACTTCCAAATAATATTATAACATACGTTTCAATTTTAAATCAACGAAGAAATGGATTGTCGAAAAAATTTGAGCAAAAAATAGAATTTGAAAATGTAAAAAATAAAAAAAAAAATATATAAAATATAAAAAATTTTTACGATCCCTATTTGGCGATAAAATAACACTCGATACTGAAACCCATCTATACATACACGGCTGTACATAGGTTTAATAATATGTACATAGTATACAGGAAATCGCGATTCGCGTATATAATAGGTATAGCAATTCGGAGCGATTACTTCACGGCTTTAGTTCCATCTACGGTATAGATATACTTATAGTATAGAATCGCAGTCACTTGACTTGACACCGCTTTCGGAAAGCTCATTTTTACCCTAAGCTTTACGACCCGCTAATACCTATATCCATCCAATTGTAGTTTCGTGTAATATATACAGTGTCGCTTCACCGAGGGGGCTTTATTTAGCGATCTGACGTGTTAACGATATAGTATACTATACTATACTATACTTTATATACAGATTCATTTTACCGAGTATCTATATTGGTATACGTTTTTTTTTTTTCTTTGATTTTTGAAACGATTGATAATAGAGAAAAAGTGAAAAATAATAAAAAAAAATTAAAAATTATCATCAGTTCGCGGTTGAACGAAGAAAAATTCATTTATTTAAATAACGGTGGATTAGATGAGACAGGGGCTGACGGGGAAATTAAAATTTCGAGTGCTTTTAACCGTAATATGATTACCTACCTACTACCCCTCTGTACCTACTCGAAACTTGAGCATTTCGGCTGCTGTACAGGGGACCGAAATCGCGAGAAATTCAGTAATAATTGAGTTTTCATATTCTATACCTATACCTATACCTATATCTGTACAGATAGGAGGGATCAGAGGCAAGTGACAAATAATATTATACCTTATACGAGATGGTACGTCGATTTTTATCAATAATTGATTCGATAAAAAGAAAATTTTCATCTTTAAATAAAAATCAAAAATCACGTTTCGAAATTGAAAAATTAGAGATAACAAAAAAACAAAATTTCGGAATAGGTAAAAAAAAAGATATAAAAATAAAAACAAAATAAAGAAACTATAATTATATTTTAGATGTGATCGAACGAGTTAAAGTTTATAATCATACGATTTTTGTATAGTTTTAAGTTTCTTCTTCTTTTTTTTTTTTTTTTTTTTTTTTTTTTTCTCTCAAATTTACTTCATTTTCTTTGAAATATTTCAAACGAGTCAAGAAAAAAAAAAAAAAAAAAAAACAAAGAATAGAAAAAAAAAAAAGAAAATATAGGGAAGACTGACACACAATCACAACAAATATATATATATATATATATATTATATTTATATATGTATACGCACACATTTACATAGGAAAAAAAAACAGTTCAAACAAATTCAGAATTTAAAAAAGAAGAAAAGCCAAAAAAAATTAGATAGGAGCAATATTTCAAACCGTTGAAACAAACTTCTTTTATTTTTTTTTTATTTAATCTCTTCTTTTCTATATACAAATATATTCCTGATATCTTTGAATCCTCTTTCCTATATATATTTCCTATATACTTATACATACACTATTATTCCCAGTCAATATCCATATATATATATATATATATAAAGTAAAAATCTCACCGTTTATACGTGAAATACGCCTTCCCTTATTCCTTATGCCAAAACCTGTATATATATATATATATATTATATATATATTATATTATATTATATATATATACAGGGCTCCGTCCATGAATAAATAAGAAAAAAAAACCAAAAAAAAAACCAATAAAAAAAAAAAAAAAGAAAAGAAATAATAAAGCAGCAAATTATTAATAAATATAATATGACCATGATGACATGACATGATGATATGATTATGAGATGATTAATGTGACCATGACCATGATTTCTTACCATGATTTCATATTTACTTATTTGTTGCACGTTGTTTGGTGCGTCTCCGTAAGCAGTATGAGGCACGCCTCGCTGTGTTGTCCGACAATATTTTGGCCACATTTCTGAAATTTTCGTATATGCAAAAAAAAAAAAAAAAAAAAAAAAAGAAAAGAAAAAAGCAAGAAAATAAAAAAGCCATCCTGTCGCAGTAGTGCGCGGTAGCGGCAAGATGAGCGTCGTTAAAATGATATTCTGAAAAATGTTTTGGAAATTACAAAAAAAAAAAAACCAAAAAAATTTCTGCCGCTATTTATATTTGAAATATGTAAGGATAAAATGGAAAAATTAATATGAACGGGGGATGTGGACAAGCGATTTTAGTCGGATAGCTGCAGCGGTGCGGGCGGCAATCTGTAAGTTGAGTTTAATGCATGTTGTTTTGTCTGTCCTTGCATGCAGGGATTCGGTTTTGTAACATTCGCAAATAGTGCAGACGCGGACCGGGCACGCGAGAGACTACACGGCACCGTGGTTGAGGGCAGAAAGATTGAGGTGTGCATGACTTCTTTATACTTATACCTTTATTATATACCTATTTAATTAATTAATTTTAATTATTACATTACATTACATTTTACCTCGTTATTTATATATCATTTCTTTTTTTTTTACTTACTTACTTACTTACTTACTTATTATTATCATTATTATTATTATTGTTATTATTATTATTATTATTATTATTATTCATATTATTATTATATACCTATATACTTAATATGCATATAATGAAAACAAAAAAACATTTTTTTTTTTTTTTTAAATAAAAGAGACAAAATGCAGCTCGTCGATGTGCTCGACGGCGTTACTGCAACCGGAAAAAAAAATATTACGATATATATCTTTCTCGAAAAGAGAGAGAGAGAGAGAGAGAGATGAGAGTTAAAAAAAAAAAAAAAAAAAAATTCTTCATCCTCTTTTTCTTTATTTATCTTTTATTTCATTTCTTTCGTTTTTTTTTTCATTTTTTTTTTTTTTTTTCATTCTCTTTATTTCTCTTATTAACAACGCCTTCGAGCACATCATATTTTTGCTTAGCGAAAATCGTTATTTAGACGTTTTTTTTTTTCTTTTTTTTTTTCTTTTCTTTTTTTTTTCTTTTTATATACAAACTCACACGCTCGCACCCTATACATATACATATTATTCACATATCTATATGTATACGGGTACGTCGATATATTAGAATAATTTAGACGTAAGCTGCATTGATGAGGAAGAAAGAATAAAAAAAAAAAAAAAGAAACGAAAAGACAACAGGAAAAAAAAAAAAATCGAAAAGGAACACAATGTCATTTATTTATTGTGAAAATGTGTACGTAAAAAAAAAAAAAAAAAAAAAAAAAAAAAAAAAAAAACGTTTTAACGTGAATTATTCTTGGCGATATAAAAGATAAAACCGGCGATTATTTTTGAAAATCAATTCTTTCCCAAAAAGAAGAGAGAAAGAAAAGAAAAACGAATTAATTAATGCGATAAAAAAAAAAAAAATTTTGCGAACCATAAATAACGTCGATTGTGAGTTTTTTTTTTTTTTTTTTTTATTTTGTTTCCATTTTGAAAAAAATCGTTTTTTTTATTTGTAGAAGAGAAAAAAAAAAAAATTGAACTAATAATCGCCAAGGATAAAATAATACGATACAGGAATTTTAACGTAGCTTGGGGGCAATTATATTCTAGGCGACAGCGTGGATAGGGAAAACTAATAAAGTTCTGATCGAGTCAAAGTATCGCAGGATTAGGTAATAATTGTAAAAAAAAAAAAAAAAAAGAAATAATTAAGAAATATAAAAAGAGCAAACTATATGTGCAGGTCGGATAAATTATTTATTTATTAAGCAGCAGCAGGTTTTATTGTATAATATAAGTTGAATATAGGGTAGAATTATGTGATATTGCACTGCGGTGCGTAATATAAACAAAACATATAGTATATATATATATACACACAGACAGCCTGCATTGTATTGTAACCCACTGATCTGTTTGCTGGGCCAGTAAATCGCCAATTATGTGAATGCTCCTCCTTGTATCTCTTGAATAATTATCGCTGGCAGTACTTACAATCCTTAGCATCGTTTAGCAGCCTATATAGTTTTCACAAGCCATTATTTCCTCTGTCCTTGGAACACGGTCACTAAGCACCCAAAAATGGCCTACAGTCCCGAACCCAAGTAACAAAGAATTGAAAAAAAAAAATAAAATAATAAAATAATTATTTAAACCTAGGGTGACTTTTCCCCTGATCAAATATATTTTCAACGATAAATAATAACACATTTTTGTTCACCCCCGCCCTTGTTTCGGTCTCAACTCTTCCACTTGTTTTTTTTTTTTTTTTTTTTTTTTTCTGTCAAATTTCATTAATATTTTCGATTAAAAAATCATTGGTTGCATTCCTTGCGAAAAATAAAAACTAAATTTCATCAGCGATATATTCGTCGGACTAATAGTTTTCAAATGGGAGCTAGTTATGGAGTTTACCAATCACCGCGCTGCTGCAGCGTAGAGTAACGGTCACTCTACTATAGCGGCGATCTGTTATTGGTTGAACTTAAACTCGCTGTCATTTGAAAACTATAATAGCGAGAATATTTTCGTTGATAAAAAATCGTCTTGATATTTCACAACTAATACGTTACGGTTAAAAGTAAAAGTAGATAAAAAAAAAATCGTTATTTCTTTGTGATTTTTTGGTATTTTGTTTTTTTTTTTTTTTTTTTTCATTCGCGATTGACGTTTTGTAACATCTACCAACCCCCACCCCGTATTACATAATTAAATTTTGATCTTGGCGACGGGACGTGGCAGGCCAATGCGCAGCCTCACACTCGTGCACATGCTCATATTTTGATAACTATACTGTTGTGTAAATTGTTTATGATTAAACCAACTTAGTGCTACATTACACTATATATACTGTGCTGTCATGTCTATTAGTACATAGTTCATATATAAATATAAAACACATGCTTTTATTTAGGGCTATATATAGGTATATATTTATACATTTTATACGTATAAATATCATATATTATATATATATAATCCATTTTGAATAGTGGCAGAAAAAAAAAAAAACAAATAAATCGGTTTTATTTTATAGGTGTACAGGGGTAGCATAAAAATTCATCTTTTCATAATAGGTACCTATATAGGTAGCTTTTTTACCAAATTTTTTTTTTTTTTCTTATCTTCTCCTTAATTATCTTATAGATCGCGCTGTCGCAAATTTAGTTCCTTGCCTTGCCTATTTTTTTTTTTTTTTTTTCATATTTTTTTTTTTTTTTTTCATCCCCCGAACCGTTGTGGAAATTTTTTTTCCGATACATGATTCAAATCAAATTGATGTTTTATAAAAGAAGAGGGGGCTGAAAAAAAAAAAGAAAGAAAAAAAAAAAAAATTAGGCAAAGCATACGAATAGGTATACAGATGAGGGACGTTAATCATTATAGAGAGGGATAGAAAGATATAGATAGATAGTAAGATAGATAGATAGATAGATAGATAGATAGAAAAAGAGAGAGAGAGAGAGGGAGAGAGAGAGAGAGCGTGTGTTAGTGATTGAGAGTAAGACTGAGAGGGAAAAAGTATAATTTCGTTTGAAAAAGAGAGAGAAAAAAAAAAAACAAAAAAAACAAAATTTACCTGACGTTGATGGGATCAAAACGATATACGAGATGGATATTTGGTGGAAATCCCTGTTCTTCTCCACCCTGGCCAGCCCCAGAATAATTTTCGCTCACGAATATACTATATATATTGTCTTATTGTCCCGTATAGAGAAAGAACAAAAAAAAAAAAACGAGATCGAGGGATAGAGATAGATAGAGATAGAGAGATAGATAGAGAGGGAGAGATAAATAAATAAATAAATAAATACTATATATATAGAGAGAGAGAGAGAGCGAGACAGAGATTCTCTGCGGGATAAATCGCAGATATATGAACAAAACGAATATAAAAAAAAAAAAAAAAAAAGAGAAAAAAGAGAGACATATACACACAGACACTCAGTGCGAACGGCTTCTCTCACGGTGTTAAAGATTAAAAAGGTAAGATCGCCGCAATCAAGCCCCCGCTACTCTCTCACAGAACACAGAATAAAACTGTGTTAATTTTTTTCTTTTTTTTTTTTAATAATAAGCGTTACTATTATTATTATTATTATTATTATTATTATTATTATTATTATTATTGTTATTATTGTTATTATTGTTAGTATTATTATACATATAATATTATATAATATATTATAGATATATTTGATTTATTTTAGGATAATATATAGGCTATAAACTTATACATATATATATATATATAAAATTATATATATTATACGTTTATCTTATAATATTTATATAGTATATCGTTACTACAATCAAGAGGAAAGAATGAAAAAGTAACTAAAAATAATTTGAAAAAAAAAAAAAAAAAAAAAAAGAAGCAAAACTTGAATAGATTTCTGTTTTTTTTTTTTTTTTTTTTTTTTTTTTTTTTTAAATTTAAAATCATCAATGAATCAATCGATTATTATTGAAAAGGATAAAAAAAAAAAAAAAAAAAAAAGAAAAAAGATGTAGATAATCGAAAAATGATTAGAGAAGAAGTGAAGAAAGTGGCTGCAACGTAAATAGAAAAATCAAAACTCGAGAGAATTTGTTGTTGGTCAAAATTGAACCACGATGAGATATACTATGTGCTCGTATTATACTTTTTTTTTTTTTTTGTTTTACGTCGCAAATTCGTATCGTCGTTATGTGCGTAAGGTGGGGTACATAATATTATATATATATATATATATATAGGTACTATATCAACCAGGGAATTGAATCCTCGGATATACGGTGTACTTCAATATCGGAGCGAATCTCGTTTCGTGAGATATATTAACGACATTCGTTTATTAAATTGTCGGATACACGATCTCTGCGCTCGAGTGCAGTACATTGAATAACGAGCTCGGATAGGTATTCGATAGGTTCGGTCATTCCTCTTTCTCACTTTTCAGAAAAACGAAAGTCAGAAATATCATTGAAATTATGAGATAAACGGATTTTTAATTGGGGGATTTTTTTTTTTTTATTTTTCATCACTTAATCGAGCTCTAAATTTCTAATGAAATTCCAAAAAAGGGGGAAACGAACGAAACGAAATTTAGGTAGGGAGAAAATTCGAGAGTATCATCATCCTATTATTATTCTTATTCTTATTCTTATTCTTATTCTTATCATTCGTCACGTTTTCGCAGTAATCATAACTCTCGTAGCGAATGTGTGAGCAGCTGTCTCCGCGTTGGGTTTAATAGCAGAAGTGATTATACGAAGAAGCTCAAATTCGCGGGAAGAGTGAGCGAGGTCCAGATGGGGAGTCCAACGGAGGAAATGAAACCTCTAACTTTCGCAGGAGTTACGCGCACGAGGATGCCAGATAAAAAGAAGAACAAGAAAAAAAAAAAAAAAACTTCCTTTTTCATTTTCTTTCTTTTTTTTTTCTACTCCTCTTCTCGGGTTTTTTTTTTTTTTTTTTCTCTCTTCTCGTCGTTCTAATATACCTACGTGCGAGCAGTTATCACAAACGCGGGGTGCGAAATTAAAAATTTGAAAAATATCTCACAGAAAAAAGGATCGTAAAAAAGGGATGATTTGATATTTAAGAAAAAGTTTACAGAAGAGAAAAAGAAAGAATAGAGAAAAAGGAGGAGGAAATAACTTCAAATAGGTATCAGGTACACGTTTCTCGTTTAATTATATCGCGACGGTGTAAATAATTATATCTGACATTAACCGATTGTCTAAAACTCTTGGGAAAATTTTTTAATTGGGTAAAATTGGAATTCAGCTAACGGTAAAGCCCGAGGCTCGTCTGTGCTGCATGTTACCATTCAGCTCGTGAGAATTGACACAAAATAGGAATCGTGAGAAAATCTTCTTTGATAATTTTCATTTTTTGCCGAAACTTTAAAAAAACGGGGGGAAAAAAAAAAAGAAGAAGAAAAAAAAGAAGAAAAGGAATGGAATTGCTTCCAAATGAACTGAGGGAATAAATTTGAATGAAATTTTTCAAATTTTCTCCGTTTAAAGAAAATTAAAAAAAAAGAAAAAGATTTTTTTTTTCTTTTTTTTCTTCTTTTGACTCGTAACCACGTTTTAATTGAAAACCATTTATGAATTCTATATTCTGTTTGAAAACGTTGTATCTTCACGATGAAAATCTGTACATGCAGTATATTGGGTTTTACAGTATAGAGGCCCGTTTAACGTTGACATGGGAACAATGGCTCTACTGTGTGTCAGATAAGGCTTGCTTTGGGCATTTGATATTTATTTATTTTATCAAAACGCGTAGACTATCGTCCTTTTTGCCTTTTTTTCCATCCGTCTTTTCTTCGATTTCTTCGAGCCCCTCTCTGCTTCTTCTTCATCTTTTTCTTTTTCCTTTTTGGCTGCTGCTGCAGTTAGTTCCGCTGCTACTGCATACGCGTCGTAGCGTTAGAAATATTCCGTGATATGATGGACATTCATAGAGAAGAAGAAGAAGAAGAAGAAAAAGAAGAAGAAGAGGAGAAAAAACGGAATAATAATTGAACGAATGATAAATGAGGTTTTTGATAAAAAGAGACTCTTCGATCTTCTCCTCACGTTTCTTTCATCCCTTATTTCTTTTCTTTTCTTTTTTTTTCTGTTTCCTCCTACTCTCGCCGGATGCTTTCGAGCCTTCCGCGACTTATCACGCGAACAAGAGTACAAGGAGAGACGGTTGCGTCATGCGGTGTTACACGTATACGTATATACCTTATCTACGTTTTTCTGTGATCGATAAAACGGAAGAGCTCTCAAAACTCTCACACATTTGTCCTTCTAATTCTCATTCGTGTTGTCTGCACTTGGCGGACAAAAACAAGAACAAGAACAAGAACAAGAACGGCAGCAAGAAAATGAATAATAATTATCGTTTGAAAATTTGCTAATTTACAGCAAACCTTGCTTTTCCTTTCCTTAGCTTCACTTCACTTCACTTCACTTCACTTCACTTTACTTTACTTTACTTTACTTGACTTTACTCGACTTGGCTTAGCTTAGCTCAGCTTAGCTTAGCTTAGCTTAGCCGCGCGGTTTCGATTCCCGCTGCATATAATTTGCATAAATTTAAATTGCTAAAATCCCCTGATATACCTAGCTCTTCTATACGAGGAGAGGAACACGTCCTGCCGGACATACGCCATTAAATTCAAACGTTACTCGGTCATGTTAGTGTCTATGATGTTACTACGGTAGATCGACGATTTAGGAAACATAATTATACAGATTTACCTTTTTCATACCATGTTTTTATGTCGTCAGATCCGTTTATCATCCTTTAAATACGATCCTTGATGTATTTTTTTTTTTTTTCGGCGATTCTAATCTTTGGATTTTTTTTTTTTTTTTTCTATTTCTTTTCGTCTCTAACCTTTCCGAATCTGTTATTTTTATTCCTATTTCATTAATTTCGAGAAAATTTATCAACGATTCATTAATTTATTACATCTATGTGTATTTCGATTTATGAAAAAAAAAAAAAATTACTCAAATTTATTGACAAAAAAGCTTTGAAATTTATAGATTCTTTAATGATTCTGATTTTCAAACGATTGGGAAGAAATCGATAGAATCATTTTTGCGCGCGACAAATTCATATGGTATAGGTAGGAAGTATATAAGGGTATGTACGAGGGTATAATACGAGCACATAAAATATCAACGTAGAAAATATGTATAATATATAAGCGCGCGCGAATGTGGGATTTGGGTATATCTAATCGAGTAAAATTAGAAAATCATGCAAATTACTCTCGAGGAAAATTATGCCACGAAATAGAACGAAGAAAAAAAAAAAAAAATTAAAAAAAATCTAATAAAATATAAAAAAGGGTTTGAAAACGCCCAGAATTTTCATCGTCTTTCCCCCGCCTTGGCGTGGGAGAATTTGAAGATCCTTGTCGAATGCTGTTCATAATTTATTTTAGATCCAGATTTTTGAATAATTGTAAAAAAAAAAAAACAAAAAAAAAAAAAAGGTCGACATTTAAAAGAAATTAAATATATCTTGAATAATTTTGGGGGCTGCAATTGATCGGAGAGAAACGTGGGTGAGATAGTGAATATTTATTTTTTTTTTCTTTTCTTTTCTTTTCTTTCAATTTGGTTTAAAAAATGGTAAAATTTTCAAATTTAGTAAATTTCGTTTATTCTTCGGAAGTAATTAACCGCATTCGACAAAATTTCTTCAGGGGGTGGTGGTATTCTCCGACTGGAAGAAGAGGAGTATATACCTAACAACAGAAAAATTTGAAGCTTGATCGATCCGTTAGCGAAACGATAAAATGAATAAACGAAGTGGTATTAGAAAAAAAAAAAAAAAACCAGAAAGCGAAAGAAACAGTAGAAAAGAAAAAAAAAAAATCATAATGACGAAGAAGACGAAAAAGAAGAAAGAGAGGAAATAGTGTCAGAGATTATTGCCGGGTGATAATTTTTTTAGGATTCTTTGGATTTAACGTATTAAAAAAAAAATAAAAAATACGATTCTTCGCAATGTCGGAGAGTACCGCTCTTCGCATGCTGCCGCTGCTACTGCTTCTGCTGCTGCAGCAGTATAAGGGAGAAAAGTTAAGAAGTTTGCGATTATTTCTTGAATTTAAATTCGCGAATTTTCGCGATTACATAGATCGATCTTTTATGCCTACAAGATTCGCGAATGTCGACGTTTCATGTATTATATTATCAATATTATTATTATTATTATTATTAATATTATTGTTATTATTATTATTATTATTATTATTATTATTATTATTATTATTATTATTATTATTATTATTATTATTATTATTATTATTATTTCTATGTATCGAAGTATGTATATAATTTAAATTCAAGAAATGTACCTACTTTAAATCTCACAAACTGCTGCTGCTGCTGCTGCTGGGGTACACCGAACGAATATTTGTCACCCGATTTATTTAATTATATATTGAACGAATCGTTTTTTGATTTATTGAACGTGATATATATACATATATATATACTTTTTTTTTTTTTTTTTTTTTTTATATACTGAAATTTATTTAATACGAAGACATATATTTTTAATAGAAAAATAATTTTCATTCAAATCTTTTTTTTGTCTAGTAATTAAAAATGAAAATTATTAACATTATCAATATTTTCAGTTTTTATTTTTAATTTTTTTTTTTTTAATTTTTTTTAATTTTTTTTTTTTTCTTAATTTCAATCCATCGATCGGTTTGATAATATTCTAGAATACACATATTAATTCGGTGTGCCCGAATTTTATCATATAGTATGTTATTATTATTTATTTTATTTATTTATTTATTTATTTATTTATTTATTTTTATTTTGTTATTTTCATTAATACGCGCATATACTATAATAAATAAAATATATATTATTATTATTAGTATGTATACTATATAATATATTTATATATATATATATATATATATACATACAATCACGCTATTTATTATAATACATCCGGATGATATTTATAACCAAGAATTCGTTTATCACATTATATTATATTATTATTGAAAATATTGATAATAATAATAATAATAATAATAATAATAATAATAATAATAATAATAATAATAATATGTAAGTATCCACGTTCAACGTGATTGTATGTAAAATAGAAATAATGAAAAAAAAAAACTAAGAAAAAGAAAGAAAGAAAATGTCTGAAAATGAATTTGCAAATGATAATTTGACCGCGTTTATTTTTTATTTTTCATTTTTCATTTTTTATCTTTTATCACAGCGACGTGACTCATTATAAATTGGTAATTAATTTTTTTTTTTTTTTTTTTTTTTATTATCATTAAAAAGTCTAGAAGAATTGAATAAAAATTGGGTAAAATTAAATATTATTTTTATATTAAATTAAAAATTATACTTATACCATATATTTCTAAATTTCAGTTTCGATTATACCTATATCTGTTGAAAAATTCTATTTATCTTCCGTTTTTTTTTTTAATCTTCTTCTTCTTCTTCTTGAGTCAATTTATATTGTCGTTTCCAAATTCATAAGATTGATAAAAAAACAAAAAAAAAAATTCGCACTATTATATTATACGTCGATAATATTACCTCTACTAATAACAATTTGTTGACTGTACGCAGGTGAACAACGCCACAGCGAGAGTGCAGACCAAAAAACCACCAACGGTGCCAAACGGTAGGTGAAAAATAATTCTGTTACGAATTACATAATATAATATATATATATATATATATATATATATATATATATATATATATATATATATTATATTATGTAATTGACATTTTTTTCTTATTTTTTTTTTTTCAATCAATTTTTTTTTTTTCAAATCGATTACTATTTTTCCATTCAATCATCTTAAATCAAACTTTATCCTATACCATGCCAATTTCCTATCATCGATTATCTTACGGAAATTTAATCCTCATTTATTCTTCAACCAACAAATTTATTGAATTACGGTGTAGAAAAATTTGGTCAATATACGTGATCCAAGATCTAAAGTAATTATAGCAGTATACTTGTGTAGGTACACCTATCTCCAACTAATTGCGAGGTTCACCGCGGCCTGAAAGCTAGCGGCTGCATTCGCATTCGCGTTCGCATTCGCATTCGCATTCGCTGCTATATAGTCTAATCCCAATTTAATTGTGTCGGTATTTAAATCGAGTTTAATCCAGATTAGCCAACATCGATTGAACGAGTGAATTCGTCCTTCGTTCAGAGCGCAACACCTTTTCACAGTTCACTATGCGGATAATATCAATATAATCGGCAACGATAATATTGAAATCGATATAAAAAAAAAAAAAAGAATAATAAATAAATTATGATACAAAATGAGCGAAAAAATTTAATAAAATCTTCGAAATTGGAATAATTTTTCATTTTTTTTTTTTTTTTCTTCTCCTTAGCTTTGATTTTGACGATAAATAAGGATCTCGGAAAAATTACTTCCTGTATGTCGAAGTTTTTTTATTATTTTTTTTTTTTTTTTACATTATTTTCTTCATTTATTTCGCCAAAAAAGTTTTCTACTATAAGACTTTTAGCAAACTTATTTTCCTCAGAGTCTCATAAAAGGGGGATGCCATGCGGCAATTTCGTTATAATTTTTTTTTTTTTTTTTTTTTCTCTTCTGTGAAATTTTCTCCCACGCTCATATATTGCACTGGAGATTAGTATGTGGGGAATACCGTGTCGAAATTTTTATTTAAAAGTTTCCCAGGCTTTTTACCGCATTATTGAGAAAAATACGGCAAAAAAAAAAAAAATAATAATAGTAATAATAATAAATTTTATTATTTTTATTATTATTATTATTATTATTATTATTATAACAAGGGGGCGAAATGATTTTTGACAACGGCGGAGAGATAAAGTTTAGTCAAAAATTCTTTGAAACCAAAAAAAAAAATAAGCAAAAGAAAGAAAGAGAAAGAAAAAAAAAAAAAAAAATAAGCGAACGATACCATTAAATTTTTTTTCTCATTCCTTCTAGGCTCTCCCCCCCCCCCCCCTTTTTTTTTCTCTCTAATTTTTTCTTGCTTTCACGGGGTTTATCGAGCGGTTTACCCCGCGGCAACCACGCATCTTCTAAAAGGACTAGAAAATACCATTCTGACAGGGTGAAGGACGTTATACTACTCGGCGAAGTATACTTATATTATACAGAGCTAGTACCTAGTCTAAGGGGAAGAAATATTGTTTGAGAGAAGAAAAAAAATAATAAAAAATAAATAAAATAAATAAACAGCCCCCAAGACAGTCGTTGTTTATCCCTTAGGTCGTTTAAACCAACGATTTTCTTCATAGCTACCTACTACAACCTATACCTATACACTCGCTTAAATTTATCTGGTTTATTAATTTTCACACGGTTTTTTTTTTCTTCACCCTGAAATTTTTTATACGAGATAAAGTTTTTTTTTTTTTTTTTTTTTTTTCTTTCTGAAAATTTGACAAAATTAGAATCACAGGAATAACGCGATTCCTCAACCCCCTAATTTTAATTCGTAATGATTTTAACTCGCTATATATAAAAATGGTAAAAATTAACAAATAATTCGAAATTAATAATCTCAAAACCCGAAAGCATGAAGGTCGGGCTTATGTGGGCGGTTATACCCACGATGCCACCTACGACCTTATGCCATTAGACATAATTGTCTCAAATCCTACCCTAACTCAATTCACGACCCGTATATAGTTTTTTTTCTTTTTTCTTTTTTTTTTTATACCCATCTTTCTTTCCTTGATTCTGTTCATCCTGAAGAACATCTGCTCTGTCCGATCCATTAATCAGATCTGAGTCTCTGACTCGCCCGCATGTAGTAATATCAAAGAAAGAAAAAAAAAGAAAAAAAAGGAAAAGAGCATTTCGACAAATTTTATCACTCGAGTGATAAAAATCTAATCGATTTTTCCACCTTTCCCACGCAATCCTCATTCCCATTCCCATTTTCATTCCCATTTTCATTTTCATTCCCGTTTCATGATCAGGGACAAATTTATAATCGATTTTCACCCCTGGATATTGTAGAGTCATTCGCTTTCGCGCTAGCCTCTGCGCGTAGATCTGCTCTCGAGAATTCCCAGCGATTTTAGGTAATAACGAGCTCTCGCTAATAGTTGCTAATTGCCAATCAGAGAGACTAATTCTAATTACACTTTGACGAAATTGCGTGTTAATTGTCTTAATTTCAAGCTCTGCAGGCCTCGATGGTCGTCCTCGAGCTCGAAATTTATTTCAAACTCTTACTCCGGTTTTTTTCTTTTTATATTTTTCTATTTTTCTATTTTTCTATTTTTCTATTTTTTCCCCATTTTTATTATCCATCGATTTTTCAACCATTTGACGGTATTACGTTTATCGGGGGTGGGGAGAAAGAATTTCACGCACCTATACCAGACCCTAAATTTACTTATTCCGCGATATTTTTCGTCGAATCAGTTTCTATTTATTTATTTTTTTTTTTTTCCGAACTGTTATTTCCTCCGACATATCAATCGTACACCGAGTAGCCTCTGTGTTACTATTCCTAACGCATACCTCGTTTCGAAACCCTTGAGAATTCCTAATTCGAATTACCCGCAGAAGAACCTAGAGCTAGATTCCTGCACGCAGATCATTTCTCGATTTGTATTCATCGACCCATACATACAGGAGTTTAAATTTCGTATCAGTTTTTTTATTTTATTTCTTTACAATATTTTTCAAATTCATTAATATCTGCGTTTGGTTTATTTCATTTTTATTTTTCTATATCTATATCCCAGGGGTTGGAGGAAGTATGAAAAATGATATTGGGATAAAATCGTGTAAAACGCCTCATCATACGCCGATTTATATTCCCCAATTTCTATAAACTCCTCGGATATAAAGAGCCGATCGATTCCTTTATCCGATCTTATAATCTATCGATTATCCATTCGAATGGTGATTTTATTTTATTATTTTTACTTATCTCTATCATACATAATATATGTATACCCAAACTCTACATATATAGGTAGATACGATCGCGTGCTTGCGCGATATGCAAATATCTTGTTAAAATCTCGTCATATTTATTGGTCCAATAAAAATGAAAAAGAAAAAAAAAAAAAGTAAAGAGAAAAACAAAAAAGAAAAATTCATAAACTGTATAAAGCCGGAGGGTGGGGGGGGGGAGGCGTTCCGTCGTCAGTATTACTTTTTGATTTTTTTTTTTTTTTCTATGAATGTAAAAATGAAAAAAAAAAAAAAAGAGAAAAAAAAAATTCGATAGTTAATTAATAATCCGTTTTTCTTTTTTCTCAAATCTGTTTCAGTCTGCGTCCAATGGCCAGAGGGTAGGTGCATCCACGACGTGCCTGAAGAGGCATTGATCACCCTCTACTCAGAGATCCGAGAAAACTGCCATGGTTTCTCCTAAGGCGCTCCAACTTTTCAACGTTAATAAAATCAAGTTCTCGTTTGGAACTTATTTTTTTATTTTATTTTTTATTTATTTTTTTTAAATTTTACGAATTTTTAATTTTTTTTTTATTCTCTTCTCTGACAATTTGAGAATTCGTTTTTTTTTTCTCCGACAACTTGATAAGTTTCACCGTACTACTTGATCAATGTGAAAAAGAAAAGAAAAGAAAAAAAGATAAAAAAAAAAACTGTATATCTATACCGATAACCGCCGAAAGACCGTTGAGAGAATCGTAAGATCGTAAAATTGAATCCGAAAAGCCAACTAAAATGAAATTTTCTATATTTATTTTATTCTTAATCGACGAAAAAAAAGAAAGAAAGAAAGAAAGAAAGAAAGAAAGAAAGAAAACAAAATCGTAACCCACAGCCGCCGCACACCACGACCAAGCCCAACCCGATATGAAATATAATATTAAAAAGAAAAGAAAAGGAAAAAGAGAGAAAGAAAAAAAAAAAAAAGATAGATTTTTCGAATCGCAAATCTTTTTTTTTTTTTTTTTCCTTTCCCCCCCCCCCCCCGTTTTTCTATCAATATACACATAACATAGGGGAAAACACTTACGGTAACGACGCGAACGCCAATCTCTATGCAGTAATTTGAAAAATGAAAATCAATTTCTTCCATCATTAATTCGAAAGAAACAAAATTTTCTTCGATCTTTGCTTCTTTTTTTTTTTCAAACATTTTTTTTCAGTAAAAAACGGATTTGGCATTCGCGTCTTTTACACGATGAGAAAGAAAAACTTATACGCGTCGGTCTAACACTGACGATATAATATATATATATATATATGTACATATATATATATGTATATATATACACACATATATACACTATATACATATATTTCGTATGTCATTAATATTTAATAGGGTTGATGATTTTTTCAGTGAAATTTGTTTTTTTTCCAGCTATTCTAGATGATTTGACTACGCAGTCAAGGTGGGTCGATTTTTCTATTTAAACATATTTTCTTATAATTTGTATAAAAATTGTTTTTTTTTTTTTTTTTTTTTTCCTCCCCTCTGTCACTCTCTCTCACTATCTCTCTCTCTCTCAATTATTAATAACTTCACAATTATATCGTGCCCCTTAATTTTCAATTTGTTGTGACGAAGAAAAAAAAAAAAAGTAAAAAGATCGTATATAATAGATCTGACGAAATTTTTATAATATGCTACAGACTTCCGGATGGAGTGGCCCCGGTCTAGCTCGTTAATATTTAGGCAATTATTGGTTAATTAAACGTACGCCGAATAATACCAGATATATGTGTGTGTGTGTGTTTTTTTTTTTTTTGAAATTATAGTCAGTGATAGGCCGCGCGCAAAATAACAAATTTATAACAGAAATTTGAACGAATATCCTTAAATACAAAGCCAAAATCAAAAAATCGAGAAAAAAAAAAAAAAAAATTGACGAAATATAAACGTCAGCCATATATTAGATATTATACTATATATGTGTGTCAGAGAAAAAAAAAAAAGAAAAAGAAAAAAAGAAAAAACCTAATTAAGTAATTAGGCGATGTAAATGAATAGACGTGTATGCATGAAAAAAAAAAAAAAAAAAAAAATTATGTAAAATATAAAGAAAAAAGAAAGAAAAAAAGAAAAAAAAAGACAAAAAAAAAACGATGCTACAAATCAGAATCGCAGAGCAGGTCATTTTCTTTTGAAATAGTTTAATTCGCAATTATTATCTGATCAACTCGTTGTGTAGAGATTTTCATAAGATTTCATTGACCGTAGAAATGTTGTTTTATAATAATTTGGAATATTAATAAATATGAAAAAAAAAAAATAAGATAAAATAAAAAAATTTGATCAAAGTATGTGAATGTCTCTTTTGCGGTTTTTTTTTTTTTTTTTTTTAATTTAAAAAAATTTTTTTAATAAAGCAAACGACCTACGCTAGCGCTTCTAATTATGTGTTAGTTTTTTTTTTTTTTTTTTTTTTTTCTTCTTATATAGTATTAATGAAACGAATACAGGGTATATAAAGTATTGTCATTTATAATTAATGATAAATTATTATTAATGTTATTATTAATTTTTAATTTTTTTATTTTTTTTACATAATTATAATATTTCTATCTCTATCTCTCTTCTTATTACCATTAGGTATTATTTTATTTGATTTTTATGTGATCGAACATGATATAATTATTACGATCACCGCATCGTATATAAACTAAATATTAGTTTGATATTATAATACATCGATTTTCCCGTATTCGGGTTAAGTATAGTATATGCATATAGATATACTACATACTATATACATTACCTATTAATCGTATAGACTGATTTCATTCCGAATCTAAGTATAATATAAAACTATACATATATACTTATACATAGGTATCCTATAAACATATACATACATACATATATATATATACATATATTCATTTTCTTAAGAAAGAACAATTTATTGCGATACAGGGTAAATAGAATTCATAGTGAGAAATATATACATACATATATAATATTATTAATTATTAATATTATACATAGTTATTGTTTTATAAAGAATTTTTCCTTTTTTTTTTTTTTTTTTTTCATTTAATTTTTTCTCAATATTCATATAGTAATTCGGAATAGAAAATAAAATAGAAAAAGATATTTTTTTTTATTTCATTAATTTTTCTATTTTTATTTTTATTTTTATTTATTTATTATTTTTTTTTTCTCATTTATACAAGACGATTTTTGAAAATTTTATCAATTATACCTCATACATCTATTTTTATTTCACTTACAATTAATTAGTCACTTTCATTTTTCTTCAAATATTCAAGTAAAGAGAAATTATAACTAAATAAAGAAGGATATACACTTCGTATATATTTTATTGTTATTTAAATACTCGAGGGTTTTATCGATTCCTGAAATTGTGTATTTCCATGGTACATTAACATTTCTTTTATTTTTTTTTTTTTTTATTTTAGATAAGTTTGAAAATGTTTTTTTCCTAGCTTTCATTTACATTTTTTAACGTTATTTATTTATTTATTTACTTATTTATTTATTCATTTTTATTCATTTGTTTTTTTTTCTCTTAGGCGAGTAATTGAAAATTTTTCGCAAAATTTTTCGCGGATTTTCTTCTATATATCCAAATTTCATGAAATATTTTTTTTCTTCGTTCGAAATTTCAAAAATTAACCGATATTAAACTATGTATAGGTATTTTTCACGTGTTTCAAGAGTGGTGAATCCCTCGCGATGAAAAAAAAAAACTGAAAAAAAAACTGGAAAAAAAAGAAAAAAAAACGAAAACGAAAACGAAAACTACGAAAATGCCTATAAATCGAATTATATTAGTTTAGCTAACACTAATTAGGTAAGATGCATGCTAAAATTATATAAGACAATATCATTGAAGACTATATTACTATACCATATATAATATTATAGAGACATTCCAAACTTTGATAAAACCTGCAAAGAACAATTAAATAATTAAATAATTAATAAATTAAAATAATATTTAAACATACCATATGAAATATCGTTAATTAGTAACGATAGAATTTTGAATAAGAATCATTTTGTGCTTTGATTCGAAAAAAAAAAAAAATATATATAGCTATATATATATATATATATATATTTTTTTTCTTAAACTCCTCTCTCTCTCTGTTTATTTCTCTCTTTGATAACATATTTTGTGTTACCCAGGACAATAAATTCTGTCTTCACTTAAAATATATTAATATAAATACTATAATATACATATAATACGAATTACACGAGTACCTACCTCTATATAACTATACGTCGTTGATTACGACGATAAGTATACCCTACCATTCACGAGGATCTTTACATAATTAAATATAGAAGTAGAAGAAGAAGAAGAATAAGAAGAAGAAAAATTAAAATAAAATGAAATGAAAATAAAAACGAATCAATCAATTATTCCGACGTTAATTAATTACGTTTGTCGAAGAAAAGAAAGAAAAACAAAAAAACCAAAAAAACAGAAAAAAAAAAAAAAAAAATTATAAATCGAAAAAAAGAAAGAAAAAAAAAACAAACTACGTGGAATTGAAATTAAAATAAAGAAAGTTTTTGTTAAAAACTGAAGAAGAAAAAGAATAAGAAAAAGAAAAAGAAAAAAAAAAATGCATTACGTTCGGATCTTTTTAATTCTAGCATGCATTGCATCGGTCAGTGTTCGTGTGTCTCACCTGGTTTCTCGCTGAATGTTCTCTTATGGGTCACGTCACCACTGGGTGCTGTCCTGCCAGTAAAATAAACACATAGACATGTGAAAAGCATATATACATATATATATATATATATATACATAGGTATATATGAATATGAATAATATATATATACATATATATAATATATAATATATATTTATATATGTGATGCATATAGTATATTCTTTCTTTACACACAAATACATAAAACAGATATATAATACGGGTAGTTTTCATATAGTTTGTGGTGTAATATACATTCATATATCCATATATATATACCTAGTATAACAAAAAAAAAAAAAAGGCTTTTTTTTCGCATCTGGTGTTCAGATCATCAAATAATATTATCCACATTATATATTTTCATTAATTAAATTAGAAAAAAAAAAAAAAAATATATATATATATATATATATATATATATATATATATTACTATTTTCTATTGCACGGTTTACCACATATTGTCATAAATATCTATCGCGCTTTGTTAAAACAATTTCGATTGTCTTTCGCGTGCCGAAGAAACAAAAAAAAAAAAAAAACAAAGAAACAGAAAACAAAAAAAAAAAACCGGAGATATCTAAAAAAATAAAAAATTGTCAAAAATTCGCAATATGAACGCGAAAGACGATGGGAATGAAGAAAAAGAAAGAGAGAAAGAAAAAAAAAAAAAAAAGCATAATAAGCGTGAAAAATATTTCAATTTTCAAATATCTAATGTCTAATAGTATATATACTTGGCTTGAATGAAAGATAAGGGATATCTTGAAGCTGGAATTAACTAAGTATTACCTAAATCTGCATGCAATGTATTGCCCGTTATACACCGAGGATCAGGCGAAATGAATTAATACATAAACGTTCAGATATATATATGTATATATATATATATATATATATATATATATATATATTCACGTATATATATATAGATACATAGGAATAGCCATCGGGGTTGAAAATGCACTGTATATGTAAATAACTAGATCGCTGCTGCAGTGTTTAAACGCACCGTATATTAGACACACATACCTATATATATATATATCTTATATAACAAAAAAAAAAAAGAAAAAAAAAGAAGATCAAAAAATAATAACAAATCAAAAACAAGAAAAAAAAAATATATATATATATACATATATATATATATATATTTATTTATCAGTTGGAGAACGTAGATAGAAATTATACACATAAATTAAATGTATAAATTAATAACACATAGTAGTGTGTTGCATAATCGCATATACCTATAGTAGATATATACATATACCATAATATACGTGTATATCGCGTTCGAAAAATTGATCAGGCACCATTACGTTAATTAATTAATTAAATAATAATAATAATAATAATAATAATAATGATATTATTATTATTATTATTATTATTATTATTATTATTATTCATATTATTAATACTTTATACCTATTACCTATATATATATATTGTTTGTGAATGCGCTTCTTGCTGACTTTTATATGCCAATATACATATATATATACTATA
Source organism: Tenthredo scrophulariae (assembly GCA_963978835.1). NCBI lineage: Eukaryota > Metazoa > Arthropoda > Insecta > Hymenoptera > Tenthredinidae > Tenthredo > Tenthredo scrophulariae. The sequence goes on from OZ022229.1 coordinate 830,875, forward strand.
CTATGTTATAATCTCGGTAGATTATATATGTATTGTACATCCGCGGTTACATTAGTCGTAAAAATGCATAAGAAGTAAAAAAGAAAAGTATGTATTATCATATGATATACATACATACATATATATATATATATATATATATATATATTTTTTTTTTTAGAATAACTTCATTCATCATCGACTGGCCATTATAGCTTTCGTTCAATTAAATATATTAATGATTCTTGCCAGTAGCAGCTAGCCTAGGGCTCTCTATCCAATGGTAAAGCATGAGGTATATTATTTTTTTATTTATTTTTTTTATTTGTATTTTACGTACGTATACCTATACCTACACAATTATACACATATGCATATACATACTTACTAAGAAAGTATTTGTTTCATGTTGAAAATATTCATTTTTTTAAATTTCAAACACTCTACCCTATAGACTCGAGATCTGATTGGTCAATACCCGAACTAACGCCATCTAGAATACTAATTTTACCAATTCTCCACCGTGCGCATGCGCGACCAATTCCTAACCTATAATATTTATATTCATTAATTATTCTGACGTAGTTCAAATAGTCATTCGTTGCACGGGATGATAGAGTACGTATCTGTTTTTCTTTTTTTTTTTTTTCTTCTTTTTCTTCTCTTTTTATTAAGAAAATAATTTATTCAAAGTCTTATCAATCGTTTTCTGATCTTTTTTTTTTTCCTAAACCATAGAATACCTATACGAATTTAGCGTCTTCTTTTTATCTTGCATAGATGGCGCGCTGGGATATTCTTGATTTTTATTTTGAAAATTCATCAAATGTTTTTTTTCTTAAGTATGTGTAGGTATATGTGTGTAGAGTTTATTAATATTATTGTAATTTAATAATTAACTTAATTGCGATCCCTACCCGTTCGCCCCCCCCCCCCCCCCCCACTCTCACTCGCCCCTTGACTTTTATTAATTAATGATTACCTGATTAATATTCGATTGGGATTTTAATTGACTGCAACTAAGTACTATGTTAATATTGGATATCACGCCATATATTACTGGATTGATTGACTTGATTGATATTGATCACAAAAATACACAAATTACACATAGACACACACAACCCTTTTTGATACCTCTATATTATTACTATACACCTATATCTATATTATATATATATATATATAAAAATTACTTTGACCTTATTATACTTTGATTATGATTTTAATTTTAATGTTAATGCGTTAATATTAATATTTAATTAATTAATTAATTAAATAATTGAATAATTGATTAAATAATTAATTATCTATTTATTTATTTATATATAATAGTTTGACTATACTTTTACACTTTTGTTACCATTAATTTAATATCTTCTTTTTTTTTTTTTTTTTTTTTCTATAACAATTTTTTTCGTTCTTTTGATTCTCTTTTTTTGTACTTATTTATTTATTTATTTATTTATTAATTACTTTATTACACATAATAATCACGGTAATGTGTATACCCACTTGACTCGTTGAACAATGGCCGACAAAGGCCTGTACTTGCCTGTGGTTGTGCTTGGTTGTGGTTGGAGCGGTTTTGGGAGAGAATTTTTTAATTGCTTTTTTAATATTATTACCTTTTTTAATTTGCACGTCTCATGTCGTGGCCTTGGCTTGCCTCTTCATATGAGATTCACCTGTGATATACTTATATATACTTATACTATATCTACGTAAATACCTACGGCGCGTATTTATCACTCTATTATACATACCCATCCCATATAATATATATACATATATTATATACATATATACTTGTATCTATCCATGTATCTATGTACATACATACATACATACATACATAGATAGATACATACGCATCGGTCCTCTTACCCAAACTTTTTTTTTTTTTCTTTTTCTTCCCGTTCTTCAGACTTTTTTTTATTTTTATTTTATTTTATTTTTTCCCATTTATTTATCCAATACTACCTATATATAGTATTTATCGATCCAATACCTACCCATTATGATATCCCTTATACCTATATCACCATATTTCGTTCTATTTAAAAAAAATCAAATATTATACATATACAATTTTTCAATACGTATATGATACCTTTGATTTATTTTATTTGAAAAATTTTTATTTTTTTTATTTTGTTATTTTTTTTTTTCATTACTTTGTGCAATATACAATAATGTTCATTAATAATTTTCCATGATCGTAGCACGGTGTGTTTATAATAGTTGACGACAAAATCGCGGGTGAAAGATTTGGAAAAATTAAAAAACAAAAAAACAAAAAAACAAACAAAAACTTATCGATACGAAAAAAATTTGACAAATTAATAATTATTCACCCTGCGAATTTAACGATTCTGATATGAGCCCTCAGCCCTTAATTATTACCCGTTACCCTGATAGTTGAAAATTTGGAACACCTTGCTTTATAAATATTTATAAATATATATACGAGACAGTATCGACTATTTAGCACTGGAACTACATAGGTGCAGCATATAACACATACTAATATTTATATACGCGTATCTAAATTCTCTTTATATACCATTTTATATATATATATATATATATATATATATACCAAAATATATGTATTTATTTATATATATATAAATACGTATATTTTCATTATCTATGTATGAAACACTCGCTGATTATTATCCTCGATATATTACATATATATATATATATATATATATATATAGAATACATATTACTACATATAATAGACCTTTATAGTGGTTTGTTAGAGTTTGATTTGTTCATTAGATATATATATATATATATATATATATACATATATTTGACACACCTAATTAATTACATATATTATATATATATATATTTATATATATATATCTCCACACATATATATATATATATATATATATACATATACATATATATATATATATATTTATATATTATTGTTGCTTTACTTGTGGGTTGTGCGAATGTGGTTCTAGTGCATTTGATTGAATCTTAAAGCTGTATTTATTATCTGTATGTTTTTTTTTTTTCAATATTTTTTTTTTTTTTTTTTTCATTAATTTTCACAACTTTGACAACAATTTTCATTTTTTTTTTTTTCCTATATATATATTCATCAATATACACACAAATATATAGATATACATTTCTTATATGTATCTCTCTCTCTCTCTCTCTATATATATATACATATATAGGTATATATACACAGTGTATATGAACTAACCAATTTCTTATTCAATCATTTTCAGATCTACGACCATATATATCTCATCACATATATTTCATATAATAATAATAATAATAATTTCTCTTCGCCCCTCTCTCTCTCTCTCTCTCTCTCTCTCTCTCTCTCGCTCGTTCGCTCGCTCTCAGTTTCTCTCGTTTTTTTTTTTTTATCATTTTTTTTTTTTCTTCTCTTTTTCCATATATACAAGATGATAATAGGTACATCACATAGAGTTTCATTACTTTTTCTCAAATTTTTTTTCTTCGTTCAATCGCGTCTAAGAGCGAATAAGAATATTACACTTTAGAAAAAAAAAAAAAAACCGAAATACGAAAGTCAGGGAAATACGAGTCGATTTTAGTTCTGGGGATGCAGAGGAGGTTGCGATATAGGTTGAAGAAATATCGGGAAATATAAATGAAAAACAAAAAAAAAAAAGCAAAATAACGAAGAATAGAAACAAAAAAAAAAACGAATGAAAAAAACCACAGTAAAATAAAGGGAGGGTGAAAAGCAGCGTTGACTGAAGAGCGAGATAGCGAGAAAGTAGGAGTGAGAGATAGAAAGAGATTGAAAAAATCAAATTTCTAACGCATGGGGCGTCGCGAGAGGCAGCGACAGCTAACGGCAGAGAGAGAGTTGGTCCAGGGGTAGCTGGGCGGGTCTATTGATCGGCAGGAAGAACCCTGCCGGTTCTCTCCCGCTTCCATATTCTCCCCCTTCGCAACCCCTGGACGCTTTCATCCCTCGCCCTTTACCCTTCGCCCTTCTCCGAGCGAGTCGCTCATCCCTCCGTCCCTCCGTACCTCCGTCCCTTAGTTTGTCCGTTCTACCTTCTACTTCTCCGGCGAGGGGGTTCAATCATATTAATTACCGGCGGCATCGTAGGCATCTACCTACCTACCTACCTACCTCGAGTTTCTAGTAACGGAATGAAACGGACGTAAAACGTGAACAAGCTTCACAAAACTTCAGGACTTTGGTTTTTTCTTTTTCTTTCTTTCTTTCTTTCTTGTTTCTCACTCTGTCGTAATTTTGGACAAACTTTATCGGATAAAGATGATAAATTTTGAGTTACCTTTTACTTTTCTTTTTCTTTTTTTTTTTTTTTTTTCTGTTCGTTCTTTTTTTTTTTTGTTTTTTTCTATCGTTGTTCGAAACGCCGCGAACACACGTCGATGTATTTAGGTGCCTCGATGCCGGAGTTAAAGGATTGATTTTATCGAGTAGGTGTACCTAACTGTGAAGTTGATCTCTCTAAGGCATGAGCCACGAGGGAAGAGAGAATGGAAATTCATTTATCTCCGTGGGGGTTGAAACGCGACGCGATGCGACGCCCTCGGTTTTGCTCGGTCTCTATAAACTGCCTCCTCCTGCAGCCATTTCTGATTTTCTCTGGAAATAGATTTGATTTCTTTTTCTTTCTCTCCCCTTTTTATTCTATCTCATCACTTTTTGGTGCGGCTGCGAAGCTTAATATACTTTACCTCAGAGAGAGATGAGAATGAGAGAGAAGGAGAAGGTCGAAAGAAGAGAGAAAGAAAAGAGAAAAAGAGATGACATAAAATAAAAAAAAAAATAAAAAAATAAAAAAAAAAAAACTAACCCCTGACGTTGTCGCGCCTTTTACGAGATCAAAAGAGATTGATCTCTTGCTTCGAAGTTATCGTTTAGACTCCTTTTCCTCTCTTGACAGGTCCTAATATAATTTCCATCGTAAATAGGATTAGGAACCCTGGGCGAGAGACTGAGTTCACCGAGTTGTATAATAATAAATATATAGACAATCGAGTTTCGGGATTAAATAAAAGAGAACATTTTTTTTTTTTTTTTTTTCAATTATAAAAGAAAAGATGAAAAAGAAAAAAACGTAAAAAACGAAAAAAAAAAATACATCGAGCAGAGAGAGGGAATATTTATTTGAAAGAGAAGAAAAATGTCAGTTTTCCATTATCCGTTTTAAACTCACGTCGTATTCTTATAACGCGAAATCTCGTTTAGAAAAAAAAAAAAAGGAAAAAAAAAGGAAAAAGGAAAAATAAGAATAAATAAAAGCAAAAGCAGCGATTCTGAAAATAGATCACGGTCTTCAGTTACTTCTATTTTTATACATCGTCGTAGTACCTGCGTATGTGGTATAAGACGAGAAAGAAAGAAAGAAAGAAAGAAAGAAAGAAAGAAAAAAAGATAATGAGGAACGAATTTCTTTTTTTTTTTTTTTTTCTGATTTTTCGAAAAATTCCAAAAATATACTCGTTATGACAGGGGAAAATATAATTATATAGGTAATTGAAATATTACTTAACAATCATCCGCACACTTTGTATAATTACGGTATTGATTTCTAAAAAATCGATGTTATACATACAGAAAAGGTAAAAAACGAATAATTTTATTTATACATCGAGTACCCCAGCAGCTCCCCCCCTCTCTCTCTCTCTCTCTCTCTCTCTCTGTCTACTCGATGTCGTACCCAGCCACCAACCAACCCTACAATGGCGTCGTCTTTACTCTTTAGCCGAGGCGTTGAAATTGTCAGAATATAATGCGGCATCTTGTGAAAGAAAAGTTTCATCGTTGAAAAAAGGAAAAAACAAATCATCATAATCATCATCAAAAATGACAAGAAATGAAAAAAAAAAAAACACAATTATAATAAATAAATAAAATGTTATCGACAGGCTACAGGTTACCCGCGATGCCTTGGAGCTGGTTGGGCGCAGCAACTCCTTCGGCAGCGGCAGCTGCGGCTGCGGCAGCAGCAGCGGTAACCCCGTCACCCGCTGCGGCCCCGTTAGTGTTGGCACCCAGAGCCGCGGCGAGACGGAGGTACTTTCATTCGGAGTAACTAAGTCCTTGATCTCTTCTCTTTTCTGTTTGATAAGAAAAGAAAAGAAAGAGAAAAGAAAACACCAATTCTTTAATTCTTTGACCCTGATTCTTCCATGCACCGTATTTTACAAAAGAAAAAAAAAAAAAAAAATACAAAAACAAAGAAAACACCAAAAAACCCTACATTAAGTGGATGTATACTTCTTCTAATTCTCTAATTCCCCCTATACACTGGTCTTGCTGTTGTTGTTGATGTTGATGTTGTTGTTATTGCTGTTATTGTTTTACTGTTGTTGATGTTGTTCCTATTATTAACACGTTAAACCCCATTCGACACCCGTATTTTAATTTTCTTCTCCACACGAATGACACGTTCTCTCATCTTCGCGAGACGATGGAAAATTCCCTATGGAATCACACTAGTGCAGGATCTTCTTCTTCTTCTTCTTCTTTTTCTTTTTCTTTTTCTTTTTCTTTTTTCTTGACGCTGTGTCTTGTTCCTCACGCATCGTGTTTTTGAACCCTTATACGTATAGTTTTCAGACTGTTTTTATGTGTAATCACTGGCTTGAAGTTCTTCCCACAAACATCACCGCGTTTTTAGATATTTGAAATTTCACGCAATACCATCACGCACGTTGTAATCTTAGACCAGCACAGAGTTTTTAACTGTCACATTGAATTTAACCGGAATGATAATTATAGGATACCTTCTCTAGCGAATATATCTTTCGAAAGAGAATTAAGATTATCGTAGAAATGGACCGGGAAGCGGGACTGTGCTTCGTGAAAGATCCAAAGGTATGAAATTTTCATAAACTTCCACCGTTTTGATATTCAGCGCGGTTTTTCATCTCCGAAAATAAAAGAAAGAACAAAAAAATATCTTACGGACTTGGAACGCGGCGTAGAGTTTCGTAGGTCAGTAGAATAGGGATGACGAGGAAAAACGGTATCACAAGACCGCAGATTAGGCAGATCGCAATCCGCCAGGACTTTCTTCCAAAGAAACCCCATATTCCATTTCCAAACTCTTCGTTCCGAATAAGATGACCGGAATTATCCTCTACTTGTCTTCTTTCCGATGGGACTATTTCCGCACTGGTTATTTTCTTCCATTCAAAATCAGACCATTGCTTCTCTTCTGGCAAATTAAAACGCACCGAAGAGCCACTGTGCGTTGACGACGAACCTCTAAGCGACGATTTTAGGGGCTTTGAATCACTGTCCGTCATCGTTATGCTGGTCGTTGACAATATCGAATTTTCCGAGCGTACCGGCTCGGAGAAGTTTATCTTCCGTCTCTGCTTCTGCCATCTCTTCCACCGCGTACCCCAGCTGGATTCTTTTTGGTCTTTGGACGAACCCCCCTTCTGGTCCGGCAGCAGATCTTCATTTTTGACCTGGCTGCTTTGACCGTTCGAAGTCCCGGGCTCAGAAGACGGGCCTGGTGTCTTTCCACTCGTATTTCCCATCCGCTAGTAATTTTTCTTTATGAATACCGCCGCCGAAGGAGACGTTCCCAGCCAGGACCGAGTCCCAAGGATCATCTGTGGCCTGATTAAAAAGTATAAGGTAAGAATTTTTCCGGTTTTCATGTTACAGCCGCGGCGTTGAGAGGAGTTGCTATCCAGAGAGGAAGAGTCGGAGCGCGGACAGCGTTTCCGGCTGGTGCTGCTCTTGCTTTGGCTAGAAATCCAAATCCTTTAGCTGCGGCGGCCGCAGCTACGGCTTTACACCCGTTCGCGCAAACGTGAGTATCCAAATATCCAGTTTTATCTTTCCTGTTTAAACGTACCTACGAAATTCTTTAGCTGCTTGTGTTATTGACGTGGCTGTTATTTGGCACGTTGAACCATCACTCCGTCTATCTGTACGCTGATTTCGTCACACTTTATCCATCGAATCGCACGTTACCGCATCGTAAAGCGTTCGTTTAACCCCGGCACGATCCTAACCCACAAACCATAACGAATATAGGCTTCTTTCCATCGTCAGAATCGATTCTGTGAACCAAAAACAAAGCGAAATACCGAGTGGGCCCGAAATCCCCGTTATTCATTCCACGCTGGTTGTATTCTCTGGTAAAAATCGAGACGATATTGTATAAGCGAAAAAGTCGAGGGTATAACAGTTTTCAAATGAGAGCGCTTCGAAGTTTTCCAGTAACGTTCGCAGCGCTTTAGGACGCTACCGCTAGGCGGAGGGTCGCTCAAAGCTAGCGGCGAGAGGTGATTGGTCGGAAACTTGAAACAGCTGCCATTTAAAGACCATTCTATGCTCAGAATTTTCATTGAGACAATTTCGTTTCAGTTTTTCACGTAGAATGGAACAACAAGAAAAAGAAATTGATGCAACGTGTTTTTTTTTTTTTTTTTTCTTTTTTTTCAATTTCGACGAGCTTCGCTTGCCGATGATTGAAAATCGGAGGGATTGTTCCCCGACAGAGTAAACAACGAATTCAACGTGTAAAATCTAATGACCAGAAAACGAAGGGGCCTCCTGGTCGACAATTTCTCTTTTTTTGTTTTTCTCTCTTTTCATTTAACTTGGGGATGGTTCCGTGAGTTTTGTCCCTATTTTTAAGCGCGTGGGACGTAGCTGTCATTGTCAGACTTCACGGGTTGATAATTATTGTCCCAGTTACTCTCCCTCGCTCGTATATATACACACCTTTACCATACACACACATACACATACACAAATGCCGCATGCGGAGCAAACAATGTCACCCGTTTACTATAGACAGACTCTCGTTAAATTAAACAGGACATTGCAGTCGAATTGCAAACGAGGAGGCTGTCCCCGGTTTGCGAGCTCGTTAAACTCTCGAAAACTCGAATAGAATGGAATCTGCAGATTTTTTATTCAATTCCTGTTATAATTGATTCAAAAATTATTAATCACCATTCAAGGAGATTGTGATTTCGCTCTTTATTCATCACTCTATTTATTTCCGCCCCTTCGTTTTCGTTTTCGTTTTCGTTTTCGTTTTTTTTTTACTTATATATATTTTCAATAAATTACCAAATTTATTCACCATACTTTTCATTCGCCCCGATTTGTTACAGCGTCTACTATGATCCCTTCCTAGCAGCACACGCAGCGACGCAAGATCCTAACTACAGGCTGCAGGTAAGACTTCAAAATCTTACGTCACTGATATAGATTCACTAAATTTTTCAATTATTTTATTTATCATTCGACGGTTTACAAAATCGGTGAAAAAGAAAAAAAATTTATCTACAATCTAGAACGTTTACTATCAATTTTTTCTCCGCCCTTGTAACACCGGCGAATAGATTAAGCGATTATTATTCTTTTTCTTTTTCTTTTTTTTTTTTTTTCGATTTTTTGCCAAATTCTGAGTAAATCCAAACGACAAAATTTATATGGATATATATTATATCGATGGGGGAACATTTTGCGCAATAATGAAAATTGGATGACAGCTGGAATGGCCGCAAGCAACAGTTGCTGACGTTAGTGTTACACATTTTGCATTCCCAGTCTTGCATTATTATACGTGTATAATACAACCGATCATTAATTTTAGTGAAAAAATGAAGAAAGAGATAAATGCAAAGAGAAAAGTCAATCACACCGCATCCGATACACACCATATGATATTCGAGCGAATATCTCCTTTCATTCGCATATTAACATGATTCATTTTTTAGATAAAAAAATAAAAAAAAAAACAGAATCAAAAATAGGGAAATTCGAGTCCGCCTTTGTAACAGCAACGCAACCGTGCACGCAAAGAGCAAATTTTTGAAAAATCAAAACACTCGCAGTTCAATTTACTTCAGGCTTCTTGAATCTGTACTAACTAATCTACTGCAATTATCGGTGAGTTAATCCAACAGATTAGGATTCAGATATACTGCGATTTTAGGTCTTCGGATTGATATAGCTCAGTTTAGTTACTAAGGTACTTATTTACCTACCTATAACAAGATTTATTGTTTATCTTGTAAACGATTCAGGATTGCCGTTTGTGTTTCAGACTAAAGCGCCCGCTATGGAGGTAGGAATTTTACGGCCTGACGTATATATACATTATATACTATTTTATCAGTACTTTCTTTCCTTTCCTTTTATTTACATGTTTATTTATTTATTTATTTATTCATTTATTTATTTTTGTTATATATTTCTGCCTATAAAATGAATAAATAAATAAATAAATGAATGAATAAATACGTCTGTCTGTATCTATGTATCCGCATGTTCTTAGAACATGACGTTGCTACCCCTAAACTTAATTTTCTTCCATTTTCATATTTGATTAATTAATTAATTAATTAATTAATGTACTTTTTTTTTCTCCTTGGTTCCGTTATTCTTTATTTCAATCGTTTTATATGATCATTTTGTTTTTTCATTTTCCTTATTCTTATTATATTCGTTTTTCTCGTTTTTTACTGACACCTCGCTTCTATATACTATAGTAGCCGTAAAAACAAAGTATACCTACCTATCTGCCTATACCTACCTTTGAAATCGATCGCATATAATATAATATAATATAACCAACCCATTATGTACCCACCTACATAAATAACTTGAACATTTTTAATATAAATACCAATCAGTGGCCTGTAGAGCTCGTTCGCTTATATACTTCTGGGATATACTATTCTATTATACTATATATATATATATAGGTATATTATTTTTTGTTAACAATTAGTATGCACAGGACGATATACATAGCCTTAGATATTTAGCAGTCTCATTTTTCACTAGGCACAAACTTCCTTAAAAAAGAAAAAAGAAAAAAGAAAAAATACATCTCTGATTATCTGCTCGTTAATAATCCGAAACTTGAAACGTATCATTTCCAAATCAAGTTTCAAGTTACTCTCAAGATCCGTGCTGCTGTGTTACATTAATCGATGTAATTGAAAGCGAGAGATTGGTTAATTTTCTCGTTAGGAAAAAAAAATATCTAAAATCTATAATTATATAAACGCGTCTAAAAGCTCTCGGGGGGTTTTATCCCGGTTTGAATAATTTTTGAAATCAAAAAATCCCCTAAAGATAAAAAAAAAAATAATTGAAAAGTTAGAATTTCTTTTCGCGATCTAAACCACGTCGTAATTAACTCACGGCATGACATCAGCGATCTGGGAAATCCTCCCTGACTCGACCGCACCCTTACCTAAATGTTATAACTTTGGACCGCGTCTGTTTCGACCTGCGGTTTCCAGGAGAGTAGATTTCATCGGTTTAACCGTTTATCTAAACCTGAACCTGAACCTAAACCCAAACTTATACCTCGATCTAAGCTTGGCTAAATTCCGAAGCTCACGAAAACCCCCGCGATGATATTACACCAGACATGTTTCGTCGTAATTAAATCCCGAACCGGATCTCGACAGATTACAATACCCCTTTTAATTTAACGACTTTTACCATATAAAGGGTACCGATTCTTTTCTTTTTTCATTTCATTTCGTTTTCGGACTACGGAACTCCCCCCCCCCCGCTTTTTTTTTTTTTTTTTTAATCCGAAATATCGTCGAAGCACGGATATTAAAAATCCAACAATATTGAGAATAGTCATTATCAGTCCGTTTATAGGTGCCTAAAATAGCTGGTATTTATCCATCTGCCTCTACTCGAACGTAGTAGTTGAATTATAGTAGGTAGTCGAGTTTGAAAGATGTCTGAATCGTGAGGGTGAATAAATATTCATAGTACGAATGTAAATTAGCAAACGAGGAGACTGCGTTGTAATATTAACTGTTGTGACACGAGGAATTATACTGCAACGTGTTTATAGTTTATTGGTTTAAATTATTCTAATCGTAATGATGTGGGTATTATACTGTTATTATAATAGGTATATACGCACAACGCTGCAGTGATGTGTTTAAAGGATTGACTATATATAATTGCACCTTGTATTGTTTCTAAAAATCGCTCATAATGCATGCTAAAAACAAAACAAAACAAAACAAAAAATAAATAAATACAAAATACAAAATACAAAATATTATAATAAGTACCATACACCTACTGTCTGCACAATACACTCACCCTGCCGTCGAACGATTAATAAATCTCTTCCGTTTCACTAATTTATACACATTTTTTCCCTCCAATTTCTACTATATTTCGGTGTATCAGCTCGTTCTCAAAATTTCTCAAACCTAAGAAAGTATCTATCTACTCGTGCTAAAAAACCAAAGAAATAGTTCACAAGGTCAGACAAACGGTGTTCTTTTTTTTTTTTTTTTTTTATCATTTTATTTATTTATTTTTTCATCAGTTGTACATTGCATCGATTATAACATGCAGACATAGCTTATCACGTCGCGTAATTTATCGATCACATAAATATACCCATCCACACATACATACAAACATACATAGATAGAAATTTGAGCTTGCTTGAGCTTGCATGGCGGGATGTGGATGTTACAGGCGGCTGCAGCAGCAGCGGCAGCGGCCTCATCTCCGCTCCTAAAGACACCCTTGTCGACGTCTCAACAGGCGACGTACGCGGCAGCAGCAACCTACACTGCCGTAGCAGCACGCGCATACGGAGCGGCAGCAGCCGCAGCGCAACCCGTTGCCGGTTACGCCGCAGTTGCAGGGTAATTTTTTATTTTTAACAATATTTTATACCGGTATCTATATTTTGTACATTTATTTTTCAATCAAATTGATAAAAATACTCGAATTTCATTCGAACAAGTTTATCTTTTCTCTTTTATCACGATCTTCGAAATTGTGTTCACCTTTTTTTTCATCTCAATCAGCGCTTACAGAATTTTTTATTTTCTAAAACTACCCCTATAATTCGATTTTTTTTTTTTCAAATCATTACCAAAAAAATGTAAATCAGTTCGGTAGTAATGATTGAATTTTCTTATTTTTCAAATTTCTTGAGACATCTTTTGATTAGTAAAAAAATATTTTTGGAATAGTTGGTAATTAATTAATGAATTTATTTGCGAATCGATAAATAGACATGCGTTTGATGAATAAATATTTGAAAAATTGTTATGGTTGGTATATAATTATAGTATACCTATGTATACAGAATCGTTGAAGACGGTCATTGGGCAACTATATCTTCCTGTATATCACTTTTTACCCTGAAATTTTTTCTCCCGAATTCCAGGCGACGACGAGGTCGAGCTTTGCGTAGTCGTCAGTATGACGATCCATCTAAATCTCCCAGACATCCTTCCGTCACTAAGCCCTAAGAACTTGGTAACACCGTTAATCTCGAATCCCGTGAGGGTATCCCTAGATCCCTCCAGCATACCTAAAACAAGCCTTATAAATCCAATATTTATAAATTTTTGGTAAAAGTTTTCATAAATAAATGTCCTATTTCTTTAATATTTTACAGCTATGGCCGCGAGTACGCAGACCCTTACCTCGGACATGGAATTGGACCGGTTGCAGGCTACGGGGTGAGTTTCAAAATGATTTTCTATAAAATTCGGAAATTTTTCTTTTACAGAAATCAAAGAATCGACAAAATTCACAGACTTTATAAATTTTTATAATTTCAACTTTTTCTTTTTTGCTAAGAAATTTTAACAGTGAGACGTGATTTTTCCGAAAATTGATTAACAAGAAAAAAAAAGAAAAAAAAAAATTAAATTATCTTCATTCGTGAAAATTATTTCGATTTTTTTTATTCTTTTTTTCTAATTGAAACAGAAAGTCAATATAATCGTGTTTATTTTTCTTCTTATTTTAGGCGACGGTGTACAGAGGTGGTTACAACAGGTTTGCACCCTATTAAAGAAAGCAGAACCAGGAATGAGAAAAAGTACAGAAAAAAAAAAAAAAAAAAACAGCAAAAAAGTGGAAATTTGAAAAAGGAGAAGAAAAAGAAAAGAAACTCAGCTCGTTGGCGTGTGTATACTCGAAAGCAGACCATGACAGCAGACCAGAAATTGACACAATCAATCATTATAATCACCGTAATTCGCCCCCCATCTCTCATACCCATAATTTTCATCGTAATTATCATAATAGTATGAAAAGGAAACAAAAGAAAAGAGAAGAAAAAGAAAAAAAAAAAAATTAATAAGTAATAATAATTAAATAAATAAAGGAGACAAACAAAAAAAAAAAAAAAAACGTAAACGATACCTGGATTCACACCTGCCGATGCTGTAGCCTCGTTGTAACACTTGCAGCGCGTCGTATTCGCACACGCTATATATATATATATATATCATATATATATGTATAAAAAGCGCTGTCTAATTACGCAAGCCAAATTATCATGTTAATAATAATAATAAATAATATTAATATTAAATAAAGAAAGAAAAAAAAAATTAAAAATGAATGAATAAATAAATGAATGATTAACAATTATTATTATTATTATATAAAAGAAAAAGATAAGGAAACAAGAAAAGGAAGAGAAAAAAAAAACAAAAAAAAAACAAAAAAAACAAAAAACGAAAAAACACACAACTTAGCCCGTAAATATTTGATTGTAAACTAAATTTAATATTATTATATTACATACATTTAAAACACAGATAAATGAATAGTCCGGTTGGTGGCCTGCAGATGTTTAACTAAACACGTAGATAAAGAAAATGATAAGTAAAAGAAGAAAATTTCATTCGAGGCTCTACTACTACACAGTTTACTATAGAATATATATTATAGAGAGATTTTTTGGTCACCGCGTTAGATATAAATATACATATTATACATTACAATACAATAGAATACATGAATAAATAAAATAATATACGATACACGTGGATCAGAATCAGAATTGGGTTCTTCGAACGTGAAAGAAAAAAAAAAAAATACGCTACTGAAGAAAATAAATGAATAAATGAGTAAACAAACTAGAAAGTAGAAACGATAAACGATAAATGGAAGAAAAAAAATAAAAATTAACATGACATAGTGCTAAATTTGAACAAAAAAAGAAGAAAAGAAAAAAAAGGAATTCCACAGCTTCACAATATTGTTCTGTTCTATTTCATTTTATTTATGTGATTGTTTTTTTTTTTTTTTAATCTTTTTGTTTTTCTCTTTTCAATCGATATACTGTAAAAAAAAAGAAGAAGAAGAAAAAAAAAACAAGCTATGAATATAAATTACACCATACTTATCATTGGTTCGAAGTACCTAATAATAATAATAATAATAGTAATAGTAATTATACATAAATAAATATAATTGTAAAAGAAAAGAATTATAGGTAGCTAGATATTAGGAGTGATAGTAAAAAAAAGGGGAGGAAAAAGGAGCAGAAGAATAAGATAATACGTATAAAAATAAGTATAATAATAAGAATAAGAATAGGAATAGGAATAGGAATAAGAATAAGAAACGTGTGCGCGTAAGTAAGTCGTGTATCGTGTAAGTAAACCGTGTATCGTGTAACGGTTTCCATGCCAAATAAGTGTGTGTAGATTGAAGAGAAAAAACAAAATAACAAAGAAAGAAAGAAACAAAAAAAAAAAAAAAGAAAGAAAGAAGAAGAATAAAATAAAATAAAATAAAATCCGTATAAATAGGATAATGTAAGGATATCTATTCTTCACGATAGAGAAACATGATTTCATTGTTATTATAGACCGACGTGACACATGTACCGGATTCTGGTAAACAGGGTCTAGTCAAAATTCATTCATTCTCTCTTTATAATACCGGTTCGAAAATAGTATCGAAAAAATATAAACAAGAAAGAAGAAAAGAAAAATTAATAATAACAACACTTGTAATACATTACAATCATAGTTTTGCATTCGATATAAATTAAAATCTAATCCTAACACTTTGTAGATATTTTCACCCGATGATAGATATATATTACTATATGCGTATGCTGTTTTCAAATTATTCCAAACACCTTTTATTTGTCTGTTATTATCATTAATATCGTTATTACTATTACTTATGAAATTTGTTAACTACGAAGGAAGAAGAGAAACAAAAAAACTGGAAAAAAAAAGAAAGAAAGAAAAACAATATACCTAAATAAATGGAAGTAGAATTTAGTAGAAGAATAAAAAGAGGAAGAAGATACGAGGCTCATTTTTTCGTTTTCTAACTATCTAGTGTCTTTTCTACGATCTTTTATTGATAAAATTGATATGAAATATAAATATATGGGGATAAAAAAATTGGCCATTGGAACTTTTGACAAGCATACGTATTAGATAATTATTATCGAAATCGCGTATGCATATAATATATATATATATATAAAGTAGTAACTCTTTATTCATTTTTCATATATACAATAAGCGAATTGATAGTTCGCTAAGAGGCAACCAAATCAATTTATTTATTTATTGTTATAGTTAGACGTAACGAACATGACAAAAATGGGATTTCTCTTCATATATTATATTGTTTGTTTCCCCCCTACCCCCTATCCACGTTTCTGAATATAAATTCGATTGAAAAAAAGTAATAAAAAATGAATGAAAAAATTGTTCCAACTTCAACTCCTCTATAATAATTATTTTTTAATTTATTTATTTATTTATTTATTTATTTTCGTTAATTTTCATCATTTCTTGATTGGGAATGAAATTCATAGACTGTTTATCGATCATAATAATGTTATTTATTGTTCATATTTTACTATTTTATTATGAGGTATTAAAAAAAAAATCATAGTAGAACAGATAAAAGATAATTGGAGATAAATAATAAATATATAAACATTATTACACCTAGTAGAGGGGGATATTAATTAAAATCATATTATATATACACACACACACATACTGTAGAAGAAAATAAATAAATAAATAAAATAATTAAATGAAAGGTAATAAAATAATAGTGGAAACGGGGCGCGTTACCGAATGAATGAGCCAATATGAGAATATAAGTTAAAGAAAATGATTTCAATAAGAAAAAAAAAAACAAAAATGAAATAATAATAACGGGGGCCTGAAATCTGACTAATTATAATGAATTCTTTGCTCGGATACAAACAAATATTCTATTATAATATTATTGATAGTTATATTAACAATAATGGTACGCACATTGAACCGAGTGAGTGATATCCCTGTTAAGTATACATACATACAATATAAATGTAATTATAAATATACATATACATATACATATTTAACATTTAAGTTGTTTGAGAATGGGAGATTAAGATACAGAAAGAGAATCAATATGAAGATGCGAAAGTATAAAGTAGAATCGAATGGTCTGAAAGAAAGGCGAGGGGGAAATATCTAATGATCATTTTTCAAATAATAAACTGAGATCTGTACGTAATAGCCAAATATGACAAAGATAGAAATATGCTGATGAGAAAGAGAGCGAGAGAAAGAGAGAGAGAGAGAGGAAGAAAGAAAGAAAGAAAGTGAAGATCATTGTTATTATTATCATTTAATATTCCTAGATTGTAATAATGAAATAAAACTTGATGAGATTGATATTAAATTTCTATGCGGGTTGCAAGTTCATGCGATCATCACTGCTGATACCTACTCAGAGGTGTTTTCATAAACGGGTCTATAGAATATGATCTATGTAAATAGTACGTCGAGCACAAAATAATTATTTTAACTAATTGAAGTTACGGAGAAAAGTATAATAGAGAACGATTAGAGTCTGAAATCTCATGATATTACATAATTATTGAGTCATTTTTTAGTAAAGTTCTTTACTTTCATGATAATCTCGGTTATTAAAAGTCATTTGAAATATCGAGATTAAGTATCTGCTCCTGGTGAACGCGAAGCAAGATTTTCTTCTTTAGAAATGTTATTGAATTGATTTTTGATTATTCTTTTTTCTCAACGAGAGAGGAAAAAATAAAGTGAAACTAATCCGACAAGTTTTCAAAGACTCGAATATTGAGATTAATAAAATACAATAGAATATGAACAGAACACAATAAATGGAGAAGGAAGTTTTGATATATACTCGTTCCTATATTAACCGATGATATATGATATGATATGATATTACGTTAATTAAAATTATTGTGTTGATTAAAAGTACTGTAAAAAACCATGACAAATAAGTGATACTCTTTTATTACCAACTAGGATATATTATAATTTTTTGATATAATTCATACAATTCTTTGAATTTTTTTTTCCCGTTTTTTCTTCTTATACCTTGCTTAATGTATATTTTTTTTCATAATTTTACTTTCCTTCCGAATTCATTTTCTCGTTATTTAATATATTATTATTGGATCAGTTCGCGCAAGGCAGCTTTGAAGACTTGTCCCTCTGTATTTAATATATTTATATATATATATATATATTATAGTATCATTGTAATCGAAATATCCTCTGAGTCATTATTACATTAGGTATATAGCGTGATAATAATTTACATATAGTATATACTATATATATATATATATACTATAACGCGTAAAATTGCAACCCTGACTGTGTCCCCCGCTGTTGTACATTGCGTAAAATCAGTAATATACCATTAACCATTATTATTATGTAGCTAAGATTTAATATTATCATAGTTAATTAATTATTTAATTAATTAATTAATTAATTACCTGTAACGGTAGGCTATTACTACGATTAAATAATAATAATAATAATAATAATAATAATACTATTAATAATACTACTACTACTACTGCTATTACTATTACTACTACTCCTACTACTACTACTACTACTACTACACTAGCAGCTAGCGTAAGTCAAGCTCAAAAATTAAAAGAAAACGCGAGTCGTTTACCTCTACCGAAAATTCAAAAAAAAAAAAAAAAAAAAAAAAAACAACTTTCAAAGAAAAAAAACAATACTATTTTTTTTTTGTCTTTGTTTTTTCGAATATTTTAACTTAGGCCTAAAAGATGAAGAATAAAAAGATACAAAACGGGACGTAAAAAGTTTGCGTAGAAAAATTATCTGAAAAATTTATGGATATTTCTTATATATACTATATTTATCCGAAAAGAAATTTTAACTATAACTTTTTTTTTTTGTTTTTTAATTTTGTTTTTTGTTTTTGCTAGGGGTATTGCGCGACCGAGAACACGATATGATATGTTATTCAGAGTTTGTGTTCTGAGGTAAAAGAAAGAAAGAAAATGATAAGAAAAAAATCAACAAAAACAAAAACCGTTGATATTTGATTTAACCGTGATTAGAAGGGTTCGTTGATATACTTGATACGCACTTACGATATTTTATAGTAAATAATTATAATAATAATAATAATAATAAAAATATGAAGAAAATTACTTGATAAAATAAAGAATAAAGAATAATAATAATAATAATAATAATAAAAAAGCTATTGAAGTTATATTATTACTATACATGTATAGGTATAGGCGAGAAATAAAAAATGAAAAAAAAAAAAAACAAGAAAAAAAAACCACTCGATTACGTAATAACACATCTTACAAGCAACATATCCTAGTGTAAAAAAGAAAGAAAGAAAGAAAGAAAAGAAAGAAAGAAAAAATTTGGGCGAGGCGCTGAATCAGATTTTTCTACACTTGACGTTTACATAAAATATTAAAAGCTGCTATAGTTATTCGAAACTGGAATTTTTAAAATCCGTGTGTTTTTGTACTTTTTAACGTAATAATAATAATTATTTCATATTTACCCATCTTTCAATGGTCTCTCGATGATGTCGCGTGATATAGAAAAGAATAGTTAACAAAGTGGGAAATGATGACTTATAAGGGAAAGACTATATAATCAGAAGAAAAAAGAAAAAATTAAGAAACAAACAATAGCAGATAAAAAATTCTAACATATTTATCGCTTTTAGAGAAACGTATGAGAAATATTATTCAATGATATCGAATTTCGGGAATAACGATTCTTTGTTCTTTGATTAAACCGTGCAAGGAATTTTGATAAGAAAAGGGGTGGGAAAAAAAGAAAAAGAAAGAAAGAAAGAAAGAAGGGTAAAGAAAATTGTACATAAATAGATAAAATATTTTGAAACGAATAAATAAATAAAGAATTTTGAGACTATTGAAAGATGTGTGTGTGTGTGCGCGAGTTGGCTTGTGTAGGTATACATTTAATGCATACATAGATACATACTATAATCGGAAACTGTTTGAAATAATGAATAAATATAACAGCGCCGAGCCGCCTTATTTTGATCGTTGTTTAAGGAATAGAGGAAGAAAAAAGGAGAAGAGAAAAGAAAAAGGATCTCTCGTGTTCCATGACATTTAAGGAGTAAAAAAATAAAAATAAAAAAAGAAAACTACATTATTAATTACTATACTCTCTAGTATGCGTGAACAGCGTGTGTGTGTATAAAAGTTCGTGTGTAACGTAGTGTGTAAAGTTTAACCCTAACGTTAAAATGGAGAAAAAAATAGATAAAATAAAACGGTATAAATAAAAGAGGATATAAGATGAGATGAGAAAAGTAGAGAAAAGATAGGTAAAGGAAAAAAGAAGAAGAAAGAAAAAGTCATATTTCTGCAGTAAAGTTGTGAAAAACAAAAAACTAAAATAAAATGTAATAAGATATAATAAAATCACACAGCTACGTATGTACGCCATTGTTTCCGCTTTGAGATGCAAAGTATAAGAAAAGTGAAGAATGAAAAAAAAAAGAATAGGAATGAAATTGATTGAGATTGATAGAGAAAAACGAAATTAACTGATTACACAGAATTGTAATTAACGCAGAGAGGCAGAGAGGCGTGGATAGAAGGAGGAGAAGAATGAAAAAATAAAAATAAATAAAAACCACAATTAAAATTAAAGTAACAATAATCGTAATGATAAATGATATTATTATATTAACAGTAAATAAAATAATGGTTACATAAATTGTAAATGTAAAAACCACCATCAAACCGGCAGAACGAAAAAAAAAAAAGAAAAAAAAAAAAAAGAACAAAGAAACAAATAAATAAATTAAATTAATAAAAAAAAAATGGAATAAAGAAAAGAACAAAGGTGTAACTTTAAAAACTGCTGTCTAATTTGATAATATTCTGTAAGTCTGGACCAGTTACTAGGTTCTTATTAATCCCATAGCGACTTCTTATGGCGTATTTTCTCTGTATATTGTCAATGTTTATTATTAAATATTTTTCAAATAATATTGAAACACTTCTATAAAATTTATTTAATTATCATTAATTCCTTGCTATCAATTCCTTATACATCCTTTCTTAGATCTGTAATAATAATAAATAAAAAGAAAAATTGACAATTTCAATTATCGCGGCATATCATACCCCGCGAAAACTGACTTACCGACAGAACAGCGCGTTCTAAATTTGAATTGCGACACAGCTGCGTCTCTACTTCGTCAGCTCTTACCGCGATCTTTATTTATCGCTGCTGAATCATTAATTGCTCTAAAACTAATGCAAAAAAGATAAAAGAATGAAAATTGAATAATTTCATTTCATTTCATGTAGGATGATGAGTTTTTTTTTTTTTTTTATTCATTTTATTCATTTTCTGGCTATTCTTTGGTACATAATTTATAATGAATACATCATTTATACGAAAAATTGGTAAAAAACAAGACCAATAAATTATGTTCAAAGAGTTTTATTTTATTTTCTTTATTTTTTTCTTCTCTTCTTTGAATAAATAACAAATTTTTGAACTACACGTAAAAGTATGGTCCATATAAACGGTGTGTGGCGCAATTGTACGTAGAGGTATGTGTACCGAGAACCGGCTGCTGCAGGCGACTCCTAACTATATATATATTCGAGTTCGTTTATATACGACTAGTAGTCAGTCTGTCGTGAACCTCTGGAGAGAAAGGACGTACGCGTTGTCTGAAACCTCGGCGTAACCACGTGCTAGAAAATTTGACGAGTTGCGAAAAGCCTCTGGCCAGAAATAATAACAACATAATGATAAATAATTATCCGAAAACTGTAATAGAACAAAAAATAGAAACATTGAATAAAAATAACAACATAAAGCAGAGAAAAATTCGCAAATAATATTTCAATATAATTACGATCGATTGAAATATATTTAATTCGTCGATAATCTGCATAAAATTAAATAATAAATACAAAGAGCGGGAAAATTTAATAAACTGTTTGAATAAATAATTCTGATATTTGAGTTAATAACTTCTACGGTCGTTTAGCTCTCCGCTAGGCATTCCTACGTGTATATGTATAACGTGAGCAATTAAAAAGGGAGAGAGGTTCGTGTGGGGTCAGACACGATCGTACCTCGTATACTAGGGTTGGGGGAATATTCTGTGCGGTAATGCTTAGCGTTGATACATCTACTTGCGGCGTGTCTCGCGCAAGCGGAAGTTAAACTAGAACTGATCGCGGAGTTTTAATATTCAAATAACGTTTTCAATATTATTTTTATGAGTTTAAAAATTGTATAGAAATTAATACGGAACGTTGATGTGGGGTACGTCTGAGTCTCATAGCTATAAACGGAGTATACTCGGTATTCTAATATCGTAGATCTCGACACATGACCTACAAGTCAATCGGTATCTCCGCAGTGCATTCATCGAGTGTATTACCACTTATAAGCCGAAGAAGAAGAAGACGAGGAAGAAGAGGAGGAAGAAGAAGACTAAGTAAATCGGAGATTTACGAAGCTTTATAGCGATAGTATTCTGATCGCTTATGCATCTCAGACACGTATACATATCTATACATCATAGAATATTACGTGCTTTAAAAACTATGTAGATAAATAAACCGCCCGCGTAATTTACTATGCGAGAGAAGTTCGTAGGGAACGATCACACACATGGGATCGGAGACGACTCTGGTACCAAAGAAAATACAAAAAATAAAAATATATCCACAGCTAGACGTAGCTCGATATTACAGTCTCTCGGACTGGTGTGAGTTCCGATTTTAAAGGTGAGAAAAATTGATGGAAAAAAATTGTGAGTTCCTCCGCGCGATCTCGTATGATTTACGATCGTATTTTCTGGACCCGCAGCGCGTACCTACTGAAACGCGTAATAAAATCTTTCATCAATTATTATGCATAAAACTTTCATTTTTTTTTCACTTTTTTTTTTGTTTTTTCTTTTTTTTCTTTTCAATGATAACCGGAAATGTTATTAAAACGTTTTACTCGGCTGGTTATAAATCGGGGAAAAGTTTACACAGGCTGCAACTATGAAAAACTTTATTGATCGGTTTATGCTGTGAAGAATTTATCAATGTTTATACATCGAACGTCGGATAGATCTTGTATATTAACACGGTCATATGTATACGGGGCAAACCATCTACCACTAAATTTTCACCTACTCAAAAACGGCTGAGAAATAAAGGAGAAAACGGAACCGATAAACAAGGGGGATTTTCAAAGCGTTTATCGAGTCTAGACGATATAACACACCGAACTATAGCGAAGCGAAAAAATGTAACAAAGTAATATTCACCAAAAATAATAATAATAATAATAATTACAAGGATTGATTGAACAGCCTGAAAACCAACTATGGAATTTCTTTGCGGCGAGGGACCAGTCTCGAAATTTTTTGGTACTGGACCCAGGCCTCATTTGACTTGGAGTTGGAAAGCTGCGAATGGTTCGATCCTGAGAACTCCTGCAGTAGCAGCCCCACCGAGGACTGAATGTTTCATAGAATTAGTCAATATCGGGGTTTGCATAATCGCCCTGATCCCACCAGCCCTTTTGGTACTCCGTTACAAATGGGGTGAAAATCAGAAGTTAGTATAAAAAGAAAAGAAAATTTCTTCCTCTTCTCATCATATTAACGATAATCGTGTATAGGCAAAGGTGATAAAATAAGAAAACGTACTGTGGCAGCTGTGGGATAAATAATACATAATGATAGAACTTTCAGACCGATAAGTTCAACAGGCAATTATTATTTAATAGAAATTAGAAATCAACTAATTCAACGCGATGCTCGTCCGATTTAGAGACTCCAGAGAGAACTCGATGCGGGTTTTACCGAGACCGCGATGATTGCCTCGTTGCAACGTATTACGTGTGTTCGAAGGCATTCGGAGCCGGCAGCCTCCCTTTTCTCTGATCTTTTTAATTTTTTTCTTTAATTTGTTTTTTTTTTTTATATTCTCATTATCAGATATGGGGTATTTCGTGCCAAATCGACTAGCATCTGGCCCTGACCCGTTTTTTTTTTTCTTCCTCTTTACTCCACAATTCGTAATTAATTTCCTCAATTTTTTTACACTAAAGCAAAATTTTTTCCAAATAATATTTGGCGTGAAATTACTGCAGCGTATGTTACGTGTTCAGATACATTTAAACACATATTATATGTGAGATCCGCGAATCAAACGGGTCGCGACTTCGGTTAAATATCAGAAAAACCAACATCTCTATACAGAGATACACGTATTATACGCGAGTACGATGCGATAGGAGGCTGAATAATGCGTCATTATATATTCTCGCGAGCAAATAAAATTTTGCTAAACAGTTGAAATCATTAAAATCTACGTAAACTGTCAGATTTATTAGGCGAAAATGACCAGTATTCAAAGTATGACAATCTCAAACTGTATGAATGACGGATTAAGTATTTTAAGCCTATATGTATCTATAAACGGATTTACAGTTGGTTACGTCGTTACACAACGCGTAACACATACATACCGCGTGTTTATCATCCAAATATACACCCACTACTCATATTCGTATTTGAGCATATATGTAAAGTATATAAATCCGGGGACCGCGGAATAGAGTCTTATTTTCAATACCGATTGTGTCCATACATCCCGCGCACACGGTATACGTATCTTTGAAGATTGAATGAAGCTGCGCCTACGTACGACACTCGAATCAATTTCGCAAGATAGTCCGCGATTTGTGTCCGCTTCCGTATCGTCTCGGCCTCGAGTTTCGGCTTCTTTTCATCCGAGCTGTAAGATCGTGACTCAGTGCCTATTGAATTCCGAAAATTTGAACCGAGTGACTTGCGTCGTTATTTTATTCTATAATTTATTCATACTCGTTAATAATTTCCCTCGAATAATGATAAGTAAAAGTAATTAATCAACATCTCCCACGTACACGAGACTCGAGAGACGAGATAATGTCAATTTTTCGCACGTTTTTAGACCCAGAGGCGTGTAATGTAATATCCTGCATTCTACAACCTTAGCTGAACAGTGGAAATCAGTGATTAATCGTTTATTCGGTAATTTAATACCACATACCTGAACTTTCGATCCGTATGACTACACACTCCGAAAATTTCCCAGGTGGATTTTAAACGAGGGAAATATTGTACGATCAGAAAATTTTCTCGGGAGATAAACTTTACGGCAGACGTTGCGTGTGGGTACTTTAGTCTATATAAGGTGATGGCATACGTCATCGTATTAATTAGCGAATTTAAAGAGACGGAGAAGCTCCCTATGCGAATATTCCGAGAATTATTATTGAGGAAAAAGGCGGAGTCAAATAAGCCGCGAAATAAATCATAATTCAATTCAACAGATGCCGAACAATCTACGTGTAATAAATTCACGGTATCGTAAATTTATGTGATACGGTAATGATCTCGAACCAAATACGCGGAATGATAAAACGAGCCTCCGCATTTATTCTCCGCAGATTTATCGCGCGATTATTTTTTCGTTATAAACCTGTTAACCCCTTATAAGACGAAATGTAATGAACTTGATTATTTGCACTTCGGAGCAGGTTTTTCATTATCGTAAAACCGCGGGAACGAGATCCGGAGACATGTATTATATTATATTATATTGTAGGTGTATATGAGAAAGTGAATCGAATCGAGTAGGTGTATCGGTCGTGTTGTTTTTTTTTTTTTTCGCTTTTATTTCAGTTACGGTCTGATGAACAAAATAACTTATGCATCCCTCGCAGATCTGCGATCGAAAATTACGACCCGATGTAATTATGAGAGAATAGACTGAATACAAACGAAAAAAAACTTCCTCACGATTCATTTGACTTCATTTAAAGAGTCTTTTTCGCTTTTTTTTTTTTCTTATCCTCTTCATCCGTTTAATTTAATCTTGTTTTAAACCCCGTATAATGCGAATGCTAATTACCGCAAGTAGATATCAGATCAAATAATCGCAGGATAAATATTTCGGTTAAAATTAACGGTGCAGTTCTAATACCACGCGCTGTTATAGCTTGAATTTAAATTCTGGCCTAGTTCTAGCTGCACAGAAAACCAGCAGTATGTAGATGTGGCGTAGGTACTACATATACCTACTACGATGCAACGACGTGCGATTATTAAACACTAATGTTGCGATTTACTCGCTGTAGATTAGTCGAAGTATAAATAACGCGAGTGATAATTATTCATGTATTAAAATACTATATTTTCCTTATTTATTTATTTATTTATTTATTTACTCGCTCACTCGCTCCTTTGCGTTTCTCCAATTTGAGCCCACATCTCGTATAGAACCGCGATGTTTAGCATCTATACTGTAAAAAGATTAATGAACAAAAGCGCTAGCGGAAAGAGACTGTACACCGTTCATGTAAAGAGTAAAAAAAAATAAATATAAAGATAAAAAAAAGAAGAAAGTAAAAAAACACCAAAGTACGACTCGAATGTTGAAAAAGGGAGTTTTGGAGTATAAACACGTTCTCGGAAATCAGAAGTTGTACAAATACACGCCGAATCAGCAAGACACACACGTTTAAAACGCGTCCTCACGCGATCAGCAGATGCGTTCAATGTAGTCGGTAGATTTCCATATCCGGTTTTGCAATATGTATTTATTTATTTACTTATTTATTTTTGGCTTCTAGATTTCTAATCGTGGAAAAATCGGAGCTATTTTCGGTTTCATTTAATGAAAATTTAATCATATGTTTATATTATCGTACGATGAACGAGGAGCAGCAAGACCTAGGTGTGAATCACGTAGGTGGATCGTTATAGGCTGTGTTCTTTCCGTTTTTATTTCTAATTTTTTTTTTTATAGCGCAATTCAATTTAACCGGTGAATAGGCGATTCCGCGATTAAAACAACGACCGGAAATAATATTGAATTGTTTTATTTATCGTGACGCAGGTGTATCGGAATATTATAAACATTAACGAATATCGCCGGCGTTGAGCTGTGGAATAAAATGTGATAGTCGAATCACGACGATATGAATGAACGAAAATACCGTAAAATAGAGAACAAGAAAAATGAGAGGAATAATAATAATAGCCCGAATAAAAAAACAAAAGATAAAGTCACCCTTTCGGGTTATCGGACCATGGGTTATCCCCCAGAAATATTACCAACGTGACGAGTCTCGTAATTAGTCTTCAAATTGAGTCATGGCCGGGGAGCAACTGGAGAAAATTTAAGAAATCGTTCTACTGAAGAATGTGTCGTCGAATTAATCATTTTTAACTCTAGATGCTGTTTATGACGCATTTATTAACATCAAGTTGTACTTAGCGTGTGTTGGCACCACAGTCTTCTGTCTTCTTCTATCCTTCATGGTTACATAGAGAAGAAAAGAGACAGAAGACTGTGGGGCCAACTTCATACCGGTCAGAATCAAACACGCTTCGTTACATGATGATGGTGACTTATGAGGAGAAATAAATGATATTATAAAACATTTCATCCCCAGGTTGAACAAGACTCTTCTACCCCTTCACAATCTGAGATCCATTCTCTGTCTTGGTCTGGTGTTATTCCTCTTATTGGATTTTTCCGATAGTATTTTTGAGACTAGAATTCTGCTTCCAATATTAACTATCTTGATGGTTGCGATCTGCTGGACTCTCCACAGAGCAACGGAATTGAGAAATGGCCTTGGTGTCGTCGTGACAGCGGGCTCTTTCACGATTACATCGATCGCGAGAGTGTGGAGACTCCTCTACATGCACAGGTCTCATTCATTACCTAATAACCGCTTCTTCTTTTACAATTTTAATTACATACGAACAGATTATTTTTCGCAATAGTTTAAACCAACAAACAGCCTCCTTCATTACTTACTACGCGTTTTAGGCTTGGTCTAACTTTGCAGCACGCCAGGGTTACGGCGACCGGTGGTACAGCGGTGCTTTCTAGCCTTTTGGCCATCGCCGATATCTACACGTTGTACAAATTGGTGAGTCCCCGTTATTGTTAGACTAAAATGTTTTCGCAAAGCTGTTCTATAGTGTAAACCGTCGATGCAGTGTATCAAAAAATCATCGGCTGTGATCACAAGCCGCGTCAAACTTGTTTGTTTTAACAAGCACATACGTACTGCACGGGGATAACCTTAAGAGACGATCGACAAAGTCCAGACAAATTTAAGCAGGGAGATTAAACAGCTGCCTTAAACTGTAGAAAATTATATTCCCAGTAATTAATAGTTGGGTATTTTAGTCTGGAAAGAAACCCCCAGTCGATAGAATTTTCCAATTTTTTCATCCAGCTACAAAAGAACAAGAGCTACACCGTGAGGAGGACCCACAACTTGCACATCTCGTACAAACACAACACTGCCCCGTTTTTGAGTAAAATCACATTTCACTGGGTCGTCGAGCTCCTCGGACGGGGGTATCGGGCACCCCTGGATTTAAATGACCTAGGAGAACTCCCCGATGAAGAATGCACGAAAGTACAGTTCGAAAAGTTCCTAAAGATCTACAAAGACGAGCAGGTGGGTGAGGCTCTGAGCTTAACATTGTGATGATTAGTTCGGTACCCGAATGCCGTGTCATATTTTAATCTGATCACAGCAGGGTACCGAAAACGGTAGACTCTCGCTATGGCGTTGCTACTGGCGAAGAGTGTGGTTCGGTTTTCTTATCGGAGGAATCCTCAAGCTCTTTGGAGACGCTACGACCCTTGCAGGACCGATGGCGATATCGAGGATAATAAGCTACGTAGCTTCTGTCCAGAACGATACTTCAACGGACCGGGGTTTTGGCAAAGAGGTAAAAACGGGTTCGAAGAACCACCCGGATCATCATCCGAGGTGCAATCTCTTTATAAACGCTCATTTCCTCACGCAGAGTTTCGTCACCTTGAACGAGCTGATGAATAACGGGTATTTCCTCGGGCTCCTGGTCTTCCTGGCTGCCATTTTGCAAAGCACATTGAGCCAGGCTTCAACGCACGTTTTAAACGTCGAAGGAATTCATCTCCGAACCGCTCTTCAGGTACTTGTATAAGTTTCACTCGACTATCGCTTGGGAATTGATAATCTGGAACGATATCCTTCGTCTTAGGCTCTAGTCTACGACAAAGCGCTTCGACTCTGTTCGTGGAACATATCCGAAGAGGATAAAATACCGGATAAAGAAAAGCCTGGAAGTAATCAGCAGGACGGTAAACACCACCAGGACATTGGAACGTTGACTAATCTGATGGCTGAAGACGCTTACAACGTGATGAGCTTCTTTTGGATCGGTCATTACACCTGGGCAGTACCTGTGAAGGTGAATATCACCGAATTCACTAGTTTTAGATCTTGAATTCCGGCTGTAATCACCAACGACGATTTCAGATAATCGCAATCATCTTTCTGCTCTACTTGAAGCTCGGCATCAGCGCTATAGTCGGTGCTGTTTGTTGCATCCTGATAGTAACACCCATGCAGCTTTTTCTCGGTAAAAGAATGTCGACGAACTCCGAAATAATGGCGGTAATTTTTCAACCATTCACCAAACGCCTCAGATTTATTTATCAAATTTTTAACACCGCGATGGCAATTCAGAGTCCGTTTATCTATCCAGGAACATAGCGATGGCCGGTTAAGACTGATGAACGAAATCCTCCAGGGAATGAGACTGATAAAGCTCAGAGCATGGGAAGAACTTTTCATAAATCGAATTCGCCAAACGCGTAATCAGGAGCTGAAACTTCTGGACAAGGATTCTTTGTACTGGGCTTTGATCAGTGAGTCGAAAATCTTTTCTTTTGTGATATTTTTTGGTTCGGTAATATATTTCAACGATTTCCTTACTCGTTCTCAGCATTTCTCACTCACGCCTCTTCAGTGCTGATGACCCTATTCACTTTCGGCGTCTACTTTTGGGTCGAAGAGTCTCAGCTGGATGCTGGAAACGTTTTTGCCAGTCTGGCTCTCTTCTCTCAGCTGACTGTTCCGCTATTTATTTTCCCAGTCATTGTTCCGATCATCATTAACGCAAGGGTATGTGATGAGAGATCAGAAATATATTTTTACCCAACTACGTTATTGGAAAGACTCATTTTCATTCAGATCTCGACGGCGAGGCTCGAGGAGTTTCTCCTGCTACCAGAAACCGTTGATATCTTACCCGACGAGGTTTTGAAGTCAGCTTCTGGCGACGTGAAGATACCGAAAGGCAGGTCGAGCGCGGATGGTGATGTGAGTTGAAAGGCTTTTCCTTTAAATCGGAAAATAAATTTTGGTTTCCACATTTTCCCCCATTTTTGTTCTTTCGCTTGTCTTATTCACCAAGGCAGAGGCAGCTAAGACGCACGGTACAGAGTTGGTCTTCGGCGCCTTAGACAACATAGAAGAGGGCGAAGAGGAGCATAACTCACAAAAGGACGATTCGGCGTTATCCTCGTCTTCGGACACGGTTTTCGAGAAGGAATCCGAGGCAGGACAACCCGTCGTCAGCGTTAACGGCGTATTTTCATGGGGTTCTGAAGAGAATCAACTGGTCGTTGACGACCTGACGTTTCCCCGAGGTAATGATTCTCAAAAATTCGGGATTCCGTTCCGAGTAAACTTTTCCACGGAGCATAACAGTCAAAGGCAAATACATTCCACAGGAAAGCTCACCCTGGTCGTCGGTAGGATAGGAACTGGGAAGACTTCTCTTTTGTCAGCGATTCTCGGAGAAATTCACACCATTAGAGGAAAGGTCGAGTGGTCAAAGTGAGTTTCGCCTTTAATCTGCACACGAAACCTTTCCGCCTTTCCCTTTCCCAGTATATCTTGAAAAATATATTCCCAGAGGAACGAGGGTGGCTTACGTGGCCCAAAAACCGTGGCTCCTCAACGCCACGGTCAGGGAAAACATTCTTTTCGGATCCGATTACCGTCCTTCGAGGTATCGCAACGTTATTCGTGCCTGTGCCCTACAACCTGACATCGATATACTTCCTGGCAAAGATCTCACCAGGATTGGAGAAAAGGGAATCAACCTCAGCGGGGGACAAAAACAACGGATAACTATCGCTAGAGCCATTTACAGCGATGCTGATACCATTATTTTGGTGAGTAGGTATAAGACTTCGAATATGGGTTCGTCATTTCCCGAAAACCACTGGGAGATTAGAGAGAAAATTGTTGCATAGATCGTGGGATAAATATCGCATATTTGGGTTGACATATTTGTGGTTTCCCTCGTCTTTTTTTAGGACGATCCTCTGTCCGCTCTGGATCAACAGGTCGGTCAACAGGTATTCGACCACGGTATCCAAAGGCTTCTTTTAGGGAGAGGGAGAACGGTAATTATGGTTACTCACAGACTGGAACTTATGTCAGCTGCTGAACAGGTTCGTAATATATCAATTAATTAATCAAATAAAGACACCGACACCGATTTCATATAAAAATGACTGAATTTTTCTGAATTCTTTTTCCGACCCGCTGATTTAAATCACAAAAAAAAAAAGACGAACAGATTTTTGTCTGACTCTTAACTTGACGGAAAAAACAAAACTTGGAATTTACGGAAAGAGGAAATCCATCCGCCTCGTTTTCAAATCTCCATAGATCGTTGCCATGGAGGGTTGCATGGTACGTGCTGTTGGCTCGAGATCGGCAATCGAATCATCGGACCCAGCACTGGCCGCGGAATGGCGAGAGGCTGCAAGGCGTCGAGACGGTAAAACAAAATCTCAAAAAACAGCGAGAGATCGGTGGTCCTTGATCAGACTTGTGTCCAGAATTGGAATAAGTCTTCGTCACTGTCACGTGGGCGATGGCTCCTGGAGTACCGACCAAGACGCGCACGTGGTAAGCCTTGATCAATCAGTTGCCAATTCTGGATCGCCGGTTCTTTGAAAATTCTATTTTTTTCTTTTACCTCAGATTTTAGGGCGTAAAAATTCCCCAGGTACTTTCCACTTATCTTTTCGAATCTTGCAGACCCCTCCAGCCTTCGTTCCTCTAAGAAGAAGACGCTCGACTTTGGAGGGTTCCCGATATCTCGCCCATGATCTGACCGACCTTCCGGTTCCAACCGAAGGATGGGGCGTCGTAAGAAAACGGTCGAAAAAACACAGGAGTGCAGTCAGAGCGACGAGTCTTCAACCACCGAAGAATCCGCCTCCTGCAGTGGTCAGACAGAGTAGTACACCGACAATATTAGACGGCCACTACACCCAGTCGAGGTAACAATGAAAATTGATTCAACAATTTTCTTCTTGCTTGTCTTTCTCGTCTTTTGAGTCCATAAGATTTTCCAACAATTGTGAAAACCGCTTGCAGAAAACGGCACAACACCTTAGAAAACGGTCAACAAACCGGACCGTTCAAGCAGCTTTTTTCCGGCAGGTAAGTAAAGCAATAGCTGAGAATGAAAGCAAAGGTAACATAAAAGGTTCTTTGAGCCGATTTTTCCACGTTAATTTTCTATCCAGGACGACACCGACCCAAGAACCGGATACCCATCCAGTAAAGAGGCTCCTATCGACTGAATCCGGTTACACAGACGACATGGAAGACGAGGAAGACAGTGAGTGGGATTTTCCCGGTTCCTAAGACCCCTTGGAAATATGAAGGAACGACTTTTACCGATCTTCTTCTCGTCTTACAGGAATTTCGAGCCACAAAGATCAAGGGGACGTCGAATACGATCGGGACACAAGTGGGCTGGTAACCGCGAGCGTTTGTGCCCGTTATCTAAAAGCCGGAGGAGTCGGTCCAGGGCTGATCTACGTCAGCGTGGCTTTAGCCTGTCAGGCAATTCGGGTTTACACCGATTTGTGGCTGAGCAGTTGGACAGAGAGCGGAAGTGAGGTCGACGAGACCCCGAATCGTCACGCAGAGGTGAAAAAGACTCGAAAGAATATAAAACCCGATAGTTTTTCTCTAAACTTTTGAAACTTCCAGACTATATACTACTTCCTAGTTTACATGGGGCTATCGATCAGCTCCATCATACTTTCAGTGGTATATAACGTAGCTGGGCAATGGGCTGGGGCTAGGGCTCGAAGAGTTATACACCAGGAAGCTGTCGTCGGTATTCTTGAAGCTCCGCTTGTTTTCTTCGAGAAAACTCCGATCGGTAGAATTCTGAACAGATTTAGCGCCGATATGGGAGTCGTTGACAAGGTAGGATGACCCGGATGCGTTAGATCTAATACAATATGTTAGAAAATGGTGAAAATGAAGACGAAAAAAAATAATTCACTTTGAACCAGAAAATTTCAACGGTCATCCAAAGAACTACGGCTTTCGTTTTGCTTTGCGGATCTGCGATGCTAGTGAACGTGATAATATCGCCGTGGTTTTTGATAGCCGCTATTCCAACCTGCGTCGCATATCTTATGCTGCAAAGATTCTACCGTAGAAGTGCTAGGGAATTGCAAAGACTCGATGGCACCACTCGAGGCCCTGCTGCAGCCCATTTTTCCGAAACTTTAGCCGGACTTCCGACCCTCAGAGCTTCCAAACAGCAGGATCGTTTCATGGAGGAAATGGTAGAGCATCTAGACTCGAACACGAACGCTTTTTTGATATTAAACACGAGCAGTAGATGGCTGGGGATCGCCTTGGTGAGAATAAACCGATGAATAGTCTCTCGCGTGCTTTCTGATGTTTGAATTTCACGTTTTAATGACTTGAACCCGTTGGGATGACGCAGGATTATCTAGGCGCGGTCATCGTCGCAGCAGCTATTCTGGCCGCTATTATATCCGCTGAACTTTATCCGAACCGTGTTACACCAGCTTTGGTTGGTCTGGCGGTGAACTACACACTTCTTGTACCGATCTACCTGAATTGGGTCGTCAAATTCGTTTCTGAGATTGAAATGTACATGGGGAGTGTAGCCAGGTTGACCAGCTACGCGAAATCACCGAGGGAAGATTACAGGGATAACGGTACGAGACTTTGCTTCAATAAAGATAAAAGGACATTATTTTTCTTCCAATGTGGATAAGCTCTCTAGCGATCCGGCCTTTCCACAGCATATTCTTACATGCATTTTGACGCACGATCAGAAATCATTTGATATCTCACGGACCCATCGCCTTGCATGCATTTATCGGAAAATAAAAAGGAAATAAGCTAATCCCAACGTGTTTACGACCCCTTTGACGAATTTTTACACTTTTTAGGACTAAGGGTCAAGCAAGATTGGCCACGAAATGGGAAACTCGTTTTTGACAATGTTTCACTGCGATATGACCCTGCCAGAGAACCTGTCGTCTCGAATCTGCAGCTGGTTATTCCTGCTGGACAAAAGGTAGACTGAATTTGGAGAATGCCTTAGAAATTTGTGATTAGATTAAAAAATGACTGAAAATTAGCCCGTTGAGTTCATGGAAAGAAAAGAAAAGCTGATTTTCTTCAACTCTCTTACAAATTCCTGGACCCTGGTCAAAAATTCTACGTCCAATAAGCCTGAAACCATTTTTTTTCTTTCTTTTCTTTTTCTTCAGCTCGGTATATGCGGCAGAACTGGAAGTGGAAAGTCTTCGGTGGCAATGGCCCTGTTTCAATTCGTTGAAGTGTGTGAGGGTCGAATACTAATTGACGATGTAGATATTGGCCGGGTTTCACTTCGCCTCCTGCGATCTCGACTTTCGGCGATTCCACAGGACGTGATCCTGTTCAGTGGAACCATAAGGGAGAATCTTGACCCTCTCGGAAAGCATTCGGACGATGAAGTTTGGGCCGCTTTGGAATTGGCGCAGATGAAGGAGATCATAAAGGCCCACCCCGAGGGATTGAGTATGTATATAAGAAAAAAAAAGAAAAAAAAAATGATAAATAAATGGTATATACACAGATACTAACACTGCTTCGATAAATTTATTATGATTTTTTGTTCCTTCTCTCTACCCTCTGTAAAACAGACACGGAGGTCCGTGAGGGTGGTGAAAATTTCTCAGCTGGACAAAGGCAGCTCTTAAGCATGGGGAGAGCTTCGCTTTTAAAATCTTCGCTTGTAGTATTAGACGAAGCTACTAGCGCGTTAGATACAGCTACTGAAAAATCTGTCCTTAAAGAAGTGGCTACTGCTTTTAATGACAGAACTGTCATCACTATTGCCGTGAGTATTGAGAGCTATTGCATTCGGAGTCGATCGAGAATTTCGAAAATTGAAGAAAAGAAAAAATATATCTATTCTAAAGAATTTCCAATATTCCAAATGAAATTTCTTCACTTTTATTGGGATTGTAACGAACACTAAGAGTTTAAATTCGTAAGACGTATTTTTTGAAGAAAAAAAAAACAAAATCGTCTTTTGAAACAATTTTTTAAATTCATAGGTGAATTCGAATTAGAATTCGGAAACCTATTTTGCATTGAAAGTATAGAAAAAAATTGAATGGATTGACGTTCATAAAACGACTAATTGAAGATTGATTTTTGAAAAAAAAAAAAAAAATTACAGCATCGTGCCGCCTCGCTCCTAGACTGCGATCGCGTAATAGTATTCGACGCTGGCCACGTGGTGGAGGACGGAGTCCCAAAAGATTTGCTCAGACGTCCGATGGGTTCATTTTCAGCTATGCTTCGTTCTTCGGAAGATAAAAACGTTGATAAAGTCTAGAAGTGAAATTTATTTCATTTTTTATCATCAGAAGTATTAAACTGCGATATAATAATTTAATAATCAAACAATACTCAGGTCGCGTAATTTTTATTACAGTATATTACATAAGGTATATAATTATATATCCAATGAAAAATATTATAATTATTATAATAGTAATAATAAAAAAAAATTTAAGAAAAAAAAAAAAAAAAGAAGTTTATTATAATATTTTACTGTATTATCTAGTTAATCCATAATAAATGGATGCATCAACTAATTCCACGCTACGTGTGTGTATTATGTATTTATATTGTATACCTATAAACGTATAATATAATGAGAAGAAAAAAGAAAGAAAGAAAAAAAAAAAAGCAGACAATCCTGATGAATAAATGGGTGTATGATGAACAAGGTGTGAAAATTTCGATCAAATTTTATTCCTGAATGATAAATTTTCAAATGGTTAATATCTGACTCATATATAGATAAAACATTAGCACTTGATCATTACGTCCGCGATTTAAAGATCGCGTGGATAAGATATTGACAGCGTTTTATTATTCTGACTACGATAATCCCAGTCTTATTTTACAGTTGGCCAAAGCGAGGGTGAAGGTGCAGTTTTTTGTAAATTTTTCTGGAAATCTATACCTATATATACATCGAACTCTCCGATTGGTGAGTTTTCGTATAATTTATATCTACTTAGGTATATACATGCATCGACTGATTACTCCCTATCGGAGTTTTAGCGATAAGCTTCATAAAAAAGTACGAAGAACAGCGAGAGCTGAGTGTATAACAGGTACCCATTAACAATTATTCTCGCCCCATGCTCAAGCCCGGATATCAGCTCTTCGATTTTCTATATTCTATTTTCTATTTTATCTGTTTATCAATTTTTGTGAACGCGAATTTATCCTCTTTAAGAAAACCTAGTTACGATATGATATCTTCGTAGCGTCAGTTGTGTCTAAAAATTATTTATAAAAATGATGGATAATGACTGAGAAAATGACGAGGATTTTTCCTCGTCACGCTCGCGCTGCACGCACGACCAGATCGATTATTTTATTTATTTATTTACTTTATTTTTCACCCTCGCAATAAACCGACATTGTAACGTTATCTCCAGATAATCCACGACTTTCAATGATGTACAAAGATATGCTTTGATTCGTTTAGCTCGGGTGTAAATAGACCGGAGACGAGAGCATGGTCAGATTCTCGTGTTTTCCGTCACCGAAATTTTTCGGTCAGAAAGGAAGCCTCAAGTTGCCTATTCTTTCTGGAACAGTAGCCGGATCGTCAACACGTTTAGAGACTGTGAGTGACAAAATGATTGGTTTGTTTCTCCTTTTTTTTTCTATCTCTTATTTCGGGCTACTTATCTCTCGAAACTTTAGAGAGAATATTGTTTTTCACAGATACAACAGATCCCGGAAATTCCTGTCGATCCAGACCCCCCTGTGTCATCGCAGATCGCGCAATCGGGAGATCCCGCAACTCCGCCCGCACCAATTATATCGGATGAAATTAACGAGAGAAAAAAAGGTGTGATTGGAAAAAGGACTGCACCACATGAGGGACCGACGCCGATCTACGATAAAGACGCTAAGTACGGATCTGGGGGGAAGAAAAAAGAAGCCCTTCTTGATTGAGACAGACCCATTATGATAGCCCGATATTTTCAGGTCCCGAGAGCAGATCAAAAACGCGATTCTTAAAAATGAATTCTTGGGAAATCTGGAAGAGTTCCACGTCGAGGATCTCGTCCTGGCTATGCGTCCGAAGCAAATTGCACCGGGATCGTTGGTGATCAAACAGGGCGACATCGGTAAGTCTGAAAGAAACCTGTTGAAAAACCACGACGATTTTTTTGCAACGTCGAGAGTTCATTGATAAGTATTCGCGGTAGTCGTCGAAATCCAGAGCATAATAATAAAGACAGTAATCATATTGTCGATGTAAGGTAGAATTCTACTTTCGAAAGTATGTTGAGTGTAGACTGCTGAACCCATACTCCTCACAAAATGAACTCTGAAATCAATATTCAAACGTAATCTGCGCAGATTCCGATCTCTACGTTTCCGCGAAAGGAGAGTTCAATATTTGGGATGGTGACAGACTGCAGGGTAGCTTTGGTCCAGGAGTGGCATTCGGAGAGCTCGCTTTGCTCTACGACACGAAAAGATTGCGTTCCATAGAAGGTGATTAATGATTATTGGCGTCCTTCAAACTTTGAAGCGTGTGTCGATTTTTGTCGGTCCAATGCGAACCCGTGATCCCAAGGACTCCCAGGTTTGTGTGACGATAAGTTAATGCCCTGTCTCATTCTCTCCCGCAAATGCAGTTAAGAAAGGTGGAAAAGTATGGGTCCTGGACAGAGCAGTATTTCGTACGGTGATGATGAGGAGCATGCAGGATCAGCTCCAGACCAAGATACGCTTTCTGCGGCGAATTACAATCTTCAAAGGTCTCCCCGAACCAAGGGACCACGTCCTTGCCAAAATATCCGACCTTATGCGAGTCGTGAGTGCCTTTTTTTTGGAGACAGGCAAATCTTTGGGTTCCTTGACCCTTCTTACGCATATTTCTAGCTCTCTACCGTTTCCGTTCTCAGGAGTTCTTTCCAGCCGGAACGCACATAGTTCGCCAAGGAGAGGAGGGCGACAAATTCTTCATCATCCGTTGTGGTACCGTAAGAATTACAAAAGACACGCTCCGCGGCGGGGAAGAACAAATGATTCTACTTGACCGGGGGAAGTATTTTGGCGAAAAGGCTCTCCTGAATGAGGGAGAGAACCGGCGACATGCCAATGCTATCGCTCTGGCACCAGGAGTCGAATGTTTCACCTTGGATAGACAGTGAGTGGATATTCTTTGGCGTTGGAACGAGGGGCCCGCAAAATGCGAAGAAATTTTGTAAATATTATGAAATGTTTGAACTACTATTCGGCACAGATCGTTCCTCAACTACCTCGGTGGACTTGAAGAGATACGAACCAAAAACTGGATGGCGGAGTACGAAGACCAGAATCAATCGCTGTCTGTGACGTGGGTCAGCGAGTATGCGAACCTGAAACTCTCCGATTTGGAACTAAGGGAAACCCTGGGCATCGGTGCGTTTGGAAGGGTTGAGCTTGTCGTGCCGAAGCATACGCCTGAGAAAAGTTTCGCGTTGAAACAGCTAAAGAAAAAAGAAATGGTCGAGCATCATCTGCAGGATAATGTCTTGAACGAGAAAAGGATCATGCAAGCATGCACGTCGCCGTTTATCTGCCAGTTAGTTCCAACTTTCTAAATTCTAGCTCTTTATGAACCGATCATTTGGCCGGTGACCAACATCCGAGCCACGCAACTCTTCCTTGTATTTCACAGGTTGTACCAAACTTACAAGGACAGTAAGTACGTCTATTTCCTAATGGAAGTCTGCCTCGGTGGCGACGTTTGGACGACGCTTCAACGACGTCGTCAGTTCGATGACTCCACGGCTCGATTCGTGGTAGGCTGTGTCGTGGAAGCCTTAGACCACCTCCACTCATTGGCGATAGCCTACCGTGATCTCAAGCCGGAAAATCTGATGCTTGACTCGCGAGGATACGTCAAACTGGTAGACTATACTAAATTTTTTCTGTACATTTTCAAGGATGGTTACTCTCCCGTTGACTACGTCAAGTGTTTCCTTCATCTAGAGAAATAATCGATTCTCGTTCAGGTCGACTTCGGTTTCAGTAAAAAGATT
The DNA here is from genome assembly GCA_963978835.1 of Tenthredo scrophulariae. Lineage (NCBI taxonomy): Eukaryota > Metazoa > Arthropoda > Insecta > Hymenoptera > Tenthredinidae > Tenthredo > Tenthredo scrophulariae. The sequence goes on from OZ022229.1 coordinate 870,294, forward strand.
GGCCCTGAGAAGTCCTGGACGATTGCTGGTACCCCAGGGTTCATGGCGCCAGAAATAATCCTTGGCAAGGGTCACGACAGGTAAATTATCTCTTCTTTATTTTTCATGAGAATGAAGAACTCCGTACGTCTCCGTGCACACATCAATGCATTGTAAAGCCTGGTACAAGGCTTTGGAAATAATTTTAGAGGTCAATGATAGCTCCGACTTTCAGAGCTGTTGACTACTGGTCCCTAGGGGTTTTGACGCATGAGCTACTCGTTGGCAAACCACCCTTCGGGAGCGCCGATCACATAACGACGTACCATAAAATACTCAAAGGCATGGAAGACATGAGCATCCCGCGCCACGTCACCAAATCCGCGAATAACTTCATCAGGAAACTTCTGCGTCTCAGTCCTTCGGATCGATTGGGATACCAACGTAAAGGTGTCCAAGAAATACGCGATCACAGGTACCTACGCTTCGCCTTTTCATATGAATTCTAAATACGAATTTCGATTTCACGCCAGGGTTTACAACATTTCAGATGGTTTTCTGGCTTCAACTGGGAAGCTTTGCGCAAAACGACCTTACCGGCGCCCATAATACCCGAAGTGAGTGTGATTCCAAGGTCTACGTTCCCGCTAAGTCATTAAATTCCGCGGCTTTATTAATCCTGGTTTTATTTAGGTACGAAGTAACACGGATACCAGTAACTTCGGAAAATATCCAACCGACAGGAGTCAACCGGCTGACGAAATCTCAGGCTGGGATGAAGATTTCTAACTCCATCTAAACCTCAGACATTCATTGTACAGCTGAAACGTATCAGATAATAAAAAATTTCTATCGATTAATTAACTCACCTTTCATTTTCCAAACCCTATAGATGTCTGCGGGATCACCTGGAAGAAATGACGTTAATGAATTGAATCGATGTCATACCAAAGAGTTATGAAGAGCCTCGCGATTGGCGAATGCGATTCTAACATACCAATAAAATGACTGATAGATAGAATAGCAGCGTATTGATTGTAGCATTTTCTGATCATAAGGATAAGATTAATACTTACTGTTGTGAGAAACAGTATAGTCCGATTCCAGAGGTAAAGTGCAGTCCAATATACGCCTCTATCGATCACGGATTTCGGTGAGTGGTGAGTTTTGGCATGGTTTATCTGTAGATATCGAATAACTGGTGTTTATCAGCTGTGATACGATAAGGTACATTAAAAAAAAAAAAAAAAAAGAAGAGAAATTAGGAACAGTCATAGGAGTCGGGTCCGTAAAAAGTTATTGAATTATCCATCACTCTTCGTGTTCTCATCAAAGCCTGACTACAAACATTCACTGACTACAAACACACCTCAATAAAACAAATAAATAGTACATGATGAGGTTCTCGTGTTTTTCAACATCGAACATTTGGGGTTCAAGCGGGAGCATCAACTTGTCTAAAATTTCCAGGAAGGATACCACGTTATCATTGCCTTTCGAACGCGTAAGTGATAATAATTAATTGAGCGTAGAGTCAGTGCTGCTTTTAGCTTTTAAACTCATTTTCATATTTGAGGGGAATCTTTCTTCTACAGATACAGCAGCTCCCCGAAATCGAACCGGACAGTCCCAGATCTACCGAGGAACGTAAACCTGGTATAATCGATGAAGGAGGCACCCTGCAAGAGGGACCACCGCTTATCTACGATAAAGACACAGAGTACGAATCTTATGACGTATTGTTCGGACTCCCTGGTGTTTCTTCATAGTATTAAAATATTATAAAGAAGAAGAATACGAAGAGGTGATTTGTAGTCTGATATTTTCAGTTCCCGAGAGCAGATAAAAAGAGCGATTCTCAAAAATGAGTTTCTCCGAAATCTGGAAGAGTCACAAGTTCATAATCTCGTCATGGGTATGCATCCGGAAGAAGTTGATCCGGGGACGTTCCTGATTCGAGAGGGGGATGTCGGTAGGTTTTTTTTACCCGTATAACCGGGAAATATGGACCGAGATAATGATTAAAAATTTATTGATAAGTATCGGTGAAATTCTTGGGGGTTCACAAGACAATAATAAAGATTCTAATCGCTATCAGTGGCGATAAAACACGAGTATATACATAGATCATAAATTGTACGACTGCAGCAGTGAGTCATTCCTTGCGATATTGATAACCAAAATTCGATCTGGGCAGGAAATAATCTCTACGTTTCCGCGGAAGGAGAGTTCAATGTTTACGAGGGTGAACGTCTTCAGGAGAGCTTTGGTCCAGGAGTCGCATTTGGAGAACTCGCTTTGCTCTACAACATGAAAAGATTGCGTTCCATAGAAGGTGATTAATACTTATTGGGGTCTTTCAACCTTTGGAGGGTGTGTCGATTTTTGTCGGTCCAATGCGAACCGATACTCAATCCCAAGGACTCCCAGGTTATCAGCCTATCTTCTGATCAGTTTAACGTGTGACAATAAATTGATGTCCTTTCTCATTCCCTGACGCAAATGCAGTTAAAAATGGTGGAAAGGTATGGGCTATGGACAGAGCAGCTTTCCATAAGGCGATGTTCTTCACGATGCAGGATCGGCTCGAAGCGAATATACGCTATTTGCGAAAAATCCCATTCTTCGAAGGTATACCCGAGCCGAAGGACGACATCCTTGCCAAGATCTCGGATCTCCTGAAAATCGTTAGTGTTGTAATACTTGTGTTTCCAAAGCCTCCCCCCAGTTCTCTAATCCTATACCGTCGCATTTATCAGGAAATATTCTCAGCCGGTACTCGTATAATTCGCCAAGGAGACGAGGGCCATAAATTCTACATAATTCGTAGCGGTAGCGTTGAAATTACAAAAACCATGCCCTACGGTGGCGAAGAACGACTCGTAGTCCTTCGAGGCGAACAGTACTTTGGCGAACAGGCCCTTCTCACTAAAGGAGAGCCCAAACGTCAGGCCAATGCTATCGCTCTACCACCAAGTGTCGTCGAATGTCTCACCCTGGACAGGCAGTGAGTGAATTTAATCATCAATGAAAAATAAGGCCCAAAAGTAAGCTCGGAATTTGGTGATTTTTAGAAAATATTCAAATTATTCTCGCACAGACCGTTCCTCGATTATATCGGTGGACTTGAGGAAATACGAAACAAGGACTGGCGAGCGGAGTACGAAAAACAGAGAAAATCGCTGACCGTGAAATGGTCCACGGAATACAAGGACCTGAAATTTTCTGACCTAGAAGTAGTGCAGACCTTGGGTGTAGGTGGTTTTGGAAGGGTTGAGCTCGTCGTCTCGAAGCTTCTCCCCGGCAAAAGCTTCGCTCTAAAACAGATGAAGAAAAAAGTAATAGTCGACAAGGATCTGCAGGAGAGTGTCTTCAACGAGAAATACATAATGCAGGCATGCAATTCGCCGTTTATTTGCAAGTCAGTAGAATCTAGGGTTTTTTATTAGTATAATAATCTCCGAATCAGGGAAGTCTTCCTCGTGCTTCGCAGGCTGTACCAAACTTACAAGAATTCAAAGTACGTCTATTTCCTAATGGAGGTATGCCTCGGGGGTGACGTTTGGACGACGCTTCAACGACGCCGTAAGCTCGACGACTCCACGACTCGATTCATACTAGGCTGTGCCGTAGAAGCCCTGGACCACCTTCACTCCTTCGGGATCGTCTACCGCGATCTTAAGCCGGAAAACCTGATGTTTGACTCACGGGGATACGTGAAATTGGTAAACTATGAAGTTAATCCCTCGCGAACTACTGCAAAATGTTTCTGACCCTTTGAAGAAATGGTTTATCATCGTCCAGGTAGACTTTGGTTTGAGCAAAAAAATCGGGCCCTACAAAACCTTCGGGTATGCCGGAACCCCGGAATACGCTGCTCCGGAAGTCCTGATGAAACGGGGTCATGACAGGTAGATGGTAAACCGATTCAATCGAGACAAGGACTTATCATTCTCGTTTCTTCATCAACTACAAGTTTAAATTTCAGAGCGGTTGACTATTGGGCTTTAGGGATTTTGACCTATGAACTCCTGGTTGGTAAACCACCGTTTCGGGGCCGAGCCAAGGACCGAGACAACCCCATGCCAGTGTACATAAAGATCTTGAAGGGCCTCGACGCCGTGGGGATTCCAAACACCGTCGGTACATCCGCGAACAATTTCATCAGGAAACTCCTGCGGCAGAATCGTTCGGACAGATTGGGATACCAACGAAAGGGTGTTCAAGATATCCGGGATCACGAGTGAGTGAGATATTCTCATGACCATTCCTCTCCTCTCCTAAAAAAAAAAAAAAAAAAACTGCATGAAGTCGTCATCTTCAGACCCAAAATTTTCGTACATTTGACCCATTTTTCAGATGGTTTTCCGGCTTCAACTGGAAAGCTTTGCGTCGAATGGCCTTATCTCCACCGATAGATCCCAAAGTGAGTTTCAACCCAAGGTTGCAGACTTGTCACTTGAATAATAATCGCCGTTTATTTATTCACAGATACGAAGTCACACCGATACAACACACTTTGAGGACTTTCCACCAGACAATGATATTCCACGTGACGACTTTTCCGACTGGGATAAAGAATTCTAATCAATTTCGATGAAATATTTTATAATTTATATTGTGAGACGTGTTACCCTGCTATTTTATTATACGATGACTTCTGTGCTTCGAAACTTGAAGAATTTCATTACCTTCTCGCTTTTCATCATTTCAACCTTCCTCTTTCTTACTCTCTTGCCAAAATGATCTATGAATTATATTTCTACATGGAGAGAGGACAGTTATTCGTGAGTGATCTGTACGTCCAGACAAAAAAAAAAGTGTAATTCAGAAAATTTTCCGTTCAATGTGAACTTCATTGAATCAACGATATCAGCGCGAGTGGTTTTGAACGACCTGTAAGAGGTGAATGATCATCATCCAGGATCGATTAGGCACTCGGAAGCGGATTACCTGCAATTAGAAATCGGCGACGAACCTGAAACCGACAATTTGATTTCGATTAGCTGATTCAGGCTCAACAGCTATCGACGTAAAACCACTTTTGGATATATCTAAGCGATCGAGTGCGAAATAGAACAACATTAGAATCCCATATACATCCAGTTATGAAGACTTGATGATTGCATCGAAGCGATAACGTATCTGCAGCCTAGCACCTGGCCAGAGACAGTATGAGGCAATTCCTCGTTAAAAAGGAAGTGATGGTATAGTTCTTGAGTTATTTACGCGTAGACTGATCGAAATGTGAATCCAAAAATTGGGTAAAACCGAGTAAGGAAACCCTAGGGTCTGTGCCTAACATGTTTCAGCTCTTTTTTTGAGTTTCGTCACTTATTCTCAACGTCGAAAAGGGGGCTCTCCAATTCGACGCGCCGAATTAAACCGGTAGACGCATCCGATCAGGTGCGAAACGATAATAATTACAAATGACCACGACGCTATCGCAGCACCGTAAGCTACCAGCTAGTTGTTATTACATTCAGTAGCCTGGAGGCAGGCTAACCGATAGCAGGAAATTTCAGTTTCCTTTCGACTCTGAGTGCTTCAGCTTGCTTAAAACAAAATTACCCATATACCAATAATAGTATAAAATACTATCTCCTTTCGTTATTATTCATCGATGAATTAACCCTCGCTGCAATTCGGAGTTTTTAATTTAATATAAAAAAATAGGCCTTGGAGTTTTCACTATCATATTACAACAGCATCGACCTTGGCCTCGGTGTGAAACACAATTCCGTTTCGTTTAAGACCATAAATTGATTATTGATTAATGCAAGAAGTTGAATGAGTGTCTTTTCAATTTTTCCTTCGAATTTTGAGTCGGAGACTCTCTCCATATCGTAAATTTGAAAAATTTTGAACACGATATGTTATGAAGGAGGACGTTCTGCGATCGTGCAGAAGACATGCTGCTGTCGATTGAAGAAATGTGAATATTTGTCGCGGTGTTTAGGTGAGTCAGATATTGGATTTAATAATGTTACCAAGAATTTAAACTTTGGTTCAAAATAGGCTGATTTTTATTCATCAATAAATATGAATGAGCTTTTTAAACGTTGTTTTAAGCTGATAAGCAAAGAGGCTCACAATCAATCGGCAAACTCGCCTATGTATACATAAGGTCGTACCTGAATTTGAGTTTATAGTAAACAGTAACGATCGTAAATACGCGGAAGCCTACTCAAATATTTATATAGTCATTTTGACAACATTAGTTAAAGAGTTAATTCATATCTCAGAGTCTTAATATAGCTACTTCATATCTTCATATCGCAAAGAATTTTTAATCGAACAGTCGCAAGGATGCGTTTTATTCAGCATATAAATGAAGATCCGGGTTTCAGCAGTACCGAAGTTTTTAAAAAGGGTATCTCCCGCAGTAAGTCTACATACCCGATTCATCAAAATTTGAAACTTCAGAAAATTCAAAAATTCAAAACGCTAAAACCCCAAGACATGAACGTTTCTGAAGACTCCAAGTCGTCTCGAACTGAATAATAGGAAAAATAATCGTAACTTTAACCCTGCAGCCCTCGTGAAGATATAAGGGTGAAGTCAATATCCCATGAATAAGTTGTGAGCGATAGGTGGGGATCAATTTAAACTCAATTTACCTTATCTTTTTGCGTGTTATTCATCAGCCGATTCGGTAATATAATTTGTATCGAGAACATTTTTGCGGACTAATCATCGCGTAGATTATTATTACGTATAGGTACACATGGAGATTCATAAGTCCAACGTATATATTTGAGCACAAGTCGGTCTCCTCATATTATCAAAGCCTAACGAAATATCATGCAATAATAATTTCTGAATCATTATTACAAACGAGTTTTTTTTTTTAAACTTAGTATAACAAAACGAGTCTCATAATTATATAAAGTAATAACTGACGGTGTAATACACTACGACTTCTTATCAGGTACTTAGATAAGACTTCCGCGTCTTCGTGAGTCGAGTCATTTTAGTACGATTCTAGAACCATTCTGAGATGGAACTGATTTTAATTTGACTCGCTAATATCGATACCGAAGGAGTCGACGGAATCTGGTAAGTCTTACCGATGTTTATAATTCAACTGTCATAACAGCAGATATACTTAAGACGAAACCGTATTTCATTTACTTAGACACGCGTAGTAGCTACAGGCGATAATCTATCACCGTTAGAAGTCTCGATCGAGCAATGCCTCTCCGGCGATTTCCTATAAAAAAAAAAAAAAAGTTTCTACCCTCTATCAGGCTGAAGTTTCTGATTTGCTATTTCTGGAAAACTAAATGCCGCATAATAACGTCATGTATTTGTTATCTAAGAAAGACAAGTTCTTGAAGCTTAGAAATTCCTCGTAGGTTAATCATACTTTGACAATGAATTTGGAGGCCTCATTTAATTCGATCAACACCATTTTTGACGACACGTAAATAACTCGTATCTAAATCAGATTGCATCTCGGTGAAATCTAGTATCGTATAGGTACATACACCTGTAATAAACACACCATCCATACTATCGCTTTTAGACCAAGGTAACAGAAGTCCGTCGATCGTTACCACTCGCGATTATAATTTCCTGATGATTATTAAACGACTGATCAATTATTCTTATTGCATAAAATAAAATATCACCAAACGCCTAGACCGCCCAGTCCCTAAAGTCTTCGGCTTTGCCTATTATCTACGGACTACCATATGGCCTCGTTAAATATGGTTATCAAAAACGTTTGTGTATAGGCGCGGTTCGACACAAACAATTCAGGCTTATTCGGTTTTACTTGATTCAAGGAGAGTTGAATTATTTTTTTTTTTCTTTTATTAACTAATTTCCCTCTCGTTGTTGAGGACAATGAATCAACTGTACGGCGAACTACGTGCGTGAAAAAAGTAACGAAAACTTTTTTTCCTTTTCTTTTTTTCTTCTTTCTTCTTTTTTTTTTTTTTTTTTCACATCGTTGTTTTCGCGTGTTATTTTCAAGTCTAACAAAGGAGGCTTTGCTGCCGTTGTTTAGTATGTAATCTAAGTTATCAGGTGTGACGTCACTGCCCAGGTATGAGGCTGATAGCAAATAAGACTTCCCTGGAGCTCTTTTGCACGCATTCGCGTCGGCGTCGCTCCCCGAATTGTTTTACTTTGGATTTAACGTATATACGCAGGTCTCGAAGCTCGTGACACTACTTAACAAGAATTACAGAAATGTATAGGTATATATTTATACATCCACGATGTATTTAAATAGCATAAAGATTCCCGCGAATTTTCATGTCTCCTCTATGGATATAGTCTATGACCAGGATTCACACGTCGTAATGTATTTCGTCTTCAACAAACGACGGAATGTCATCTCTGACTACGTGTCTTACATACGGAATCGCGTGAACCCATAAAAGACGAAAAAAGACAAAAAGGAAGAATGAAAATAAGTCTTATGGCTGTAATCGTTATATGAGGCGTCGATAGTTGATAACGTGAAAAGCAGTAATCGTTTTCTAGAATCGTTAGAAATTACTATATATCACGTTCGAGTGTACACAGACTCGTGGTAAACAAGTCGTAAATTAATGAAACAATCAGTAGGTATAACGCCTCCAGTTAGAGGCGTAAAACAGACACTGACAATGAAATATACTATATCCGCGATCAAATGGACATCGGAGTTAATAATTTTTCGCGTTTTTTTACCCTGTGATATTGGGATTAGACTTTTCTCCTCGTTTTATAAATGGCAATAAATGTTATCGTAGTCTCTGTAGTCGGTCTTGAACTAATTATACATACCGCGGTTGCGAAAAGAGAATAAAAGATACAAGCTAACAAACCGAATGCGACTTATATAGTTATATTTAACATTTGTTTGCATTTAACCGCGAGAGGATCAAAGACGGTTGAAAAACATGTTAATTTATTCACTTCTAGTCTCGCAACTTTGTGTTTATTCAAATTAGTCAGTACTTGAAGCATGTGACTCGCTTGCATTATTATTTACATATATACCTATACTACAGTAAACAGCTATATAACACCAGTATAGCAATACCACGTGTTTCAAGCCGTTTAAAAGTCATATTTAATATATAATGTCGAGTCGGTTCTTAACTGAATAGAAACGCTCTAGACGCGTTATTCCGAAGAAAAGGATACACACCACGTGCTTTTTCTTATTACCATTTATACCTCTTCCAACTTTGGAGTGGCATAAAACCATCAGCGAGGAACAATAGTGAGAATTATACTTTGTACTTTTTTGATGAAGAAGAAGATCGCCAGTGCTATTGGCTATCCGCCTTTGCTTCCGATCGGTGATCACTCGAAGGGCTTGAGTTTTTAGAAAGATAAGAGTATAAGTGCTTCTAATGTCCTGATGCTCGATTCGTTCTCCAAAATTTCTGACCCTTCACTTCTTCACGATCACGAAGATAGAATGGCTTTCCTTTTTTTGCTGTAATTTCTTCTTCCTTTTCTCAGATATTTCAGTTTATTTAATTCAGGAATGAAAGAGGTGGCAAAGGAAGCATGATGAAGTTCTCGTGCTTCCCGACGCCAAGTATTTTGGGACAGAGAGGGAGCATCAATTTGTCTCCACTCCCCAGAGCAGGAACTCCGCCACCACCCCCCTCACAGATCGTAAGTTGATAAGTTGCGAATTAAACCCCCATGGGTTTGAAATCTTTTGATTTTTGTTCTGCTTTCCGAAACGTTTGATAAAATTTATCCATTTTTCATTTCGATTGCGTTTATAGAATGGCGCTTCGCGGGGAGCCGCGACGGTTATGAGCTACAAAAGAAATGGAGATACAGATATCAACCCTACGGTCGTAAGCGATTTCCTTTATCTACAAATTTGATCATTCTTCTACTCGTTTTTATCTCATTTTCAATGCATATGAGATCAAATAGTAGCTAAGTCGAAACCGAAACCACAGCATTGAAGACTTTTTCTTACAGATAAAAGAACTCCCTGAAATCCCTGGGATCCCTACTACCGAACCCACGTCCCCATTGCCACAAATCGTACCATTAAAACGTCCCGCACCTCAGCCACCAACGGTATCGAATGGCACCGAGCGAATCAATGAACGAAAAGAAGGTGTAATTGGGAAAGGAAGCGCACCGTATGAGGGACCGACGCCTATCTATGATAAAGATGCCAGGTAAGAGTCTGATATGAGGTGAAGGTATGTACCTACCTTTTGATACAACGAAATTAACTATTATAGTCTGATACCCGCAGGTCTCGAGAACAGATTAAAAATGCAATACTTAATAACGATTTCCTCGGAAATCTGGAAGAATCGCAAGTCGAGGATCTCGTCATGGCTATGCATCCGAAGCAAATTACACCTGGGACTTTGGTGATTCGACAGGGTGACATCGGTGAGTTTTTAACCCGTAGATCTGCATGAAGATGAAATATCGACTGATGTCTTGATCGGAAATTCTTAGAAAAGTATTCGTGCAATTCTAGGAACTTGATAAAATAATGATAATGATAATGATAGAGATCCCAATCGCTATAAGCTATGAGCGGTGATGAAACGCTCAGACAAGATCTAGATGCGACAGACTGCAGGACATATTCGGCATCAATTATATGAGAAGGGATTCTACCATTGGATTTATTGTCGAAATATAATTCTCGCAGGTTCCGATCTCTACGTTTCCGCGGAAGGAGAGTTCAATATTTACGAGGGTGAAAATCTTCAGCACAGTTTTGGTCCAGGAGTCGCATTTGGAGAACTCGCTTTGCTCTACAATACGAAAAGATTGCGTTCCATAGAAGGTGATTAATAATTGTTGGCGTCCTTCAACCTTTGAGCGTGATCGGTTCAACGTGTGACAATGAGTTAATGTCCTTTCTCATTCTCTGTCGCGAATGCAGTTAAGAAAGGTGGAAAAGTATGGGTCCTGGACAGAGCAGTATTCCGTACAGTGATGATGAGGAGCGTGCAGGATCGTCTCCATGCGAACATACGCTTCCTGCGGCGGATCACCATCTTCCAAAGTCTCCCCGAGCCAAAGGACCACGTCCTTGCCAAGATCTCCGACCTCCTGCGAGTCGTGAGTGTCTTCTCGTGGGGACAGAGGAATGTTTGGGATTATGAACCCCTCGTCCAGCTCTCTAATTTTCTACTCTTCATTTTTTTCAGGAGTTTTTCCCAGCCGGGACACGCATAGTTCGCCAGGGCGACGAGGGCCACAAATTCTACATCATTCGTGGTGGTACTGTAAAAATTACACAAGACACGAACTACGGTGGAGAAAAACAGATGGTTCTACTTGACCGCGGAAAGTATTTCGGCGAAAAGGCTCTTCTCAATGAAGGAGAGAACCGACGTCAGGCTCATGCTATCGCCCTACCACCAGGAGTCGAATGTCTCACCTTGGATAGACAGTCAGTGAATTTTCTTCCGCTTTAGAAAAAGGGTCCAAAAAATCACAAAGTTTGTAATTTGGAAAAAATCCCGCACAGATCGTTCCTCAATTACCTCGGTGGACTTGAAGAAATCCGAACCAAGGACTGGATGGCGGAATACGATAGGCAAAAAGAATCCCTAGCTGTTACGTGGGTCAGCGAGTACGCGAACCTGAAACTCTCCGATCTCGAGACAAGGGGAACCCTTGGAGTCGGTGGATTCGGTAGAGTTGAGCTTGTCGTTACAAAACAAATGCCTGACAAAAGTTTCGCTCTAAAACTCCTCAAGAAGAAAGCAATGGTCGATCAGCAGCAGCAGGAGCATGTCTTGAACGAGAAATACATCATGCAGGCATGCGTGTCTCCATTCATTTGCAAGTTAGTCACAACTCTGTGTAAATTCCAACTTTTCGTAAAACTTAACCGTTACTCGTATTTCGCAGATTGTACCAAACTTACAAGGACAGAAAGTACGTCTATTTCCTAATGGAGGTATGCCTCGGTGGTGACGTTTGGACGACGCTTCAACGACGTCGTCAGTTCAGCGATGCGACGGCTCAATTTATGGTAGGCTGTGTCGTGGAAGCCCTGGATCATCTTCACTCATTGGCGATAGTCTACCGCGATCTTAAGCCGGAAAACTTGATGCTTGACTCGCGAGGATACCTCAAACTGGTACGTTGTACAATAGTTATCATAGATTTCAGAGAAGACTCTTTCGACGTATTACAGAAATGATTTATTCTCATCCAGGTCGACTTCGGTTTCAGTAAAAAAATCGGGCCTGAAAAGACCTGGACGTTTGCTGGAACCCCGGAATACGTTGCTCCGGAAATAATCCTGAATAAGGGTCACGACAGGTGAATCGATCCGTTCCTTGTCCTTTTCTTTAGCATCGAGAAAAAAAAATTCATAATCTCCTGCTTTTCGACTCCTCGTCGTCTGTCTATGCTCTCGTCGATTCAGTTGAGCATAGAAAACTCCGGTAAGAATTTTCGAGTTAAATAATAGATCTGATTTTCAGAGCGGTTGACTACTGGGCCCTAGGGATCCTGACGCATGAGCTACTGGTTGGTAAACCACCGTTTCGAGACCACGATCACATGTCGACGTATAACAAGATCCTGAAGGGAATTGACGCCGTTAGCATTCCCAACAACGTGAGCAGATCGGCGAACCACTTCATCAGAAAACTTCTGCGCCAAAGTCCTTCTGACCGTTTGGGATACCAACGAAATGGTGTTCAAGAAATTCGCGATCACAAGTATGTAGAAGAATGAATTCAAGCACAAGATTAGGAGACATTCTTTAGAACATACTTATTCGATCTCGATTCGACGATAATTTTCAATTACAACATTACAGATGGTTTACTGGTTTCAAATGGGATGCATTGCAGCAATTGACCCTACCTGCACCGATAGTTCCCGAGGTAAGTGTAAACCCAAGGCCTCGAAGTCTCGGTGAAATGATTCTTAATCCTCGCTACTTTCGGTTTGAATAATCTCGATTTTATATCAGGTACGAAATCACACCGATACAAGAAACTTCGAGAGATATCCACTGGACAAAGACCTTCCACCTGACGAATTCTCCGGTTGGGATCAAAATTTCTAATGATATTGTGTTTTGTTTTTTGTTTTGTATTTTAAACGAAATACTAAGTTATTGATTAAAAGCCGTCTTGAATAATTTCATCGGGTGATACCTGTGTCTCCTATGAAATATATTTCATAATTCTACCATAAAAAATGTATCTTTATATTCTATGATCGCCACTGCTCCAACGAACTAACTTGATATTTTATTACGACTACCCCCAATAATTAATTGTTATCCAAAAATAACGTACATATATACATATTTTATTAATATTATACCAGGAGTTCCTATGTATTTTTCTTTCGGCTATACCAACACTTACCATTTCCCATGCACACACTTCCCCGTTGAAATTAAACGGTAATTAAAAATAAGGGCAGGTGTAAGTAAGGCATTCTTCTATGGCTAAAATTTTTATTCTAACATATAGTCAATCGATAATAATACAATTTTATAATTCAATAGCCATTCGAGATTACAAACGATGAAACGAGATATTATTTTTGAGATATTAAGCAACTCAAAAATGTATCTTTTGATTTTTTGCGAGCTGTTTATCAACCTGCTCCAACTCAGTGCCTATATTATCGGAAAGGTTTTCTTGGAAAAGCATCAGCTGCAATGCAAAAAAAAATGTTAAATTCATTTTCTAAGGATGAAAAGATTGGGAAAATCCTTTATGGTGTCACTCACGCTTTGAACAAGTTCCTCAAGCGATTCCGCATCCGGTCTTTCTCTGAATTTAGCTATAGCAGCTTTTCCCAATAGATCTAAGGCGGCCCCAAATTGGTCTCTGCCAAATGCTGGATCACTGGAAGTAGCAGACATTGGCGAGACGGAGTATCGATAGGAAAGCCACTGGGATGCAAAATCCATGAAGTCTGAACCCATGCTATGGTCTCCGGCGATTGATAGCTGGATCAAAACGTAGGTCCAGTCCATCTCGCACAGACTCTTCAGGACTCTGAGATTATTTACTGTCGCGCAGTGACTTAACAACCCCACGAATAATACGTAGCATAAATTTCTGGCTCCGGGGTCACTCTGTAAATTTTATTACGTCACAATTTTAGGCAGCTGGTCATTTGTCTAGGGGCTAAAAACTGCGGGATAGAATACGAGGAACAGGAGAAGGACGATTTTTGTTTACAAAAATAGAGATACAACAGTATTATTGTATTCGCAGCTTACTTTCGAGTGTATAACGTGAATCTGTAGGTAAATTTCCCTTATGACAACATCGCAGTCAGAGCCATAAAAGAGACCTTTCAAGGCGATCAGAGGCTTCTGAATTTCGCTTGTGAAAAGAGCTGTGGTCAGTTTAAGAGCCCCGAAAGATTGCTCGCGATAAAGCTGCTGGAGTAATTCTTCGGATTCTATTTCCAAGGTGTTTTCACACTGGTCAAAATCGATGTGATAAAGATATGCGACAAAAATTGATGGTGAGAAGGACAGAAATCATACCTGAACAGAGTAGTTTGCTTGGTATGCAATCAGAGTGGACAAGCAATTGAAACACATGTAAGAAAGTCCGGGGTCGTTATTTTCAAAGGCAAGAGTTTTCAAAAATCTGATGAGGTTTGGCTGGTTAGTGAACATGGTGATACCTTGGGGGAGTAAAAAGGTTGATGAAAAGGTTGCAAGGATCGGACATTTATTTATGTTTCTTTTTTGCAGTGGAATTGAGCAACTGTATATGGACGGGATGTTTATTTCACCTCGAACATCGTTCCGGCGAATAGACAGCGACAAGAGGCAATAGGCGTTCGTGATCCCCAACGAAACGAGCGTTAGATCATATTCATTTTCTAGAATAAAGCTTTTCAGATGATATAACAAGCGGACAAGAAGTGAACCGGAGATTTGATTCGGCTCGAATATTGCAGCCAGCTTTAAGACACTCGTTGTGTTGTAGTCTGGAATAGATCAATAAAGTAAAAGCCCAAACCGTAGACCAATGATCAAATTTATTCACTTTCAAGATCCTAGAGTTAAGAAGTAAAATCGGACAAAGAGTGAGCAAGAAGAGAGTTATACCGTTTCGTTCAAAGTCAGAGACCAAAATCTGCTGCACCATATCCCAGGCGATATTACCGAGCCCTTCAACAGCCTCGGGTTTTTTGAGCAGTTCAGATATGGCCTTCATAGCCACATCGACGGTTTTGGGAGATCCTGTCTTCACCATTTCCTGTAAATTTTTTACAGACAAATTGTGGCGTGGTGTTTTCATAACGAGGGTATAATCAGGAATAAAAATGATGGGAAACCCTCACTAGGAGACAATAATAGTTTTTCAAATCTCCCTCGACGGTAGCATCAACTATGCATGCGACATCACCGCCGTTCTCGAGCCAGAGACAAACCACCTTGGATCGCAATTTTTCGGATACAACTGAAGTGCTTTTGAGACAATGAATCACAACTGCTGGATGGTGAGTGTAGCATTGTTTAATGTCGGCGAATTCTAGCTCGTTGAATAGACGGGTCATTGCTACCTCGTATGACTCAATTGCTGATGGATCTTCGTGAGAAACGGCCGCGATCTTTGGTGAAATAAATGTATTTTGAAAAAAAATTTGAGGGTATAGAATTTCATTTTGTTTTGAGATCAAGTTTTTAATTCGATCAAGGGTTTAATTCAACGATTTAGAAAACAAACTCACGCTAAATGTGAACCAAAGAGCTTTTTGTATGGCGACTGATTTTCGCTTAGTCTTTAAGCTCGCGGATGACAATACGTATGCGGCAATTAACGGTAAGTATAATGCCACATTGCTGAAAATGGGTAAAATAATAACGAAACACGATGGAATTTTTTAATTTTTTTGCGCTCTTGTTTCTCTTTACCTCTTTGAATCTCCCAAGAAATTAAAATAGAACAATACGAGCAATGCATCGGCCCTTGCGTCACCTTTGGTTAAATAAGGCAGCCAGGCCGAAGGATCGAGAGGTAGGGACACGAAGGCGTTGATAAGAAATTTCTGAAATTGCTTAGTACCTCCGAGCCACATTTCAGTCGACAACGAAATTTCGGCCAGAGTTGTCAGGATTCGGGTGAGTAACAGCAGCGTTTCGTTTCTCAAGTTTTCTCTGATTTACAAGTGATAAAAAATCGTAATGAGATAGTCGCTCCTCGATTTCCTAATTTTTTGACAATTAGAGAATATGTGCGAAGTGGTCTTACGTCGGTAACATCGTCAACCGTGGCAAAGTCTGGAGGAATCCTTGCTCGGCTAAATAATTTGATATATCTTTCGAGTTGCAGTAATTAGCGTCGTATATACCGTTAATACACGTCACGAACCACAAGCAGAATCGACCGTTCCTTTCGTCCTGTTCTATTTTCTGTAGAATACGATGTAAGGATACTATCAATGAGAATGAAGTATCGAAAGCTCGGTTGTTACATACTAGACTTACGTTAAAGTTTGGGATTACTGATCTCATCATTGTGGAATAGATGCAACCAGCAAGCTCTTCTCGATAGTCAACTCCAGAGGACTTGGATAAACCGACCTGGTTGATATCCCGATCGTTACTCTGCACGCATAGCCTGGGTAACCGAATTATTTAAATAATATGAAAATCTGTTGTTATGAATGAGAAAATCGGGACTCACGGAATGCCTGCTGCGCAAACCGCGCAGGTCATGACCATAGCTCTAAACGCGTATTTCCCATCTGTAGGATTCTTTGCCTCTAAAATTCGCCGCATTAATTTCAAGGTGGTCTGAACAACTGTGAATACGAGTTCACCGTCCTTGCAGAGTTCCTTGTTCGCGTGTTCCCGATCGACTTTAATACACCGCAATGCAAGGCTGACGATTTTTGAGCCGGAAAATATGATTCTATAGGCCTGAGATTCGGCGGTTAATAATTTTTTGAAAAATTCAAACATCTGATCCAGCTCGCAGATCTCATTCGGCGATATACGGAAACCGGTAGCCCTGCAGTAGTCGATAAAAGTAGGGATCAATTCTCTGTACTGAAATTTTACTATTCAATATGCAAGCAGTATTTAATTCGGGCAAATACCGTTCGAATATTTTTTCCAGGGTGTAAGCGATGCTCTCCAGAATTATTAGCTGATCTTTTCTCAGATTAGATTCTAGTGTTAGAAAATGACCGGTGCGTAAAATCGAGGCTATAACGTAAGAGGCGTGATTTTGTCTGTAAAATTCTTCGCTAGTTGTTAAACTGGCCAGGCAGTCAAGCGTGGACCTATTGTGTAGGGTGAGAAAGTTGAATTTAAAAATATCGTCCGAGGATCGGGTTTAAATTATCTTCTACATCATTCATCATCTATTATTACGATCTAACTCTAATTCGTGATTCTATGTGAATATTAGAGTCGGTATTCCATACGTGACGAGGCTTCCCTGCATAGTCATCGTCGTTTCGCATAGTAAAGTGATTATTTCCGATTTAAGAAGCGCCTGGATTAAAAGATCATGCACGACCGTTGAATTGACGGTCAATTCATTGATCAACCAAGCTACAGCTTCTTTCTGCAATTATATTTATGATGAAATGATTGAAGAGTATTTTACGTGTGCATATAGATAAATCAGCACCCTTTATACCGACCTGCTGTTCTAATTCACGAGACATTAACTTCGTTTTAACTTTTTGTAAAACAATGCTGATCTGATTACTCGCACGGTTCCATTCGTGGTCAGGTTTTGAAGACATTTTATTTCGCGGCCTTTCAGGTTTTATACAACAATTTAAATTCAGATGATACGATTTCACGCGATCCATACACTTGTTGAACACAGGGTGTTTAAACAGTTGTACCAATTTCACTCTACGGATGCTGTGGGAAGGAAATCAAATCCGAAACCTACTTTATCGACTAAAATAAAATGTCGATACAATGAATACAGACTCCTAGCTTGGATCATAGATGGCACTGGCATTGGTTCACACCGTGCTTCACGCTGACGCAATCGAGGAACAAGAGGGAGCACTGACCTAGGGTACTAGCACCTGTTGTCCTGTTGTGGGGTCAGTGGCCCTCGCGGCGTCAGAGAGTTCGCATGGAGGTTGTATTCACGAAATGCACAAGCTAGACGATGTTACTTGTTTACGAAAAAAGATTCTTATAGTCTAGTTTTTTAATATAATTTACTCAATGATATTGTAACAATCATTTTTCTGTTACAATCGGATAAACTCACATCAGAGTCCGGAAAGATTCATTTCCTATTGCAACGAATGGTTGTAGGATTGAACTCTCGTCAGTTTTTGTAAAATTAGTTACATTAGGTGTTATATTATCATAAGACGAATGTGGTTTATATTATGAAAACTTGTATGCTAGAAATCAGATATATAAGAGACTTGATCAATTGCATTGGGTACATATTTAACTTTAGAAAAGAATTACAAATTGTAAACATAACTCTGAAATATTATGTTGTATCGATGCTTCGTCAATAAAAATATACTAATAATTAGTTGCTTGGTTATTTTCCACTTTCCCTTTCCTGAGAGTCTCATATATTTCAGGATCCCAGAACCGAGATGTAAAACAGCGCAACAAAAATTGAGATAAAACATAAATCAATCTTCAGCTACTTTGCCAAGGGTCGTTTTATAGCTTTCGCTATATAGCTTATCTATACTAGCATTTTCAAGAGTTAAAATAATTTTAAGTCGAAAAATGCTCCTGGTATCAGGAGAACATCTGACCCGAGGAGGTGTTCTAAAATTTTTGGCGGGGGAAAAGAGTCGCCTATCGACATCGGCATGCATGCGCTGCTTCATGCAGCGCTATAGTATAGCTTATAGTATATACTAGCATTTTTAAAAGTTAGAGTAATTTCAAGTCAAAAATTGCTCCTGGTATCAGGAGAACATCTGACCCAAGGAGGTGTTCTAAAATTTTTGGCGAGGGAAAGAGTAGTTTATCGACACAGGCATGCATACGTTGATTCATATGCATGCAGTTGACACCTCAAACCTAACTCCCAAAAATAAGGTGTCAACTGCCAGAAATATGACCCGAGGAAAAGTCTCAACTGCCAGAAATATCACTCCGGGGAGAGTCTCAACTGCCAAAAGTAGAGTGTTTTTCTGGCAGTTGAGACTCTTTTTCGGAGTCATATTTGTGGCAGTTGACACCATATTTTTAGGAGTTAAGGTTCAGGTGTCAACTGCCAGAAATATGACTCCGAAAAAAGTCTCAACTGCCAGAAATATGACTCTGAAAATAAGGCATCATCAGTCCGGCATACGCTGCTTCATGCAGTCGCTATATAGCTTATCTATACTATCAGTGTTAAGAGTGAGAGTAATTTTAAGTCCAAATTGCTCCTGGTATCAGGAGAACATCTGACCCAAGGAGGTGGTCTAAAATTTTTAAGAGCTAGAGTAATTTTGAGTAAAGAATTGCTCCTGGTATCAGGAGAACATCTAACCCGAGGAGGTGTTCTGAAATTTTTTGGGGGGGGAAAGGAGTGCCTATCGACACATGCATGCATACGCTGCTTCATGCACGTCGCTGTATAGCTTATCTATACTAGCATTTTTAAGAGTTAGAATAATTTTAAGTCGAAAATCGCTCCTGGTATCAGGAAAACATCTGACCCCAGGAGGTGTGCTAAATTTTTTGGTGGGGAAAAAAGAGTTGTGTATCGATATAGGCATACATACGCTGCTTCGTGCAGGTCGCTATATGTTTATGCATAATAGCTATTTTGAAAGGGTGAAAAATTTTAAGTCGCAAATGCTCCTGGTATCAGGAGAACAATATATTGATCAAGTCTTTTTATTTGCTTTCTAACATATACAATATAAATCACATTCGTAGATCAATAATAAAGCCCTTATAACTAATTTTATAAAGACTGCAAAACTCAATATACTTTCATGCCTTGCAATTGGAACAGCATCTTTCCTGGGTGAAGATATTTGGACTCTGATGCAAGATTGTTCAACTGTAACAGAAGAACGAGTATTATAATATTGTTATATTATACGGTAAATTACTTAAAAATCTAGACCAGAAAAATCTATCTTCGTCAATGAGGTAATTGTCTATTTTGAGCTACAAGTGTCGCCGATGGAGTGACAAATGGTATCGCCATCTCGCGGTCAAACTGACGAACGACTTTCAACGAAAATAATTGTACGCCTAATTATATGAAACTAGAGATTAGAGACCACAAGCATGATATGCGGGTTGCATACCATAAGGCGTATTTATATTCGATGAATTACTTTTGCCGCATACATCGGACCGCGATGAATTCGAACGCTCTCATATTAGATTTGTTTTATAAGAAGAGAATGATTGTATACTAACAATTAGTGTGAAAAACTCGCTTTCGGAGTATAATCATAGCAATATGAGTATAGTATAAGTATGTAACTGAACAAAGCTCGGTGGTTATTATTACATTTTATTTCAAACGTGTTATATAAATTATAATTATACACAGGTAATAATATTATAATAATCGAAATCGAAATATATTATAAATGTTAAACAATCCTGAGCAATTACTCTACATAATAGATAATGTAATTCAATAATAATAATAATAATAATAATAATAATAATAATAATATCGCTACAGCGACGTATTATAATATAATATAATATATAGAATATAATATATAATATATAAACAATGAACAATCCACTTGATATGGGAGGGGTTAATCTTGGGCTATTTATACTTAAATTCAAACGAAATACAATAATAATAATAATAATAAACTATACAATATTAACATTAAATGAATTAAAACCATACAGAAAAATATACACAATGAAAAGGAAAAAGAAAAAAAATGCGGCACAGGCAGAATGAAATAAACAAAGCACCGTGTACAAGACTGATTATAGACTTATAATACCTGTATTCGTTTTTGTCAACTTGTTTCCCTATATATATATTTTTTTTTGTTCTTGCTTTCGAAAACAAGAAATTATCTAATTAAATCGGTCCAAAATTCTCTCATCTATAATAAAAAGAAAAAGAAAAACAAAAGAAAAGAGAAAAGCATTACAGTTAGTTACGTAATTAATAATATTATAATCGACACAAAAGAAAACGATCAGCGATTATTAAATCGTATTCAATATATTCAAATTTCTTATATTATATTAAAGACACAATAGCATTATCGAAGGTGGTACGAGTTTCTTTACAGACGCAAAAGTTTCGTAGATTATTATATCATATTATATCATATTTTATATATGTATATATGTATAATAGTACCTATTAAATATTTATATATAAATATTATAAAATTGTTATTGTATACATGACTCGAGCAATATGTTCCCCCCTCTGAAATATATATTTTTATAGACACTAGCTATTTGGATCAAATTTATATTATACCGACTAATTTTTTTCAAACTATGTAAAGAGATATGATACAAGAAAAAAAGAAATTCTATTCACGATCGTTAGTCTTATTAGAAATTGACTAATTTATTGGTGTACGAAATACCCATACATACACGTAACAGAGCCTTGCCTACCATTGCGTTTTATTAACAAATTTTATTCCATCAAATTGACTTCATCTAATTACCGAAAAATCATTTATTTACTTATTGTTCATTGATTTCTCGAACTTATTGTGTTTTTTATCAAAAGTGCGTATAGTTATATACTGTAAATGTATGTATACTTATACTGTCAATAAAGGGAACAAATGCATAATAAATAATGCCCCGAAAATGCAATTTTCAAATAATTAACAAGGTATAAAAAAACGTAATTGAAAAAATAAATCCTAGTAGTTCGCATATGATTGCGATCCGTCAATGCGTTGCCATTATATTTATAAATGCAACTGAAATCCATCCGTTTAGTTTCTCGTCTTATAATTTCGTCCAATATACTTTATCTAAACAACATAATACAGTAAGATCTATTGAATCATACGTTTACCTTATAAACGTGTTCAATATCAAATTACCAGCAACAGTATTAATCCTCAATGCGAAATCATAAAAAAGAGAAATAATAAGAGAAAACAAATCCACAATCTAGACCTAGAAACATCCACTTTTCATCATCTCTCAAAAAATTGGATATAGCCACTTTGAACACAATTTTCTATTTCTCACAACAAACTCTTGTAGTCATTGACAGAAATCCATTAATCCTAACTTTAAGGATTTCAGTTTACTAAATTCTCAAATTACCGATTCAAACACAGTCCAGCCTCCTTCTTCACCGAATAGTACAGAGCTTACGAATCAAAGTTACATATAATTTCAAATGATAACAATGCCGCGACCTGCTTTATAGAGAAAATAAACAAAGATAAGCTCTATACTCTCAGCAAGCTTATGGATCTTTGAAAAATTTGGCACATGTTATTCATAACAGCGTTAAGCAATTCACAGCTCAAAACGTTTCTTCCTTTCAGCGACCATGCCCACTGCGGGTAGTGGGGGGTGAAGGGGATGATGATAGGTCGGCGTGGGCGTTGGTGGCAGGCTGCGACAACTCCTGCCAGACCACCTCACCGAGGGAGACCTCGTCAGCTCTGGAAAGTTTAATAAAACGATAAGAAAAATTGATGATTACAATTATTTTTACAATATTAGCAAACATACCTGCAACGGAGAGAGCTGTGGGTTCCGGGGTGAGGCGGGATGCGTGACGATTGTTTGAACGGATGGTGTATGTCTCCTGGTGTTGCTGTTTTTCACTTTGCTGCTTACTCTCCTGCCACCGGTCGTCACCGCTGCTAATTCGCATCGCTGTTGTGCCACCTTTTTTGTTTTATCAAAATGTTACGAGTAACAGTTATAGAAATTTAGTTCAACTTTGAAGCGCAGTTCAATATTGGTTTACAGTTAGTCAGGCGTATCGAGATTTCCACGCATACAAGACCATGATTAATAAGAAGAAGATAGTGCACAGAGAGAAGATTAACACATATTAGAATCGAGAAATTATGAACAATTAGATACCACGTGCAATTTCAATTTCATGTATTCAGGGAACTCATTAATAGATCCCTACTAATTCATTAGAATGAAATTCCCATCCAAAATGCATTTTCAATTATCACAACACATGTTACTTGCGACGGTTGTTAGTATCGGTTACTAAAAGCGGTTTAATATGTTATATGAAATCCATTTGTTAGCTTATTAGCTCTCCAGGGCGAGGAAGTAAAGCATTCGTCAATTATACTGTTTTGATATATAAATTATTCCGTATTTCTTAAACGTAATCCTAAATATATGTTAAATTCCACCACCACTGCTTGGCAGTATACAGCTCCGTGTCTTCAAGTGTCTTCTGTACCTTGATACTGATGGGGCAAGCCGCTCCTGGGTCTTAAGCTGTCCCAAAGTGGCGAAGTCAGAGTGTTAATCTCTGGGTTCATTTGCCCAAAGTTAGTATCTTTCTTATCGTGTTTTGGCGAATTTGAGCTAGACCCCTGCCTGATAAGGTCGTTTGAATATGGCAGAGAAATTGATTTGATTCTTTCAAGTTTGTAAGAAAATGGGCCTGGCTTCTTATCCGCAGATAAGAGCTTTTGGAGAGAGGAGGAACTCTTGGGACGCGTATGAGACAATTTAGACTCCTCGCTATTCGCTCTGAGAACCGGTTCGTGACTACTTCTTATTTGCTGCTGAGTATACGTTGGCGAGTAGTCTAATGATGGGGATTTTGATGGCCCGCCCGATGATAGACGAGGGGTGTCCCCATGCTGTTAGTAAAATATTTAAACTGTGTCAGTTAAACGAACTTGAGGTTCTAATCCGTTAAACTTTCAGGCAATCGCATCTTATGGCATTTATTTGAATATCTGACAATCAAAGATCTGTGCATTTTGGTGAGGAAAGTTTATAAACTGATTGTGATAAAAAAAATCATGCGAGATATTGAATGAAGGAAGTTTACAGGACATTCTCAGTGTTCAAAAAGCCCAGAAAACACCATAATATGCAATTGCAGGGAGTTAATGATTTAGTGAAATTGATATATCGATTATTATTGTTAACCACACGTAGATCTATGCATATGAAAACTTGAACCTTGGGAAAAATTCTATTGGCTAAATAGCGCTGTAGGTTTTCCTAATCACCTTAAGTTGCTGTTGCAGCCTATGTATCTCTTCCCTCTGCTGGGCTATCTCGTTGTCTCTGCCCCTTAACAGCTGTACCGATTCATTGATCTCGAGGTCGTTAGTTTCTGAGACAATATGAGCCCTGAGTTGTTTGTTTCTAGCGTCTAGTTGCAGGATATGTTGTTGTGCTTGGGCTAGCTGTTTAGCCAAAGAACCGACCCTCTCCTCAAGCGCAGCCGACTCGACGCACTTTGACGAATACTTAGAAGAAAGCGATAGAATTTCTTGCTTTATCTCTTCCATTTCTTCTCTATAAAAAAAAGCCAGGTGTTATTAGAACAAAAAATTCACTAGACAACTAATACCAACGCCATATCCAAGCTACTCACTCGTGCTCCTTATGCAGCGCCCCAATATCCTCCCTTGCCTGCATTTGCTTTATGAATTCCTGCTTGAATTTTGTTATCTCTTTCTGTACCTCATGCTCGTGAGCCTTCCTCATGGCGTCAAGAGCGGCCAGAGTGGCCTGCGTCTCTTCGGACAAAGCCTGTTCCTTCTCAAGCCTCAAGCTCTCGAGTTCCTGCCTGTGTTTCTCTTCCATTTCCGCTATAATTCTCCTGTGAGAGTTCTCCATTGCCAATAATCCCTTCTCGCACAATCCTCTTAGCTGTTTAATCTCCTCTTTGTATCTCTTCCGAGTTTCCGCATCTGTGTCAAGCTCGGCGCTTATAGATCTCTGATAAGCCGCTCTCAACTCATTGACGTGAGCCGAATGCTCAGAGTCCATAGCATTCAGTCGATTTTCAAGCTTCCTTGCTCTCTCTCTAAGAGTTGCAGCCTCATGTTCGTACTGTGATGTAAGAGAGTATCTTTGGTTGTCCAATTCGCCTTTTATGTCCATCAAATCCTTCTCCTGACTTATCCTAAGCTCTACCAGTTCGTCGTTATGGTCTGACCTCAATCTTTGGATAGTTTCTTCCAACTGGTTGCACTGTTTGCATGAGAAACAGTCCCCGAGTCTCTTGACCCGTTTTCTCAGCTCCGAAAACTTCTCCCATATATTTGGCCAGTCCCAATTGTTAGATGAGTTAGATCTGGGCCAGGCAAAGCTACTGCTGTCTATTTTATCCCCACAAAGAGCCTTTCCGAGCATCGCGATGTCCTCTTCAAGATAGGCCAGGGATTGGGCTACGTTCTTCAGCTGCTCCTTAGCTTGTTGTTTCCCTGATATTTTCTCCTGACAATCTTTAGCGAACTGTTTATACAGGTAAGTGTACTCAGCGTCGATAACTGGGTTGCTTTCGAAGCTGTAATCGTCGTCTATAAGCTTGCATAGAATATCTTCACTCTCTATAAGACTAGAGACAAAAGTCTCTCCCGGATAAGCGAACGTGATTTTATTCTTCTCTTGAAGAGTATCTATCCTGGCATCGATCAGTGCTTTGTGGGCGATTATATCAGCAAACTCATTGAGCAGCTGTCTAGATTCGTACTTCGATTCAGAGCCCACTTTACTCCTCTTCATTTCCTCAAGGGAATCTTCATACGCCGTTGAAAGTTCCTCGATAGCCACCTCCATCTCTTGTCTTAATTTCGCCTGTGCAGCATCCGCCCAAGACTCTAAGCTCGTTCTCTCCGAAGCATCAAAGTTCAGACACAAATCCGCCACGGAGGTGATGTTCTGCTCGTAATCCTGACCGCATTTGGTCATAACGTGAGAAACTTCTGACCGTACAAGCTCCTTGCTTACAGTTTCTTGGGCGAAGGCCCAAGCCTCGCGAATCCTTCTATCTTCAAGCAGCTTTGTTGTGCCGGTGTTTATCACCTGCTTTGTGTTATCCTCCTGGTCAGACATGCTCAAAGTTTCGGCGGCCAAAGCATTGGCCAGTTCTTTCAACTTCGACTCTTTGTACCTCTCGATTATTTCAGAGACTTCTTTCTGCTGGTGGAGGAGAAAGGCGAAACTTTTACTCCGCGCAGCTGTAACATCCTTGGAAGTTTCGACCGTCGCGACGCCCCCGACAAGGACTAACTTATTAGCTAACACTCTAGTGAGGTACTGAATGTAACTAGTGTTTTGGTAGATTTTGGGCTTTGTTCCTCTCACCTTAAGTTTAAGGTTTGAAATAAGCTGACTAGTTTCTACAAACTCGCTGATAACTGAACACTTATCAAAAGACCTGTTTCCAATGATAGCGCACTTTATCTGTCCCAATATAACCGACTCGAAAGCTATCCTCTCAGCGATTAATTTTAGCTTTTCCTTATCGTCCAACTGGCCATTTTGAGCCAGGGACATCCTCCTCTTAGTTAACTCGCCTATTTTATCATTAAGAATAGATTCTAGTCTAGAAACAACTACACCTACTGACTCTGCCGCCTGGCCGCTAGCCTGATTCTTTTTACACTCCCCACACGACTCTAAAATATCGTTTACTTCCCGTAAGCATTTCTCAGCCTTTTCCTCCGCCTGAGTAGACCCCAAGCATCTTTCGAGTCGCCGTTTAGACTTGGCTACAGCTCTCTCGAACCTCTTCAACCTGGACAATATCTCCAATGAAATATCATTGCTAGTTGTGCTCACAGTGATCTCGCTGCATTCGCTAGAGTCCTTTTCAGCATCGCTTAAGTTAATGCCGTCAGAAACGGCCGCTACTTTTGTCTCCAAAGTGCTGAGTCTTATCAGAACTTTCATTGGCTCAGAGCTGGTCGCGCTGTCCAATGATTTCCTTCTTATTCTAGCCCTGTCCAAGCTCTTATTCTCCCGTTTTCTTTCCCTCTTTGGATTTGGGCTCGACTCCTTGGAGCTGGTCGCGGTCGAAGCTGGAGCGCTTGTAAATTTCCCGTGTTCAATGGCGCAAATCTTTGTCTCGAGTTCATTCAGCTTTTCCTCCAGCTCTTGGGATATCTGGAAAGACTCTCTGCCCTTCAGAGACAAAGATCTTCTCTTATCCCTGGACTCGGCTTTAACCAGTTTTTGTTTGAGCGCACGAACTTGTTTCTCGCTGGCTGTAAGTTTGTTAGTAAGATCCTGAATTCTAGCCGCCATTAACTGGACCTGAGCTTGATTAGAGTCTCTGCATCTAGCCGCGTCTTGTCTATGAGCAAGAATCTCCAATTCCAAAGCGTCTTGTGTGGCGTGTGCCTCTCTCAGCTCTCTTCGCATCGCCCTAATCTCTGATATAGCTTTCTCAAATCTTCCCCTGAGCTCTTCGAACTCTTCTATCATTCTCTCCTTGTCTAATTCGCCCAGATCCAAGTCCAGGTCGATGTTTGTCAAATCGCTAAGAGAATCGAAACTTCTGCCTCGTTCCCTAGCTGCAGAAAGACCCGACCGACCCTCGAGCTCTCTAACTCTTGTATATAATTGTTCGTTTTCCTCGATTCCTTGAGACAATCTGTCGCTCAAGGTCGATACCTCGTTTTGCAAATGCTCGACAGTCATGTGACTGGAAGAAAGTTCGTTCGTGATTATTTCGCACCGTTCTGCAGTCTCTCTAAGGATAGCCTCTGTCTCAAGAAGTTTGCATTCGAGTATTTCCTTGTCTCTATTGTAGAGCTTTTTCACCTTATCCAAGTCCTCAAGGTCCTTATTCCTCTGCTGTTCAGTTCTTTGGATAGTGTTGAGCAGTTCATCGACCTGTTTGTCCCTGATAGAAGCCTCGACCTTCTGCTGTCTCAGTCTGGCCAGTTCCTTCTCAGCGCCAGCTATCTCATTCCTGGCATCGCTGAGCTGGGATTTGAGATCCTCAATTTCGTTGTCCTGACGTTCTATCACGACGAGCAAACTGCTTGGATGCGATTGGTTCTGGTCGAGCTGATCTCTGAGCATGCTGACTTGGCTTTCGAGCAGTTCAACTATCAAAGGATTGTCTGAGCCGCTAGTCAAACACAAATTGTCATTCTGCAAGATGTTGTTTCCCTGTTCCTCGTCTTCTCCAAGTTCGCAACAGGCCATCATAAGATCCTCTGACCTTACACTGTCCAGAGTGCTTCTCCTGGAAGAGGGCGGCGAGCTCCTGCTCCGTTTATAACCACGGGATCTGGAGCTCGATCTAGACCTCGCTTTGACCCTGGATAAAACTGTCCTAGTCAAAGGGGGCGAAGGAGGGAGTTCAGACCATTCGTGATTCATCTGTTCCGGCCAGTTTGATCCCTTCAAAGCCAGCGCCCAGTCGCCGTTTCTAGTCAGAGGTGGTGATATTGGAATTTCAGACCAATCTCCAGACTCTCTTCTTCCTCCTTCAGAAGCTGTTCTGTATTCTTCGTCGGAAGAGAAAAGAACCGAACGTGGGGTTACTGGGGTTGAAGGAACCATGGATTCTCTTTCTCGGTCGGTTATCGAACTGCAGAGAAGAAGATCAGGGATAGATTAGAGCACAGAATTGGTAGAATAAACTTTTGCTTGACTTTACTTTGTTCCACTTACGTAGTTGGTGACTGGGGGTCAGCCTCCTGCTGATTTTCTTGACACGAGGACCTCGAGTCGATGTTAATTTCCGGGTCTGGTATATTGGCCGCTTTTCCTATCGCTGACATCCAGCTGGACCTAATCCCCGACGTAACTGCGGACAAAACTGTTGTTCCGCGATCGTCCCATGTCTAAAATTTTTAAAGATGGAATAAAAATGGGGAAGAAAATTGCTTCTGCTTCCTGCCTCAGCAGTCTTTGGCCGAAGAATAACATCTGCTTGCTACTTAGGATTTTCTTTCCCGTGTCTAGCGTGTACTTTAGATCCAATTACGGTTCGTAGACCTCTGAGTAAATGGAGTGAAATAAGAAAGGTGTATGCACGTAATTGTGTAGAGTAAATGCCACTCACCACTGTCTGGAATCCATAGTTTCTAGCGACCAATACTGGAGTGATAGCAGTCACTGTGTTCAGATCTATCACACCATCCATTATCCCTTTATCTTCTGCGCTCGGATCTCTGTAGTACATTAATCCACACCCTCGGAGAACGAACCAATGCTTGTTCCACTCCTAAAAGAGAGAAAGAATGATAAAATCTTTCAAGTTTTCAGTACATCAGGGATAGAATGTGACTAAAATTGGGTAGTCCTTCATAAATCTGATTCTTACGAAGGAAGAAACTAGACTCGGACCATTTCTGGAGGGAGAGACTCTGGAAATTTTCGATTCAGAAGTAAAAAGCTCGTTATTTTCATTTTCCGAGTTCAAAGAAGTGAGAATTGTTAGCTGACGTATTAAATAACAGAAAAAGTACTCCAAAACCTCGATTTGTTTATTGATTATAAATAAAAATCATATTTTTTCACCTTATTAACACTCTGCTTCATCAACCATCCCTTTTTAATATTGAGTAGATCTTCAGCAGGTAAATCGACCCTCAATTCTGAAGTAGGAGAATACCTGGTACCAGAAATGTCCAGTCCGCATCCATCCGGATCTCCTCTGATCTAATAATTGAGGAAATCAAATGAAATGAAACCAAAACAAGAAGAGAATTAGGTATAATTAGGATTCCGTAAGAGAAAGGCAATAATGCTTAATTCTATCTACCAGTTTATCCTGATGAGCAGCGTTTGCAGCATCAACAACATCCCTCGTTGGTTCAGAGGTTCGAGGCTTGTTTCTTCTCACTCTGGGCTGAGTAAGGGAGGCAGCAATATCCCGCAGCTTTCCTTCCCGCTCTCTTTCATGCTCTAATAGTATCCTTCGACAGGCTTCGTCGTCTGAAATTAGCGCAATGATGTACAGGTGAAGAAATGACTTTATCAATATTTTCGGCTTCAGGAAAAAAAATTTAAAATAGAGGAAAAAGTGTTTAAAGACAAGATTAAGATTGCGAATTAATTGCACCGAGAAATTGCAGATTAATTGAATCCCAAATCATTAAAAACACAAATGATGAACTCTGAATTTTTTATCATGAAAATTCGAGCAATTTTTAAAAACTTTTAAAAAGTTCTAATATCATATAAAATAGAAGTAAAATTTGCGAGAAAAAAGTACATAAATAGGATGAACGTTGTATACTTAATTGACCGATGCAATAAACTAATTACAGATATACCTAGCTATATAATATATAGGTATATAATAAAGTAAATAAAAAAATATGTACAGAAACGATATATACTGACCTAATTTCTCCGCGGAGGCGACGTTGTTAGTCGTAGTAGCTGCGGATCGCTGATCATTTTGCTGATTCATTCTCCGCCTCGCCTTGTCTTCGGCCCTGAGTTTGTCTCGGGTAGGCGGTGAAGCACTGCTTGCCGGTTGGTCCCGATATTGTCTTGATTCGCTTGGGGCGATCGGTGGTTTATCTGGACCAACTATACAGGCCGAAGAATTAGAAGAAGAGGAAGCAGAAGATGAAGAAGAGACCAAAGACGCTGAAGAGGCAGCGGTGTTCGTAATCGAATTCGGGTTCGTAACAGCGTTCGAAGAGACACCGTTCTTGGGGTTCGAATCACCCGAACTATTTGTCGAAGATGATGAATTGAATTGTTGGGAAATGCCGTTTTCTCCAATAAAAGAAGACGAGTTTACCGAAGCCACGGTTTTCGGCGACGATAATCCAACGTCCGGAATCCAACTCGGATTACTTACTCGAGGCTCTGACCTACAGCTGTTAAACCTCGGCCTTGGTGGGTTCGGGGTGTTGCCTGTTTAACAAAGGCGACAAGTTAACGGTTGATATCATTTTTATGAAGAAAAATCAGAGAAAGAAAATTGACGAATTGGTTCCTCTCTGATCTTTGTTTCTTTCCTCATCAATTTACGATGCTGATATCAATACTCACTTCTGATCCCTGGAGGTACTTGCAGAATAGTTGCTTGTCCGCCTGGGAATGTAGCATTTCGTTTGTGCCTTCCCTGCGTAACAATTATATAAAGAAATTCATGTGAAATTATATGATAAGTTAAAGTCTAGTTGGTTTTCACCAAAAATTTATGAGGTGTGAATAAACGCTGTTTCGATGTATAATTGTATAGGTATATATTTTGAGAACGATAATGATAATGGCGATGATAGGGAGCTGAAGAAACTGTTATTCCTCTCTCTTTCTTTCTCTCGGTTCGATTTACTCGCGAATTGTAGTCAGGGCGACGACGGCGGGTAGGTCAGTCACGCCGAACCCGATTCGCAGTGAACTGCATCGACTGGATGTAGTATCAATACCCACTACGTATGTGATGTGCAAAGTTGTAGTGTGTATAGGATATAGCCGGTATCGCGCCTTCCGTGATAAAATTTACCACAAGATCGCATCGACACGCGGTAAAATAAAACTAAAACAATGCAACCTTCTTCAATACAGCTACTCGCACTCCTCATCGCGCATATCTTTTGATACACAAGCGACTCGATTATTTATAATAAATAATAATATGCGCATGTTTTCATTCGCGCATTTCATACGGTTTGGGCTTTTGTCATTATAATATTTTCAGAGTATATTCCCCGCGAAAATTTAAGCCGAAATTTCCTTTACCGGAAATTCGAGGGACCGATAGTTTCCGAGCTGCGGAAGATCTTAGTTGACCAATCGCAGAGCGTATTGGTCGCATAGACGGCGCTACTGCGCATGACCGGCCCCGGCTGCGTTGGCATAAGTTCTGCGATTGGTCAACTGAGGTCTTCCGTATCTCGGAAACTGTTAGTCCCACAAAATTTTGGTAAAGGAAATTTAGTCTTAGAATTTCGCGAGGTATCTGCCCTCAAAATATGGTCCATTCGATCTAATCAGCTGGTATACTCGAATAGAAACGATTATGATATGACGAGGATGAAGTATAAGATATCTAATAAACGGAGGTAAAAAATGAAGAAAAAACGGAAAGAATTGTGTAGAATGAAGTATGAATAAAAAAGAAGGACATGGGTATATGTTATACAGGTGTGCCACAGGTTATACACGGGCGCACCTGTAATAAATTAACGATCAGCAATCTGTGACAAGGTGGTTAGATTTCCTCAGACTGCTGCACTACACCGCGCGCGACCATTATTACGTAATTTCATTTTGCAGAGCGTGTTGTTGCACTGAAACTGCAAACTGCAATGCGAATGAAGGTAGGTAGGTAGGTAGGCAGGCAGGTAGGTAGGTAGGTATGAGAGCGAAGTATTTATTATAGTCAGTCTTAAAGAGGATAATGTTGAATAATTTATTATATGTTGTTGAAGAAAGGGTTTTTGCATCGAAGTTTCATTATACGAACTTATATCGTTGAAATTATCGCTAATACCTGTACCTATAGTACAGCTGACGATTCAAGTACCTCGTTTGCAAGAAATTTATTTCAAAATTCTGTTTAAAAAATTGATATCATGTTATAATATAGTGGATAAAAATGATAGAAAAATAAGAAAACTGTATAATTATTTAAAAAATGAAACATCGTGGTAATAAAAATATGAAAATATGAAATATTTATGAATAATGAAAAACGTGGCAATGTATGTATTAGAATGAAAATGAAGTTTAATATACACACATGCGTATACCGAGAACGATAACAGCCTGTATAATATATAGTACAGCTAGTTTATAGTCGGTTTATATATAGCCAGAGCTGCATGGAGTATCTGGATCGTTTGTATATAGTATATGGGATGTGGTAGTAAAGTCGACGCGAAGGATTCATCTCCCGACACCTGATTGCCTTCCTTAGCTATAAGCTACCTATAAGCAACAAGTCGCGGTTCGTTGCAATTACCCGCAGGATGTGCCTAATGACTTACGTTAGCAGCTCAGCTATAACGCTGCAGAGTGTGCGGACCGCGTCTGCTTAGGTACCACGACCGCAACCCGGTGTGACGTGAGCTTTATCGTCCTTAACGAATATATAACGATATATATACAGAAAATTGCGATCTGGTTATAAACGCGGTTCACGTACCAATCGCTACGTCTACGTGTATACGTTCACGTTCAACACCTTATCTCAACGAGGATTTACACCATAGACGATTCGTCGATCTCTTATCTCTCCAATTATTTCATTCCTTACGATTTATTCATTCAAATTGATGTTTCATTGAATGAAATTAGTTTTAGATTGTTTTTGTTTTCAGTATATATATATTGATAATACATAGATATTTTTATGTCAATCTTTGGGTATGTGTACTACGTATAGTATATATGCATAATGTATATCTACCTTGTTCCGGGGATAAACTTGAAGTACGTCGGCCCACCACCTGGTCTCTTCTCTACAGGTGCCCTTGACGAAGGTCACCCCCTCCGGAGCTGTAACAGCGAGACTGTAGGCGTGTCCGGTGATGTCCTCGGCTGCCGCCACCTCCAGGACACGAGTCATGTCGATCCTTGACTGAGGAACAGTATCCGGCTGTAAAATATTAAGAAAACTAAAATTAAAGGACAAGATTATATTGACGATAAAAATGACGAGACATAATATTATAATTTACATATTATCCTTTCTTATTATTTACAACTCAAAATCACCATTCGACTGTATACAAGAATACAAGAATACAAGAATAAAAAAAAAATATCGCGATGCAATGACCCCCCGCGTCTTCCGACTAACGTGACATAAAGCATAACTCATAAGATAGTATACCGTGTGAGAGAGTACCTCTATTTAGTTTGTTGTCATCATTTATATTAACGGTGTGTAATCCTTATAGTATACTGCAGTCGTGCAGACGCGAGAGAAAAGAGGCTAAATATAGTTATACATTTAGATATAAATTATATTAGAGTGGTTAAAGATAGAAAAAAATTTCGTGAAATACGTACTATATTTCCAGTAAGGATTGTACAAAGTTTTACATTTTTTGTAGCTATACTGCAATAGGAAGAAAATATAAACTAACCGCGGAGTGTCAAAAATCGTGTTTCATTAGAATAGGAAAATTCGAAGGCTTTGAAACGGTACTTGGTGTTGAGATAGGAACCTAGGATTTTGGCTATATTTTTTTGCATATATGTCCAGACGTCCTAGCCCACGGAAGCATTGAAATTCGAGAATATATAATAATAATAATAATAATAAGATGAGATGAGATGAGATGAGATTATAGATACGAATACGTGGTTTTGAAGCGATTAGAATATACAGTATATATAGTATATGTATATATAAGTGAAGCAAAGGTATATGAGAGGAAAAGAAAGAAGAGAGAATATATATTCCTTGGAGTGCGTGGCGCTCCTCCCATCTGCTGCAGGAGCAACAGCAACGTGTCGGAATGCGTGAGGAAGTGAGTAGTAGGTACTACAGAAAGTACTGTAGTGAGGAGTGGAAGGTTGGTTGGTTGGTTAGCAGGCTTATAAGACTCGCTAGGCTAGCTATATCTGACTGCAGCACCAAGAGCCTCTGAGAGTCTCGCACTGAGCCCTTATAGTATTACTGAATATACGTCGTATATAAGTTTATCTATTTATTTGAAAAAAAAAAAAAAAAATGTCAAAACCTTTGGTATCTATAATATGTATTCAAGTACATATACGTACCCTTGTGTCGTTTTTCTTACGCGACGAGGTGAAAAGAAGAAGAAAATATCGAAGTAAATCATCGCGTTGAGTCCTTCTCTCGGATATTTTGATCCTTTTTTTTTTTTTTTGTTTTTCTTTATCTCGTTGTCACTTCATCCGCAGATATAATATAATATATTTATATATGTATATAAATATATACTATATAGTTCATTTTTACGTATTTGATATATTAAACTGTACGTGTGTATAGATATATATATATATATATATATATATACTATATATCATTTAAACACCGCAACTCGAGATGAGATCCAACCACGTAATTAAATTAATGCGAGATGTCTTTATTAATTGACCTCCGCGCTCTGGTTACAAATTGCAACTATTAAGCGTGTTTACCCGTAGGTATATACATATCTATTTATTTATATGTGTGTATATATGTATATAGAAGGTATAACCGCAGTCTATTCTCATCTTTGTCACAGATTTATAAACATAAATAATATAGTTTCCTTTTTTTTTTTCTCCTTCTTCTGTCATATACATATACCTATATACATATATATATATATAAAGCTATTTAAGGTATATACATTCGTTATATTATAACATAGTATAATGGGATTTCTTAAAAAGCGAAGACTGAGCATAAATCTAGGGAGAAGATAGAATAAAAAGAAAAAAAAAAGAAAACAAAATCTTCACGTGGTGTAACAAGTGATCTCCTTGAGGCATCACGTTTCAAGCAATTTCGCAAGGATCCTTAAACGAGAAAACCTTGAACCGGTAGAGGCCGTGGGCCGGTGGTATATAATATAAAAGAGTTGGAAACGAAAAGAAAAAAATTTTAAGAAAAAAGAAGTTAAATTGATCATGAAGGTTGGTTGAAACCTAAATATACCATATATATGTGTATATACTATAGATAGATGTATACTACACCTTATACTCGTATTCTTAGTCGCGGTCGCGTAATTCTTATAGATTGACGTGAAAAAAAAAAAAAAAAAAAAAAAAGAAGAAGAAACGATGAAAAGAAACCTACAATTTCAAATATACGATGAAATTGTCTAATTTCACACGTCGATCATATGTATAATATGCGACCACGATACGTACACATATTATCGTAATACACATGCGTATACTTACGTGCGAAACACACGCCAAATTCTGATTTATAGTATATACCTATATTACGTACCCTACATGTGCAGAACTCAATTTAAATTACAATTATACGTGACTTGTACGCCTACACTAGAAAACGAAAGTATAAAAAAAAAAAAAAAAAAAAAAATTAAAAAAATATTTGAAGGAAATTTTTTTTATTCAATTTTTTTTTCTTTTTTTTTTCTTAACCCAATTTTTACGTTATTTTTTTTATCATAGCGGTTATAAAAATGAAAAAATAAAAAAAAACGACTCTTTTGTTGTTCTCAACCTCGGTATAAAATTTAATTGATCCTCTCATCACGATCGAATAATAAAAGAAATCAATGAGAAAAAATTGAAGGCTTTGGAAAAAAATTGAAGTCGAAATATTTTTTACTCGATTTGACCCTTCATCGACGTTTATGCCATAAGCAGGTAGCATAAATAAGAAATAAGAAGTAAAGTCGTCGACCTTTGACGCTCGTTAAGTATCGATTATTTGGTATATCGAGTACAGAATATATATATAGGTATATACTTTAGTCGATTAGGAATCGCGTATAGGCATATGTATATATAGGTATATATGTATGTGTAAATGTGTTGTGTGAGAACGAAACTAAATTATTGTCGGTGATTTGAAACGTCGTGAAAACAAATGTACCTCAATCAATTTCAAATACGTCTTGGTTATAAAGAAAGAAGATTGATAATAATAATAATAATAATAATAATAATAATAATAATAACAAAATATATATATAAAAAAAGTATGAAAAATCGTTTTATAATATAAGAAAATTATTATATTCTTTAATTCACGCAATCATTAATAATAACAAAAGTTTTTCTTTCCATTAAATGCGGATATTAGGTATTCTTCTTAGTCGTCATTCGATAAACATAAAAAAGAAAAAAAAAAAAAAATTATGAAAAATGGAAGAAGAAGAAAAAAAAAATATATATATATATATATGAGATCTTATGAGATGAGACAGTCTTCTCTATCCTGTGCGTTTTATTTCATTTCATTTCATTTCATTTCATTTCATTTCATTTCATTTCATTTCATTTCATTTCATTTGATTTCATTTCATCTCGTTTCGTTTAGTATCACACGGCAAAGCGAATACCTCGTCGTAACATACCCGAGTCGTCGTGTTAGTGTTAATTTTCAAATTGGCGAAATAACTCATATCGCGTGTCTAGGGTATAGAAATCTGATCCTCGTGATCAAAAAATGTGAATAAATGATGAAAAAATTTGACAAAAAAAAAAAAAAGAAAAAGAAACACGTTATTCATGTGTATATAAAAAAAAAATTAAAAAAAGACGATCGGGTCTAATTCGTCTTCGGTAAAAAAGAATCTACAGTATATACATGGTACATTATATACCTAGTTATATTAACCGCCAAAAAGAGTCTGCATATATATATAGCAAAAAGTTTAAACGACACGCAAACGTATATACTATATCGTGACTACATATATTTAGGTATAGGAGACTCATATAAAGGGTGCTTCAGATTTGACGGTTCATATTTCAAGGGTAGATTCCCCGCTAAAATCTAAGACTAAATTTCCTTTACCGAAAATCCGAGGGACCGATAGTTTCCGAGCTAGGTAAGATCTTAGTTGACCAACCGCGGAGCGTATAGGTCGCATAGACGGCGCTACTGCGCATGACCGGCCCCGGCTGCGTTGGCATAAGTTCTGCGATTGGTCAACTGTGGTCTTCCGTATCTCGGAAACTATTGGTCCCACAAATTTTTGGCAAAGGAAATTTAGTCTTAAAATTACGCAAGGAATCTCATCCTCGGAATACGGCTCGCTAAACCAGAATCACCCTGTATAGACATAATATTGCACGGTTTACGATCAAGAAATATTAATTTCCGGGTAGTTCTATAGAATTTCTTAACGCATGAATCTCGCGAATCGCATTCTAGCAAATATATTAATACATACGATACATGCATGTGGTTTATATAGCTAGGATATATATATATACATGTGTATGTATATATTACAACGTTCTATGGGTATATAGATGCGTAATTGTGATTTATTGCGGAAGGAACGCTCTCTCGTACGTCCGCAATTAAACTCTGCAGGCATTACTTACTTACTTACTTACTTACTTACTTACTTACTTACTCATTTTATACTTGCGGTCTTATATCAATTCTCCTCTCAACCGTCACGGGGTGTTAACTCATTTCACCCCATACAACCCTGTCTCTAAAACGGTCTCATCACTATAATTATGATATTGACTCCGATCCTCAAAAAGTTGTTTAAAGTAAATGAATTCAGAATTTCGGCATTTTTTCATCGAAGATGCGACATAACGAGAAGTCTATTTTTTCTGATCCAAATAAAAGAATATTTATAATATTCACGATATTTTTCTTTACCTCGTTTTTGGATTTTCTCTTTCCTTTATTTTTTAAAATCATTCTATTTTTTCTTGTATTCTTAGTTACATAAAAGACCATACGTATAGCGCCTAACGCAAATCGTGACATTTACGTCTGAACGATAAAGTAGGATATAGGTAGGTATATTATGTATACACCTATAATAAACGGGCACCTGAGGGCCGAGAGAAAATACTATAGAGGAATGCTGCGCTGTACCACCATCGAGATGGCAAACGAAGATGGGTATGAGAATATATAAAAGGAAGGAGAAGATCTTCGTCGAAAGTTCGAACCACGCGATAGATATCGTTACGCAATTCGCGGTGGTGAAAACTGCATATGAGCAAATCTCCCCTCTCTCTCTCTCTCTCTCTCTCTCTCTCATTCTCTCTTTCCTCCTATATACGGCTCATACGTATTTCTCATAAAGTCTCATAAAGTCTTTCTAAACTGAAAAGAAAAATATTTGAGTATAAAAATAAAAACGAAAGAAATTTGAGCATTTTTATTTATAATATTATATGCATATGTACACGTATATATGTATATGCATTCACGCGAGTCTATATGTATCGCGGTTAATTCCAGCAAGCAACGTAGGTAGAGGTACGAGTATAGGTATAGATAGTTGCTCCGGTTGACCGCAGGCAAGACGGATGATCAGGGTAGGTATACCCACCTATATCGCGGAACAAAGCAAAGTGAGCAGACTTTTTGCCGATCCATAGCAATGTGCATCATCGATCGCAGTGGAGCGAACCGATAAAATTACGAAATAAAAATAAACTCGTGGAAAGTTGCATGTGTATAGGTGTGCACGTACGTGCGGGTAATGCGATGTACGAAGTATACGAAGTATACGAAGTAAAGTAACGCGCGAAGTAGGTACAGATGATCTGGAGGATAAAAGATCGAAGCGGAGCGTAAGACGAAAAATATATCGATATAAATTTTTCGGTTTACTTATCAATTAGGACTATATAGAAGGTATGTATATATAGTATAAAATACTACGGTCTCTAAATAGTTAGTATATGTATAATAAAATAGATATATTTATTTTTACATTTAATTAGAAATAATTAACGTCACATTAGTCAATTAATTAATTAATTAATTATCCAGTTAATTAAATGCCGCGTAAAATATATGGAGCTTAGTTTCGCGAAGGTCCAACGTTTAACCCGATGAGGTCGTATGGTTAGAGCTAATAAGAACAACGACTAGTTGTAATGAATAGAGGATGACTATCTTATTGAAAAACTGAAAAAAAAAAAAAAAAAAAAAAGTGAAATATTTGGTTTTTTTTTTTTTTTTTTTTACTTTTTCTGATAATGAAGAGCGGCTTCCTTCATGTGATATGCATATTGCATATGTATTGTAAAGATGCAAGAGAGCTGAATAAGAGAATTGAGATAAGCCAAGAAAAAATAAGAGGGAAAATATATCAAATAGCAGCGGTATCAGATCGCAATCAACGTAACGTTACTTCGAGTTGTTTCCTCCTCCGCTACTACGACCGCGACGACGCGGTATAACGACGCCGACACTACGTCGCGTCGTCGAGCGTATGTAGTAACATATATGGCGTATCATTGTATATATAGTATAGTATACACAACTTATATACCTATATTCTCGAGACCTAAAGAACTTGAAACTTACAGCTGTTTGACTGCAGCACGTGTCGTATTATTATTACGGTAGAAAAATGAGGAGGCGAAGGAGGAAAGTATTAATTAAAACGATGGTATAAAAAAAAATAAAAATATATACGCAGTCAAAAAAAATTTATTTTCGAATCTTAATTTCGTATGCAATATTACGATAATTCGGTCTAATTGATTTTCGAAAAAAAGTTTTCGAAGTGTTTGAATGATTTTTGAGTCCATTTTACATGATTTAGAAGAAATTCTACTATAACTTTAATCCTAAAATAAAATTGCTAAACTATTCTATCGAAATCTGATGAAATGGATTATATAGAAAAAGAAGAAGAGAAAAAAAAAAAAAAAAATCACCTGTACCTATATGCCCGGCTTTGAACTAGCTATAACCTAAGTCCTGAGGCACTGTATGCCACATTGTCAAATGAGCTTATCTACAATTTCCCTAGAGCGTAAGGTAGGTGCCATACTTATACCTATAAGGTCCTACTAGGTATAAGACTGTATCTATAAGAGAAAGAAAGAAAGAGAGAGAGATAGAGATAAATAGAGTAAGTCGCGGAAGCAAAGCACTGCAGCTTTGGTGCAGCAGTTAGATAGCATCGATCTTTCGTTTGTTCT
Source organism: Tenthredo scrophulariae (assembly GCA_963978835.1). Taxonomy (NCBI): domain Eukaryota; kingdom Metazoa; phylum Arthropoda; class Insecta; order Hymenoptera; family Tenthredinidae; genus Tenthredo; species Tenthredo scrophulariae. Next base: position 910,669 of record OZ022229.1, read on the forward strand.
CTTGTCGTCGTTAAGTGAACGTGAACCTAGGTAGGTAGGTAGGTACCTTATACCCACCTACCTACCTACCAAACTAGCTACCTATACATCCTACGTTATGTTTCGTATATACATAAGTATAATACAGAAGGCTTAGAAATTCACTTTATATAATCTATCCCCTATGAAGACAGCGTATTATATTTATGTGCATCTATATATGTATAATAGACGTACGAATATAGAGGAAAAAAAAAAAGACGAGTTTAATTTTTGTTTTTTTTTTTTTTTTCGTTTTTAGTTTTTAGTTTTTAGTTTTTAGTTTGAAAGCGAGAAAGAAAAAAAAACAAAACAAAAACAAAAAAAATTATAAAATCATTAACAAAATTGTAGAAACTGATTCGTGGATGTATACCTAAATCAGGAAATGAGACTGCAAATAAAATGAATAAAGTAATACAAAGATTAAGATGAGATGAGATGAGATGAGATGAGATGAGATCGAATCGTTACCGCAAGAAGGTTTGCTTTCCGGGTGGCTGAAGAGAAGTGTAGGGTATAGACCCGGTGTGCACCATCTTCCAACTAACTCCCCATCCCCAGACGTAGTATATACCTATGTATGTATATATACATATATAATATTAAACACCAATCTCGGATTATTATATAGACGCGAACAAATCGTGCGTAGAATTTAGTATATATATATATATATATATTGTATATATAGTATATAGCAGTCAAGAGAGAGAAGGGGAGAGAGAGAGAGGGAGAGACTGTATTTATTTATTATACCCAGTGTGATAAGAAAATGATATAAATAAATGAATAAAATTTTTTGTTTTATAACTACATAGAATTATACAGGGTGAGTTACTTGAAACTCCGAGAATGGGAGGAGCTTAGTTGATGAATTAGGCCCTACCCCTCAGCCAATTTATCAAATGTTCATATACCGGATCGGCTGAGGGTTAGGTACGGCCTAATTCATCAACTGAGCTCTTCCCATTGTCGGAGTTTCAAGTGACTCACTCTGTATATATAAAAATGTTATTTAATTGTAAGATATATACATACAGACAGGAAAAAAAATTTTTCTTTCTTATTTAATTGAATCCAAAACTGAGGTTTCTAGTTTTTATTTATTTTCTTCTTATTTATAATTTCGTGAATGATAAATGAACGGTTATATAATTAAAAAAAAAAGCAAAAAAAAAAAAACAAAATACAAAAAGGAGAGAAGAAATGAAAAGGAAAACTGATTTTTTGTTTGTTTTTTTTTTTTCATTATATTGAACACCCTGTAGATTTGTACATGGATGTAGGTATGTATATATATATTTGTGAGTGTGTGTGTGTGTGTGTGTGTAAGGACGGCGGAGGAGGCCGACTATACGAGGCGCGTCACAGCCAAAACTCATTTCAAAAATTCCTCTCGGAGAAATATGTAATTACCTGGGAATAATAGGGGCCCTCGGCCCTGGGTCCCTCGAGTTTCTGGCCTTGGGCCATCATCCACATCACGAGTAAGTTTCCTTCGTCTTTAACACGCTGCTCGAATATATGTATACATATATAGGTCTATAAAATATATATATATACATATATACATATATACATAAATATATGTATATATATATTTACACGCCCATATATTCTATAGTATAATATGTACATGCATATCGATCGAAGCAATAAAAATTGAACCCGATATATATACCGCGGTGCAACGAGACGTCATGAATCGTGTTTATCCACCTTGCACTGCACTGCACTGTAATATATCCTATACCATATCCACATATACGATTTTATCATATTATCAGCCAAAATAATAATAATAATTACTATTCATTAATACATAATAATAATAATATTAAGTGAACAAATTTGTTTTATCAAAAATTTTTGATTATTTATTTTATTAGAATAATAAAAAAAAAACGTACATAATTTTTTCTAAACAACAAATTTTATGAATTTTCGTTTAGAACTTCTCAATTTTTTTTTTTTCGACAAATGAAAAAATAACAAAAGGTGTTTTTTTTTTAATTTTAGAAATCGTTTTTGTTGGATAATTTAATTCCTGTTTGATTGAGTTTATACCTAAATTTTCGATTTTTATTCTTTTTAATCGTTTATAAGTATAAAATGGTAATAGCTAGCCTTTGATATTTATGTTATCCAATGTATTGCGAAAAACATATACATGAGCGATATTAATAAAAATTTCTTCTTACGGTACATACCTACCTACCTACCTACCTGACAACTAACGTACCCGCGATAAAGTTACGACTTCATGAACCTACGTGTAAATGTATATATATATATATATATATATACACCTATAATATGTAATACCTAACAGCTCAAAGGTAAAATAATATATAAAAGAGAAAAAAACAGCAAAAAACATTTTAAAAAATGAAAAAAAAAAAAACGTATACATAAATATATGTAATGTATGGTATGTATGTGAAAAAAAAAAAACTCAAACTCGAGTTACGTACGTCATTTTTTATCCAACTGTATATAGGTACATGTATAGGAATATGATAATAATCCCGTTGTTTCTTTTTTATATACTATATATATATTTTATAATAGTAGAATAACGCGATTTTAACATAATTTCCTGTTTTATTCACAGTTTAGTTATGTTCTTAATGCGTCATTTGAATACATATGTACCCTGAAAATATAACTGTTAAACATACCAATGTTGGTATGATATAAAATGTGATAAGAATTAAGTTTAGTATAACGCTGTATAATATATACCTACGATCGTACATACGTATATAGGAAAGACCGGGGCAAAGTGAGAACTTCAGCTGAAAAATTGACAAAATTGATAAATCCCAGCGATTCAAATTGAGCGGACCATATTTTGAGGGTGAATTCCTTGCGATATTTTAAGACTAAATTTCTTCTGGTAAAAATTCGGGGGCCCAATAGTTTCCGAGCTACGGAAGATCTTAGTTAACCAATCGCAGAGCGTATAGGTAACGCAGCCAGGGCCGGCCATGAGCGGGAGTTGCACGGTGGTGCCGTCTATGCGATTGGTCAACTAAGATCGCACGTAGCCCGGAAACTATCGGTCCCTCGAATTTTCGGTAGAGGAAATTTAGGCTCAGAATTCCGCAAGGAATCTACCCTCGGAGTATGGCCCGTTAAAACTGAATCACCCTGTATATATACCAATTTTTCACACCGTCAAAAAGATGAGAGAGAGAAAAATGAAGATTAAGACTAAGAAGAGGGCGTGAACCTGATCGTCAAGGAAGTCGAGATGCGCACGTCGGTTGCGTCATCGAGATATACGTGTACATATGTATTTAGACATATATAAACACACATTATATACATACACCATAGATAGGTACACATATACATGTAGTCACACACGCAAACCTTTCTTACCTAATGGAAGGCCAGGGGTTCCCCTCGGCGAAGAGTAGCAAACGCGGATATGTACGTGAAGGTATGAGTAAAGAAGTTGTATAGATCCTTCAGCCCTCTCAAGGACAATAAATGAAAAGAAAAAAAAAACGAATTTCTGTTTGTTTAGTTTTTTTCTAAAACTGAAGTGATTCGGCATATCATATACAAAATCCTAGATTTATACTTTTATTCCATTTTTTTGTTTTTTTTGTTTTTGTTTTTCCACGCAACGGTTCTACTTCACTGTAGCTACAGGGATGGATCAGGATCGGGTAATCCCACGGTTGAGAACCTCCGTAGGGACACACGGAATGCGATCTAGGAATTCAGGGGTTCTCGTAGGATAGAGCATCTAGTATGGCTTATGGCTGCAGAATGGTGCAGCGTTGTCATTTGTTTCGAGATAAGAAACAACGCCTTTTATTATTATACACTGCAGCAACAGCAACAGCAACCGCTGAGCAATCGCTACTGCAGGCAGTAGATATAAGGTATACCTATTATCTACTGAAGAAAAAAAACTCGTTCTCATATACTTCTCATTTTTGGTTTGTTTCTAAATTCAAAAAAAAAAAAAAAAAATAGCAAGAGATCATCATCGAATATATACATGATGATTCAGGTTTAGCGAATCATATTTTGAGGATAGATTCCTCGCGAAAATCTGAGACTAAATTTCCTTTACCGAAAGTTCGAGGGACCGATACTTTCCGAGCTACAGAAGATCTTGGTTTACCAATCGCGGAGCGTATAGACGGCGCCACCGCGCAACTTCCGCTAATGGCCGACCGCGGCTGCGTCACGTACAAGTTATGCGATTGGTAAACCAAGATCTTCCGTATCTCGGAAATTATTGGTCCCACGAATTTTTGGTAAAGGAAATTTAGTCTTAGATTTTCACAAGGAATCTACCCTGAAGAATCTGACTCGGTAAACCTGAATCAACTTGTATATGGTAGAAATCAACTGTCACTTGTCAGAGTCGAGTTGTTTCATAACGGGTACAGCCATGAATCAAGACCTGTCCGCTCCGCTCGTCATGGTTCTCCATAGACCGTTGAGGAGCCGGTCAAAGGTCAGGCTCAATTGTAACTCGTATAATATCTAGAAGACAGGCGCTAGCTGCGAGCTGCGAGCTACGAGCTGCGAGCGTCTAGCTGCAGCAGGAGCCAGGGTAGATGGGTACGTACATAGATATATACATTTACGTACTCATACAGGTAAAGGTACAGGTACATGGATGTATATAGAGGTGGGTATCATTCCGGAAGGTGTAATTTGCCGAGTTCGACGGACGCGGTGTTTCTCACTGAATCCTTACTACTGAGGTTATACCTACGTAATAACCTAAGTATGTAGTACCTTATACATACTATACTACACTATACTATACTATACAATACATACATAGATTATATAGATATAATACAAGGGCTAAAAGATAGAGAGAAAGAGAGAGAGAGAGACTGAACGAGTCCCGACTCTAATCGTAAGCCGATTTGTCAGGCAAACTGGATTTTCGTCAAGACATATATTAAATCCATGGAGGTCCTTCCCGCCTCTATATCCACCCCCTCCTTAGGTATACCTATAACCATACTGACACACGTACGTTGCAGTGTTTAACTTGATTTTATCCTGTATACAGGCTCAGATCACTGCATTCTAAGGGTCTGTTTTTTTTTTTTTTTTTTTCATTTTTCGTATGTATGACCGACGATGGTAGATTTTTTTATGCAATTTTTTTGATTAATGGTAAGAAATATATTGAACTATCCGGGTAGATATAGTTTTTTTGAAAAATTACTCACGTGTTCGTCGACTGAGTAGGTTAGCTCGCCGTCGTCGTATAGGACGAACCAGCGTCGTTGCCATCTCTGAAACATACAATGATTGGATAGTGGATTAGAAAAATATGTATATGAAAAAAACCTGACAATTTCGGAATCTCACGGAATCTTGGAACAAATAAATTTGCACCAAAGATGGATGTTATACATTTTGTTTCTCCTTTTTTAAGTTTTTTTTTTTTTTTTCCTCTCTCCAGCCAAATATGGAAAGTTGATTTTTATGGTTTTTTTGATCGCGCAAGAGGTACGGTCTATACAGATGTCTCTGTAATTTGTAGATCCATAAATATCGCCTTGATGGTATACAGGATCTCGAATGAATTGTTTGCCAAAATGTTCCACAGTCGATTTCGCGAGTCTACTTTGCGCGGATAATACGCTAATGCAATGTCGTTTGATTCCTCTGAAAATGAGCGACGAAAACCGGCCGATAAAAATCGCTGAGTTTTATTCAAAAGTAGAAAATCGGGGCGCATATCTCGTCGAAAATTTGCGACACCAAATATTTCTTGTATCCCTCACGCAGCTCTCTCGATACCGTCCGACTTTCATCGTAACTATTTTATTGTAGAACGATCAATGAACTTTACTCGAATTTGGTACAGATAGACGGATAGCTATTTATGTATTTCGTCCGAATATAACCCCCGCGAGATCCCATCATCGTCCCACTCCGAAAATCTGAAATCTTAAAGAAAGGCTTCCTCGCTAGTATAAGGATAGAAATGTGAAAATTGGTTGAATTGAGTTTTTATAAAAAAAAATCGTATTTTCCCGGCTGTTCAATATGGTGAATCATAAACCGGATATAATATTGGTGAAGCCTAAAAATTTTCCCGTGAAATACCGACAGGACAGAATTTTTTCCCACGAGCCGAAACATCGAGATAAAAATTCCACCTTCTAAAACCTCAATCTGCATCCGAGATTGGAATAAAAATTCATTAAAACGTATTTGAAAAACGGTATAATCTCTATAGAGTTTCAAAACCATCCATAGCTTTATACTTCGACATTATCAGACGATGTCTGGATTTCACAAGGTGTCAAAATTACAAACGAATCATCAGCTAGTCGGTGAAAATATTCCATAAATTTCATAAAATCTACTAATAGCCGTACCCACTCATACCCGTCGCGCACCACATGAGTATATATACATCCACCCATGTACGCAGACATCTAAATTAAATTCCCATCACTTTATACACTTGATAGACGAAGGTCGTCCCGCGACTATAACCACGGTTCATTTTGTGGCCCGGATGAAGATCAAGGCTGTACTTAACCGCGACTATGATCCCGCGCCGAGTTAATGTATGTATGTATGTATGTACCATAATGTGTACATTACATTTACCTATATCAGATCCGTGAATGGATGGTAAATGGAATTGATATTCGAAGACCATATTAGGTATCGAAATTTGTCATTTCTTTTTCTTTTTTTGCTGTTTCCTTTCGTCTGTTTCATTGCATATTTTTCTAATTTTATTTGCAAAAAGCTTTGATGTATAAGAAAATATGATGCTGATGTAACACAATGATTATCGAGCTGCTGCAAAGGTTGGGGATACTGCAGTACGTACGGTGGGCGCAGGTCGTTTATGCAGTAACAACCTACGCCGCGTATTATTCTATCTTCATCTTGTAATTATGCCCACCATGGTGGAGTGAGTGATGTAGCGTGCAGTGAATAGGTTTGTACCTACGTGTGCATAGGTTATATACGCATATATATATATATATATATATATGTATAGACATACGCTAGGCGTACGCGTGGGAAGATATCTAGGAAGTTAGTCGTCGACTGTAGTCGCTTTGAATATAATATCTCCTGTACCAAACTCTCCTCACTGCAGCAATCGGAGGTATAATAAATATGATAATAAAGCATTGAATAAATCGCGTAATCTAACCGCAATGACCTCGTGCGATTCAAGCCGAAGATATGACCCAAACATGTTTGTGCTATCGATATTCGCGAAATATCGTTAGATCGCAAAAAACGACGACGAATTTGTCTCAGCGAGAAATTCGAGAGTCTAATACTTTTCAAACTAGAGCGATTCGAAGTCTGACCAATAGCGGCGCGGCTTTAACTAACGGTCGCGTTCGTCCCACCATACAGCTGCGTCGGGAGCGAGTTGCGATTGGCTGGTATGATTAAACGGCTGTAGTTTGAAAACTATGTGACTCTCGAAGATTATTTAAAGACAAATTCGCCTCAGTTTTTTAACGAGAATGTTATAAGCGTTGAAAGATTCTGTTTTTTTTTTTTTTTTTTTGCTTATTTCCTCATTTTTACGAGTATAATTTCATTTATTTGAAAATAAAACCACGTGAAGGTAGTGAATCGTAATTTGCAATAGGTATATAAAAAGCTTATTGCGAGCTTAACTCGTAGCGATAAATCGCTGTACCGTAAATAATATGTGTAAGACGCGTATATATGTATGTAAATAGGATACATGAATCGAGTAGGTACCGAGGCGAGTAGGAGTTTGTTGTCGTGTGGTTTTAAGCGGTGTCTTCCTCTCGCAACATGGTGTCTAGCGCCACGTAGATACGTACGTGCATATACCTACCTACGTATGTAGTACCAACGTGAATATATACGTACACATATATAGTATAGTATGTGTATATGTGTTCAAGAGGCGTATAATATAAATAAAATAAAACAAAAGAGCGGTGGATTGTAAAGCTACAGGGAGTTGTCAAGAGACTGAACACGTGCAGTACGCGGTTCACTTGTAGCTACGTATACTTCCTGGTGGAGCAATTAAACCTCAATACATATGTAGAAAATTTATATACACGTATGGGTATATATATGCGATTCGTTAAAAAGTCAATATACGCGATAATATCCTGCGAAATTATTGCGAAATCTAATATATTGGATAAAAAAATTATTCAATATTGAATATTTCTTTCGTTTTTTTTTTTTTTCGTTTTTTTTCTATGTATTAAAATTTATATAATATATTTATAGTAAATATATATATATATATATTATATTATATATGTCAAAAGCGTTTATATAGATAAATATAAAGATTTTCAAACCACGTTTTCTATTTAATGAAAAAAAACTTTCGATTTAAAAAAAAAAAAAAAAAAAAAAAAAAACGCGCGCGAGAGGTGTGTCCGAGAATTTTTACAAGTTTCACGATCGTTTTACCGCCACTTAAAATAACCTACCTACCTACCTACCTACCTACCTACCAGCTACGTCCATCACTCTCTTCACTCCAGACGCAGTGATGAATGACAATTACCACATACGTATATTACATACCTACTATAGCTCGGTGTTTAAATATAAATAAAAATCTCAGACTGTTAGAATAAAAATGCAAAATGCAAAATCCAAAAAAAAAAAAAAGTACTTCAATTATTTTTTTCCGAATCAAATTTTTCGTTTTATCTCAAAAATTATTCTTTTTCTTTTAGGGCTAGGAAGAGAGGAGAGGAGAGGGGAGAAGGGAATTATTTGTAGTTCGTTTGATGAAAAATAATAAAAAAAAAAAAAACCATATTATTTTAAAATTATTATGTATACAGGTTATACAAATATAAATGAGATTCTTATCTACACAGTATATATATATTATATGTATACTACGTCGTTGTAAAATATTTTCTAAAATTTTTCTTTTTTTTTTTTCTTTTTTTTTTTTTCATTTTTTTCTTTTTCTTCATCATTAAAAACCTAAACTATCTATGTGTACAATACTACGGTTCGTTTGTTAAATACAAATAAAACGTCGTATAGTGTGTATATATATACATATATACTATATATATAGAAAAAAAAAAATACTGTACTGACTTGACTTATATGGGATAAATTTATTTCCTTCGGAAGGTGTAGGTAGTTATAATAATAATGAAAAAAAAATGAAAAAAAAAAAATGTCAATAAATAATAATAATAATAATAATAATAATAATAATGATAATATAATCGATGAATATAGTATAACTATGTATAGGCGGATTTATATATTAAAAATTGATAATTTTCTGAAAGTTTCCTTGACCTCGAAAAAAAACAAAAAAGGGTAACCAATTGCTATCGCGTCTACGATGCTGTAGGTAATATCTTATAAGGCGGTATATCGTGATTAGAGACCATTAACTATTAACCGGTAAAGTTAGGTTAGTTAACGATTAGATAAACGTGACAAAGTGCCGTTGCGCGGTTGCGCCTACCTTGCGCCGCACCATGGTCTTCCTGCATCAGGCGAAGGTCGGCACTTCTTCGGACGTTGCGTATATCTCCTATAACTTATATAGGGTTCGCCTCGCCTTGCTCCAGATACATCGCGATTCGTAACAAATCATCATTAATATTATAATCATTACTGTTATTATTATTATTATTATTATTATTATTATTATTATTATTATTATCAGACACCTGAGATTACGTTAATTATATACAAAATCCGGTTCATGTCATATATCAAGAGATATGTTTCTGGATCAAGGCCGGAGCCGAAATATTAGAAAAAAATGTTTAAAAAATTAAAAAAGAAAATATTAACGATGAAAAACTGAATTATTCATCCAAATCTTTAAAAACGCCGTTTCCGGAATTGTGGTTAAAAAAAATCGAAGGGGGTGAGGAAAATCGGCTGCAAATTTGTCGTGGAAAACCCCATATGTATATACCGAGAGTATATGGGACGCCTGCATACAGGCAACTCGGACGTCAATTAGCGATTGGGTTTTGTTCCCACGTAGCAATTCTTAAAATTTCTAGATTTTTAATATTTTTTCCTTCTTTCTTTCTTTTGTTTAATTATTAAATTCAGTTTTTGAACTCGCACGCAGTTCGTCGTCTAATCCATCTTAAAATTAACCTGTAGATGATAGTCTCATTAAACTTTTTTTATACATACACGTATTATACGTACAATATATACCTTTCACTCTTTTCTATAGCCGCGTCAACGGTCTCACGCGCGTCTCTCACGTCTCGCATATCAAATATCGCGATAGAAATTCTTGAATAAATAATTGCGATGAATAGGTATATTTTTTTACGAATGATTTACAATCGTTTATGAAATGATATTAGTGAATAGTGAATAATTAATAAATGAGTAAAAACGGGGAGAAGAATAAGGAGAAGAAGAAGAAGCTATGATCTCATCATATTATATATATTATATTCAAATTTTACCCTAGATTAAATTATTATTAATTAAACGATTGTTTCATTGTATTTAGTTTCTCCACCGATTAAAATATAAAATTCATTGCGAATCAGGTAGATCGCATATTATATGAATGAATGAACTTGAAATAAATTTTTGAATAAAAATTCTTCAAAACTAAATAAAAGAAGATAAAAATATTGTCAAACAAATTCATAAACGTAGAAAAAAAATTATGTTTTTAAAATAAGTAATATACTATGTAATACATGGAAATATACGTATATATGTATAATATACGACTGCATCGAGTATGTATATGTATATAGTTATACATGGACGACGGACAGACGGGGGTCCGTCCGCGCCGCGACGCCCGGTCGACGACCTCGGTAGGAATGCGCGGACATAACCTACCGTAACAGTGGGACGCGCCGCGTCGACCAACCCCCTTTAATTTTCAATTTTTTTTTTTTCTCTCTTACATTTACCGTCATTATTATCTAGTTTAATATTAAAATAACAAGCGGATTTTTATCCAGCGCGAAATGGCGAATAAAATTCTAATAAAATTGGATAAATTTTCAATAAAAGCAAAAAAAAAAAAAAACAAAAATGTCCAAAATTTTTGTTCGTATAAATAAAATCTTTTAATCGTATAATGTAAGAGTATATACACGTTATGTCACTCGCTCAGTGACTATAGTAACGATAAAACCGATCTAGCTAAAAAAAAAAATAAAAAAAATAAAAAAAAAAAAAAATTGTATATGTTAATTAGAATTCCACCTGCCGTTGTTACCTAAACGCATGCATACGTATACGAGTGACAAGGAGTATTAGTTAGTCAATGAGTTAGTGTGTGTATCTCGTATAAAACTAAAAAAGACTCTCGATTCTCGAATCTCTATATGATATTATTATAATTCCTAATATACTATACTATATATATTGCAAAGGAAAAATATGTAATGAGACACATATTAAGATGACGAAATACATATATAGTACCTACAGAAATTTAATAAGATTTAACATATTTGAATTTTTTTTTTTTCTCTTTATCAGGCTTTAACTATAAATGGTTACTCGATCGTGACTTGCCTTATGGCTCGGCTCACCTCGCCTCGCATCACCTAACATCGACAGCTTATCGTTTATACCTTGACTTTATTAAAGCTCTGGAGCAGCTGTTACGTCAATTTATTTGTCTATAAGATCGATTTTATTTATTTATTTATTTATTTATTTATTTATTTCTCACGATGTAGATGATATATTTTTCACATTAGTTACACACCTAGCGTATATAAATATATGTGTATGTATATATATACAGTTATGTATAGATAAGGTATATTATTTGCAGCCTAAAAAAATTTTGCCCCGGAGTGAAATAAAGACCTACTTTCAATAATTAGACGCTATATAACTGGTATGGTATACAACTATATATATATATACATACATATGCGTAATACGTATAATATATACGATAAATTTTCTATGTAACAATTTATATAGCGAAAAATTATTGATAATAAAAAAAAAAAAAATTGAGAAAAATTATTTGCAGATTTGTTTGTATAGAACAAAGATATTATTATATACTATAATTATGTAAAAACATAGAAACTATAAAACGCGTCTATAATTATTATACATAAATGTTCATAACGACTATGATAATAATAATAATAATAATAATCTATATTTTCTTTCACTCCTATATTTCTCGTTTGATAAAAGTAAAAAATCGGGGTTAAACTTCCGGTAAACAAGAATCGGATCACTAGAGATCGAGAAACAATGAAAGAAAGCGAAACTAAATCATATACTAGACGCATAATAATTCAAAACCGTTAAATATTTCAGATCAACGAGCAGCTATGTGTATGTATATATATACTAGAGAAAATTTTATGTATTTTAACTTTATAATTTGAATAATATCATATACCGTTAAATTCAAAACATATAAATTATATTTTTTCTTTACTTTTTTATTTTCTATAATTTTAGAACATTTTCGTCTTCTATCTCCCGTAGTAGTTCAGTGATCGATTTCTATAATATATGTCTTAAGATTTTAGCATAGAATTAAGATAATCTTATCTTTAGATCAAATTTGACGAAAGAATATTGAGAAAAAAAAAAAAAAGAAAAAACTTTACTCCAGGTGTGACACGAATATACCGTTCATACATAGGTATATCACTAATGTGTAATGTTCTACATATACAAAATATATATATGTATGTACTTATGTATGTATGTATAGGTATATAATCTTCGGGAAACATTTTTTACGCTTCGTTGTGCAAGACGTATGTGTATGCATATATATATATATGATATAAGCCTATATGTACCAATATACGTGTATAATTGTACCGCGAATTTGAACATCGCCGAACTTTTGCTTACGCCTTTCTCGGCACGTAGGTATAATACATATATACCTATATACACTATATACTATGCCGACTGAAATTTTATTGTGAGGATATAAACCGTATATGCAGTAGGTATTTGCAAAAGCGTACATAGCACTGTTATATACCTATATTCACATATAGGTATATAGAAGTATGTATTTTTAGCCGCAAGCTATTATTGGTATACCTATATATACATATGTGCGACTGCATGATTGGACTAATAAATGTAAAGCTTAGGTATAAGTTAGGTAGGTGCAATTAAACCATGTGCATGTGCAGCATGCCGCTGCAAGAACGTATAGAACGATACGAACCGTTTATTCCCTTCTTCGCAATAAAATTCTTCCCTTACTTATTCTTATAGGTATATATATCTATATACAGCTAATTCTATCAGTATGCGCAGTATGGAGGTGTACTTCTGTCTCCCAACTTTCGATGATACCCAAATTACGTTTCCACTGATCGTATATACAGAAACGTGATACGATTTTCAATTTGATCAAAAAATAAAAATAAATAAATTTATAAAAAGAAAAAAAAAAAAAAAGTAGAACTTGATCGTTCATCGTTTCAGCTAGTCTAAACGCACGCTTTTAGCTGTCGCTTTTACTATTACAGTTTATAACAGCTGGATATATAATATATATATATATATGTATATACCTTATACAGATCCAGCACACTTTCATTTGCCTAAATAGAATTAATGACAAAAGTAAAATTTAAGACAAGAAAAAGAAAAATGTAAAATACAATAATAATAATAATAATTATTATAAATTGTTTATAATAATTAGAAAATTCTGACTATATTAATATTTTATATAATATATCCCAATAAGCATATAATAGAAATATTGTAAAAAAAATATTTTAAATTTTTATGGCAGATACCTTGAAAAATTCTAAGACTAAATTCCCTTTACCAAAAATTGGTGGGTCTAATCGTTTCCGAGCTACGGAAGATCTTAGTTAACCGATCGTAGAGCTTATAGGTGGCGCAGCCAGCGCCGGCCATGAGCGGAAGTTGCGCGGTGGCGCCGTCTATGCGACCTATACGCTCCGCGATTGGTAAACCAAGATCTTCCGTAGCTCGGAAAGTAATGGTCCCTCGAATTTTCGGTAAAGTAATATTAGTCTCAGATTTTCGCGAGGAATCTATCCTCAAAATATGATTCGCTAAATCTGAACCAACATGTAAACATCCCTTTTAAGTTGATAAAAAAAATCATATACTTTCTTCTATCGGTATATGTATCATCAAAAATCGTATATAATACATATATAAGGAAACCAGGCGTAGACATAGGTATAGTATACTTAAGAGACACACATATATATATATATATATATATATATACGTTTGAGGTGGGAAGGGGCAATTAAATTAGCTGGATCTTTTAATTAACGAGGTTGACTGTGACTGACTGTCTGAAGAAAGAGAGAAAGAGAGAGAGAGAGAGAGAGAGAGAGATAGCAAGGCTACGGGATGAGTGAGAATTTTCTCTCATTCCGAGGTCGTTGGTGAAGCTGTGCACGTATACATTATAGGTACCACCGATACCTGCAGTATAAACACAGAGTTATATACCGCGGAGTTGGTTTCGTTTCGTTTCGTTTCGTTTGGTTCGGTTTAAGTCCTCGTCGTATCTGAGGACGCGCGGCACTTTGGCGTCAATTACAGCGCCATGCGGTCAGTCATCTCTCCCCGGGCTTTAATTACCCTCAACTTTCTCCTCGGCGTTTCACCGCGGTCGTACCCGTACCCGTACCCGTACCCATACACGTACCTCTATACCTATATCGCCCATATTTACTACGAGACCCTTTTACGTTCAATTTACGTCTACGTGCACGGATCAAGCTTGGGCATCGGTTCAAATTTTTTTTTATATATAAAAATTTCGAACAAAAAAAAAAATTTCAATTTTAAAATTTCAAAATTTGAGTATAGAAAAATTGTACCAATGCCCAATATTGATCCGGTGTATGCGTTTTTTTTTTTCTTTTTCCCAAATCAATTATAGTTTAATACATAATATATTGAGAGATTTATAAACAATTTTCATTATCCCATGTGTAGATATATAATATAGGTATGTACCGTATAGATATTTTAATTGATTTCAGATAATATTAATTAAAAACACGATGTTTAACTGTTTTTTTTTTTTCTTTTCATTTCGTTCTTTTTCACATAGTATATAATTTTTTTTTTTTTTTTATTTATTATACATACATGCATCGTTGTTATATATACACATATGGGTCTATATATGAATGTAGCGATACAAGGCTACTGTAATTTGAAATTTAATAACCTTCGTGTCGAATATAGTATATAACCGTGTATATATATATAGGTATAATAAGTTGAAGATTAAAAACTCAACAAAGTTGATTATTCTTCAAATTGAATTAGGTATTACTCTTTTTTTTTTTTTTTTTTTTTTTTTTTACTAACCTCAGCTTCCGAGCAAGAAACAAAAATAAAATGAAAACAATTTTTATTATACTTGTCGCAAAATATGATCAATAAAATTTTTTTAATTAATTAACACATATATATAAAAAAAAAAAAAGAAAAAAAAAAGCATAGATAATCAAATGTAATTCAAATTCTCTGCGCACCGTGCACTTTCTATGTAACATACATCTATATAGTAGATAAAGAGTAAATATCGTGTATCAGCTGCTAGAGTTAGCTATATAGTCTGTAAGGTATATCGTTCTGCAATCTCGCACGATGCAGTTCGATTTATAATCTGAGAACGTATACTTCGAGGAGTTATACTTTCGATTCAAACTACTCCTCCCTCGTAGGTATAAATACATATACGTATATATAATACACGGTCCTTTTAATTCGGTCATATTCGAATTCATTAAAGTTGAAAAACGATCAAATCAAGGCCCACCCTAATACATGATATAATATATATAAAATGATAATTACAACCATATAAGGTATAGGCGTGTGTATCATAGTTATTTATGATTTATTCATATTTCTTGCTGGTTACCTTTGTGCGGTTTAGCGGATTCGTAAAGTCCCATCCTGGTGCGACGAAGAGGTAACCACATTTCGATATTTTCCTTGTTGCCTGTAACGAGAAAAAAAGAGAAATGAATAAAAAAAAAAGAAAGAAAAAAAAAATGTAAATATCTATTATTTAACATTCATTTCATCGACGACCGGATAGTAAGTAATTAACCATTTCCGGGTATGGTACATAGGGAGGTATATATAACCTTTGTTTACCAGCATCCGGTCCCAACTCTATACTACATCGACTCGTTACTCTCGCTTGCAATAACGCACGACGAGTCGTAGTGTAATGAAAATGAAAAAAAAATAAATAAATAAATAAATATTTTCGATAAAAAAATCTATAATAAAAAAAAAAAGAAGATATTTGAGGTGAAAAAAAAAAAAGAAGAAACAATTTTTTCATAAATTTTCGATCGAATTGACCACTCGACCCTTTATGGTTCGTGGTGCAGGTATAATATGGCCATAACCATTGCAGTGTGCAAAAGCCACCGGATATTGTGGCCGTAAAGAAGATCTGAGACGTCTGAGAGACGCGTGGGACTCTGTCAACGGTCTACCAACTTCTTCTTCTTCTTCTTATTCTCATATACCTATATCTATATCTGTATAATAATACGTATAGATATATAGATACGTTATATATTAGATAAACGAAGGTGTATCATTGCACCAGCAGCAGTCACCCATATAGGTTCCTTTCGATCGTCGTATAAAGTTACCGAATAATTCCGAGTATATATGTATGTATATACAATATACATATGAGGCATACATGTACAATTACGTATAACGTATGCGTATATACAGATAGTTACGTCATATGTACATGCTTTCAATAAATCATCGCATACTTTTTGCTCTTTCATGTACCGCTCGAAAATTTGCGTTTCATTTATTCTTTTTTTTTTTTTTATAAAGTTATTCTTATCCAACTTGGTCTCGCACTTCCGTTGCAGTTATTTTTCACCGCTATAGTATATAGGCATAGGTATATATACCTGTACAGCAGTAGCTGGTTCGAAGGCGATAAAAAGCTGATATCTAAGAGAAATCAACTTGTTTATGTATATATACCTCTAGATTATACTATCCAGGAGTACGCGCGCAGGTAGGTACATACCTATATACATAGATTCTGAACAAATGTGCGCTTTTCCGTTTACATAGATACGCACGATTAGAGTGATATAGAGAAATAGGTACGAACTATGCTTCGCACCACATATTAGTAGCTTCGAAAGTTATTTTATAGCGGATTTCCGGTACCTATATTAGGATGCATAGTCACGTATCAACTATATAATATATATACCCATTTCCTATAAATTCAATTCAAGATTATAATATCTGGTATATATGCATGATATATAAGAGAAAATTAAATTCAACACCATTTCATTAATTTTGTATTCATTTGGATGCTAATTTTCATCATTTTTATTTTTTTTTTATTCATTTTTTATTTTTTTTTATTTTTCCTTAATTAACTATGTCAATGCTATATGTACGCACGTTATACATATGGACGTAGATATGCAGGTCGAGTAGGTCCCTTCAAATGGTATGAGAGAAACCATTAATATACACGCATGTGTGTACTACATATTATATACCTACGTCCTACATATATATATATGTATAACATACGAGAAACGAGCCGCTTTTGGAACAATAAGAGTATAAAAACGTGGTTAGAAATAAATAGGCTCATTGTCTCATATAGGTCTCTTATATACATGCAAGTATATACCTATATAGCTA
This sequence comes from Tenthredo scrophulariae, assembly GCA_963978835.1. Taxonomy (NCBI): domain Eukaryota; kingdom Metazoa; phylum Arthropoda; class Insecta; order Hymenoptera; family Tenthredinidae; genus Tenthredo; species Tenthredo scrophulariae. Next base: position 928,381 of record OZ022229.1, read on the forward strand.
CGATTCGAAAGCTGCGTTATTCGGCATGGTATACATATATATAAACTTCTAGCTTTTATGTACATAATATTGTAAATTAAAAAATAATAAACCAAGGTAAAGTGAGATTATTTATTTTCGCCAACTACAATAGTCAAACATTTTCAATATTATTTATGAGGCAATTAGTATACGTGGTAATTCAGGTTTAATGGATCAGATTCCTTGCGAAATTTCAAGTCTAAATTTCCTTTACCAAAAATTCGTAGACCCAATAGTTTCCGAGCTACGGAAGATCTCAGTTGACAAATCGCAGAGCCTATAGGTTACGCAGGCAGCGCCATCCATGAGCGGAAGTTGCGCAGTGGCGCCGTCTACGCTCCACGATTAGTCGCAACTAAGATCTTCCGTATCTCGTAAACCATGGGTCTCTCGAATTTTTGGTAAAGGAAATATCGTCTTATATTTCATCGTGGAATCCACCCTAAAAATATGGTCCGCTAAATCCGAATCTCGCTGTATAGATAACTTATGAATTTAATTAAATTTCCAATTGCATTGTGCGCAGGGCTTTATAGGTTTACGTATTCCGACTATAATACTACAATAATTCTTTAACCGCGAAACTTTCTACCCAATTAACGCCATGCTTACCTGTATACACCTACAATAGGCAGACCTATTATACGATGTCGCGAATATATAAGTGAAGAAATATCATAAAATTATATTACTGTATTCAAGTTTGCAGTTTGTTATTTGCTGTCTTATACGTTTTCAGTTTTTACTGTAGACCAACTGCAGTATTAATCCGTAAATAAATAAATCTACGATAGAAGATGGATTATACTTAAGCCTGCTCGCCTCAGGCTCTAAAGTCTAACCAACGATATTACATATAGCTATCCATATAGCTTATAACTCTGTTGCTACCTGCAACTGAACAACAAAGATTTTTAACAAATTTTCTACACGCGGTAACCATATGTCGTATACATGAATTCGTCGCGGATATTGTGATAACGAAAGTCGAAAAAAAAGGGAATAAAAAACAAAAAAGAAAAAAAAAAAAAACACTCATAGAATGAACTCATAACGTATCTATGTGCCTGTAAATTGGCAAATCTGTAGTTTTCTTCCTATTTTTCGCAGATTTTTTTAATAAAATAAAAATCGTGAAAAGAAAAAGTTATTTTTATCGTTTTTATTATCATACATAGATCCATTGATACTTTTTATATAAATAATTATATACTGAGGTCCGATTTGTTGAACCCTAAAAGAAAATATATAGGTATATGTATATATTTCTAGGTATTGATACACATGTTTCGAGGTATGTATGAACGTATCTTACCAATATGTAAGATAAGTATGTATAGGTATACCTATAACACAAGACATTGACGATCGACGATCCTCCGCGCGGTAACGGCTTCACGCGCCCCGGGTTTAATCGAATTCTAACGGACCCATGCACGGACTCTTGATCAGCGCGTGCCCAACGTTTCGTCGCTTTCAGGTCGATATTTCATTTCTCTAGCAGAGCTTTATGATATCAATACTCATGACACGTGTGATATAGGTAGTGTGTGGTATTATAGACGTGCTGAAAGATTCCCTCAGAAATTTGACCAAAAAACTAAAAAAAATAAAACTTATGGTTTTTTTGAAATTGACGCAAAATGACGTAAAACTAAACAGAAAAATAAACACTTTCGGTTTTAGTGTTTACGGTATTAGAAACTTCTCCTCCTTCTATATTGGCAACGCGTATTTTTTATCGCGTGAATAAGTAATACTATTTTATTCTAGTCAGGCAATACGACGTTAAACTGCAATACGTATACCTTTACCTACACCTAGCAGAAAAATTTCATATAAATAAAGCGAAGTGAAATGAAGTGAAAATCATTTGCATCGTAGCCAAAAAGACTTTCTTCTACATGACGAATGAAGACGACGAGTGGCTGCTGGCGTTTAGTTCTTCGAGACACTCGGCTTATTGGTCTATCTATAGGTATAATATCTAACTGAAAGTTTCCCGCGTAGATATACAGCGTCATTAATATTCAGCGGGTTAGATTCCCCGCGAAAATCTAAGACTAAATTTCCTTTACCAAAAATTCGAGGGATCTATGGTTTCCGAGCTACGGAAGATCTTAGTTTACCAATCGCGGAGCGGAGCGTATAGGTCGCATAGACGGCGCCACCGCGCGACTTCCGCTCACAGCCGGCCCTGGCTGCGCCACCTATAAGCTCTGCGATCGGTCGACTGAGATCTTCGATATCTCGGAAACCATTGGACCCACGAATTTTTGGTAAATGAAATTTAGTCTTAGAATTTCGCGAGGAATCCGATCCTGAAAAAATGTGACTCGTTCGACGCAAATCACCCTGTATAACGCTTAAAAATCACGATAATTAAATTGAAAAAGTTTATTTGTTATAATATTCGGAATGAATGTGAACTAGAATTTTTTCTTTTTTTTTCTTTTTCCACAATTTTATATATACACTTGAATATTTTTTTAAAATCCACATAATCTCGCCGCTATTAATTATACCTTGAGTTTTTCTTCAAGGTAATATCCGGATTGTGTAAGAGTATAGGTAGATAGGGTATAATCGAAGTCTGTTAATTAAAGAAAATATACGTCGAGGTCGAAAGTATCGCGTTTGTTGGCTGGCGGCAGGTCTTGGTCTTAGGCGCGATTGGCTTTACCGTTACGAGAATCGTATAGCCAGAAGGCAGAAAGCAGAAGGTAGAAAGAACCGAAGTATGTATACGAACAGGTATAGGTAGGTAGGTAGATAGGTAGGTAGGTAGGTAGGTAGGTAGAACACCACCGAGACCTCAGATTCACGAGAAATAACTACCTACGCTCTGTTATGGCACAGTTTGCTACCGATTTATGCACCAAGCATCAAAATACCTCGAGTGCTGCTGCTGCACAGTTTTACCGATGAAAAATGAAAATAAAAATAAAAAAAATAACAATAATAATGACAATAATAATATTAAGGTTCAGAAAATCTATCGAACGATCATTTTCGTCATATTTAATTCAGTACGAAAAGTATAAGATAGCAATTTCTCGTGAGCTTATAATATAAGATCTTCGGAATGCCACGGCCGATTCTCAAAATAACTAAATTTGCACGAAACATGGATGTTATACATTTTTTTTCTCCTTTTTTAAGTTTTTTTTTTTTCTCTCTCTCGAGCCAAATATGGAAAGTTGATTTTTATGTTTTTTTGATTGTGCAAGAGGTACAGTCTATACAGATGTCTCTGTAATTTGTAGATCCATAAATATCGCCTTGATGGTATGCAGGATCTCGAATGAATTTTTTGCCAAAATGTTTCACAGTCGATTTCGCGAGTCTACTTTGCGCGGATAATACGCTAATGCAATGTCGTTTAATTTCTCTGAAAATGAGCGACGAAAACCGGCCGATAAAAATCGCTGAGTTTTATTCAAAATTAGAAAATCGGGGCGCATATCTCGTCGAAAATTTGCGACACCAAATATTTCTTGTATCCCTCACGCAGCTCTCTCGATACCGTCCGGCTTTTATCGTAACTATTTTATTGTAGAACGATCAATGAACTTTACTCGAATTTGGTACAGATAGACGGATAGCTATTTATGTATTTCGTCCGCATATAACCCCCGCGAGATCCCATCGTCGTCCCACTCCGAAAATCTGAAATCTTAAAGAAAGGCTTCCTCGCTAGTATAAGGATAGAAATGTGAAAATTGGTTAAATTGAGTTTTTATAAAAAAAATCGTATTTTCCCGGCTGTTCAACAGAGTCTATCGCAAACCGTGTATATAGGTATATATAATATTTGTAACCCCGTGAAGAACCAACATCACAGAATGTTTTTTTTTTTTTTTTTCACCACGAAATGGAAGAACCGAAGAAAAAAATTTCTATCTTATATTATAATCTCACTCTGTATCTTATATAGATTAAGATTGAAAATTCGTTAAATTGTATTTAAAGAACGGTATTATACCCAAATGAATGTTATAAATCGCTAGAGGTTATAAAAACCCGATGGACTGTTTCCCATCTCAATTATAATATTATTAACGTTATAATGAAAAAGTTGAAAATTAAAAACACGATTCGATCATTTTCTGACCCGAATAATCGCACACAGGCCCGTCTGTGATATGAAATTAGAAATAATAATAATAAGAAGAATAATAATAATAGTAAGAAGAATGAGAAAGAAAAAATAAAAAAATTGGGTCGATTGTACAAACTTGGTGAATGAGCTTTGATGACCAAATGTGAAACAATAGATCGATCGATATCGCGGACGAGTGAGAAATATTAATGAAAAAAAAAAAAAATAAAAATAATGTCGAGTCGCACATATATATATAATATACCTACATACCTATAACAGGTATAAATGATATTGAATGAATTATACTTATACAGAGGTATATATATGTATGCCTATATCTATACAATCGATTATAGTCGCATTGATCATGACTAGGAAAAATGTTTTGCGAATATATAATAAGTTATTATTTTTATTCGTTTATTTGTCTTTTATTTTATTTTCTTTTTTTTTTTTCTTTAATTTTTCGTTAAATTATTGTACTAATTTTTTATTCGAAAAAGTAATTATTGAACAAATTTGTATACATTTTTCAAAAATTTTCATTCTTTTTTTTTAGTTTAGTTTAGCTAAGTTTAATTACTGTCTCGTTATACAGTCTCTATACAGACGATAAATAAAAAAGAAAGAAGCGAGAAAAAAATAAAAAAAAAAAGTGTTACGTTTACCTAGATTGATCTTATCTATATTAAATCCCAGACGCAACAGTCGGTGAAACAAGAGGTCTCATCGTATACGCAATATACCTAGATATAGTACATACCTATAAGTACTGTAATTTCATTATTTCGCCCAGAAACAATGCCCGGTTTTTTTTTTTTTTTCTCTTTCTCTCTCTTTCTCTTTATCCCTTTTTTTTTTTTTATTTCACTTTCATTCGACAATGCTTGTCGTCTTAATTATATAGAATTTTCATATTATATCAATCGATTTTTAAGAAATATAAATAAATTTTGTAATATATAATATTTGTAGTATACATATACTGACGAAAGAAAATAAAATGAGAAAAAAAAAGAAGGCAATTTTTTCTTTTTTTTTTTTTTTTCTTTTTGATTTTCTTTTTTTTTTTTTATTCTGTACAGGTATAATTCATTCATACTTTATACTGCTTTCATTATTTCTTCGAATATGGTCATTTCCAGTATCGCGCCATTGCACATATATATACCTACTATACATATAAAATTATTATTACGCGGTTTAATGTTGAATATATAGCAAATATATATATATATATATACATATAGGTATATAGGCATAGGTATAAAATAATATCGTATCGTCGTATATATTTTTATGTATATATATAAATGTATATATATATATATATATATACAGATACGTCAGCGACGTTCAAGATTTCTTGGGGCAAAGTAAATGGTGCGTGACTATCCTGGCTTCGTTCATTCGTTGGTATAGTTTAGTACATTACAATGTACATGACTGTAGATATATAAATACATACGTTATATATATACTACAGCGTTAGTTATAAGGTAAGTGTAACCGTTGTGTTATACATACATACATACATACATACATACGTAGATACATATCTTATATCACCAAGTTTGTACCTATATACCTGCGTTTGAGCCAATACGATCATTATCACACGTATATAGCATATGTATGAAGATATAATAGTCAAATTGAAAGAAGAAAAAAAAAAAAGTCGAGATAAAAATTCGTTTAGAGCCAAAATAGCGAATACCTCGAATATGAAAACTCGTATTTATCGACTCGTCATATTTCGCGTAAATTTGTAATCCGTGTATAATTGTGTATAGAAATAAATAGTATAATGGTCTCGTCTCCAGGGTTCGGACATAATTATGCCACTGTGTCAGTGTATCTAAGTAAGTAACAGTACCGACCGTAAAAGTATAAAGACCCGCTACTGCTGAATAACTGACTTTGTGTGTTGTCGCAGGACCTCGCGGTGACGACTTTTGACCCTAGCCTATGTAAACGGGACTGTGTGTTCGCGGAACGTTTCGCGAATGAAAAAACACACGGAATGCGGGATAAAAATGTAAAATAGATAGAAGAAAAAAATAAAATAAAATAAAATAAAAAAAAAAAATAATAGGATTTTAGAAATTTGACTAAATTTTTTTTTTCTTCCTCAACCCGGGAATTTCAGTTCAATTAAAATAAACTCTTCCGCTTTAAGTTTGACGAATTTTAATTGCGGTATAATTCTTGGCAACCGAATTAAAAAAAAAAAATGTGAAAAAAAAAAATGAAAAAAAAAAAAAAATTTCTTCCGGTCTTCTCTCTGAAGGTTTTTTGGAATCGTTATAAAATAAATTTATGAAAAAATTCTAACTTTGTTAGATTTTAGAAGTATAAGGACGATGGACACCCTGAGGTATGGGAATAACGAAATGAACGAACTCACGAACCTCGGATGTCTCGTTGGTTACGAACTATACGGTGTCTGTTCTATTCCTGTATACCTACTAGACTCCGAGGGGCCATTGACATCCGTCCCATGCACGTTGGTTTCTGTTCAGAACGTGTTACACGCAGTATGTAAGTACAGTACAGTAAGAAGTATATCCGTGAAATCTTATGAAATTCGTAGGTATATATCATGTATACATATATACATGCGAGTAGGTGTTTTAATTCAAACGTAACGTCTAGGTGAAATCGGAGTAAGAGACACTGGGATTGCGGAAACGAAATAGATTCAGATAAAATCTACAATGATTCGATAAAAATACCATAAAAATAAGTAAAATGTTAATAAAAATCAGTAAGAAAATTTGTTAAAAAAAAAAAAAAAAAAAAAAAAAAAAATCTATAGGTGATTCGTTCCGAATCCAATATAAAATATCACAAAATTGTTTAAACTTTTTTTTTCAAATCGTATTATAAAATGTTGAAGTAAAATTATGAAAAAAATAAAAATTATTAAAATCTTACTAAAATTTTATGAAACCATAGAGTAAAATTCGATTAAAATCTCAGTCGCATGGTCTTGATAAAGAAAAAAAACAAAAAAAAAAAAAACGATGTAAAAAAAGAAAAAAAAAGAAAAAAAAAAAAATCTCCAAGAAATCCGTTAAGTTCATGAAATCCTAGAAATCTTAATCAGCGTCGGTGTATAGCTACGTCGCAAATATTAATGTATGGATTCTAAGCTTTGGGTAGGATTACCGCATATGTTTATATATATACTATATAGTTATATACTATGTACTACGTGTAATTATACTATGCAGTGAATGTGTGTATATATAGGAACTCGTGAGATGAGATAATTCGTCTAAGTATACATATATACACATAGGTATATGGAGTTGTTGTAAGATTCACTCGCATGAATCGTAATGCAGAATTATATACATGTATAATTATATGCTGATTCGATCTGGCATATATAATACCATATATGTATGTAGGATTTAATGTAAATTTTATATGAAAAAAAATGTATTTAATTTTATTTTATCTAATCTTATCTCCTAATTCCTGTGCGACTATTATTTTTATTTCTTTTTTTTTTTATCGATTTATATCAGATTTTTATTTTTTATACTTTTTTTTTTCGAGTGAATGATCGGTCGAGTAAGTTTCGTCGTAATTCTAAAAATTGGAAAATAAAATGCGAATCACTTTCAGATATATATTTTTTTATTTTTTTTTTTAAACGAATGTAGGTACGATATTATGGGGATGTGAAGAAATCTGAAAACCTTAGGCGGTCCTCCCGTGCGTCGCTATAGTATCAGTTGTTAAAATCTAGAATTACTGTAATTCGCATAGGATAAGGTAAGTTGAAAAATGTCTTTACAAGATTTAAGTATAACCTATAGACCAAAGACGAGGACGAGGACAAGGAAGATCGTACACTGTATTCCCTAAGGCTAGACGCGCGTTGAGCACCAGTCTGGAGTATGGGCGTGCTGTAGAGATGATCTAGACCGTAGATATAACCGTTCGATTAGAGCTTCGGGGTTCGAATTAGCCTTTTAATAAAAGATCAAACCTTACGCGTTGATAATTGAATTAGTAGCTATACTATAGTACATGCGAGAAGAAGAGGATTCTCCCCCTTCTCATCCTACCGCGAGAACTAGATGAATAAACTGTATAATTAACAGAATATACAGGGTGATGCAGGTAAAACTTGGCATATTTTGCGAGGGTGGATTCGTTGCGAAATTCTAAGACTAAATTTCCTTTACCAAAAATTTGTGGACCCAATAGTTTCCGAGATACGGTATATCTCAGTTGACCAATCGCAGAACTTATAAGCGACACAGTCAGAGCCGCCATGAGCGGAAGTTGCGCGGTGGCGCCGTCTATGCGACCTATACGCTCCGCGATTGGTCAACTGAGATCTTCCGTAGCTCGGAAACTATAGGTCCCTCGAATATTCTGTAAAGGAATTTTAGTCTTAGATTTTCGCGAGGAATCTACCCCCAAAATATGGCCCGCTCAACCCGGACCACGTTGTATATATAGGTAAATATAAATGTAAATGAGACACAGGTATGAATTAACCGATTAATAATCACTGCAATAATTTCTTTATTTATTTCTTCGCTTTTTCGTCAGTTTCTCAAGGTTCAATTATAGCGAGATTTCTCCCAAATTTTTGTTTGTTTTTTTTTTTTTTTTTTTTTTTTTCTTGTTTTTCACGGTTTTTAATCTTCTTGTTTGCCTTCGTTCTCTTGCGCATCGTATCGCATCGCAATACCATTGCTGCTGCAGGAACGTCGCGTATATTTATTTCTAGAATCACACGCGCACACACATATATATATATATATAAGTATATCGCGTGCTCGGCTCTGCACCGAATTTTATTTTAGACACATACGCGATGCGATGCGATACGGTGTACATATGATACGATACGATACGATACGATGCGTCGCGACCCGAGTTACCGAAGCGCTCCATTTCTCCTTTTCATTATAATATACCGTGGGTATACAAAAAATAAAAAATGAAAAATAAAATAAAAAAACACTAAAGGGGTTTTCCCAGTTTCCAAATTGACAATTTCCAAAACCGCAATTAATTTCAATGTCTACGTAAATCAACCTTAATTATAAGAAGATATTTGCGGTTCGTTTAAAACGCGTAGGTACCGAATTTATAAATTAAATGCCGCGCCGTACAAGCGATATATTTTCATCTATAGGTATATCCTTTCTTTTTCAAAATCGGACTGACAATATTGAAATCGTAGAAAAAAGGGGGTAAATAAAAATGAAAAAGTAGACACGGCAGAAAAACAATAAAAAAAAATGTAACAAAAAATAAACAAAAATTGAATAAGTATCAAAAAAGAAAACAAAAAAAAAAAAAAAAAATCTTGAATAAAAATCTGATTAATCTTCAACGCTACGCGAAGTCGAGATGGCTTCCAGACTTGACCACAGAAAAACCACAACCGCCTATGACTGACTCGACTGGACCTTCGACTGACCAAGATGAGAGAGAAAAAAAAAAAAGAAAAAAAAAAATGCGAGTAAAAATTCGTAGAAGCTAAGGAATCCAGATTAACACCATATTTAGGTACAAAGTATCGGACGATTTTTTTTCTTTTTTTTTTTCCCCCGTTTCTGATTCCGTTTTTTCTCACATCTTTTTTCTTTCAACTTTCTTCAATTGCAAGTCTCTATACATATATATACCTAGTAGGTATATGTTACAGGCATAAATTATCATTTTCTACACACGTATAATAATTGTGTAGAATATAAATTAGATAAAAATATTATAGGCGTTCATATAATACGCGTCAGTCACCCAACTAAGATATTTATTTCTACCACATATCGCGTGACTGATGCCATAAGGTCGTAAGTGTGAAAAAAAAAAAAAAAATTCGTTTTTTTCTTGGTGGCAAAATCTTTTTCATACGATATAACATCTTTTGGGGATATCCGGAAAAAAGAATTTTTTTTATTTTTGGCGCTTACGACCCTATGACATTAGTCACGCGATATGTCAATCTATAGATACGTTGATATACTATAGATGTGATTATTATTCTTCTTTTTTTTTTTATTATTTGAAAAAAAAAAAAAAAATTCAGTTCGGTATTTTCGAAAAAAAAAAAATCAAATTATTGAAGATATTTATACTCAGATTTATTCAGCTGTTGCTGCTGGGGAACCACGAGTATCTGCACATATGCGAGCGAGCGAGCGAACGAACGAAACTCGCGGTCGCGTAAAAATATATACGAGAGACGAAATGAGACGGGCACCACGTAGGGTACCTACCTACCTACCTACCTATATGCTACGGCTGCTGCAGGTAGGAACATCCTGTCCATCAAGGACGCCTTCTATACCTCCGAGGCTTCTCACTACTCTCTTTCGCTATACATACCTTCTGAGTATATATATATATATATATATATATATATATATAAGTATAAGTATATAAGTAAGTAAGTAAGTAAGTAAGAGAATGATCGTCGCGCGCGGATCAATATCAATTTTCGCACGATAGCTAATACTTCGGATATCATATGTGTATACGTATATATTTATACGTACGCATGTATATAACTATAATGGTATATAATATACCTATAACACGTATGTAGTATATAATTATTAATATATGCGATGATGATGACGTATTTGTTTTTTGTTTTTTTTTTCTAATTTTTTTTTTTTCGAAAAAGAATTTTGTTTTGAATTTCTACGTAACAAAAAAAAAAAAATTGCTAAGTAATATTTATATCATTTTGTAGTTTACTATTATTATTGTTATTTTTTTTTCTGTTAATTAATTAACCAAATTAGAAATCTTTCTTTTGTTTAGCTTTTTTGTTTTTTTCTTCTTCTTCTTCTTCGTCGAATAATCCATGTGATTGACTCTATCCTGTTCCGAAGAGAAAACGGAACAGACCATCCGATGATGATTCACCCTTATGCATATTGTTTAAATTCAATCACGTCGGGTTAGGTTAGAAAATTCGCGGTTCTAACAGCGACTTAAGTACATCGACTCCGAAGCTCCAATAGCCAATAACGATCACAAATTATCCATCCGGATCGGGAGGAGACGAAGAAGAAGAAGAAGAAGAAGAAGAAGAAGAAGAAGAAGAAGAAGAAGAAGGGGGAGGAGGAAAAGAAGGGAAAGAAGAAGTAGGAGACTGCCAATATCTCATAGTAGTAGCTCTGACCTGTGTGTTTAGCCTATCACGAACTGGATGTCCTTGTCGTGACCGCGAGGAGGCTAATTGGCAACGGCTACGATGACGGGTGCAGCATCAGCACCACGGCAAGACAGACGTGAACCTACTATACAGGATGATTCAGGTTAAGCTTGCAATATTCTGAGGGTAAATTCCTTGTGAAATGATAAAACTAAATTTCCTTTACCAAAAATTCGAGAGCCCAATACTTTTCGAGATACGAAAGATCCGAGGTAACCAATCGCAGTACTTATAGTTGCCACAGCCAGGGCCGGCCATGAGCGGAAGTTGCGCGGTGGCGCTGTCTATACGCTCCGCGATTGGTAAACTGAGATCTTCCGTATCTCGGAAACTATAGGTCCCTCGAATTTCCGGTAAAGAAAATTTAGGCTTAAATTTTTGCGGTGAATCTATCTATCGTGAATATATGAGAGCCGTTCAACCCGAATCACCGTGTATGCATAGGCGATATACTTGGTATAAAAAAATTAAGAAATATTTTTGAAAAACTTATAGGATATCCGACGATACGATGATAAAACGATGCTGTTTATCGAGTTAGACAAAATACTGAGAATCAATGTGTCTTCGACTTTGACTTGTTCTTATTTTTATTCTTATTTTTCTTCTTCAATAAACCCTAAAGGAGTTGAACTCCATAACCGTAAAACTTAATCCTACAGTGGTAGTGTAAGGTGATACAACGACTATGACGACGATTGAGATGCCATTCAAGAATCTAAAAATTCTTAGAAATTCTTACGCACGTTTACCCAGCTCGCTGTATCAGCTCTTCGTTCGTCTGAGTAACCAGCTAACCACCTAACTACCCAACTAACTAAAGCCATAATATAATATATCTGCGGAGATAGGATGGAAGACAAGGCGTGGCAATATGACCCAATATACCTTTGATCATTCTATGTATTTTCTATATATTTTGAATATAAAAAAAAAAATCATAAAAAAAAAAAAAAAAAAAAATGGAATTATTCATTGCACTCTATATGAGATATATTTTTCATATAAATTATGCATATAATATGCGATACAATATATTATATACTATATAAGGAGAGAAAAAAAAAAGAAAAGAAAAGAAAAGAAAAGAAAAGGAAAGAAAAGAAAAAAGGCGAGCGTTAAGTCGCGACCTATTATTGGCAACGATCGTAGCAGCCCGCTGCACCATCCACCGGATGTCACGATTCAAGACTGGCAAGACGCTTGATGCCTATATGTATAGCTGCGGCTGGCAGCAACGAACGTACGAAGCCCCGTGCGCAAACGGATTAGGCGTAACGGTATATACGGGGGATATACCTGTATATAGGTATGTAAGACGCGTGTGCGCATACGTCTTATACCTATATACACATACCTATATAATATATATATAGATGTACATAGAGAGCGATAGATAGAGAGAGAGAGAGAGAGAGAGAGAGACGTTGTATGCACAAAGACTGCACAGATAAGACAGAGAGAAACATCGCGAAACTTTAGGCTCTTAAATGGCTTTGGATCGATTAGGTATATATACTATATATATAGTATATATATGAGTACGCGGCAAAGTCGGAATTTATATACGAAAATCAATTAATCTCCGGTATATATTATACTTCCGGAGAAAATTATGAGGGAAATTTTTCTTTGAATCAATATTAATTAAATGACTAAATGTTAAAATTTAATTACGAAGTATGGTGTGTGTGTGTGTGTGTGTGTGTGTGTGTGTACAATTTTTGATGAAAGTTACGAATGAAAAGACCCTTTTTTTTTTTCTTCTTTTTTCACATTTAATTATATTTTTGAACTATGATACCTACCTAATAATAAAAAAAAGAATTCTGTACAGATATTATAGGTATTTTGGATATGAAATAAAAATATGAAAATATGAATGAATGGATAAAAAAAAAAAAAAAAAAAAGAAAGAAAGAAACTATAAAATAAATCGCGGAAGAGAACAGCGAACGCTTATGGAATGTTGTACCTATATAGGCGCCGCGACGAGGCGACGCGGTGGCGTCCTCCAAATAATTAGATCCGCAATACTTCGAAAACTACTAACTGGCTCGGCACACGTGACGCACATATGATTTTCGAGGATTTTCGAGGAAACTCGATTACGTTTCATATCGTAACCGTCGTATATAATTAATAAATCGTAGTATAAGTATGCGAGAGCGATTCCCTGTATTAAGCTGCGCCTTAAAAATAAAAGATATAATAAAATGAATGTTATTATTATTATTATTTAATTATTTCGCGGAGTTTCATTCTTTCAACTTTCCGATTCCTCTCTCTCTCCCTCTCAAATTTATTACTATACAGAGTGATTCAGATTCCTTGTAAAATTCTGAGACTAAATTTCCTTTGCCAAAAATTCGTGAGACCAATGGTTTCCGAGATACGGAAGACCTTAGTTTACCAATCGCAGAACTTATAGGCGTGACCGGAAGTTGCGCGGTGGCGCCGTCTATGCTACCTATACGCTCCGCGATTGGTAAACTAAGATCTTCCGTAGTTCGGAAACCATAGGTCCCTCGAATTTTTGATAAATGACATTTAGTCTTAGATTTTAGCGGGGAATCTACCCTCTGAATATGAACCGTAGAATCCGAAGGACCCTGTATACGTACTACTATTCGAATTATAAGATAAGCGGGAAAAGAATTTCGCGTAAACGGGCGGATCTAAATATACATTTAAATAATTGATCGCGACCGCAATCTTGTATAGTACTATACCAAGAATTTAGACCGCGACTTAAGATCCGAGAATCTTTATAATAACCGCGTCATCGCTATAGATTCGCGAGCGATGATCAATACGCGTGTGGCATTGATATAGCAAAAATCATCAAACTCGTCATCGTTGTCACATATAGATGTATATAGGTATATTATATACACATATATTTCAGTATCTCAACGTATATATAGGGCATTCGTTGCCAATTCAAGTCTCAGAATTGTTTTTTACATTTTTTATTTCTTCTTTGTATCTCAATAAAAATTGTGACATTATTTCAAAAAACATTTTTTTTTTTTTTTTCTATACAGGATTAGATTAAAAAGCTAAAGAAAAAAAAAAAAATAATCAGAATCAGAGAGAGAGAGAGAGAGAGAGAGAGAGATATTATATCCTATTGCGTGCATATAGCTACTTAGTCAGTCTTTCTAAAATGGTAGTTTAATTCAGGTATATGTAATAGATATGTATATATATATATTATCGGTTATTTACATAAACACGTGTTCGCGTGTAAATTAAAAATACTACTATAGTGAACGGGCGTCGGTATAAGGTAGTATATCAGTGTACTACTATATACTACACTACCTACATATGTATGTATGTATGTATGTATGTATGTATGTATGTATGTATGTATGTATGTATGTATTAGGTACTATGAGTATAAGTAAAAAGGCAAACTTAAATGTAAATGCTGCTGCACTTTCGAAAAAAAGAAGAAAAAAAAGAAAAAAAAAAAAAAAACAAAACGATCGTCATAATCATCACCATACTGAGCATCGACAAGATCGTCGTGGTCTTTTCACATACGTGCGATAGAAGCAACGCTATAAGAGCCTATATTACTATACATTACTATTCGTATAATAATATATATATATCTATATATGTATAGAGACTTTTTAACAAATTTCTATACTAATTCGGTTTCCCTCTCTCTCTCTCTCTCTCTCTCTCTCTCTCTTTTCTATCTCTTATAAAATTTTCGATCTTATTTATAATTGCCAAAATGACATAATACTATATGTGTATTGTATATGTATAGGTACCTATATATATATATATATACTCGCATATTGCTAACGATCATTAGTTTACCGTTCACGTAACTTTGCGACTATAATCGCGAATGGTTATTATGTGTGTAACCTCTATACCTACCACAAATATATATATATATAGTATATTATATAGACGCACGCATAAACGAAAATTTATTCTCAACTAAATTTATCGTTGATTTTTTTTCTTTCTTTTTTTTCTTTTTTTTTTATACATATTTCTCTCGATCTCTATCGATATTTTACCATAATCACTCGCGAAATATTTAAAGAAAAAGTAAGAAAAAAAAATTGCGAGGTGTCTCTCGCACTGTTTCGATTGAGTAACAAAACCAACCTACTTTCGATATTATAATAAATTATCGTCTGTATACAGAGTATATGGGGGTATACGTAATTATTTAACTATAAACGGACTTATACCCAGACGTATATATATACAATATACATTCATTCATTCATTCAAACATTGCGTGCGAATTTCGAAGAATGAAATCGATGTGAGTCAATTTTCGCAAAAAAAAAAAAAAAAAAATAAGAAAAAATAAGAAAAAAAAAAATTTATAAAAGAACGAAAGTATGTCAAAATTGATATATATATATATTTATTTACGACATCGTGAATAATAAGAAACAACAAATAAATGTAATAAAATTTTCTGCATATTACATTGTTAGGTATACATGTACACCTACACTTTTTTGTATGTTTATATATTTTTTTCTTAAAGAAAAAAAAAAAAAAAAACAGAAAAAAAACAGTGACTTGCACCTCTGTATGTTTAAACTTTAATTTTGTTTTTTTTTCCCCCACTTGCCTATATAAATATCTGCGCGTATATTTATTTGTATGTATCCAATTATAATACACCTAGGTATGTATATGATTTTGGAGTCGATGGGGTGTCGGTCGTCGTTCATGCAGAATATTACGAGGAATGCGCGCTGTGAATCCGCTAACTATATATATATATATATACCTATAGGTATACGAATCATACATATTATAACGAATAAGAATTGTTTTATAGTGTAGAAATTCCGGAAAAAAAACATGTATCTTCACGGATAAATATATAGTTACGATAAAATACGTACCTATACCTATACACGTATTCCGAATTTGAATATTATCGACTAGCAGTTTTTCGAAAGGGTATTTGCCCCGCAAATCTTCATAAAAATTTGATACTGCGAAACACCGAAGGTACCAAAAATTCCGTAAGCTATAATAAGATCCGACAAGTCAAACCTACGTATCTTAATGATATTCACGCACGTATTTATTGAATGTCTAACAACTATGGCTGCATTGATGGTGTCGAAACGAATAAATGTAAAATGATCGAATTAATCAAATCTCAAAAACTCCAACGTGTGTAATTCCTGAATATTTAACGTTCGGAGATTTTGAAATTCGGAACTTAATCCCGGTCTCTATAATATATAAGTATAAATATTTGCGATGTAGATATTTTTTCTTCAATCATCAAACGAAATCCTTTAGTATAGTCATTAAACAGTCTCAACCGATCGATATATACAAACATAAGTATACGTATACGTATGTACAGGACCATACATAGGTATACATACAACAGTTCAGTTACGGTTAACGGTTCACGCCCGCCTTTCGTATTATTACACTACGCGTATGTTATATAGATACGTGTATATAGTATATGTAGGTATGTATATACCTAGAGACACGCGATACGTGAATTATGATTATGATGATGATGATGATAATATACGCCTAGGTATATGTGAATCGTGCGCGAGATAGAAAGAAGAAGGTATTATATAAAAGAGTATAACGATGGGTAGTAATAAAATAAAAAATGATAATTAATATTGAATACAATATCTACCGAAGTCGTTACGAGTTAAAAGAAGAAAAAAAAAAAAAAAAAGAAGAAGAAAACTAAACCGAAGATAAAAAGAGAGCGACGTCGGACTCGCAAACTCACCCTGTTGCATTCGAGTGCTTCAGCGCTGTGTTCCTCCTTGTGTTTGAAGCAGCTGCTACACTTGCTTTTATTGAAAATATTCGGCGCAAACTTCCGACATTCCAAGGCGCCGCCCCGACCCGTCGTCGTGTTAGTAGCGCTCGATCCCGACACCGACATAATATTATTTAATAATGATAATAATAATAGTAACAATAATAATAATAATAATAATAATAACGAGAATATTTTTATTTATTTATTTATTCCGTTTGAACAACAAATCGAGAAATCAGTCTGTTATACATCGGTGGAGAAAATAATTGGTCGCGTTTAGGGTAAATTTATTCATCTGAATGAGAAGATAAATAAATAATAATTATTATTATTTTTCAATCCTTTATTTAGTTTTGATTTATACTATCATTTGATGTCACACCTAGTTGTTTATCTTCTCATTCTACTATATATCCAGCATTAAAGCGAGTATTATTACTTATAGTAATAATAATTTAAATGATAATTATAGTCGCGGTTATAGTTGTATTGTTAAATTTATGTATATTTGCACCTGGTTACGTCACACGCAATGAAGGTAATTAGCACGTGCGTGATTTAGCGCGCGGATTAGATAAACACATACACTGAACACCCACAGATCGCACAAATTTTTATAGGTAAGGCGGTAGAGACACAGACACTTGTTTCGTTGCGACGACTACTCTCTCTCTCTCTCTCTCTCTAACCTCCACCTTATTATTTCTTATTACGAGAATTGAATAATCATACAGGTATCCGTAATAACCTGCGAAAAACAAGGTAATAATGAAAGAAAAAAAAAAACACACTCAACGTAGGCGTCAGGCTCCACTAATCTAATCGCACGATTGCCAATTGTCACTCACTACCCCCGTTCGTTCGTTTCCTCGCTCACTTGTTTATCTCAACCTTGCTTGCCGCTACTGCCTCACAGGTAGACATAGGTACGAGATGGATACTCCGTTTCGTATCGTTCCTCGATATTACGCCTATATTCACTCAGTTGGTTAATAACGATTATTAATCGATCAGATATTTGTTTTATATTCGAGTTAGCACCGTAATTTTGTTCTTTACATCAAAGAAATAGTTATAAGAATAGGAATGAGAGAATAATACGATCTTTAGAATTTGTTTACAACTTGTCAGCGATCGCTTGTATGCCGTATCTTCCTTTTCAAACGATTTATTAATTATTTCGAGAATGTGAATTACTTTTATTTACTCTTTGAATTCACTATCTTTGTTGTTATTATTATTATTACTGTTTGTAAATTATCTGATATTTTAATATTGCCGATGAGAAATATAGCCTCTTGTAATAATATTTTATTCCACGAACGTACAGCATAGCACGTGTTCGAATATTGTCGTCATAAATATTGGGAAATATTTACTTATCGTTAGAGCGAATCGCGAAGAGTATAAGTATTGAAAATAACGAAACAAAACAACGCGGCTTCTTTTTAATCCCTTTTATTATATTATATATGACAGCCGTGTGTTTAAAGGTGATGGAATTGCGGTTACACGTGAAGCGAATTGACCAACTGATCAAAACCTGCGATAAAATACAGGTAGGTAAGTGTAGTCCGGATCGCAGTTGTCGATGTTGTGTTGTTTTTGTTGTTGTTCAATTAATGAGAACTCCTTATTTTAAATCTTGTTTATTAGCCGTCCTCGTTTCTGTATTCCTGACCCGGCTGCTTATTATCATTAACACTATTTATTTTCAACATTTTTAATACACCCCGATACTCCATTACGAAACACTCGCGATCACGATCGCACTCTCCTCGCCCTAACTCTCTCTCAGTCCATCTGGCTTTATACCTTCTTACTCGACCGCTCGACGTCTCTGGCCTGTCGGCTCTGCTTCCCTACGAGCAACTAACCGCGCAACGATTATTCAAAATGGCGGAGGTTTGATGCGCCGCGAAATATAGTCCCGAACACCCGCGACCTTTCAAACGAAACGAACAGACTGAATCAACGAATACAACGATAAAATGAATTGAATCGCTGTCTTGAATCGTTTGAAGAGGTTTTTTATACATTGAGAAGATCGATCTGCTTGATGAAATTAATGAGCTTTATGTTATAACGCGCTTTTATTAACCTCCAGATATTTGAAGCTAAGATAATTCAGTTTCCGGAATTTTTCAATAATTTCAAGTGTATTTACAGATCGTAATAATTTTTTCAAACTAGATATCATATTTTGGGAAATCTCAATTCGAATCAACGAAATGGAACGTTAAAAGTGAAACCCAAATTTGGCGATGATCAAATCAGCGACTAAAAGCCCGCCAGCTGATACAAAGCCTCCGGTTAAATTCCCGGTATTTACATCCGTTCCGAATCGTTCCGTAGTTCCTAGTGTCAACGAATACAGAAAAGATGGTAGATGAAGGGGGTGACAGGTTTGTAGTTATAATAATACCAATTCTTCTCCTTTAAACAATCCGGTTGATTTATATGGCCGAATAATTTCACCACATCTGTAAATCTCCTAATTATACTCCCCTCCAATACGCGCTTTAAAAAAGCCTAAATTTCATATCAACAAAACAATTACACAGATTGATACTCTCCGCTATCTAATCGACTGTTTTACTTTAAAAACGCTTTTTCAAACCCCCAACAGACTATCTCATCACAAAAGAAACGCGTCTAGATTAATCACGGCTAATATCAGCCGCATGCTAACAAAACTCTTCGGATTAACGTGCGAATAATTACCGACGCTTCGACGGGCTATAATTTCGCTTGTTTAACCAGTTGTCATAAATTCTGATCACTGTATAGCGTTAAACAGTTAATTATGACTGGATATCACCGCGAAATGACTTATTTAAACCGAAATATACCTTGACGTAAATAAAAACACTTTGTCCAAAGGTTTATCAGCTCGAACGAAAGCACTGTTACGTAACAATTGGAATAATGTTGAAATTTTTTTTTTCCTCTGTATTTGAGATAAGCCGTTGTTGTTAATCCTTTGTTTTTGTCTTCTAAGATTCAGGCTTTCTCCTTACAATGGGAAAT
Organism: Tenthredo scrophulariae; assembly: GCA_963978835.1. Lineage (NCBI taxonomy): Eukaryota > Metazoa > Arthropoda > Insecta > Hymenoptera > Tenthredinidae > Tenthredo > Tenthredo scrophulariae. The sequence continues at coordinate 948,550 of OZ022229.1, forward strand.
ATGTATTATTTTTTTTTCCTCCTCTATATTCGCTCTCTCTCTGATATATACATCGATTTTGGCTCCGTTATCACTCCAAACATTAAACAATGGCCTACGTAGATTCAAATATATTGATAATCCATTCCAGAGATGACTCTGCGAAGGTTGCTATCATCAGAGAAGTTTACGACGGCGAAAATGCCCACGAGACATTTGAATACGAGCTAGAAAGGGCGCTGGAGTCAGAATGCAACCTAATAGTCATCGAGCCTTCGAAATTAGGGGATGAAACTTCCAGATGGATAGCGGTAGGGAATTGTCTGCATAAAACCGCCGCTCTGTCTGGGCTAGGGGCGGTAATAACAGGTGAGTTGGTTCTCTGAAGCTTCAAAAATCCGATAAGGTATAAAAAAGGTGATGAAAATAATCCTCGTTTATTCACCGCAGGCCTGATTTGGGGAGATCGACCGTACCTCTGCGGTCCTTTGGGCTTTACCTCCGTAATAAGCTGCGGCTTATACACTGTGTCTTGGCAGTTTGATCCGTGTTGTCAATACCAGGTTGAAACAGACACGAGCAAATTGCCGCACGTTGAATTACTTGCGGTGCTCGGACCCTCGTCGCCCACATTTTTGGTAAGGCGAGACGATAGGCGAAGGAGAATACTTCACACAACGATAACGTTGATGGCCCTTGGTATAAGCGGGTGGAGATTATACCAGGCTTTTAAATGAGATAATATTACTCGAAGAAGACCGTCTCTAAAGATCATCGCTCAACGCGGTGTTGAAGATGAGTTAGGGAGGTAGGAGAGACGCGAGGTCGGAAGTACCGCGACCGTGAAAGTAGTGAGAGACACGAATTAGGCCAACTAAACTTGTTACGTTAGATGAATACAGATACCATGTTTTTGTCATCCTATAAATTTACGCCAACGATATGCATGTGTAATATAAAGTGGTGAGAATCTCCCGGTCCATTCAGGCTCGTAGATTCTGTTTATCCGTATGAGGGGGGTGGGGCTGTGGATTGGAATGAAGAAAGGATACAACAATATTGAGAGGATGTACGTTTAGTTTGTAAATACATGTTAGCTAGAATACGTTATTACCTATCACCTTCAGTATGAAACAATGGGAGTATTACAGATCGTGGGTGATTTTTCTTTTCCGCACTTTTCATTTTTAGTCTTTATTTCGTTACAGCATTATTGTTTTTTTTTTTTCTTATTTTCTCACGTCTTATTTTATTCCATGTTTTATCAAATCGTTATAATATTCGATTCTATGAACATAATATATGGAAAAACGGAGCAATACTTCACGCGCTAAACTCAGGAGAAACCTTTGGCGCGATAAACAAAAGTCTCATAGTTTGCGATGTACAAGAATGTTTAATAAATACACCAAACATGTGTGATTTCATTCGAAACAAGTTATTAGTTTCTTCTTTATTTTTCTATCTTTAAACTCTTTAAGCCTGAATTATTAAATTTTATTTTAATAAACTCGCAACGTTTGTAAATATCATCTTATATTATCTAAACCTTGAGTCATCGTTGCTTTTTTTTTTCTCGGTTTTGAAACAGTCTGCGAGAGTCGTAAAGACGAGATTTACCCTTACTCTTGCTTTTCTTATCTATGGCGAAAATATCAAATTCTAAATATTTAGGTTGAGTAAATCTTATTCTTTTTCAGACAATAAATCTCACCTATAATTTCATTCTATTGCCTGCGTAGGTGCAGAGATTAAAATCTGTCTCTCATTATACTGAATAGATTCGTTTAGATATAAAAGCGAGTTTTTTTTATCAAACATTAAAAATAAAAATATTGAATTGAAGAGGTAATCGAAATTATTTCTTATAGTCTACCGAACTCTACTCTCAGTTCATTAAGTTCACAGACATCAAAAGAAAACTATTTTTCTCTATTAATGGTATTGTTAATTGTATTGTAGTAAAACTTGAGCTTTTTTTCGAACAAAATACAATATTTCCTGATAATTATTAAAACTACAACTGCTTGTAGGCCCGACTATTCTAGTCTTTGGTTTTGAAGTATCTACCTAAGAATTCTGTGTTCAGTATATAAATAAAAGTGAATTTCACGTAACTAGAGAAAAGAAGAGCGTGAAAAATCCTGGTGAAAGTTTAGACTTGAATGCACAGTTTGCTTTCTTACAATCCATTACACAACACGTTTTCCCCTTATTCTTCATCATGTAAACCCATGTTCTTTTCTTGTTAGAATATACTTTTTGTTTAAATATTCGTAGAAAAAAATCCGCCGTAAACTTTGCCAGCTTTCTTTAAAATTGTTTTTATTGTCCCTTACTCAAAGGCTGTGAGTTGAGGTATTCTGGTTTCGGTGTATTCCGCTGTGCTAAATGTTGAACTTGTTCTTTCTTTTTTTTTTAAACTATACCTAAATAGGAATGATGATAAATATCTGGCTGAAAATCTATACCCAAAAATCTATATTTCTTTCTAATGTATCCGCTGTAACTTAAAGGAGTTTTTGACAAAAGTGATGCGCATTTGCTTGCATTTATTCTGTCTATAGAAATTATTTTGTAACAATGTTTTTCCCTGTTTATTGTTTACTGTTTTTTTTTTTTCTTTTATATATCTGTGTAAAAAAAAAACTGATTTTATGTTCTCAAGAGTTAGAGAATTCATCGGCCCAAAGCTTATATGAAACTGAATGAGATCTGTAGAAATTGCATAAAAATTGTCAGATTCTTATCAAGAGATGGTCGACACAGAAGTTGTGTAGTTTTTCTTTTTAACAGCAGTATAGAAAAGTGCTTTAGCCCATCCCCTCAGAAAGAAAGAAGAAAATAAAATTGCGGGCCCGTAGTCTTAACGTGTAAATAATGTAAACATGTCCCACTGATTCGGGGCTTGTCGTAATTATAATAATAAAATATAGTTTTAAATAGTACCACTTGTTTTTTAATTCTATTTGAATTCCGGAGTTATTTATTCTTCATCGAGATAATAGAATTATTTAATAAAATAGAAAAGGTAAAATTCTTCTAAAAACATATTTATTATAAAAATAATTGAGTGCTTATAAATTCTTCGAATTATATTTCAAATATTTCTACTAATTCTAAAACCTGAATATTACCTATTATTCCATAGAAATAACATCACTCTTCACTAAGTAATATAAATAATTAACATAACATCAGAGCTTTCTTATCTCAAAATTAACTCACCAGCTACATTCAGATTCTTGAAATTCTTGAAATTTTCTATATTCCTATACCTATTCAATACTTGGAATTATTATTTGATTATCAGTAACGTTTTGGAACGCTAACTTCTTTTTAATTATTCATCTTTCTCCACCTTCTTCGCACGCTTTCTCATCAACCAGAAATAAACGCTGGGGAAAATCGATCGCAGAATAATAGCAGCTTTTGGTGTGAAAGGGGCGATCGTTACCTCACTTGCCTCCTGCAGCAAAGCTTTCATCACTTCATCCGCAACATATTCAGCGGAAAAGCCTTTCTCTGTATTCTCGTCCGTAACTGTAGAAAAAAACATTCATAATTCATTATAATATCACGTGTAAATCCTCTTTTATACTATCTGGGTTCTTTTCTTCCTTTTTTATTGAGTAATAATCTACACAGTCTTATCCTCACCTCCGTACGTTTCACCGCTACCAGTTATAGCGTTCATAGATAAAGCCGTATTTATATATCCTGGACTGACTACGGTAATATTGATGTTATGCTCAGCCAGTTCAGCCCGAGTCGTGTCACACCAGGCTTGCAAAGCATGTTTGGAAGCTGCGTACGCAGATCTGTTGCGAAAGAATTAATAACCATTTCATTGATTTCAACGTTTTGTTTCTGCTATCAATTCCTCTGTTTAAACATTCTAAAGCTCAAGGTGATATGTGGAGATTCAATTCGCACCCAATAATCATGCATCGTATTAATTATCGAACCTAATTGCCATGCTATCAAGAAACTTGACTCTACCTATAAGGTATAGCGATTCGGCCTTGCACGCTGCTGATGCAAATGACGTGACCTGATCTGTGCTCCAGCATAGAAGGTAAAACAGCTGTAAAGAGTTAAAGTGAGATAATTATAGATAAATAACAAATAGATATAAGTTTTCAACTAGTTTTTCAAATAATTAAGAAAGAGTTTAAATTTCTTTCAGAATGAATGATACAAAGCTTGTAGAGTTATATTGAATAAATTCTAAACGGTTTTTACAAAAGTGTTTAAGAGTATTTAGACAACGAATCTCCTCACCCTTCGTCAAAGCTACTAGTCCAAAATAATTACACAGCATAACTTTGATATCGACATCTACTTTTGTGTGTATAACTTCCCCTCTGTAAGTTATACCGGCGTTGTTAATAAGAATATCTATTTTCCCATGAATCTTCAAGACCTTATCTATCTCCGAGGGTATAGCGTTCAGATCTGTTACATCTAGAGGAAGAACAACCGGCGGATGAGTAGGTACAGTCTGAAATTAGCGTTAATTAAATTCAACATTATGATGAGTTAAAAAAAAAATGATAAACAAGTATAGTTTATGAAATTCAAACTCACAGGATGTTTGTTCATTAGCGCAGACTTCACTCTCTCAAGTTCCGCTTTTCTCCTCGAAGCCAGAATCAAACGACAACCACAACTGTAGAAAGTGTGCGCCAAGGCCTCGCCGAGCCCTGAACTTGCACCGGTTATCATAACGACCTGGTAACGGAGGTTAAGATAGTTTTCGATAAAAAAAAATCGTGTACTTTCTTATTGTTCACTATTTTCATTCCTAGTTATCAGAAATTGGAATAAATCATACAGAAGCTATTCATTCGTTGATTGAGTTAAATAATCGAACGTACCTTTCCTGCGAGCTTCGATTTCCTCCGTTTCTGTACGAGCATATCATAAAGGTGATATAATAGCCAGGGAAAAGTGACGGGAATACATCCGAGACCGAATAACCACCACATGATATTCCAGCCGATTAGCTTATCGCTTTGTTTCATGGTTATTGATGATAGAGGTTAAAATAATTCGAGGTTATGTCAGCCTATCTTCTAGATGTATCTTAAGTACGGTGAGAAGTTGGCGATAAGTGTAGTACCGATGTGAGAATCGATGTGAGAGTTGGCTTAGTTTGACGTATCGAAGTTATAAAAGACACGGGTGTATATCGAGTTAAAACATACCTATAATAATAATGTAATAGTGAGTGAACTTCGCGTGATATAAGAAGCGAACTTATATTTCCAATTTATAATTTAGAGTTAAATATAATATTATTTATATTCCGTGTGTTTTAATCGCGGTGTTAAAAGATACTTAAAAATCTATAAAACAAATGAAGAGATCCGTTAATACTACGCTGGTGAATTTATACGCGATAGGGAATTGAATAGATCTGTTTAAAAATAAAATCCGCGTGTAAATGTAAATCTTGATGAACCTAACTTGACTTAAGATGGGGTCAAACTAGGTGGTGAAATAATCATAGCTAAAACGCATCGGCTGCAAGTGCATAGGCTCGTCGTAATCTAAACAGATCTAAAGTAAAGCTGTTAAATGTAAATGAACCGAATGTATTTAACCGTTTAATAAATAGTATAATGGAAGCGCCTGAGAATGAGCAGCAATACGTGGCCTTCCCGCTTTCAACAAACATGCACGATTCAATGCAAGAGACAATAATATCACACGAAGAAATATGCGAGCCTGTAGTCGACGATTGCGTATTGTCAGATAGTCTGCCCGAGGTAACAGTGAGCGAAGTAGAATCGCGTATAACCGAAGTGCAAGCGGCGGTCGAAATTCTAGCTTCGAATTCTGACCCAGAAGACGACGACAGTTCCTCGGTATATCCGATTTACATAAAACAAGAAGAACATCAGCCGTATACATCGGGCGACGACGAGTCAATGGCAGTCGAGGCGCTGCGTCAGCTGGGCGGAATGTACCCGTGTTTCAACGAGAAAAAAATATCATGTCCAAATTGCGCTAATCTATTCACCCACATAGAGATGGGTAAACATCACCCGAATTGCGCAGCTGTTAAATTATCCTGCACTACTTGCGGCGAAAGATTTGAGCGAAAAATCGACCTCAATAACCACATGGTTTGTCATCAAGTGGACAGACCCCACGCCTGTCGAACTTGCGGCAATTTATTCAGGTCAAAGGCCAATCTACAGTCTCATATGGCCCAGGTACACCAGGCGGAACGACCCCACAAGTGTACTATTTGCAATTCCAATTTTCAGAGGCCGTCGAGCCTCTCTAATCACATGAAAATTCATACCTATGTAGCAGGCAGAGCGATAATGCAGACCTCTAACAGCGTGGCTCAACAGACTGTTGAGTCTTTTAGAAAATGGCCGGAAAACAGTGGCGCAGATTCACCCAGTACCTCCGTTCCCTCTTCCTCGGTCTCTTCCATTCCTAACTATGAAGTTTCTCAAGTTCATTGGTCGATACCTACTTATAATTTTGGTAACGATCAGCCCGGGGTAGGCGGTCTGAGCTCCAATCATCACGACAAAATTGACTCCTTACATGAGTTCGCAGTTATGCCTACAGCGGATGTTTCCCAGTTTGAATATACGCCGCAGAACGCGATAAACCACCAGTACAACTTGTCCATGAATTCCGCTTTTAGTGGTCAGGACGGTTTGGTTAAGATCGAATCTTTGCCTTATGGTAACAACGAGGCCAGGAGTCGCAGCTTTGTTGAGGTTGAATTGAGCGAGGGAAATCAACACACATGTAGCCACTGTGGGGTCAGCTTTTCTAGAGCTTCGTCGCTCGCATCACATGAGAAAATTCATACCTGTAAGAACTGGAGCATGCCGGTCGAATGCGAATTCTGTGACAAACAGTTCCAGGACAGTAACTGCTTGGCCACTCATCAGACAACTTGTGCTAAAAAGGTGATGAGGAACAGCACCGAACACGGCCTGCCGAACAGTAAATGGGGAAAGCACGCGTGCGCGGATTGCGGCAAAAAGTTTACCACCAAACAGAAGATGTTCAGACACCAGTGGATCCATAGGAAGAAAACTCACTCCTGTGAAGTGTGCGGAGCCCAGTTTGAAAAGCAGCACGAACTCGACGAGCACAGACTCTCCGCTCATCCTGGGGATTCGGCTTTTACTTGCGGGGAATGTGGAAAGAGCTTCGTCTCCAGACAGGGACTTTGGGAACATGCTAGAACTCACGCCGGAAGCCCTGCTCACTTTCACTGCGACGTTTGCTCCAAGACTTTCTCCTCTAGGCAGGGGTATCTCATTCATCATAGAACCCACACCGGAGAGAGACCCTATGGGTGTAAATTTTGCTGGAAAGCATTCAGAGATGGAGGAACGCTGAGGAAACACGAACGAATTCATACAGGGGAGAGACCCCATGTTTGTCCGTTGTGTTCTAGAGCTTTTAACCAGAAGGTTGTACTCAGGGAACATGTTAGGTGGGTTCATGCCGCCGGTAAAAATGAGACTGAAGTCACTGGCCCTCCTTTTAGGTGCCCGCTTTGTGGAGCTCTGAACCAAGACCGGGACGAGCTGTGTGCTCATATAGTAAAACACTCTGACCAAATGATTGCCGAAGCCAAAGCCAAGACGAACAATAATGCTTCAAAGCCAAAGCCGACTAAGAAGAAATCTAAGGCTGCTTCAAGCTCGGGAAGTTCTTCTTCGGGGAAACAGAACACTGGGAGTCGGTCCATTTCTAGAACTGAGCAGAACGAGGCTCTGCTTTCTATCTCCGACGCTACAACCAAGGCCAACGATACCCTGCCGCAACTTATGGCTAGCAATAAATCCAGCGAAGCTCTGCTGCTCATTACATCGGCTAAGCGTAACGAAGCCTTGCGACTTATATCAGAAGTTAAACAGAACGATTTACATCTAATAACACAGAGTAAACAACAGGGGGACAATCATCTTCATATTCCACAAATAAATCACAGGGAATCCCTAAATTTAACTGCCGAGGATAAGATGGTGTCTTCTGATCAACAACAAAGTAGCGGAAATTCACAACAGGGACATAGGCAGAACGAAGCTAATAACACGATGCACTTGATGCCCGCTTCTAAACAAAATAACGTACATTTAGTTGAATCTAGCAAGCAAAACAATACTTTGCATCTTATTTCTAAGCAAAATGAATCCCTGCCTGTACTGACTATACCAAATCCACAAAATCATGAAAACTTTTCCAGCCAAATAGCCCAGATAAATAATGTCGACATGCCTATGAACATGGTCACTCATCATTCGACTCAACATCATGGGGACAGAGCGGCAAAATCAATATCACAGACTTCTGTACAGAAATCATTGGCACAAGATAGAGGGTCGCAGTCTAACACTGTACAGGTTCAATATCAGCATAGGGAAAGTGACGACGGTGAAGAATCGGTCTGCGGTATGTGCGGGGAAGAATTTACAAATAAAAACTTGCTTATGGAACACGTTAAAATTCACATATAATTCATATATTTCCGTAATGTCCAAACGTTTGGTGATATAGGACGCTACGGTTTAGTCTCATTATAATTGATGATCATTTTATATGAGAAGTGAAGATGTGTTCTTAACTTGATAGATATAATATTTACACAAATTGCTACAATCTTTTATTTCCTTCTATTTTCTTTTTTGCTTTCAGACGTTGGTAGCTATCAACGATAGATAACTGTCTGTGATTGATTCGACTATTTTAACTCCTTGATACGACAACGCTAACAAAAGTTCTACTGCCAACGCACTGTACTCTGTGTTAGTTACATCGTGTTTCTAATATTTGTGTATAAGTCCCTAATAACAGTTATCTGTTTAACTTTTAATTATTTAACAGTCCTGCTATGTATCGCTGCTACATATATACGTAATATACAAATAGATAAATAATTTTTAACGTGTAAGTGTAAACTGATGAGCATCTCGTGTTTTAGAAACTAGGAATATATCGTTATATCGTAAAGTCATATCGTACAGAGAAAGAAAAAAAAAAATGAGACTATAAAAAAAGAATAATAATTTCCTATATAGGTATATGTATAATTAGTGACTGTATTTTCGTAATTTTCATCCAGTTTGTGATATATAATATTGTTGTTTGAAAAAAAGAAAGAAAGAAAACAAACAAGCAAAAAATTGGGAAAAAAGCTAAATAAAAAAGAAAAAAAAACCAAGACCTCAAAAAAATGTGATTTAAGTTTGTACAAAGAAGTTTTGTAACTCGTTTTTCTCTTTTTTAAAAGAAAAATCGTTGATAGATACTAACTGTTAAGATAACAATCTATTATTTTTATTCAAATACTAATGCAGCGGAAAAGAAAGTATTTGTCATAATTTATAGTATGCATATTATAGGTATGAAGAATATACAGGCTTGGAAATTACATATTACGTGTGTATCACACTGAGAAAAAAATTTATCATTAATTTCCAGTAACGATATCTCTCATCTATATGTTGTTTAGGATTAATAACGCGTAAATATTACTGTAATATACCATTTTTGTTATTAGGATATAGTGGATGGTGATTCATAACATAATATATATATATACATATTATATATGATACAAGTCTTATTTTTCTTTAATGTATACTTTGTGTATATTGAAACGGCAACATAGTCACATGTAACTGCAGCGGCCCAATCGGATATCAAATTCTGATAATTATGGCTATAAACGATAAGAGTATATCATCGTGACTATACAAAAAAGTTCAGCGAAAAATCCAGACCCTTAGAGTCTGAGGTGTAATTGAAATTTCATATTTTAATCTATACAGTTTCAATGGGTTGTAGCAACGAGGGTAATACGGGGATGTTTTGGGATGGAATTATTTTTTATATTTCCCAATAATCATCTCCAATGCGATATTTATATACCTAAATATTGTTTCATTTGTATAAATTGGCAAGGCAGTCACGTTTTTATTATTATTAAACGATTGTATAAATTAATAATAAATTCCAACAAAAGTATTTATAATTTATGTGTATCTACTACCGTTTGAATGTGTCAATATTAAACAGTATATATGTTATAATCATTACAATTTGAATAAATGTTTATTAATAATGAATCCTACCCCATCAATAAAATCAAAAACGCATATCATTTATCATCCAACTTTATTTCATCATAAATCTCTCGTCAGTATTATAACACCTATTCTGTGAACTGACAGAGCCAAAATAGGCGAAATATTCATCTCTCATTGCATTATTAATTCTGAAAATTGTTCCTATTTCATATTCAAAATCATCTTCGCGGGGTCCCCACGTGGAATTCCCGCGTTGCGTAGTCGCGCTTATTTAGTAAGTCAGTCCTCACGGTTAAAGAATAAAAAATAACCAAGTGTTAAGGTGATTTTAAGTTCTAGATAAACAATTGTATGGAAAAATAATTTCATAGTTTTTCTGCATAGATGGGCAAAAGGGTGAGTCGAAATTTCTTTGAATATAAATTCTCTAAGCGTTTCAATATTCGAGGTTAGGTTTAGAGCGTCGTTCCCGGTATTCAAAAAAATCCTACAAATCTACATCTACGATAATAAATAGCGAAATAAATTCTGAATTACACAACGAAAAATCGCATTTATTATTCATCCAGCTTCTAGTAACTCGACGGATCTAGTTTTACTACCAATAATCATCATTCGCTTTGAACCATTAATTTGGCGCTACTTTTCACGTGGGTTTCGCCCGGCGTAATGTCAGAGAGGTTATGTTCCCCGTGATCATAGAACGCCTGTTCGACAACGCGCGAGAGTCTCTGAGTGTAATAAAAGGGTGATATTATCGCCGTGGAACAACAAGAACAAAACATTTCATTCAACCTTCGAGAAGAATTAAAGCCGTGAATATGCCGACTTGGAATCAGATCCAGGCCCAGCTGCGCAACCCAAACAACCCGGTCGTTTTTTTCGACGTATCAGTCGGCACGACGGAAATCGGACGCATGATATTCGAACTATTCGAAGACGTGTGTCCAAAGACGTCAGAAAACTTCCGACAATTTTGCACCGGTGAATACAGGAAGGATGGCGTATCCCTGGGCTTCAAGGGAGCTATTTTTCACCGGGTTATTAAGGACTTCATGATCCAGGGCGGGGATTTCGTCAACGGCGATGGTACTGGAGTATTGAGTATCTACGGTGGCGGAACTTTTCCCGACGAGAATTTCACCCTGAAACACGATTCGTCTGGGCTTTTGTCGATGGCTAACAGCGGGAAGGACACAAACGGATGCCAATTTTTCATAACTTGTGCAAAGTGCAATTTCCTCGACGGCAAACACGTGGTTTTCGGCAGAGTTATCGACGGACTTCTGGTGATGAGAAAAGTTGAGAACGTCCCAACGGGGCCTAACAATAAACCCAAGATTCCAGTCACTATATCGCAGTGTGGCCAAATGTAGATTTTCTATTTAATTGTAATCTATTATTTTAATAAACGATTTTTTATGTAATACAGGTCTTACTTAATGAGTTATCGCACTCATTAGTTACCCAAGTTGAACACTGCTCTATCCACGAAGCAATCGAGCCATTTTCAACGACCCAAAGTCTCCGTCTACTCTTTCTACAAAATAAAACACAATGTGACTGTGATTCTTCACTAATTTCTTGCGATGGAAAATCTTGAGCCCTCAAAGTCTTGACAATAATTAGATAATGTCTGATATTCCTTGTTTACACTATGGCAATTTACTCAATATTCGTTATTTCTTATTATGATTAGAAAGTGGCAGAAACTTGAAATCTCATTATGATAAAAATACTCATTGACGTAGTAGTAGTAGTAGAGTCAGGGAATGTGAAAGGTGTTTGAGATTCTTCAATTTAAAATTGAGGTAAACCACAGGATTGATGTCTGTTTATTGATCGGAACTTATAGTCTAAACTTTCCAGTAAGTTGAAATACAATTTCAACTGTGTATCTTTGGTATTTATTAAAAACGAATTGATTATCAATGGATAGAAATAAAAGGAATGTCTGGTTTTCTTCGATTGATTGGATATTTATTATTTAATAATAATATACTAATATGTAGATGGACATTGATTAATGACTTAATTCTATGCTTAAAATATTTCCTAATATTGGTAAAAATTAACTGACACTGTATCAATTATTGAGAGTGTATGCGATGGGAGATTGAGAATATCTGACTTATACCCATAATCCTTAAATCTATCAAGTTTCTGAGCTCAAAATCTGTATATCACTTGACACTGTTTCATAACTATAGTAGCAACACAATGTTCATTTGTATGTATTTACAATGCAGAGATGCACGTGTTGAATGCGCATCGTTTTATATAAATAAAAGAATAAGAAAAAGAATCAGATTTGAAAATATCTTCGACTAATCTAAGTCGTCTATGAGCCTCAAAAAATGAAAGCGTGATGCACTGTTTCTTAGAGAGCATACAGCTCACGGTAACGATAGAAGAGGTTCTCTCCGTCTCGGTACCGAGAGCCGAACCGTATTCTACCGACTATTGCAAAACACATCCTCCTCGATTATATCAACCTCAGGATGATCGTCAACGACCATGATGGGTGTAGCCCCATCGTGAAGACTCGATCTGGACAAAGACCTCCTGTACGCATCGCGGGAGACGCTTCGTGTGAAACTGAATCTTCTGGTAAGCTTCTTTGTGAGTGGAGGCGGGCTCTTCGGACTTCTGACCAATATCTCTGGGGTCTGTGGCCTCTGGAGATGGGCGAGTAGGACCTCGGTCGAGTGTTCTTCGATAACGTCAAACGCGTAATCGATGTCCTCCTCAGAGGCGTGTTCCCTAGTCACACAAAACCTGAGGATATATTTTTCCTTGATCCTGGATGGAATCATGTGTAGTTTGCCAGAAGCGTTGATATTCGCGAGAAGTTCCTGATTGAGGGAGTCACTGCCCTTCAGTCTGAAGCATACGAGCCCGACTCGTACATCATTGATGACGTCAAATCTCGTGTCCTTGATCATCAGGGACTCGAATCTCTTGGCCAGTTTTATGTGATTTCTGATATATTTCTGAAGACCACTTATCCCGTAACTCCTGATGACAAACCACAACTTGAGAGCTCTGAATCTTCTGCTCAAAGGCACTCCCCAGTGGCGATAGTCGATCGATTCACCCGAGTTGGCGTGCTGAAGATAAAGCGGGTCTACGACCAACGCTGAAGTCAATTTCACGCGGTCTTTTACCCACAAACAAGAGCAGTCGAAGTTAACCAATAGCCACTTGTTCGTGTTGGTGTTGAACGAGTCTGCGTGCTCAATCCCAGCCATAAGTGGACGTAGTTCTGGGCATATGAACGAGTTCCCTGCATAAGCACCGTCCACGTGGAGCCAAAGGTTTGGATATTGTTTGCAGACTGGTCCAATCTCTACGAGATTATCGAAGGAACAACATCCGGTCGATCCAAGGGTCGTGGATACGAAGAAGGGGACCAAGCCCTTCGCCACATCTTCTTTCAGAGCAGCTTCTAAGGCTTCTCCACGGAGAGAACACTTCGCGTCAGGCTCCAACACTCGTAGTTTAACGAGACTGATCATTGCCGCCTTTTCAACGCAGGAGTGGGATTCCGTTGAACAATAGGCTACCAGTCTGGGTAAAAATGCCGAATCCTCGATTCCCGGGTCCTGCTCTTGCAGCATTTTGATCGCCTGGTTTCTCGCCGCTAACATCGTTACCAAAATGCACTCTGAAGCTGAACTCTGGATGACTCCTCCACCGTTGGACTCCTCATGGTCAGAGAGAAACTCTTCGGGAAGATCCATCGCCTTCGCGAACCAGTCTAGTACAACTGTTTCCAGTTCTGTACAGGCCGGACTTGCGGCCCACGAAAAACCGATGCATCCAATAGCGTCTGAGAGCATGTCTCCAAGGATAGATGGGAACGAATTTCCCGATGGAAAATATGCGTGGAATCTTGGATGCTGCCAGTGCGTTATCTGTAACGAGAAATGAAACGATTGCGATTAGTTAAGAAGTCGAAAGACACGAATTAACGGAACTTCCGCCAGTTTATTTAAGTGGAAAACTCACCCCTGGCATGATTTTCGTATCAACGTCCTTCATGATGTCGTCCCAAGACTCCGGCTTCACTGGAGCCTCGCTGGGAAGAAGAGGCCTAAGATACCCGGGGTCGACGTTCGCCGTAACTCTCTTCGACTCAATATTTCCCAAATATTCGCAGATGTATTCGACCATCTCCTTGCCACGTACGCGGAATTCTTCAACGTCCATTTCTGAAGTCTAAGGATAAACGAGAATCGAAATCGTTAGTGAAGTTCAACAGCGAATGAAGTTGTTGAAATGTGAAACTTGGAAGCTAAAACAGTGTCTATTCTAGTTACGTTCAATCGCTCTAAGGCAACGACTAATTGCCATTAGCCATCACCGGTTATTCAATACTGATATCGCATTAGCGGCGTAATCAGAGTCGCAGATCGAAAATTATTTAAAATTCGCGGAAACTTTAAGTTTATCACTAAGAACTGAAGGAGGAAAATGATTTTTTCGCACTTACTTATTTTTTTCCAAAATCTGTTTTCTAAACTGATCACGGTTCGCCAAACGTCAACTAAAACCTTTCGAAATTATACTTTTCAAATATCGAGACTTATTTATCGGAGTAAAGTCCACCGTCTCTGATGCTACACACTCCGTTTCAACGGTTGAGACTTAGCGAGTTGACTGTGGCTCTCGAGAGTGCGCCAAGCAGTTTTATACAGTTCGAAAGGCTCGCTTGGCGAGCGTCAGACCTGCGCTGGGAATCACGCCCTCTCCATGGTTGCGAGCTCTGCGCCTATCCAGGTGTTGGACAAGCCTCCGCAGTGCTAATCATTCGATTTTACTAGTACGAATGATTTCCGATCGTTTCTCGAAGCTAGAGTTAATTCCTTAGAAAATCACGGTTCTTTCATAAGTCCGAGGAAACTGACGAGCGAGTCAACGATCGGACGTACCAGTGGGCTGGACTTGCCAAGATTTTTTAGATGCGATTATCATACAACGCGAATGTTCGCATATATTATAAAAATTAGGAAGAAATAGTGTTTTTATTTTTTACTTTTTTCGCTTCGTTCTGCGTCGTTTTATGCCGAAGAAATAATTATTCATGATACATCGAATGGAATAAAACTATGATTGGGTGTTGGACGCTGTTTTTTTTATTTATTTTTCTTTAGTTCCAATCATCATTCCCGTTTCACTTCTTTTCAGCGAGAGGAAATTTCCTATAAGAGATAGGGAAGAGTCAACGGAGATTTGTATCATGCGAATAGAAGGAATGTTCCTAACTGTAAAGGACCGCACGAGTTTCATAAACGTAAATCCATCCACCTACATACGATAGAGTTTTTAATGCGAATAAGCTTTCAAAATATCCGTTACGTTTCATTTTAGCCGCGAGGTAATGGAGAAATTTAGTTATTGGATAAAAACAATCGTTTCTTTTTTGGTTTTTTTTTTTTTTTTTTTTTGTTTTTTACTTTTAGAAAATTGGGCAATAAATGAGGCTACTCTAATCACTTTGGTGAATTCCTGAACACATTCAAATCGAAATTCAGTGGCGACGTAAAATTTTGAAGGCCATTTCGAAAAGTAGTTCTACTACGGTATGGATGTACGGAATCCCCATTGACGTCATAGTTTGTGTAATTGGCGCACGCTTACAAATGACAAAGAGAGAGAGGGAGAAGGCCGATGAGAGGTGTATATCGTCCTATAAGTAGATACTAAGGATATACAAATCTCTGTGGTTTTTTATCCCCCACTTAATATCCGAAAGATATTGCCACAGAAGAATAAGATCCATGGTTAACATCAGCGTCGTATGCTGATACCCATGACGTCACAAAACGTGTCTGACTACAATCATCCGTACTTCTCTTGCTAACTGGTTTTTAATTAACAATATTCCTAGTTTCTATCTTCTAATTGTCTGTAGATTCCAACTTTTCGAATTAATACTCAGCCCGAAACTGTTATTAGAAACAAAACCCAAAAAAAAAAAAAAAACAGTTTTGCTTCTTTGTCATGCTCAAAGCCTGCACCTCCGATTTTTATGAGATTTTTATCGAAGGTCGATCTGGAGCAGTTTTAATCTTTGTCTCATTTTCTCATCTCTATAAAATTTTCGTACGATTCTGTAAGGCGTTCACCTTGTGAAATATGTAAGTACGTTTAACGTCACTGCTCTTCGAAACGACTTATTCCATGCGGTATAAGTAATGAGTCTTGAAATTTGCCCGAAGGTATATGGATATACTGCGCGGAGATAAGTTCTGTCTACGCACGGCAAACTGGTTTCCAATGCTGAATGCTGCTGCTAGCAAACCGATATCCGACATTTAGAATTTTTATAGAATTATATAAATGGATAATACCATTGTAAGAGATGTTCCCAAGAAAAGGATAACATATGCATCTATTTATTGTGTAACAATGACCTTTCACTTTCATCTTATGAAATTTTAAGGAATAACGTCACTAACGTTGTTACGAGGATAATATTCCCATTCAATGTGTATTCCCCGTACAATATATCATTCTCAAACTTTCCTAGAGGTTTATAATACATCGAAAGAGAGAAAGAAGAAAGATAAGAAATGGTATTTCCAAAGTGGAGAGGGCGTCGTCCGAAAATAGTGCACTATGCCGAGTGCTCCACGCTCCGAATCGTTCCGCACCGTAAATATAAAACCGATCGAGGAATTTCCAAAACCGTTGAATTCTTGAACCCCCTGGGATCATGTCTCCATTATTACTTCGTTCCTCGATTTTTGAAGATTACTGATTCTAGACGCCAGTGGAATCACTTTACCGGAAATTCCCTGTCTACCGTAAGACTCATCAGTAGGTACCTAACGGCCCGCAAAATACTCTATACGTATCAATTTTCCTAAATAACAGTTGAAGAAGTATTCCGTTTTTGTTTTCCCTTGTTTTTGACAAACCAAATTATGAAGGGAAAGAGCGTATGCCCAGGCTCGTGTACAGTTAAGTTTCGCATCGAAATATACTCCGTTAAGTCTATCGAACGAAGAGGGGGTTGAACCCCCTCAGGGCTTTATGTATAAATAACCTACTGGCTGTTTACTCTTCATCTACGTTTACAACGCTTCGTTGAAGCGGTGTCTTCCGCGTGAGTTCACCCGCTCCGCAAGCTTCATTCTACAACCCAGCGTCCGATACACGTAATCGAGACACCTACGAGTCCCAAGGTTTGAGGCGTGAATTGCCTGATCGAGACACGTATGAGTCTCAGGGGCTGAAGCGTGAATCGCTGCAAAGACACGGGTGTTTTTTTTTTTTGTACTTTTTTTTTTCATCCGATTTTTTTCCCTGACTCGTGTTTAAAATTTTTTCACGTATTTGAACCTAGGACCTTAATAAATCGCGGAAATATCACGCGGGTCAAATTCTAGCCATCTATTCGATTTTTTTTTTTTTTTTTTTTTTTATACCATCAGGTGATCACAAGAAGCAGGAAAATCATAAAATATATAATAATAAAATTATCTGCTGAAAGTTAAGATTCATTCAACGTAAACGAGTTGATTTAATTAAACGACTGCGTCGTATTATACTATTACATCTGAGAAGTTTTAGGAGGAAAAAAAGAGCCACGATAATGATATTAGTAAGAATGTAAAAATATATACCATATAAAAAAAGAAATAAAATACATCAACCTTTACATCTCACTATAAACAATCTTGGATTGCGTGAACTGCGTGGAATTCTCGCTGATTTATCGAACCTGATTAGCTATGATTGTGAAAAAATATTATGTGAAAAAAGAAAAGAAAAGAAAAGGAAGAGAGAAAAAAAAAAAAAAAAAAAAAGACAGAATATCGAATATACGAATAAATCGACCATTTATATATATCGCACACTCATATCATAAGATTTTATTCTATATTTATCACTATATAAGTGAATAACAGGATTGGACATACATCTTTGATCCTCAGGCTATACGGAAATACAAGAGATATCTAAGTGTATAAGGTATAATTTTCAAGTACAGTAGGGTGTTTCATATTTTTGCAATGTCCTTTGGTTTTACCTCGTACTATTGAAAAAGGCATACGTATAGTACATGTGATTTGTGCGAAGACTTTTTTGTCTTCTTCTTCTTCTTCTTCTTTTTTTTGATTTTAAGCAAGCTGAAAGTTTTATAACTAATTATTTAATTAATCAATTATCTCCAAATGATTTGAGAAAGAAGTAACATGTCCTATCTAAGATTTATGACCGATTTAAATAAGTTGTGTTGTGCTATTTATTTATTTATTTATTTATTTTGGTTTTCTTTTTGGTATTGGTATTGTTTTTGCGAATTTTATTGTCGTTCGATCAACGAATGTTGGATCTAGTTTCCTGATTTTTAAACCAGGAAAAAAAGCCTCTTTCAATTAATCCTCGATTACGAACGTCCGTTGGGACTTCGTCCTCTCGATGGAGACCCAGAAGGCGATGGTTCCGGGCTGCAACCGTTGCTGCTTCCTCTTCTACTGCTGTTATTGTTAGTCTTAAGTCGGACCATAGTGTCGAGGTGCCGAAACCTAGATAAAAAAAACGTAAAAAAAAAAAAAAAAACCTCAAGATTTTAGAATATTGACAACATTATCGCCACGCCTTCATGCCTTTAGAAATTTATACTCTATAGGAATGAAAGAGGAATTGAAAAAGAAAAAAAAAAATCAATAACCGGTTCCAAAGCTTTGAATATGCGGCTGAAAACTATCCGATCGGGTATAATTAGCATGATGATTCTCCGTTAACTACTAACATAATTCCTGACTGCGTAGGCGAATAGACAGATAGTAATTAACATCGATTATCTACAATGTGCGAGAAATCAAATTTATTCATTATTTTCCTTCTTTTTCTTTTTCTTTGCTTCTTCTTCTTCTTCTTTTTCTTCTTCTTTTAATCTCAGGGCGAACTTGTGTTATATTACCTTAGCGATAATTCCCCAGTATCAGATGCCGAGTCACGTGATTGAAGGAGATACGCCAGTGGCCAAGATATCCATGAATGCCTGCGACAAGGTTTTGGAGAAATGAAGAAAAGGCGAAAAATTCATCGAACTAATTTTCAGCATTTGAAAAAATGAATACAAACGCTGTATGCGATGTGCTGTTCGTTCCTACGCCCCCGATAGTCGTCTGAGTATCGAGTTTCGCCGTTGGTTGATTCGGGGTTTTGGTAAACCCGGGTTGAATCGCAGGATCGGATACCATACGGACGAAGAAGGACCTCCTCTGTTCGAGGGTTGCCTTCCTCTTCTTTTCCCTAATGTCTGCAAGTTCGTCCATCACATCCTGTGTAATGAGAATTATTTAATAGTAATAATTATGAACTCTCTTTATATAATCTCTGTCACAATTATCGAGCTTCCTGAATCCTGAGTGCAATCTGATGTCACATTCTCACCGCATATGTGCGGAAATGAGAGGAAATTAACCCCGTGGAAGAGGAAACCACGCTGTAACATTGCACGCTCGAACGTCAAACGTCAAGGCGAGAACGGATTGTGGAAAACTACTCTACATCATATCATGCTGGAATCACACTACGGCGGAGACCACATCCGCAAAATAATTGTGCATAAATATGATCACGGTCTCAAGGACCAGGTGATTCCTAGGGTGTTACGATAATTTCCTCGTATCTTCGACGGGTTGCAGTAAAGATAATCGACGATTCTTACCTTGGACTCCAAGAGCTCGGACACAAAGTCGGTTATGACTCCCCACGCCGTGTCTAAAATCGGATTAACGCAAGTTTAAAAATGTGTGCTTCGGGGTTCGTGCATGAAATCTTAAACCATCATCTTACCAACGTCGTTTTCAGTAGCGTTTGGAGCTGCCAGAGCGAATCGTATGGTGTAACGGTGATTGACGCGCGCTGGTATCATGTGGATTTTCCCCGAGTCGTTGATCGCGCTTAAAAGTTTCTGGTTTAATTTATCCGATCCTTTAGCGCGGAAGCAAACCAATCCGAGCTAAAAAAAAAATTCCGAAAATATTGTCAACGGACCGTTTTTACCCGTCAAAGTTCATCACTTGCAGGACTTTCTCAAGTACGGGGAAAACTAAACTTCAGTAAACTTTCTTGTCGATCGTTACGCCGGGAGAGGAGAAACTCTATATCATTGATCGATGAAATTGATATGAAAGATCAGAATGTGGAATTATTTAGGGGAACTACAACGATGATACGTAATGGAAGGCCGTTAAGGTCGCCGTTACACTTCCGCGTTTACTTATTCCTAGTAAAACTCAGTGTCTGAGAGTTTCCGAGTGATTCACGAGTCTAGGTTGCAAAATCTGTTAGCGGGATTCCCCGGCTGTATACCTAGCGCGACATTTCACTTCCATGCACGGTCGAGGACCGGGGTGTGATTTTCCCCTTCGATAAACAGTAACCGTCTAAACTAACAGGAAATACCAATACGATTGATGAGTCCAGTTGATTATACTGACCACAACGTCGTTACAGACTTCGAATCTCGTGTCCTTTTTCACCAACGATTCGAATCTCTTCGCTAAACCAATGTGCCCACGAATGTATGACTGGAGACCAGATATCCCGTAGTTTCTAAATACGAACCACAACTTGAGGGATCTGAATCTTCTGCTCAGAGGGATGCTCCAGTGTCTGAAACAACGAATGGGTCAATAAAGTGGTCACCTTTTTCAACACCTTACTTCCAAGCTCACCTATAATCGATCGCAGTATCTGCGTGGGTGTGCTGGAGATAAAGAGGGTCGACGACCAAGGCCCCGGTCAGTTTGAAACGATCTCGTACCCACAAACACGAGCAGTCAAAATTAGTCAGAAGAAATTTGTTGGGATTGGTGTTGAACGAATCGGCATATTCTATCCCGGCCATGTACTGCTTCAATTCAGGACATATGAAAGAATTACCAGCATAGGCTGCGTCCACGTGAAGCCAGATCTGCGGGAGTTAATGAAGACGGTTCATTTCTCTTGACTCTTGTAATTGAATCGATCTGAATTCGCAAAGACTGAATTATTTTCTCAAAGGAGACATAAGGACCCCAGAATTCAACAATCTTTCTCTCTTTTACGGTTTCATAGTTCTCTTCCTTCACTTATCAGGACTTAAATCCATCAGAAAGTGATTGATTGATAGAACGCATATACACATTTATACCATAGTGGGATATGTACTCACGCCTGGCCACTTCTTGCACACCGGGCCAATCTCTTTAAGATTATCGAAAGAACAGCACGCAGTCGTTCCCAGTGTGGTAGACACGAAAAACGGAACATATCCTTCCGCCATGTCGGCCTCAATCGCCTGAGAAAATTACATCGCATGTTTTTATTCCCGATTTGAATCATTATTCAAATTTTTTTCCGATATTCGATTCGCTTAGAACCTTAAAAAAAAAAAAAAAAAAAAAACAACAGCTCCCCATCTCCTAATCTCTCCTCATTCTCGTTTTCAAATCATTATACCTAGGTATGTGTACTTGTTGAGGAGAAATTTGCGAGTGATAAATTGAACGGTGCGTCAGATTGCAAAATTGGGTGAAATTTTTGGACACATATCCCCGTTTGATTGATGCCCCATATAAAATACGAAAGCTGTAGGCTATAATTGATTCAATAATTTTTTTTGTTTTTCTTACTTTTCGAGCCTTTTTTTTTTTAAAGCAGTTCAAAAGTTCAGTATTAATGAGGAATAAAATGTCACCGGGTTAATACCTGGCGGACGGTTTCTCCCCTGAGAATACTCTTCTCATCAGGCTCCAATATTCTCAATTTAACGAAACAAATCATAGCGTCTTTCTCCACGCAGCTATGACTTTCGCGACCACAGTAGGCCATCAATTTACCCAACAGAGTTGTTTCGTCTAGGTGGGAATATTCCGGTGATTCTTTCAGCCTCGCTATTGCCTGGGCTCTGGCAGCCAGCATGCAAACAAGAACGCACTCCGAGGCAGATCCCTGTTCCCAAAAAGAAACATTTTCATAGATTTTCGAAAAGATTCTGAATCTCCTCGGAAGTTTTTACCTG
Source organism: Tenthredo scrophulariae (assembly GCA_963978835.1). Lineage (NCBI taxonomy): Eukaryota > Metazoa > Arthropoda > Insecta > Hymenoptera > Tenthredinidae > Tenthredo > Tenthredo scrophulariae. The sequence goes on from OZ022229.1 coordinate 970,639, forward strand.
GATAACACCACCGCCTTTACTCCCATCACTGAAGTAGAGGAAATCGTTCGGAAGACCGATCGCCTTGCCTTAAAATCCCGAAATTATGAAACGACTGGTTATATTGGAATTGAGAAAATGAAAGAAAAAGTGAAAAAGTAGAAATTTAAGATTTTCGCTGACCCAGGGGAACGGATTTAACAAACTTTCATGTATCCGACAGTTTTTGTCGGCCAGTTTTATAACGCATTCAATGCAAGGTCAGGACTCCAGACTCTAGACTCAATAAAGAACTTAGGAATCATTTAGAAGGTTACTTTAACGAGGATTTCTTATTCGATTATAACAGTTCGTGAATAACAGCCTAGAGCTGGACTGGTTTTTATGAATTTAGTTTCCGTAGATAGTTAACAATACCGTTCTAAGAATTTCGGCGTAAATAATTAAGCCTGATGACGATGAGAAGTCAGATTAGAGAAGACTCTGAAGACTAGTTTTAAAACACGAAGAAAAAATGAAGTGAAAAAATGACCGCTCACCAAACCAGTCGCAGACTATGGTCTCGAGTTCTGTACAAGCTGGACTCGCAGCCTGTAAAACAGAGGAAAATAATCTTACGTTAGTTCGTCCGATTTGTTGAAGGACTGTCAGAAACGGCTCGACGTTTATTTGATCGATTGAAACCCGAATTCACCAACTGCCTCTCACTCTCTCTCTCATCCTTAATTCCTAAATTCAGTGGAAAAATCGAGCTGTCAATTCTTCACACCGTTGTCTGGGAAGTAAGGAAGAGACTATAAACCCAAATGGATTTCAAAGTGAATTTCACTCACCCATGAAAATCCTATGCATCCAATCGCGTCCCCTAACATGTCTCCCAGTATTGAAGGGAAGGAATTACCAGCCGGAAAATAGGCGTGAAATCTCGGATGTTGCCAATGCGTAATCTGCGAGATAAAAAGAGGAATAGGAATAGAAACTCCCATGGAATTAGGAGGGATTAACAGATTTTCGAGATAGTCTCTAATCACCCCTGGCATTATCTTCGATTCAACATCTCTCATTATTTCATCCCAAGGCTCAGGTTCCTGGGGTGCTTCTCCCGGAAGTAAAGGCCTCAAGTAGCCTGGACCAACATCTGGAGTTACTCGTCTGGCATGGAGTGTGCTCATGAATTCGCAGATGTAATCAACCATCTCTTTACCCCGCGTGCGAAACTCCTCGATGTCCATTTTCCGCAGGTTTCTTACGACATTCAAAATTCCGATCATTTTTTTGACCCGCGCTTAGGATTGGGGGGCAAACGCGGTTGCCATTCGACAGGCGCTTCTATGACGAGATTAGGAATTACGAATGGAAAGGCTTAACATGTTATGTAACCATCTCAGAGTGGAATAATCTCTAGGAGCTCCGTGTAACAATTTTCGAGTTTTTTTTTTTTCTTCTCATGGAATTCTCGCACTCTTCAAGGTCTAAAAACACTTCCTATTTGATTTTTTCTGTAAATATTAGCCGAGGTTACACGCGAGTCAATATTTCGACAGCTGATGGCTATTCCCAGCTGATTAGATCATTGAAAGTCAATAATCTTATAGTTATTTCCCCAACGATCTATTCTATGAACTATTCTGTAGACAGATTAATTTGGGAATTTGGAAGGCGGTCTTCTCCACCCTAAGTACTCTGAATCCCAATTAGCAGTTTCCTCGCGTTGATGATTTACACAATTCTGAGTGTCGCGTTGGATCGGCTAAACCCGCCTAATTATACAGGCTTAAAATTCGTGCATAGATGACACTCACGAAAATGCCGTGAACTTCGAGAAACCAAATGGTCAAATCCCTTTTTTGGACATTAATTTCAAAAGGAAATGTCGAAGACGAGGTATAATTCGGTGCTACTCCTACCTGTTGCTAGATCTTCTCGAACTTTAGCGTTTTTCGTAATCTGATGCGGTTCTTGCGGTCCGAAAAAATCCGCGGAATAGGTAGAAGAAAACTGCGATGACTCGGGGCGCGGGGAGGATCTAAGGACGACTTGGCACCGACCCTCTGTCTTGGTCCAGAATTGAAGCTGGTTCACACTCCGGCGTTGCGCTTGATCAAAACCGCGAAACCGCGAAACCCCGATTCTCTTGTCATGCGCGGTTCTTAGGGTAGGAGAAAGGAACTTATTGCTTTTGCACCCCCGTCGCCCCACGTTTCCTTCATTATTCTATAGCCACTTTATCTTGCATCGTGCGACGAAGAATCAAAATATTTCACCAAATTTGACGACAAGAAAAATCAAAAATTAAAAAGTCGATCGACTACTCGGTAAGTTGATGTAAAAACTGAAAAAAAAAATCGTCTGGGTTTCTGTAATCTCTCTGCGAATGAAGACCGAATAAAAAAAAAATAAAAAAATAGAGAAATCTACGGTACAATTTGATAATTATGAATATTATATTCATTGGTGATCGTGAAAATTGTATTTTCATGCTCATCATGATTTTCGATCGTATTTTACAACCCCGCTGCGTATATATATAGGTGGGTGGATATCAACGCGATACTTGAGCAAATTGGATGTTTGTTGTGCGCGGAGCAGACCGCGAAGCATTGTAAGAAGTTGTCAGAAGCAGGTGTCGGTCCTCGAGGTGCGGGAGATCCTGCCTAATTATTATTATTATTATTATTGTGATTATTATTATCATTAGGAGATGATAGAACTGAGATAGACCCGGGAAAATTCAATTTACGCCTTCCCTTATGGGTATATAGAATTTATAATGTATAAGGCATTCGGAGGCCGGATCCAATCATACCGATCGCCGAATAAATAAACATCGAAAGCTGAGCTTCTTTTTTTTTTTGTTTTTTATGAAACTGATAATTTCTGACCTATTCTTGGTTCATTTATGGCTCAGTGCATTAATAGCGTACGGGGAAGGATGACCGGAGTAAAACCTTGGCGTTTGGTAAAGGGTGGGGGTAGAGGAAATAAAAAAAACCTTCATAATAGTGGAATGCAAGGGAAGAGTGAGAGGCCACAGCCTAGGGGTGCTTAATAATGCAATATGGCGTCAAGACGTCGGCGACGCTATGCTTGCTATGCCGCATACCAAACACCGACGCGAACACCACCCTTATAGTATATATACACACCCGCAATCAACCAACCTATACCCTTATCGAAACGCGAACGCTTAGTCCGAGCTTCGCCGATCTTTTCCCTCCCCCCACTCCGCTCTTCGGCACCCTTATATTTCTATATTATATATTACATACATATGTATATTAGGGTCGTCCTTGATACGGTCATATTCGAATTTCATGCTCCCATAGGCCAGAACGTCTCCAAAGATATAAAAAAAAAAAAATTAGTCTCAAAACCCCAGGTTACAATTTTGAGTGACGCGGTTTCCTACTATACTATGAAATGATCGAGTTTGACATATTGACCTATTGCCCTCATCCGTTTAGAGATTCCTCCTGTGTTCCTCCCCCTATTTCACTCTACGTCCCACGCAATCGGGACTTCCTTTCATTCACTATTCTATCAGCTGGCGTTCCGCGGATCTTTCCTTCGATTTCTCAATATAATTTTCGATTTAATTAATCTTTGGATTCTACTGGTGCGACCCCTCCTTTACGCCGCTGTTGATACGAATAAAAATAATAATAATCGTAATTCTGATGTCGACGATATTATATCATATTTAGGTGTAAAAATTATTTCTAAACCGTATTTTATAGATGGCGAAGAAATCTAATCGGAAGGGAAAAAAAAACGCGCAAGAATCCCAAGTCGCAGTCGATATCCCGATACCAAATTTACCGGATAAATTTTTATGGATGCACGTAAGTGTAGAGAAAATGTTTGAATGAGAATTCAGATTTTAAGTTATCCGCGATTCTCTGTCTTACGCAATATCGCGATCTGCAGTGAAAAAAATAGTCTCACTTGCTCAACGCTTAAAGATAATCATTTCTTTTTCAAAATTATTTCAAGACCATTCATTTCATTTCTTATCAATATTGAATCTCCGTTTTGATGATTTCTCCATCATTCTATGTAAAAAGAATAAAAAAAAAAAAAAATTGGTCCATTAAGACTTTACTTCACCCTGTAACAATTTTTTCTTATAGGTGAACAGTGGTACTAAAATTCGAAACGTGTTAAACTACGCTCTGAAAGAATTTCCTGTCCACAAATCTGTGGTATGGTCAGGCGCGGGTCAAGGTATCGGTAAAGTTATTACCTGCGTAGAAATATGTAAGAAAAAAAATCCCGGATTGGATCAAATAACGAAATTGCGATACATAAAGTAGGTACAAATGATTCAAGATCGTTATAGATCGAAAATCAAAAAAATTCCACTAGAGTAATAATAGATCGATGTTTGATATAGTATAGGTATAATAGGCAGTCGTTTTCTATCAATAATCAAGCGATCTTTATCTTATAATATAAAATATTGGTATTCATATTAAAAAACAAAAAAACAAAAAAAAAAAAAGGGATGAGAGAAAGAAAAAAGACGTTTTTTTTTATAGATCGAAAAAGGCAGATATCGGAAACGACGATAACGTGGATCGCAGTGTTCCAGAGATTCATATATTGCTATCAAAAGATCCTCTGGATTCAAGCGAGCCTGGGTAAGGGTATATAATATATAAAAACGTGTACCTATATGTATTAAAGTATATTATAAATATATGATAAAAATGAATTGTTAAATTTTTTTTAAATTTGTTTTTTTGCTTTTCACCAGACATCAATCCGAATCATCGATTGATCAGGGTTTATTTTCATCGAGGATAACTTATTCCGATAAATTAATGGATAAAAATAAAGAAAAACAATCGTTAAAAAAATACGTCGTAAAAGAACCGTTTAATAATAAATTGTCGAACGTAGCTACGGAAGAATTTGCTGCTATGGGTCTACGAACGGGACAGAAAAGATCGCACAGGGGTCATCAAACGGCGGAAACTTCGGCAGGTAATAAAAGTAGAAAAAAGGGTAAAAATAATAATTAATATCTGTAAACAAAAAAGAAAGAAAAAAAAATACACAGTCAAAATAAATGAGAATACTTGTTCTTTTTTTTTTTGGTAGAAATTTTATTTTGCTTCTTCATTGATATCAATTAATATAATATAATATAATTATTATGGAAATAGTCACACGGGATGTATTTCTGTCATTGTTAATATATTCAATAATAATAATAATAATAATAATAATAATAATATTGATAATAGTATAGGTAATGGTCATAGTTCTACTAATATTAAATACACAATCATTGTCTTCATATTAGTTATCATATTTACAGATTGTATTTACAGTGTATATTTGCGATTCTCCCCGTTACACACATCACATCGTAATATTTAATTATGTATGTATGTATGTATGTATGTGTGTATTTTATATTATAATATTTGATTTTATTATCTATTGTATACGAACGAGAAATTTTAATAGACAATATCTTGTTATAATGATCATGATAATAATAATGATAATAATAATAATGATATACCTTATTGAATACAATGATAAAAGATTGGATGAAGAAGAAAGAGAAAAATAAAATTTTTGTTTCGAAAAAAATTCAACTGTATTTGTAATAATAAAATTTACCGAAGATCAGATTCGTATTCGTATTCATATTCATATTCATATTCAAACAAATAAATTAATTTGGTTCTTAATAATGATAATATTTATTATGAAAGAAAATATAAAAAAAAAAAAAAGGGGACTGAACGATTTATATAAATTTCTTTCTCTACAAATATAGCAGCTATATGAGTGATAATCAATAATCATATACCATTTTCGAATCTCTTTTTTTTTTTTTTCTTATATAAAGTCATAATCGTTTGTTCCTATATCGATAACAACTTGTTTCATACAGTTTTTTTTTTGTTTTTTTTTTCTTTCGGAAAAATGCCCGAAAAATTAATAAGAACGATATTTTATTCAACGATTAGCTATTATATTGCTTTGATAAGTTTTTTTTTATTTCTTTCTCTCTTTTTTCGTTTTATTAATAAATATTCTCGTCCGAGTCTTGCGGTGATTGATGATTGAACAAATATCAGTATACCGAATGTGCATTGTGCATTTTATGGATTTTTTATTCTATTTTTTTTTTTTTTTTTACCTTAAATCGCGTTTATTACAGTTTTATATCTTCAAATGGATAGTTCATCTTTTTTTTTTTTTTTGTGTCCTTTGTTTATTCAACTTTACTTATTTCCTGTTTTCCCCTCCCCTCGTCTATCGTTACTTATATAGTTTATAATCGTAAATCTGTATACACATATTAATACATTTTAAATTATTTATTTTATCAATGATAATATTAATTATGATTATTGGTAATATAAAGGGGGCAGCGGAGAATCTAGCGATCTGAATTTATAGGTACAACTATGAGATATTAGACTTTTTTTTGTTTTTTTTTTTTTTTTGTTTGTTCTTTTTCATTTTTCTTTTTATATTATAACGGTTATACAACATTTATTTACCTTTCTACCACTATCACGTTTCACGAGGATCCGTATACTATCAAACTATCTATTATTCCTACTCGGTATAGTAATATAATTACAGTAATTAGTCGTCATTATTTTCTTTTCATTCATTTTATTATCCATTCTATGAATTTGTCGATAAATTTTTTCTTTTTCTTTTCATTTCATTTCATTTCATTTCAATTCAATTCAATTCAAAAGGGAGAAGAAGATTGAATTTTCCTTCAGGCAATAATACAAAAATAAAATAAAATCATCCAGTTAATGAACAATTTTAGAATTTATCTCTTTTAATAGTTTATCGATTTTTATTTGTTAATTCAATTAACATGCCCGGAGTAATATTTTATCTAGATGAAAAGAGATAAAGAAAAAGACAACAGATTTCAGTTAAAACTTCAAACAGACGCTGATACAATAGTCAAATGTACGAATATAGTATTGTATGAAAATAAAAAAAGGTGATCCATGATTATCTTTTTCACTCCTGGTAAATTATTATTCAAAATAGAAGAAAAAAAAAAAAAAAACAAACTGCTGATAAATCAATGTTGAAAAAACTATTTTATTTCTTAATTTTGTTGTATGTATACTACCTATATTACTTTACTATTTTGTGATGATTAATTGAAACTAATACACTTGAAAATAATTCTTTGTTTAACAAAGAGAGACGATTAAAAATAATAAATTCTTAATCATCATTACAGATCTTTGATCCTATTCTAATCCACTGTCTAAATAGTTGAAGACATAATTTAGATATAAGATGAAATGAAATTGGTTCCTATAGTTTTCATATTCTTATAATATTCTACCCATAATTTAAAAAAACGAAAAAAAAAATGAATAAAAATTGAAAGCATCCAAGCCCATTTCGATTTTGGAAAATAATTTGACCAGGATTAAACTTTATAGTCTCTTTAAGTTTGCCCTCCGTCATTTCCAAACTACCTGAGTTTAACGCCAAATGTATTATATCTTTGTGAATTAGACAGTCGGTCGGCAAACAGATTCTTTTATTATTCCCAGTATTGAGAAAAAACGATAATAAAAAAAAAAAGACCAATTATATAGGTGTTACCGAAAACACCTATGCCTCGCTTTCCGTCGGTGCACCATCCTCCAATATCGGTACTATAAGATTGTCCTTAGACATCAGATTGTACTTTATGACAAAAGCTGTGAACCTGTGGATGAAATTAAGCAAGAAATTAAATTCACAGACATTTAAAATATGCCCCGAAGTCAAAAAGCCCAGCTATCTTCGGGGCAAATATCAAATCCTCGATAAATAGAAGAAGAAGGTTTGAAAATCACCTGCGGCATAGGAACGTCTCGTTTTCAAACTCGTCGAATATAGTTTGATGGTGAAAATAGGCGTGTGAAAAGATCCTGTAAACACGACGGCAAACAGATCCGAGTTTAGCGACGGAAGACTCCTTGATGCTGACTCTGAAACGTGGAATACGAATCAATAAAATTGGTATAAATCGCCGGATAATTCTTTCCCCCGTTTTTCTCAACCCGTTTAAATCACCTGCTTGGAAAATATTTATTGCTGTTAAGAAGGCAAGCTGCTCCGTCCAGAGTATGGCGCGTATAATCAATGGCTGGACATTCTTTAGGCGTTTTATGCGCCGCGCACAAGAATATCCACTGTTCAGTTGCCGTCATTTGAGTACAAGTCTGCGGGTGACATTCTCCCTGAAGTCTCACTGCCAGACCGTTTAATTCCATACAGAATTGCCTGAGATGTTCGTACTTCCATACTCCTTCGTCTTGCCCATCTGGCATTCCCAATATCAACTCGATGTTAGCAGGCTCTCGCCTTATTATCTGTTGTATGTATTGTTGTACAGCCAAGGTGCTGTCCATTTCTTCGAAAGGCTCATCTGGCCAGCGGCAAAAATCCTAGGGGTGAAAAATTCGATGAGGCATTTTGGACATTTGATTCTTTTTTCAACAATTTTGTTCGATATTTTTCTCATCACGTAAAAATTGTGCGAGAAATGAGGAAAAAAAGAGAAAGCGGCGAGATGATGAAGGGCAGAGATAATCAGCGCCGATTGTTGAAGCTACAATGAGACGGAACGATTGACGACCTGTCAAACGCCGTTTTAGCCTTAAAGTTGATTAATTTTTTTTTAAAGTGTCGGGCGAGGGATGAGAACGTGGGATTAATGGGCGCGGGATATGATGGTGAATGTTAAACGCGTGATACAATCTACGGGGGATTGTAATGCGGAATTATTTTATCTGTAATAGTGTAAAGTTTCATTGATTTTCGGAACGACGTTTTGTTTGGTCGGATTTAATGGGTAAGAAAACCGTGCGATAAAACAAGGCGTGAATAGGTAGATTGAGGATAAGCGGAACCTGTGGATTGATACATTTTTTTATATTTATATTTGAGTTTTTTTATTAACCTTTGCCTTTGTTCCGGGCCTATTTCTTCTTAACAAAGATCCGTCCGCCATCTTCATTTTGCCAGTTGTTGCACTCGACCTATGAGCACTTTATTAAATTGTAGATAAACAACGAGGAGTTAAAAGTAAGGAACGTAAAACATAAAACTACGTAGAGACGTAAAATAGGTACTACATTATGTTTGGTTCGCATGGCAGCCACTGGATCGCTCGAAGTAATAGAATCGAAGGTCGAAATTCGGCGGGGAATTTTCAATTTCAAATTTTAGTATTACACGATTTTTTTTGCATTTAAAATCATATTTCGCGTTTTTTAAATGAAATTATTCATCATTAAGTATTTTCAATATTTATTTACACATCTACGATGTTATTCTAATCGGAAATATCGACTTTGATCCTTACTATTGATGAAAAGCATTTCCTATTTCGAATACATACATAACAGGGAATAAATTATTCGTATCGGGTTTTCGTAAATGATAAATAAGACAATATTGATAATTGATACTTAGTATATATAAAGATTTATATCAATGGTGTTTTTATTTACAATAATTAGCTAATGATTGACAACGTTACTGCAATTCATCCAGTAATTGATGATTTTCTAAAAAAAATAAAGAAAATAGATTTCCGATACTTAGAAAAGCGTACAAATATAAACTTGTATACATATATGTATATTTGAAATTTGATAACAATTCTTGTTTTTTTTGTTTCGTTTTTTTTTTTTTCATACAAACGGGACTAATTAATTCACGGAAAAGTGAATTCGTTTGTAACAGTAATAGGGTCAGGGCTTGGGCTAGAACTTGCAGAGCTTAATGTCTCGTCTTTGATTTTCAAATTGTTGGAATCCTTCTCCTTGTTTTTATTGTCCTTTTCTTTATCTCCTTCTTTTTTATTCTCTTTAATTTTATCCTTATCTTTCTTATCCTTCTCCTTACCATGCTTGTGATCGTGCCTATGCTTATGTTTGTGCTTGTGTTTCTTTTTGTCCTTCTTTTTCTTTTTACCCTGAAAAAATAAAAAAAATTTCAATAATATTTTCACCGTTACATCCCTTGTTCCTTAATTAATATCAAAAAGAAAACCATTGATTCCCACCTTGTTAGAAGAGTCTCCCTTATGTTTGTGGTCTTCTTGTTCTTTCTTGAACATTCCTGGCTCGAAACCTACAGGACCTTGAGTTCCCATAATTCCAGGAAGTGAAGCAGAGTTATCGCTGTAATATTCAGATTTAACTTTACCCTCGTTAGATCCTGAGGGTTTGTCATCCTTGAAAAGAAAAGGCGTGATTATTGTTTAAGCTGTTAGTGGAGAAGAAAAAAGGAAATAAAACAGAAATATATATTCTCTCAGTAATGAATATCACGCACCTTTTGCCTTTTAACTTCTGGAGCATAATCAGGAAGATTATTAGACGCTCCAGGCGCATCCCTGCTAGGAGACACTTTCCTCTTATTAGAAGCCGGCACAACTTCAGCATCATTTGGAGCCTCAAAGTTAACATTAACTGGATTTGGTTTGAGCTGGAAAAATAAAAAACATTGGAGACTCTCAATAAGATATGATAGAATATTAGATAACAGGAATCAAAAGCAGGATGAAAGAAGATAGAAAAACTAATTATGCTATTTTTAGCTATCTTTCTAATCTCTCTTTAAAATTTCTAAGAAATTGGGAACTTACATCTCGCTCAGGGCTGATATGAGGTCCGGCCTTTCTTGGCCTAGTAATAGCAGCGAGTTCAGGAATGGGTAAACAGAGAGGCCTCTTACTGCCGTATAGCGTATAGTATAGATCTACTAAGTCGCATCTTAGCTTAGTATCGTGAGACAGCATGCCGCTGAAATAAATAACGAGGTTTATACATATCTCTCCCTTTTTCTTCATCCAGAATTATTTTTCGCCAAATTTCTCACTTTATCAAATTCCAAATCCGATCAACGAGCTCCGGTTTATCCAGTCTATGTTTATGCCCCCTTTCAAAGGGTGGATTTTCGACGATCAATCTCACTAATCTGTGCCTAATTCCAGGATGAGGATCCAGCTCTGCCATATCGAGCAGAAACTCCATGTCTTCCCATTTACCATCAACTCTAGTGAAGTCTATCAATGCTTCCAACGCTGCTAACCGAACGTCTGAAAGAATGGAATGAATGGAAGGCTTGATTACATGAAAACGGAGTCTCTTTCCTCCGCAATAACTCACCAATAAATTGTCCATAAGCAGCATAGGCTCTGAATAAATGTGGATTGCTAGGAAGGTGTCCAAACTTTTGTAAAATTCTTATAACTTTGAGGCAAGCAACGCTCACTGTGTACTTGTAGCACGGCAGCAGTTTCTCTAGGTTTAAGTTCCTCGTTACTTCTTCGAGAATTGCTTTTGTGTCGATCGATAACGACTCTGCAGTGATTGCGGTGCTGTAAAAGTAATTTGTATAATGAGACGGATAAAATCTATAAGAAATTTCCTGAGTAGGGTAGTTCAAATGAAAATTACCCTTGCTGCACGCTTATCACCGGAGTCACTGTGGCTCCTAAAGCTATGACTAAAGCAGCTCTGTAATAATTATCCGAATAACGATTCTTGCTGTTATCATTATACTTGAACAAGTCCATCAAGAATGTGAGAACCTCAGGTGGACAGATACCGTGAGCATTTCGGAGGCCAGCCATAGCTACGGGAATGGTCTGAAAGAATGATAATAGAAAATAGAGACGATTTTTTATCGAACAACGATCGATAAATGGATTTAAATTGCCCTGAAACACACCTTTTGCAGAAAATAGTGTTGAAAATTGGTAAAACTATTCTGCTTTATTATTCTCCGGCAAGAGGCAGAGCCGAACAGCTTTTTGAAGATCATTAGCATCGCCGGAGGACCAGCCCAAGTTGCCACCATTGCATTAGCGACCTGAAAAGAAGGATTTTTTGTTTAGATTTCTATTAAAGTAGGTATAATAAATAGGGAGATTCTTAGTGAAACACACCTTCGTTAAGCAATGGGCAGCCCGACACCTAACTTTGTAATAACAATGTTCGTTCTCTATTGTATCGGTCAAAGCTAATCGAGTTGTAGGAGTCGAATGATTTTGCAGAGCCTCGATGGCCTCCAATTGCGCAGTGACGTCTCTCTCGTGTCTCAATTGATATTGCCACTGATAATCTGGCTGTTCTATTTGCACGGCTCGCATCAAAGTCATTTCGGGATCTAGCCTTATCCACAAAACTGGAGAATCGCTGAAATCCATTTAAATAATTAACTAAACGTAACAAAAATGCGATTATTTATTGAAGAAACATTCAATCTCGCTCACTCCATGGCAGACAAATCCATGTCCACTTCTTCCCCGGTACAAAGCGGAATTTTTTTCTTTTTATTCCTCCTACTTTTGCTGTGGCATGTTATGTCCGCCTTAGCAGCGGTCCCCTCGATCTGCAGCGTGTGTTTAAAAGTCCCGTCCAGTTCCTGGATATTGACTAACAGAGGCCCGACGTACTTCCTGATCCCCCTTTGGCTAGTCGTGTCTTGGCGGATTTCAAGTTCCACAGTATTCCTGGAATGAGAATGAAGATCATGGAGTTACGGTTTGTAAATATCCATCAAATGAGTCAAAAGGGCAAACCTTTTTCTATTGAAGACAAAACTGAGGCTGAATTTAGCGTGTCCACCTGTCCTGACCCACTGATCGATAAACACCGCCATATCTTTCCCAGTAACTGTGAAAATCGCCTTTGTAAAAACGTTCGTGCTTATCAGCATGTGCGTCCATAAACCAGAGTCGATTTTTTGCTGCGCGGCGTTCGCCGCCAGAGACAACTGCTTATTAAACACCTTGAGAAAATCATAAAAGTTTAATAGCAGAGCCAAAGGGCGGACGAATTGAGCCAGAAATAATTACCTGCAGAAGAAGCTCTTGCCCTATTCTGTGCTCCAACATCCTAATCACTAAATGAGCCTTCTTGCGCAGCACGTCGATATATTTTGGAGACATTGTGTGCAGGTTTCTAATCGGAAAGTAGAATCCTGGATCTGGAACTCTCGGAGCTGGAGCTGGAGTATTTGCGGCTATAGGCAGGGGAGCCGGAGGCTGCGAAGGGTCTAATATTATGCCACCGAATTGCTCTTCGTACTTAACCACCTCTTGCAATTCCTGAAAGGCAAAGAGTGGATGAAATTTCTGTTTTGAATAAACTGGAGGGTTTAGTTCACATTTTTGGAAGCTAAAAGATGATGCTTGTTACCGATTGAATCCATTCTCTGTATTCGTTGTTGCCGAAACACTTTTTGGCATACAATCCAGTCAAGTAAGTTGAGATTCCTTTCGGAAGCCAAGTATCTGACCAATTTTGCATCGAAATAAAGCAGCCGAAAAATTGCTCGGCGATTGCTTGAGCCATTGCCTTCTTGGTGATGTAAACTTGATCAATAATTGCTGTAGAGTGCAACAAATTGGTGCTGTAATAGGATTAAAATGTCTTATTATTGCGCCCATACGATCGTTCATTAAAGCGCATAGAAATACGTACTTCAAAATGCTCATAGTAGCGTAGGCGTTTATATCCTCGTCAATTTCATCGACGAATACTTGTTTGTAACAAGAATAAGGGTATCTATTAGACAGAGTTTCTTCATAGAACTCAAAAGCCTCGTGCATATACTTGGCGGATACTTTCAAAGAAGGAAGGAGTTGCGGTAGGCAGAAATGAGTCACCTCGTGCATGTAGGGATCAACGAATATCTCAAAGGGCCTGAAATCAGTGAATAAAATAAATTTCCAGCTTCCCAGCGCTTAGTTTTATCATTTGAATTACAAATTCAGGATCTCCCCTCACCCAACAGCTAAAGCGATGTTAGGGGCACAAGCAGGAGTGTTTAAAACGTAGTGAAAAGTCTTCCTTCTCATGTCCGGAGTGTAAACGACCTCTACAAGGTCCCCGCAAGACACCGCGGTCATGGAATCATCCACAGTAAACTCTAATTTCCATGTACAAGGCTCGGCGAAGCTGTCTACACAGGGAAACCAGAGTCTAGACGAATTCTCATGGCTGTATGTGTACATATGAGCCCCTCGCTGAAAAGTAAACAAGGTTTAGTATAATTATCCGCTTTCTAAGTACAGCTTGACATTCAAAGCTGCAAACCTCTGCCAAGGTTCCCTCGCAGTCAGGCAGAACAAAATGAACTCCTCCCTGCGGTTGTTCGAGAGAAAATTCAATCCCTATTCTAAGGCCCCTTCCTTCGGCTACTAAATGTGCTGCGTCCGGCGGAACTTGGACGACTAATTCACCGGCGTTGTTGTCTGGATCGACGCGCTGAGCCGCAGCCAAGTGGTGGGTTGAATAAAAGTCCAAAGAGCGTCTGGAATTGAATTTTAAGAATCGGTTACTGCGGTCTGAGGATAATTGGTCATCCTTGGTTCTGGGCGGTGAAAATTTACTCACTGCTTTCCATCGCCTTGACAAATGTCCAGAAATGGATCAAAGTACTGAAACGGAGCCTCGTAGGTATCGTTTAAACAAACTCGATAGATTCTGCACTGCTTTGCGTTTAGCTTTATCAGACGGAGTCGATCTCTTAGAGGAACGATGGTGAGCTCGACAAATCCCTTGAGGAAAATTATATGAAATACAGATATTCAGGGAGTTTGGTTTAAGTTATTCTTTGAAGATTTGATGTTTCTTCATTTCTAAACAAAGCCAACTTACGATTATACTTTTTCTCTGAAAACTGATTCCCGTCAAGCTCAAGATTTGGTGAGCTGTGAAGGAGTAACGAAGAAAAATAAATGTATTATTTCATTTGTACGAATTTTTACCTTCTTATAACCTCAAATAACAACTTTCTCAATATTCTATGAAGATTCTTTATACTCGTATTCAACGAAAAGTTTTACTACGGATTTGGAATACTTATAGTTTATAGGGTCGGCTGTTGTCAGCCGTTGGCTCTTTCTTCATATTTATTCCATCTGTGAAAATAGTATAAATAATTTCTATCGACTTTGACAGTTTCGTTATAATCACAAATTTATTTTATATTTTATAACCTGAAAGCATTAAACTCTAATTTCTAGGTCAACTGCGTCGTATCGATGCGTTTATTCGATATCGATACCTATCATCATGCGTGCGCATGTGTCCATCGAATTCAGGCGCCAACTTCACAGTTCACTCTGCTATCATATCTTTGTTGTAAAACACTATGGCGGTGCTCAAGTTATTATTTCTATTACAATGGCCCGACTAATGTGTACCGATTTTGTTTTTAATTCGAAGTTTTGAATAAACAATATTAAACAAACCGATTCGAACTGGTTTTATCAATACTTAAGCTCGGCGAAAAACAAACAAACATCTATATTCCATTTAGGACATTGAATGAGATGGACACAAAAGATGCAGAGACGACGTAAGTTTTTTTTTCTTTCCTAATTTTTTTTTTCCTTCCCTATTTCATTTCCCAAATTGTAAACGTAAGATCGGTACTGAAAATCCATACTTTCGTACTTTCATACTTACATACGATCGATACTAACAACCGAAATTTTATACTTTCATATTACGTAATTTACGAACTATTTAAGTCTGAACGCGATGGATGTAATGTTACAACTACCTTAGCATAATTTACTTTCTCGAAAACTTAAAAACCGTTATTTGTCTTCTTTAAACAGAAAATTAAGTTGCGTTAAAGAGGAGGTAAATTTACCCGAGGTTATGGCGAGTCTAGAAATGTTAACGGTGAACTCACAGTCGTCTCCACAAATTAGTACTAAACGAATTTTGAGGAAACGAATTCCTAGAAACGACGTACCTGTTACTGCGAATAGAAGGTTGGCTAAGGTTCTTCATATCATGCGATAGACTAGTATGGATGAATTCTTAATCTTATACTAATAACAGATGCAGCCAAAAGCCAAGAAAGAGAGGCCATTCAGAGATGGAAACAGATTTAGATATACGAGAGTATTACTTGGATAAGAATATCAAAATTTCGCCAAAGAAGCTCGAGACTATATCAGAGGAGAGGAAGGAAGGAGCTAGTGAAAGCAGCGTGTATATTGGAGCAAAGAAGTTCAAACGTATGATAGAGTTTCAAACTCATCCGACGGCAGCAAAGTTAAAAAAACGTAGTAACAAAGTGAAGAAGGTATTTGGTAAGAACATGAAAAGTCGTATCAGGAGGAAATACACCATGGAAGTATTGTTCGATAAACTCAATAGCATACAGCCAGAATCTTCCCCTGAATTTGAAACGGAAGAAAAATGAGTTGCTACATTTGTTTTTTTTTTTTTTTAGATTTTTCATATCATTTGATCAGGAGAGAAATAAATTCTTTCTAGTTATTATAATGTACAAAAGTATCGAGGGGCTGTTTTTATGTATGATAATCATTAATTATTGTCTATAAGTTCCTCTTTATACACTGATTACTATTATTATTATTTTTTTAGATAAGTTTTGTACCTTGAATATGATTAGAATTAATGAACTATAAACAGTAAATTATTAGGTGATAATAAAGGTTCGAGTATAAGAGACTGTTTCTTCAAAATAAATACACTACAATATATTCTAATCTTACTGTTGTGATACACTTTCATACTTTCAGTTTTTACCAATTCCTCGATTGCAGTTTGGGTTTTAGATATCAAAGAAGAATAAATGAGGATGAAACCGATTGATTCTTTAATTTATACGTCTTTTATTATCTGTAGAAGTAATTATTGCAGTATATTGAATCACAATTTGGGTAGAACTAAATTATGAGAATATTTTCAACTATGTTAAGAGTATACGACTATTTATTAAACGTTCAAATATTTATAATATTGTTGAAAAAAAAAAAAATACATAATGGGTAAATAGTCATCTCAAGATCGCTAAATTCATACAAATGATGGAAATCGGAATATGTGATATTCTCACAGTATTGTTTTTTTTGGTTTCTTATGAAATGCGAGCAGAGAGAATTAACACTTTATATAAAAATAGAAGAAACTTAATATTATAACAGACAGTTATTCTAGTTAGCTAACAGAGTAGCTATGTGAGAAATAATTGACTTTTCATTTCGAAATACAAATATCTTTGAACAAATTTAAGTATCTAATGAATGGAATGATCGATATTTCCTCAGTTCTTTGATAGTTGAAACATCTGAATATCTTTTGGATGTTATTTTGAATTTTCCCATACCTAGTATGGACATGTATCCAAAAAACTAGATTGTTAACTATCCTTGACGACACAACTGGTCGATCCTTTAGGACACCCTTTGTACTCTCTAAGATTTCCTTTGTGAATCTCATACTCCTTGCTTTTCAAGTCAATGCAAGTACAACGTTGTTGATCAGATCCTGTTTCGTACAGCATTCTAGGTACTCCGACCCAGTTTCTCTCAATACCGCCGCTAAAAGTGTGAATCCATTTGAAAAAAGGCATTATTTGTATCTAGAGTGAACGAAAAATTAAGGATTATTATCGATCAAAGCTTCTTTCACCTCTTCTTCGAGCACCATAGTCTAGTCCCAACCTCAGGTTTCCATTCTATATTACAAGGTGGAAAAATTCTCTTCCTTAATTCCTCGTCTGATTTTTCCTTATCTGCTAACGCAAGTTTATTTTCAACCTTACGATATTCCTCCGTAGGATTGCCGGTACTGTCGTAATATCGGCCGACCAGTTTTCCTGTAATAAAAAATGGAATAAAAATTTGAAAAAATTTTCAAAAAATGCCAAAGTGAAAAGTTGAAAAAAATAAAATAAAAGAAAATAAAAACGAGTAAAATTCCTAAATATTATTTTTCTGCTTTCGAAAATATTAACACACTACCTTTGTAACTGTAATCCTTGGCGTAGAACGTCGCCCAATCATTTAAAGACTTAATTTGTAACGGCGTTAGGCTTGACACGTCGTCCGTCAATCCTTCATCGGTGAAATCACCTGTGACGAATGCTAACGAGGCGTCTCGGCCTGGTTGAACGAAAATTTGAAAAAGAAAATATTCAAATGATTGATGAAACGTAAACAAAAGAGAAAAAAAAAAGGAAAAAAAAAAAACTTTCTTCTGACGATTTTCTCACCGACAAATGAGTGATATGATCCTTTGGGTCCGTAGTGTTTTTCTCCCTTTGTAACATCGAAGACTTTTCCTAGTATCGCGAGGTATAAACCGTCTTTTAAATTCGCGTATTTTCCGAGTTGATTTTTGGTAAAAATTCGATCAACAGATTCGCGACTATCATCGTCGTTTATCGATACGTCGGAAAATAGGGATAACGATGTAACAAAGAATTGTTGTAAAGTAAAGAACGTCGTTAATATACTGTCGTGTAAAAAGTGTAGCCTTATACCGATGGCTTTTTGATAACCGTTCGAATAAAGAACGTAAAATGTTAACGCTAGGAATATTAACCACACGTATTTATTCCTCATGATTAAAAATCGGGTATTATACCTATCAGATTAGAAAATTTCTAAATATTTTAAGAATATTTGTCACTATTATACTTCAGAACACGATATGACGATGGGAATGTAATTTCTCTTCTAGATATACACCAGCTGCGAAAAGAGGAGGACATTGACCTTAATATATCAAAAATATTTTCACCTTTGAAAACGCGGTTCTCTTTTTTTTTTTTTTTCTCTCTTTCTACTCAAGTCGCGATCTATTTTCAAAGTTTGTGTTTTCTTTCATGGAAATTCAACAAGTCATGATTGAAGTAAAAAAACCTCAACCAACATGTCAATAAAACTTACGCGATTTAAAACAAACAATGATAATACTCAACTACGATATATACTAGATCTCTTTGTAAATCTTTTATCATTCTCTTCTTCGCCTTGATTCATCGCGTTCTTAAATAAATGACTACTATTTTACCAATTCTGTTTAGAGAGTGTAGCGAGGCAGACGAAAGTACACACATGTCACATAGAGGTACACTTGTGTACTTACATCGCATACATAGATAGATAGATACGTATAATACGCATCGAAAGCATCAGCGGCGACTTGTCGAGGCACTACTAGTCGCCGTCTCTTCTACCGACTCCAAAGTGCACAGGGCGGAAGTGAGAGAAAACCTTTAGAGAAACTGTGCAAATGGTGGCAGGTCTGAGGTCGTCTTGTCGTCTAAGTAAAATAAAGTAAAGAATTCGCCTCTTGTTTTAGTGACATAACAAAGGTGTGAAGTGTCCGTTCGATTATTTAACAAACCTTGAAAGTTAAACGTTCAATATATTGTTAAACCGGTATTAAACTCGAATTAAATTACACAAAAACTAGCTTTATAAATATGGCTAAATTAGTCGAGGTTTGGCGAGGCGATAACCCGGTCATTTTGACGCGCAGGCAACTACCGCTAATCATCGATGAAAATCTCACGGTACGTCGCACTTATATATATAATATATACATTTTATATTCACACATTTATCTACCGGTTGATATGGTATTAGAAAATATGAATGTCTTGTCAATTATACAAAGTGGATTATCCTCGTCGATAATCGCAACTATGAAACAAAAAAAAAAGAAAAACACATTAACTAACTTAACCTAAACCTAAACCATACGACCCAACCCGTACCTACCCACTTCGTTAAGTCGCGTAACGACGACCTAGACCTTGGGACGATTTACTTAGACTTCATATTTATTAGGGGAGGAGTATACGACTTCTAATTTCATTTTTCCCTCGATGAGAATTACTTCCTTCTTTTTTCGCTATTTTGTCGACGTGTTTCTATTGTTTTTTTTTTTTTCGTTATTTCTTTCTTATGTTTTCGAAAAATGATTAGCCAAGTTCACTGGAATTATTTTCTATGTATGTATAATAAATTCTTGTTGTTTTCCAATTGATGTATCACGTTAACAGCTCATCACACCAGTATAGCTCACATGTTTGAGATAAAACGAATCAATTAAACCAACCTACTGTTTAATCCAGTCGTTGAATAATATTTTTAGAGATGTTTTTATCCTAGTCATACATTGATATGTATTATACAGTATAGAATATAATCATTTGTTAGAATTAATCCAAATGCCTGTTCTTATTTTTTTTTTTTTTTCCACTACCAATATTGTACAGAGTATTTAAGGCTTATCTCATATGCCTCTTAACTTAGACGACGACCTAGTTTTGAGTATAAGTATCACAAATAATTTCACTGTTCATAGGGGATCATAAATCCCTCTGATAGTAAATTTTGAATTCTTTAATCAAAAGTATTTGCTTGAAGCTTTGCTTCGGGTGTTTAAATTCGCTGTATTTCATCCATATATCTCTCTGTTTTATTCATTACTACAAAATGAACTCAGACTTGAGAGTATTCCGCTGAATCAGCACACAGATCATATTTCGATGCTCGTTTAGTCTGATTAACACACTGGTTGAACTATTCGGATTCATTTGCTAATCGGGAGATGATCTGTTTTTATAAAATCGTCAGAAATGTATCACAAATATTCATTTATCTTGCCTCTCCGCAGATGATAATGGACGTTAATGGTCTCGGTGCAGTGTGCGACGGTCCTTTAGTAAGGGGAAAACAGCTAGATGAATTTTCCAGAAAATTGAATATGCTCACCAAGGAAGAAGCTAAAGCCTCTTTTGAAGTCACCTGCAAAGACATGCTCGCTATTCTGGGTCAAGCAGTTCCATGCGTCGGATGTAGAAGGAGGTAAAAATCTAGGAAGAGTTCATTTGGTCGAAAGAAAGAAGAAAAACAACACGATTTGCCTATTTTTATTCATTGATATTGAAATTGTTTCAGCGTTGAAAGGCTCTTCTATGATCTGATGAAATCTGGGCATCCTGCGCTAGATCCTTTAGTTATAACACCTGACGGACTTCTAACTATAAGAGATGAGGTCCTCGACTCTCCGCAATTACTTTGTACGATGCTACAAGGACATAGGTAAAGACTATCTCTGGTTAGGTATTTGAGAGTGAAGAATTTTGAGGAGAAATACCTGATGGAGTTGATTTAGGCCAAAATCCAATGCATTGGGAGACTCAAACGTGAAATTGATCATTAAATTTCTTAATACATATACAAATTCATGTTATAAAATGATAACAGGATGTGAAAGCTGATATTTTATAAATTTTATGGTTCAAACCACACATTTCGAGCTTCTATTTCATTATAATTGATATTTTCTAATTGAAGTTTATTCTAATTTGTTCAGCGCGCGCTTAAACAGCCTCGTAGATCGTCAACCAAGAAGTAAAAAGTCCCGTAGATGTGCCCTCCACTCTTTAGAAGTACAACGTATGCGACCGCCGCCTAGCGCATGGAGAGATGTTTGGGAATGTATGAGGACTACTTGCCGGCAAGAGGTTGCTCTTGTCGAAAATGACACCCTAGATGCAACCCTGGACACGTATTTACGAAAACATAGGTGAGAAGGATGGAAATAAACATAAGAAGGAGATTTTAAGGAGTGAAATTAACACGTTCCACCAATTTCTTACCTCAAGTAATTCAATTTATGTTATTTTTCATCCAGATTTTGTAGCGAATGTCGCACCAAAGTATTGCTCGCTTCTTCTCTTCTCACAACCGAAGTCGATCCCACTAAAGAAAAGGGATATGTTGCTGCCTTGTATGCAGGAATTAGACGATGTATTCCTGAAAGACACGTTCATTTGCAGACTAATACCGACTACATTAGCAATCTTATAGGCCGAGCACAGCCGGAGTTAATGGGCAGGTAATATCAGATTTGGATCTATCAATCTATATTTTATTCATTTTATCAATTACATGGGGTTTTACAGCGTACAGAATTTCCTGCTTCTTAATTTTATCCAAATTGTTATTTTCCTCAAGGAGCACTTTGTACTTTTATTTATAAACTAGCCGCGGTTTCATCATTGACTTAATACTATTGATAACAATCTTAGGGAGAGGCACGCAAAAACTTTAGAGATTGCCCAAGAAGAAGTCCTCACTTGTCTAGGGATTTGTGTTGCCGAAAGATTACATCGTGTTCATCGTCGCTTAAGAGAGGAAGAAACTGTTTGTAAAGTTCTTGCAGCGGTTGCGGTCGATGCATTGTCCAGGAATTTTCAGGCACGTGAATTCCTAGCGTGTTGGAACGTTATTTAGAACGCTTATAGCCCTTCATATAACTGGATTATAAAATAATAGAATAATTTTATTTCTGATAGATGGCGGTTGAAGTAAAGCAAGGAATAACTCAGCTGGAATTACTCTACGAAGAACTTACCAGAGAGGAACTTGCCAAGCAACAGAGGCGTGAGAAACTGCGCTTGAAACGTAAGAAGAAGAAAGAACGCCGTTACGAAATCGAGGAGAAAGAAAACACGTGCGAAGTAAGCTAAACTCTATCTGAATTCAAATTCGGCATTACTTTCATCGACTTACGTGTCTGACCTGAATTTAAATTGTTATCAGTGCCCAAAGGATAAGTACGGACCAGATAGCGAGCTTTCCTGTGCTTGTGTGGAGTCTAAACCAACGACGCAAAACATTGATCGACATAAGGTGAGGATAATAACTTGCGGATCGTACTAATGAATAATTTCTTGCTTGTTATTGTTGTCTAACTTTTCTCTGTTTTATTAATTTTCTAAATTAGCTGCAGGTGTTAGATCCAAAGAACAAGGGTCCTCCGACTTGCAAGTGTCCAGATTGCGTGAAGAAGTCTCAAGGCATAAGCAAACTACTTCCACCTCAAACGACAACATTCCCAAAAAAAAAGTCTTCCGCGTTACAGAAAAGTCCTGATAAAAAGGAAAACTTTGATCTTAAATCTTCGGATAATTTGAGTCCAGGTTCTGCGGGACATATAGAAGAGGGATACAAACCTTGTCCGCATTGCAGGGTGAGAAGACTTCGAATTTCCGCTAACACATTTGAATATTCCTTCAGAGTTCACCATTGATTAAAAAGAAAACAAATAATTTCCACTTACCCCTTTCTTGATTAATGATTATAACTCGTACCTTTCTCTACCAGGAGTTTATGAAACAAGATGAAGAAGGTTACTGGTATTATCCTAGGGAGTTTTTGGACGGTAGTTCAAAAGAATTTATGGACGAATTAATGAATCGGCATTCAAACAAGCTGGCGATGTGGTTGGAAATGAAAAAGCAGTATACAGAAGCGGTAGCAGCTCTTAGCAATGGTCGTTCATCAAGCGAACAATCTTCCCAAGACTGTGGTTACTCGTCTGAACATAACGTCAGTAGTTCATCTTTACCCAGTACTCCCGAGGGTTCGGAAGTAGCCTGTAGCGATAGCTGCTGTAATCGCGAAGGAGATTGCCAGGACACAAGGCCCTCAGAAAAGCTCGCGCATTCCAGTTCCAGTATCTCACTGTTGAGCGAACGTGGTGGTGGACTTACACTAATGCAGATGTTGGAGGTGAGCGAAAATTTAATAATTTTAATAACGAAACGAAGCGGAGAGGATATACAATTTTTTATTAAGTATAATATAAATGATTTTTCCCCTATATTTTTCTGTTCTTTTATTTCTCTTAGGATTCTTATTCCTCAGAGGATGAAAGTAAGGAGAGTTATATTCCGGCTGAAGAAGTACTAGAGTTCAAATCGCGTATGTGTCAAGTACTTGAGAAACGTCAAGAGTTGCGGCAGACATTGAAAAAAAGATTTGCGATATTGTGTAGCCATCATCGACCCTTTACTATTCCTCATTAAGAATTCCTATTGGGTACAGTTACTTATTATAGGATATATTTACTTATTTACTAATGTTTTTTTTTTCATTTTTTTTTCTTTTTTTATTCTTTGTTTGTTTTTTTCTACATTGATTTACTGCCAATTAGGCAGAAAGAAAGAGAGAGACGCACTCACTCACACACACACACACACACACGAATACGCTATTGATGTATTTTCGATATTTGTTATCCTATGAAGGAAATATTTATGCTACAGGACCCCTATTCAATTATTGATTAGAAAATGAAAAAGAATGATGAATTATGGATAATATTATTATTGATTATTGTTGACAAATATTATGTCCACCGAGATCACGAATATAATATGTATATGTATGCGATATACTACTATACTGTATGTATATATATTTATGAAAACTTTGATGAAAAAAAAACTGATATACATAAACGTAATAAATCTGTAACGAAGATAATGGGAATTGTTTTATTATTTTATTTTAGGAAATAAAATATTATTGGCACTTTTCTTCTTCATATATTCAATTTATTAGTAGAACTATTATCACAGCTTTTGTGCGTTCTTATGCTATCACCTATGTCACACCCCTTGGACTGATCGAAGGGTGTTATAAAACCTCAAGTAATGGGTGAAGAAGCGAAGCCTATGAAGGGATAATCCAATGGGAGAATTGAGATCTGGGGTAAGGGTCCTGAATTCTTAGGAAATTTAACATGTTCGTTTATACGTCTCTTATCTTCTTTTCTAATTTTATGTTGTTGAAATTGCTGTAATTTTTTGAATACATTGAATGAAATTTTGCGTAATTCACCGATAATTTATACTTGTTACAATTTTGTCGATACTCAATGTCACGAATCATTGAATAAACACTCATAAGAAATCATTACCGGGGTACTAGCTGCGACGGAAATGAAAATTCTTCCGAATTATGCTATATATGAAGAGAGATAAAAAGTCTAATCTATTATACTGCAGTATACATACATATAAATGATATTTGGATAACGATATAGCGAGGGGGAATTTTACTGTTGAATACTATATGGCCTAGTAAAAACTAACACATTTTAGTGAAGAACGTCGGATCTTATCTAGCCGTTCATTGTACAAAAATAGACGAGAAAAAAAAAAAGATTAGTCTATGCATGTGTATAACATACGCCCGATTAGCTCTGACCCTTTGATAATGGGTCAGAGAATCAAGAGATGGGGGTAAAAACGAATACATCGCTGATAACTTGCTACATGCATAAGCAGAGTGATCACGATTCTCAAGCAATATACTGTCTAATTATTGGATCCAGTAACGATCTACATAACGTGATGAATTCACTAATAGCGATAATTACTCTCACGTGCTTCTTGGGATGTGGTACATGTCTCTTTGAAGAAGTCGAAGAGTCATTCCCAAGAGTCATCACACCTCTGGGACCGATCGAAGGGTATTACAAAACCTCAAGTAGCGGTCGCAGATACGAAGCCTACGAAGGGATACCTTACGCCCGTCCTCCAACAGGAGAATTGAGATTTGGAGTAAGGGTTCATCAAATTATTCTCCATGATGTTTATGGATAGTGAATTCAATATGGAAACTGCGACTTTTCAGATAGCCAGACGTATCTCACGATGGACTGGTGTTCTGATGGCGAAACAAACCGGCTTGAAATGTTTGCAATATAATCAGTACCCTTGCGATCCCGACCTCGTCGTAGAAGGCTCGGAGGACTGCCTTTACATGAATATTTATACCGTGATTAGAAATGACAGTGGTACAAGTGCCGGTGGTCAAACTGGAGCACCAAGTATGGATTTGCAACCAGTGATATTCTACATTCATGGTGGATCGTTTCAATATGGAAGCGCACCGGAATATGGACCAAAATATTTACTGGATAGAAATGTGACTCTGGTCACGATCAATTATAGAGTTGGACCACTGGGTTTTCTAAGTACGGAGGACGAGATAGTGCCCGGAAACATGGGCTTGAAGGATCAAGTGATCGCACTACAATGGGTAAAGGATAACATAGAATCCTTTGGCGGGGATCCTTCCAGGGTTACGATTTTTGGACATAGCGCCGGGGGTGCGAGCGTGCATTATCATTACCTGACAAATCTCACTACGGGCTTGTTTCACCGTGTGTATAGTAAAAACTACTGATTTATATTACACATATACTACACAAGTCACAAGTATCCACGAAGAACACGTTGGATTCATAGAACTATATCCACAGGGGGAATGTCGTTGAGTGGAGTCGCACTGAACTGTTGGGCCCAGACCGAAAATTCACTGGAAAAGACCAAGAAACTTGCAATGATTGTAGGATGCTCAACCGACAATGTCCAGCTTATGGTGAACTGTTTGAGAGATAGACCTGCCCATCAGATCGTCGAGGCAGTTGGAAAGTTTATGGTAAGTACAGTATATGAACGTAGATGCGATATGGGCCGCTCTACCAAATTTCATTTCTTCCCAGCCATGGTTGTACAATCCTTACTCTCCGTTTGGTCCAGTGGTTGAGAAGGGAAGAAGTGAATTTACGTTCATCGATCGTCCGCCCATTGAAATATTGGCTTCTGGTAAATCACAGGACATTCCCTGGATTACGGGAATCGTTAGCGAGGAGGGTCTCTATCCTGCAGCTCGTAAGACAATCATGAATAATTGCGCCATGCGAAATGCCTATGGGACGTGTATAAAAATATATCTTTGGTCCAGATTTTATAGCTGACGAGAAGCTCCTCCAACAGTTGAATGACAACTGGGAGGCGATTGCACCGCATTTGCTGGATTTTAATTTCACTATTCCAAAGATCGATCATCCAAAAGTTGCAAGATTAATAAAACAGCACTATCTGGGAACGAGTCCGATCGACAAGTCAACCGTTAATCAAATCGTAAAAATGGTCAGCGATCGATTATTCGTCTACGATGCCGAGAAAGCTGTGAGGATACAGGCACGAGCTCACCAAAACCGTGTACGATTTTATTATTTCACTTACAGAGGGGCTAAGTGTTCTAGCGAAGTTATGAGTGGTAGTACAGAAAACTTTGGTGAGTTTTTTTCAGTATCGAACTATTTCGTAATTGACGTTCCTTCCAATCCAACTACCAGTTCATATCGTACTTCACCTTAATAAACCTTCACCCATCTCGATGGGAAATTGTTTGAAATTGTCAGGGAAGATGCCAACATTTATCAATCGCTTATGTATTGTGCAGGAGTCAGTCACGAGGATGACATACTATACGTAATGGAATCATTCATGGACCCAACTTCGACGCCGCAAGATCGGGACATGCAAAAGAAGCTGATCGATCTCTGGGTTTCGTTTGCCACCGATGGGTGAGTTCAATTGTACCACAGATTCCATCAACAATTGCAAATATATTGACTGGTGTGTTTCTCCCGCACGATTATGCATGCAATACAGTAACTGTTCGGCATTCTCTCCACCATGAAAATCAAATATACCTTGATTTCATCAGCGCAGGACTAGAACCCGGCGTTTTTGTATACGCGGAATGTCTCAACGAAAGCCTAATTCTTATCCATAAATGCCGAATGATTGATATTATTTCAGTACGCCCGACGTAGGTGTAGAGTGGCCTGAGGTGAATCAATCCACCAACGAGTTTCTTTATTTGCACATCGCGGGACCTAAAGAAATCAGTATTAAGGAAACCCCTCTGAAGATTGGAGAAAAGAACTTCTGGCGCACCGTAGGGTTTCACGAAAATACATACAATAATTATACAATTATGTAACTTTTCCTACAACCATATAACTATAGTTGGGAATAAAGAAAACTATGTGGTGAGGCACAAAGCCTATATATTCAAGATTAATTATTCAACGATTCTTGCCAAGTATTAAACCTTGCGACGATGAGGGGCTAAATGTAGCCGCACTGATCACCCTGAAATTCCTTGGGCAGTCTTAAACCAATCGTAAATATGAACGTTTAAGCGATTACTGGCCATCGACTATCTGTATGGATAAAAACCACGGAGAATTTTCACTTGCTGCACATCGCTGGACACTGAGAAGTGCGTGTGATAGATGGTAAATCGATCCTTGTAAAGAAGAGCTTTTGGCAAAGCATCGGATTTCACGAAAATATATGTGATAATGGATCATCAGGACATGAGACCCCACCTTTACGATCATCGCCATCCAATCTTTACAATTTTATGCTGTTAGCCGTAACATTTGGCACGTTGCATTCATTCTACTTTATAACTGAACCGATAGTGCTTACTCATTGTCAAAATGAACGTTCATGATGTTTTTTTTCGAAGGAAGATAATGGATTAAAGATTATATGGTAACGAATACGGGAGATAAGGAGAAGGTGGGGTGAGGCACAAATAAAATGAAATAGAAATACAATACAAATCGTTTGACCATTCGTTATCCTCTGATTATTATAATATTCTTCTCGTTGGCGGCGAGAAATACACATTTCACCATACTTTGGAAAGTTTTTCAACAACCAGATTTGCAAGTCAAAGACAGAAATACTCCTTATTGGTGATAGAGCTGGTACAAATTAAAGCTGCTGTTTGGTATTTATTTCACCAATAGCTGCACCGACCATGACAGCCATAATCAATTCGCATAAGAGAAGAAAGTATAATCAATACATATTTGTGTCTGATGTATGCCATAGACTCGATTGAGATGATGAAATACGATCCAGATTATTTGTTGAATTACCCCGTGATCAGATTATCTGCAGGTTATAGAGCTATGGGATAAAAAGTTTGACATACATATGACGGAATGAATCTTTAACAGATATATTATTTTGACTTCAAGTAATGTATACCGATGAACTAAGTGCCTAGTAGCGGGAGTGATGATGTGGCCTTCTCACATCAGTTGAGCGATTATGATAGAATATCTGCAATAACTGCTCTTGCCATAGTGTATGATATACCGTGAGATCACGACACGATGAAATTTATCGTATCTATACTAATTGTTGCAACGTACTTGTTAAGATGTTGCTTATCGCTTTCGGAAGAGGTGAGGGAGTCACCCCCGAGGGTAATTACACCTCTGGGGACCATTGAAGGGTATTATAAAACCTCTGGCAACGGTCAACGATATGAAGCCTATGAAGGGGTACCTTATGCCCAACCGCCAACCGGAGAATTGAGATTTGAGGTAAGGCTTCGGCGACATTTTTTCACACTCGTTTGCATAATATACTCGATCATGTTTATGAGTCATAATTTTACGATAGCGGATGCGACTTTGTAGGTACCTAGACGTATCTCGCCATGGACGGACGTCTTGATGGCGAAGTCATTCGCCCCAATTTGTTTGCAATATAATTACCAAGAACCCGATCCTACCAAAATTATAGTAGGTTCCGAGGACTGTCTTTACATGAATATTTACACCCCAATCACGTTTAGGAGTAATGGCAGTATAGAAATCGGGACACCACATACTGATTTGCGACCAGTAATATTCTACATTCCTGGTGGTGCTTTTACTTTCGGAAGCGGGAATACTTACGGACCAAAATACTTGCTCGATCGGAATGTGACGCTGGTCACGTTCAATTTTAGAGTGGGACCACTAGGTGAGCTGCAGTTTGTCGTAAAATTATTTCGTGAACATTATATGAGTCTGTACACATATATGTCAAGTATATCAGCTATTTGTGTGTGAAGAGCATTCGGAGTACTTGCAACTATGTACACGGTAACTTTCTCGACCTGCATCCACCCCTGTCTAGGTTTCTTGAGTACGGAGGATGCGACTGTGCCGGGAAACATGGGCCTGAAGGATCAAGTAATTGCACTGCGATGGGTGAAGGATAACATTGAATCTTTTGGCGGGGATCCTTCCAGGGTGACGATTTCTGGACACAGCTCCGGGAGTGCGAGCGTGCATTATCATTACTTGACAAATCTCACCTGAGGCTTGTTTCGGGATGGGTATACTCAAGTTTACTGATCCATATTATAGATGTGGGCAAGACGCAAGTACCTACGAAGGACACAGTGGATTAATAGGACGATTTCCGCAGGGGGAATGTCGCTGAGTGCGAACACTTTGGTAAGTATTTTCCAATACCAGCTGACTGTTTCGAATTAACATTCTTTTCAACCCTACTAACAGCTCATGTCGGTGATACCCTTTACTCATCTCGTCATCGGATCTTTTTGAATTCAAACAGGAGTACATAACAATTTACTAATTGCTTGTATCGTACAGGAGTCAGTCACGAAGACGATCTTCTGTATGTAATGGAATCATCCACTGACCCAACAACAACGCAGCAAGACCGACCCATGCAAAAGAGGCTGATCGATCTCTGGGTATCGTTTGCCACTAATGGGTGAGTTCAGTTGTGCCACTGAGCCTGAACTTCTGGAGTCCCATCAGATTTCGAGAAAATATACATAATCATACAATTACGTAATTTTTTCAACTAATATAATTATAGAATTGCGAATAAAGAGGATGATGTGACTATATGCACGACTCTGACGAAATAAAAGTATAATATCAATTGATTGTCATTATCCATCTTATTACTCAAAAAGGAAGGGCGCTTACAGAAACTATGAAGAAGTAAATGAATTATGAGCCTAAATTCCCTTTATTTTACATAAAACATGATATACAATTAGCGCTAGAGTCAGCACAATATTTTTATCCACTCTAATTAACGTACTGAGCTATACACAGGCTTGCATTTGTTCCGCCGAATCCAAAAGCGTTTTTTAGTGCAATTCTCTTCGCCGTTCCCTCCCATTTCTTAGCAAGATTAGCCACAAAATTAATCTTCGACTCGCAGTCTAAATTGTTTAAATTTATAGTCGGTGGAATAAGTCCCTCATTGATCGCCATGACTGTGAACACAGCTTCCAGATTTCCTGCGGCTCCTAGCAAATGACCGTGGGCACCTTTAGTGCTGGATACCATAACATTGTGAGCATCATCACCGAACAAAGATTCCACAGCTTTAATTTCAACCGCATCACCCAGTGGAGTCGAAGTTGCATGTGCGTTAATATAAGTTACTTCCTCTTTATCAATGCCAGCGTCTTTGATAGCTCTCTTCATAGCAAGAAGTGCTCCAGATCCGTCTTCCCTTGGAGCAGTTAAATGTGCACCGTCTCCTGATAAACCATACCCCAATATCTCGGCGTAAATTCTTGCATTTCTATTTACTGCGTGTTCCAACTCCTCCAGAACTAAGATAGCGGAACCTTCGCCCATAACAAAGCCATCCCTTTCCTTGTCGAAAGGCCTCGAAGCCTCTTGAGGCGAGTCGTTACGTGCAGTACTCAGAGCCCTCAATCTACAGAATGCTGCGATTGCCAAGGGACTGATACAGGCTTCAGCCCCGCCACAGACCATCAAGTCAGCATCGCTGTTGCGTATAAACCGAAACGCATCACCTAGGAGTAAATATAATTCTGGGTTTTCTCTAGACTAATGAATTCTCAAGACTTTTTACATCGTCATCGACCAACGAACCAATGGCGTGAGCTCCGGTTGCGCAAGCTGTTGAAACGGCGTGATTAGGCCCTCTGAATCCATACCTAATACTGATCTGGCCAGCAGCCATATTAGGCAAAATCCTTGGGACAAAGTAAGGGCTAACTTTATTGTATCCCTTTTTCATAGCATCGTGAGTGTTACATACATCGACCAGATCGATCATCCCTACGCCAACTGCGACCCCAGATTCTTCCCTATCGGTTTCTTCGCTAGGTTTCCATCTCGCATCGCTCAGAGCTTCTTCAGAAGCTAGAAGAGCGTATGCTGTGGCCATGGACATAGTGCGCAGTTGACTCTTAGAGAAATGGGTATCTATGTCTAATTCATGAGGCCGGTTACCCTGGGGGATCAGACCACCTGTTTTAAAGCGTGAATTTGATATTTGGGAATAGGAAAAGCTGTAAACGGAGGAGATTTTAAAATATTCTCACCAATTCTGCACGGCAGTTTGTCGTAATCTTCTCCGATGAGTCTTACAATGCCAGATTTACCGTCTGTTAGGGATTTCCATGAGTTTTTCAGACCCACGCCCAGAGGCGATACGACCCCCATTCCCGTAACGACGACTCTTCGTGCGTGGATTTTAGACGAGGTTGTTATTGACCGTATCATTTCGGTCGGGGAAGAAAAACTGCGGTTATTCTAGGTTAGAATATGGCATTTGGGTATTTTCCCATTAGATAGGAGAACTAATTGCTATAAAAAGGATAAAAATCGACAGATATTGATAACAGAAAGTCAGGGATTTTTTTGGTGGTTTTATTTCATTGTAGGAGATACCGTTTTCTAACCTCAAAAATTTGACAGCGTTAGGATTGAGAGGATTGTATTTTGAGGTTATTGAAATCAGATTGAAAGCGGGAATTTATTGACGTTAAGATTTGTTTGGTTGATAATTAATTAACCGTTATTGAAGTCTTCGTTTATGATCAAAACGTAAATAAATTTGAAACTCTTCAATCTGGCGGTTGTATAACCTCAATTATTTGTATATTGGAGAAAAACGACCGGAGGCATTGGTTTTTTGTGACGTCGTAGATTAGACTACGGAATTGTAAAATTCCGAAAATTCTTTCGTTCATTACGCTCTTGATTTTCCAAAAGCTAGGGAGAGAAACAATTCAATTCAATTCAATTCATTTATTGGATGCACAGGTGGATGCTAAGATTTTTCCCTAATTGATATTAACATTTTTTTTGTCGAATTTTAGAATTATTCTGACAATATATTGTTTCAATATTACGCAATAAAACAATATAAGAATGATAATGTCTATATTCAATCGTTTTGTGTTTCATAAAAGCGTTCTTTCCGTTAGCAACTCTATTTCCATTCGAAACTCTGATATAAAGAGTAAATCATGAATGTAATAAATTTGCGCATTCTTTTGAAGCGCCACTATCTTTCATTGCATTCATGAATGGTATAGTAAAGCCAGTGAAGCCTAAAGAGTTAGTAGTTTTTTATGGCTTCTTTATGTTCAATGCACCACCTGCAGCGCCGTCTCGAATATAATGAAGGGGTAGTAGTTCTCGTATCCGCATTCTTTCGTACTATTCTCTTAATAATCAATGAAGTCGTAGATCCATGGAAGGGTATTTAAACCAGCGACGTAAGGAAACGACTAGATAATCAAAAGAACAACCAAACCAAAATGATGTCAGAATAATATCGGAAGGACAGAAAAAACAGAGAGAATATAATAATAGCGTAGAATAATAAGTTTAATTGCTATGAACCAATGATATGCATGCATGCATGCATGCGGGTTGCTATAATAAGGCGTGCATATGAGATTGCGGTGAAAGTAGTTCCTCAATTCGATCGCGAGATGGCGATACCATTTCGCGCCCTATTCGCACTAGCACTGACCTTGATGAGGGGCATCTGCCGCGGGGTCAGTGGCCTTTGTGGCGTCAAAGGGTTCGCATGAGGATTATATCAACGAGTCACGACTGTGACAGGCATGTCGATGGACATATTTATTTTCCAATATATTAAATCTTTTCCGAGAGGACAATGCAACTATCATCGATGTTAATCGTGATTAGAATTACCTAACTACGATCGAAGAAACTCTCTCGCATGTGATAGATCACAGAATGCATACCGATAAGCGCAGAGGAAACAGGCTGCTGATGTAAGCAGGGTTTCCGGTCGAGTATTTTTCCATAAACTGTGTTCTACCAACGATACGAGCTTTGGTCATCTTTAACTTGAGCGAGAAATGGACACGTGCGGATCACAAGGGAAATAAATAATTGCGAAATGAAATTTGCATTGCGTTTCCTCTTTTTTTTTCGTAGAAATCGTTCGTAAATTCACTACGATTACGTCCCTACCTCAGATACAAATATTACATGAATCGTTTATTCATGGAACACTTTGAATCTAATTTTTCCTCACATTGAGACTTGTACAGCGAAATCACATACCTATGTAGTACTCATGTTCAAGGAATACTTTTATCAAATACTTATGTTTGAATTTTAACGAAATTTGTGGCGTGAATTTTCATACCCATATCATTATACGCGTACATGAGTATTTTCATAAAATTTCTACGAAATTTTTTTACACTATTGGTCGACGATAGTTGCATGAGAAAATAAAACGACATGGGATAGAAGATCAACGATCTGCCGTATTTTACGTAACATTAATACCCATCTTGTAGGAATATATTTAGAATACTCTCTTCGACCAGAAACCATAAGTGACTAATTCTGGATGCGAAAGCCCAGTTTATTATTGCGAAATTTTTAGATTTGTTCGAAGCATTATTGCGAGATGAATTTTTCACAACTCCAATGCAACATGCTTGAAGAAATCTGCTATGAATCCACTGAAGATATACTTATATCAGTTATATCACCTGACGAGGATCTGACAAGTTACTTGCGTGTAACCGCTGCAAATCTGTCCCAATATCCTCCAGCGCAAGTATATTGCGAATCTTTTGCAATGGCCAGTTACAGATCTACTGCAATTCTGTTGACGAATGCTTGTCGTTCTTCATCCTTATCCATGGTATTACCACGGGTCATTTCCATATCTCTGATTCTGTATATCGAAAAAATAAAAAATATACTTTTATCGCGAGTCTTGTATCCCGTATTTTTTTTTACTGCAGTTAGTTGATATTAATAATATTTAATAATAATAATAATAATATTGGTTGTTATTTATACGCCTATCCAATGGTTATCACATCTCGACTATATGCGTACGAGGAATTCCACGTTAACCCAGACAGTCTGCGACCAAGATCCCTGTTGATGGATCTTGAGTTTGGAAAATGTCATATCTGTAGATATATGTCCAAACGTTTACTCGCCTCTATCATTCGTTGTATCAGTTAGATTTCCAAAAACAAGCATAGGAAATGAGTCAGAAGTGGATGTACTTTTTGGAAAAAATAATCATCGGCTTGCTATGCCTTGGTCTTGCTACTATAATTTAAACATTTGTAGGTATGTCAGGTACAGGTCCTATATTTTGATGTAAAATTGCTGCAGAATAAATAGTACCACATACAATTAATTCTTGTGGTGACCGATAAACAGATTTCTGGAACGACTGAGGAAAGAGAAGATCATTGCGTCGCAGACGTTTATATATAGCACTACAATCCTCGCGTTTTTGCAGTATATCATCGCGGTGTGTTTGCGAGCGCCAATCGAAATGGTCTCACCGGCTGATAGCAGATCCAATTTCTGCATTAGAAAATGGATTTTCGCGACATTGATGATCGTCTTTCTTCTCACCTTCTGCTATGCCAACGAAAACGACCAAGAAGATGAATTCTGCGCCATGGAGGCCGCCCTCAACCTCACCAACGTCTCCGAGGACGCTTTCGGCTTCTTCAACAAGTCTGGCTACTCCTTTCCTCGGGAAGCAACAAGGCTCAGAGCTGGTGTCAGGCACGGGTGCATCTGCGATATCAAACCATGTCTGGCTTACTGTCCTAAGCCGAATACGCTGACGGCTGGAAGTACCTACGTCACCGATGGCTTAGTGAACTATTCGGCGATCCCACCCGTCTATACTACCGATCTGACCCTCGACAATGACGAAGAGATAACGGCGTCTGAGAAATGGTTCCATATTGTCAAATGGGACCCATGCCCAAAGGGCGCGTATTTACTCGACACGAAGAAGTACCCGGAAGAAAAGTTCTACCTTTTGAGAAAT
Organism: Tenthredo scrophulariae; assembly: GCA_963978835.1. Taxonomy (NCBI): domain Eukaryota; kingdom Metazoa; phylum Arthropoda; class Insecta; order Hymenoptera; family Tenthredinidae; genus Tenthredo; species Tenthredo scrophulariae. The sequence continues at coordinate 1,006,039 of OZ022229.1, forward strand.
GGCTCGCTGTTTATACCAGAAGAGAAGCAGCTTGAAGAACGGTTCAAGGACTTTAAGACGTCTTGTCTACGACTGGAAGGTAGTGATTCTACCGTCACTCCGAAAATCTGCGGTTCAATAGTAAAAGACAGTTCCGGCTATGCGATATACATTGGTGGCCTTGTGTCGGTGCCTTTTCTTATTGCGACGGTTATAGTCTACTCCATCCTGCCAGAATTGAATAATATTCATGGAACGACGCTTAGATGCTACCTATGCTGTATGATCCTCACCTATGTCGCCCTAGCAGCCAGCATCATCACCAGGCCGTACGACAGCATCGTTGCTCGCTGCTTCGGTAATGTGTTCAAAATGTACCTCATGAAAACTGTAAAACTGCTTCCTTCTTCAGTTCCTTTTTCTGTTCTTATCTTCCACACGGAATATTAAAAAAAATTAATGTGTGTGCAGGCACTCACGTCAGAGGTGAAACTTTGCTGCTTAATTAAAATTACTGGATACTCTTGCAGTTCGCAAGACAATTATTCTGATTATAACACCTTGTTTTCAGGATTTACAAGCCACTTTTCATTCGTCTCTAGTTTCTTCTGGCTGAACGTGATGTGCTTCGACATATGGTGGAAGCTTGGGTACGTCAAATATATTAACATATCTCAAGTATGTAGTATAAAATATATAGTGAGCATACAAGTCTCTGTGGCGAGAGAAGTTTTTTTCCAAGATAATATTCCCGTGCAACTGCTGGTATCTCTTCGGATAATTACGTCGTATTCATTTGCGTGTTATACATATGCGTCACCGTACATGTGAATACCGATTCCACATTGAACTTAATGATGAACATACAATACGATAAAAGTAACAGTGAACTTATCTCTTACATAATTATTCCTCTGACATTGCAATTCACAGTGGTTTCGGGTATCTCCAGAATCGCCGCACAAATCACGACCGCAAAAAATTTATCTACTATTCGATTTACGCATGGGGAATCGGCGTCATACTTACTGCGATTTACATTGGGACAGAACTTTGCCCAAGTATTCCAGGGTCGATTAGTTGTGAGTTAATATACTATATAATTTTCTCGATAAGATGAAGAAACGAGCTTAGACCTCCGCTAGCACACTTGGAACACAAGCCCTACCCCACCTTTACGAAGTATTCCAGCCTTTTTTAAAATCGGCTCAAATTCAGGTCCGTCCTCCTTTCATTGAGGAGAGATTTGAAATTCAAATTCCAACTGTGCCTTCGAATCCCCAGTGTGCCGGCGAAGGGTTCAATATTAATATTATAATTTATGTTTTCATTTATTCGCAGTCATATCATCTAAGGTTTTTCAATATTGGGGGCCAGTAGGTCTGACCATCGTCTGCAATGTGTGCTTCTTCATTTCAACCATTGTTAAAATTTACCAGCATAATAAAAAGATGGGACATCAGTTGTCCAATGAAAACAGCAAATGCCACGATGACCATCAACACTGGTACGAAAATATTGCAACGAAGAGATTTACTTTTCGGATTTGTATTAATTTGTTCAGAAAATAACTGCAGGCAACGCATAATCTCGGACAGAAAACTCTGAATGTTTAATATGTTCGATGTTTCGTTCTTGCGCAGGTTCATTGTGGACCTCAATTTGTTCGTTGTGATGGGGATCACCTGGTCAACGGAGATAATCTCAGATATATGGCAGACTCCAAAGGATATCTGGTACGCTACGGATACGCTGAATGCGCTCCAGGGTATCCTGATCTTCGTTCTTTTCATATGTAAAAAGAATATTTGGCTATTACTTCGGAAACGATTCCGCAACGCGGAGTTTTGCTCGTCTAATCATCAACTTCGCGACTCCTCAACTCCTCAGCGAAACTCATCGTCAGCCACTAGGTCGACTGCATACTCCGATATACAAAAAAGTCCGTCTTCAGATTCTAACGATATTCCTATGTTAACTGAAACAGAAAAACTGTATCAAGCCTCCAGTAGCAAGTAGAAAACTCATACAAATCGACTGGATAATCTAAACGCAGTTTTGTCATACGTGTATATTGTGTGTACCTTCTTGTTTATTCTTATTTGAGGCATGGTTGGGGCTATTTTATGTTAAATATTTACTACTTAAGCCTGTCAAACGTAGGTGAATAGAATCATTTATTAATTTTTTTAATTATTTATAATATCGTTTGAATTCCATTTTCAGTGTACAGAAACAGGATAGGCATATACTTAAGAATTATCAAATTTCCGAACATCTTTTTTCGTCGATGATATTTGTATAAGGAAATAAAAGATCGCATGAGAGAAAAAATGTAAAATAAGTTATATTTTTATATTTCAACGATATATTTTATTCAGTGTAAAAATTAGATGCGTTGTTTTCTTCCTGGGATCAGGCTGTACATTAGGGTAGCCCTGTTTCTGAAGCTGGTCCAGAAACAGAAGCAAGGGAATGGACGATTGGGTAATAATATCCTCATTTTTGTTCCTCCCTGTTTGTAGGAATCATACTTGAAATAAAATTTTGATAAAACTACATAAATCGTTTATTTTATCATAAAATACCCTCAATACCATTTTCCTATATTTAATAGTTCGCTGGTGAAGTCAGAAGCTGAAAAAGATTGACTCGAGGTCTCGAGAAATTTAAGTATTTAAGAAATATGGTACAGAAGTGTCTCTCCTACGATCTGAACATTACAGCATTTTTTAAATTAGCAGAACCTTCGAGATATATTTGGTCAGTTTATTAGAGAAAAATATTATGTTTTCGCGTCCATTAACGGCTGGGTACTGGGATATCCGGGAACATCGGATGGGCAATCTGAACCAAATCTTTTCCGAGAGAAGAACCGCAATGAGAAGCATGAATCGCCACTATAACTATTTGTCCGAATGTAATTATGATGAAAAAAATCCGTTTCCTGTTCGAATTTGAATAACTGGCCTGAATACCTTCTGAATACTTGTAGAGTAGACGTTATGATATGTTGCGATTAGGAAGAATAAATTTTTCTACGTACTAGAAGAAGAAATTTGGTGAGAAACTTTCAGCCCAATAATTTCACTGGGCTTTTACTTCAAGCCTCGTGTTCGATGTCAATTATTAGGTATATGCGAATATTCTGTGCAAATTTCAAGGCCATTTTTGACATCCTCATCACGTACACGTGACCTTATGTGATCGTGACATTCCTTGAAATACAGAGGACGGTCAATATCACTGGAATAACGTTTTTCTTACTGCTTAAATTGCATCAGGATGTACTGAAATTATCGAACGCGGTTGGATATCGTAAGGAAAATCACGCCGGACTTCCAGTATATCTTGATGATGTATATATATATTAACATATATTTCAACGCTGCAGATTTCACATCCGTCACTGACCGCGCCTCTGCACGGAAAGAAAATTAAAGAAAGAATTACTACGTTAGCATTGCACTGGCGGCCACCATACTCGGATTTAGAGACATCCTACATTTCCCTCCCTTCCATTTTACTGTGTGGTTTTTTTCAATTTTCCGATTTACCACAGTGAATTTAAATTTTGAATCTAGTATTGAGTCTTTTTCAAATGATATTAATATAATTTCAAAGGGCTGTGTCTTCCAGTCTTCTAAACCCGCCAGCCCCACAAAAACGATGAGAATTCTCTACTTACGCACGAAGTGAACATGTCTTTGGACCTTTGTGTTCGGAATTTTGGTCCAAGATAATTTAGCATAATTAATAATAATTAATGAACGAAAAATATGTGATTTTTTTTCCTGAACCATACTCATCGCTTTGCAACTCTCCACACCTGAAGTGCCACTGCAAAATAATCACAGGATATAATGGCAGAAGATATACCGAATTTGAATACCTACTCGGCGAGGTTACAGTTGAGGAATACGGTCCTTAATTCTGATTGAAATTAATCATTTAATCATGAATGCTTGCAATCGAATTTTTCACCTTTTAACTTCTTCTGGATAATTTCATTGGAACTAAAGAAATTTAATCCCTGTATTAACTTTACACAATTTATAAGGAAATCTCATAATCGAATGTACATTATCCTTTGCGCACAGGCCGGCCGGATATGTATAAATAATATTAATTTCAACGGAAATGCATTTAATCCGGCAAGGTATAAATACCAGCTTACATTTTCCAATGCAGTTAGTGACGATTTAAAGCTCAAGCTTCGAGTTTCTCTCATCTACTAATTGCAATACTTAAAATTGATCGGCATTTTACTTCCGAATAATATAAGTTATAGATCGAAAATTATGTCGAATATAAATAAGTGCAATGAAAAAGATCTAGTCGAAGGATCTGCAGGTGGGTTGAAATTTTTTTGAAAAAAATAGTCCAATACGTGAAGCAAGCTCACTTTCGCTACAATGTTCATTTGAGAGGATAGAAAATTGTATAAAAAAATTAAGAAAAATGATAATATGAATGAAAGTAAAATCGAGACAAAATTAGGGGAAAGAATTTAATCTTGATATTTTGCAGATTTTATTACCGTTATATCTTCCGTTGAATAACTTTATCCGTTTTATTTTTTATAGCCATTGATTGCGTTGATACTGCAGAATGTGAAAAGGACATCGAATACATTTCGTGCGACCTAAAAACGTGCGAAAAAAATGGTCGCGAAAATATTGGATCGTCAATAAGTGCAGAAATGTCAGCAAATGCCTTAGACGAGAAAGATGAACATCCCCGCGAGACAATTGCAGTTGGGAGGGTGAAAAGAAGTTTCATGGATGAAATAGACCAAGCTTGTAAACAGGGTGAGGTATACACTGCGAAGGGTACGAAAAGACCATCCGCTGATTAGGACCCGGCACAACAGAAGTGTCAGTAACAACTTTCGCCGCAAAAATGTATCAGAATTCTCTCATTACTCTCACACATTATTACATATGTATAATTTTCTAATATTTTCAAAAAAAACTATTCATCAGTCTTTTTTCCCCCAACGATATTTGTAGCATAACAAAACCAGATAATATAGAATATGAAATCGATGCTCTGACGTGTTTTATCCAGAATTTTACCCATTGTGTATTAATAATTAAATATAAGAACCAAAATATGGTACCTATACAAATAAACGATAACATACGTTACGAAACGATAATGCGTGAATGAGTCTTCCTCCTTCCTCCACATTCTTGATGAAAAAAATAAATAAAAATAAAAGATAAGTAGGAGGACCAGCTGCAGCCAAAAAGGGTTGAATATTTTGTACACGGTATAGGTTCTTCGCCAAAGTATATTTTCTCGAAAACTCTATACGATCAGGTCGAGTGATATTCGTTCTTGCACCTTGACTGTACTATTTGTACTAAAAGCTTCTACGGTCCATATTGAAACACGAAGATGGTTTATGCGCATGTATGTTCGACTATTAGCAATTCCTCAAGAAATGTGAGCCAGTGTTAACAAGAGAAGATCTGTATCAATGAATCTGGAGTAATGATCGTGTCGATCACTAATGCGGCTTTACATTCGTTACGATAATCCTAGACTAAAGTATGGCCTCGAATCTCACTCAACACTCTTACAATTCCTGATAAGGTCGAAGGTCGATGCTTTCCGGATGATATATCTGCACACCCGAAAATAAATTACCATATTAAATATCATAAAACTGGTTTCCAACGCTCCCAGGGCTATGTTTGGTCCGAAACAATGATCCTTGTATACTCCTGTATACGTATAGGTATACCGTGCCTGTGCCCATCTATAGTCATCAATATAGGTATAAATGGCATAACTGTCGAGTAAGAGGCGAATTATCAACTCGATCGTCGCGCAGTCGTGAACCGGTGATCCCAACATGTCGCATTCGACTCTCCGATCGCGATTGACGCTAAAACTAATTATAAGTTTCGCGATTTTCTACCTGATCGTCCAGACTAATTGTGCTACGATTTCTAGCACTCATAAAGAGATTTCGAGCGTTAAAAAATCTCCGCTGAACCCTAATCAAAAAGTGATATCTGAGGCTCCTCCGTTACCCCAAAAAGCACAACCAGTTGGACACCATTCCTTAGCAAAGAAGGACTGTCCACCTGGCACGATCCAGATTCTCAGTACGTGCAGACCATCGGCTTAATTAATTTATAACACTTCAGTTTCTGCAAGTATGGATCGTGCAGTGACTCACAGACACATGGGATTCGTGAATTTTGTGAACTTAACGGCTTAAATCAGTTTACGTAATTTGAATCCAAAAATGTGTGAGTTCTCAGTAAATATACATATCATTTACGATTCGCCCAGGAAATGTCACCCGTGAAAAATATGAACGAGGTGATTGCGAAACGAAGAGTAGCTGGAGGTGTTCAGAAAGATTAAATACAAAAATCTTTCCAACTGGATATACATATACGGTAGCTGCTGATGACGATACGGAAAGAGTGCCCACTGATCGTGATGAGACACAACAGAAATCTCAGGAGCTACTTTCACCGCAAAATTTATCAACAGTTTTCATTTATTTTCTATTACAAAACTACTCAACAGCATTTTTTTCTCCAACGATATTTGCGGTATGAGAAAACCAGATAATATATAATATGAGATCGATGATCTATAACCTGTTCTGTTCAACATCATATCCTGCATCGTCTTTTAAATATAAGAAAAAACATCATGGTAGTACCTGTAAATAAATTGAAATAAGAATACGTTACGAAACGATAATGCGTGAATGAGTCTTCTTCCTTCCTATACATACATACATACATATATTTACTACGAAAATGCGATATGAAAAAATAGCCTCGAATCTCACTCAGCATTTCCGGATGATATATCTACACACCCGAAAATAAATCACCATCAAATATCGTGGAACTGGTTTCAAACGCTCCCAGGGCTATGCTTGACCGGAAAAAATGATCCTTGTATACTCGTGTATACGTATAGGTATACCATACCATCGGTATAGGTATAACTAGCATAACTGACTGGTAAGAGGCGATTCACAAGCTCGATCGTCGCGCAGTTGTGAAACCCTGGTTTCAACATGTCGCATTCAGCTCTCCGATCGCAGTTTACGCTAAAACTGATCATAAGTTTCGCGATTTTTTACCTAGTTGTTCAGACCAATTGTGCCACGATTCCTAGCACCGAAAAAGTCATCCCGACGGTTACACAGGCTCCGATGAACCTTCATCAAGAAATAACATCTAAAGCTCCCCCGCTACCTCTGAAAGCACAACCAATTGGTAATCATTCTTTCGCAAAAAAAGAAACGAACTGTCCACCTGGTACGATCGAAGTTTTCAGTACGTGCAGACCACTGGCTTAATTTCTGACACTTTAGCTTCTGCGTTAAATGTGCATCCCGTAGCGGCTCGCAGACGCATGCGGGATTCGTGAATTTTGTGGATTCAAAAACTGAAATCTGCAGGTGGGTGAAGAAATTTTCTAAAATAGTAACAATGCGTGAAATTATGTTCATTTTATGGAAATTAACGGCAATCATTACATCAACAATACGTTAATGAAATCAACGGAGATCAGGAGATCAGGAGAATTTAATATTCACATAGTGAATTGGTGAACGATTTTCATTCTATGATGCTGCAGATTTTACTAACGCTCTTTCTTTATCCTCTAATCAGTTTCGCTTCTCTCTATGTATTATAGCTGGTCATATCCCCGCTGATTGTCTATAATCGAACACTAGAAATTTGGAAAATAGAAAAGAAGTTGATACCAATCACACGTACGACGATATCGGCTTGTTAACGATTGCAATACCAGCTGGCGTACCAGTGAAGAAGATTTACATCTTGATCGAAAATTTTTATCTTGTTTAGCAGATTATGTACGTATTTTTGATTTTTTTTCAAAGAACTGTGTAACAGTTCGTTTCTCAATTTATTGATGTTTGTATGATGAAATAAACGGAATTTTAACCAGTGCCTAATTATGGCAGAGAAGATCCTTCGTAATTAATTCCGAGTATCTATAGTGACCACGGCAACCAACTTGGCCGTAAGTTTATGATGGTTAAAAATTTGAAAATGACCTCATGTATAACCGTATCCTGAATAGGTGAAGAGTCAACGAGTCTAAAATGATGGAATTATGGCCAGAGACGAAAGCGAATTGGCTTTAACGCTCCGGGGGCTATTTTTTATTTTTATTTTACGTTTACACACTTTGACCAGATTCACGTACACCTTGCCTGTGTCTTTGTATTGGCGTGGATATATAAGTGGTATGAATATCGAAAGGAAGGAGAATTGCCAGCTTGATCGTGAAAGCAGACTCGTGAAACGTTGATTCAAACATGTCGCAGTTTACGCTGAAGCTGATGATATTGAGTTTTGCCATTTTTTACCTATCTGTTCAGACCAATTGTGACACGATTTTTAATACCGATGATAAACTTCCAACCGCTACAAAAATCCCGATGGAATTTCACCCGCAAGATACAACCGAAGCTCGTCCACAACCCCAAGAAGAACCGCCCTCGCTTGCAGTTGGATCTTTTGCAGGGAAACAAGTGGACTGTCCACCTGGTAATGTCCAAATCCTCGATACGTGCAGACCGTTGGCTTAGTTCCTAAGAAGCATGCATCGTGTGGAAACTCACAGGCCCATAAAATTAACAATAAGATGGTGATTGTAATAGAAATAAAATGAGATTAACCGAGGATTTTTATTGAGATTATACCCAATCGACGCCGTTCTATTTCCTTAAAAATTTACTACGAGATTGAATGGAGCCATAATGTTAAGAATGATGTAAAAAATGAAACCATGTGTTTAAATTGACGAATTAAACAGTGATATCGTAACGCAATGCGAAGAGTTTACTGAACCCATTAAATTAACGCGAGTCAGTCTCCATGGTGTGTAAAATTTGTATTCATTTAGGGGACAATGAACTATGCTAACATTCCGAGAGCTAGAAATCAAGATTTCATTTCTGGAAGGAACATGGACTCAGTTTGCACGATTTTTCCATTATATAAGCGGGCATAATTCCATGAGAATTCTTTAGCATTGAGAAATCTGCATTCTCAGACCTTGATTGCAAGCATTATCATACCCATACAGTATGTGAAAAACGACAACCATTATGGCACGAGACGTTGCGAGTTTCTTTTTCTCTGTCCAATCGGTGATTTGTCTTCCATTAAGATTCCACCTGTCTAGGTATGAGATGTTCCCACACCTCTCAGTTCCTGATGAAATTTCAGCCATTTGTTTGCTTAGCATGGTTTGAAACAAGAAATCTCGAGTCATGATCGTGTCAACTGAAGTGACTTTAGGTCCACAATGATCGTGATTCGAAATTTATAAAACGACCTCGAATCTCTCCCAGCATTCTACCGATCTCTGAGATCGGCGAGATAAGCAGTAACGCTATAGTTCCTGATGGTGTATAGGTGTGTGCGAATGTGAATTAACACTGGCTGGTATAAAACAGGTTTTCATTACTCCCAGGGATATTCAGTTACATCTGTGTATAAGCATCAATATAAGTAGCAAGATCCATAACTCTTGAGCCACACAGCTACGCGGCACTCGGCAGTCAGATGACATATCATAGAACAAAACTTGTTGGTAGTGAATCACATCCCAATTATTCCAACACGTTGCATCCAACTACAAAAATCCGGTTTATGATGCAGCTAGTGTTTGGTTTGGCAATTTTTTGCCTATTAGCCGAAGCTAATTGTGCTACGACGTCAGATCCTAAGAAATGCGTTATTCCAACGACTGAAAAGGCTCCGGCTATTAATATCCTCCCGCAAATTCCTCCGGTGCAAATGGTTCAAAAGGCCGAAGGAGGTGTAAAAGGATCTAAGGTCGATACACCCCCAACGGGTGTTCAGTATTCCCTCGCCGTTAAACAGCTCGTGGAATGTCCACCTGGGCAGGTACCTGCTGGTGATAATTCGTGCAGACCAGAAGCCTGATTTGTGTAACAACTGCTTCAGGTATATTACTAGATTTTAAGGGTGAAAAATCGCGTGCAATTTTCATTGCAGAATCTAAATTGAAATTTTCCGACACTTTCTATAATTTAAATAGTATAAACGTACCTGTTTGTATTAATTGAAACTTTTCATGTGGATGATGAAGGCTTTCGAAGGCAACGAAGAGGAAGGATTCCATACAATGACGAAAAGCAGCAGCTGATGAGGAACTATTTTATTTTATTATAAATATCTTAAGATAATTTTAAGTTAATTCTAACTGATCTTCTTTATTTTATTTCCATAAATATGTCAGCCCTGAAATTAAATGAAATAGAAACATTGGCTGCAGACGATTTCTGGTAGGATGCACACTAGATCATTATGAAGATCTATTGAATACTATAATAACTTACATTATGCCCTAAAGTATATAAAAATGAATTATTACAATGTGAAATGACAAATACAATGATCGATTTGAAATGAAACGTATGGAGTAGTGAAAGTCTCACTATGGAATCACACCTACATTACGATCGAGATTCGCTTTTGCACCACAATATTCATCAATAATTTTCCAGAATTTTATCCATCCATGTAATATCGATGTATCGAATAATTCCTACATGGGAATTCAAAGGCATGAATCCGAGGTAGCGCTTGAAGTTTTTATCATTGTATCGCTACAAGCTATCTAAATTTTCAAACTCTACTCAGAACTTGAAAAGTCTTGGAGAAATTCACTCGATGATCAATTTCATTATAATTTCCTGTTTACGTCTCCAAATCTTCGATAAAAATCCGAAGAATGAAACTATAATATCTATTCCGATAAAATTCGTCTTTAATTCCATTCCTCGACTCCTAGTATCACCGAGAATCGTTAGCAGGCTGTTCTCCAGAATTCTGAATTGGGTTTTGATTTTTCGGATTTTTAATCTCTTCCATAGCGAGCACAGAGACGTTACAACGAACAGTGGAATCATCCGAACAATTAGTTGTAACGGGTGAGTCCAAGCTCGGGGATGTGAAGAAGCATCCCTTCCGGGTGAAGTGGAGTTCTTTGTACCGTTTCTTCAAGGATTGCCAGATATTTTTTTTCAACACAAATATAACGAATATCAAAAATCCCTGGAGGGCGTTCACCATGTCTGTGAAGTACCAGACGTACTTCGGACCTTCCCAAAGCCAGGAGATCACCTCCGTTGACCAGCTGATGCCCATGATGACAGATAATTTAAGATGCAGGCTGAACCTGAGAATAAAACGAGTAAAAATTAATGAAAGAAAAAATGAAACAAGATGTACGCATTCACATATTTATTTAACACATTTTTTGATACCATTGTTTATTCTCGTCGTGGCGTCTGCTTTCTCCGCTGTTCAGTTGACGTTGGGTTTCCCTTTTGTGTTGAACTATTTTAATTGAAGTTGAAACGAAGAGGCAGATGTTACAGGCTATTATCAGTCCAACTGGGCCGAAGAAGTACAAAGCTGCTGCTGTTTTTGCTATTAAAAAAAATACCGGAGAATTTAGTCATTGCGAAAGACGATCAGCTGGAGGATTGGAGTTCGCTTTTTTCATATATTTTCGTAAAAATTCGACGCTATATTAACTCACTGCTAAACCAGCATGACTTCGCTTTGAACCCGGGACGAATCCACGAGTCTGAAATTCCTGGGATGAATTCCATCCCCATACAAAACGCCGTCAATAGGACGGAGAATCCCCAGGCGTATGTGGAATATCCGATGAATTTTTTACGGTCGTGCATCTTACCGCTGCTCCTTAGAGATCCGAAGCCCCTGTGAGATGTGAGAAAAGTTGTACCATATCAGTATATTTTATTTTTCATAATTTATTAGTTTTTATTTTTACTCGTCTTCGAAATGTCATTGAAGTTGTTTGGGAGGCTGGGTTGAAGATGCAAATTTTCAGAGGGGTCGAAGGATCCGAAAATTTCGGTATATTTCTCAGGATGTGAAGACGAGAATTTTTTCGTTCCAATCAAGCCCCTCTTTGTCTTTACGTGAACCCATTCCATCTACTTAAATCGACAACTTCGACGGAGTCATAAATGAACGATAGGATTTAGAAACTTTTTTTTCCCGAAGAGTAAATCTCAAGAAGATTAATTTGACCTTTTATCGATTTCAATACGATCAATACAGCCGAGTTATCGAACGCTGTATGAATGAATGCGTGAATTTAGAATTTCGGAGGTTTGGCCTTTCGGATATTCAACTTTCGGAATTTTGTGCCTCCGGCGTTGTTTGTTCTATAACTTCGAAAACCAGCTGTGTGAATTTTCGGGGAAAAACGTTTTCCGAAAACTGAGAATTGGAACTATTCGAATTCGTATTTTTTAAAAATTTGCAACTTCAACCCAAAACTCAGATTGTTTGATATGTTTACTCACCCAAGCCTCCACCACATGTCAATGCACATCACATTCAGCCAGAAGAAGCTGGCGATGAAAGAAAAGTAGATGGTAAATCCTGTAACGAAATTAGTCTTCATCATGATAATAGGAAGGATTGAAATCTGATTAAAAACGTTAATCAGTCCTTTCCGGATCTGTTATAATAATTTATGGGAAATAAACCGATTGGCGATTACCTAAAACCATGCATAGTACTCCTGCGTCATAGTCCGGAGCTGGAATCCGGTCAGCAGCTAGAGCAACGTACGTAACAACTAGACAGCATAAATAGCATCTAAGAGTAGTGCCATGGATGTTCCTAAGCTCTGATAAAACTGAGTAGACCACGACTGTAGCAATGAGAAATGGCACTGCCAGAAGGGCCCCGACGTATTTCACAGTGACAAAATCGTCCTTCTGAACCTTAGGAACGCAGACCCTAGGAGTATAGGCGGTATCATTGCCTCGGTGTCTTAGGCAGTATTTCCTAAAGTCCTTGAATCGTTCCTCAGGCCCGTTTCCTCGCGGTAAAAAGAGCGTGCCATTATCCAAAAGGTAGTACTCGTCTGTCTCGTAGCTCTCAGGTTCAAGAAAGTACGCACTATTTCCTTCGCACGGGTCCCAAAGGACGAAATGGAACCGTTCTTCAGGGGCAAGTATCTCTTTGTAATCGTCGACGGTCAGGTTGACATTATAGACGTTTGGGATCGAGCGGTTCGCATAGTCGTCATCTACTTCGCTACTTCCCTTCTTCGTAACATTTTTCTGAGGACAGAGAGCCAGGCATGGTTTAATGTCGCAGATGCACCCTCGCCAAGCACCATTTCCAAACCTGACCGTCTCTTCGGGAAAGAAGTATCCGGACTGAGCATGAAGGAAGCCAGAACCGTTCGAGACGGCGTATGTAAGATCGACGCCAGCGTCACTAGGGCAGAACAATTCCTCTCCATGATCGTCGTGGATTTCAATGGCGCTGATTTCTATGTGAGAAGGAAAGGCGATGATGCTGAATACCTGCAGCACAGCGAACCAAGAAAAAGAGGAGATACTCTGCCCGGAACGATACAGAGACACCATTTCGATCGCCGATTACGAACTCACTACATCATTGCAGGTTTAAAAAAGGCGCAAAAATGAACAGAAACGGTAAGCCTTTCGCCGATCAAGGCGTTAAAGAGGATTACGATAGATGATGATTCACACCTAGCTCTCTAATATACCTATGTAATCGAGTATTATTATATTACACACTGATCTACCCGCGTAAAACACACTTTATCAGAGACATCCAACCGCGGTCACGCTGTATTAATGACGTAGTGAAAACCTGTTCAGGAACTCGATGGTATATATGAGACTCGTTATGTGTGAATAAAAATTCACCTTGATTTTGCGTTATTCTTTATTTTTACCGCCATTCTGGCTATCCCACCAATCCACGTAAAGGCCAAAAGACAATAACAGTTATCCCCACGATCTGTGCTAGGAGTTCACACATGCGGTATTGGCAGGGATAATTAAAACGACATGATCAAATTATCCTGAGCATTTACCTAACCGTGAATATACCCATTACGTGCTATGTATACATAGTAGTATATATGTCGCAAAAAACGTTATGTCAATATCTCATTCATCTGATATAGTATAGGCGAATGCTTTCAATGATAGTATTTATTTTTACGATGGTGATGATGTGTCATGATAATAATTTCTTCATGGATTTCTTTACATATATAGGTATGTATGTACTGTAATAAATAATAAATTACAAACAGATATATATAATTGTTATTATATTCTTAAAATTTGTCAAGGTATTTATACATAATATCAATCAATCAATTAATCAATTAATTAATCAACACGCGATGTGTTGCCGTTAGGTTTCACTGCGTTTCTTTATTACAGCTGCTTTCTAATTCCCCAGGGGCATTTTGAGCAGCTCTTGATGGTGAACCTGGGGAATTCAGTCTCGTATGTTCGGGAGACATACGAAACGTCGTTCCATGTCGACTGAAATCTTCGATTTCACCCACAGGGGTTTCGTGAAGTGACTCTCTATTATCGTCGCAACAGCGTCCCTAGATTAATGATATCATTGAATCCCACTGATTATAAATCGCGCTTTTTATTAACGATTGGTAGATTTTTACCTGGAATATTCTACCCACTGCGCATCTGAACTCCGTACTGCAGCCAAGATAAACGTAGAAATTAAGAGCGAAATTACTCATCTCAGCCACGTTTGCAATTGCCAAAAATTTCTGAAACGATATATCGGATTCACGACGCCCTACGTGCCACGCCAGGACACAGGCTGACGGGGTAGTTGTCACGAAGAATAAAACCACTATGGCAGTTACGAGGATAACGAGGTGCTGCTCTTCTCTGAAGAAGGATAAATCAGGGTTAATTAATCAAGGAGTAATTTGAGACCAAATCTGAGATGTTTTCTACCCCCTTACCTGTATCCCCTGTTTCGAGTCAGGGAAGAAGTCTCGGCGATATGTGAAGCTCTGTACTTGTCTGATACGGCGTGAAATTTTCGCCTTTTAGCGGTAAGTTGGATAAATTTTCTGACTATTAGCCCATTGAGAAATATCAGTACTGAGGCTGGTCCGAACCTGACCAATACTTCGTTAGTCCACAGATAAACCCTCCACAATTCGGTATCTGTTACTGAGGTGTTTTCACGAAGGGTGAAGATAACGTCAGGACCATCCTGCTGCTCGTATACTGACCTCATTGCTCCAAGGGGTATACTTACCTAGGGTGAAAATGTACAGTGATTAAAATTTTCTTGCGATAACAGAAATAAAGGTAGAGACAATTAACTGGAAGGAATTACACACCGCACGTGTCTTATTGTAATTATAATTCGCTTTGAAAATTGTTAAAACGCATAGATAATTGAAAATGATAAGAATTTTTGGGCGTATGATACCCTCTGCTTTCAGTTTTGGAATGAGTGATTTTTTAAGTTTTCTACAAAATTTGTATGATTCTACTTTTCAAAATGACGGAAAGTCGTGTAATGCCGGTTACCCCCTGGTGCCATTCGACACGCGATATCATGCAAACTTACCAAAAATCCAAAAACGAAAGAAAGGACGATAGCAACGTTGGAATTACGCCTTATATAACCGCCCCGTAAACGGCCTGGCAAAAATACTGACAGATAACGATCCACGGTTAGACAAGCCATAATGAAGACACTTGCTGCCATAAAGGTGTTTACTGCAACGAGTTCAACGTGAGCGTGGTAAATTGCTGCTAGATAATAACCGCTGACCCCGTAACCCAGTCTGGCAGCTAAAAAGAGGAATAAAAAAGAGCGTCATAGTTTTGGTAATAGACGTCGAGTTTTTTCGCTTACCTAAATAAAATTTTCGTATCACTTACCGATTGGCATCCAGAAAATAACGACCCCGGTATCGGCGACGGCAAGTCCTGTTAGATAGAGGTAAGTCACACCTCTCAATGAGGAACTTGACAGTGCAACCAGGGTGAAAATGTTCCCAATAATCCCTGCAGTGAGAAGGGCTGGTGCTACAACTCTGTACGCGATCCATTGGACGTACACCAATCTCTGGCGTAAAGTCTCTTCGGCGTTTCCGTTTTCATCCAACTCATCTAAGTCGTTGAAATTTCCCAACGAATAGTTCGCCTCGCAGCAGAGAGGAGGCCTGCGAAGTAAAAGGGTTTAACTTTTTCCTTTCTTTCTGCTTTTTTGTTTATGATAATTTTTTTTTCGCAAGAACTATGATCGATCATTCATGGGGATTGACACTTACCCATAAATCACTCCCGTTAGCATGACCTGTGTATGAAATAAAAACATGAACTTATAACTATCTGCACCTAAAATAACGCACTTGTACTACATACGTACATGGTTTACTCCAGTTTTGTTAATATTGTTCATAAGGTCTGAGTACCTCGCATTACCCAAGACTTTAGACGTTTCGTGGTTTATGTAAAACTTAATATAGTAGGTACCCTATGTTACGTTGTATTAGCCGACTAACTAAGGCTTATACAATAATCCGAGCTGGCAAGTAATTGACAGCCGTGAAATAGCTGCTGGAGAACTAACGAACCTCCAATATATGAAATTATCGGTGTTTGAGAATCAGGGGGTTGTAATCATGACTCGGTTCCGTAGCTGAATCAATTCATTCATATACAGTTTGATAAATTCTATAGAAACATCCCTAAAACCGAATATAATAATAAAAATAATGACGATATGATAATAATTCGAAGACGATCGGAATCGAATAAATTTTTATTGGGTTTTCTTCAGTTTCATTCCCTCATTTTTTTTTTTCTATATTTTCTTCATCCATGATGAGGGTAGGAACTTGCTTCTCGATCCAATACCGGGTTATACCCTCGTCAGAATTCTGAAGTAAAGAAACTCTCGGGTGGCTTGGTCCATATAAACAGGGAAAGAGCGAGAGAGAGAGCGAGGAAGAGAACAAGAGAGACAGGCAGACATTGATCACCGCATATAGATACTCAGAATATAAAACTTGTCGATAATTTGAGACTGATTTGGACATCTGTATATATTGGATTCTCCCATATAAGTATATAAGGCGAGTAATTGTTTATTCATATATGGTGTACAATTTTGCAAAACCATATTGATAATAATTATCATTTATATTGGCTCGAATATTAATAGATATACTGATAGAAGAATAGAGAGAAAAATAAGAAAACAGCAAATCGTGGCGACGAATAGGTATAAATTAGCATACATATAGGCATCTGTACATGTATACAGTATTATGTATGTACCGCAATCAGAGAAACGAGGCGCGTGCAAATCTAGATTATAAACTAGACGAGTACTCGAGTGCCTCGATGGAAAGGCCTACATATATACATAACAGGGGGATTCAGATTTAGCAGACCATATTTTGAGGGTAGATTCCTTGCGAAATTCTAAGTCTTAATTTCCTTTACCAAAAATTCGTGGGCCCAATAGTTTCCGAGATACGGAAAATCTTCGTTGACCAATCGCAGAGCTTATAGGTGACACAGCCAGGGCTGGTCATGAGCGGAAGTTGCGCGGTGGCGCTGTCTATCCGACCTATACGCTCCGCGATTGGTCACAACCAAGATCTTTCGTAGCTCGGAAACTATCGGTCCCTTGAATTTTCGGTAAAGGAAATTTAGTCTCAGATTTCCATGGGGAATCTACCCTCACAGTATGGACCGCTGAATTTGAATCACCTTCTATATATAATATATACAACTCAACTCAACATTAAAGGGTAAAACTCGTAGAGAAGTAATATGTATATTTACACAAGTGTTTCTCTACTGCCGAAAAGCATATACTGCAGAATACGATATGTAACATGTTCCATATCACCCCCCTATGTAACGTCTAGACTATCTCAAAGTGCTCTTGCTCTCGGTTTTTTTTTTTTTTTTTGTTTTTTTTTACTCTCTCTCTCTCATTTTTACGACTATGTATTTTCTGATTGTGTTATCTTCTTCCTTTTATTCATATTACAAACATCATGATCATTCGAACAATAGGGGATGAGGTTATTACATCGCGACGAACATATCAGATTTCATAACTATACAAGCAATATTCTAGCGATTGCAATTAATTTCTTTTTTCTTTCTTCCATTCTTTCGGCTTTTTTATCACTTCTTTCTCTTCTTTTTTTTTTTTCTTTTTTTTCTTTTTTCTTTTTTTTTTTTTTTTTTTCTTTGCGCGCTTTTTCCCCTTATTTCTATTCGTGTAACGACTATCCCTATAGGACGAGCTGGAGACGAGACCAAATGCGACTAACGCGGCTAACGAGCAACGACGTAATTCGGTCGATCGTTAATTAAGCCTCTCTAGGGTGAGCAATAAAATTAACTTAATTATGCGAAATGTACATACCTATATATAATTATTATGGTTGCACTCTATGTATAGTACCGTACAAAATTAAAGATTATTACCATTGATTATTATAAAAATTATCCAAAGATATGAAATTTTCATTAAAATTCAATTGCGGAACAGAAAAGAAGGAAGGAAATGTCTCGTTTTACTCGTCTTCTGAATATTTCAATACCTACCCACCTACACAGAAAAGAACAAGAGACAAGTTTGAGTTTAGTTCCGAAAGAGTATTTAGAAATAAGAAAGAAAAAAAAAATAAATGAAAGAAGTTTGCGAAAGTTGTAAAGGCACAAAGCAAAAAGTTCAAACTTAAAAGAAGCGTGAAGCCAGACGGGCAAGGATCCTCAGGGTTCATTTCCCAAGAGGTAAATTCGTGGTTGTTAATGAATATCTAATCAGTAAACCCGACTGGCAAATTCTCGTCATGATAGAATATATATATTCACCTGTGAAATTCGAGGTCGATAAATTACAGGGTATACGTTTGTCAATAGAAAAGCGAAAAATCCATCTGGACTGAACTCTCAATATCCATCTCTATTTCCTTACGAATACCTAATGTAATATTATTCCATCATATTTATTTAGAGTACCGTTTCCACGAGGAAGTACCCATACCTGAATATATACCTCAAAGGGTAGCTTCACTGGGGTTGTCAATTTCTAGTTATGCCCAAATTGATACGTCTCTGAATTTATGTACACATAATGAAATTGATTCTGAGCCGGATGTGTTTGACAATTGAAGAAACAGCCAATCGATCATGCTCTAAATTTTTTGCAGTCCAGAGCGCCGATTGGCTGTTTCTAGAATTTTCAAACACATACGGCTCAGAGTCAATTTCATTATACATATGTGTACACAATTGGAATATAGAAAATTTGGTAAATAAATACGAGTACAATCTCCCCGTTGTATGTACAGGGTGAGTTACTTGAAGTATCGAGAATGGGCGGAGCCTAGCTGGTGCGAATGGGCTCCTCTTATAGGCTGCCTATGCATACTAAGTTGTGGAAGAATCAAGATAACAAGAAATGACGATAAGAACTGCGCCGTTGGTTGCGTAGATTGCCAATGTTTTCATCAACTAGGCTCCTCCCATTCTCGATACTTGAAGTAACTCACCCTGTATATATACTATATCACCATACCTATATTCTCCCTGTTTCTCGTGCGATCTAAAATTTAACATTCAGTTTCACGTTACAATCTGACATAAGCAACGGGCGGATTTCCATTCGGAAACAATTCACCAATCTATTATAATGCTCCAGTGTATTCCGAGGGTTTCCGCAGCCTCTCTACATCCCCGCAGGCATTATATTACGTAAACGAAAAATCTCGTTTCCAATTCCGGGATAATAAACGTAGTACATAAAACGCTAATATGACATGACATCATGACGTCGAGGGATGATTAATTCTCCGTGATCTAACAATGGGACAAAAATCGTGGATATGATGAAGGCATTGATATAGGAAAGGGAAGAGTAACAATTTCGATTTGTGGAAAGCATAAGACCACGTCATATCTTATAAGGCTTAATGTACTGAGACTTGATCGATCAGAGGGTACCTTTATCCCCGTACTTTTCTAATCAGAATAATTTCACCCTTCATCGATCTCCACGCATATCTAGACCGTATATATGGCTTTCTGGGTACATACGTGGTCATCGTACCCTGCAATGAAGACGAATGATGAAAGGGTTCGTTAGGAGTAATGCTTGACTGGGTTGAGATTTATCCCCTAAATTGATGACTTTGTGCGGTTGAAACCTTCGGAACTGACCGACGCGTATGTATAGCTATACATATATGGCTCATTTATTCCCATCGAGATTTGATATGACGATCAGTATTGGCTGATATTTATTTCTGCTCGCCATAAATCAGCGTTTCTATTATCCGATTGAATGTTTCGTACTGTTTAACTTTATTAAACTGAATATACCACAACTAGGTACACATGGATACAATATTATACAGTACTGTATTTTCCCGCGTTAAAAGTTTGAAGTTCGACGTTAATTCGCGGAGCCGTTTCTTGCAGTTGCAAATAAGCTCCATTATGGGTATCTTCTTGCAAACTGTGTCAAAAGTTGAATTTTGAATTTTTCTTTTTTTTCTCATATTCTGTACAAATGCAGTGCATTAGAGGAATTAAAAATCACGGTTCATTGTGTAATCAGCAGCTTTTATACTTCGGATCAAAAGAGGATAAAAAAAAAGAGTAAAATCTGTCGCGTACCAGACCGAGTGAAATCCTATAGAGGTCGGAGGCTGCGTGAACCCTGAAATTTTCTGTTATATACAAAGAGGATTTTTGACTGGATTATGGAACACGATTTTCTGTCGGAGTTAGCTGGTAGAACCGTTCCGAGTTTCCGACTATAAAGCTTTGAGCGGAAATACAAGAGGTGATGAATACTTCAAAGCTCGAGAGTCCCTTCTCAAATAATAAAACAGTTGTACAAGGGAAAGAAAAAAATGAGAAAAATATAATAAGCAAGCCCCATATACCTTGAAAAAAGTATAACGACTATATGATGCAGAAATAACATAAGATCAGGGAAACGATAACACGGTCAAAGGGAATCCATTTCCCAAAGCTTTCAACTCCAGACTCGAAGTTCGGGGAAACATCAACCCCCACGTTTTTCAAATTATGAAGAAAAGAGAAAAAACCGAAAGAACAACAAAAAAAAAATAAAAAAAATTGCGGAAGAGTGTGGGCGAGTAAACAAAGCAGCTTTTCAGGGTGGAAATACCTATACGTATACATATTATAGTATGTATGTGATATGAATAAATTCGTTTACGTTATTATACCCGAATACACCGACGAAGCGAAAAATATTTTTTTTATGATTCATGTTTCATTTTTTTTTTTTTTTTCTTCCTTTCTTTTCGCTGAGCAAAAGAGATTCGAAATTAATTTGATGATCAGAATTTTAAAAGTAATACCAACTTTTGATAACCGTATATATTATAAAGACGTTCGCTGTGAGGGATGATTGAATGAAACTATTTTGCATATAAAACCGAATTCCGAGACACTTTGGAAAAAATTGTATTTCTTCGTCAATTTAGACTCGGGTCTTTTAATTTGTGATAAAAATAAAGGGAAAAAAGTCCCGAAATTTTGGATTATCGAATTCAAATCGGAATTTTGATCTCACCTTGCCTATTATTTGAGTCAATCGCCCGCTGCACAATCGGTTTATCGTTATGGTATACAGATTCAAAAAAAACACTATTAATTTTTATAATTTTTTTAAGACATACCTCGGGGGTAGGTTCCGCACGTCACGAAGCGTCGCGGTGGACTCTCTTGGTTGTAAAGTTGCGGTTGCGAAGCGACGACGCACTTTTTCCCCACGCGCTCTCTACACACTTTGAGACCATTGCGCAAGCCCCGTTTTCTACCCTTCGAGCTTCAACCAACCCTTCATTCGTTCGGTCCTTCGTTCTTGTTGCTTTTTGCTTACATACCAACTCCTTCAGCCTTTGTCCTGCTTGCCCTTTCTCAAGTTTCTCAAATCCACCTAGCATGTATATGAGCAGGTATAGGGGTGGGAGATTTCGCCAATTTTTTGGCTTCAGTTTGCCAAGAAAATTCTAATTTTTTTGTTTTTTTTTTCCTTCTTTCTTTTTCGTTTCTTCCGCTTTCGTAATCGAGTAGAAAAAAACTGAACGCGTTTATAATCGCGCAGCGTAAGATCATCGAAAATTTATCACGTTACATAATTTTCGCAAAGTATAATTTTTGGGGAAAGTTTGACACAATAGAAAAGCAGGGTCTTATGTACGCCGAATTACATGACGGTAATATATTACGGTATATACCCGCACCTACATTATAGGTATGTACACAACTTATGATGTTGAGTTTTCAAGCCAGGGGCTGAAATATTTTAAACAAGAGAATAGTACCGCAGGCATTGAAATTTTTTTCTGAAAAAAAATAATTCGTAACGTTATGAAAATTCGCTAGACTTTGACATTTTTCACAATCCAATGTTCTAACATCGTCGTTATAAAGACAGTCTGAAGAACAGGTATTATAATTGCGAAAAAGAAAAATAAAAAAAACTCTTTTTATTAGGGTGAGGTTGAAAATCCGAATTTTTAAACTTACGAAAGGTCAAGATTCGACGAATTCGTTCGAGACGATTGACATTTTTCGGAAACGTTCAAGTTCGACAGAACATTTAAATTCCAAAAGGTTGGAATGCAGACAGCAGACGACTCCGAAAGTCCAGACCCCCTGAAGCCGGAAAATCCGAAAATTTCGGTCCACTTCTCAGGATGTAAAGACAAAAAATAGTTCGTTCCAATTTGGACCCTATTCACAAAAACCCATTTTATATACTTCAATCGATAGCTTCATGACGTCGTAAATGATTGATAGGATTTTGAAATTTTTTTTTTTCCAAAAAGAAAATCGCGGGATGATTAATCGGACCACTTATCGGTTTCGATAGATCTGATATTATTGATAAGTGTATAGAAAAACAAAAAAAAAAATTATGAAAAAAGACCTCATTAGTTGCGCATAATTTCTCTTTCTCTGTTTACAACGCGTGGAAATTCCTTCCTTTCCGCATATCAATTTCGACAATCGATTTCAACCTCTGCACTACGCACGAGTTCATTTAGCTTTCTTTACTTGTACGCAGTACGGGGTACCTGAATCAGGTATACATCGGTGCTTCACAACCAACCAGGATATTATTTGAAATTGTAATGAATCGCCGATTAGATCAGCAGGGGGAAACTTAAATAGCTAATTGATTACGATTTGAAGATGTTAAACTTCGGGAACAAAGTTTATCCTGTTATTAGAAAATGGGGTAAACTGCGTGCAGATCATATACAGGTGCGTAAAACTCGTCCCTAAAACATCGAACGAATTTTTCATCAAGGATTTAAACTTCGAATTCAAATTCAGTGTCATTCCTGAATAGAAAAAATAAAATTATTGTTTTCACATTCAAATATAACGCAGCTATTCGTCATCTACGTTTTTGACTGCAGGAATTATCGCCTGGGGAATAGTAAATCGTTTTTTTCCCATCGCCCTGCAGCCAGTCGAGTCGCTCCAGGCTGATAAGTGGTGAAGATTAATTAAACAGAGCTGCAATACCCATATTGCCATTGGAAATGTGTCGCAATTATATGTGATATTCTACAGGATGTAATGCCTGTTCATAAAATTTTTCTACACTTTGCCAGTTTCCACGTATTTCATTGATCGACGACTTCGTGGACTCACTGCAGTCTTCGAAATATCCTATCCTAGCCTATCGAGTACATGTGTCATTTGCATAAAGCGAATTGCAATTCCTAAATCATATTCACACGGTAAAATTTGTCAACCTAATGAGTGAGGTCTTGTTTAATTCAGATGATTTCCGAAAGTTTGATAAATCTTCCGAAACTCCATAGGAATAATACGTTTAAGAATATTAATGAAGAGATTTTAAATCGAATGGTCTATTCATTAACGAATAAAAATGGCTGAAACAAGGAGATAAAATTCACCCTCTCCCCACGGGCTTGACGAGTTAAAATTCCTACGCTTATACCTGGTATCGATCGTTTATAGGGACCCATACAATATATTCGTATGATTGATTCGAAACGTATCTCAAATCTTTCGTCGTCTGTATAATATACCTAACAGTGTAGTTCATTCCGTACAACTCCCATAATTTATTAAACCTACCCCTGTCCAGCAAACTATGACGGGGGTGTAAATCCCATAGTCTGCAGTGCAGTGCAGTTGGACGTTTTGAGCTATTGCATATTGAATAGACCTAGACTACACCCTAGCTTGTACGGCTAGCAATAATTTATAGCTAATAATTTTCTTCCCCTTTCTTCTCCCAGATCGTTACACGCTTCGTCAGATATTGCCGATCACTTCAAATGCATAGTATACGCGTGGGAAAAGGGTGGAAAGTTATTCGAGTTTGAAAATGAAATGCGAAATGCGAAATGCGAAAGTGAAACGCAGAAGCCGTTGAAAAATTCGAGTTCAAAATTGAAAATGGATTCCTACAATACGCTCACATATATGCCTATACATGCCACCTTCATACTTTCACTGGTTCTGGCCGCAGGGTTTCTCGAGGGTGACTGTTTCGCCTGTTTGTGGGGCCGTTATACTATATTTAGCAATATTCTCTTTCATTTATTCCACATTTTAGGTATACCTAACTTTGTATTTCATATTTACTCAAACAGACGCACCTACCGGCGGTGGGGAAACCCGACATAAATTGAATCGCTGCCAGGCATGGACACTGTGTTTATAAAATTCTATTCTCAACGTAGGAACAACCGGTCTCCATACAATATGGGGCCTAATTCCGTAGTGCAGTTATACTCCCGGTAAGAAATTCGCAATGAAATAATCCAACGCTCTTTCGATATAAAATAACTGGATCATTTCGAGATCAAGTTCGCAAAATTTTACCCAAAATCGATTTTTCAGGTTGTTTTTTCTCCTGGCCTTGGGCCACGCCGAGGTTTTCAAATTGGAAGGCCTTCCGGAGGAAAATGTTGCTCTCTCACCGGATGAGTTATGTCCTTGCATAGTGCGTGCCGAATGTCCTCGAGTGTTTGGAACGAAACCAGAAGATAAACTACTGGGTTCTTTTCCACCCTGTGAAGATCTGGGTTCTGTAAGGTGTTGCGGTGTTTCTGTCGAGCGTACGGTCTCCACCAACGTTAGACAATCTCCTGATGTGACGAAAAATATATTTTACGGAACTGCCGACCCAGATCTTCCTCCTGGTATCATTATTCCGGTTCCTTCCGTGTTCCCTGAATATCTTGATACTAGATCGAGCACAGCTTCGCCAAAGTACGAAGAGGAAGGCGATAGCTACTACGACTACTATGAGGGTGAAAGCGACGAGGCGATAACGGATGTCGAAAAGGACGCTGAAGACCAGCGGCATTTTGGAGAATCACCGCGGACGTCAGAGATTTTCGTCGTAAAATCTTCTCAGCGAGAATTAAACTCGTCGAAAAGTGTAAAGGGCGAAAATATTGACGAGAGTATTTCACAGACCAATGCCTTTGTGTCCTCCGATTACCTTGACTATCGAGGCGTTAATAAATACGGCATTAAAGGTGGGGTTCAAACGATCGCAGGGAGCGAACAGCGCGGTGAAATTTCCCCGAGCAAAAGGGTTGAGAGCGATAAAAAAACCGAGAGTATTGTTAACGACGGAAATAGTAGCGATGGTCGAGCGCCGGAAACTATGCCTGAATTAGCACAGGAAGAGGAAGAGAAACTGTCCACACAGTCGGAATTTGAAAATCAGAAGACCGTTTCCGCCGAATCAACAGATTCTGGGACAGTGACAAAGGGAGTTGAAGTGAGACAAGACTCTGATTCACAAAACTCCATGACTGCTGTGGAAGACGTGAATTCGGTCGGAGTTCATTATTCGTTCCAAAAAATGGAGCCTGTTTCTAGCCAACAGGAAAATGCGAAGGTCACTACGAAGGCGTCAAACTTTGAAGAAAGCACCTTACCCAGTGTCGCTGTGGAGAATAGAGACGGAAAAGAGGTTGAAACGGATGGACAAATCGCTCTGAGAAAAAGGATACCGGCTATCACAATCCGGGAACTAGAAAGCGCGATTAACTCTAGAGGTAAGACGAAGTTAGATGAATTTTCAAGTCCCCTCATCCGTCCCATAAATCCATCCCTGTTCATAATGCTTTTACTGCCGCAGGTAAAACGGACTATAGGACTCGCGGTCTTGTCTCTAATCAACAGAGATTCCAGTCCGTTACGAAAGAGTTTAGGAATGTTGAGGAAAACAGCTCTTCGAATGATGAAATTGTCGCAATGACCGATGAAAAGCAAGCGAAAGTTACAACGATCGCAAATATTTATGGAAGAAGAAGAAGGCCAATCATAACAGTTCCGAGAGTTGCATCCAACTCGGTAATGGAAAGTGCGGTAAGAACAAGAGGTCTGAGAAGGCAATCTTCAAACTTTGAAGAAAATAGCTCTTCAAACGTTCAGAGCAGCACCACAAACGCTGGAAACCTAGACCATGCTCTGCATGCCGAAATTATTGGGACCACTACACGTCCGGCTCCAGAACTCAGAAGACCGCCATCAATCAGAAGTAGAATGTTGTCCAGTCAGCGAAAAAGAGTTTCTTCTCAGCAACAGGATGAGTCTGGGAAGGAGGATTCTTACCTTGAAAGGACCACGACTTCCAGCGTTCAGACCGTGACTTTAAACACCGGAGAGCTATCGCATGGTGAAGCGAACTTGGGAAAGGTCGGGACTACCTCGACTGATGAATCAAACCACGAACAACATGAAGAGACTCATTCTACTCAGGAAATGAACGAAACGGTGGTAAAGGGGTCATCGATTCTGGAGGAAAACAGCTCTCCGAATCCCGAAACTACATCTACTGTTGAATCCAACGCGATTATGACTATCAATGAAGTAAATCAGAACCAATCTTCAGACGTTATTCAGGAAACAGTCGACAGCCTAATGGACAGCATTGTCAGCGTTCAGCAACAGACAGAAACTGCTAGTAAACAAGAAAACCAGATGGTCTCAAGCGAGTCTTCGGATTCGAACGAGAAAGGCATCACACCGACTTCAAATCTGTGGAACTTGGTTACTGGAAAGCAGTCAGTAGGAGGTGAAGCAATTTCCAAATCTGCTGAGAGTGAAAAGATCAGCCATTCGGCTATGGATATGAATAGAGGAGAGAATACGAGATCAGTCCTGATCGGAACCCGCACCTACTTCCCCGTCCTCATCAACGCTGAGTTCCTGAGGGACCCTGCAATAGCGACTTTGACACTCGTTCAAGATCCTGTGTCTGAAGTAACTCAGAGTGACATGTTGAGTCCGCAACGAACTCCAGCGATGCTGCCTTTGAGCTGTGGAAGCGTAGTCTTTGGTGCACAGTTTAAAGACGGGAAAACTCTGGTGTGCAATATCCCGAAGGACGTTGCGTCGCCTATTAGTCCCAGGGAACTAAATGGCGCGATGTTGCCTGGTGCCATAATGACTGGCGGTGCTGAAGCGCGTTTGAAACCCGATGATGCAATGCGATCAGAACCTACGAGCATCATTGTAAATCGCAAGGTGGAAAACAGTAAGACGAGAGATTCGCGGATGCCCGATTCGCACAGTGAAGAATCTTCGAAGACAACGACAGTCGAAACTGCAACAAATGATCGGCCAACATCGTTGGTAAGGAGGATGCGCGTCAGACGACCAATTCCGGTACCAGTTACAGATGAGCGACGCGAAAGAGAGGCAGAGGAGATTCCGAAACCGCCGGGGAGAGTGCATCGCGGTAGAATTCGCCACGGGACGATCGGAAGACAGCCTATGCCGGTAGTAGAGAGGACTAATACCGTCGAAGAAGAAAAACCAGCGGTCGAGTCAAGGAGATTATCTGCGTCTGTCCGGGAGCCCGAATCCTCGCAAAATTCGAGACAAGGAGCAATGGCTGGACCTGATTTCGACGTCTACTCTGCCGAAGAATACGAAGCTGCGAAAGAAACTGCTGTGAGAAATTCGAGATCCTATACGCCGCCTTCGGTCCCAATTCATCCTCGCCCACAGGATGATTCGCTGGAAGCTAAAGTCAGCAAAAAGAAATCGAGGAACTTGTCTTCCAGGAAAAAGCTGTCCTCCAAGGATTTGGATGTCGCGAAAATGAAAACGGAGTTCGTTGATGCTACGGACGATTCCGGTGTACCAACGTTCGTTTTTAACCGAAATAGCAGACAGGCGATGGAATTTGCACCAGAAAAAAAAAGGGTGACAATTTCTCCCGACGATTTGTCTATGACAGGAAGAATCAACGTGGTAGGACTACTTCCCGCCGGATTTAAAGACCCTGCACTAGATGCCAGGGAAGATGAACTAGGCATTGATCTACCGCGAGATTCTTTTAGGCCTTCGCCAATTGACCCGATTAATTGGTCTTGATTGATGGAGTTTTGTCAGATTTTGAGAACACCTCATTGATCTCAGATCTCACAGATTTGTTTCTCGACTTCAAGTCCAAGAGTGATGTATTATAGATTAAGATCAAATCGAAAATACCTGTGACGGTATTATTCATGAATAAAACGTGTACGGAACATATGTATGAAGTTGAACCATTATCATTGTATAACGTGTAAGAATTGTAAACTTATTTTAATAAATTACTAATCATAGTTGTATCTTTATTATAAGTATAAATTGGATTAAACGGTGGTTTTATACCACTAGAATATTGCGCTTCAGTTTTTCCCAGTTGATATAGAGTCTTGCGTCCAATTAAATAAAGCATCATTAAATATATAGCAGAATGAATCCTTGTATTCGATTTTTGAATATTTGAATTTCAAACTTCAGCCGCTAGTCTGACTAGCTGCGTAGTGGTTCGTCAATTGACTATAGGACGTCATGTGACACCAAGCCATCTGAAATTCAAATATAAAAACAATCAACAAGTGTCGGTTGCGAATCTATAATAGAACGTTTTCTAAATAGCCGTTGAAATAATATATACCAAATAATAATGGCAGATTTTAAGACACCGAAGTCACAAAAATATCGAAACAAAACAGAGAGTAATATCGAGCTTGATACTCCTCTCAAAATACCGGCGTCACCATTCCTCCATAAAATAGGTTATGGCACGGGTGAGTGAGATGTTTTGAAAATCTAACCTTACTCTCATGTATCAATAGCCGTTAAACAAAGGCACGAATCTATCCAAACGCCACGTTCTTCCTTCGAGAATCACATCATATCTCGCAATACAAAACCGCGAATGCATTTGTTCATATTTAGGTGTTCACGTATTCACGCTAGAACGATCGCCGAAAGTCGGCTTCGCCCGATCGCCATGGGCCATTAAAAAGGTCAGCAGTTTAGGCAGGCGTAATCTGAATTACAGTAGCCGGTTACAAATCGAAGCCGATATTTTACGCAATTTAAAACACCCTAATGTAGTCGGTTACAGAGGCTTTGCGACCAGTGTTGACGGTCTGCCTTGCTTGGCCATGGAGCAGCTGGACCTATCCCTAGGTAATACTTCGGAAATAAGACGAGCCCCCTTTTCTCCAGTTCCTTTTCTTCATTCTTCTTATTGTAACAGGAGATATGATTGAGGAAATGATTAACGATGGGATAAATCAGCCTTTTCCTGCGTCCCAAATACTCAGCATAAGTTTTGAGATCGCAAAAGGCTTGGAATACCTTCATCACGAAGCTCACATCTTACACGGGGATGTCAAGAGCTTTAATGTGTTGATATCCAAGGATAAGAAGATCGTTAAACTCTGTGATTTCGGGGTTTCAGTGCCTCTGACTAATTCCTTAGAAATGGACGTGTCTAAGGCTGAGTTTAGCTACGTTGGTACAGAGTGTTGGTCAGCGCCAGAGGTTCTGACAGGTTCCGAGAGTCTTTTTATACTTTTGATTCTATTTATAAAATCAATAGAATTATTACTGCAAAGATTTCACATATTATACTATTTTCATAAGGTAGCGTGGCCGAGCGGTCTAAGGCGCTGGTTTAAGGCACCAGTCTCCTCGGAGGCGTGGGTTCGAATCCCACCGCTGCCAATTATTTTTTCTATTCTTCTAAACATAGATTATTCCTCACATTCTCAATAGGCACACTCACAGTTACTAACAAAGCAGATATTTGGGCGTACGGTATAGTCATATGGGAAATGATCTCTTTATCTCTACCTCATTTCGAGTCTGACGAAGATTCTTTGGATGGAAGCTACTTGGCAGAGCCTGATGTTGAGAAAATGGACGGTTCCATTTCCGATGCATACACAGCTTTGGAAAAGGAGGCAGAAAAATACGGTGAGCCACTAGGAGGACCAGTTTTCCTCGATGATCCTCCAGTTTTTCCGTTTTTTTTAATTTTCACAATTTTGAATCATTTCAGGCACCAGGCCGGCTTTACCAGCGATCGACTTGGGACCAGAGTATCTGAAAGTTCTCGAGCTGTTTCACGCTTGCACAGATTCTGACTACAAATCTCGACCCAGCGCGAAAGGAGTGGTCAAATTCTTTGCTAACTACGTTTATGCTAAATAAGATAGAAGTAACTCGAGATTGAATAAGATGCTTTTTGAAGCCAATATCCTGAAGACTTTTAATTGACGATTTCAGGCCGCGAAATTTGAGTGCCTTTTATTGTTGGACGATATTTTCATTCGAAAATATTAAAATTTTACGATTTCAAATAATGAAAAACTAAGAAACAAGTTTTTGGGTTTAAATACTTTTATTAACAGTTAACATTATAAATATATTGAAATTCGTCAAAGAAATGAGCGATTTGAGTATAGAATCATTTGATTCGTGTTGTTTTCAGCTTTTTCCGTAACAATATTCCTCGTGTGTATTAAAAGTATATCGCTATAAGTATCAGCAGGAGTATGATAGTGCCGATGATGATGAAGATCTTAATTTTTCTCTGAAAGAATAATGGAATTCATATCGTTATTACGGATCTGTACTCTTTCGCTTTCAGTATTCTTTACATCATGAGTTGATATTTCTTACTTTTTTATATTTGCGTCCTTTTTTCTCTGCTTTACTAAGTACGATCTTGCCATTGTCAACATCGCCTGTTGCTCTTCCGGCAAAATATTCAACGCAATTTAATCTCTCGCCCTATACGATAATGAAAACATGTATTATATTCGTACTTTTAATAAAATTAACGTTTATACTGTAAAGAATTGAACAACTCACTTGCGTTTCCACCAAAAATGCCATCTCCGTAAACATATCTCGAACTTGAACGATTGATTTTTCTATCTTGAGAAATTCCTCGTGCCTAGTTTGCAGATCTGATAATTGCTGCCTCACAGCATTACTGTCCTGTAAAATCTGTTAAAAAAAATATAACAATGTATTAAATTCGCTATTACATTGTTAGTTGATGATATGTATAACACTTACATTATCCACGAATAAGTCTGTCTCTTTGCTATGTAACATCTGCTGAAATTCCTCCGAGGTGAATTGCTTCTTTGCTGTAAGGTCGTTCGGTTAGTATAAAATATAATGAAGGAAATGAAATAATTGAAGTAGAGAAGCCGAGGACGGGATTTACTCAGTAATTTTTGTTGGTATAATAGCGACGTGTATTTATCCTGATATCTTAACAAAGATTCATTATAGTCCGCCATAACTTCCGCGAATAATCTCGACATCGTTGAATACTGCAATATCTTAATCCTCAAATGTATGGGCCCTTCTCTAGCCGTATCTATCGACAGATCATCTACCAGTGTAATGTCCTTTTCCATTTCTGTAAATAAATAAATCGAAAATGAAAGATTTCTGTATTGTTATTTTCGAATAACTCCCGCCGAACGCGCGAGGCATGCTGGTCTAGAATTCAAACGAGCTGATACCGCCCTCTCTGGTGTATCACAAACACCCCAAAACACACATAACGCATCATGTAATCATGTATAATTGGGCAAATGTAAACACAAGAAAGATAATAGGTTATGTTTCACTTTCTGTAACACGTAATAAACCCATCGATTAAATCCCTGCAAGAAAGATTGGTGATCTTAAATAATGGAGCCGTTAAAAATATTCGATAATTTCAGGCTCGATAGCCTGGACGAAACATGGTTAAAATCTGTGTGGGAGGGTGAGTTTATAACCTTCAAAAATATTCCCGATAGTTACATCGATCATATAAACACCGAGGACACTGACGCCTTGCTAAAAGATTCGTCAACAATAATCAGAGACTGGATAAACGAGGGTAAACTCATCCCGGAACAACCGCCTTCTCAAAGAAACGAAGTTTCTTGGCAGACTTTAATATCACTCAATATAAACCCTCGCAGTTTACTTCCTGTGTTAGGCTACATTATAAAATCTGGTCAGTCGATAGATGCGAACGAAGATGCTAGACAGTCTTGTCTCAAAGCAGCCAGTCTCTATTTTTCTCTATTATCCGTCCCTGGCAGCAACGCGTTTCATGTATTTCACCCAAATCTTTACCACCTGGCATTGAACACCTTCAAACTATCAGATCGGCTGGTAGAAAGGTCCAGAAAATTAGTTGCAGCGATGGATTTAGCAGATTTATATGACACGAGTAGACAGGATGACGATGCGTTGATCTTATCTGAGAAATTGACCCTCAAAAAGGGATTGAATAGTCTAATGTTTAATGTAACTACAATGCTTAGGGAATTTTCCCTCAAAGATAATCCTCGCTCACTCGAAGTCACCGTTCACTTACTCATCCAAGTCGCAAAATTGGCGAGAGAGGTCATAAGCTTTGATAAAACCACGAGAATAATTGAGGCGTCGATTAGCTCCCTTTCCTATAATGCTTACATAGCTCTGCATTTACTCTGCGATTCTAATCACGGTCCTGTTGATATTACCGTTAGATTGATAGCGAAATATCTACTTCCTATTCTGGTGTCTAACCAGGATGAATTAATGCCTAAGGAATTGTCCTTGATCAGAGAATCGATGACTAATTTTTTGGAGAAATTGTTGGGGGCTCATAGAGAGGAAGCTCATTTTGCAGTCGGAATTCTCATCCAACATTTGATGGTCAAATGCCCTGAGAGAGTGGACGCGAGACTTAGACAAGCCGCAATAATATTAAAGCTGATAAACTCCTGTGAGGAAGAAACTTACACTAAATGTGTGGAGGATATGGTCGCTTTAGCACATAACAATAAGATAAACCTGAGGATATTTGCGCAGGAAATAATAGGGCGGTTTTTAACGGAGAATGTTGTTTCGAAAAATAACTCTGGGAATCTTAAAATAAAGAAATTGCTTCTAGCTACTGTGCTGAGCAGATGCATAGATTCTTCCAGCCTTGTTAGAGGCAAAGCTACGTCTATTATCGCGGAATGTACTGACCCAGCAAATAATATTGCTTCGACCATAGTAAGAGACATTTTCGAGGGCTCTAACCCGGACAAACCTTTACCTAATTTAGATACACTAAAACAATGTATTCCCGAGGATATCGACCCTTTACCAGGGTCAAAGACGATAGTCTCGATACTGGTAGCCCGAGTTAACGATGAAAGAGCGTTTGTAAGACGCAGCGCTATTCAAACTCTGGGGAATTTGGTACATCTTTTTTCTGGACTGTTGAATACCCTCACACCAGCTTTAGGACTGCATTGCAGAGATCCTGCGATAATTGTGCGCCGTTATTCGGTTCAGGTTTTCACACAATTGCTCGAAAAGTTCCCTGAACATCCTCTGCTACCACAGGAATGGGTCAGACATGTTCTGCCCCAGATTTTTGACATCGAAGTCAAAGTACAAGAGAAGGTACTCGAGTCTCTGCAGTTATTGATACTGAATAACATCACACACTTTGACAATGACCAAGAGAACCCTGCCGCTGATTTGCCATGGTCAATTCTGAACCAAATTACCGAACAAAAGATGAGGAAACATCTTACTAAGGCTTGCGCTGTTTGGGTGAAGACTGTAGGCGTCTCGGATGTATTGATAGCAAGGATAAAGTCTCATCTTGGAACGCGAAACAACATTCCAGCTTGGGTCTTCCTCGCAGCAATTGCAAAGTACAAGAAATTGCCCGACATGAATGAGCATTTCGAGAATTACCGAGAGTTTTTAAGCCAGAATACCTTCCAGGCAAATTTGGTGATCGAAGTAATGCGGAACTCGTGGTCTAACCTTGACAAATCTTTCCTGCAAACTCTTCAGCCTGATTTATTCGAGAGTCTCTATAGGTTCGAAGTTAACTTCAACCTTATCAGTATCTGCTGCGACCTTTTTGCCGAAGTGACCAAACATCTGAATCCAAAGAATGGTAACCGACTAGTGAGCTTTGGCGCCCTCGACCTGATGAAACTCTCAGAAGCTCAGCTGGAAAAATTTGTCGACCATGAAGACAACGGCGAAAATAGTCTCCAGATATATTTAAAGGCAATGTTCACCTTGGGAAACGCTTCCCACTTGTGTACAGGCTCTATTTCCTCCTCCACACTTCGCGTACTCCAAGGATTGGTAGTCGAATGGGATTCTCTGCCTGAAGCGGTCAGATACTTGAGCGAATTAAGAGCAGCAGCTGTAACGGTCTTGGGTCAGCAGGCCATGAGAGACAGGGAAGATGCTCAAGAAATTTTACCCGTACTGGGCTACTTGATCCGCACAAGCACAGCCCCAAATTCGAGAGTCGAAGCGGCGGTGAAAGTAAACGCTGCTAAAGCTCTGGCAGATATTTGCGTAAGATTTACAGCCCTGGTAGAGCCCTACTTGCCAGATATGTGCGTCAGCATGAAAGACCCTGATCCGATAATCAGAGAAGCTATTGTAGTACTTTTCATCCAGCTGCTGCTTGAGGACTTCATAAAAGTCAAGGGACCTTTCTTTTTCCACATTTTAACAATGCTCACGGACACGGACGAGATGGTTCGCGATCTGACCATATTCCTGATAAAGGAAAGATTGTTAGTCAAAAACAAGACTCTGATATTCAGGCAGTTCTTAGAGAGCATATTCCACTTCAATAATTACAAACTGCCAAACAAATTCTCTGCCAACACAATCAGCCAGCGGGAAATAAGTGCCCTGACTTTGCCTGGCAGAAGAAACCGGGCCCAACGTAGACTGATCTATAATTTTATGCTCGAGCATTTGGAACCGAGTGAAAAGCTGAAGCTTGTAATCAGACTCACCAGCGAAATATTATCGTCAGCTATTTGCGGGACAATAAACATCCAGAAAGAGGAAGGATTGTCGGTGCTGAAGGATTGCTTGTATATATTGTCCAGAGAAGAACTGCAGTCTGGTTCCTGTGCAAACCGCACGGAAGACGATTGCCTAGATGAAGAAAATGCTGGGCCGGATAATCTCCCGGCTAATAATGCGGCTAGCGCAATAACTAACGAATTAAAGAAACATAGGGTGGATGTGCTGATCCCGACTTTAGTAAAGCTGAAAAAAATACTGAACAAGATATCCTCGCCTCTTGCCGACTACGTTGTTAGATATTATCTAAAAATCGTCATTGAGTACAAGAGAGATCAGCTCGCCAACATCTTCAGCGAGTTTCCGAATTTAGAAAAGGAAATAAACAAGGATCTGAAGTAAGAAACTGCCGGCTTCTTACCATTATCAATTATCCAACTTGGTCTGAATACTAATCAATTTCTCTTTGAATAATTTCCCCAGGAAGTACGGGTCAAAGTCTATCAGCGACGACGCAGATGATATGGAAAGTATTGAAGAACGATCATCCGGCCATGGGATCATGAGGCGAGACCGCATGCCTCGAATAGTCCTGCGCAGAATATCGACTTTAACTTATCCGGGTATAAACAGCTCCCGAAGTCCATCCCAGTCTTCGCTATCAGATGAACAATCGGTGCAGTTTGAATCTTCTAGTAGCCAAGCTTCAATGGCTTCGCCAAAGAGATTCGAGGAAGTTAATTCACCGCCATCTTCTCAACCCGGACCCAGCAGCAGTAGTACACCGACGACTTCTAAACTCAGAAATTCACACTGTTTGCCAAAATGCAGTCCGATTCATACCCAGAGTTCATTTCTGCTGAAAAATCCCAAGCGCAAAGTACTGCCGATCATTTCTGACAACGAAGAAGAAGATGAAGAAGAAACTAGCCGGGAGAAAATACAGCAGGAAAGCCCTAGCCTTTCAAAGAGGAAAAAAGCTGCAAGGAAACTAAGAGCTAGCAAGGAAAAGAGGGGCTCGGAGGCTCAGAGTGGGTCCGATTAGGTCAGTATTTAGAATTTGAACTCTGAACTTTGTGGAGATGATAATGATGCCTTTTCTATTGTTTAGATGATAAATTTTAAAGAATGTAGTCGATGTTCATTATTATTACCTTTCAGTTTCTTCTGAACTCGAGCTGCCGTTTCAGAGATAACTTGCATACGAGTATCCAGTTCAGTTCTGATGTCTGCGGAACTTGATTATTAGAAGAAAGCTGAATGCGTCGAATCGTTTTTTCATATCATAGTATTAGCTTACCGCGATTGTTGTAGGAGAGTACATTGTTATGGAGTTCCTTGATGACGTTTGAATTATCAGTAATTAATTCAATCAGCGTACGGGTTTCCTCTACCTTTTTTGTAAATATTGTTGAAAAACGTTTATACGTATGTAGGAAGAAAGTATGACTAATTGTTTGTTATATTCTACTAATATCTTTATGGAAGTTTAATATATTTTTATATAGGTACTTACTTCGTCTAGAACTTTGTTGAGCTTTTTATTTTGAGATATCTGTATGTGTACATCTTGGAGAAATCCTGTTCCAAAAGAAGCGCTGTGCTTACGAGCCTTATGAAAAAATTTTAGAAATTAATTCACACATTCTGATACGGTGCTAACTAGGATTGGTGATAGTTAATTAAAAAACACACTGCTTCAAGAATATTAATAACGACCTGGATAACTATTAGGGATTTCTAATTCATACTTTGATACTTCTCCATTCTTTATTTGGTATAGAAAAAGAAATTGTATTATGAATTAAAATTCTCACTCCATTTTAGTAAGGTTCTTATTAAGAAGAAAACAATGCGTCAGATGAAAGATAACGAATTCTGAAAAATGAAAAGTTCATTTCTGACTGAATAAGAGTAAGAAAAAAAAAAAGATATAGATATTTGTTATCATTCTTGTCTTCCGAGTGACTGAAAGAAATTAAAATAAATATCTTGGGACCACAGAAGCTTGTTGAAAAAAATCTATCGAATTATTAACTAATTATTTTTCACTAACAGCACATAAGTCAGGCAATCGATCTCTGGTCATGATGTTTGTGAACTAAATCCAGTAGAATGTTCAGCGGGTAGTAAACCAAACAAGGTGTATGCCTTATTATCAGTCTTATCAGGGAACTGTTGATAATAGATAAAACAATCATAATAATAGTAACAAATTATTTTTTTTTTTCCAAGAAGTCTTGATGCACTTGCTAATTAGAGTAGAATGAACTTTTCCTTTTTTTTCTCTCTTCAGTCACTTCTTAACGTTAGTATTATGAGTGTGTGTCTCTCCTTTTTTCTCGGTTCATAAATTAATTCCACAGTACACTTGTGACTAAAACTAGTTCACATCATCACGAACCACGTTTTGCATCTGAAATGAAATAGGAAATAGACACTTTAGCAGCTGTACCAGCAAGGCCGGAGTTAAGATCACTTTGATACAATGTGTGTATATTATTTCTTTCCTTTTTTCTTGTAACTTTTCTATTCCAAAGTAGTTATATTCCTTATCATAAAAAATACTTACATATTTTATTTTCTTTAGGTAGTATTATTAAAATTTAATTTTAATGATTTGAAATTCAAGTACCGGTCATTTTTCTTTTCCAATAAACTTTCAATCAGTTTTATGAATGCTTAATTACAACAGTTTAGTGTAATTAACAAAACAATTATAGGACTATGAAATAACATCAATTTAAATTGGATTTATCTACCGTACAAAGTTATAGTACCTCGATAACACTTAAGTACAATATTATTGTAAAACAATATGAAATAATGTGTCTGTGATTATATTCTATCCAATATAGAAATTATAGAAATTAAACTAGAGAAAAAAAAAAAAAATTAACAGTTTTATACAAATAAAATATTTTATATGGATATATAATTGTATATAATAGGTATATGCATTATCTATGCGCAGGATTATTTTTGTTATATAAAATATTTAATAAACGAGACATAATACACATTAGTTGTTTATACGACGATTTATTCAATCTCTTATTCAATATATATCTCTCTCTCAATATCTTTAGCAACAATGTAACAATACAGATTTGATAATAACAGTAATAATAATAAAAATAATAATAATAATAGGAAGACTGATAAAATACTTGGAGAATTAACAGCTATAGTAAAATAATAATGATATAAATAGTTAATATCTTCTTTCGTTAAAGCAGCGTAGCAGTATTTAGTTAGTAGTTAAAAATCATTCCAAATAATCGAATGGACGAATATTGACTACGATATTAATTAACAGATCATTAATACAGGGTTTTCATCTTAGCCTTTCCGTATTTAACATTATCTGAAATGCATATACATTATGTAACTTGGAAATGTTTAGTCAGTTAGTTAAATTCTAAGTGCTATAGGTTTCTTTTTTTTTTCCTTTATGAATACATAATATCATAGTTTGTACCATCTATATACTAAAAAATGTGATTTTTAAATAATCTACTGTGTTTTACAAGGCAGATCGGTCAGTCTTATAGAGATTATTTTTAACAAAAAAAAGAACATTGAATATCCAGTTATTTAGTCCAATCGACATTACGACAGGCTACTGATACAAGGAGATTTTTTTCTATTATCTGTTGTTTATTCTGTAACAGAATAACAATATCAACGTTTCTTGTTTTTGTTTTTCTTTTTCTTTTTAGAGCGATCAAATCGCAGCAAAGGTACATTTTCGATAAAACTAATGATACACATTGTATTTCTGTTTAACGTTACCTTTATAATTAAAAAAAAAAATCGTATTATTTATATTTAGAATTAGGATAATACCATTGTTTTTTATCTCATCAAGAGAATATCGATCAATTTTCTTTCACACGACAATTACAATTACAATTACAATTACAATTACAATTACAATTAAAATTACAATCAGAATTATAAATACAATTACGAAAGATTGATATTCGTATACAATATCTACCCAGAATTCGTGTATACCTACCACAAATATTGCACTATACATATCGACGTTGGATATAAAAGAAGAACTTCATCCACCAGTATATCAATTGTGCTTCTATAATTATTTAAGTTATACACAGTTTCCCTTTCATTATTAAAAACTACATCCTAATTCTCTTCTCTCATCGTTGTCGATTTCAAATAATAACTCTCAGTTACCTAATCGGTAGGAAAATTCATTAGCTTGATACTTTCGGTCTTTAGCAAACTAAATTCAATCTTTTTGAGTTCAAATTACTCCACAATATATTAAAAAATCGTTACTCCGCGCTAGAATACATCCGATTCAATGCGAAACTAATCTCTTCGCATGTTATTCCACCATTCTTACAAATAAAACTATTGATAGTTGGTTTTAAGTAGATTTCAACGAGATGCAGTTCTGGTCCTAACTTTATCG
Organism: Tenthredo scrophulariae; assembly: GCA_963978835.1. Taxonomy (NCBI): domain Eukaryota; kingdom Metazoa; phylum Arthropoda; class Insecta; order Hymenoptera; family Tenthredinidae; genus Tenthredo; species Tenthredo scrophulariae. The sequence goes on from OZ022229.1 coordinate 1,045,542, forward strand.
GTCAGATAATCAATGACCTGAGTTTGAGAGTGTCTAATAGCCAGTTGTAGAGGAGTAACACCTTCTTGATTAAAAAGCAGAGGATCAGCCCCTGCGCCAACGAGTTGTCTGGCCACTGCCATGTGGCCTGATAAAGCTGCAGCGTGCAGAGCACTTTCCCCATTCTAGAAAACAGGAATAAACAGACATTACTTCTCACTTTTCGTCCCTTTTAAAGACACTCAGGGTAAATTGAAGGCTGAAATGGAGTTTTCTTACCGGCAAGATGCCCAGGGATGGACGATACTTGAGCAGCTCGCCTATGACTGCAGAATGACCCTTGTGTGCCGCTTTAAAAAGCGGAGTGGCGCCATCCTGTGAAAAGAAAGAGATAAAAGAACCATTTTCAAGCAATTTTATTATCTTAAGGGCAAGAGGAGCATATTGAAGAGTTTGGATCAGAAATCAAAGGAATAAAGGTTCTTCTTTTGGATTTTACTGGTGCAATGTATAGAAAATTGAGGATTGGGGATTGAGGACTGATTCCTCTTACATGTCTAGTCGAATCGACCCTTGCCCCGGCTTTGAGGAGTCTTCGAACGACGTGATCGTGTCCCATTTGAGCAGCGATCCAAAGAGGAGTAGCTCCGTCTGTTCTAATCGCATCTGTTTTTGCGCCACGTTCCAATAGGACTTCTAAAATACGAACGTGACCGTTTTGGGCTGCTATGAACAGCGCTGTTGCTCCGTCCTAGAAATGGAATAAAACTGTTCAGCAATTTCAGATTTGTATCCATACAAAAAGAGTTTCGTTGATATAGAATATTCGAATCTGTTTGAAAATTTATTGGCTCGCAGAGATAATTAAAAATCAAAAAATTAGAAACGCTTCTTCGAAAATCTTCAAACTTATAATAAACTCGGAGTACTTTCCTCAGTGTTAATTATTAAATATAAACCTGTACGTAATTTGAGAAGGTCTGAAACCAGTTTATCTGTTTACTGAATAATCGATTCAGTTGATTATTTTATAAGCTATTCGAAGAACGTATTTTGATATTCGTTATCATTATTTATAAAGTATACCGATCCGAATATGTTAATATACCTTCATATGTGCGTTAACATTTGCCCCTCTGTCCAAAAGACCTTCTACAACATCAAGGTGACCGCATTGGCAAGCAACAAAAAGTGGCGTTCCCCCATCCTGCGAATATTCAATAATAATTTAAGCATGGGTACATATAATACAATTCTGATACGTATATCAATATGTTTATTTCATGTATAAATATTTATGTATAATAGTAATAATTCGATGTTTGCTACAATGTTATTTTAATAAATTCTTTTCAATTATATTTACCACGCTACAGGAATCGACTACTGCCCCGTTGTCCAATAGCAAATTTACAACGTCTACAAAGCCTCCTTGAGAAGCGAAGAATAACGCTGTTGTGCCAGTCTGTAATATTAGAAAAAGAATAAATTATGTAGAGATGTGTTTGTATTGTGAAGTAATTGAATCGAATTAGAAAACCGGTAAAATAATTTATGTACTATATACTATGTTTTGTTAATCAATAAATTATATCTGATATTGCATTTAAAGAACTGTATTTTTTTTCTATATTTAGAATTAAAAAAATGTTCTGAATTTTTCCCACGCCTTAGAGTATTTTTTTTTTTTTTTTGTATATGTACCTATAATACGTATACACATAACATAAGTCTATGTTAACAGATGAGGTCATGTATGTTATATGTATAAACCGCTACCGCGCGTACGATAACATTTAAATGCCAGGTTTCCTGTTGCGGACAATTCAAACCCGAGCGCTAACTCGCGCGCGCGTTTTATATTTTGTGGGCGGACGTGTTTGCGGCTAATAGAAGAAAAAAAATTATAATAAGATAATGCAAAGAGTAAAAAAAAAAAAAGAAAACGAAGCTCTTTATCGTTTTAATCAAGCGGTCGTCGACACACTGCGATTATAATATTTGAACTAAACTTTATCTCCTTTTTCTTAAAAACTATAATTATTTAAAGAATAGGAATCGAGCAGACGATTTCGTAGGTGTTCATAAAATCACGTATAATTAAATCATGATTCACGTACTTATTGATAATTATTTCAAATCATCAATAAAACCGAGAGAATAACGATTTTTTTGTACTTTTTAAAATTGTATATATAAAATACTAAATATAAAATGAAATAAGATGAAAATGAAATTTCGGAGCGGTGCCAAAGACCTTTGCCTATTTAATACAAGATAAGATTAAACTCGTCGTCCTTAACCCAGTTAATAATAATAAAATGAATAAAAAGTTTCGCCAAGTAGATATAAAGTGATAGCCGTCTGTAATTATAGGCGAAATTGTAAAATAAACTGCAATTATACACACGATATAATGTATAGTATATAATAGTACACAGAATACCTGCACAATTGTGTAATCGAAAAATTTGAAACTAGAGATCTGTACAGAGATACGTATATTTAAACTTTCAAGGGCGTGCGCTGATTATACCTAATAACATAAATTATCGTATCTATATTAAACGCACATAGGTATATTATACCGTAATACTGTAATAATTTGAACTAACGACTAGCGGTACTCGTGCTTTTTAAAAATCATGAAAATAAAATTTCGGGGATTAATAAGTTTCTAAAAAACTTGGAAACGGTAATGAAATATTTATTGTCTTTACATCCTGAAAAAATCGACCGAAATTTTGAGATCCTTAATCGACTTTCGGAATTTTCTCAATCGTCTCAAAACTAATTCGGAATTTTTGATACAATACCGATTACCGAATTTGAAAAATAACAAATAAGAATTTAATAATAATTCCGTAGCAGTACGGCTCATTTCCCTAATTGATTATTTTTTATGAAAATAAGAAATTCTTTTACGATATCTACCCGCACGGAATGTCGTGAGTAATGTTCATAGCTTGGAATGGAATTCATGGATTTAACGCTATACGATTACTAAACTAGAACTGAGTGGCTTTACGGAAAAGGTATAACACCGCAAGATGACATCGTTTCATTTCATTGTATTCTATAAATATAATCGTGAAGAATAAATCCAAGAAACATCAAAAATAATATAAAAAAAAGAAATACGTATATAAATGAACATAGAATAAATACTGACGTCCAGAATGCGCGTAACAACCTGCTACGGCCCCGCTATATTATAGTGAATCGACTTTCACTCCAGAGTCGAGATCGTAAGCGAGCCTTACTACGCGCGGTTCTTGAAGATTATACTTCTACTGCATAGTGCATTTGTAAAGGTATGTACGTATGTATCGTTGCAGGTAAAGCATATACGCGAAGTACTATGGTATACATTGTACTACATACTTACATAGTTAAATGTACTTCATACGACTAGATTTGCATTGCGAAATAGTGACCTGACATAATAATACAACAAGTTATGCTAACGGCATACAAACTATGACATACAGTCGTATTATCTATTATATTCACGTATGTAGTTCGTAAATTAGTATTTTTAACAATGAGAACAAATTTCTATATCTAAGTATGCGGGGATGAATAATAGTCGCTTGGTGTATAATACATACTATCGACGAAATAATTTTTTTTTAATTGAATAAATGAAATAGTATTCTCATTAATTTTTATTTATTTTTTGATTCATTTTTTTATGCAATTAGTATCGTATTTATAATTTTGTATATGATATACTGGCTATAATATACTCGAGAATAATAATGGGCGGTATTTGAACCGTGAATTAAAAAGCCTATATTTGAGTGCACGCGATTTCACGGTATCTTACGATTATCTTAAACTATATATAGTTTAAATATAAAGGAGAGAGAAAATAGTTATAATTAAAGTATGATATGCCGTACAGAATGTCGAGCGAAAATTGCTGGGAAATATCATACCTTTCAATAATTACTACCATTGACATCATATATTATGTAATTTTACTTGTATTCATGTAAAATATAATAAATAGAAAATCTACTATGCTATGTTCGGGCCAGATTGAAGTTCCGAATTTTCAAAAACGTTAAAACTCCGAAAGTAAAAGAAAAACGAAAATTTCGGTCTGTTTCTCAGGATGCAAAGACAAAAAAATAGTTCATTATAATCGAAATTCTCGATGTCGTAAATAATTGATTTTAGATTCGGCCCTCGCAGTTCTTTAGCTTTCGGGTTAATATTTTATAAATAAGATATACTATAGACGCGGATAACTTGGGGCTATAAATCGTTCGTTATGCGGTAAACCGCAGACAGATATTGCGAATCGTATTATTGCAAGATCGTGCGAAACTTGAGACCGTTCTGTGTATCAATTACATTATAGATTTAACATATTGTAGTATATGGGATATAAGTATGTGAGATCTTTTCAGAAACCCGAGAACTGCATACAGTTTTCAGTAGCAATTTAAAAAACCGTATAATACATGTATAAAAATATACTCCTATTCTCGGGTCTAAAGATATTTCATTTCATTTCATTTCATTTTATTCGTAATCCATATAGCTTGCATAAGAAAACTGATTGCGAGAATATATAAAGTTATTCGCAAGATTGAAATTGATATACTTATATACATACGCGCGGTATAGAAATGAAAAAAAAAGAAAAAAATTTCGCGATGTATTTAATTCGTGTTCTTAAAACTATAAAAAAAAAAAAAAAAACCTGTGAATCCCCGCGACATACACAACAAAGTATAGTTCATAGCTCAGGTTACATACTTATAACAAATAATGATCAAATGTTCTGGCATATTTGAATAAACAACACGATTTTGCTTTTTATATCTGTAATTAATATGAAAGAAATAAATAAATTTAAGGAATGAATAAACTCACCAGTCTTTTCGCCGCGGGATCGGCTCCTTGTTCAAGTAGCTCTGCTACTGCATCTGCATGTCCACTAGCAGCTGATAGTATCAACGGTGTTGTGCCGTCCTGAAAATAATAATAATAAAAGAAAAAAAAAGAAAAAAAAAAGAAGAAATGAATAAAACCAAAGAAAGTAAAATAAATATGATGAAAAAGAGGCGAAGAAAACCGAGAGGTTCGATCTTATAAGCGATTCGCGAATATGGTAGTACAGTAATGCAATTAACGAACCTTGTCTTTGCAGTCAACGTGAACACGTCCAGATTCAAGTAAAACTTGAAGCCGTTTAGCATCGCCTTTCGCAGCTGCGAGATGAAGCTCAACATCCCACGGGGACTCTTTCTGCGTAATTTAGTACATCCACAGTGTATAATGCATTTATATAGGCATATGAATACTCGTGTTTATCGTTGATCGAGGTTATTTAATTACCGAATAAAAACGAACGCGTATTTATTATGAAAAGGTATTCGCTATAACTTGAATCTATATATGCGTATTGGGGGGGTCCTTGATTCAGTCTTATTCGACACGATTTTGTTACGCGTATAGATGAGAATAATTTAAATTAGAGGAAATGCCCGTAACTGCTTGCGGCGTTTTACTAATTACTAATTAGCGTCGATTATCTAATCGAAGATAATGTGTCCTCGTCGTTTACGTCAGTAGTAGCAGTTTTACGTTTCAGTATAGGTGTTCGAAATCCAGAATATAGAATATTTTTTTATACACTAGCAAGGTCGTTTATTTTTGGTGAACCAATATACCTACGCATATAAGTTGGTTCTTTTTTTTTTACTTCGAAATAAAAAAAAAGATATATCTATCGTTGTTATTTATGATTGTATATTTTTAGCAGTGACTATGAGGTATTTATTGCAATAAGTAATAAAATATTGTCTCTCAAGGTTTACATATATTAGTTTTTATAACGTAATAGTCACGTTGTCGTATTTGATGACCGCGACTTTAGAATATTAGTAATAGCATTAGCGTATATTTGAAAATATGTATATGTATACTACGAAGATCGCCGCGTTACGTCATCGGCTAGGACTAATTATTCAATGACCATAGATGTGCTAAACTCAAACTGCAGTTAATATATTTCTATATGTACTACAGTAGGCAGTATAATAATAATAAAGAGAATTTTTAAATTGAAAAATTATAGTCAACAATAATGTAATTGAAATTTAAACAATAATAGTAATAATATATTTGCAAACTATGTATGTATGCAGAATTGATCGTCTTTTAGAACGATTTTCGCCACAGATTAGACAGTACACATGGGGCGAATGACAGATCGAATATTTTAAGATAATGCAATCTATAATCTATGTAATTTTCAGAGCGAACTCACCTTCATAGACATGTCAATATATGAGATAAGCCGGGAAGAACTGAATCTTTATAACAGTTATAATGTATTAGAAAAAGAAATTAACTGTATAGAATTTTAGATAAAAAAATTGAACACGTAATTCATCCCGTAATCTTTATGTATTATATTGATTATTGTTAATTTTATTCATTCATCGCACTAAGATAATGATTAAGCGATGTAAACATCATCCCGTATAATATATCACCGAATATAATCATAGAATAAATAATTACGATAAGTAAAAAATAAAAAAAAGAGATAAAAATCGCGTTTTACATATGATATTTAATAAGACGATTGATTATTCTCTTCTTGTTTATTTATAAAATATAACTACTACTCCTTCATATCACAGAATATACGTCAAAGAAACACTGTCACCGTTAGACGCAGCATCTCGTGGCCGTTTTACAGCCTGGCTTAATTCTTTGGTCCACCGATGTAAGTATGTAACTACCGTGAGTCGCTATCTGTCACGAATCACGACTCTCGATTGACTGAATACATTCACTATACACTACGAAGTACGAACAGCAACACACCACATTGCATGCCGGACGATGGCAAGTGGTGGCAGCGGTGGATTCTCTTGCCACTTGTACACACCTATTATGTATTATATTTATCGTTAGATGGCAGCACTTGAAAGACATGAATTCTAATAAAAAAAAAAAAAAATTGAAATTCAAAGGATGCATTCAGCGCGCTCTGAGATTGAAACATAGAACTATTATCGATCAATTCTACGGTAGTAATATCGGAAGAGTTCTTTTTCCGGTTTTTAGCAACCTAGAGGTAAGCGTGTGTCAAATTTGATATAAATATTAACGAATTGTTTGCGTTTAACGGGCCGTAAATAAGGTATAGTGATAACGGGGGATCTTTCTTAGATTTCAGAAACTCAATAAAAATGGAAAACGACGCTGGTGAATTTGTCGACTTGTACTGCCCCCGAAAATGGTGAGTTGTTACACGTGGGTCTTCCCATTGTTTATATTCAACGATTCATTTCACACACGATTAACGAATTAGACCGATAAACACGGGCTTTTCATTCTCCTATCCCGCCGTACTATCAATCCTTGCAAAATATCTTTACAGTGAAATTCTTCGTTCCATGCAGAAGTTAGGTTAGGGTAAGGCTATGTACGTTTCTCGTAGAGTCCGCGATGGATTATAGAAGACCGAAGATTTCATTGAGTTTATGCAAAATAGTGAAATAAATTTTTTCTTATTTTTCCGCGCATTTTTAGCTCGGCGAGCAACCGCATCATTCATGCTAAGGATCACGCTTCGATTCAGCTAACCTTAGCTGATGTTGATCCTGCGACTGGCCGTCAGACCGAAACCACAAAGATGTACGCGATCTGTGGAGCGATCAGACGCATGGTGAGAAATTTCATTTATATTATTATACTCAGCCCAAACTAATTTCGTTTAATAGACTTCCAGAAAGACAGACAAACATTGTGTGTTTATATTTCATCAAAAAATGTACTCAAAACAAGCCTAGAGTAATGCATATTTGGATTATTTGATAAGAAATTATAACGAGTAATAAAACTATCGGTCTTTTCTATTTTCTAATTTCTAATTTCTATTTTCAGGGAGAATCCGACGACTGCATTGGCCGTCTAGCAAAGAAGGATGGAATTTTGGCTAAGAACTATTAATCGAGATTGATTGTACTCTATGAAACTTTTCCATAAATATAATTAAAAGAGTATTTTTGAAATCAGTTACTCTCCTGCTCTCAGAATAATAAAAAAACGAAAGAAAAAGGTCTAAATAGAACTTAGCGAGGCTTCATATCATAAGAATTTTATTATACGTTTATCAAATTCATAGATCAATGTTAAACGATAATACGTATTTATTTTATTTATTTGATGAAGCTCATCTTTTATTTACATGTTATAATACATCACACAGATTAGTAAATATATCTTGCCTTGGATATTTTTTTCTTTTTTTTTCTTACGTCACTTTTGGCCATAGTATTCTAACACGTGTTGCAGAATACCACTCCTAGAGATTCAACGAGCTTAATAGACTGCTTATTCAAATTAAACTATATTTATAAAAGAGTAGAAATATTTTATTAATTTTTTTCAATTCGCTTTTTCTTAGCACTCAATTAAAAGGATTAATAATTCTAAAATTATTTCTGTGTTTAACTTTTCAACTTTTTTTTTATAACATTTTAATTTAGCGATTAATTTTATATAATATCTAAAATTATCTAATTTTTTACTCACTTATTATCATCAGTTTAGTTTCAAATCTGATTTATCATAGCTACACAAATAAGAAACATAAAGCAAATGAAAGATTCCATTCGAAATATTTATAGTATGAAACACTAATCTAGTTTCTGGGTAAATTTTACTCGCACAAGAAATCAGACCTTTTTGTATTACGGAAGATAGACGAAGCTCCGATTCTTTATTTTCTCTTGGTTAAACAATCTCAATTCCAGGATATCATCTAACTACAGAGTGGAATGTGCGACGTACCGATATTAAGGCTTAGTTAAAGTTCGTGGTAACATTTATGCTAGATTTAATTATTGGAAGTTATACCGTATAGTAATGACGAGCGTTTCATACAAGCCAGTTCGCAATTTAATATCGTATTTATTCACCAGATTAACAAAAAGCAAAGATACCATTATACTGATTTGAATAAATTCAATTGAATAATTAAACAAGAATAATAATGAAAATGAGAATTCAACTACACATTGGTAACTTAGTTAGATTTTTAACATCCACTGTTTTCTTTAGGCAGACAGAATTATAAAATACATAAAACAAAATATAATAGGTAATCGCAATTACTATTCTTATTACGTTAATTAATACTATTATTTATTCATTTATTCATTATCATTATTTTTTTTCTTCTACTAGTTAGGCGACCTCGTCAATGATACCATTCAACGATAGCTAAATTGAATTCATTTTTCAAAATATAGTTACTATGTTTTATACATTTACTTTACTTCGGGTGGGTGGGTTTAAACCCTACTCCGGTATGCATTACCCCGCATAAATGGTGTTCAAAAAATCCTGCGTTGAAAAAAATTTAATCGACTAACAATATAATAAGCAGATTTTTAAATTCAGAGAAAAGATTCTATTATACAATTTTTTGAATCCCCTCTGATTTATCGTTTGTATCAAAATATTGATTCACAAGCAAAATCCGATTTGAATACAATTAGATGCTTGAAATATTTCAGGTATACTATTGGCACTTGCATTTATAATAATTCATCTAGAAACCGAGTTTATAGCAAGCCACCTCTTCCTCACCGGGTAATATTCTAAATCACATCTATATAGTATACTAAATGTACAAGATACTATGATTAAAAATATTCCTTATCTTATTTACCAATTATTAAACATAATGTATATAAATCTATTGACGTTCTGTATAAATTTATTCAATTCGGTCTCTTTGACGTATGTAGAACATATTCACTGCTCAAATTGAACCATAAACATTCTATAAGATTATAATAACATACTGTGTACTTTGGACGATTAACGTCTGGCACTTTTTCCACCATTGTATAATAACTCGATAGCTATCTACTCAATTCGCTTAGGATTTATCATATTCTTGGATATAATTTTCCTAAGTTAAAATAAGACAAGCCCTAAAAAATTTGGCTCGATAATTTCCAGATATTTTCATAATCTATAAACATTACACGACGTCTTCTTCTCGTTGATAAAATCCCGAATGTCATACGTTTATGACTGGTGTATCAGAGAGCGAATGAACTCTATTAAACCTGCGATTTCTCAGCGTAGATATCGCCTCTGCTAGGTCAGTCCGTTTACTGAAAAAGTCGACTATCGGTTGACCGGTTAACGCAGAAGCCAGAAACTGCTCCACAGTTATTGACCAGTCAGGATCCGTGGAAGACATTGTGCTTGATGGATTCCCGTTTCGATCCGGAGACTAAAAGCAATTTGAAAAAAATAAGTAAGGCGATAAACCAGAGGCTTGAAAATATCTTCAAGCTCCATGACTCACAGTCTCAGACGGCAAAATCTCTGGCTGTGCTAAAGACGCTGCGATGAGCAAACTGTCCTCAGACTCTTCCCGTTCAGCAGCAAACTTCTTTCCTACGTTACCCAGCTGGAGTAGAAGCGTACCTAGAGATTGAGGAGGGATCTTAGAGCTCAGGTCTTCAAGAAATTGTTTGAGCTCAAGTTCTCTTTCATTTTACCTATCGTAGCTATAGAATGATAAGTTTCTTGCTCTTCGGGTTGATCCAGGGCCTGGAACATGTCGTAAAGCGTTTTCCAAAGCGCTATAAAATGCGGCTGAGACATTTTCGGCACTGTTTTAAGATTCAGAGGACTGTCCTTGGACGCTACCATAGAACGCAGACTTCCCATACTCTGTATTTCCCAAGATTGATCCCCAGGCTGGCTGTTTAGACTAGTAGATCGGGACAGAGATGTGGCCGGTAATTCCTCTGCTATACTAGTCGTCATTTCTAATGAAGCGACGCTCTGCTCCATGCTGTCAAAAAATGCTGTAGCCTCTGCCGCTACTTCCGCTCCATCTAATCCCACGAAATTAGGTGAGTTACTTTCATCTCAACAGACCTCGGTCCAAATTCTTACCCGGATGCGCGGGAGACTCAAAATCTACCGCTGTTAACAACGGGGGCAAGTGTAGAGTGTACAAAAGCTTTAATCTTTGAGTTAATTCCGCAGTCGCAGTCATTCCAATCGCTTGGACCACTTCTCTGAAGTTCAGAAGTCCGTCGTGATTGCGGTCTATCAACTAGAGGATTCGAATAGTCGTATTATATTGGATCAGGGTAGGAGATCGATGCTGTATCATTGGCTCAGATCATACTCACACGAAACAATCTTGCTGCAAGAGATTCGGCTTGGGTACATTTTCCCCACGGAGATAAACCCCCGAAAAGTATTCGGAACAGCTCAAAGTCCACCTTGTAAGCTTCGTAAGGGGGTTGAGTAGGGTCGTAACGTTCGGGCTCTGTCTTTCTCTGGCTCATCAGTTCCTCTCTAACTAAACCGAGCAGGTCCTGGAAGTTTGAGCACGCATTTCGGTGAATTATTTCACTGTTATCATTGAATTGTTGATCTTGTGTGTTCATTTAAGTAGTTTCATTTCGAAAATTGATGTCGAAATGATTTTTTTTCTCTTATTTGATACCGCGATTTCGTTTTCCGATTATCAGATTAATGTATTCTGTCCAATTTCTGATAAAAATCACCTGTAACTCCTCTGTGACCATGTATTTGTCTACAACAACGCTTCTGATCACATTCTTCTCGATCCCATCTTCCAAACTCTGAACAACTCTGAGCCTGTGCTTTAATCTGAGTCTTTCTATCCCTCCGATGGTGAGGGTTCCGTATCTTGAGTAAGCTTCATATATCAAAGTTTGTACAGAGATACTCTGCAAGAAAAAATGTTCAAAATTTATATCCAGGATGTAAAAACGTTGCCTGATCTATGCCAAACGTGAAACCCACCCTATTTGGGACTGCGCTATCAACAGGCCTGGGTAAGACTGGCCCCTCGTCATTAAACACGCCTCCAAGATAGTCGGTCAATAGTTGCATGGCTTCTCCGTCGTCTCTACAGTTCAATAACTTGTCATGATTCCATTCCAAGACAGTCAATGCTATCTAGAAAAGTGAAAGGGGTTTCTTACTCGAGATCTTTCTCTTCTCGGTAAAGATTTTCAATCTTTAAGTCGTTTTGTACCTGGAATATGACCTTCGCTCCGTCATAAAAGAAGCAATCCATTATATTCACCGCGCTACTAGTCGGCATAACGCTTAAAAATATCGTTAAAAACCAGGAGAGTGAAATGACTCTTATAAGGCCCAATTCTTGAAGCCTGGCATGTAGCGCGGGCAAATGTTCGGCAGCCAATTCCTCGAGTAGACCTTGGTCTACCAAAGCACCAACTACTCTACGATCGTAGTAATCAGGTAGTAGAGATTCACAGACGTTGCATAACTGCCAGAAGGCTGCCTCTTCCGAGCAGTAAATCAGAAGGACTGAAGCAACTATGTTCATCGCTTGACAATATCCTGTATAACGATTAAAAAACACGGTTTAAAAAGTCAGCCATACGTAGACTCCGGACAATATTACCAATTTGTGGATTTCTCCAAGCGTAAGCGGAGAGAACTCTTCTAAGAGCGCTGATTCCTGTGTCTGATTGAAAGGCGGGATGTTCCGGTAAAGACCGGTGCAAATCTCTCTCGATTTCCTCGTTAGCTTGACAAGATTTCCCCAGGGATTGATCGACGAGAGATTTGTAGAGGCCAGAGTTCATCGTCATCTCGTTTATAGCACCTAAAGAGTTCAGTTTTGTTATAAAACAAATTGCTTTCAGGGATCGAAAGGAGGAAAGAAACCCACCAGAAAACGTGAGCCAAACTTCCCCTCTGAGTGTCTGCGGCACTCCCTGAATAACCAGTTTCGCTGTATCGGTCGTTCTGTACATCGTAATTCCTCTACCGTATTCAGCGAAGTGTAACTCCCATTGCTTCTCTTTGGCCTCTTGTTTTATCGCAGCTTCTTGGCTGAGAGGAGCTTTGAAAAGGGTCATTAACGGGGGCTGAGGAACCCATTCGGAGGGCTTAGCTTCTTCGCAATTGCTCAAGTCGCTTGTGACACTGGTGTGAGCACTCAACTGATCAGAACTGTGAACGGAAACAGTTTATCTTGTAGATCAATGGGTTCAAACTGATATCTTGGGGTCTTATATCGCAGAGAGCAACTCACAGGAAGGATATTTGAGTCTTTGCCAAAAGTTCTGATATCTTTTGCACCACAAAATCTCTGTCGTGAATTTGAGCGAACAAAAAAGAAGATCTTGCTGTTGTTACAAGGACAGATTTATCTACCGCTGTATTAGACGCCTGGTTTTCAGCACACTCGACTAATCTGACTTCGCGGAGTGGAATTACGAGAGTAACCATACGCCGTACCTGCACAAAGAGTCAAACATAAGATTGTACGTTCCGTTATGATTGTATTTCTGTAAACGATAAGAGAAAAGGAGCCGCGTACTCTGCTTTCAAAGCACAAGTAATTCTGGGACAAGTATATCTTCCCCCAGACGTGTCGTTTGTTGTATGGAGTCCATAAAGTAGCGTCTATACTCCCATCCAGCTTTTCGTTACCAGGTAATCTGAACTGTAGCCTGTAAACCTCGGAGTGTGCTCTAGCGTCAAGATCCCTTTTTAAAAATGAGGGCTTCTTCGGCACATTCTTGCTGTAAATTTTCAAGTATTTAATATCGAGTCTGCTGCGATGTGATCTAGCGTTATTTCCCAGCACCTACTTCAAGATTTAATACCTCAATTTGTTTAGGAGATCTCTGTCTTCGTTAAAGCCACTTTTTTCATCAATGAGTCTGGAAAAAAGAATCTAAATAAATTCAAAACAGGAATTGAAAGGCTGAGATATCTCTCACCTTTTCATTGCAATGTTCGTGAGCTGTTCCATCAGCGAAAAGGTCTCTGATTTGTGGAGAAACATTGAAAAGTAATGCTGGAAATAAATTTGAGGTATTTAAATAGTACAGATTGTGATATTGCGATGCTTATAAAGCTTATAATAGCTGCCTTTCGAAATACTCAACGCACTTCTTTATTCTCCCGAGTAACTACTCGGATACTATCCGGGAATAGAATGGAGTTAGTTTTATCAAGTACTGTGATGTCCGCCCATCTTACAACCAGCTTTGTCTCTTTAGCAAGAATGTAGGCGTAAAAGCACATGTGGTTTACCGATAAATAGAGCCAGCCTTGTCTGGGAAATCTGGATTTCCAGTAGCTAAAAACGATTGAAAAATTATTGAGGAAGAGGAAAATCACGGTGGAGACTAGATGCGTTGATTTATACCTGCAGGAATAATAATTAACCAGTTTTTCATCCTGGGGAAGATTGAAGTACTGGTGAAATTTAAAAGAGACTGTTTTAAACGACTTAGGATCTTCTTCTGCGAATAAAAATATACATTGAGTGAGTAAAATTCCTTGATGATACAAAATAGTCAAACAAAATGACCGAGCACCAGGTTCTTCAATACAACTTCCAACTCACCATCGGCAATTTGATTAGCAGGAACATTATTGGCTATTATAGACTGAATCTTACAACATACAAAGTCCGTTATCTCTTCTTCAGTATCGAAAGACTTAAGAGTATCGATGAGATTAGCGTGTAGCCATTCCCAATCCTTGACAATATCTTTATCGGTAAGAGCGCAGGCAACCACTGCAATAATTCCAATGAAAAATTAATTGTTACTTTTAAAATTCGATGAGTTTATCATATCTTCGAGGCATTTGGTTTTAAAAAAGGTTTTCATTCCTTGTTCATACAAGATATGATGAAAAAAACAAAGAAGGCTCTTCAAATATCGAAAAACTTTGAATATTTAATGTGTATACTTAGCACAGCATGTGTGCCTGGCTAGCTTCTGTTTACGTTAATATAAATTGTTATCAGTTGCTGTTTAGACTATCTTATTCTCTCTCTCTCTCTAAGATACAATACAAGCTTTATACACTATTTGAAAGAATGTATCCAATGATTCAATGTATAGAATGAATAAGATATTGAGAATGGGATATGAAAAATTGAATAAATGAATTGTATCTTTCTTTTTTCTCTATTTGCTTGCTGAAATCATTAATAATATGCACAAAGTTCATTAAATCATGTTTTTAAATACCGTTTGCAAGATAAATCACGGAACGGTGATTCACTGCACGTAATTGATAACGGAGGATACTCACTCCAATACACATCCGACGATGGTGTTTGATGCAGAATTCTAAAAGGCGGCGGTTTTGTGTCAAAAACACTGTCCAAAGTTCCGACCAAGATAGACGTCAGACCTTTTGCCTTTCCGTGTCCCTTTCGACGTTGCAAAACGAAGTAAACCGTCGCCTGCTCAGTCACCCTGTTTATTCATTTATAATAATATAAATTTCGGAACTATACCTATAATCTTGAATATAACGGCTGGACCAAACGAGATGAATGATCTTTTATTGAAACGTCGAGAAAATTTTTTTTTTTGAATACGCCGAAACGTAGATCTGAGTTTCAAGGTTAATTAGGATACGGATAATTAGCGTAATGTTTATAACTAGATGAAGTGAAGAAAGTCAAGGGGTAACGCTTATCTTCAATTTAATCACAGTTACAATTTAATAAACTATTAGATTGCTGATATAGAGAGAAAAGGGGAGTAGCGAATGTGTATAGTATATAAATAAATATGGAATGTATTATAACTATGTACTCGAAATGACAGCTGTCAAGTTGAATTTATTTAGGTTTAAAATAAGTCAGCTGTCTTTGACAGTAAGATGTAAACAGATTAGATGCGTATATGTCTGTGTGTGTATGTTTGTATAATAATAATTAAAGAAGTTAGTGTCGTTTCTATTTTACCAAAGGGCATTGGCCAGCAAAACTTCTTGTGGCTTCATCCACATCTTCGTTGTTGTTGGTACGGCACATGCATATACTATAATATGATACGGTGGAGATAAGAGGGAGGAAAATAAACAAAGAAATAAAGAAAGGGGGATAATAACAACGGAGATAATTTTATAGAGCTAAAATTTAGGAGTTAGGTGGTCGTATCGACAACAACTGATCCGAATTACAAGCCCCTCGGCTGTCACGCGTTAAAAATATTATATCTTTTATTACGAGATAAACCAGAACGAAGTTGGCCGCGGATTTGATACGCGGTTACCATAAATGATGGCAACTGTTTAATACTAATACCACGTACCGGAGGAAGGGATGCAAACATAAAAGAAACACCGATGTTAAAATATTAGCGCTAAATTCAAATTAAAATCGAGTTTCAATCATCTTATTTTTCTAAATTTCTATTTCGTTCAATTCTAGCGTTATTTTAGGTATAAAATGATAGGTGAATATGTTTTCAGAAAATTCAGAACGAAATAACAAGCCGCGCCATGTATTATGATAAAGGATGTTACTTCTCGTAGCGCTCACAAAATTAAACAACATGTAGAATCGAATCGATTTTTTATTTTTTGTATTTTTCATGCTTCCCGATTTTTTTTTTTATACATAGTTATATATATTTGTGCTATAAAAATTGTCTGGTATTTGAAATACAGAGGAAAAGACAGTCTGCTTAAAGTATTAAAAACGAATATGCAATTTTTAAAGCTTGGCTTCTTTGCTATTATAATAAAATAATAATATAGTATATAAAATGACAATGATTATGTTGATTTATTCACCTAATAAGCTTATCTCGACTCTTATTTATATACATGATAATATTAGCTTGCGAATTTATACTAAAAATATTTCTATATTACATTATGTGATATTCTAATGTATATTGTAGTCTATTTATCCGTATCCCAATAAACTAATAAACGATTTATAAATATTTCTGTATCGCTTTAGAGTAGTTTAGTTCGATGCATTTATCAAACTATTATCATATATTATTGAAGTAATTAAATAATGGTAACATGTTAGTAAATTTTACAATTTTTTTGGTAAAAGCAAAGATTTTTCTTAAGGCATTAACACGGCTTATTTATTTTTCATTAATGTTTCATTCATTAACGGATATACTTCAGGGTGTATATTGATTTATAAGAAAGCTTATTTGACATTTTTGAAATCTTAAAAAGAGATGATAAAAAATCTGTTGGAATTATACCACGAAAGCATTAGAATATTATTTCATTGTGTCTTTATCTCATTTTTTATACTATTTTCTCATACTCCATATCTAAAGTGAAAAATAATTCCCCATTCATTGATTACTCTCTTATTTCACTCTCATTAATCACTGAATTCTATTCAATCGAATGTTACACGACGATTTACAGGTCAAGAAAAATGGACCTTCCTGACCAGGAAGGAAAGTGGATGGAACGAGGTTGTAGGTTCCTGATGGTACGTCTTCCAATTCCAAAACAACGAATCCAGACCTGTAAAGTAAGCGTTCATTAAAGAGATGTCCGAAATATCGGGAATTTTCTCATCATTCATCATCTAATCAGAACAGAATCTTCTTTGCTCATTAAACTTGCCTAAAACTTCCAGAACTCTTGTTTCTAAAAGCAGTCGGACATTCTGGGTCGTTCAAAACTACCGTAACAATTTCAAATCCGATTTGATACTGTTTAGGACCTTTCAATATCACTCTTAGATGATTATTGTTGGTTGAGCTTTCGAGCACTAATTCATATCTAGGATTATTTTGGTAGGTTGCAGGATGGTTCCCACATCCACCTGCGCTGATGCCAGACCATTGACCATCAGTTACCTGATAAAATAAAGAAAACTGTTTTAAGATAGCTGAACACAGATAATTTAACAGCATTAGTTCTCATTCTGTGAATTTCGGAAGGATAAAGGAATAGAATATTCGCGTTATACTTCTTTCTCGTAATTGTACGGCTCTGCAATTTTCCTCAGCGTGAAAGGACATGTTCCGTAAATCCTAAGAGTGTAGTATATAGTGTTTGTTTTCTCGTACTGTGATATGACTAGAGTATAACGAGAGTCGCTGCTCGGACCCAGCTTCATCTTACATAAATAATGAGGAGAGTTAATTCTAACTCCATCTATATACGGAGGGGGATCGTCTGCAACGGTTAAACAACGCTGTTAGAGTCGTAATCGAATCAGAAACGAATGCATTTTCCTAGATTTCCAACTCACGTGGATAGAAAACCCTTTTTCCATCGTTTCGGTACACTAAAACAGTTATGTACTCCTGATTTTGTCTGAAATCAGCAATATCAGTGATGTGTCTAGTCAGCAATATCCATATAGCTCCTGTGGACCCGGGAGATACTTCCAAACTAAATTGAGGATTGTCTCCGATGTTGTAAGCGTCTTTAGTTGGCCCAATACCTGCAGTCCACATTCTGAAATAATTTAAAATAGACTGTATGAATAGGAAATACAAGATTAAAGAACAGGATGCAAAATCCCGAAAGAAATTCGAACGAATTTAGATATTTTCAAGACTAATCAACCTACTGATGAATACAATATGTGTATTTGAATAATCCCGGATTCCAGTTGAGGTAAAAGACGTCAAAGAATTTACAAATGCTGTCATAATCGATCCAGAAAATTCCATTATCAAATTCTGATGCTGAATCAGGTTCGTAATTCAAAGCACGCTTCAACTCTGTCGTCCAATGAATCGTATCAAGCTCTGAATAATTTCCTCTCCATCTTAAATGGGACCAAGGATTCTTCAGCTGAAGAAGTCTGATACCCTAGTTGAAAGAGAGTCAATTAAAATGATGAAAGGACCAGGAAAGATCGATATTTGCGCAAGGAATCACTTCCGCAATCTTTAGTCATCATTGGTCAAGAAGAATGGAGTACCTCAACGTTTTTGACGTCAAGAACTGCGTAAGCGTGCGTTGGCACAAGGCCAGTCCTTTCGGCGTCACTATCCGACAATTCCCCAGTAGCTACAGTGACTAATACATCTCCTTGGCGCATCCTTCCAAGTAGTGTATCGAATAGACTGTCCCTGTTGAAATCTGGATCGTTAGGTCTGATGGCGCATCTTTCAGGTATCCAGCCAGTTAAGGCATGTAGATCGATGTTCTGTGGAGCGAAGTATAAGCCATTGGGTAATAATTGACTAGTCGCAGTTTGCAGTCGGATGATTTAATGGACCATAACTCACACTGTTAGAACCTGGGAAATCGTATCCGCCCATGACTTTCATGTAAGCTTTTTCTAGCAGGGATATCCATAGTTCGCCGCGATTGTTAGAGTAGGAACAAAGCAGCTGATTGTAGCGACTGACCGGCAACTGATCGTCGATTATTACTTTTCGAGGAATTCCGTTTATGTGAAGTTTTACCATGTATTTTCCTGATGAAAAAATCAAGATTCTAGGATTTAGTAAAAGTTTGAACAAGTTTCGACGATGTAGAAGCTAAGCCCGGTCACACCTACCAAAAGGATTGTAGATCGGATCTTTGTTCCGATTTTGTGGATATATAATCGACGTTATCAGCCTTTTTCTAAACTTTGTTTCATACTGAGCGCTAACAGCCAAAGAGGCGACGAATGAGCAATCAGAAACGACCTAGTAATGTCAAAAAACTGATTAATTTTATTCTACTTGATGAAAAATCCTCAAAAGAAGAATACTAACGGTTTGTTTTATGCTATAATAATCGACGTGTGATCCCATGACCATCTTAGGTTCAGGGAATAGTTCATCAGGTCTAGCCCACGTCGCAAAATCAGGCTTCTGCTTCGGGTCAAGTTCGAGAAGTCCATCTTTGTCTGTGAACGGGATAGCATACTGGAATTTCTCACTAAGATCAACGCTCATGAAAGGCACGAACTTGTTGTTATTAATATGCGAACTATGCAAGAGAACTCTCTTCTCTTCTCCGCTGTAGGTACTACTCCCCCCCGTAACTTTGAGATGCGCACTGCTCCCGCGTACAAGAGTAGGTTTCTGTGTGTTATCTGGAGAAAAGAATAAGAAATTAAAAAATGACCAAATCCTGTAACTCGAGCAGCGTAATCGGCTCCCACCTTGCGCCGAAGGAGTAGCCTTAACAGAAATCGTCGGACTAGGACTGAACTCCGGAACAGAAGGCAGGTTTGGTAGCAAAGTGGCTTTTTTGCCTTTCAGAGCCTCGGCTCTGTCCAAGGCAAGGCGGGCGAGGTTCGTGAGCTTCTGTTTGAGCTCAGGGTCTGTTGGTTTCTGTGAATAACGAATCTTTGTTATTTGAATGAGTTGTGGGAATCTTAGGACCAAAAATTGAGATATTCACAGCGCTGAGCCCCAGCTCTACGGCGTCGGTGTACAACTTGATGGCTATGTCTTTGCAGTTAGCTTCGTCGGCATCTAGGGCTTGGTTCAAGAGAAAATTACACCTCTGTAGGTCAGTTTGATTCCCCTGTTCGTTAGAATGCAGTTTTCTTTCCTGTTCCGCGACTGTAATTGTGAAACGTTTATACTTAAGGATGAGAATGGTGTGAATGAAGCGGCGAGTAGGCGTGACTCACGTAATTTCTTCAGCGTTGATATTCGCTCTTTGTATTCTTCCAGTTTAGAACCGAGCGTTGAATCGAGGGGGATAGTGGCGAGACGTTTAATTGCCAAGTCATAATAATATAAGGCTTGTTTATACTTATGAGCACTGTCGAATTGCACGGCTTTTCGAGCCGCGTTTAACGCCTCGTCTAAAGCCTGACCCATTATTAGTTATCAATGTGCCGCTTTTTCGTCGCTAAGTAACATAACATAACCACAACAGTTTTGTCAAACACAGTCCAAGGCAGTCGAATGAATTTCCATCAGTAATAAGAAGATGGATAGACTAATAACCGGTGAATCATTGTTATCACTGTTTAACAAATCACACTCACGACGATGATTAACAGAATGTATACATACCCATACGAGAAAATAAAATTACATAAACGTCAAAATTTGTTGGGTTTTACGTTTTATTAAGGCGACAGTTCACGTACGCGACATAAAAGTCAAACGTCAACTCACGCGACGAAGAGTAGATGTCAGTGTGTTGATTGGTGTTGGTTTATGATGTATCCCCCACTTCGATGGTTTCACGGGCCTCATCTACTAATCACTACTAATTATCGCGCGACGACTGACAGTGTCGAATATTCGAAATTATCTCATTGACACGGATTATTTATGAGTCATCTCTCTATTGTGAAGTCATTTCGCGATTTGCCAAGATTTGGACAATTGCCGCCGGCAATTCCTCAGGGATTCCCTGGTCGAGTCGTACGCGGGATTGACTGCGATATCATAACCTACAAATTTTATTCACAAGCTTCTTCGTTAGCCAAGTGAAAAGGATAAAGAGAAAGAGCTTATTCTTCGTGGTTATAATTGATAACAAATATCGCTGACATAGGTTCGTATAGTACAACTATTCATGACGTTGAAACATGTTGAATGTTCAGATCTTCAATCGCGATCTTATATTGTTTTTTTATTATATAATAATTCCTCAATCATTCTTGACACATAGGGTAAACAAAACCTCTTAATTTTACTGAATTTAATATCCGAATTTAAACACACATACGACACAATGTTTCGGTTGCGTAAATAAAATATCAAAACCTAAAAAGAATTCTGAGCAATGTCTATGGTAGAAAAAATCGGATACCTAGCGATAATTTACTGGGGTTCCCAGTTCTCTCGCAACATAATCCACATGTTGTATAAGACTTTCTTTTCCCCGGGTATTCCGGTTGATTTATATTCCATGGGTAGATGGGCGGTTGTCACTGGTTGTTCTCACGGGATTGGTAAAGCTTACGCAGAAGCTTGCGCAAAAATGGGTATAAACGTTGTGCTTATAAACACATCGCAGAGAATAGAGAAGCTGAAAGATATAGCGATTGATATAGAAGCAGTTTACAACGTTAAAACAAAGATAATCGAGCTGGATTTATCCCAGGGTTTAGAAGCCTATGAAAAAATTGAAAAAGAAATGTTTGGAATGGACGTAGGAGTTCTGGTCAATAATTTAGGCATGGGATATCCGCATCCAGAATATTTCTTGGACTTACCTCACAAGGAAAAAATCTACACTAATATAATACAATGCAATATAGTCGTCGTCACTAATATGTGTAGGATTTTATTACCGCAAATGGTACTGCGAGGAAGAGGAGTCATCGTTAACGTGGGTTCCTCAGTTGCGATAATGCCCAGTCCCTTGCTGACCGTTTTTGCAGCCTCCAAAGCCTATGTTCTAAAATTTAGTGAAGACCTAAACGCGGAATATGGAAAACACGGGATCATAATTCAATGCCTATTGCCAGGATGCATAGCTAATCTTTTACCAGAGTCTAAGAAGGCCAGTGGATGGACTGTTCCAACTCCAGAAAACTATGTGGCAAGCGCGCTTAACACTATCGGCAAAGATGATAGCACTACGGGATTTTTCGCGCACACTTTGTTAGTTGGGGTCGTTAGAATCGCTTACAAATTGTCAGCGTCGTTGGTCGTCAAATTTATGACAACTGTGATGGAAGGTAATCGAAACCAAGCACTGAGGAGATACATCGGCTGATTTTTAAACCCATTTTTCTGACTTTTATTATTGTTATTATTTGTGTTATTGCAAATAAACTAATATACATTCATTAATCATATGTTTATTTGACTGCGATAGAGTTTAGAAGAAAATATTTATCCGTAAGTTACGAATAAGTTATCTTTGCCAATCCGATCTTTTTCTTCTTACCTAACGGCACAATCTTTACTACCAATTTATACGTGGGAAATTGCTTCCGGCTTTCGTCAGTCTCTTCTATCTTTGAACTCTTATCTTCCACCCCTCGAGAACCTTGACCATTAGGTTTACCTGTTCCTAAAGCTATTTCGTCACATGGTATTTCGAATGCTGTTTCTGTTGTTGCTCCTTGGACTCCTGTGCTTGAAGAAGCTGTCTTCATATGTGGACTTGTCGTACTCTTCTGCGAAGTTGATTTAACGCTCTTGGGACTGGTCACTTCCAAAGTCGTCCTTTCTGTTCTCAGACTGGTTTTATCTTCACTTGAACCCTGACTCTTGCTTGCTTTTTCATTCTTCGAAATTCCACTCATGTGTGAACCTATTTTATCTGTTACTGAACTCGTTTCTCGACTCGTTCCTTGACACATTATTTCGATTGTCTCTTCTGCCCCTGAATCGTCATTCTCCGTATTTGAAGTTGTCTTATTCATCATTGGGGGTGTCACTTTCTTCTGCGAAGTTGTTTGAACTGTTTTGGGATTCGTAGTCTTTAAAGTAGTCCTCTGTGATTTCAAAATGTTTCCTTCCGTGCTTGAACCGATCCTGTCGTTGTCTGCATTCTCTAAATCTTTACCACTTGTCTTCAGACTGGGTCTATTAGTGTATAAAGTCGTATTAGTTCCCTCAATCGATTGAATTTCCTTATCTGGTTTTACAGTCGTCCCTTTAATTCGCTCAGTTGTCTTATCTATTTTTCCACCTCCAACTTCATCGTCAAACCATGAAGTCCTTGTTCTTGTGATTGTTTCGATTTTCGGCAATTTTTTACGGCTATCCACTGACTCCATTGTTTTCTGAGTTGTCAAATCTACTTGTGTAGGTTTTATCGCAGTTTCCACATCAATCAAAGGAGTTGTATCTTTTAAATATGTTGTCTCAAAAGAACTTGTCTCTTCATTCGTGACTATATCATTTTGCCCACTGTAAATATTGCAGGTAATGATCATACTATTTACTAGCATGAATCGAGCTGGTGGATACCCAACGTCAGCCACCAGTCCTAGGATTCCCGTTCCACTGCGAATTACATGCATCAAAGCGTTGGTACTACTGGGGGCTCGGTTGATACATTTATAATATATTATCTTGCCTCTGCTAGTATAAGAGAATCTTTCGTCTGGCCAAAAAAGCTTCGTGTTTAAATATCGATCGTAAGGCTGATGGCTCCTCTCAATTATATCCCGATGCAATGGAATCCGATTGTATTCTCTGGGGTAAGCTGCGCGTGGTTCAACTACGATGATCATATACGCCAGCATCTCAAGCATCCCTAAGAGTCAATTTGAATATTTACACAATTGCATTGTTTAAATCTCTGAATTAATTCAGTGCATATTTATTGTTATTACATACCTGGAAAAATGATAGACGCTTTCATTCTCTTGAAAATCTTTACCGCGATAACGCTCTTCTACAAGTAATGTTCAGTTTCATATTACGAGTTTAAACTACGTCTCAAGAACCAGCAGCAATAGCTAATGAGTCATTCGATTATTCATAATTACATCCGTATAATCACAATGGGAAACATTTCAGAGTGGCATGTTTATTCGACAATTACTAACTGTGATTAATCTATTTTTTCAAATTCGTAAACAAATCATTGTTCAAAACATTATACAAAAGTTGAGCAGCTCAAGAATGAGTCAACTAAATCATGTCGGTCACGTATTTGCTCTGTATGGTCTGATATAAAACTATTTTTTTCCTGAAGGTCTGAATCTTGTTCAGCGCAGAAAAATATCCTCCAAGATGAGCAATCCCTCTGCTAGTTCGTCGGACAGTACCCGTTACCACATAAACATTTTTCAGGAAGACTCCGAGTTGGAGAACAGCTCCGTGATTGACAAAAAGAAAGATACGGTGATAAATCTATTGCTTCTTGTACTTTGAATCAGGTTGTCATAGTTTTAAAGAACTGTTTCAGGGATAAAGAGCTCAGGATCTGTTTGCCGTAGTGTTTATCAATTTTCTATCAATCTGATGAGTTTCTAATAAGTTACAAACCTGTTACAGCTTCGTGATAGCTTTCAGCAAGCTTTATCAACAAGTGTTGAAAGCTTGTTGGGGAAACTGGAAAGAAATAAGAAACACTTTAATCACTCCAGCGACTTTTCAATTTATACTGGAACTACAGGAATCGCGTACTTATATTACCATTACGGAAAATGTTATAACGATCAGTCGTATATCAATGTAAGAAGAAATTTCAATCTTCTAACTATCGAAATCAACAGTCAAAAACTCTTGACTTTATCACTTTACTCGTCAATATTTGTCTTTGCACTTATTCAGAGAGCCGCTGAGATGATTGACGAGAGTTTGAGAAAATTGAAAGCTTCTAAAAGGTTGATTACATTCCTGTGTGGGAGTGCTGGACCATTGGCTCTAGGAGCAGTTATTTTCCATTTGAATATCAGCAAAGAAAAATCACTCACAATGATCGCAGAGTCAGTAATACTAACTTTTAAGGCATAAATTGTAAAGAAGGCATCATTATCATCCTTTTAATGTCTTCATTACAGCTTACGAGCATTATCAAAGCACGCATCTGCCGGCAACAGTGATTGTCCCGACGAATTGCTGTATGGGAGAGCCGGCTACCTTTATGCACTGCTTTTTGTTAACAGTTATATATCGCCCCCCCCTTTTGATGAGAGCTTTCTCAAAGAGGTATATCGAACAGTCTAGGTCAAAATACGATGAAACAGTCTTAAAGAACGTTGATTATGGTCTAGATCCAATTTGTATTCATCAACTAATTGAATTTCTCAGGTAATTGGTTGCATTTTGAGTTCTGGCCAAGCCACTTCCAAATCCATGCTCTGTGAATCTCCATTGATGTATTCCTGGCATGATAAACTGTATCTTGGAGGTGCGCATGGTTTAGCTGGGATTTTATTTGTATTGCTCCAGGTTTGAATGATTCTACAATATTGTAGAAGCAGAAACGTAGTCGGTTTTGATAGTAAATTTCATATATGATTCAAATTATGTAGGCTTTTCCATGTCTGACGCAGTATCAGCTTAAGGAACAGATAGAACCAGCTCTTCGGTATCTTATGAAGCTGAGATTCTCATCTGGAAATTTTCCTTCCTCTGTTGGAAACCAGTCTGATAGATTAGTTCACTGGTGTCACGGAGCCCCCTCAATGACGATGCTGTTTTGCAAGGCTTATGATGTAATTACCTGCCCAGTTTCAAGTCGTTGACCCTAAATCTTGCCTCTATTGTAGCCTCAATTGTAAAAATTTCTGTTTGAACTCTCCAGAGGGTCTTCCATCCACTATAGTTTCATATTTTCATAAATTCCAAACATACAATCATCCCTGCTGCATCGCATAATCAAATGTAGTCTTAATTATGTTCGCTATTCGTTTTACAGGTCTTTGGGAATCCTGAATATCTCCAAGTCGCCTTAAAGTGTGGAGATGTTGTATGGTCTCGAGGGCTTTTGAAGAAAGGATATGGCTTATGTCACGGAGTTGCAGGAAATGCTTACTCGTTTCTCTATCTGTTTCAAATAACGAAGGTAAATCCAATCCTCCCTTATATTTATCTACCATAATCCACGATTAGGCTCTAATACTTCTGAAGAAAGTAACTGATTGCTTTATTTCAAACTTATAGAACATCAAGCATCTGCACAGAGCTTCTAAGTTCGCAGAATGGTGCATGGATTATGGAAGACATGAAGACAGGACTCCTGATCGACCTTATTCTCTATTCGAAGGTAAATAAAAACGAATATCTTATCCTAATGGCAAAAATTACATCCTGGAGCTGATGATAAATTGAGAAAACTCTCCGTACATGATTAATCGCTTATGTGGTACATGTTTCAGGCCTGGCAGGGACCATTTACTTTCTCATTGATATCCAGAAGCCGATATCAGCCAAGTTTCCCGCGTATTCTGTATGAATGAATAAACCTGGTCATCTGCAATCTTTAATCTCAAATAACAAATTTATTGCTTCGATTGTAAATTGTTGATACCGCAGCTCATTACTTGGGACAAAAAACCGCAATTTCTAAACGAATTCTCACATTTATATAAAAGATTCTTTCGTTCTTCACATATTACGATAATTCAGTTGTTGATAAGATACGTTGAGTTTTCTAGATAGTCATAAGAGTTAGGAGTCAGAGCCATTCAAACAAGACTTGGCAGTGTGTGATAATACTCGAACGACCTTTGAACTCTTAAGAGAATAAGATAGAGAGCATATTTGAATCAAAAGGTGGTTTCTTAGCGACTTTACTAACGTATTTCTCAGCTGTGAGGAGTGATTGAACTTTTAGAGCCGTATAAAATTCACCTGAACATGTCTGTTAGTAAGAATGTAAAAAAACACGCTTATGTAAGCGAGAGAGTAGTTCTCCCTGAAGAAGATGGTGGTCTTCAACCAGCGATAATTATTGTTAACAATGAGAAAATCCAGGAGATTATTCGCTCAGTCGATGAAGAAAATATAAAGAAATTGAGAGATGTAAGAGAAACTAATGTTTTCAATTGTGATTCGAAATTATTGTGCAGCTATTTACTATTCACTCAATGAATTTACAAAATGATACAATAATTCATGGATAATATTTATTCTGGATGTCTGATCGCACAGGAAGGTATAAAAGTGGAGATCTTTGGCTCGTTAGTAATCATGCCTGGAATAGTCGACTCCCATGTTCACATAAACGAACCAGGTCGCACTGATTGGGAAGGTTTTAATACCGCAACACGGGCAGCAGCGGCTGGCGGAATAACTACAATTGTGGATATGCCCTTGTAAGCGTAAATCTGAGTTGCAAGAGTCTCAAATCATACAGATTGAATCTTTCTTTACTTTCTACAAATTTATTTCACAGGAATTCAATTCCTCCCACAACAACGTTAGAAAACTTGGAGATTAAGGCGAAAGAAGCGTACGGAAGGGTATTCGTCGATGTTGGATTTTGGGGAGGCGTAATACCTGGGAATCAGGTACGCTTTTCATGATTGAATGATGATTCGATTATCTGAATTACAATGCAACATTTATATGGAACAGAAAGAGCTTCGGGCTTTGATAAAGGCTGGAGTCGTTGGGTTCAAATGTTTCCTCTGTCCGAGCGGAGTCGATGAATTCCCTCACGTTGATCTTCAGGACGTTGAGAAAGCCCTGGCAGAACTACAATCGACCAATTCTGTGCTCGCGGTATGAAGTTTAACGTTGTATGTATCTAAAACAATGAGAATTGCCTATCGAACATGTTTTTTTTATGAAATAATGGATTATTTTTTGAATTTTAGAAGAATTTTTATTAATTAGGAAATGGGTGAATGTTTTAGTTTTTTTATATTTGATATTAAAAATGTATATATATTATATATATATATATATATATAAATTACTATTTTTTTTTTTGTAAAAATATAAAAAGTTAATTTTTTGGATTTTCTAAAAAAATTGAATTTAATGTATTTAAATTTACTATGGAATAATATCCAGTTCCACGCAGAATGTGAACTTCCGGATGTTCCAAAAATTGAAAAAGGGGATTTCAAGGAGTATGAAACATTTCTACAATCAAGACCACCTGCGATGGAAGTTGAAGCTATAAAAATGGTTTCTTCTTTATGCAAAGAATATGGGTGGGTTGAAAATGATTAGAATCAATCCCAAAAGGTTGAATACTCGTTTAATTTAATGTCAAAATACCATTCTTTATAAAATTGCTAATGAATAACACGATCATTTTTCAGCGTAAGATGCCACATAGTTCATCTATCAGCTTCTGAAGCTTTGGACATCATCCGGTTAGCAAAAGCGGAAGGATCTCATCTAACGGTCGAGACTTGTCATCACTATCTGAACTTCTGTGCTGAAGAAGTGCCGGAAAATGCAACAGAATTTAAATGCTGTCCTCCGATTAGAGCGCAATCTAATCAAGTGAGTTTCTCACTGAGTAATTTCCCCAATCTTCGTTTTCAAATAAATTCTTTGCTCATTTCTAGCTCTGTCTATACATTTCAAACATCTTTACAGAACAAACTCTGGGAAGCTTTAGAGACTGGCTTAATAGACATGGTGGTATCAGACCATTCGCCGTCGACAGCAGAGCTTAAAACCTGCGGTGATTTCATGACTGCTTGGGGTGGAATTTCGTCTGTACAATTTGGTACGATTTGAAATTCGTATAGATTCGTAGAATTAGAATTCACTGTGAGACTTATAAGCCTTTTTACAATATCTACTAATCTATATGATTCCAACCCATTCTTAGGTCTCTCGATAATGTGGACAGCAGCTAAAAAGCGAAATCTAAGTCTCGAAAACATTTCTCGACTGCTGAGTACAGCTCCTGCTAAACTTTGCAGATTTCATGATAGAAAAGGCAGACTACGCAAAGGAATGGATGCTGATCTCCTCATCTGGGATCCTGAGGCGACTATCAAGGTGAACTTGATTGGAATTTAAATAATAATTAGTAAATTGAGATAGTGGTAGTCGATTGTTGGGACAATATTTTTCACAAATCCGTTAGTTCCTTTGTTAATAAGGTTTATTGATTAGAAAATAGTGTAATTAATACTGTTTCTACTTCTGTTACAGATTGAGGAATCCATGATTGTGCACAAGAACAAGGTATAATTGCATTTAGAATAATTTGTGACAAAAGAGGGAAACTGTAAATTGTGATATTGACGATGATGGTTTTCTCTTTTTTTTTTTTTCTTGCAGCTAACACCCTACATGGGTAAGGAATTGTCCGGCAGAGTCGTAGAGACTGTAATCCGCGGGAATACAGTTTACAAAAATGGAATACTGATAGATAAGCCGATCGGCGATCTCCTGTTGATCGGTAATGAAAAATACCGCGTCTAAATGACGATATTCAAAAAATTCGTACAGGAGAATGAGAATATAATACAAGAACACGCATCGATCTTTCGTGAAACTATAATTTCATTAAAAGAAGTAGAAAAGAACACAGTTGGTAAAGTTTGCGTTATTTTTATCGTTTTATAATCGGCATAAAATTATCTTCTAAGGAACCACATTCATCCGGGGAGTTGAGATAGTCAGATAGGTAGAAATAGATCATATAAAAATATTTTAATTCCATTTCATATGTGCCTATATAATGTATATACTTTTTTATATTTATCTAATTATGTATCATCTGTGCATACACATTACGTCCATAGAGAGAGGCGTAGTACGTTTGTTCTCAATAATTAACGTGTATACAATGAGTTGAGTTCGGATACTTTTGCGTAATATTTGAGAACCACTACGTTGTGTATTAATGATAAGAAAAAGTCTTATATTCCTGCTATGCATTACGTCATCGCGTCTTTCCAGGGTCGCCGTTCGTTCAGATACGGGATAGAATAACGTATATGCTTTTGCCAGATTATAAGCGGTGATGCGAATATCGACATTCTACGATATGAAATTCTAAGATATTATAAAAACTGTATATAGAAAAAATGATTAACAATCGGAAACGATTTATTATTATTAATAAAAATCGATCTTGTTTTTTTCTTTGCTGTTAGAAAATGTATTTTTCTAATAAATATACATACATATATATATGTATATATTATATATCTGATCATTTATCAATCATTTGTATTAAAAAAAAAGGATAAAAAAAAAAACAATTAAGATATTAGAACCCAACGCGTGGATATAATATCGCGTATTATGTTTCTCCGCACTTTCAACCATCTGACATGATTCATGAGTCACTT
Source organism: Tenthredo scrophulariae (assembly GCA_963978835.1). NCBI lineage: Eukaryota > Metazoa > Arthropoda > Insecta > Hymenoptera > Tenthredinidae > Tenthredo > Tenthredo scrophulariae. The sequence continues at coordinate 1,075,948 of OZ022229.1, forward strand.
TGTTCCGATGACGTCATACTGTCCTATGTACAGTTGCGTTGTATTGCGCTATGTTTGTAATTAAGAACACCGTTCATCATCTATAACGTGTATTTGTATATCATTAAAATATATAATAGATATATACATGTATTTTCATTATAAGTATCCCATTTCATTAATTGACTAACAATGAGACGTTATACAAATACATTACAATCGTCAAGTTATAGCGGCGAGTTAATTCCCGCATTCTTAATCAATACGCGTATCGCATATAAAATAATATCTTTCAGATATTGGGAGTTGAGATAAATAAATCTGTTGAAAAATTCTAATACTTGGTAGTTAGATAAGATTTATTTCTACATAAAAAATGAATAAACAATATTGTGTATTATAACATCATTGCATGCATTCGATATACGCAGCTGTATTATCTGGATCATAAGAATATTTATAATATATTCATCAGGAAATTTCCATCGACTTGTTATCGTCGCTGGAACAAGAAAGAAAAAAGTTTTTTTTAATAAAAATGGCTTTATCGGTGTGTTGAGGAAGACTGATCTTTGTATATCCGTTATATTTTCTTGATCATGAGTGGTGGTCGGCGCAGCACGCAGCACGCAGTAATCACGGTCATATGAAAGTATATAAATGTAGCGTGACGTCATTGGATGACGTCAGCATAGCCCCACCACGATATGTACTTTTACAAACGTTAGGTGAGGGCGAGGGTGAGGGTGAGGATTTAGCGAGGGGTCAAACGGTTGCGCGTAAATAAATATACAAATGAGAAATCGCAATGCTAAAATAAATCGAATAATTATGTACGTAACGATAAGAGAATATATCGAAGGTAAAAAGAAGGATAAAGAAAGATGGCAAATTACTAGCGCGAAAATATCATTGTTACGAAATGAATGATATTCAAACTATTATAACATGTTATAAAAAGATATGATCGCGTACTATTTCCTATACCTATTAAATCTAAATTCATAGGAAAAAATCAGCGCAGCTAAGCCCTTCCAAAAATTGATATTTTTCATCGATAACGCGAATATGGTTATTGAGCAATAAGTAGCGTAGTGATTGTGCTAATTTGGACTCCCGCGTTAGTATACGCTGCAAAAAAGTAGTCCCATCTCGGCTCTTGACTCGTTCTATAATTCACAACTGAGTAAAAACCGTTCACCATAAAAGGCCAAAAAACTTCCCTCTAGCTTTGGGTATAAGAATATTAACTGCCTGCGTTTTATCAACCGTTGTAATACGGCGGATAAAAATGTGAATTTGTTCGTCGGTCGCCATTACATACATGGGCGTAGTAATACACGCGCCATTTTGACAGTGACGCGGTTTTGCTCGTCGTGATCTCGACCAGTGACGAAGCCACTGGAGTTTTGACGTGGCTGCTACGTACTTGCCCGTTTGCCCACTCCGATTGCAGCAAAGTTGGTGACGAGGAATACGTAACTGGTAAGTACTCAGCTGGAGAATAATAACAACCAAGCATGGACCAGGGTTATAGCGATAGATCCTAAATGCTTATTGGATCTTAGCATATTATTTTACAGGTTTAAATAAGCGATTGTTCAGTGTCTACAGTGGATAAGGTAGAAAATATGGCGTCCAAAGAAACATCATCATGTTTGTATATGTAATTTTCTTTGAAATGAAACCGCGCGCCTACTACAACCCGACTATCTATTATTACTACGCGATCGTTAAACCGACATCTATAACACGCTATAACATATCGCTTTATTTTTAAAACATCATCAAATTATTATCACGCCACTGTGTTTACTCATCATATACCTTGTCACAGAAACAAAAAAGAAACATCATCATCAATAACACATCGCTTTCATTCTTCATTTATTATTTTTAGACCGCTTATGTAAATCACGTTATATCATTGGCCCCTTTTTAATGGCGGGAAAATATCTCAGCTATTCAAACGTTACTCTGACTACTTTCTATTCTTTTTCTCATACAATTTAAAAACTTGAATATATACCGTCTGACATATAGTATGACATCATTTCGCACATGTATATCCTTAAATGACATGAAGTACATTTTTCAACTGCAGATTGATTTCTTTTTTTATTTTTTATTTTTATTTTTTCTATTTCATTATATCCATATAGAAATTTCCAAGTAATGATAAGGCTTAAATTTTCAGGGCAAGTGGTCCCCAGGCTATGGAAAGTATGGTTGAAGAAAACGGATCTACGGTTGACCCGTTGTCGCAAGGATCTCAGAGTGGCGATGCGGCTCCAGCGATAGCAACATCGGTACAATCATTGAGTAGATCGCAGCACCATCTGGTGGCCTCGACCAGCATTGTGCAACTGACGCTTCCCTTATCAGGGACAACGCAGGTATACAGGACGCGTTCCTGTGTATCGCGATGCTAAATTAATGAAAAAATCTATTCCAAAAACGATAGAAAAAAAACTAAACAATCGAAACAAAGCTTGAAAAAATTGACAAAATACACGCACACGCACACGCACAATTTATTCCATAGTTAAAGCATGTCTTGATAGTCATTATTGATATTTACAATCAGTAGAAGTTACTCTACTCTTATTATTCTTGTTAGTCTTGTTATTCTTTGATCATTTTGCATAATGCTGGTTCGTTTTCGCCCCTCCTGAATCAACCGATGTTTATATTATGATTAAATTTAGTTCCGAATAATATTTATAGCATTTTATGATCATTAAAAGTTTTGATCGAGCTTAGAATCCAATTTTTTGGTCATACTATCCTCGAAGCACGATAAACGCACAAAATTTTAGTAAATTTCTTTCGCAAAATCTTTACAAAGGTCTAAATTCGTTCAGTTATTCACTTGGTTGATTTAAGCTGATCTTTGTGTACAAATTTCTTTCCTTTCTCACCCATTTGTATAATTTTCACTGTCCACATTAATTTCACAATAATTTATTACCAAATCTAGAATCTTTTGTGTGTAAATACCGCAAGGAATGATCAGTTTTTTTTATCAATCTTAGGTACAGTCTGTGATACAGCCTAATCAGCAGTCCGTTATACAAACAGCCACGAATATCCAGCCCGTTGCTCTTTCAAAGGCTAATGTTATCCTGGTCAGCAAACCGAATTCAGTTATTCAAACGACGCAAGGGAGTCTGCAAACCCTGCAGGTAGTTTGATATGAAACTAAACGCTCTAATTTATAGATTAATCTATTTATTCATCTTGTTTTCTCATCCGGATATCTTAGGAATGAAATTTCTTAAATTTATTCATTCATTATTCAAGGTCGTCGAGACTGGAAGTGACGATAGTTTCTCTGACGAGGAATCGCCAAAGAAGAGAAGAGACATACTGACCAGACGACCATCTTATAGAAAAATATTAAACGATTTAGGCGGAGGTGAGATTGCAGGTAAATATACCTTGCGCTCTTTTTTTTCGTTCTCTCTATTTATTTATTTATTTATTCGTTTTATATTTATTCGTTATTCTTTTATCATCAGATTATATTGCATAAGTAAAAGGCTTTCCACTTCGTACTAACAAAATAAGTCTTTTAAAGATAAAGGCGAGGGAAAAGCCGATTAGATCAATCATTGATAGATATAGGTATCGAAAATGATCTTTATTTGCTTTTAATCCAAATTTGAATGTAATTTTCAATTTTTGTAACGTTTTTTCCATTATTTTGGATAAAATTTGTTCATTTGTTCATTTGTTAATCTAAATCTATTATCTCTCTTAACACAGTAGCACAATTATTTGATATTAGACGTGTATTCGAAAAACGCGAAACGTCTTTTTGCGTATTTAGAAATTTCGCTGTAAATGTGTTTATCGAAATTGCCTGTATCACCTGGGTGATGAAAAATTAACGATATTTTTGCTTCGTTTTTATTTTTTTGACAAATTTTTGATAGCTTTAATAATAACTGAATCTGTTTACCTTAGATCTACCCGATCCGTGATCTTGGGTTTAGTGTTTACATACTTTTCAACAATACAATCGTTTTAGTATCATAAATTTCCTACGTACCATTCATTCCATCATCACCTAAACATCTCAAGGAGTAACTTCACACGCATAGTATCATTATAACAATTTAAATTTGCTTTACATTACCATTAATCGCTAAAATGACAATAAAATATAACTCATTTCAAACCCAACATGAATAAACTTTACTGCAATAGCGTAGATTCTTTTTCTCTAATACCCGGATTAAAAATATCCCCATTTATCATTTGCGGATCATAATTTAGTGCCAGTAGGATGCCACACCAAGCCAGAAGTGTATGTTTAGTATTTCGTAACGTTAAATCCTGCATTTCATTATTCGATTGAAAGTAGTTGCCAATTTAGTGAGAAAAATTTAGTCGATTGATCGCAAAATATGCTTTTTCAAGTAATCTAAGTATTTTCTAATAATCAAAGCATGGGCGATCGATATTAGATAGTTGAATGATGAAGATTAGTTAATCTTACCATATTATGTATGAAAATTTGTGCTTGGTGGTATGTTTTTGTTTTGACTTGAAATATTCCTATATCATGTATTTCTCTATTTGCTTTTGAGTTACTCCGAGGGGACAGAGGTGGGGCAGTATGTATAAGTTGTTAATCACAAACTACAAATCTGTACTGTGATAATAATAATAATAATATTAATGATATAGTGAAATCATTGGCTGATTAGTGGTAACGATGATAAATTTTCCCGCTATAAATAAAACAATACAATATTTCCAATTGAAATTAGCTTCCCAGTGCTGTAGTGAAGTGCGGAATTATTATCCTGCATAATTTGACGCGCTGTATTATTGAGATTCATGTTTTTTTAAATTCCCTAAGCCTGATATAATCCCTCCTTGTATTGTTGTATTCCTTCAGTTATAACATTCAAATTGAATATGGCAAACAATATTATAAGCTTTATCAAAATTGACTAGCTATTCCACCCAGGGGATCGAAAGGTGCGAAGAGAAAAGAGATGTGAGAATGAGATAATTTGAAGTAAGGATAGCATATAATGTTAGAAAACAAAAATGAAATAAAAGGCGTGAATAATTGTGCTGCGGTAATTAATAGACTTAGAGGTGAAATAAGAAATGAAAATGTAAAATGAATCACATTTACCACTCATAAATGTGTAGACTGATTTCACTGTACTTAAAATGGGGGGTCGGGTTGGTTGGGTGTTCCAGAGGGTCGATTGCCCCCCCTCGAATCCTCCTCGGAGTGTGACTCCAACGTGGACAGCGAAGTGTCTTCGCACTCGCTTCATTATCAGACAGGTTGGTTACTTTATCTTCAGTATAATCCTTCCTGTCAATCATTATTATTCTTTCATTTATTTATGTATTCATATAACTAGGTGGTAACTTTATGCTTTTTAGTTTCATATATTCATTAAGTTCTTATTCTTTACGAAGGAGATGGTAATTTGAATAATACTATATTATGGAACCGTGGGAAGCGAGCTTCACACTTCCTATCCCTGTGTGTACTGCCCTTGATGGTGTTCTGCATTCACACGTCTGCTTGGTGTGGCAATCCTTGCTTGTTGTCGAACTTTCTTTAAATCTTCATTAACTGGAAAAAAACATTAAAATATATAAAAACTTATTGTTCAGGGTGAAATACATTTCGTTATCTACTTCACGTGTGCTAGCCATTGTTTTTCAATGGAATTTTATCGATTCGGTTGACCAAGAAAAGAAAGAAATAAAGGAAAAGAAAAAACAAACAAAATCTCAGAACGGTAAAACTTAATGAAAATGTTTTACAGTAATACCTGCAGGGACTATTCAAATTGCAACCCAGGGGGAGGGTGTTCCAGGGCTTCACACGCTAACTATGAGCAATGCGGCAACAGCGGGCGGAGCCATAGTTCAGTATGCACAGGGCCAGGACGCGCAATTCTTTGTCCCAGGTGTGCCTCCTTCATAGCTTTAATTATTATTTCTTTATACGCTGAAGACTCTTATTATTTTCAAGCGCTTTTATCGCCTTCAAAGAATGGCTTACAGTTGCGTCGTAGTTAAAAGCATTAGAAGGATAAAAACTTGACAAACACAACTGGCTGGATGATCATGGGTCGGGTACATTTATTAATATTCAATAATACTGCGAAGAGACGTTGCGTTTCAGAAAAATAAAAAAAAGAGGAAAAAAGATAAATGATGAAACAATAAGCAATGTTATTAATTTCAAGAGTACAGATTCTTGCAATGTTTCAGCTTACACAGGCCATGGAGTTGTGGTCGAAGACGCGGCGAGAAAAAGAGAACTCAGGCTTCTGAAAAATAGGTAATTCATAGAATAGAATGATCAGATTTTTATTAAACGTTTAGATACAAGATTTAAAACGAAACTTGGGTATTATTTCACAGAGAGGCAGCCCGGGAATGTAGGAGAAAAAAAAAGGAGTATATTAAGTGTTTAGAGAACCGAGTAGCCGTATTGGAAAACAGAAATCAAACATTAATTGACGAATTAAAATCATTGAAAGAACTTTACCAACAAAAAACTGACTGAGGTCGGGGATTTGTTATATTGTATTGTATCAAATTCACACTAACGATATCTTGTGCATTTACCTACGTCTACTACTCGTTTAATTGTCTAGGCAATGGGGTGAAAAAATAATGACGATACGGTGATGTACAGGTAACTCGTATAGATAAGTGTTTCTGTAACATATTGTATTTATGTACTACTACGAGGAGAGGAAATGATGAATAGATGAAGAAGGCTTGTGAAACTTGCTGTTACTAAAGCGAGAAGCCAAAGGTTTGCTGATTAAGCAGACGTTAAATATTGTAAGAAAAAACGTTAAAGAAAAAGATGACCCTATTTTTTGTATACACATAAATATCAAACTTGGATTAGAATTTTATCATCCTAACTGTTCGTCGTATTAAAGAAAGTTTAGTGCTACGAGGCTATGCATTGAGCGGACGATATTAAGCGTGAAAAGAAAAAAAAAATAATAAAAAAAAATCTTTATTAAATTAAAAAAAGAAACGGTGATTTTAAACAACGCAGAGGGTGAAAAAAAAGAGAAAAAAATGAAAATTAAAAAAGAAATAAACGATTCTTGGTATTATTGATTGATCGTAATATTATTAAATCGTCGAAATCGCCACTGTTGTGCAATAACGTGTTTTATTTCATATTTATAAATTGATGATCGATTTAGTGCTCGAAATAAATAGGTATATTAAATTACGTACCCCCTTGGCTATTATCGAAAATGAGTTTAAAAATTTTCTTTTTTTTTTTTTAACTTTTATAATAATTTTAGTTTTAGATTTGCATATAATGCAAGCCAAGAGATTTTACAGTAGATTCTACATCCAAACCATTGATCCCATCAGCTTTAGCACTGGCTATCGAAGATTGAAATAGCGAAAAAGTGATCGCAGTTAAATAAGAGTAAATATATTTGAATTTGGAACTGGGTACATCCATTTACAAACTGCATAGAATGAAACTTCACGAAGGAATCATATTTAAAAAACTTTCTTTGATATGAAGAAATTTTCTGTGCTAACGCATTTTATCGGAGCCTTTAGGCGCTGGAAAGAAAAAATATTGAATTAAAATACAGAAAAATAACATGGCTGTTTTATTAAATATTTAAAGAGTCTAAGGTTTTTAATATTGTTTCATTATTTGAATAGCCTCAGAATGATCAGAGCTAGCCAGCAACCACCACCCTTGTATATTATAGATGTAATATAAATTTGGAGTGCCTTGCAGATCGCAGTATATACATATATATAAATAAATAAATAATAATTAACTGCTATATATATAAATACGACATTGAAATTATGGGTAGAGATGATATTTACAAATATTATTTATCGCAGTATGACCTATATTGCATTATTACCTATTACACCTTGTTTCTCTCTCTATCTCTGTCTCTTTATCTCGATTCATAGATTCATTGATGTTTGATCAAACTCTGAATGACATACTTCGCATTTAGCATTCGTTATTTGACTTTACGGAACTTGATGGAACTATCAGATTATAAACTTGTATAAATGAGAATCGTGAAAATGTCTATAAATTTTTTCCTCAAATTTTAATTAATGTACAACAATTTATCATCCATTGTGAATCTCATCGGATACTACGTCGGTACCTCACACTTGTCTATATTCACATCTGCTGTTCATACCAATAATTATTTACTTTAAATAATACTACGCCGTCTTATAAGAATAAAAATAACGACTATAAAATGTAATATTATTTCTTGAAATTTTCATCGTCTATTTTATACCGATAGCTGGTTGTATATTGTTTGCCATATTTATTCAAAATATAAATAAAACTAAACGGTGTCCAGGTCCAGGTCCAGGTCTGTAAATCCTATAGTAGTTAATGAAAAACAATAATACCTTAGGGCAAAAACAGTTAGCATAAATCTATCCGAAGGAGATCCAGGGTATTGGACACCAAGCTAAATGCACTAATTAAATTATACCCATTTATATTTGTATTGTGATTGTTGTTTTGTTAGTTTAAAAAATTTTTTAATCTACAATTAACGAGTATAAATCAGTTTCAAATTAGCCAAGATAATAGTAATAGTAAGGTAATCAGTTCTGTACTCTACTGTACTGCGGGTATAATGTATATTCAAGTGTTACCCCTACCCCTACCCCTCACCCCCGAACCCAGAAATTATGAATGTGAGGTAAAACTAGAAACTTGTTTTATTCATTTTCTTGCATCAAGCCGATAATATTAATAATCGTATCTACCATTTTAAACGTTAATATAATTATTTATCGGCTTTATATATAACAATTTAATTTAATTTTATTAAATTTCATCTTTAATTACAGATATTATTTATGTTTATTAGATATTGTCAATATATTATGATATACCTCAGATCATAATACAGTATATCTCATATGATATGGGGTATATTTAATTGAAAAAAAGAAAAAAAAAAAACAATTTTCTATCAACTATGTGCTTGTAATAAATAATTATAGTACTTATACCATTACTGTGAGAGAAAAAGAAAAAAAAGAAAAAAAATTACTAAAATAAATCTAATTTATTATTAATATTGTAATTATTATTATTTTTTTTTCTTTCTTCATTATTTTTATCGCTGGAAAATTGGGTCTTTTCTCTCTTTATCTATCATTATTATTATTATTATTATCATTATTATATTATTATTATTATTATTATTATTATTATTATTATTGGTAACCAATTTTTTTTTTTCTTCTTTTTTCTTTTATTTTCTTTTCAAAATCAATTGGTATATCTCACTTTGCAAATATGAATATATGTATGATATATGTATATCTTGGTTGCTGCACTTAATATAATATGAAGTATTGTATATAGATAATATATGTATTTTTACATATCATTGGCCTTCTTGAAGAAATATAGCTTGTAATTATATTAATAATTTTATGCCTTCTCCATTCAATACTATTATTATTATCATTATTATCATTATATCCTTTATTTAAGAATTACGATACCCTATCATTATCTTATACTATACCTATATCTCAAGTTATAATATCCCGAAAATTATTTCTCTACTCATATTATAAACCCGACTATTCATATTTTCTAATAACTTATAGATATTTTCTATATCAAAGGGTTTAAACAAATTTTTTTTTTCTAATAAGTTTTTATTTTCTTTTCTTTTATTTCGTTTCATTGTAGTAAGATAATATTGATTATTATAATAAGATGTTTTTTTTTTTCTCATAAATTAGAATCTAGATTTATAAATATTAGAATAAATTTCTTATTTGTCTACCGTATTCAAGGATAGTAGAGGTTTAATAAATTTAGATCGAATAGTAATGTTAACGTTATAACGTTAACGCTATACTATAAAAAAAAGAAAATTAACTAAAAAATTATGACTATTTACGTCAATTTCTTTATCATTAGAGATTTGACGTAATTAATTAACTGCATATATTATACTATACGTATGCATGAATATACCTACATATTATCATCGCGGTTTTTTCTTAATAGTCAATTAAAACAGTGGGTGGATAATGGTAAACATATTATACGTACGGTTTCGTGGAAAGAGTTCGGTCCAAGCGCGCAGGCGCTGATTTATTCGGAGATTACGAAGGCCGCCAATTACAGACTTGCCGCACGAATATCCCTAGAGTTCGTCTGCTATTTGATTTCGATTGTTGTCAAATACAAGTGGTGGCAGGAAGAGGATATAGCTTTGTTCATCTTAGCTACACTTTCTACACTTTTCTTACACTTTTTAAACTCGTCTAATAGAAGGTGTTGATTTCTAGTGAAAAGTGTAAAATCCAGTAAAAGTGCAGTATGTTTGTTGCGAATGAACCCGACATCAAATCCAGGGACATTACTAAGAAGTTGGTAGAGTTGCGACGACCAACGATATTCGAATAAATCAGCGCCTGCGCGCTTGGACCGGATTCTTTCCACGAAACCTAACGGATATGTATATGGATTATCGTACAATATATCTTAGGAATATGGGTATAATTGTTAATTAGAGGCATAGAAATGGCCTCTGAAATCCATTAATAACAACAATAACAAGAAGGAAAAAAAAAGCGTAATTTTTTTTTATTCATATTAATCTTAAAGAGACGAAGCGATAAACTAGCGTTCTCTGCAATCGAGGAACTATTATTTGTGCGGTTTAATCTAATATTGATAACGATACATCAACGCGAGAGTAGTGCTTGATTTAATTCTAAAAGAGATATTGACCAGCTAAGATCGAAGGAACTTTTATCAATCGGTGCTTATCCAAGATTTTGTTTCGACAATTCACTTCCAGTGTCTGTAAAAAATAATAAAAGAAAAAAAAAAAAGAAATTATCAATCGATGTTAACAAACGAGAACGATAAAGAAATACGAAATTCTAATCACGAATTGGAATCGCACTCACCTGTTCGTAGGCGACGCGCTTTTGTGATGCGTACGCTGTTGAGACAGCGCTGTTCCTGCGGTCAAAACAACCATTGAATACCCTTTCATGCCAAATGAGCCTTCCGCATTTATTATATTGGAAAATTACCTTTGACGTGTCTCACGTCGGTAGAACCACGCTTTGGTCTACTACCGCAGATCAGATCGTTGATGTATCGAGGTGTCTTCGACTCTTTAGACTTTGACGATTTAGCGAGCTTTTCATTCTTCATATTGAATACCGCTGTTTGATAAACTATTTCGATGGGTTTTTTCGACCTGTGAAGAAAAATAATGATTAATTATTCATTCCACGCCCCATGTACGGCTATAAATGATGAAAAATCAATCTCTGGAGATTTTTCCTCACCTCGTACTATCGTTCAGAGTTTTTGAACCCTGATCGCTCTTCGTCGCAGTACTTGTATCTACTGCGGCGTTATTTGACCGAGTCAATACTTTTCCGGTCGACGTTCGTTCGCTCGTTAGTTTTTTCTTATCGTTTATCGAGGTGTATCTTTCCGCTGTCTCCTGCCCCGATGTTTCATAACTGCTTGTCACCCTGTGAAGCCTACTTGACCGAGTTGATTTAGCATGCAATGGTTTCGCTTCAGAATCTTTCGCAGTTTCATCATTCGCAGAGATTCGATGTAAACTCTCGATACTAGAAGTAGACGACGGTGGTCTGACGATCCTTTTGATCCTAGTTTTGCTAGTCTTTATTTTATGGCTTTCGCGATTATTTCTCTCGCTCGAATTGCTCTCCGATATACTAGCCAGCTTCGCATCAGTATCTCTCGACTTATTGTATTGCTTCAAATTTTCATCGTCGCAATCCGTGTTCGACAATTTTTTATCACCGTCGCAATTCCCGTTCGTAGATTTAGCCACGGCGTCTTTACCCGCGTCTAATTCCGGCTGAATAACATTCTTAGAGTATTTCTTATCGTTGAGATTGTTCTTACGCGTTACGCGATAATTTTCGTATATCGGAACGCTCTTCTTACCGTTTTCAAAAACGTTAACGTAGGTGGGATCCACCGCGTTCACATCATCGTTCAAAATTCTCGGCACTAATTCTTTACCAGCTTTATTATCACAGTGATGATCTTTGGCATTCTGTTTAACTATCGTTTTCTTTGTGCTCGATGAGAACGACTTGTTAATGCTACGATGCGTTTCTCTTGAAATCTTATCTTTTTTTTCAGATTGCGTTTCGGAATTGGATCGCAATTTTTTACTGGATAATAACTCCCTTCTAGTCTCCGGGGAATGACTCTCTTCTACTCTAGCGATAACAGGCTCGTGTGTGGTAACGATATTCATCAAAACTTTGTTATTCTCGTTGTCGGAAGTCACGACGTTACTCTCGCTCGTCATTTTCTCTGTTATATGAGTTTTTTCGACGGTTCTATTGGCTTCGAAGCATACTTCTTCCTCCGGAAGACCAGAGTTAACTACATTATCCAATTCATCATCGATAATTTTATTTTCGTCTATATTATCTGAAAGTATAAATGATCAGTACAATACTGTGCTGCCAGCCTCTTCCCATTCAAAATAGAAAGAAACTCTTATTATTTTTTATTACTCCATTTGTGTTACTCGAACCTTTGGAACAAGGCAAACGCTTGCTAACTGATCTTGCTAAATTACTATACGTTATGTGTATTTTAATTCAGTCCGAGCAAAGAAAAGAAAAAAAACAAAAAAAAAAAAAACAAAAGGGAAACAACAAATTCAAGGATTAGATACAAACGATTTCCATAAATAGCCACTCATAGTGTTTTAGCACATGAATAATTAGAACAATTATTGTTGAAAAACAGACACGTGCTGTTAATTAACTCTGTACAATACATAAATATACATAATTCATTATTGTGAAAATTTATTTTGCTGCGGAAGAAAGTTCCGTAACTAATTACACTCATACGCATAACATCAAGGAGTATCATACCAAGCAGAGCTAGCGGGGCCGGGTCGAAGTACCGAATTTTTAAAGTACTAAACCGTAAAAATTTCGAATTCGTTAAAGATGATTTCGAATTTTCAGAAACGATGAAGTTCAGAAAATTGAAATTCCGAAATTCGACAAAATCCGATACATTTTTCAGGGTGTAAAGACAAAAAATAGTTCGTTCTGATCGAGAACCTCTTTACTGAAACCCATTTCAACTCCTTCAATCGATAACTTCATGATCTCATAACTAATTGATTTTGAAACTTTTTTTCCGAAAAGTAAATCTCAAGACAATAAATCTGACCTGTTATTGGTTTCGATTCGATCAATACAGCCCGAGTTATTAAGCACTGAACGAATACATGTATATGAATTTTAAGTTTGAAAGGTTTGGCCTTCAGGATTTTTATCCTTCGCAATTTCAAACGTCCGACGTTCTTCGTTTCACAGTTTCTGAAATTAGCTGTGTAGGATTTCGGGGAAATACCCTTTCCGAAAACTGTGAATTAGTGAACTTCAACCCGGTCCCAAACCAGCATGGGAAATGGACTGCGAAAAAAAAAAAAAACGCTGTTTGTCCAGATCCATGCTGCCTCAACACATTCTTTGCCATAGCCAACTACTCTACCTATGGAATCATCATTTTTCCTGTTCTCTTTCACCATGATTGAACCCGAGTGTTCCTCCTTGGTTTTATGAACGCTCTTAGAGCACTCTTCCATTTTAACAGATCGTGAATGTGTGAATTTCTTATGCTGTGTATATGAGTGATGAATTTTTGAGCCAAGCATGTAAGACCGAACTTCTTCATCGGCTTGTTCGCTCCCAGAGCTATACTGCAGTTGATTTTCTCTGCTGTCGTTAGGATCCTCGATTCTCTTCCGTTCCTCAGACTGATTAAAACGATCGTTCAAGTGTTTTAATCTGAGCGGTGTGAATCGAGTGGGATACGTGTTGCTGTTGGTTATATTATTCTTGTAATTCATCGAACTGCAGTTGTTCGCATTTATAGTGATCAACGTCGAGGTGCAGTTCTTGGGGTAGTTATTGTTGACTATATCAACGTCGGGGTTGTCTCTCCCGCGGATTACCATCCCTGTACAATTGTCATGTAACGAAGAGATGAGGTGTTTCAAAGTCAACGAATTATCGTTCTTCTCGTTCTTTATTGAAAAGGCGTTATTACTGTCAGTGTTTTTGACGATTGAACTAAAATTCTTGATTCTATTAAGGTTCATTACTAAGTGGGCAGACTTAAGGACAGACTGTTGAGTTTGAATCAACGGTCGAGGTATCTTCGAGACTGTAGATACGACGATGGAGTATGGTGGATAATTTTTGTCTGTATTAAGGGCATTCTTTGCTGTATTGTTCTTTGCTACTTCAATCTCTGTACCAGCAGAAATTGGCGTCAGCTTTTCGAGTCTAGTATTGAACTGTAGTTGAATTCCGGTGCTTATAGTATTGCATTTGCCTGGAAATTTACGTTTTCTACTATCATCAAAATAGTTCTACATAATTCGACCTGCTATTTTTCAACCATAATATTACTCATGCCATAGGTAGGTATATTAACATTAGATTGTTACATTATTAAATGAAAAGGGAATTTATATGCTACTGCGTATTACTACAGTATATATATAATAATAGGAAGAGTATAGAAGTGAAAAACAGATCCACAAGAATTTCATTGCAGTCCTAAAAGTAGTAATACAATTAATTATTACTAAGTGTCTATTATACGCGTGCATATATTACCATTTTCCCATTTTTTTCATTTATCCTATATTTGTTCTCTTTTTTTTTTTTCAATACATATATATATATATCCAAAATCGACTGGAGCTATACTCTATACGGAGAGATATAAAGTATTATATAAATCGAATGAACAATTCAGAAAATTTTATATCGATTTATAATTGACGAGAAAATTTATTTCAATAATTTCGAAAATTTAAAATACTCATTATTCCGCATATTGAAGTAAATTATTATTTATATTATAGTACGTCTTGTATGATGAATTAGATTATTAATCATTATTGCGTGAGTATATAAAATTTTTACCAGCTGTTATGACAATGATGTTAATATATTTCTGTATAAATCGTAAATGTAGTATTTCAGCTGTAGATATATTTATTACTGTTTATTATACCATACTTCTTTTTGGCAAGAATAAGCATTGCGAATATGTTATTATAGTTTATTATTATTATTATTATTATTATTATTTTAATAATATTCCATATTATGTTTACTGCGAGTATAGGTATATAATAGCGCTGCAGTGGCTTTACTGCAGAATGCACATACAATAGAATACATAGAATGCTAGCTAGCCTGTTTCCTTAATTGTTTTATTATTATAAAAGCGATAAATACTTTATCGAATAATATAAATTGTTTGCCTCGTTATATAAAAGTTCGAGTATAATAATAATATATGTTGGTAATTATATATGATTTATATATATTATGGTATTTATTAATATATAATACCAATTAATAAATCAATACTTATTTGAAATAAGATATTAGCGATCATAAATAGTAATAAAAATACCTGGATACCTGTAGGTATAGATATAAATGTTAAAATGATTATATGAGGATTGGAGGTATAGTATAAGCGTACAAACAAAAATAACAAACAAATAAAAATAAATAAGGATACAATAATACCGTTAAGGTTGTTAAATATAAATATTATAATTCACTACTTCAACTACACAAGAGATTTGGTCGTGGACTACACACATGCAGAAATGACATTGTTAGTATACCTACTCATCAAAGTCTGATCATCATCACAAAAGCAATTTCAATCCTTCTGATGATCATATCCATTATGACATTGGAGAAGAAGGCAAAGAAGTAGGAAAAAAAAAGGAAGAAAGAAAAAAACTAATATCGTAATAAGTTAGACGAATATTTATCAAAAAATAATAATTATGATCGTTACCTTCGTTCGTATGCTTCTGATGAATTTTTGAAATAACGTTAGCACCAAGATTAACTGTAGTAGTGTGAGATCCCTTGAATGAATGATCAACGATCGTCTCCTCAATAGAGTCGAAATTTTTTCCTGAATTTAACGTAGTAACGTCATCGTTTTCATCATCGGCTGTGATTATTGTCGGGGGTTCTGATTTCATTATCGTTTTAAGTCTGGCTCTCCATCCGTCTCTGACATTCAATTCATCAGACGCCGTTAATCTCTGGTCTGAAACTTTATCTCTTAACGATATTATCGAATCGGTTTCAGCAGGAGGATTTTCAGATTCTGGTTTATCTTTTGTGCTGAAATCATCCGGCTTACAATTAAACGAACCGTTCGATTGTCCAAATATGTACTTCTCATACGAAGTATCGCCGAAGTGAATAAGCGGAAGATTCTTGTTCTGTGCAATCGGGGCGTTCATTGCAATGCTGTTTCTTCTTCGTCTTCTAAATCTGTTTGACGGTGGGGGCTTGCAGTCAGTTTCGACTATATTTACTTTGCCAGATTCTGCGGCAAAGTGTACTTCAGTCTTACAAAATCCGACCTTTTTCACCGGCTTGATTTGCAGCGTCGTTCCAACACTCGGATCTTCGATCACCTTCTTTTCGACCAAAGCCGGAAACATTTCAACCGAATTATCCGCCCCGTTCAATACCGCCGATCGATTTATCAGCCCTTCTATTCTGCTGCTGGAGCTCTCAATTATCGATTGCTTCTTTCCCAAAAAGGTCGTAGAGTTTTGCGAAAACGAATCTACTTTACCGTTGATTGACTTGAAATTATTACCGTTTGAAAATCGACTAGCCAGAGATTGGACCCTCGATGTTGTTGACGAACTGCTAATTGACCGAAGAGTCGTCTCATTTTCCAGCAGACCTTTCACCGTCTCATTTTCTGCGCTACGATTTTTCTCCGATTCGAGGAACAGCTTGTTGTTCAAATGAACGACCGTAGTGTTGGATTTTGGTTTCAGCAAGATCGGAGTTGGTCTCAAGTATTCTGACTTGATTATGTTGTCCTTCCCGTTTTCGTCGACCACTGTGCCATTGAAAAGGATCTTTTTCTCGTGAATTATCGGCTTAGGCAGACTCAGAGAAGAGCTTATAGTTTCAGAATCGGCTTCTTCCATGCCTAGGACATACGATTTGACTCTCTTCCTGTCGTTTTTCAATACCGATATGTCGTGATCGGAAGCGGGTGAATTTCTCGAGCTGTTATTTCGCTCGATGAATTCCATCCCCTCAGGGTTCACCCGAATTTCGTTATCTCTACTCCCGTCAAAGTCTGCAGTGACAACCGATTTCGGAATTTGCAGAGACCTCCGCGCCTTACAATCGCGAGTAAATACCGTCTGCGATTTCGTCTTCGGATCATAAATGGATTTTGTCAAATCTTCGTTAGACGTACTCTTCAAACTGTTCATAATCAGACTGCTAGCGTTGAGTTTATTCCTTTCGTCTTTACTGACTGCACTAAATCCGTCATATTTTGATTTGAATCGATTACTGAAGACCGGAGATCGCTGCGTCTGTTCATTCAATCGTTTGTTTTGAATTGTCTCTCCATTAATCTGACGACACAGTCGTGAGACTTGAGACAATTTGGTCAGACTTTCGTCACTCGATAATCTCCCGTTTACAGATTTATCATCATTACCGTTTCTAAGCTGCGACACATCGTTCTTCAAAAAATGAAAAGAAAAAAGTTCATGGATTACGTTTTTTTTTTTTTCATTTCTCGACGGCGTTCTTCAGAGAATAACAACACTCACCATCGACACAGACACTGGGCTACTCGAACTCGAGTCTGTTATTCTGGACGATGACCATTGAGATGCTCTAACAACTTGAACGGATCTACCACCGATTCCTTGACTCTGAAATACCTCGACTTGTCGACGTGCTTTTTGCACGACATTTCCATCCGCGGAATTACGCTCTCGAGAATCGATCACCTGCGTATATAGTGGATATTAATTATCGAGAAACTGTTAAGACGCATTGTTTTTTGTGATATAAAAATTAGTCCTACCTTTCCATAAGCTTGTGCAGTTCCCTGATGCCGAGCTTCCCATCGACCAGTCTCTACTCTAGCATGCTCAAGCATCCCAGTGAGACGATCGACGTGTGACCACTCTCGTATCTCCTGATTATGAAAAGGAGATCCGGTATTGGTCTCTCCTCCGAGTCTTCCAGGGGATAAAACTAACTCCATTATGATATATTTTGGATTTTTACTTGCAGGATTTGAGCCGATTTATTTTTCTACTTAATTATTATGTGCGGTATCTAAGGTACGTATAGTAACGAGAACTGGAAGCTGGTGATAAGAAGATCCTCATCTCATTTCCTGCGGACAATTATAAATATTTATCACCTTACATCCGTTATATGTGCGATAAGTAGCAATTTTTTACATCAGATTCAATTAATTAAAGGAAGTTATAATGATGTCTGATCGTTAGGTAATGGACGTTTAACCCTGGGGATAATAAATAAGTAAGAAAAAGATATATGTATAGTAGAATCGACATACATTCACTATTTTTACATACGTATATGTATATCATAGACTTGTTATACATTGTTACAATGACTTTCAGTTTATTTGGCCCAAATTTAGATACACCAATACATAATGTACATTTATGCTATTATATAGTATATTCTCGTTGTGCAACTGGTTAGTAAAAACCTTCAGGCAATATAATAAATTATTTCAAGATGGATAAATACGTATGAGCCACATTATATTCCGCGAAAAAAAATGAGTATAATATATTATAAAGAAAGTTCAAATATTACATTGCAAAAATATTTCTTATTTGCATAATTCGTATTGATTTACTGATTAATTGACCAGTAGCACCGTTAAATATCATCGATGAAACGATCGATACCTCTGTACATATCTTTTTCCAAAAGTTATATGTATTCACTTTCAGGGTATGCCTATAACGATATCGCGCGTATTGACCTGTGATTCGTGTATGTATACACACGATATACACACGTGAACAAACAGCGATAAAAAATTGTCCTGAAATTTTGTGTAGGCAGACAAGTAGGCGCTATGAGACCAAGCATATGGCAGAGTAGGTAATATCTTTAAGTAGGTATAAGATATGAGAGAAGGAAAAGCTGCTGTAAAGTGTTGGTGCAATATATGAGTTAGCTGGCTGACTCAAGGTCGGGTCGCCCCCACAAATTCGATTTGCATTGGACACGGATTGTGTGCCCATTGTCGCAGCTACTTTTTCGACATTTGCAGGGTGAAGGTGTCATTGATAAATGCTAGGTGATTTTTCTTCTAATTCCCGATCGTATTTATGTGATATAGAAAACACGGTTCTGTATAATGTAAAGAAAGAAAAAAAAAAAAAAAAACCGAAATCCTCATTCGCAATTGTGAAATTTTGATATACAAATCGTTAATCTTGACAAACGTACAATTTGACACAACTATACGCCATTGGCGCGATCATGTATTCCAAACTATCGTAAAAATATGATATAACGCCCACGTAGATACGCTCATGTACCTTTACGTCGTGATCATATTATCTGCGATGAGAATAGATAAAAGATACATCCGAAGCCCAGATGTCTTCATAACTGTAAAACATGTGTGCTAATTTGTTGGATAAATAAATTTGTTATACGACAAGATTTGTTATCTTATTTCATTCATTAGTTACTCCTATGTGATTCAGAATACCGGATATTCCAAATAGAAACCGAATTCATGTATATTATTAATCTTTTGCTTATAATGAGGAAAAATCGTTATAACTGCAGCGCATAACGATCGTCAATCTCGGGGAGATTCCCAGGACACATGTGGGCAGTACATATACCTATGTATATTTCGATACAGATGTACAGAGACCGTTGTAATCACGTCCTGTAGACTTATGATCCATCTTTGCAGTGAAGCTGAACAGTGGCTAACGGGTTTTTACCTCATTTTTCCTGGATTTCGTTTTTAGTCCGGAATGCTTTGATCGAACTATTATAACGGGTTTGTGGTTCGTCAGCTGTGACTGTTTCATCCACGATTACATGCACATAGCACTTTTTCATCGTTAATTATAACGAATACTGATATCGATATAGCTTCACTGATTTATATCCTCCATTCCGATGATTGGGATAATTCATTCTATACGGTTCGCACGAGACTTGAATCACGATCTAATTATCATAGCGTATTTAATCATCACACTATTCTTGTTACGCGGGGTTTTTCTCTGGGATAAAACATATTTACACCATCACAGTGATGATTCACACAGTCTGATCTCTACGCAGGTATTTTAAAGCTAGATTTCGGCATCTTTAGTCCTCCGTGACTCACTTTCAATATCCAGATAAGATTTTCCGCATATTTTTTTCACCTCAAAAATGTATGTTGCCTCGATTTTTGCATTTAGGCGTATGGCTTATACTACGTTCCACTTAGTGCTTCTTATATTACCACGCGTATGTGTATTGTACACGCATTATAGTTCGAAATCTCCCTCGAGATTTCTTCTTCTTCTTCTTCGTGGCAATTAAACGCGCATTAAGATGAATAAATCATGAGATCGGTGTATTGAGGATGTAAAAATGGTTCTAGATTCCAATTAGGCTTTTTCTAAATGAAGTTTTGTTTTCAATCAATCCTTGATTATTCATACACATAGAACATACAATATACAGTAATCGAAATAAATTTTCATTTTTTTTTTTTTTTCTCTTGAGTCGCATATACTATATCTCCATAAATCCTGTATATTATTGCGTAATGGTTTTCACGTGGGAGGAAACAGCCGGGGGATTAAAACGAAGAATACTTAATATAATGCCGATAGAAAACGACACCAGCCTTAATAACTGTTAGATACATCCGAAGGGAGGGTGAAAAAAAGAAGACGAAGAGAAATGATTAGATCCGCATAAGTCTCGATCGAATAGAATTTTTCACGATTTTATGAAATTTGTGTAAATCTGACATACAGCCGATGCTCAAACTGCGTTTATTATAATCATGCGACGACTCCAGTCACAATACAGGCAGTATGTATGTACTACCTACTGTATCTGGCCAGTACCACTAGCCAGTGAAGCCAGCCAAGCCGGTTTCCTCGTGAGTTCGAGGGCATCGCCGTCTCTGAAACTTGAAAGGTGGCCGTTGGGCACGCTCTCTAGCTCCGAGCTGTACTCGCAATGAGTGTAGGTACCCACTTTCGGAGCTGAATGTGACAGCGATTATTATTACTTATTGTATATCTCAAGTACATACCAAGTTATAGAATATATAAGATCGAGGGTAAGATGTATAAAAGTGGGATGGATCATTCGGCAACATATAATAAGTTTAACACCGAATTTCGGATTTGAGTGCATATAATTGAATGTCCCTTCATTTTTAGGTAATCAATATTTTTCTCAATCTACCCACGGATCATACAGTTGATGAATAAAGCCGAGAATTTAAATGATCAGATTTTGTCCCGAACCGTGTGAAACGACTGTGAAACGATCGAAAGTTACCCGCATAAGTCGAGAGGTCAAGCTGCTAATTCGTTTGAGCAATTACCTCTTTTGCAGAATTATTTTTGTCGATTATTCTGGGAATAATACACCGCGAGACGATCTTGAAAATTCCGTTAATCTTCGTTGAGATAAAAGATTCCCGCAAAACAACGTCGTTATAGTTATACCAGTGCTTTGTTCTCTCGGGTTTGGGACAAGGCTTACTTTTGAACGCGTCCTCGGAATCGATGCATTCTCATTATTTTCGTCGCCGTATGAAAAAAAAAAAAAAACCACCGAGTAATAATCATTATTGGTATTTGCAGAAACTCGTTTGTGGAATAGAAACAGAAATGCATTATACCATTACACTCACAGGTATAATAGCGATTGGCCAATTAGTCGTTTGACATTATGATAAGACCGTTATTTCACCGGATTAAAAACTCCATAAAAATCATCTTCGACATTTTAATATAGAGAAATAATGTGTCGCTAAAACACAGCCTTTCTTACGTGTTTATATTATACACAGAAACGTCACTTGGATAATATGTTGTAAGACTCAACGTAGGTAGTACGTGTCTTTCACCGATCAGCATGACTAATATCTCATTTATTGGTAAAAGATTGAGTTCTCAATGTGAATAATTAATATCTATATATAGCATATGTCGAAGATCTAAATATCTGAAATTTTTTATCATCTTTTAATTATTATATTACCTCGGAGGTGCGAAGGTCGGTTTCCAGTTCTGGCTGCAGCGTCTCGCGATCTCCCTCAGGTATATCCTTGTTGTATCCTTTTACAATAACGATGCCTTTGTTGTGTGTCGATTATAACGTGATGAAATTTAATTTTCTTCTATCTCTATCGAAGTTTAATCAAATTCATAAAATAATACGATAAATATTATTTCCCACAATAAGCACCACTGTAATATCTCGAATCACTGCTGTATTTAAAATTGTTTAAAAATGATCTAGAAACAACAATACCGGGTAGAACTCCGTTAGCTACGAATTCGTACGGAGCAGCGAACATGCCTGCTTCCTTCGAGAGCGCTGATCCTTAACTGTAGAATTGAGAAGAGAACAGAACAGAGTAGGGAGAAAGCCGCGTCTCGCGGTTATACTGATGTAGTGTGTGTTATGCACGTTTCCTCATGTGTGCATGTACATGTAACATTAACTGTCCGCTAAATATGACTGTGTTACATGTAATATCACATTTACACAACTACATACATTTACATAGGTATATAGGTAGCCGAGGCGTTTGAAATCGCTTAATTATATACATAAGCCATCCATCCGCAGCCTTTTACGAAGATGTGGAGAAATGCTTCCGGCAAAACTTGTTCAGTTTGATTTTTTTTTTTTAATTAAAGCCGGAAGTATGACCACGTTACGTGTATGTGCGATGAATTTTTGTCAAGGTCATCTTTTTTATTCACCTATTGTATTTTTATCATATGATCATCTGCGGATCTTGTTATTCTGAAAACTTTGAATCGTATAAGTATTCGTAAAAATTTGATGGTGTAGCAGGAATACATATGATATTGCTGCTTTCCTTCACGTATCTTTACAGCGATCTTCATTCGGACTTTACGCAGTTCGGATCACCGGACTCTCCATGATCCGATGACCAGACTCTGTGACGTACGTGGGTTTTCAGCAACGAGTTCTTTTACATTTATACCTATATGTATACCATAGGCTTTGATGCTTTTGTAAAGGATAAAAAGTCATCTTCCTACACGATCTGCACCACCTCCTCATCTCGTGCGATAAATGCCACGCTATATACGTAGCTAAGGAATCTATATATTTCTATTTTATGGAATATGGAGAAAGACTCTCCAAACGCTCTCCTGTATATACATATCTAGGTATATACTATGTATACAAACATGTAGTATGTATTAGAGGCTCAGTTTTCATTATTTATGACATACTCCATCACTGGCTCCTAGAAAGCTGTGTAATAAATGAAAATATCTCTATTTTTTATTTTAGCTGCAGGAGAGAACGCTGTAAATCCAACTGTGTCATTCGATCTCGGTGATATCGGTATCTCTCTTACTTATTTGAAATATTTTCCAACTATCTCTATGTTCATTTAGTTTCGTAATTGCAAGCTGCAAGGCGAGACCGTTCGAATGAGTGATGAGTGCAGAATGTGGAATTAATTTGAGAAAATTAAAACCTCAGGTACAGGAATTTCTTTACAGAAATGAACAACAAGAAACTCAATCATAATTCCAGTTCTTATTATACCTTTATTCCGAAAAAATAATTTTATGAACAAAATGTATCTCATAAAATATAAGGATAAATAAAAGCTGGAGAAAAAATCTAATAATGAATGTCCTTCGCCAAAAATTTGGGGTACTGATAGTTTCAGAGTTACGAAAGGTCTAAGTTAATTTAGAGCTTGATTTGCCGAAGGCAGGGCTGTATCAAAAATGTAGCAGCGCAAGTTTCTAAATAGGGCATCCTAGCTAGTAGTTCGGTTGCGAGATAAGGACGTCTGATTACATGCTTATGCCTGAAATAAAGGGTCGCAGCGAGGGAAGAGTGAAGAATAACGAAGCAATTGATTATTCATATATCTGACAATTTATTACTATAATATTGATACAATATTTCTTATATATAGTCAAAGCAACATTACAGATAACTTTCTGTATTGACTTTCTCGCATAAAGGGTAGCAAGTTCGGGATAAGTCTACTGAGATGCCCGTTACATTCGTATTTCGTTGACGCAACCGCCCTACGCACTCTTTGACGCCACAGAGGCCACTGACCCTATGACAGCTGCGACCACCCTCAGTCAAGGTCGTCGCTTATCCTTACCCGGCTAGTGTCACCAGTGGGGCTGCAAATAGTATCGCCATCTCTCGGTTGAATTAACAAACTACTTTTGCCGCAAACGACTATACGCCTTATCGTATGTAATCTTAGGCTGAAGTTTACAAGAATGACATGCGGACTGCGTTCAGTAAGGCGCACCAATGTTTGCGGCACAAATAGTTCGTCAATCCGAATTACATCTCATTAGTAATAGTTTTAAAATACTCTATGAAATGACCCTAAAAATCCGTCCCATACGTGGCAAATAAACCTTATGTAAACAGTCCATGAAGGAGTTTTGCCGTAAATGGGTGGGTGTGGGGTGAATACAAAGACCCGTGTTGTTGAATTTATTGCTTATCATTGCAGACAGATTAACGCTGAATTACAGAGATGTTTGAAATACCGACAATGACGCACTCACAAAACCAGAATAATGTCGCAGATGCTATATGTCTATATTTATTGAATTTGTAGACGAGAAACCCGAAAAACAAGATACTGGAACGAATGCCCAACATCCCACAGAATGTTGACTGCAGAAGAGTACCTATATCTTCATTCAGCGCACAGAATGATACCTAAATAAAGAATGGGTAAATGGCGCGTTAACGGATAGAGTTTACGATAATAATTTCATATATTCTCGTACAAGTCACATTGTCTACAATAATAATAATAATAATAATAATAATAATAATAATAATAAAAATATAAATAAATTCTGTCGTTATTATATACCAATTGCCTCGGAAGTATTAGGCTTTGTTGTCATAATTAAATTCCATCATAGTTGACCGTTTGTTGACCGCTATGTGAATAGGCGTGAAAATGAAGATAAAAAAGCGCAGTAAATATCGTATTATTTATAACAGAAATAACACCGATGTTCATTACTTGTTCGTTCGAACTAGTATGTAAGAAATAAACTTACAAATTCGTATAAGTCACAATAGCATAGTTTGTTATGTGAAAATAAGAAGAATTTAAATTACTTTCGTCTCAATGTATAAAACAAAACGGAATGAAGAACAATATCCTTTATATTCCTTATTCCACAGTCCTAATAATCAGATTTTCTCTGTGCCTCGTTTTCTCTATCTGCACTTTTCCGTTTTTTATATTCCGTATACGACATTTGATAAATTCTTGAAATCTAAAGGCAATAAACTTCGCCTAATACCTCCGACGTCAAACCCTCCTACTTCTAAACGATCAGGGACCAAAGCTTAGAGTAATATACTATAAGCAAAAAGGGAATTTAAGTATAAAAAAGAATTTGTTAAGATTGAAATTTGTGCAAAGTATGTAACATACCTTCTTCGAATAATGAGTAGATCTTAAATTGAATTAGGAATTCGAAAAACTATTTGGAATGATAGAAACTTTTGGCAATTCGTTCTGACTCTAGTATATAAAAGACCAACGAAAATGTTCAAGAAAATTTTCTTTTCATAGTTTTGGTCCCTGGGGTCCAATAGCTGGATTCTCTTGGGATAATATTTAATCATTTTCTGCCAGACGTGAACAGGCAAGTATCCGGAAGTTGATAAATTACATTATAGTAATATTTAATATTTTGATACTTTTATAATCAACATTCAAAAGACTGAGTAGCTACTTGTCCTCTAGTTCAGTGTGTTGAACCATCTCAAAATCACGACCTGTATTAGATTTTTCACTCTCCGAACCCTCCTCGCTGCCCTCTTCCTCTTCGACTTCACCTTCGTTTTCATTTCTTTCTAAATCTTCTGTCAACTCATCTTCTTGTCCACTCTTAACGTCGTTTCCTTCATCCTCAGTCAGAGGAGTTTCCCTGTAATACCAAAGAGACATGAGTGAAAAGATAATCACCGTTATTATTTGCTATGTAATTTATCTATCCATAAAATGCAAACCCAGGTGCGAGAGGAGTTTCTTCACCGTCCGAGTCCTTGTCTTTCTTGCGTTTTTTCTTTTTATTTGATTTCTTGTCTCCGTCGGATGAAGGGCCGCAGTATTCGTACTGCAAAGAATAAACAGAGTAAATCATTGTCAATTATTACAAAAGAATGGATAAAACAGTTCTACTCACTTGATAGAGTGGCCAAAATGAGGCAAAGAAGCCAACATCCTCTGCCAAGTTCGGAAGAAGCCATAAATGATGCCTGCCAAGGGTCAGGACCCAAAGTAGACAGAATACAATAACTCTAATAACAGCCAGAGCTAATATGAAGACAAGGAATCCAGCCGCAGTTACACTGACGTAGTATACACCTTGCCTTATTGAAGGAGGCCATAGTGGGAAGAGACATACACCTATTGTTCCCAAAACTACAAGCGTTCCAATCAACCAATAGTATACCGGGATGGGATCGTATATCCAGACGTAAGCGTCGTTACTGTCCGCAAAATACTGATCTAAATGCATCTCAAGACGTACCTGAACATAAAATGACTTAATTGAGGCGAAGTAATGGATTATAATAAACAATAATATGAACAATAATTAAGCAACGAAAATAAATTGGTAAAAATAAATACAAATATGATAAATGGATAAATATGGAAAGTAAAGTATGTTATTTACTTTTGGTTTTTTCTTGAGCTCTTTTTTTTCCTCCTGTTTATCATCGCCGTCTTTATTATCCGTTTGTTGATTATCTTTGCCGTCATCTTTGTCGAGAGATTTTTTATCCTCTTTAATTTCAGGTTTTCCCAAATTGTCCTTTCCCTTACCCTTTTTAGCGCCTCTAATTTTGCTCAACTCCTGCTCAGAGAGTACGACCTTTTTTGCTCTATGAAAGAACTTGTGTCTCAACATAACGTCTAGAAAACTTGTTATCTGCTCTCGAGATTCGAACATTGTTTTGTTCCATGGTGATTTTTCTAACAGAGCTTCGACGGCCCTTGTACCAGTGAAATACTGCACATTGTGATTCAAGAATTTGGTCTTTTTGGACGGCACATTACCCCGTATCCATTTAGCAACGGCATATTCTTCCTTAGATGGTTTTTCCGGCGCCTCTTCACCCTCAGGGTTTGGAATCTCCTGATAATTGAGATGAAATATTTTTGAAAAAAATCATGTGTCTATCTTCGTGAGGTGAAAATGATTAAACAAGATGAGATTTCATTAATGATGAATGACACGACGTAGCAGTGTCTAGCGAGTTTATTAACCTAAAATAAAAACGAAACGTAACGTAGTATGAGAGTGAAAAAACGAATGAGAGAATTACCGAGGCGGGGATTCGGTAAATAATAATCGTGGCACATACGTCATCTGAAATATAGAATGCGCGCATACGGAGCAGGATAAAAAAAAAAAAACTATATTCTTATTAATAAATGATCGCGAGAGTTGCGAATGGCGAAAGGACACGAAACGTAGATGGGAAGATCGGGTTTAGGTCGATTTGTTATTACTATATGATTTTAATGAAAGAAGTGTGATATTAGGATCTCATATCAAATCACATATGCGTTACTTACATCTTTGCGCTTCCTGTTTTTCCTACGCTCCGCCATGTTTTAATTTACCGCTACGCTTTGCAGAGCGAGTTTAGCAGCCGCCACTACACTACACATTCATGCATGCATGCATGTGTGTGTATACACTATTTACTCCACACCAACTCTCATATAAATGTTTTTACTGAAACCACGACTAGTGGCGAGATCGGGAAGACGTATTCCGATCTGCATTATCATAGGAGACGATAGTAACTCAAGTTGCGTATGAACAGGCGCGACAATAGCGCGGGATTTTTTTGAAATTTTTCATCAAACTCATCGATGTATCAAAATAGATCCAAACGAAGTGAACTATTTTGACTTGTATGCAATTTGAATTATCTCTATAAAAGAGTAGGATTTTATTAACCATATTTAGGATTATGGGTGAAATTTTATCAGAATAGAAATAAAAACTCTAAACAAAATCTTATCATGTTTACAAAAATTGTATAATAACGACTATTAACTATCGATATCATAAACGTAGGTAACATATCATCTAAATATTAATATTCGTTGTAATTCATAGCTGAACTTTCAGTTTCAAAAAACTTGCATACAAGTCTACATGTATATCTATGTAAATGACTAAAAATATACGAAATAACAAACGCAAAGTATCAACTAGTACGACAAATTGGGTTCCAATTATGTTGAATGCCTTTTCTCAATAATCTTTTTACAACCTTTCTGATATCATATTAATTCTTCGACCAGTCTAACTCAATCTTATCATTTTGATAATTAAAGTCTCGTTCCTTCAGCTGATCTCCTAATAATTCCACTTTATGGCTCCATACTGATCGAGCTCTATTCTTCCAGTAGCTAACAGCTTTAATGCTCTTGGGTACAGTCGATGTTCAGCAATCTTAACTCTTTCCTGAAGAGTTTCCACAGTATCACCAGGCAGTACTGGAACTGATTCTTGCTCAATTATCGCTCCAGAGTCGATATCGACCTAATAAAGTATAAAAATAACAAATTTAGCGATCAAAATTACTGAATGGAATACTTTCGACGCATTTATTTTGATTATTATTCTTCAAGACCTCAACAAAGTGGACAGTGCATCCTGTGAGCCTAACTCCAGCAGCCAAAGCATCTCTATGAGCATGTGCGCCTTTAAAGGCAGGCAACAAGGCCGGATGCACATTTAGCAAAGCTCCTTTCCATCGCTTCACGAATTTTTCTGACAAAATTCGCATGAATCCTGCTAAGCAAATGAGCTCAACTTTAGCAGCTTGCAATTCAGAGTCCATAGCTAAGTCAAAGGCTTCTCGACTGGGGTATTCCGTGTGCTTGAGAACCTTTTGAATAAATAGGAATAAAAGTTTTATTTATTAGATTGCAAATTAGCGTTTCTTTTTTTCAATAACTTCATTCTATCAACCTTAGACTTGATTCCAGCTCTTTTGGCCCTCTCTAATCCTTCGACTCCAGCTTTGTTAGAAATAACTAGAACAATTTCGGCCCCAATTCTCTGCATTGGATCAAGTGTAGCGTCGATTAAAGCCTGGAGATTCGTCCCGCTTCCAGAAATCAGGACACCAATCCTTTTCAAGGGTCTTCCCAGTGTTTTGACTAGCGAAGGAACGTACCGTCTCATTCCCAAGTCCATCGTTGCCTCAAAATTATTCACGACAACTCTTTGCTGGCCTGTTTTCAATTCAGAAATAAAATATATATCAACAAAGTCATCATTTTCTTGGAGATTTCAGTCCTCTTTAACATTTACCATCACTGTATGGGACCACGACGCCGATAACCGAAGGTTTCTCACCCTCCAAGAGCCCCAGAATCTTTTCTTTATTTTCTGGAGAGGAGATAACGATCCCACCGATTCCGCAGTTGAATGTCCTCAACATTTCCGGACTGCTGATACCCCCTATAAAACATTGCAATTGTATTATTAACGTTTTCTTTTTATTTTAGCCACTTGCAGTTGAATCCGAAGACAAATCCTCACCCGTTAAAGCAAGCCATCCAAAAATGGGTGGAATATTCCACTTTGTGGAGTCTAAAACGACACCTGTACCTTTCGGTAAAACTCTAGGTATATTGTCCGTTAGTCCTCCGCCAGTAATATGAGCGAATGCTTTCACCAAGCCGGATTTCAACGCCGGCAAGACACCTTTAACGTAGATTTTAGTTGGCTCTAGCAGTTCCTCGCCTAAAAAATTGAACCCATTTGTTGTTTACAATATTTCCATGTTTTTTTACAGGCAATAAGAGGTGTCAGACCCACCGATTGTCTTCCCGCTTGCAGAAAACGGCGCTAAGTCTTCATATGTTTTGTCAGCCAGTTTTAGTACGCTTCTGACAAGGCTGAATCCGTTACTGTGAACACCGCTTGACGGTAATCCAATTACCAGGTCGCCAGCTTTAATTTCATTCGTTCGAGGCAGTAGTTTGGTCCTTTCGACAGCGCCGACTGCAAAGCCAGCTAAATCGTATTCTCCATCTGCATACATGTCTGGCATTTCTGCCGTCTCTCCTCCGACCTGTTCAGAGGGTGATAAAGAATTGAGCGGGTGATGAATATGAGAGGTTTTGATGCTCTTAGAGTCTCAGAGATCTTTCAGACCGAAAAATCAGGCTTTGATGAGTTGAAATTGATTTTCAGACATCTTTCTTCCCAGAATAATTACCAGAGTACATCCTGCCCTCTGGCAGCCCTCAGCTACCCCAGCAACAACATTTGACGCTGTGGCGAGGTCTAATCTTCCGCAAGCGAAATAGTCTAGGAAGAAAAGGGGCTCAGCACCGTGAGCCAATACGTCGTTTACACACATGGCTACTAGATCGATTCCAACGGTATCGTGTTTCTTGCAAGTTATTGCAATCTGAAACAAAACGTTGAAAAACATTTGATATAAGTAATCTACTTTACAAAACAAGATATACATCCTTGAAATCGTTTGATCCTCATGATTCTTCACCTTCAGCTTGGTACCGACACCATCAGTCCCGGATACCAAAAGCGGATCTTTGTACCCTGCTGCCTTAGTATCAAAGAGTCCGCCGAATCCTCCTATGGAGCCTAAGGCTCCACTTCTCTTTGTCGCAGCAACTAATGGCTTGATATTAGAGACAAGGGAGTCTCCCGCCTCTATGTCTACTCCGCTACTTTTGTAAGACAATTTACCGCCGCGCAGAATAGATCTGTAGAATAAAAAGGAAAACATCAAGTTTCTACTGGTTGCTTTCAATCCTTTTTACTGTTCGCATAGGAGATATCTTACCTAGAGATACCCTTATGTGCTATATCCGTTCTGAACTGTTTTCCATCGAACGAAATTCCCTCAGCTGCTACAGTGGCCTGAGCCGCAGCCCGCGCTAACGTCGGAGCCAAAGTTACGACGATTAAGACTCGCCCTCCTGTTAGTAAAAAGATGAAATCGGTAATGATGACCAGAACGAGAAAAATCGATTTGTTCGAGGTGCCTAATGATGTTAATTCCTCTTTACCATTAGTGAGCAGTTCTCCTGCAAAGGAGAGCTGCGTGCCGCTGTGAAAAACGTAGTGGTCTGGCATGAGGGACAGTTTGTCGACGCCGTTGATCACTTGTCCTTTTGAAGAGGTTTCTGGGTAGCCACGAGACGCTAGGATTACACCAACGGCTGATACGTCGGTTCGCCATGAGACGTGGGAGCGGGTTAAAGTCCCATCGCAACAGGCCTGGAATTTGTAGGGAAAAATGTAAAGAGGTAACAAGCGTACCAAAGTTACTGGGAGATTGAAACAAAATGGGATTGATAGAGAACCACACCTTCATTGCTAGGAATAAATCAGACTTCAAAAGTGGGAGAATAACTTGAGTTTCAGGATCTCCAAACCGACAATTGAACTCCAAGACCTTCGGACCTTCCTTTGTCAATATCACACCGGCATATAGAACACCTAAAGAAGAAAGGGGTCGATTATTGATTTATAAAATTGTAAAAACTTCAAAGATTCATCAGATTAAAGGCAGAGAAAGTCTCAGATGAGAACCAGATGAGGTAGTGAAAGAGAAAACCAGAATAAGTTTAGTGAAAATGTTGCAGCGGTTGAAAACTGAGAAAAAACGATCTACAGATAGTTTAAAAATACTTAAGAATATAAAATGAGAAAGGAAATAATTGATTTTATGAACGAGCTGATATCTCAGCTTCGCTGTATACCCAAATAATTTGTAACTATTAATCGTACCAATGAAAGGTATATTTTCAGATCTAAGACCATCGACAGCTGCTTGTAGAACATTTTTTTCAATAAACTGTGCGTCTTCGTCGCTTAAGAGTGGACAGGGACAGTAAGCGCCCATCCCCCCTGTATTCAGTCCAACATCATTGTTGAATATCCGTTTATGATCCTGCGCTGGCAGCATGGGGACAACGGTTTTGCCTAATAATATACATGAATGAATTCCATAAAATGAAAGAAGTCTCTGTACATCGATTATTGTGAAATTAAAATTGAAGACAGAGCTCCTATCCTTATGATATTTCATTGGCTTTGGAAGACGTATGAAAATATCTGAAAAAAACTGTTAGCTCTGAATCAAGACGACCGCTAATCCCAAATGTTTACCATCAGTAAAAGCGAGTAAGGAGACTTCTTCTCCCTCGAGTACTTCCTCAACGACAACAACTTCTCCAGCGTTACCGAACTTCTTTTTTACCAAAATCTCATCTATGGCCCGACACGCTTCGAGTTTAGTCGATGCTACGACTACCCCTTTTCCCGCAGCCAGACCAGCGGCCTTAACGACTAGAGCAGGGAACTGGGATCTGTTTATAAGAAGCAAATTAAATAACCGAATAGAACAAGACTAAGCGTTTTCAAACCGATTCACTTACCGATTTACAAAATTCTTCGCTTCCTCCGCGTTTGTAAATCCTCTCCATCTAGCTGTGGGAATATTATGTCTGTCCATGAATAGCTTGGCCCAATTTTTGTCGGTCTCAATTCTAGCCGCTCCTTTTTCAGGACCGAAGCACGAAACACCTGCGGCTTTTAGCTCGTCGGCCAGACCGTTGGCCAGAGGATCCTCGGGACCAACGACTACTAGACTAATTCCCTGTGCTTTACTCCATTCTGTGATTTCCTGAAATTTTGTTTTCTGAACTTCTGCACTCTTCTGAGTGTGATAAAAGGAGCTGGACACATACCTGGCTGTTCTTTATATTCAAAGGCGAGAATTTGACCTTTTCGATATGCCGCATGGCCCCAGGATTTTCTGTTGATAGATAAATCCGCTCCACCTGCGACGAAACGGGGCGGATTTATTATTTGAATTTTATTCGAATGGAATTCATATCGCGGCATGTTATAAGCGAATAAATTATCTGCGAAATTTACTTCGTCAGACTGCGATAGTTTCCAACATATTGCGTGCTCTCTGCCTCCGCCTCCTATGACGAGAATCTTGTGTCCAGACATTGTTGACCGGGATTACAATGATCCAGAAAAGAGGAGTAGATCGATTCACCAAACACACGTGTCGGTCTTTCTAAACGTTAATAACTATAATGACGTTCAATATTTACTGAATAGCGAATATTGAGAGAGTCGTGCGACTACTTTATGAGCTTATTTGATCGGGAGTTAAAACTTGTATGTAGTACCGCGACTTGTGAGGCAATTCTCGAGTTTGTATCATTCGCTTCGCCCCCCGCATCGGAGAGATGAAAACCATGTCTAAGGTCGCGGATAGGTTAGACCTTTGCGATACTATATGCGGTCGGAGTTGATAAATTGATCAAGAATTCATTCGTGTAGTTGTAACGAGAGACGTATCTGATGAATACGTGTAGGTTAGTGATTGTAGATAATTCCTCGCGGGGGTCATCATTTTGAAATTTATTTCATACTGCGATAACTTGTTGCTGTTAGCTAGGGGACGTAAGATAGAGAATGAATAATCGATGACGACGTATTTTTGAAAACATGTTTATGAGCGATTCGGCATCTCGCTGATTGATTCATTCAGCATTACATGAGATTCTGTACTCGCTTGGTCAACCTGAAATGAAAATGAAGCATAAAAACCGGTATTTTCAATATTTTGTTTAATCGGCTACAACCGAAGAAACAGATGTCTGAATTGAGCCACAGGTGGCTTGACGCTAATTTGTAGATTCTAGTCACGTGGTTATCGTACAGCGCTAGCGGCACGAATACAAATTAATTTTGAACGACTGCGGGAAGCAGACACCACGATCTTACGATTAGATAACTATGAGAGAAACAGAATCTGATTTGAATAATCGCTGGTTTATTTTATTCCAATTTTCTACTAGAATTTCGATTTTCTAAACACCAAACGCGCCGAGAGTATTTATTATCACGATTCGTGTGCGCACTGCTCGACAGTCGGCGACAAGATTAGTTCTTGAGTTAAGTAAGTCTTGTAGATGAAGCAATACGTTTACAAGATCAATAGGTCATCTCACGTGCGTCATGTTTGTCTCGACGCGCGATCACTATTATGTATAGTATATGTGTATCGACGCTTCGAAACAAATTTTTCTCCAAATAGTGACGGCTCTTTTAATCTAATTATTATTATTATGATTTTCTTCTGTCGTAACACTTTTATAAATAAAAGTGTTTGTTCGTTAGGGTGAAAACTCGCAGTTGTCGAATCGTCGATCTCTTGTTCTTCCGACATATATAACATACAATTTGATGGTGAAGAAACCGTGTAATAAAATACAATTCGTAATGTCAATAAGAAATCCATCAAAATCTCCATTATACCTGTGTAAAAATTCACAATAAAAAGACGACAATAAATACGTGAATAAAATTTAGTCCGCATTCCTTCCGCCCTTCATAAATGTATTTATTTCACGCGGTGAAAAGGAGCCTGCATACCGGACTATTGAAAAATCGATTCCTCAACGTTTCTAAAATCTCCCGGTCGTTATCGGACCTTAAGAACAAGCCTCCCGACTCTACGGGAGATACGGGAAAAGGAATCGTTAGTTCCATGCATATTTCGTCTCCCATTATAAATACTCATGAATTCATGAATATCGCGTCGTAGATAACGATCTTCGTTCCTTATTGCTCTCTCTAACTTCTTCCGAAAGGAAAAACCGAAGAAAAAGACTATTCGAGTATACCGTTGGAACCCACATGAACCAAAGACCAAACCCCACATGCAACAATTCGAGGTGAACATGCATGAACGAGGTACTATGGTGCTGGACGCTCTGCATGTGATAAAAGCCGATCTGGACCCTACCCTGTCTTTCCGAAGATCGTGTCGCGAGGGTATATGCGGTAGTTGCGCAATGAACATCAACGGAGTTAACACATTGGCTTGTATCACGTAATGAAACGATCAATTATAGGAATCATTTGGGTAGGGATGAGGGCCTCGTGATTATTTCATTGCGTGTGTAGGAAGCTCGACGAAGATTCGTCGAAACCGCTGATAGTATACCCCCTGCCTCATATGTACGTGATTAGAGATCTGGTACCAGACCTTTCCCACTTTTTGAAACAATACAAGATGATTGATCCGTGGCTAAAACGGCGTGGGGAAGATCAGTTCGTTGGGTATCGTCAGACCCTCCAAAGCCAACGAGATAGAGACAAGCTGGATGGGCTTTATGAATGCATTATGTGCGGATGTTGCACATACTCTTGTCCGGCTTATTGGTGGAATGGAGACAAATACCTAGGACCTGCGGTCCTCATGCAGGTTGTAGAGGACGATAGACGATTCTGTTAGAAATCGATCTGAATTATTTCAAAGATAATGATAAAGTCGTGAAATTACGATCTCCACTAGATATAAGGGAGGGGATATCGTAGAACAGAATTCATAATGTGTTATTAACGCGATGTTATAGGCCTATAGATGGATCATAGATTCGAGGGATCTGGAACACGCAGAGAGACTGGGAAAGCTCCGTGACTTTTACTCGGTTTTTCGTTGCGTTACGATATTCAATTGTACGAAGACCTGTCCCAAGGTACAAAACTCGTAGTTTTATCGTTTACGGTGATAAAAACATGGGTTTTTCAACTCTTCGCAGGGATTGAACCCCGGCAAAGCGGTAGCACAGATAAAACGACTACTTGCTGGTCTGACCAAGAAGGAAAAACCCGATATGGACACTGCGATACCAGATCCGTGCAGTGCAGGACTTTCAAACGACGATTATAAATGAATTTGGATTATATCCACGCTAGGACTTGTTCAAATACTATATTTCTTTGTTCTATAAGACGCGGGATTAGTTTTTGAATAAAATGAAATTATTTTCCCACGTTGAACTACGTAGTTTCTTTTTCCACTTTTAGTTTCAAACTGATCGTGGAAATGAACAAAAAAATTCAACTATTCATATACTGGATAAGCGGACAAGTCAAATGTTCGCTTTGATGTTTATTAATAGATAATAGAAAGTAACAATATAAATGTAGCAATATAGTATTTTGCCTAATCAAAAGTCGCTCATTGCTTATACCTTATAGACTTAGATTAGTATAATAATTCAGGTATTTTAATCAGGCACGACCACTCTAGGGTCAACTCTATCATCTCACTTACTCAATTACATAGATTTCCAATCTTTTAACGCTGTAATTCCCCTTTGTACTTAATATTATTGGTTTGGAATCGAAGTGATTTCAATACAGTTTGACTCGGGCAGCGCGATCCCGAGGCACGTCTGTTTCTTCAGTCCATAATTAATCGTCACGTTTCTACATCAGTATCATACCTCGTTAAAATAGAAAAATACATTTCACGAAGAAACTTCGAAGGGTTTTCCTTCCTTCATTTTTCTTTTCTTTTAGTTACATTTTAAACACAGCAAGAAATCACATGATACGAGGCTATATTTACCGCGTCTCAAACACGGGCGTATCAGACTTAAATTATGCAATTATTAATACGGACGAAATTTTGAAAAACTAGTTATCGAGGTAACTTTTCATGATCACTGGGAACTTAACAACTTTATACATGTAATCATGAGACTATTTCTCTTAAGGCACATATTTGTCTTTAAAAACGATATAAACTATCTTAAATGGACTTTGAAGAGCTCGATGCAATTCGATTAGCAAAAAATACCACGAATCGAAGAGTTATGAAGTTGAAGCATGATAGATCCCGTTTCACACCAGCAATGCATAATTACTTGGCAATGTATGAATTCAATAGCGTGGTAGCAAATATTTTACACTTTTTCAATAAAGTCATTTGCTTTTTCCAAGTTTTGAGGTCAACTTTTGATCGAATAAAAAATTATTGAGAGATCTTTTCCGTTCAGAAAAACCGCCTCTATAGGGTAGGGTCCGAGAATTTTGAAAAAAAAAAAAAATTTGTCAGTCAACATATCAGGAAATTTGGATTATTTTTCAGTAAAACTTACATATCTCGTTAAGAATGTTTTCTAAGTTTTCAAATTCGCTTTCACCCCATAGAGACAACCCTTCTGAACAGAAAAAATCTCTTGACGACTTTCTATCGGACAAACGGTTTATCTTAAAACCTGCGGCAAAAGCAAGTGACTATATTACAAAGGGTATAATCTTTGATACTATCTCATCGCCTTAATAATTGCTGAATCGTTGGCGTAAAAAAAGATTGAGTGAAGCTAAAACGTTCCGTATTAATTCAGGCTTTCATTCATACCAACGAAAGGTTTGCTAATCGAATTGCGTCAGCATGCTTGTACTAATTCCCTTAAATACGAATCCGAGTTTATGTATGTTCATATTTCTTTCTTTCTTTTTTTTCTATGCGTACATAAACGTCTTTGAACATCACAGAAAGTGTGTAGTCAGTTTTATCCTGGCTTACTATGACGATTTTTGTAAATCGATCATCGCTTTGGGACTCAATACTTTAATCAAAACGCGCTCTCTTGAAAGCAGCAATAGGTGGTTCAAATTGAGTTCTGGTTGAAGTCGAGGGTATTGAGAGAGGAGGAATATTTTCGATTGCTTCATTCTCTCTGCTCATCAACTCGCCGACTTGGTTTCGCATCTCTCTATCGGCTAGCCATTGATGTAATAAGACCTGATTTATCGTGATACGTTTATCAGGATTAACAGTCATCATGAGTTTGATCTAAAAGATGTAGAGAAAGAAGGTATGAAATACTGCAGCTTAAAATGCTGGGTTGGAAATCAACAAATGGAAAAACAAACGAGTTTCTGATACCAAAACGCACCAGGTTTATGGCACGGGATGAAACCTTGCCGAACTTGTATTTAGGGAATCCAAAAATTCCGCTGGTAATTTGCTGTTGTAGAGACAGTTCTTTGTCGTGAACAGAAAACGGAACTATTCCGCTCAGGCTACAGTAGAGAATCACTCCTAGGCTCCATATGTCGACCTGATAGAATAATTATAGTTAACACTGTAGTTTTTCTGCTCTGCTTTTTTCAGAACAGGAAATGCAAAACTCATGGAGTTATTATCACACCTGGCTTGTGTAAGCGCCTCTACCACGCGTCTTCAAAACTTCAGGCGCGACGTACATAGGAGTGCCGCAAAAGGTCTTCATCATAGTTTGTGTGTCTACGAACTTTGATAGCCCAAAGTCGGAGACCTTTACTAACGTTGCTTCGTTGTTAGTAGCTAAAAGGATGTTTTCAGGCTACAGAAAGGGAAAAATTTGTTATTAAATCTTATGATATTTAGAGAAAATCTGTATCTAGATGACTTTAAAGATCCAGCTTTAAGTCTTCGAACCTTTAGGTCTCTGTGCGTGATGCCCCGTTCGTGTAAATAATGCACGGCAAGAACAACTTGGTAGAAAATGAGCTTAGCAGTCTTCTCCGAAAGTCCACTGCCATGTTTTCTAATCCTATCAAATAGCTCGCCGCCTTCCATGAGCTCCAGAACAATATAGACCGACGATGGTGTGTCCAGGATCTCTTCCATCCTTATTATGCATGGCTATATGAATATAGATAAGAGTTGATGAATATTGGTTGGATTATACTTTTTAGACTTAGTTTGAGGGACAATAACGATCATTTTGAGTCCCCAAAGAAAAGTAATGAAGATGACAAATGATTGAATTAAATGTTACTAACGTGCTTTAAATCCTTGAGGATACGGACTTCGGTCATGATTTTATCGTGGTCATTAAAAGCCTGCCTCACATCAGGAGTGAGAAATTTGTTTTTAGTAATAGTTTTCAGGGCGAACCTCTTGCAACCGTTTTTAGTAAATATCATTTTGACCTCGCCACATGCTCCTGATCCCAAAGTCCGCGATACAATATACTTGCATTTTAGTTCCGGAGGCAAACCGCTGCTTTCCGATGTCCTCGTGCTCATGTAAGTGTAAACTGTGTACGAGGACAATAAGACAAGCAATTTTGAGCTACTTGGTAACAATTGTCGTGCCAAAAACATAGTCTTAGCGATTTTTCAATGTTACAATGGGAATTGTCTAACTGTACAACTTTATAACTTGACAATTATCGTCATACCAGAAAATCCAGCCTGTGCTAAGGCGATGGTGTCGTTATTCTCGAGAATAACACTCTTCCCATTACCAACGAGACATTTATTAACGAAAGTACCATTGTGGCTAAGATCCTTAAGGTATACAACAAAGTCTTCCAAGCTTCCTTCGAGCGTTTCTTTTATTATTTTAAAATGCTGCTTGCTTATAACACTCCTACGTCTTTCGTCCAGTTCTCTTTCCCCTATGAGTATATCGCACCTTGCTGAACGACCGAGGGTGTAAACATCGTTTGTCAATTCTATATCAGATGTACAAAAATGATATGAGCAAATAGACGAATAGAATGAATGATAAATGTCGAAAATTGTTGACTCACCAACTTTTGTCAGCGTGTTTTCGAGCGGGTATAGCTTTCCCCATATTCTACGAGACCTTTGCGAATGGGTTTCGCTCTCGTGGGGTTGAGACTGCGTTAATATATCTGCGTTTTGGGTGTCGGGTAGACTGGGCGGAATTTGATCGTCGGAAGCCATCTCGGTCCGATTTTAGGAGAGTTATTGAACCGCGTTTATCATAAAGCATTAAATAGTGGGATAAATTTGCGGTGTTTATCACTGAGTTTAGGGAACTCGATTTTCTTATAATTCGCGACTAGAATGAGGATCGAAATGATTTTGTTTCAGTTGGAACCTTATGATTGACACGTGACCGGCTTTCAGGTTAACTTACGTATTGTCATTTGTCAACGGCTTTCTGTTCGGTATTTGAACAGTAGAGTAGGTAGATAACAACAAGATGAAATATTTCGTCGTTATTGTGTGAGAATCTATGCAGTATTTGTTTTGTATTACTAATTTGTAAACACGAACGCGTAGATCGCAATGACAAACAAAGCAACTGTGATTTTTCAAATCCTTCAATACACTCGCGGATGTGACGCCGCTTTCATCGGAGGTATTCGAGATTTGAATGGCTTGTAGTACTTCGCGCCAGTGTTAGGAACGCTTTAATCATGGGTCGCGGTGGTTAGTGTAGATCGTAAACTCGCAACTTCTATTTTACTATGCATAATGCAGAACGCCTCATTCACAGGGCGGGTTGGGCGCCATGATGCTTCTGGGTTCAAATTATTCTGAGTTCACTTCGACCAGACTTAGATTTTTCAATATAACGCGATATAATTTTCGACAGATAACACTACGTCGATCTTTCAAGATTGATACTCGAATTATAGATCACAAAAGCTCCGCATACGAAGAATCTAGTAAATATCCTTGCGCTTTTATTGTCGCCATTTCCTCCTCACGAAAAACGACGATTTTCAAATATCATCTCATGTCTCGATGATTTCTCATCCGATAATAAAAATAGCGTATAAAATGGCTTGAAAACAATTTATTATCTGTCTGTTACACACGAATTATAAAATAAATTCCAAAATCATCCCAAATCATTTCTCTTTAAATCCAGTACCCCGTATTCGCAGAAATCCATTGCAAATAAGCCGAAACTTTCGTATAAACGGTCGGATACCCGGAAGGATTACATCCGTATGTCCAAGAGATAAATCCCGCAACAGTTGGGAAATTTGCGGTTCTGGGAATGAACGGTCCTCCTTCATCACCTCGACAACCGCTTCTTTCCGAAAAGCTAACATCATCAAGTTCTCCCTCGATTTCTGTAATCCGTTTATTCACGAGCTGGTCATCGTACTCGTGATAGTACAAAACTGGTATTCCCCATCAATGTTAAGGTCCCAGGGTGCGTAAATTTG
Organism: Tenthredo scrophulariae; assembly: GCA_963978835.1. NCBI lineage: Eukaryota > Metazoa > Arthropoda > Insecta > Hymenoptera > Tenthredinidae > Tenthredo > Tenthredo scrophulariae. Next base: position 1,116,983 of record OZ022229.1, read on the forward strand.
GCGGCAAACATCAACGTTCAAAATTGTAACGTCAGCGCTCCGGAGGACATCCGGCTGTATCACAGTTTGAGACACCTGGCCCCAACCCACGACGATGCCGGGCGACCCAGACAACGTTTTATCAGGAGAGTCAGTGGATAATTCGATGGGTTGAACTGTAGCTGAGAATTCGAACGGATGCTGTACCTGACGCCGAATTATGAAATGTATTTTAGTTGCAGCGAATCGCACCCGTTTTTTTTTTTCTTTTTCTTTTATTTTTCCGCTTTTGGTTTTACCTGGACTAAGGCGATGTCATGAATGAGAGAATCGTTCGGGCTATAACAAGGGTGAATTATTATCTGGCTAATGGGGTAGTGGAAACCTCTTTGTCGCAAGTTGTTCGTCCCCGCGAGCCAATAGTAGCGTGAGACGTCCTCGACAGCGCTTAAGACAGTGATCGTTGAAATTGTAGAGTATAAATAAAATCTTGGACGTATGTATGTGACGACTTGGACATACAGGGTTATTTAATGCTTGGTAAAGGGCCGGGGAAAAAATTGCGGATCAAGATACGCTGCAGAAGGCAATTCGCGGAAAGAACGAAGTAATAGTATCGTATACTATTTTATGTAATACGTACGTGTTAGAAACGGTAGACGGCAGTCACATCGATTTTGATTATTGCACGAAAATAGCGCACTACTGGGTAATATGTGACTTACTGACTGGAAAACATCACGGGTGAACGCCTCCTAACACGTATACATATTACATAAACTAATTTATAGAATATGTGAAATCGAAATCTAGGAATCGACAAGTATTGCAAATTCCAAATTTTTGTTATAGTTTTATTAAATATGGAGTTTCAGACTCGTTCTGATTGTATGTATAAGTATTGTGTGAATGTTTAGAACTGGAACTGTAATTTAAAAGTGATTAGCCTCCTTCTGGAAACCTAGACTCTGCACAGAGTTTTGGAATAAGTAAATCGCCGGCCCTGTTTACTAGAAGCAAAATTATAGACGTATACATATACGTGCACCGTGGTGCTTGAAGCCGTATTATGTTAATAAAGGCGCTTACGACTAAAATGAAAAATGACCATCCGCTAATTCTAGAGTTTATTTGAAATCTCGATTCTTCGCCCTAGGGCATCACGCATCCTCTCATACAAAGCGGAACTATATTTACACTGATACTCATACTATGGACACATGTCTGCAGGAATATCTGAGAGATAGATTATTCCCGCATACGTGAGGAAATTCGATTTCCAAGACCATAATTTCTGCTTTTCAAATTTTACCGGGATTGGAAAGCATCTCCAGCCTATTAAGTATAGAATCCAGAAAGTTTATTTCGGTGTAGATTCGTTCCTCGTGGAAATATTTTAGTCATTAAATGAAAAGTACCATTCGCCTGAATTGGAGCGCGAGTACCAATGCAGGAGGATCTTCATCGCCGTATGATTACTTAAATACTTTTATTCAGGTCACATCATTTTTTACTACGAACTTAACGGTTCCAAAAGTATTTCTCCACGGAGTTTGTACCTCGTGCCACAGTTGTAACCCGCGTAATGAATTTCCGAGCTCCTTAATTCGCCTTGACATAATTTTCTTCGCGAAAATCGCGCGGCTAAACTTGTCATACGCTACGACTAGCTGATCAAAAACGCCATGATAACTGACGAATATGCAACTCGTCAAAAGTGTAGACGATTGATCCGCAGCCACTGCCCTTAGCCCTCCACATACGAGTTCATATACATATCTAATATATAGTCACTCTTCGACGCACCGAGCCAAGGTGATAGCCCATGTCTAGGTGAGAATGAACCCAGCGCAATAATGCAGGTGATATACGTTGGCCCAAAGGGTCAACCCCAAGGACAAAGCAGAGGGATATTCACCGAGGGTCGTCGATTGACCTTCGGCGATTCGCTGGCTCGAAAAACTCGTTGCGGTGGTTATAGGTCCGGTAAACTGCAGAATGAGCAGCAAAAGTACTACTGCAGCCGGTTGCACCGACGAAAAACGCCTCATAGCCGCGGGGGACGTAATTGATCGCATCCCGATTCGATATTATGCGATATACCGTAGAATAACGATCAAGAGCTGTACACTGGCGCAGTGTCTACTGTAGATTACTGGCCTTTGGAGGCCGCAATGTGTGTATCACATTATGCTCCTAAAAAGTCGCTAAGCTAAATCTTATCGACGATTTAACCGATCGCATTTGTCACCTTGCTGCGACGTTCTAGAATCCCGTATTGATAAATGACTGGCTCTTATCTCTGCCCAGATCGCATCATAGGTATATGAAATATGTACACGTAGCAGGCGGAGGCCGATTCCATACTGTACACCGATTCTAGCCGAGGATGAATCGGTATGAATTCTTCTTCGTTAGTTCTGGTGTCAGAAAATTGGTAGAAAATCACTCGTGAACAATTAAGTCTTAGTGTCCCAAAGTCATGGACCGCGAGAAATTTCCTCGAAGTTCAATGCGTCCCCCAGGTTTGGCCAGCCATTGGATACACACAGGCAATTGGTACGGTCGTTGTTTGGTTCCAGGAACCCTAAAAGATCATATATAGTCGAAAGTAAGAGGGCAACCGGTTTTGGCTATCTTGGTGTGCCCGGCGCGGGCGTTGCCCGTTTCCCAATTCAACCGCAAGTATGTATTCGCTGGAACGACTGTTGCAGCTGCAGCAGCACCCTGAACCAGACTTTACTGCAGATTTCTACCTGCAAGTACCGCCGTTGTATTCGCGAAGAAACTTTATATCTGCGATATATTATACACCCAGCTATTAATATATGCCTAGATTCTTCAAATCATTAATCATATGCGATATATTAACGCGCATTACAGAATTTTCAACTTATTCCCATATAGGTATAAGTCATGGGATCTCTGATTACCCCTCGCTCGTTTGCTCGGTGTAAAATGTAGGCAATTATAATTCTTGTCGGAAGAATAATATTTAGCAGTGAATAAACGGCACCAATTTTCCCGTCAGTCCCTTCTCATAGCGTATAATATCTCTGGTGACGACGACGACGATGGTGCTATGCTCGGGTATTATAATAGTAATATTCTCGTTAGTCAAGCGAGAAAGGTATAAAGAAATCTTTACCTACTTACCTATTTTTGTAACAGAGAGTAATAATTGATGAGCCGCGACTTACTTTTAAACTTACGACGCGGTAGATGAACCATGCTCTAGCTAGGGAAATAAGAGACCGTGTAATAGTATAAAGTGAAATTTATACTTGCGTTTTATATCAATATCATAATAACTTGTATCATTTGATCAATAGATCAAGTATTTCTATCGATAGCCCGATGATCATAATCGTTAACTATACCATATAGCCATCCGCGATATGTGCTGCAGGAACCGGTCGAAAAAATTTACGATATACAACAATCTGCAGAACTTTTTGCAATCTTAACGGTAAATCGTGCACGTGGCGTTTAATAGACTCGATTAAAATGTTGATCGGCGACTTTATAGAGTATATGGTAGCTGAAAGAGGTAGAGAATCACCCACGGCATCATGGTACTGAATGTATAAGTATAATTTCCTGCGAACTAGTTCATTTTAAGAAAGTTATACTGTCCGCGTCATTAATCAAGCTCGTTAAATTCTCGGTCTTAAATATTTCCGAATTATTATAAGACACCTATGTTAATATATAGTTTATTTATCTCTGGTAAAAATCTATCGCATGTTTCAACGTCCTGCAGCTCCTAGCCGGCCGGCGAGCTGTGGGAGGAGCGCCCAGGTTGGTATAGGTACTCGTTGGTTGAATACGAGTTACTGCTTCATACATAATATACATATATACCTATAATGCGTACGTGTCGCGCATGCATGCGGTTACAAACACACAGTAGGTATATACCTACGAGTATATATATACCTATGTATATCCACATCGCGGTATAACCTGCAGCGTTTACCTTTGTGTTACCTGTTGGAGAAAGCTGCGGGTTCCTGCGAGGTGTGGCCATTGTCTCTGGCGCTCAGAGGTCCAGCTATTTTTTTACCTTTTTTATTTTTTTCTCACATTTTCAAAAGAAGGAACGTTAAACCCATGACTAAATTCACATTCCATGTATCCATACACGTGTATCTTAATTTTAATTATAAATAATAGGAACAGGTAACATTAAGTCCGAGGTGACGCATTGCATGCATGAGATATAACGTATGACTCTGACTATAGTATGTGTCTGGTACTAGACTGCACGTAGTTCTTGCGGGTGATGGTCTCTGGAGTCAATATCCCTTCCAGTGTTATCCGAAATTCTGTTATATCTATACTATTCGGTACAGCTCAAGATCACATAGACTTATAAATTCAGTGCAAACTTTACACGCGACTGCAGGTGAACCAGTGGTTGTCCTGGAGTGTAAATACATATCTATTCTCTTTTTACCTCTGCACTTTGCCTCTAACAGTTAAAACTGAAAAGAGCGGGAGGACGAAGGAACGGAGGGAGTGGTGGACCCCGGACACGCTGAACGAGAACCTATATTGTTAGTCGGGATATGGTCCTGCTAACGATCAGAGATACTCACTGGCTCCCACTGTAGTCTCGTGTTATTCTTATCGTGTGATAATATCGTCTTTATTAACTCTACTCTGTGTTGAATAAAGCGAGATTATACTCGCTTGAAATAGAGAGAGAGATACGAAATACATACTTGCCTAGACGCAAAACCAGTTAGACTCACCGGACAACGGATAACGGTTAAATCTGTAAGTGAATTTGAATGATACGTTCCTCACCGTAGCTGGGATTCAAGCCACGGAGAATTCACCTTAAAAAATTAATAATTCGAACCCGGCGCCGGGTAGAAGTTCCGAACAGACGTCCAACAAATCCGAATTCGTTTCAGTCACAATTTTGAATTTCCAAAAACGTTAGAGTTCAGAAGATTCAAATTCCGAATGGCCAGAATGCAGACAGATTTAAACTCCGAAAGAATTTTGTAACGTTTTTTCCGAAAAGAAAATCTCAAGACGATTAATTTCACCACTTATTGGTTTTGATACGATCGATACAGCCAGAGTTATTATACACTGTATAAATACATGCGTGAATTTCAAGTTTCGCGTGAAACCTCTGATATTCTTCGTTTCAAAGTTTTTTGAATTGGCTATGTAGACTTTCGGCGAAATACGACCCTTTTCAAAAACTGTGCAGAGTCGGTGATATTCAAATTCGGAACTTTGAAAATTCGGAACTTCAATCCGGCCCGGTTCCAAGTACATACATTGGTAGATGTGTGATACAGTTCAATCAATATCACATGTGATCGTTATAATGATCTGAATGCGACCTATCCGTGTTTTTGAAGCATGGAATGATTTGAACGGTAAACTATAGCGTCGGGACCTTATAACGAGGGACTAACTGAGATTATACTCAAGTACACATAACGGTGCGAATTGCAGTGAGCTGGAAATGAAGGATAAAGAATTAAGCGTTTGAAATATGGAAGGTGGAGATCCGAGATGATAAATAATGAAGAATACGTGGCTGCGATCATCATCATCATCATCAAACCCTTCGATTATTATGATAATGACGGAGAATTTAATGAAGTTAATAAAATTGCGGGCGGTAAATCATCCGAGAAGATATTTATTCAAAAAAGGATGAAGAAATTTGAAAGATGAGGGTGAGCCCGATATTTTTAACTGCGGCTTGCACGTCGTACTGGATTGCGGGCGCCTCGTCTGCCACTAGAACGGCTCAGGTCGAATTATCTACCGAATATTTTCTTGTACCTGCAAGAATACCGGATCGTGCCGGCGTCGCTAGCGTTGCTAGCGTCGTTAGCGTTCCGGGACCAAACCGGACGATATCCATCTTCAGGGGTGGACAACCGGGACGTAACGGAGCCCAACCTAACGGGCAAAATCTTCTACGCCAACAGCCCTGGGCTCTTCCTCTTGCTGCCCTAAGTGCCGCAGCGATGATATTCATGGCTGGTTTTGAGATATTTGTTTTACTGAAGGTAGGTACTTGATGAGTTCGCAAAAGTATGAAGCCCTTATTCTCTGTACCGAAAATTTACAGAAACTTTACCTGACTTATAGAAAATCCCACTCTTATTGCCCTCCGACTTTCGGATGTAAACTTTCATGCTGCGAAATTCTTTCTCCAGGGTTTCTTCATTCTTGAGGGAGAGTAGGTGGCTGTATCAAAGCCCTGAATCTTGTATTCATAATTAATATATTATATTGCAGCTCTATTCAAATGAAATCGCGGCGTTATATTGTAATTTGAATATAACGAGGAAAATAAGTAGAGCTTGCAATACCGAATAAGGTATATAATCGCTTTCCATTTTCAAGTATGCTGCTTTAATTATACATATGTCGACCATATCTACACCTATACGTATAAAAAAACAATTATTGTCCTTGTTCTTTCCATACAGGCCCGAGCCGCAGTACCCAGTAGAAGACATTTGTTCCTTGGCCAGGTACTGCTACTGGGATTATTCCTGCTTGCTGGACTCTCGGCGGCGCCGTCTCTAGCCCCAAATCCACTGTCTTGCGCCGCTCTACGTCTCGTCGGACTTCCTGCGGCCCTCGTATTTGCCGCACTTTTGGTCAAGTGCGTTTTTCTTCTCTCGTTAAACAGCGGCGTCTACTTACCCGCACCTTACCAGGTACGCATGCCATTACCTACTGGAGAGAGAAGAAGAATTTTATAGGAATTAGTCTTCAGTTTAATCTGGATAAATTCCTAAAATCTAATGAAATCTGCTTCAATTCATTCCTTAGGCCTTGGTGCTCGTCTTCGCGGTCCTTGTCCAAGTCGCGATAATTGGTCAATGGTTTTATGGCAGCCCTCCATCCCCCAGTTTAGATCTTGGTGTATCAGGAACCCCCGATGTTTCGAAGCCCGTACTGAATCTGTCCCAATCTTCGGGTTCCTCATCATCGCCGAGTGACCATCTTCCCTGCTGTTGCAGTACGCCAGTGGGTCACCTGGTAGCATCCTTGGGGTACGCAGGTGTGCTTTTAATCTCAGTCGGCGGTCTAGCGATCAGAGCTCGTGGACTAAGGGACAATAATGGCGAAGCAGCGTTTATAGGACTAGCTGTTGGCGCTTCACTTCCGGTATGGGTATCGGGTGGTGTTGGTGCCCTGACAGCTCCTGAAGAAGACCGGGAAGCTTGGTTGGCCTATGGTCTCCTAGCCACTTCACTCTTAGTATTTCTTCTGATGTTTTTACCCAAAGGAAGACAACTCGCTGCCCTTGGAAGGGAGAACGCTGTTACTGTAGCTCACCGTGATCGCGGTGATGACAGAGATGATGGGCTCAGCTCACTTCCGGCTAGCGGCTACTCGCCTTCATTTTTTCACTTCAAACCACCGAATGATACGCTTGAATCTAAAATGCCCTGTCATCAGAGCACCGGTGAGTGTCTTTCTTTAAAAAGGAGTGCGTGCAGATTTATGGAGAGAGAAGAGAACTGTTAGGCTCATAAATTATTTTGACCACCATTCTTCCCTCAATTGCAGATCGCGTTGCATTGGTCTCCTCGGGAATCCCGAACTGTAATGCATGTAGATGCAGCGCTAATCCGCACTATCCTGAAGGTATGTCTACCACCTCGTCTGTTTGCTTCGTGCTATTCGATTTTTCATTGAGGAATTCAATGTACCATCTCGCTTATTATACCCTGTTCGTATTCATTGTGACACGTGCGTATGAGGTGATCGCCAAGCCGTGAACTCATTCATGTAATGATTGCGCAGATGAAAGATAATAAACAGGAAACGAGCGTTTTGGAGGGGCATAAGCCGTGCATACCGCTATACGCGTATTACACATCGTGTAGAATTTCCATCATATAATATAGATAGACGTGGTATTTGTATGTGTTTTAATAATCTTTCAAATACTCGACTGTGTTTTTCTATAGACATGCGTTCACCGGTTGAGACCTTCGTTCTACCACCAGGGATGTACCTCAGGCCAGAAGAGGCAGGAAATTTATATACAACCTTGTCGGCAAATCCGAATGTCTTTTTTCAGAGGGCTGCTCACCCTGGCATGATGTATTGACGAAAATACGTGTATATTACGATTTGAAAAGTGATTATTGTGGCGATTCGATATAGTGAAAAAGACATTGAAATAAATCCACCCCATGTATCATTCGGGAAACGATTTTTACACTCACAAATATCCGCCTCCGTGTCTACCGTGTAGGCAATAGGAGTAATAATAATAAAGTATATCTGTAATTAGGCCTGCTTTGTCTATTGAAATAAAAATATTGAATAAAATTAAGATTAATTATCAGCTCTCTTATAGTATATTTAATAAAATATAATCCCCGCTGTATTATAATTTATGTATTAATATTATCAAGCATGTATTGTATAGGTATAACATGTATAATGTATATGTTTAATAATATCTACGCGTATGTATGATGAGAAGAATATGTTGCAAATAAAAACGTGCTACCGTGTTTCCGAAATATTCATTAAATCGCAGTATGTATTCATTCGAAACCTCATTTCCCCGCGAAGGCAATTTTCAAATTTCGAATTATCCCGCGGCGCGCAATCGGTCGTTATAGTTTTGAGTATACAACCAATGAACTGCCGCTCATCGACTAACTCGTATGTGCGTCGCAATTGGGTGGGGGAATCCCAGAAGGCCTATCATCTATAAGTGTTTTCATAGTCCGTGGTGAAAGCGACAATGACAAGCATGGCGTGCGCGATTTAGACGGGTTATCTGACGTAAACTGTGTTTATAGTGCGATAATATAACCCCTGAAAATACATGATGATAAATTTAGACCCTGAGAGATTAGAATTAAATAATTGTCAAAGAATTGTTGCGAGATGAGGTGAGCCATTAAATATCAAACCGGTTTCAGAGTCCTATAAAATAAAACCGTAATTCTAACCTGGTTTCTGCTACCATCGCGACGAATTCCATAACAAATAATAATAATCATAATAACAACAGCGTTAAGAATTGTTGTTATTATTCTTATCACTATACCTAGAGTTGTAAATTCTTCAAATACAACTGTTCAAGCACGTGGAGAAAGTCCGTTGAATAACTCGCCTCGTCAAGGACGTGACAGACTCAACTATGGCTGACAACAATCTGAGGTATTTATCGATACCACGTCTCAATAAATCAGCATACAAATCGCAAGAGATTTGAAATTAATATACATAAATGATCAATTTTACGTAACAATATCTAGATATACTTCCGTTTTATTTTTAGATTCTATTTCGTTACCTGGAACGTCGCGACTAGATACCCTGAACAAGATCTACACCAACTCTTAGGTGTTGGACATAATGAAGTGGACAAATTACCGGATTTTTATGTCATTGGGTGAGTATACTGTACACACACCTATTTCAATGCCCCGTTTAAAGTAGGACGCGTTTAATAACTTTCCAACAAGTTTATCAGTCTTAATAAAAATTTTCCACATACTATATCAGTTTTCTCACAGATTGATAAACTGACCTAGTTTCAAAGTGCACTGTTCATAATTGGCTAGAGAAGTAGTTGGAATTTAAATCCCATGCATGCATTAGCAGCTCTCATTACATCACAGACTCTTATTCAATAAGGTGGAATATTCCCTGCTGGAAATGAAATCTAATGCAATTATTTTCCTCAGTTTACAGGAGGTCAAAGCCCAGCCCCAGAATATTGTTATGGGAATGTTCACTGACGATCCTTGGACAAAGTCCTTTAGGTAAAAATTTTTTCAACAATTTTAGGTCCATATTTTTTTAGCAAGAAATAACAAAGGTAAAATTATGCACATTATAGGGAGACCCTGAAGGATCATGACTATGTTAAGGCACGGACCCAACGCCTGCAGGGTCTGGTTCTGAACGTATTTTGCAAGCGGAAACACTTGACGCATTTGAGACTGATAGAAGCGCAGTATACAAGGACAGGTTTTGGGGGCATGTGGGTGAGTACTTACTGGCTAGACGCTAGAGTAGAAAAATACAATCGTAGCAGGTGAAGAACAGCAAATAATGAGAGATAAGATAACAGGAGTAGATAATATGAGATAAAACTTAAAAAGTATGCATTTTTCAGGGTAACAAAGGAGCTGTTAGTGTTAGACTAAACATCTATGGGGTCAGTGTTTGTATTGTAAACTCACACCTCACACCGCATGATCACTTACTCGCCGAAAGAGTCTCAGACTATAACGTTATATTGAAGGAACATTCTTTTACCACCACAGACACAACAAATATACTTTATCACGAGTGAGTGATTCTATCAATCAATAAAACACTTTGTGTGAGATAGTTCTATAGATATTACCCGTTTATTATCTTGATAGAATAGATTTATCAGAGAGATGAAAGTCTCTTTGTACTTTAATCTCTATTTTCAATCACTAACATCGATTTTTTTTCTCTAACTTCATCTTTCGACTAATTTATTTCCCTTTTCATTATTTTATTATCAACTAGTCGATCACAAGTCCTCAAATCTTCTCGCTTGTTCACAGTTACGTATTTTGGATAGGAGATTTAAATTTCCGTTTAAACGGTGCAGATCTATCTGCCGAAGACATAGACCTACTTGTAAAAAAAAATCAGCTCGATTTCCTGCTGGACAGGGATCAGTTGAGAGCTGTTATGTGCAGCGGACAAGCTTTTAGTGAATTGATTGAAAATGACGTCAAGTTTCCACCGACCTATAAATACGAATTTGCCTCTCAACAGTTCGATTACAAGTAAGTTTAGAGAATTCAAATGCCTCGTTGAATTAATTGATTCACTAATTTATAAGCTTAATAAACACGTTTTCATTTCCATTGCTGAATCTAGGCGCCGACCTTCCTGGACAGACAGAATATTGTACAAAGTTAATTCCGACGTCTACGAAGGCATAAAATTAAAGGCGATTCAATCCACCTACAAAAGTCACCCCAGCTACGTGCAGTCCGACCACAAGCCAGTTAGCGGAGAGTTCGATATCACGGTATAATTTATATCTTGGTTCTCGACACAGCGACTTTGATAGAAAACTTAATCTTCGAATTTGAATCTGTAAAAAGTGAATTTCTGATTTTTTCTGGAACGTTCTGAGAAGAATTTTTACTTCTTTCGGGAAAAAGAACACCTTCAGCTCTTCCAAATCCCTCACTTAACACCTTTCTGTTATTTCACAGGTACGAAGAGACTACGAGGACCACGGTGTAAGTTTCCAGCCTGTAACGGAATGGTTTGTCGACGAAGAGAACTCTGTCTCTTATAAACTATCAGGAAACATAGAATCAGTGAGTGGACACTGGATCGGACTATTCAAAGAGGGTTTTTCAAGCCTTGACGAATACCTAGTCTACGAGTACGTTGGCCGAGGTGAATATAGACCCATTCTAATGCTTTATACTTCTGCGCATATAATCTCACCAAAATAAATTGTCCCTAAGGAAAAGCTGCAGCCCCGATTGAACAGCAGTCAGACTCTCTAACAGATCGTATATTCTTCAGTTACTCGGCGCTTCAAGCACCTGGAATGTATCAGCTTGTCTATGTTAATCAAAGCGGAAACACAGTTGGTATATTAGGAGTAAGTCCGCCGTTTCCTGGAACTCGAAGGCTTACATCGACCGCAACATGACTCTCGCTTTGTGGTCTGTTGCGATTGCTGATTGACATTTGTTCATTGATCATTTTCAGCAACGATTTGGTATCACATAATAGATCTCGGGTTTACAGGAACGTAAAATGGGGATTGGCTGTTGGGTAGTTTAACGATTTTTACAAAATTACAAAAATTGCATACAAGGATTATGGCCTTTCATAATTCTAAAGATACTTGGAGCTCATGACATGACTTTGACTACTTCTTATAATAAATAGTTTTTATCGTACTTCGCTTCAAGTTCTATTGTCGAGAGGTGATAGTTGTGTATTACTTATTAGTCCGTTAAAATGGGAGGGGGGCCTGTTTTGCTGATGATTTTCAGTCAAAGGACTGAAAGGATCTCTATTCGCCTGTGATTTTACTCGTTGCAAGGCTGTAATCGGCAGGGAACAAACAACCCTGACTATCAAGGACGTCTTTAGGCTGCAATTTACTTTTGGTACCTGGTTTAGCGCTTAAACCGGAACCCGGCAAGTGCATAAAGTATCAAAACGCGTCGAACAAATTGAAAGTACGTTATATATACTATTATTGATTATTAATTAATGTGTTCATGCACTTTCGGGGACCGAGTACAGGTATAAGAAATATAAAAAATACTTAGGTATTACAGAATATTCCACGAGTAATATTTTATAAGATATGATTAAAAATGAATTACCTATATTATATATATGATTCGCGATTATAGTTGTTGGTGAGATTGATAATAGTTTATTTTTAATCTATGGTAATGATGTCGGTGATGAAATCTACGTATTGTATATGACTAGCCTACCCCTCGCCTACCTCGACAGGGCAAACAGAATCGATTTCTTGTTAGCCTTTGCTTTTTTTTTTTTGACTTTTAAATATATAATACGTTTTTATTTATAGTGAAAATATTTTCTGAGCCTATTATAATACTTGTTATTATTATTACTACAACCTGGATGTTTTTATACAGTAATTTGGTATCTAGAGGATTCGGCCTTTCTGCTAGGTAGGCAGGTAGGCAGGTAGGCAGGTAGGTAGTAAAGACAACGATCCTAAAGCGTTAGGAAAGAGAGAGAATTAAATAAATGGCAATATACACGATATATATATGTATTTTCATACAATTCGTTGTTATTGTAAATTTATTATCATTTATAACGATGGTGATGATGATACAAATAATACTAAGACAAATATTAAAGCACAAGATTGTTTATGCGCGAAAAAATAAAAATAAATAACAATAATTTTGCTGTTGTTGTTCAAAAACTCTATAGTTATCAAATGATCGAGAAAAAACGCGATATATTGGTACTTTTATAATAATAATTAACATAAATTGTCTCAAATTTTCTTTTTCATATACCATATGAATAAAAATATATGAAAATTCAATTGAAGAAATAAATATAAAATAAAATTAAAAAAAAAAATGTTATTTTCAATTTCAAACAAGTTATCTCCAACGATACGCTATTATAAATACTAAATTACATCAATGTAAATCTTAAATAAAATAATTAGGAACAAAATATAATGCACAGATGACGGTCGCTTGATTAAAATATAATCTGTGTTACGGTGTATATGTATAATATGAGTTATGCGTATTTATATCTATATGTATATTATACCTATTATGATGATATAATATATTGCTATCAAGTTGTAAAAATTTCATAAATATATTCAAGTGAAGTGAAATAAAAAGAGAGATGAAAATATTTTACGTATCTTATTGCTTAAATGATTTTTTTGTTCTTTTTTTTTTTGTTCTTTGTTCTTATCGTTCTACAGTTTAGAATTCAATTCTATAAAAATAGAAATCTAGCATATTGTATAACTATATATATTATAGTATACCGTTTCGGATAGTATAGTGGAAGTTTTACTGTGACTGGTCGAGTAATAAAACTAAATAAATAAACAGATGATTTTAAATAGTAAACTAGGATTTTTCTTCTTCTTTTTATCCTGTCTTTATCTTATCTTTTCTGTATTAAAATAAGAATTTTTTTTTTTCAAAAGCCGCTAGTTATGAATGCTGCTTCTACGCACATCAGTTGAATGTATCAATATACATGAAGGTACGTATATAAATAAAAATAAAAAATGATAATAACAACAACAATGTGACCCCTGTTAATTCTTCCGGCTACTACTTTTACCTGTATATTCATAATAGGTATGTGATAGGCACTACATAATACGTAAATCGTAGCCACAAGGACAGAGACGTTAGTCAAGTTGTAAATATAAAACGAAGACATTTGAAACTAGCCAAATGTCATGAGTCCGATTAAAACCTCGTCATATACGAAACGATCGTTAATCTTTGGTTCTTTACTAAACTATAAAAAAAAAAAAAAAGCACGTTCGTTGCCTTTTTTTTCTTTCTTCCTTATTTCTTCTTCCTACTCATTTTCCTAAACTCTCAGTTAATAAATAACTAATAAGACACTCTGTGATATCCCGTCATTTCTTCTATTCCGCACGTAGGTAGACAGGTAGTCAAGTATATTTTATTGTTATGAACACTATTCGAGTAGTGACCACTTGAAAACTGTTAAGTAAACATGTGCTAAGCGTTTGCTTTTTTTTTTTTTTATTCTTCTTTTTTTGAATCCATTCTGCGCATACATGTACTATGATATTGTAAAACACAATAATTGAACGACATGAATATGCATGTAGTAGATAAATATATGAGAATAAGAAAAGATGTTTAGTTGACCATTTTTGAATACCAAAATCTCTGAAACACGCAATAATTTGAATCTAGCTACTGGACAGACTCAGAGTCCCAACGGCAAATATTCGAATACCGTTAAACCCACGGATTCCTATAAACATATGAATTAATTGGGATGCTTGGATGCCTCGTGAAAAAAAGTAACGATCAGTGATCGCCTTTTTCATATTTCGTATTTGAACGCGATCTATTGATTCAATCCGTTATTATTAGCGACCGGAAGTAAAGTCATTTCGGTAAACCCCTCAGTATCCGGTTCTCTAGACCCGGTACCAGTCAACTTCTTAATCCTACGCCAAACGAAATGCCTTGCAGGTTGCCTTAGCACGAATAGTCCGAAGACCAGAACGCCTTCGAGAGCGTTTACAAAGTCGAATATCGACCATGCTAGAAGATCGCTTTCCGTTAATACGGAGATCAGCTCCATCGCCCAGTTTACTCCCATTATTATAAAAAGTACTAAAGTTACTACGAAACGGAGCCTCAGCTCTCTGAACACCTTGCGATCCTCACGGTCCGAATCCTCGTTACGAGCTAATCTCCTCAGGTCAAGACTTCGCTGTGTTCTGGCCATCTTTACCCCCGTAATAATGAAGACAATCGTATTTGCGAATACCAGGAGACCCACGGGGACGTAAAAATATGGAAGAGCCGATTTGTCTACTGAAATTATTATCTCATCAATTTATAAGTCAAAAAGTAAAAGATAAAAGATAAACAGGAGTTTTATCTACATTACGATTACGGGTAAAATCAACCAACGCGATATCCATAAGATAAAATAGGTGAGGTTGATTCATCCAAGATGATTCTCCGACAAGAAATAATGACGTACAGAATACAGTAGAAGATTGTCTCTTACTTTGATTGATTGATGAATGAGAATCGACTATTAGTAAGGTTTTTTACTTACGTCCAAAATAGCAGCTGGGCAAATCCTCGCCTGACCGTTTGACGTAAGTCCAAGGTATAATGGGTTCGAGATTTTTGACCAACGCTACGATTATCATGATCGCTGGAATTCCCCATCCCCATAAGGAATAGTAGAAGAATGTACGATTCGCGTTAGGCCTGCCTTTCCTAATCGCCCAACCCATTATTCCGTACCATTTGAACAACCGCCACATTTCTATCGTCATTACGTTGAGCCAAAAGAAGCATGCGACGAATGAAAATTCTATGACGAATGCTGGAAAAGAAAATGATGAGAGGATAGCCAGAATAATTCGCGTTTGTTTTTTCTCTTTTCTTTTTACAAATGAAGAGAAATTTCCGGTACACATAATCACTGGATTTAGACACCTACCTATGTTATTGCAGTTGTTCTCATAGAACAAATGACCGCCGAGTTGAAGAATGGCGAGTGCAAAAAACGCGATTGCAAGACACCCCGAGTAGCAGCATAAGGCAATTCCATAGATATCACGTAGCTGATGCGTTATTGAATAAGCGACGATAGTGGCCAGTAGGAAAGGCACTGAGGTCAAAAGACCAACCGCATAGAACGCGAGCCGGGTGTCGGCCGTGACCACCTTAAGTTCTGCAACGAGTTAGAGGTTCAGGGTGCATGTGGTACTACTGTGGTTGAATTGTCGATACACTAGGGTATCGAGCGGCACTTAAGTTGTGGCTTACTGCTCTTCAGTCACAGTCAGGTGGATCAGGTTGAGGATATATGATACACTAACCTGGCTCGTAGCACATTAGTACTGTGACATTCATCCCGGGTACAAATTCCATGCAGTAATCGCGTCCGGGTGTCAGCATCATCCTGTCACCCTGAGGGGTGAAGACACTGCCGTTTGCCAATAGGTAAAATTCGTCAGCTTCCACTTCTGGCTCCAGTGCAAACCTGAGATGTACATGACGATGTAGTATATAAACTATGAGATATGCAAACGTCGCGTTTCAGTCTTGAACTATCCTTGAAGTCTCTAACAGCCGCGTTTAAACCTGTATTTAACTTTCAACAAATTTGCAATACAAAAAGACGAGCGAGCTATGTACTACATGAATAGAAACGCGAGTGCAAACTGCACTTGCAAATCGTACTTTGCGTAACACAACTCATTGAATAGAATTCCTGCGGTCTTGTGGATATTAGCAACGAGTGGTTAAAGTGTGGTCGAGAACGAGTCAGACAAGTTTAACGAAAAAATTTATCAAAGAGGTGGCACGTTGTATAAATAGCTGCAACTAATATGAACGATGTACACTACGAGTGTTCTTCGTATCGTAGTGGACACCTTGCCTTGGTAATTTCATCAGATATAAGATCGAATTAAAAACGAAATGCTAGATCAAGTGCAGATTTGCATACATGTCGAGTGTTAATGAGATGCTGCTATATACATCGCCGCTAGGCGCTGACACCATTATCGAATAGAATTCGGCGGTTCCCTACACATATTGACCCTAATTATTTTCGTCATTTAATATCTCGACGTATCATGATCTCGATAATTCGTATACTAACGATCCATGTTTACACGGGTTGCCCACCACAGCGACAAACTGTGATTGCTGTAAGCCGGGCCTCAGCATTCCAGACTTGTTGAAAGGGCTGAAGTTCGGCGAAAATTGGAACCTCTCGGACGGTAGCGGATCTCGACATTGGCTACCGGTCCCATTCATTTCCCCAGAGTACTCGGGGCGAAGCACCTGGCCAACGGGACAACATTTCCCAACTACAAACGATGTCGAATTGTAGAGGGAACCGATGCGGCCGATATCATCACCGAAGCTTGTCTGCGATATTACGAAATAAAGGATATGAAAAAACTTGAATTATCACAGACGTATAACTTAACTTAAATAAATTTACATCTGCAACGGTAACGGGAATTTGTGTATCTTATAGATGTATCTATATTTATTGCTTCTAAATCCGTTTCAGATAAGGTATATCGATTGAGTAAACATTAGCCTCTACGCGATATATTACTACACGTATGGATAGTCAAGCGAGATACGGACGTGCCCCGTAGATTATACCGATCACTTGGCGTTACGTTCTTTGACGATTTCGATCTGCAAAGTTTGTTTCCGTAAGAAATTTAGCGAACTTTTTTCTGCAGCGCGTATATGAGTACCCAAAGAATCAAAAAAAAAAAAAACTCAAAAATATGCCTTATGGACTTATAAACGTCTTGGATGTCTTTCGGAGGTTTTTTTGCTGTCTGGGTATACGAGGAAACGCGCAAGAAACGAGCCTAAAATCGATGCCGTTTAGGTATACAGGTAGAGTAGTTCCTCGTCCGGCACCATTATAAACTCGGTCGATCGACCGCGTGCTTGCTTTCTACGAATCACAACTTTTTTCCTCATATTACATGCCGCGTTACCGCACCGACCACAACCCTGACATCCGATGAGTTCGGGTTTAAATTTTGCGCAGTAATTAAATTTTGAAAAAAATACTTTAAGTATTCTGCGTGATGAATTATCGCATCAGTAACCAAAGAAACGAGAAATAAAAATCCGATAAATCCGCGCACACAATTCCCGTTAAAAAATATTAGCAAACATGTTTTCGGCCTCTCGCGTTGTTTCGACTTACCAATTCCACTGATCGAATGACTGGGTCGGCTGCAAAGGCGTCGCCCCATATTGCGTGCACGGTAATATATACCCAAATAATGACCTCGAGTTTGATCATAATTTTTATAATTTTGTTGTATTAATATTGTATTAAACTAAAGACACTGTTTATCCTCTTTGAAGGACACGATGCGACTGTTATAAAATCGCAGTATAACGGTATAACTGCTGCAAACCTTTAACTATTACAACACGTACGTAACCATGCCGGCCAGTTTCATTATTTATAGATATACTCGACGTCTAGTTACCGGAACACTAGATGCTCATGCGGAGTCTTTATACCAAAAAGCGAGCAGGCCAACACTTTACGGAGGTCTTTAAGGCACATCCAGCTACTGTTCAAGTTATATAGCTTTATTAGAATGAAGTTAAATCAAGGCCGAAACAATCGCCTCAGACTTTGTCTGATGGTTGGATTTTCCCACACATCTAATTCATTGAATTATATCTTGTTCATCAAATATTGGGATTTCCGGCCAGCTTCCTCGGAGTTTTCCCGCGTCGTAACTGAGTATGACGTATATGTGCAAAATTATCACAGTATTAATTACTCCTCTTCCGTCGTGGTATGACCATTATCTCTTCAGTGCTGCACGTCAAGCTTACTAAATATAAACTTTTTTCCTATCTTTCCATAAAACTGCTGCTGTTTCTTCAATTGACTCTCATTTCTCAGGGGGAAATCGGCTTCTCTCTGTTGTCGAATGACAATCATATAGGCAGTTCGCCCGCCCCCCCCCCCCCCCCCCTTTCCTCCCACGTTGCGTTTTACTTATCAATTTAATCCGATCGTTTTGCATGCAGCGTGGCTCGTCTCCACGCGGTGTTGTTTAACTTATGTAATTGCCAAAAATTCAATTAACCAAATCGTTTTAACTTATTTAAATTTCGCTCTACCGCAGTTTTCTCCGCACTATATATGGCTATTGCAGTAGTCTTATTTAAGCTTCACTTTCGCAGTTAGAAAATTTTCAATATAATATCAAATGTACGGAATCAAAAATTTCATAATGTATTATCTTATAAACTGACAATCCGAATTACGCTTACAACCGCCCGGTGTCTCGAATCAAACTGAACAGACCAACGGCGCCAGACTCGACCGCGTCCGTTTCGTCCGTACAAGTTTTGTCTTTCCCCCTTCCTTGCAACCGCCTACACAGATACACGCACACGTTAATGAGCGCGAGAAACATACCCTGATTACATGCAGTATACCTATATACCTATACAGATCTGGGTATATATATATATATATATATATGTTTTATAATGATCAATACATGTATACTACTGTGTTAAACGTTTATCTCGAGATAATTATCTATGACATTGTTTACCGGCTAAAAGCTGATCGTCCTACACGCAGATAAAGTGCAGTAAGCTGTGAGTATCATCATCTGCCTATGATACACTAGTTAGATATCTACAAATCATGGAATAACACGGCCAACCACGAAAATTCATAACGGTATACGCCTATAGTATATCTGTTTAATGTCTTCGTTTTTAGGTGCTGGAGGATTATACCGATCTCCAAATCGTTATGGAAGTATCCGCGTATCCCACGCCCTGTGCTGTTTTGATTAGTTTCGAAATGCCAAGCTGATGAGAGTGTGGGGGTAATTCCCTCGCTCGGGGGACTTACCCGAGGTATATATCAATGCATGTTTTATACCTTAAATCGCTTTCAGTATTCTTTATAGTTTATGGTGTATGCGGCGATCGCTGATACATACGCGTTGCGAATGACCGTTGCAGCAGCACGCTATCGCGTGAATACGTAACGCATACTATAATGGGGAGATACTATACCAGGCACATATGCAAAGGCAGTGGTACGTTTATCCTGCTGACGAACGGCGACGTTTTATTAGTTCCGAGAATAACGACCGATCAGCCTAAAAACGTCTAGGTGCAAAACCGCTATCCAATAGTTACGCAATATGTGTATTGCGTGACGTATATATGCCGTACGCCCACACAGTATTACTTTAAAGCTTCAAATATATTGGCGGGAATTTGTTTTCAATAGTTTCATGCGTACTCAGATCGGTATGTCGATTAGCGCGATTAGCCAAGAGGAACGGAGTGCGACGTTTGACGACGAGCTGAATACCTACTCGATTTATTTTACAATTTTTCGAGAAAGAAAATCTCCAAATTTTTCGTCCAAGGCTTGACAATATCCTCTTGCACTTCTAGGAACGGTTCGAGGTCCTTAAAGTCAAGCGGACTAATAAGTGGCCTTCTCGTCGTCACCTATGAAGTGGTCTGCCCGAGGTGTACAAGTGGCTTTTGGGAATGGATTTCGTCGTATAGAAACGGGCGCGGTTTTCTTGAATCCCGTTTCAATATACTTTCGGGGAATCCCTGGGTCCCATATTTCATGGCCATTATCTACGTGGGGGGACCTTCGCGACATCGGTGGTAGCGATTGTTTCAGATAAACATCAAACATCGCGATTTTTACGGTCACGGTTAACGATTTTATTCGCTTGAATGACTTTCGTGAAAAGTAACATCATATCGGTTCCCCGAAATCCACATGACAACGTTTCATGAAAACTAATGATTGCCGATCTCAGAACTCTTTCTGTCACGTAATTCCTGAAACTAAAGTTCAATTGTAACAACTCGATGTATCGCTATCTCGCTAATAGGGTCTTATATGGAAATCGCGGTTGTCAGTTATAATTTCGCCTTACTGAACGATACGTGGTTATGAAAATAAAATTCCTGAACAAAAGCCTCGAACTTTGGAGCTCCGTCAGTGCGTATAGTCCGAAACTTCGTAGTCCTGATTAATTTGGCATTCATGAATCAACTGACCCCTTTAACACACAGTATTTAAGAAGAATTTGTTACAGCTCACGGAAATAGACCTCCGAGTCATAAGTCGGTACTACATACGTCGACACACCCACCCCAGCTGTTATTCACAGAAATCTAAAAGATTCTATGTGGTCACTGACGCGTCATTTTTATTTACCAGAAGTTTTATTATCGGAATATGCCTCGCGGATACACGTGCTTGTGTCAATACTTTATACTTATATACCGGCATATATACATATATAGCCAATTCGCCATTAAAATTTATCAGTAAATACTTTTATGTACAATTGAATGAATTCCGCGTGATATTACGGAAGGTTTCGCTATTAGTTTATTGATATCGATTCCGACTGTGCACACAAAAATTTCATGCACAAGGCTCGCCTGAATTGACTTTACACAAAGTATAGTTCGCGAATCGTTATAAACGATACTTTATCCGATACATTTATGTACTATAGTATATCTCGATGTGTACCCAAGGCGAGGCTGGACTTTTTTTCCACACCAGACCGCGCCGATTTGCGAAGTTATAAATTTGATACAAACCGATGATATTGTAGTCGAAATAATAAAAAGTCTTGCATGCAATTTCGAGAAGATTTATAATACTGATTTAGATAAGCATTTGATAATCAGCCTCGCGGCTACTCGACACGTTTTGTAAATTTGATTTATGCTCGGTTATACGATCGAGACACGAATTCGTGATTATTTTCAGACCTACATACGTGTTCCGTTCGGCATTCCAATCGCATAACTTTTCATTCAATGTAAACTCGCGATGTTTACCTCGCTTTGTCACTATCATCAAGAACTCGAGTCTGGACTCGATCGTCGGACGCAAAGTTCGAAACTTTTGATTTCTGGCAGAATAAAACGACCCTCTTTAATGTATAACAAACTCACGTCATATCCGCACCTATATAGTTATATAATTCCATGTGCGGTATAAGTGATCTTGAAAAACAAAAAAAAAAAAACAAAAAAAAAAAGAAAAAACCGAGAAAAACTCATAGCTATACACACCGCAACGCGGTTTACATCCATCGCCGCATGGTCGTAGCTGTATATCGTGTATTGATAAGCGTTATCTGAATTTATCAAAACCGAGAGGAATTTCGTCTGACATATTAAAACCATATAGTACGTTCATTCGTATGCCAATACGCAGCTTATGATTGAACCTCCTCGGCTCTCTACATGCATATATGGTATATACCTACATATATTATAGATTTACATACGAAATAAACTCTAGACATATTATCATTCATAACTTATTATCGAACGTCTCTCTGATCGAATGTCTGACTGCAGTTTAAGTATCATACCTACTAGTATATATACCCGAGTATATATTTTATTCAAACCTCTTCGGCTGTGCAAAGTACAGCTGCTGATATGTTACTGTACTATGCAGGTATTATATTCTACTAAAATCTCCGTATACGCAGACGACTGCAGTACAGGTATATGACATATATATCGCTTTCGTATGGATCTTAATCCCGAAATAAAACGGAGTCTTGATATGTATGTACGTACATGGTATCTATGTACTCGCCTCTGTCCCTAAAATCGGTTAACTATTTATTAACACATGAAGAGTCGGAGCGTACGTATACTATATACCTATACCTACGTAGAGGACTAGTCTTAGATCTCTATAAATAGGTGTACATACATAATTAATTATACCAAAGTGTGTCATTGGCACTCTCGTGCATTGACCAACCTCGGATCTCTCACCTTTGCGCAGCGTATCTAGAACAAATATTTTCGACACGTGTATCGGCCCGGCATATAATATAATAATGGATTTATCATCCCATAGCATTTGTTATGGCTTTTACAGAAAAGAAAAGAAAAGAAGAAAAAATTAGCTACCCTTTCACCGAGCCACTCCAATAACCAGTGTAGCCGTAGCGGGTGATCTCAAGACGCGCAAGCGTGCGCGTCGCCGCGTCCTAGCAGTATGAACAAACGAAAGGACGCATGTACCTGATCACGGACTTGCGTACTTGGGCCTGTGCACTCGCATTCGGTATGTATGCACGGGTAGAGTGGAATATGTTATATCCTATACACACAAAAGGTACGGTTTACGTCCTCGACTCAAGTCTGAGTTACACGTAGGAAATTTTTACGGAATACAACAGCGAAGTTAAGCTCTTCGGGCGCACGTTCCGCAACTACGAATACGTTGGTGTATCAGTTCCTTAATCTTTCGTCGTTATTATCGCTTCCTGTGTTCCCCGTTCTCTCTATTCATACTCTATACACCATAAGTAAAGTGTAAGTCGGGTTTGAGTATCGCAGCGCGCGACTCTCGACGGATGGGCCGATTCGATTCGAGTCGAGACGTGCTTGTAGGCTAGAAGGTGCGCGGGGTTTAGAAGGGGGGAGGGGGGGCTGTGCGGGGGCAAGGCTCGGGCAGTAGCTCCCAGGCTGTGACGCGGCGCGCACCGCGACTCGATCCGATACTAGCGTAAAGTAAAGCAAAGCAAAGTAAAGTAAAGTAAAGTAAATTAAAATAAAATAAAATAAAATACAGTAAAGTCAGGTCTCGTAAAGAAGGAAGTAGAATAAAGCAAAGTAAAACTGATGCATGTTGTTCTGCACGTAATGACGAAAGGTAGGAAAGTCCTTGTGCACTGACTCTTCGTTCCTCTTATTTATTTTTACGAACGATTAATTTAACCAGTTGCTGATGATCTTGGTTCATAGAACCTCTGATTGACCAGGAATTAACGGATCGAATATTGCAGTGGTGTCTAACACAGTGACGCAAGGAACAGCGAGCGATCGAAGACCCTGATCCTTCATGCTCGAGTTGGCTACATAATATAGCAGCGAAATGAGGTCTTCGACGAGGTCGTAAAGGTCGTTCATCCCCGAGCGTTATAACTTGATATAAAAGATATGCCGCGGTTTGACGGTGGCTCGTTTAATCGCGAGCCAATTATCTGCAGTCGTTCCAGCCCCCCGTGTGCAGCAGTACCAGGTTCACCACGAAGTGAATCTCGATGTGATCGAGGGCGCCGGGAATCCGAAGAAGCCAGATCAGATTCGATTTGAAACTATGATCACCGATCTTGTGCTCCACGAGGCGATGGGACGAGTGTCGTGGTCGGTGGTGCAGCGAGGCAATCTCGATTATTATTAAGACGACTGGAGGAGGTCGTCGTCGCCGGGAAGCAAGAACCCGTGGAGGAGGAAGAGGAAGAGGAGGAGGAGGAGGAGGAGGAGGAGGAGGTGGAGGAAGAGGAGGAGGACGAGGGGGACGCGGAGGAGGATCGGTGCACCGCGTTTAATGGCGCGATGAGCGCGGCCCCCGCAAGGGGCACAGCGGCCCAACGCCCGCGACGCCCGCACCACAAGCGGCACCGACGAGCCCCGGAACCCACCGAGCCACCGGACCCAGACGAGCCCGAGGAAAAGCGACCCAAAGTCAACCCGATATTTCTTTGGGCCTCACAGCAGGAACAAAGAATAGTGGAAGTGAGATGCGAGGATTACGACAAACGGAACAGGATCAAACTCACTAAAACCGCACAAGGATGGCGGTCGATACCCCGTACTACTGTCATTCCAACCACACCGGCTCCAAGCACTACTTCATACGAAGCTGGAACAACAACCGAGGCGAGGCACCGGCACCATCGAAGCCATCGTCATCATCATCGTCGACATCCGCAACTTCATTCGACCCAAAGAACAACGGTGGAAGATGATCTCCGTAGGTCAGGCGTGGACAGAAGGCTTCTACTCCTTCAGCCTAGGGTTATGCTCCAGCAGTTAAGACCCTCACAACTTCCGGCAGCCTCGACAGCGGCTTCAAATGACCGGGAAGACTCGCGACGAGATATAATGGGCATTTTAGACACCACGACTGCTTCGCCAGCCATCGCAGCAATGGCTGCTGATACCCCGACAGCGGATTTACCAGATTCTCTAAATCACTCGCGAGACCCACCTTCGGGATCGCTTCCATCGCCTGGCATCAATGCCGGCTCAGACTCAGACGCCGAAGATACGCGCACTGATGAATGGTCGACGAATCTTGTTTCCCCAGCGGCTACATCGGATTCGCTTGAAACAGACGCTACTTCAAGTACCCGGCTACTTGACGCCCTGCGAAACACCCCGGGGTTATCAGTCTCAATTACCGCATCGGCTACGGCTAGCAATCCGGCTACCACTTCTTCAGCGGTTGAGAATTCCGCGGAAAACGACGAGTCCGTTCCTCCAGGATCGCCTGCAGGATCTTGGCCCCGGCGTTCATCGTCTAGTTTGCTCATATCAATCCCTGGAACAGGCGAATCAAAGTCGCCTCAAATTGGGGGGGAACGTGCGCCAGTACCTGCACTGATGTCCGGTCTCTCGATCAGCATTCCGAGCTATAGATACAGGCCTCGAAGCAGAGGGACTCCTATACCCTCGCGAAAGCTTGACCCCGACTCGCCCGAGAGTACCGGCTACCCAAAGGTCGAGGCCGAGGACCTGGACGACTCGAGATCTCAGGGTACAGTCGTCCAAGCTTCACCACAGCCAAGTGGAATCCCTTGTTCACCGGCTGCCGGTGGCCGGCCAGCTTCTGCCTACCTGGAACGACTCCTGCCAAGTCCACCGTGCTCTGTATCGTGTTCCGAAGACGCGAGGAATGACCTCACGCTCAAAGGTATATTGGCTTCTCCTAGCCAGTTGCATCGGCAACCGCTACAACAGCCTCAAGTATTACCCGAGACGAACAATAACAACGACGTTAATTCTCGGGGTAATGAGATGAATTTGTCCAGTGATCCGGCCACAGAGCTCAGGGAACTACTCAGGATCTCTGGCCACCTGATACCAGACCCTTTACTTGTCCCTAGGGACTTGCTTCCCGCGCTGGCTGCGGCTCCAGCGACCG
Source organism: Tenthredo scrophulariae (assembly GCA_963978835.1). NCBI lineage: Eukaryota > Metazoa > Arthropoda > Insecta > Hymenoptera > Tenthredinidae > Tenthredo > Tenthredo scrophulariae. The sequence continues at coordinate 1,142,762 of OZ022229.1, forward strand.
AAATACCGAGACTACTTACGTCTAGACCGGAGCTAAGACTTCCACAGGCTCTTACCAGGCCGGAGCTTCTTAGGGATCCGGATCTGCTGGTGATATCGCTCGCCCACCTTCAGCATGTCCTTGATCATGGTGAGGGCCCGGTTTCGGTTGACCGACGTAGCGATCAGCAAAGGCCAAAGCTAACATGTAAACCGATAGGAACTCTGATGCCAGCGCCCATCGATCTCTCAGCTAATCGTGGAAGGCAATCGTCAAACAATTCGTATCCTTTGCTCCGCGTTCGAACTACTGGACTCTTGAAACAGGAATCTGAAGTCACGTCCACTGCGGCTTCACCAGAAGACTCGCACCTATGGCATCCGCTCTTCGGCAGGTGAGAAGCTTTTCGGATGATGAAGGAAGACTTTTAAACGATGGATAAAAATTGTTAAGGAAAAATATGGATACTTTGTTATTCGTATATGAAACTGTAAATCAATATTTGCAGAGATATTTAAAAGCATTATAGACATGGTCGTCTATAGCCTTGATGGATAATTGGCAGTAATTTTCTTATACCGTATCCATATTGTGTCCATAAGCAAGGAAGCAGATAATATTATCCGCGTATAGTATATCACAGAAATTATATCTCGTCGTTTTCTTTAGTCTTCCAAATTATTTCACGGGCTTAGTGTAAAATTCAGAACATACCTATCTACGTACGTAGGTATGTACGTGAATCGCGAAAGGTGAGGCTAAACGAGCAGTGAGTAGGCTGCAGTCTCTCGTCTCTTCTCCTCTCTCTCTCTCTCTCTCTCTCTCTCTCTCTCTCTCTCTTTCAGAGAGTTTCCCATAAAAGCGGGTACATTGACCCGCGGATAGATACGCGAGAGATAGATATAGGTATAGAAACACACGTAGAGAGGCCGCCAACCAGCAGGCGTTTGTCTCTCGTTTGACAACGATTCCCCCCCTCGTGTCTCTCAACAAATGTCCCGCCGCCGTCCCGATCTCATTTGAACCACCGAAATACCTCGTTTTCGCACAATTTCAAATATTCGCGTATAATCCGTGTTTGCTATACACCTACAGCTGCTCGACGGTTACATATAGCGTTCAACTTTCCGAAGTACAGCCTTCGACGTATACTAGACGATTCCAAACATAATATATGTCGAAAAGCATATTATATCTGATATTTTATATTTTTTTCTTCTTCATGATAAAAATATTGGGCGCGAATAACGTTGCATGTGTTAATTTGCGTTCGGTAGATCATTTGACGATTATAAAGTGGCGGTATCTGGTTCCTGCGGATACTCGGCGCCACGGAGCATCAGTTTCTGGTGTCTTTTTCGCGAACGCGCCCGCGCACTTCGGCTCGTCGCGCCCTGATCGATCACAATCCCAGCCACAAGTAATTTTCCCCTGTATGTACCCTCAGGGCGTACCGTAGTTGACTAGGTAACGGATGCCTACAGATGCATTTGCGGGGAGGGGGCAGTGCACCAGTTTTGCATACGTTGTTATATGCATATTAGATGAGGCACACGTGCGTAAGCGATATTGGATAAGGGTAATGATCGACAAGTGAAGGAGGCGAAAGAGACGACGATGAACAAGCTCTGATAATTTATCGAATACAATCTAGCATATATTATATTGTCTTCGAAATTTTTGCATTGCAGTCAAAAAAGGCTCCTGCACCATCATCACCACCACTTCCACTACGATCAGTTGCAAACTCAACAGCCGCAACGTCAGCAACCGCAGCAACCACAGCAACAGCAACAACAGCAGCAGCAACAACAACAAAATCAAGCCTCGTGGCACAGAGCTACAATAGCTTCATGACCCAGAGCACGACGAACAACCGGAAGAGACCAAATGTCAGTTCCGTCGTTCGTCTCTCTTCTTGGTAGTACAAATGGGTATGAATACCGCATCCGTGAACCGACTACAACAAGTCGTTGGGATATTATTGGAGCTGATGATTCCTCAAAGAGACTTGAATTACCGAGACCTTTTTAACTTTAGGATTCCATACGTTAAGATACATGTCTGATTAATCGGGTCATGGCGAATACGACACAAAGTAGGTATATGAAGATTGACATTGAGTCGTATAATTCCCCGAACTCTATATCGCGGAAATAATGTTTGCTAAATGTGAACACGTAGGGTGTGGATATATATATCTATACATCGAGTGTGTATAAAAGATTGCGTATACTGCACTGGTGGCGTACCATATGCGTATATGTATTGTAGTTCATATACAGATAATCATATATGTGTATTCTATAATACCGTGTGCGGGATTTCTTCTCATAAACTACGCAGAACTGACACGTTGTAAATATAATATATAATATAATATAATATAATATAATATAATATAATATAATACCTATAGTATACTATTTACGAGATCAAGTGCAATCGCTAAACGCATATTATACTATGAGTAAAATGTATGATATTTATAGGTGCTAATTATGTTGTTAGAAAAATAATAATAATAATGATAACAATAAATGAAGATATTAATACCGATCTCTGTAGATAGATATGAATATATAAAATAGATAGAAGAAGAAGAAGAAAATGTTAAATCGGAAATTACGATACGTGTATATCAAGAAATCAATGCACCATAATGTCGTATTACATACACGTGGCGCGAGGCGCGAGGCGCGAGGCGCGAGGCGCATGGCCCTCTTCTTGATGATCGTTGTAGAATATAGTAGGTATGCGTATAATATGTATAACGAGGAGTCCGTACCTTACTGTATATGTACGACTCTGTTAGAAAGAACGAATGAGATGTTGGATAATTGCTAAAAGATCCGGATGGATATGGATATATATATATATATATATCCATGTGTGTATACATTTCATACACGTATTATATGAATGTAATATTATTTATTTATTGATTATTATATATATATATCTTGTATAGAGAGATGTTGCGATCTATGACCAAAACAATGAATATTAGATCGATAAATAAAATGATATATGTATGATACAGGCACCCTTATACGTCTTTTCAGGCTTCTGTATATACTTAGGTATAATAAATTTCATTATTCATAGATTTTATAGTTCTCTAATATACTATATACTGCAATAACCGAAGGTTCATTATCATTTGTTGATTCAATATTACTACGAATATGAAGTCACTTTAATAATCCGTAAATATTGGAAACTATTACAATGCTCACGTACTACATATTAGCCTTCAATTTAATACTGCCACCTTTATACACTTAGGTATAAATGTTTATCTTTTACTTCATATCAACCTACGCAGCTTATCAACCACGCTCCTAGTTTACAGTAAGTTTGTATTCTACTTTGTGTACCGTTTAGTCCACTTGCATTCTATGTACGGATACTGATCGATTCAGTATTACGCGAGATCATGAAAATCATATAATGAAATCCACGATATTTCAGAAAAGTTGCGAATAATTATTCTAGCGATATTAGTTCAAATAGTTTAGCAAATCGGAGTCTCTTGACTCATTTGTCTGCGGTTTTTTATCCTACACATCATAGAGTCTTCGGAATTTGAAATTCCAATTTTTTTTTTTTAGTATTTACCCACCGCGCGAGATTGGGCATAAGCTGAAACTTCTTTACCGACCGGGGCGATCGAATCGGTTAGATCTTATCATCGTATTAATTCCCGTGCCGACCGAGTATTTCGAAGCAATATAATACGGTATGATTCTTTCGCTAGATGGTGGGACAGTCTCTGATAAATTTATTGACGCCTGGCGGCTTGAGAGTGAACTATAATAGATCAATAAGGTGATTTGGACATAAGAACAGGTTAACTCGGCCAGAGGCCGCGGTCTGAATAATTCGTTGTTAAATATAAATCGTGATATTTTAAAGAATGATTGAAAATATGTGAATACTGAATATAGTGCGGTGTGTAATAATCCGTAAAATAATATCGGTAGCCATTTTGTTATGTATAGTAAGCTTGACGACCTCCTGGACGGGGTGACAATAGAAAGTTGGCTCCGTGACAGTGCGCCGCTGCCTCTGCTCGGTTGTTTTATACCCGTGCATTTCGTACCAAGTCTAGTGCCCCGTTCAGTTATAACAGACTAACAGAGGAACAGAGAACCACAGAACCAGAGAAAGACTCCTAGTCGCAACATAGAGCACGTTACGCCTCCGATAATACGTATAGTGGAAAATCAATTCGTTGGTATAAATCGACCTATGAGAGAAAGACATTAGTTCAGTTTTATAAAAATAAAGGTGTTGTTTCCCTGACATTAATGCCAGTGTTGTTTACTCGTTTATTAATCTTCTACTTTCTTCCTTTTTTTTTTCTTTTTTTTTTTCTTTTCTCGTATATTGTCTCTTCGGTTTTTTCCGTTCTTTGTATTTGAAAGTGTCGTGCTGCGCGGGGGGTATGCGGGTAATGGTAATGGTAATGTTAATGTTAATCTTGTGGCGTGCTACTACTCCTCGTGCGTTAATAAATAATCCGTGATACTACATGTATATACATATATCGATCTATCTATATATAGACATCCGATCGGTTGGTGAAAATGATATAAAAATAGAATAAAAGAGTAAAAAAAAAAAGAAAGAAAAGAACAAAAATTATCATAAATAAAGAAAGGAGACAGTAAAAGCGAAGAGAATTAATGAAACTGAAAATCAGGACGCCTCCGAAATAATACGACATGGCGCAGACGTAAAGAAGTGTACCGCAGGGGTCACTAGCCTCGTGAGGCCGTGCTCCCGATCCACCGAAATCTAAACTGCAATCTCTTACTCTGTGCACTATTCTCACTACTATCCATTATCCCTCCTCACTGGCGTCTAACCGCCTAACCAACCGCCCGCCACCCTAAATCCCTTCTGTAACGACTGTCCGACGAGTGTAGTACGCGATTGTGTCCTCCTACCTCCGCCCCAATCGCATCAATGCCGTTGCTGGTTTTTCATATTTATTTATTCCTCTCTTAATGTGTTGATACATATATATATATATATATATATATATATACATACTACGCGTTTTTCTGTTTGGTATATAAGCTACAGAGAACTAAACTAAACTCAGCGAATTGTATATACTATAACGTAAGAATGTAATACATACACATTATAGTCTTACTAATCGGGTACTGACTCGCTACGAGGATATACAGTTTCGCTTATTCAACTCGCGGCATCTATCTATTCGTGTATGTATGCATGGTTGAAAATGACCGTCGTTTATTCTCGGTGAATATAATCATTCCTAATATAATAATACCATAATATAAATGAATAACTAAACGAAGGGGATATCATAGTTTATCCCGGACCCTCGTAATTCACCAAATAATATCATAGTTATTAATAATTATTAGAAAAGTATAAAAAAAAAAAACCTATTATAACACGTGTGTGACGAATGTCTAGCGAGGTGGTATGTGATATACTATACTACCCTACGTATGCTGTTATACCTTACTGAAGCAACTAATCTAACTAAATTTGAATAATAAATCGTTTAGCAATAATCTAAATACAAAATAAAGTAAATAATACCATAAGCATAGAGAAAAAGAAAATAAATAAATAAAACCGATAGGTATACGAGTATAGTTTCATTCTTTAGAGAGAAAGATTCGTTATTCACTCTGAAGAATCGATGCTGCAGCTACTCACCACTGCTACCGATGCTGCTGGTGGTGGTACATGCATCGTTACGTACCGGCTTGACCTTGTCAATGATATTCTTAGCGACGAGGGAATAACTAGTGACTATAACAGAGAAGCATAGCTTGTCGTCTCTAAAGTTAAAAGCACGGATCTATCACACATGCGCGAATATACACCATGTGTATTGTATTGTAACGATGCAACGTGTGCATATAATTGTACAATAGATATTTGTGAGTTTGCATTGTATACTAGCCAAAGTTAAACTAACTCGTGACTACCCCCGGTTATAGTTATGTATCTATGCATGTGTATGTTGTTATAAATGAACTATTTGACCCCCATACGATTATCTACGCACGGTATACAGTCTCTCGTTATTAATTGCGGGTTGAGACGATAGTTTGTTTGTTCATTCTCGTTTATTAATTTGATAGAGAGTTTGAGCAATTCGAGTTTGGACGCAAATACCCGCGAACCAATTAACAGATCAATCAATTTCACGTTTAATGGGAGATGGAAGAGACTAACAAAACACATTATTATCATCATTATAATTATACGGTATTCGTATCATCTACACGTTAGAAAGGCGGTCTTAATTAAACACTATCGTTTGGACCTTATTTTGCCATAAAGAATCTCGAGGTAAAAATCTCTCGTTCTCGGTTATGTAGCAGCGATCTGTAGTTATGGATATTAACCGGATAGACTAATGTAACAAACAGTTGTAACTAAAAACACTTTATAATGGCGGAAAATAAAAGTAAAACAGACGCATTAGCGAACGGTTGTCCCACGGAGGGCGAAAGCGTTATTGAACTATCTACCGCAGTTGCGGTAGGAGTTAAAACCGGCGATTTAAACTCAGTGAAAGTTGAAGAATCTCCCGTAACGGCGTCAGATATTGAATTGGCGGGAAAAAAAACTGGGGAAAATACACCGAAGGATATCAGCCCTACCATCGACCCGAAAAAATTTGACATTGCGAAAAAGGAGGTCGCGGTGGTTAGCGAAACTAATACAACAACTAAAAGCACGGCGACGACTAGCGGTTCTGAAATAGAGGTAGAAACCGTGATCGAAGAAACGCCGGTAAAAATTGAAGAGAAAGATCTCAAAGACGATAAAAATACCGCTCTAGATGGCGTCGTGGAAATAATCGACGAGTCTGTATCGGAGGACAAAGAAATCGACGAGAATTTGTCTAAAGATGTTGAGAAAACGGGGGAAGATGTTTCCAGAGGTAGTTTATCGCGAGATAGTACCTCGGCGGATTTAGAAATCCTGAAAAAGAACACCGAGGAGGAAAAAGAAGCCAAACTAGACGAAGACGAGCCTGAAGTAATCGAAGAAATAATTTCTGAGGATAAGGAAAAGGCGTTGGAAGATTCCGAGAGCGATTGTCCACGGCGAAATTTAACTCCAGAGATCAGCGAGCTATCTAATCATTGTAAAATTGACGAGAACGACGAACAAGTTGAGGAGGAAGATGAGGAGGATGAGGACGAAGAAGAAATGGAAACCGAAGAGCCAGAGGAGGTTGAAGAGGAGGAAGAAGACGAGGACGACGAAGACGACGAGGATGAAGACGAGAATGAAAATGAACAACTCGAACTCGGGATAGTCGGTCCTCCAACCGCAGTGAGCGAGTTAATAAATGAGGAAGAACTACGATGCGCGGAATCCGTTCTACTCACCGAGGATAGAAGCGGTGTGGAAAATGTTCAAGACCACGTCGCTGAGTGGGTTCAAAACTCGGCTAACAACAAGGTCGAAGAACTGACGATAGACGAAGACGATAACGATAACGATGGCGTCGAAGAATCTGAGCCCGTTCCTTCAACGGATCTAAAAACCCAAAAGAACAATGAAAACATCGAGAAAAACGTCGAGGTATTGGCCACCAGGAAGTCGAAGAGGGTGGTCAACAACATCATCAAAAGAAGCATAAAATGGTAAGCTTATACTTTTCTCTGATTGTGCGTTAATGTTTTAGTAGAGTAATTCGAGGATGGATGAAAGCGAAGGTTCTTCTAGGTAATGGTATTATATTATATCTTATTTCCTTCGTGGAAGCGATGTGCCCAGCTGTCGTTATCAGCGGATGAAGAAAAACAAAATTGGATATAGGATAAGAATGAGCGAATGAGCGAGCTAGTTAACAAACAGCATTCGAACATGTCCCTAGAACCCCGAGAGAGGTGTAAAAGAAGAACATGCAGGAAAAGAGCAAACATTGACACGTGATAAGCTCGTCGATAAGTTGCGCGCGCGTTTCAGCTGCTGTCCTCCTGCCCCGACCCTTACGACCTGTGAGAATGGCCCCGGGCCCCTGACGTGTCCCCGTACCTACCGAGAAATAAGGCCTCGTTCAAGAGGAGTTGTTCAAATCCTATACCTATCCCTATAAATCCTCAGTGTGGATAAATAAGTTATCTACTGTACATCAGGGTATTTGTTTATGCTTGAACTGGCAAAAAACAGTACCAACAATTTTTTAGTATCGATATACTATACGGGTCTTGTCATGTGTATGATGCGAGCTCCATCCCGCATATTATCTCCTTTCCTTTTCTACCCTTCCCTTTCCTTTCCTTTCCTTTCCTTTCCTTGCCATCTTATTTTCATCTGTATCTGCAGCAAAGGATCGTAGTCTGATGTCTGAAGAGAATAATCTACAGCGAAGAGAACGATGCATTGCGATACCATGCGGGTACCATGTAATAGAGTAGGACTAGTATAAGGAACAAAGGATACCCGGGGAGTTCGGGCCGAGGAGTTTGAGCTCGCGAAAGACGGAGGTGAAGGCGACTACCTGCATCTAGCCGAGTGATGATCGAGAAGCGAAAGTCCTATACCTTCTCCTCCAACTTCTCCTTCTCTTCGCCCCTCTAGGATATACTCCGGTTCTTTTGGCGCCATTCTGCAGCAGGTATAGGACGAGTTATAGTTCCCAAGGTTCCCGGAGCTACGTTGGCTATAGTGTGTAAAAGAATTTGACGTAGCAAATGTATGGGTTCAAAAGGGGGAGCTCCTCGCCACGGTCGACTAGTACCGGCACGGGAATTTCAAATTTCAACGTAAGTTTCGGCTCCTAGAAGAAAAGGCGGGGCGTAGAAGCTTACGTTAAGAATGAACGATTTCTGCCGAAGAGATCCGAACCTCGGTTTCCAAGGACCCATGCAATGGTCCCCGGTACCTGGTCCTACATGGTGCACGAAGTATAATTCGAAATCGTTGTGCCATTCAACCGTGACGAAGGGCTCGCCCCATTAGACGGGACTTTTCCACGTAACACCCTACGAGCGGGGGTCAGTCGCCGTCCAGTGACGTGTCATAGAAGCAAATTGCACAGCATATTGCGTCTCATCGATTGTTAAAAATCTATTCCCGCCGAAATTCAATCGCCAGATGAGCTGTACGAGATTCCATATGTGGATGGTACCTCAAGTGCCTGCTTGCCCCGTTGGTACCTCTTTTCCGGGGCAAGGACGACGCGCGAGGACTATGATGGAGGGGATTCTCCATCCCGGGTGGGATGAACCCGAAGCAACCAGCGTCGCGGTAGCGTACGTACGGTATAAGAAGGGGCGGCAGGCCAGGCAGGCAGGCAGGCAAGCAGGCAGGCAGTGGCAACGGGTATTGATCCTTTGAGGGTGACGCTGTGGCCGTCAGAGGGGCGCAGGACGAACCGAGGGTAACGGTGTACACGTACCACTGTCCACCACCTTTATAAGTCTCGGTCCTCGTTACCCCGGTCGCAGAATCCATCTATTATATGTCTGGCATAGGTATACCGGCTTCCATTGCAAATACGTAAAATAGCTTCAGGGGCCTCGCGTCGTGTCTTGCAGAAGACAAAATATACCGAGCTACGGTACGTCTGTCCATTAGAAAGAGAGAAAATGAGTAAGAGATAAAAAGAGCGAGAGCGGGAGGGGAGGAAAGAGAGGACGGCCTGACCGCCGTTCTCCAGCTGTGCCGTAACCCCGACGATCTTTGCGGTGCGGTGCGGAGGGGTGGTGGATGGACAGGAGACTACGGTCGCCTTGGTTCTAGCGTTCAACGTGGGATGGCCGAGCCGATCGGGTGGTGGGTTGGCGCAGTGTAGTTTGCCGGACCGGAAGTCGCTCCGTCTTTATCGCCGCAGGCTTAGCTATGGGACGCAAACTGTCCGCGCTAAACTGCTCGGCTCTTATAACTTTTTTCCTCACTCCGGCATGCTCATGCGCTTCGTTATCGCGGTAGCAACGGAAATGACGAAAACAGCGAGGAACGAAAAAAAGAGAGAGAATAGAAAGACCTAATTGTTGTTTCAATTTTCATAGCTAATTCCATTGTCGATTTATCACTGAATTTTCAACGATATTCTTCATGTTCGCCGTTTTGTTGCAATTCCTCACGAGCCTGATGCGGGTTCATTGGACTTCTACGAGCTGATACACTCGGCGGTGTTTGGTAGCGGTGGGTTCTAGAAGGCCGAGGACCAGCTGGAGGGGAACCAGACTCTGGGGGTGGCGAACCCCTCTAGAGGACTTATTGGTCTCTCGCCCTCTTCCCCGCTGCCATTCCCCTCGTCTCTCCTCCTCCCCCTCAACCTCAAACTCCTCGTCCCTCGCCCTTTCCTTTCCCTACGTCTCCTCTCCCCTGTCGACGACGCCGTTCCCCGCCACGCCACCACACTACTACTACTACCACGGCTAATACTACTACCTACACACAACGTTGAGGCAAACACCATTGGTGTATAGGTTCACGCACTGGCACACGATGCACGCAGCTGCTCCCCTGGCATCGAGACCAACGAAGACCACCGGAGACCATCGCGCCAGCCAGCAGTTCCCGCAGAGTTCCGACAGCCCCTCTGTTGGTTGCGCGTCGAGCGTCGTGTCGCGGCGTGGTTTCCTCTGCTTCCTTCGTTCGCCGTCCCGCTCCTCCCGCCTGTCAGCTTACGCTCGGTCTTTCGCTCTCTCGCTCTCTACCCGTCATCTTGGTTCTCGGGGAATAAAAGCCCAGTCGCGACGTGCGTCACACAAGAACGGACGGACGAAGGAGCACTTTGTTTCGAGGCTGGGTCACCACCGGCACCGGTGTACCAGTTGGAATCACTTCTGCGTCTGAAGTTGAACCGGCAACCACTACGCGACCCCAAAGAGTTTTCCAAATCTTTGATAAACTATACATCGGACAATGGGAGAAGCAGCCATACTACTCAAACTCTGATTGTTATTGGCAGATGTGCAGTGCAGTGCGGCATGCCATCGTTACGGGAACCGCACGGGATCACATTGTAACCAACCATCTACGTGCCACTGTTGTTGTTGTTGTGGTTGTTGTTACCGTATGAACTGAAATTCTCCAGTGAATTATTTAGTGGCTTATTTCCTTAATTTTTCAACAGTATTTATATCAGTCTCAAATCTTTCTTCAACAACTGAAACGTGTTTTCATTTTATGTTTGTGTATACGTGTTCGGTTAGAGTTCTTTCTCTCTCTTACTCTCTTTCTACTCTACTCCCATGAAATACGAGTGTGATTCCCCCGCTAGTTGACGCACCGAGATAGATACCAGCTCACGAGGAGGGTGGACTTTGCCCACGACCAATCCTCAGTTCAATTCAAGCACGCGATAAGAGCCTAGAGAGCAACCTTTCCTCGTTCCACGTTCTACAGTTCATTCGAATTTGAACATTATATTACAAGCGGTGGGAACAATATGAATGAATGAAGTATACAACGATATATCGGTATCAAGATATCGCGGTATTGTATCCCTCGTTACCAATATGAGGACGATTTTGAACATACTACTTTTAGTGATTACAACAAAGTATACGACGTTGCGGATCGACGTAATAGATAGTTACGCACAGAACACTTAACTACATTCTAAAAAGACGTAAGCGAACAGAATAGCATTAAAGTATTATACAAAATAGTAAATCGTGATCTAAAAGATGCCGCAGTGCGCCGTAGCAACATGTCGCAACAGTCACCGTAGGACCCGAGGTCGTCGTATCCGCTACCATCGATTCCCCCAGTTACCGGAAGTCCGTTCCCGTTGGGTCAGCGCCTGCGGTCGTGTCCCGTTGTCGAACGGCGATGCCCCGTTCAACATACAAACGGCAAGGATATGCTCGCTCCACTTCACCAACGACTCGTATGAGAAGGACGTCGAGCATCTGGTTCTCGGTCTTCCTGCACGAAGTAGGTTGCGGAGGGGAGCTGTACCGACGATCGGTGTACCCGTATCCGTTCAACCGGTTACCAAGATGCTCGTCGAAGACGCCAAAAGATCGCTGCTTAAAGTAGCTCACGCCAATGTCATTAGGAACAATCAAAAGTCCGCTGTTAAAGAAAAGAAGACCAACTCCCAATTGCCTGCCATTAACGCTATGACTGCTATAGCCGAACAGAAAATGGCGGGAATCGACGTCCTTCTAGCCTTAGGACTCAAACCAGCCCCGCGGTGAGTCAGCGCTCCGCTACCCTCCTCGCCCTTGCGATACTACCCTGAACCCCCCTCCCATTAGCTCCATAGTCGCGCATCATCTCTCGCTCCCTCTCTCCAACTCGAATTATCTCGGCTGCCAACTCCAGAGGAAAAGACTAAGCCATCAGCCACGTGTGTCTGTCCATACGCGAGCGAGATAAGAGTTTGAGGAAAAGATTCCTGAGGATAATAAGTCCTGGAATAATGGCTAGTTTATAAGAATCAGCCAATGGTTTTGATCTTTTTCTACTTTATTTTCTCTTTTTAATTACAGTTTAAATAAAATGCACGCGATGGACGCGTCAGGTGGAATGAAGGGTGCCGAAAAAGTACCAGGAGGGCCGAAGAAGGTTGAAAAAGTATTAGAAAGAGAGGAAAAGACATCTGGTGTAAAGATATCCAAGGAATGTAGAGAGGTAGAGTCTGCAGCGCCGCCACCGCGTAATCATCGCGATCGTAGAAACCACCACAACCATTCAAGCCATAGGCGTAACGGCGGAGGTCAAGCCCCAGAAGATAGAGAAGCCTACGGTGTCAAGAAGGAGCCGCCTTCCGAGCCGGAAACCGACCCGGAACCGGAGAGGGACGCGGTACCGGGACTCAGGAAGAGGACTGGGTCGGAGAGACCGAAAAATGTTAGGACCGAAACCGAAAGCAAAAAACGAAGATCCACAGACGATATTCAAAATTCCAATGGGAAATCTAAAAGAGCCTGTCTTGAACAGAGGGAAGAGTTTATATCGTCTCTTGTCGGTGGCGAAAAAGTTACCACTGAAGAATTGACCGTCAGAGCTGATCAGTTGCGAGCTGAGTTGCAGGTAATCACGATGTTTCTTTGTTCAGGATCACTGGCTTAATTTTTTTTTGTTTTCTTTGTTCCGAATGTTTCAACATTTTTCTATCCTATCTTCTTTCAGGCTCTTGACCAGTTAGCCCGTGCTAAGGAGAAGGAATGGAACGAGATTCTTAGCATGAGAAAACTGAAGGAGGAAGCATACCTCAGAATCGAACGAAGGAGACAAGTCGTTGGTTTTATGGAAGGAAATGGTCAGCTCAATGAAGCCTCGGTCATACCGTCTGTCAGTCTTTCCTTGGAACCAGAGTGGGACAATGCTAAGGAGAAGAGCAACTCAACAGAGGCAACTTTGAGCGACAAAAGTATTACCAGGCCACAGGTGAGACAGAGACAGAAAAAAAGAAAGAGAGAGAGAGGAAAAAGACTGTTCATACTCTGAGAGAAAGTCTGTATAACAAACTCATCAGTGAGAGTCTAAACTCCACTTTGATGAACAAAAAATGAAAAATTCTGGATTATTAAGTGAGTTTAGTAGATGGGGTGATCAGTGAATGAGAGAAGAATCGTTCAAATCATTTCTTTGTGTTATTTTGGCTCTGAACATCAGTTCGAAACGCTTTTTCTTGGCTCTTTATACAAGTCGAGAATTTTTCTTATCCATTGTACTGCACTATACTGTAATGTCTACTAATCAGTTTATAGAACAGCAGGAATGCGAATATAAACGTAATAAAATTGATAATAATAACAGGTGACATTAAAGCAGAACGAAAATGGCCAAAAAGAATCTTCCGATGTACAGAATTCAGAGACCAGACAAATTGGGGAAGGTCGTCAGGGACCGATGGTCGACGTACGAACAATCATCGCAGATTACAGACTAAGACATCCAGAAACTGTGCCACGAAGGTACGAGATTCCGAGGGCAGGAAACCTTAATTTTGATCTCCATTTGTTCATTCTGTTAAAAAATTTTGAAGTTATATCCGAGATTGTAATCTGTGCTGTGCAAAGTGAAAAAGCATTCTAATTTACTGTGTTATTATTCCAGGAGTCGGCGAATGAGAAATTCTGTGAATGTTGGTCTGGGTGCAGGAGGTGCCATGGTCGATACGACCCATGTAGGAGCAGATTCTCGACCCTCAAGCACAGATTCTTGCAAAAGTAGCTCCAATGCAACTGATCCTAGCAATTCTATGAGTTTCAAAGATGTTTTGGTCCAGTTTGCAAAGCTTAGTCAACAGCAGGGTAAATTCCGCACTTTAAATCAGTCTTCAGAGTTTCTGTATGCTAAACCTCTATTTTTCTGCATGAATTCCCACTCATAATAAGGCCGATTTTCAGGAGAGGCAGTGAAAACGCCACAGAATTATCCGGACGTAACTCTTCACCCGGTATTACCGTCTCCAGCTGCTCCACAGACCGCTGCGATACAGCAATCCGGGTCTTTACTGCACGGAATATTGACCAAATCGCAATCTCCCAGACCCACAACGTTCTCACCAACTTTGGCAAGGCTTTTAACTGCCCCTGAGAGAGACAGATGCAATCCAATTGCCACGTCAACACCTCAGCAGAGCACCACCACTCAGCATTTACTACAGGCTTATCAGGGAACCAATCCTGTATCGATTAGCGACCTCTTGTCTTCCTCAAAAGTAAATTTCAATTATATTTGATGTTTGAAAAGTATGAAAACTCGCGAGTCAGCTAGCATTCTACCTCGATATGCATTTGTGTTTGTCGAAGTGGAATATATTGCGGGCCCACTTTCCATCGCGTTAAAATTTATCATCCTATCATTTTAGGCCAGGACGGAAATAACGATAACACCTGTGGTCAACACACCGACTCCTCAGTCTCATTCGAACAGCCTTATCCACGTGGTAAGCATAGCCTCCAGGCATTTGCTCATAAATGAAGAGTCTTTACTCTTTGATGTTTGAATAAGCAAGTTGACAAAAGACAGAAACCCAAATCACGTTTTTTTCCGATTTTTCAGGAAGACGTAGAGGAAGAAACAACAGTGATAGAAGAAAGAGGCCGATCGTCAAATGCCAGAGATGACAGTCCGCCCCGTTGTCAAGGGTGTCAAGATCGAGCTGCACAATTTGTTTGCGCTGGTTGTGGTAACCAGTGGTATTGCAGCCGAGAATGTCAGGTGAATATACTCGGCGTTTAAAGGCTCTAAGATTTATTCAGATGGTTTTTCTTGTTGAATGAGAAACTTGCAAAATTGTAATACGAATTCTGTTTACTTAGGTATCTGCCTGGGATGAACATTCTGAGGTGTGTTCTGGCTAGAAGATATCCGTTGACGCCTCTGATTAAATAATAAAGAATTTGTATTACCAAATGGAACTATGATAAGAAGCAAACAATAAATCGAAAATGAATCTAGTCACGAGAAAAGAACACCAAGATGCAAAAAAATTAAAAAAGAAAAAAAGGGACAGACAAATATTATATTTTTTACGAATTTCAATAATTCATCAAAGAATATTAAAGGGAAAAAAATAAAAACGAAAAAACTATGTAGAATTGTTTCTATTTGCAAAAGTAATGACTGCCAGATAATACCGTGTTTATAAAATTTAAAGAACGTTTGTTAAGTCTCAAAGTTTGACGAAAATTTTAACAATAATTAGATTTAATTTACTTGAATTTTTACTCAACTGACTTTCCCCTTTATCGATAATATAACTATTATAAAATGTCAAAGAGCTCAACAATGATGTCGATGTTTACTTGATTCAATCGTAAAGCTCTTTTTTTTAAGAGGATTGGAAGTTCGTAACTACTAAAGGACCTGGAAGACTGCAATGTGACTAATCTGTTTTACCAGATGTATGTAATATTTTCCTATTGTGTCTAATAATGAAATGACGATTACGGCGACGACTCCTCTGCCGCTATTATGTATAACAAACGTTTTTGAAATTTGAATGGTATAGATTTACGTCGAGCACTATTAATGTCCTAATTTGTGCGTCGACGCATCCTTGTAACAGCTAATAGATAAATAATAAGGCTTTAAAAACCTTATTGTACAATATTACGTGTAACACGCATACTATTTTATACAATATTTGTTACCATCGTGTAAATTAGAATTAAAAAGATGATGATAAGAGAAGAGAAAAAAAAAAAAATAGCTTAGAATTAAATATAGTATGTAAGAATGTTTTTGTAATTTAGTTCATATAATTAAGTTTTTAATTTCAAGGTTTCGTTACTATTAGGTAGCTCCCAACATATTTTCCCAAAGTCCATTACATACTTACATTATTCGTAATCTGTAGCATAAATGTTCCTACAGGTTTTACCTATCATTATATTTTAATCATTTCAAAATCAAATGAAATAAAGACAATTTCAATTGGAATTGAAACATGTACCAAACACTTAACCCCTTCATCCCCATTTCTTCATCTGACCAAAAAAAAAAATAGTAAAAAATTGTATAAAAGTATAAAAAATTTGTTAATTTATTAATATCAGCTAAGCTGTGTATCCGGTTCTTCAACTTATCAAGACAGACTCATAAAAAAACTAAGGATTTAAACTGGTTACGAGAAACTATCTATTCAACAGAATGTCTTTTTCTGAGCTCAGCGAATGCGAAAATTAAATCTTATTTCATAAATGGGTGGAGGAAGGAATGGAGACAGTAGAAGAAGGTGCAAGAACAGCCTGTGGCTGGCCATTGTTATTATTGATAGTAATTATGTGATTTAAGTCACGCCGATAGCGTTGATTATAATTTGCATTTTGATTAAGCAAGCTGTGGCAATGCTTCGAATGTGGATCTTTGTAAGTGTTTTCGTGTCTAACCGAAGCACTTGAGGTCCTACAGGTGGCTAAGCAGACTTGAAACCGATCGAGAGTCCGAAACCGATGTTTCATCGCGTTTGCCTCCGATCCTCCGCTATCCTCCGCTCTTTTTATCCTGCGATTTTGATCATGGCTGGATTTAGATTCGGGATCATTAGAAAGCCTCTTCCCATCACCCTGCTGAAAGTTATTAATGCTCAATACATAAGGCGCTGTAAGAAATTATTGCATTATATGTTTCAAAATTGTCGTTGAGCCACAACAGCCCTTGATATATATTTTTGAAAAGCTTGAATACCTTTCCAGGTCGTAAACAGCAAGAAACGCAATATTCATAGACAGCGCAACACCCTTCAGGATTGCAAGTCTGACAGCTATAACGTTCTCTTTTAACAGAAGTCGGCGTATGAGTTTCAGGCTCGTTTTGATTATCGTCAATAGTTTTAATCATATCTTCCGAACAACACCCCGAGGGAAGAACCTCACCCCTTGTGCATACCAAGCCTCTTTCATCTACGATCAGCGCCTTTCCCTATTTCCGACAATTTTCAACATATTTATGTGTCTATAGTATCGGTATGAATATAATTCCGTTTGGTATAATAGGATGCTATGTGACGGACCCCTAGGGCTTTGAATTGAGATTTATAATAATCTCTAGAATTAGGATATGGTATGATTTCATGGTACTGTAATATCCATCGATATAATATTTCTCATAAGTCATACTAAGTGAAGAACCTCCCGTATACCTGTATGGAATTTCTACAAGTATTTTTCATGGGATGACTGCTGTTAACAGCAGGATTGTTATCTTCGTCAGTTTCCCCGTCCTCGCTAAGGACTTGCATTTGCCATAGGAAGGGTTTTCCGGTTGAAAAATAGAGCTGGTCGTCGTCGGGGTCGTTGGCTATAAGAGCGCCCTTTTTCTGTAAGGTTAAACAATAACCGCGTAGAAATACGTGCATCACGTATGATGTTTGATAAACGAAACGAAACGAAGTGAGTAAAAACGGGGCAATAGCTTCCCTTCGAAAGTGAAGTAAACTAAGAAAAAAGGAAAAATAATGGAGAGAAAGAGGGATGATGTGTTTACCTCGTGCTGGAATAAGCTTAATGCACAATAGGTGAGAGATACGGCAAATATAACGCCCAGAACAAGACGTCGTCGTAGAAGTCTGACTATGGCCGTCCAACTCGGCATGGTTTTGTAACTCGGACAATTGTTTGTAGTATTTTCCTATTTATCAGACCCCTGCTTCCGAAGATAACCTCTTATTTTATGAGGTAGTTTATTTGTTTTTAAACTTCATTAGTAACCTACAAACGTCCTTCCGCGACCCCATGTCAACAATTAAGACCTAACCACGATCGCGTCACGCGTCAATAGAGAGGTAACTCACTTCGCGGTACCGATTGTCTAACTATACTTGAAAGATTGTTTATAGCCGCAACTGAAACACGTGTATAGTTAGACGAATCATTTCAATAACACATATTTCCAGCGAAAATAACTCCGTAATTGTTTTTAAAATCCCATTTCATTTAAAATTGAGAAAACTTATACAGATTTTAGTACAATTATGAGCTACTTCTAGCTAACATTACGATCTATAAGGCTTATCCATCTTTTATTAGATATTTAGAGTGCTTTTTTGCCAAATAGAAATTCTTGTATCAATTGTTTAGGGGACCCCCCCTGAGAATGTCGAAGAGAATATGGGTTCTGCAATTTGTAGACTGCTAAAACGAATTAATTAAATAGTTTTTAAATATTCTGGATTGAGACAAACTAGGAGGGTTTTAATTAGACGCAAGACACGAATTCTTTTTCATTTCTTTTCAACCGAAATCTGTAGGATAATTGACTGTGATCATTCTGATTGATCGTTCATTACAATTATGAAAAACGTTTTAAAGACAAAAGGACTCAACTGCTACATTCCTTCGGATTTTATGGCTGTATTACGCTTTTTAATACCTGCTGTTATAACATGACGTAATTTATTCATGTAATCAAGATAGTGCGACGTACCGCGACTAAAAGATTGAAATATTAAAAGCTTATTACTCATTACTCATTCAGAGGGTTCAGAGTCCTTGGAACTGAAATCATAGAATATAGTTGAGACAAAAAATGCATTCACTTTTCCCCAGGTGTATGTACATACGTGTCTATACGAAAAAATAGCCACGTTACATTTTTATATGATATTTTATACGCCGTAGCTGTTCACGAATAAATGATATTCGATTTGAGAAATGATAAAGTGAAAATATAATGAGTTGAATAAAGCATTTCAATTAAACCTTCCCTTCCCTTATATACAGGTATAGTATATAGTAATAAAAGGTAAAGGAGCGAAGGTAAAAGCTCTGCAAGGATTCTTATCACCGAATCAAAAGCGCGTTTTACTGAGTGTATATATATCACATATATTTATGGGTATATACACATGTACCACGTATATGTACTAGACGTTTATACATATATATTCGGGTGCCTTATCCCGTCCGGTCCCGCCGAGGACTTTTTATTGAGGGATGCGCGCGTCTTCGTCGGCGGCACGTGTACCACCGCCTACCTACCTACCTACCTACCCCTATACCGTATGTATGTACATAACGGCGGGTAGAAGCTGTATAACGTGGTTTGCCGCTGCAGAATCCACGAGGAGGACGCGCTGCGAGGCGTTCGGAGGGTGACACGGGGTTAGGCGACGGCGTCCCTCTCTCGGGTAGGAAAAAAATAAAAAAAAAATTTTTGAAAATAGTATTTGGAAAAATAATTAATGTATATATACATATATATATATAAATATATATGTATATCGCACGAGTGTGTTTTGTGTTCTTTCTAACAAAGTAAAGAAAAGATGAATAAAAAATTGTTCCAAAATCATTCTAAACGTGAAAAAAAAATTAACGTGATCGCGTTAATTATAGATTCGAAAATATAGAACGAAGCGAAACTAATAAAAGATCTAGGGATGCAACTGTATTCGTATCACGTTCGTACACATCTATATAAATAGTTTTAGGATGGTGTATGTAAGTACGGTTCTTTTATAGAGACATTGATAACCGTGATTCTAATCAACTCTGCAGGGAATTCAAAATTGCGATAGATATAGTGTGGGTTTTCTGTGTGTGCGTGTATATAGAAAAAGGATGATGTATAAAAGTTCATTCCTCGTGTTTATGTACTTACGTCTCTGCTATATACCCTCAGTCGGATATGTATAGAGTATAAATCTATATACTCACCCTCCCCCGCACATCCATAAGTATATAATTAATGTATGTATTTACAATTGGCCATAGTCTATACCCGTTATTATTTAGTAAGTCGATTAACAGAGCATACGCACAGTGGTTATATATCCTCGAGTTATATAGGTGTAGAGGTATATCGGTGCGGTCAGGGCTCCGGCACGAGCGTTCTTATTAATTAATTCATCCACTTCCAACGTTGAAATTAGATTCCCAAATACCGTGAATATTATATCAAAAGAAGAGCGTATACCTACTCTGGTGTCTTATTAATTTATCCATTTTATCCATCCTGTGCCGATTTTTATTTAAAAAACAAAAAAAAAAGCAGAACTATTATCGCGTGATACTATCCTACACATATACGAGTTAAAAATCGCGTGCATAAAACTAAACGCGCACGTGGTCCAGGTGGTTAACTAGTTGTAGGTATACACCCACACCTCCGTGCCGAGTGAAGAGCCGAACTATCCAGATTCCGAAGTTACGGAAGTTTTGAAATTCGGAACTTGAACCCGGCCCCAGCATATGCATTATTGCATAGGTATAATTGAATAAACCAAAAACGGTATAGATAAATTATCGCAGATATATGAAATCGGTTGAACGCATATCTCAAAGTTATAGAAAAACATGTAAACTCAGAGATGAATAAACGCAGAGCATTGCAGAGGAAGCAAAAGTCGGCCGACTTGGCCAGACGGTCGGGCGTCAGCCAAACTCTGTTTCTTTTTATCCGTTTTTCGACCCCCAATTACATCTAGGTAGTAGGAGGTACACGTCCGCTAACTTACAGTGAAACTATTTTATCCAAATGCATTATGCCTATGGGTATAGACAAACGTATTCTTAGATATCTACTGCATTTAAATAATTGACAAATTTATTCCTCTCGAATTTGCACGGTCTCTATTTTCGTCCGTATATACATATAACTCCGCTGATGAATTCCCTGACCCGATCTGCAGGGATCAATTATTCAAATATATCGATGGATATATTTTGCGACACCTAGTTTTAGGCACACATATTCCATAGGTATATATTATCCGTTAAGGAAAGTAGTGTAGCTGACTGAAGGATCAACAGGGTCATTTTCGTCGTTTAAAAAAAATAGCTAAAAACGTATAAAACTTAGGCAATTATTGAAGTGCTATGTATATGGCTCGTATTCGGTTATATATGTGCATATGTATATATACATAGAGCGTGGGTTACAGAGGTATAAATAAATCATAAGACACGGTATGTAAGTACGTATATAGTCGGAATGGTTGAAGAGTTTACGATGAAAGTAGGGCATCAGTGGTATGGCTCGTTCACAGGGTCGATTCGTTCAATTCGGTACCGCGAATCAATATATCACACTACCACTGTGCAGCAGCAGTAACTTTACTCATCGTTGGTCTTCTCCCTATGGTCATGACTCGAATCCCGAGATCGTTGTTGGTAAATGAGAAAAAGCTGTATATACAGCTATAGGATGCGTTACGGATGGGGTGAGAGATGAATCTCTCGCAGCAGCAGCAGCAGCAGCAGCAGCAGAAAAAAATGAAACAGATAGAATAAAGAACACAATACGTGTATACATCTCTTCACGCAAGAGATACTCGATATATATATATATATACGATACGCAGTACATAGCCGCAGAAAAACCCCATCCAAGATTTGGTTTCGAGAAAAAAAAAAGGACAGAATAAAAATCCTCTTACATAAATTCTTGCGAATATACGGAGCATAAGATGTGCTGACAGACACAATCTCTACCCTGAAACTCCGTGGATAGACTAGCTACTGTATCCGTGATCGAAGAGACCGGTAATATGTTATAGCTGCCTATATAACATCGGGGTAAATTGCGATTTCCACCGTCATGAGCTGGAGATGGAAGTGTGCGTTCATCATATACCTATAATATGTATGTGAACGATATATGCACCAGATGTATGTATGAACTATATCTACATCAACACCTCGGCAAGGTATGGTCTACACACAGACTGCATAGTGTCCTCGAGGCCTAATGGAACCGACGAGGCTCTACTAATGAAGTTAAAAGTTATATCGTAACGCAAACTCCGGCTCGATATTCCTATACTGACATATATACGAGATAGACATACAGGATACTAATAATAATTTTAATGGGCGCGGGTCCCGTATTATTTTTATTCCAATCCTTCAGAAATTGAGGAAATCCCTTAGACGGAAAGAACAATGCAACAATACATAACTTGTTTCTAGATAGTGTAACGGTTTGTTATATACTCGGAGCTACCTGTTGCGATACTGCAGCACCAGCTTCATAAATATAGATAAAGATGTCTGCTCCAGGTGCCGGGGGCTAGTGTCCCGGTAGGGTGCGGTACGTATAGGTATACGCCGTCGGAGGTGATTTCTGGATCCGACCTGGGGGTATAACGGAATGGGCGGATGGCAGCTGGGGGTAATTTCGGCGCTTGGCCTTCTACTCAACGCGTATATCGTCTTGGTGGTAATCCTAACTCGACAGGTATACCAGAGCAGATCATAGATCACGAAATAACTCCGCGATATATGATGAGATCCCAGATTCATTGTCAAACGATTACGATTATGATTCAGACTCGGACTCCGACTAGTGCTGCAACCCCAGCGACCACGGTGCTCCTGGTTCATTTGGGGGCAGTAGAAATCGTCCTCTGCATTGTCGTCCTCATAACATCATCGACGAACGGGGTGCCCTGCGTCATTCACGGATTTGTACTCGCTCTCCTTCACCCAGTCGCATTGTGGACCGTAACTGGCCTGAACTGCGACAGGTGACTGATTAGACCAAGGATCTGTTTTTCCACTCCTTTACACATACCTAGGTAGCCTAATCCTTGAACCTTTACAGATATTGTGCGATCGCCGCTCCGCTCCACTACGCAGGTCTAGTTTCACCGAAAAGAGTAGCCTTAGGTCTTGCAGCGGCTTGGTCAGGCGTTCTTTTGCTCTGCGTTCCACCTCTCTGCGGTCTAGCACCACCTTACAGGTCCGCATTGATAAAACGCGACGAATTTGCAAGTGCGAATGGACCACTTCCTCTCACTATATGTTCATTAATCACAGATACGACCCGGGGCTTGGTTGGTGTGTACCAGACCTCGGAGCAGTGGGCTGGGAGACATTAGCCACCTGGTACGGCGCCACATACGCTTCTCTAGGGCTCGCGCTACCGGCAGCTCTGGTAACCGCTTGTAACTTCCGTGTACTTCGCATAGCCCGGTATCACCGCCACCGTATAGCAAGCGCCATTTATCAGGTCACCCTAAGCGCTCAGGTCACGATAACTCATCAGCGTAATCCGTTCTCCTTGATGCCAGCGACTTGGGCGAACGCTGCAGGACCTCCGAGGTTTCGAAGTCCGGCGACATGCACGGTCGGTTTATTCCGTAGTCGATGGTCAGTTTCACGCAGTTTTAAGCCAACTTGATAAACTGGAACGATGATTTTATGTCATAGGTGGTGCAACTCCTGGGTTCACTCTACGCTGTGTATCTTCCTTACTGCGGTTTGATAGCGTGGAAGATATGCATGGGGTATCAGTCCGCGCCGGAACCACCCCCGGAGGTAGAAGCCCTGGCCGCAACACTGCTGGCCTGTTCAGCCCCGGTAAACGGACTCCTTTACGGAATAAAGTCAAGAAGCCTTCGTCACTCGGTGCGGAATTATTTCAGAAAAAAAGCAACCGAGTCGGAGCTTAACCAGGTATGAATAACGCGACTCGTATAGTGTATTCTGTTCCTTTTCGCACGTTTAAATATATCACCAGGAGATCCAGGCGCGGGTACCAAGCGTCGCGGGATCTAGACGGCCGTCTATGATGATGGGTACTGGTCAGCTTCCTATTCTACAAACACAGAGGTGCTTAAGCGAGGTTCTTCTCTCGTCTGAAGAACGGAGACCTGGACTGCGAACAGCAGCCTCATGTAATACACTAGGAATACCGATGAGCCCGCGAGCATTAACGTTCGATAAGAGACGAACGGACGAGAGGGAACGTATATCTATCGAAAGAACGGGTAGTGGAGCTCCTCTTCTAAGGGATCACGACAGGGACATCCCTTCGACATATACTAATCCCGATTCTTCTGACCTGATGAATACTACAGCGACTTGAATGACTAGTTTCTGAAATTTAATACGATCGCGATATATTACAACGTATTATTAATTTTACCCTGCAGATAATTGCTGCAGAAGTCGGCGATGAGAGGATCGTTCTATCATGATCGTTAGGATATCGGACTCGATGTCAAACTATGTATACACCGTTATAACGACCCGGTTGTGATATAGAATAGAACTGTATACAACTTTATATATATACATATTACTATCATCATTATTATATCATTATTACAGTCGGAGTTATGTAATCGTGAATCAATCATCTTACATAGGGAGATTATTTTTTTATATTATATTCTACATGGTTAACTACTATTATGACGGTAACTCATTGCGCAATCAGTATTATGCACACATATATATATATATATATATATATATAAATATATGGGTATATAACCATATACTATAATATATGAAACTAAATTACATAGCTATCAAATTCAACAATAAATATTCGCTAAAAGAAAATAGGAATGTTACAACCGGGAAAAAAAATATTATATGTAGTATTACAATATGACACACATAGGTATATTTTTCTAGTAACTCAATAAAAAGGAGGCTGGCCCTTAAAACGTTGAAGCTTTGCAGCGGGGAAAAAACAGAAAATAAAATGAAAATAAAAATAGAAATAAAAGAAAAAAAGTAAGATTACGATCATAGAGACGAAGCGATAGATTGTATTGATGAAGTATAGATATATATATATACATATATACTATAGTTGGGAGTACTATCATTTGTAGAGAGACAGGGATTATTGAATGTACTCTTAATATGGTAGACCGTAGAGAGTTGTGGTATATGCGTGTTGTTTGGTATGTTCAGGGTATATACTTGCAGTGTTATCAATAATTATTGAATTTATACCAACCCTTCACTACCACCCGACGTCGAAGTAGGTATAATATCGTTGAATATTTCACCATGGGCACGACTTTGCGATTGTATATGTTGGTGTATGGGGTCCAACGATTTTTGAATGTATTGAAAAAAAAAAAAAAAAAAAAACGTAATATATAATATATAATAGTATATGCAGATGCGAGATGATATGATGTCCTGAATATAGGGGCTGGGTTTAAGTTCCGAACTTTGAAAATCCCGGAGGGTGAAAATTCAGAATTTCAATATCACCGATTCACAGTTTCTAGAAAGGGTATTTCCCCGGAATTCCACAAAACCGTTCTGAAAAAAATTGCTGAAGTTAAAAATCCGGAAGGCCAAACCTCCGGAACTTGAAATCCACGCACGTATTCATTCAGTGTTCAATAACTCGAGCTGTATTGATCTTATATAGAAGCCAATAAGTGGTCAAATTTTTCGACTCGATATTTACTTTTTGGAAAAAAAAAACTTCTAAAATCTTATCAATTACTTATAACATCGGAGTTATCGATTAAAGTAGATGAAATGCCCTTCCGTAAAGAATAAGTCTTGATTAGAATGAACCCTTTTGTCTTCACACGCTGAGAAATAGACCGAAATTTTTCAATAATTATTTCGAAATTTAAATTAAACCGTTCGGAACTTTTTATATTCGAAACTTGAATCCGGCGCCCTTAATAAATATACAACCGTCTAACATATCAAGTTTGTGAGTGTGTAAGTAGGTATGCATATACACGCGGTAAAACCTTATGTATATGTGAAAAATAAAGTATCAAGCCTGGATGCACACCATCGCATAACTCGATAGTAGACACTATGAGTATTGACAAGAGATTGATGAGAGATATACGTTTCTAGTCTTGGTATAAACTGATCGTGATTCGCAAATCTATATCGTCGTTATTCCT
Source organism: Tenthredo scrophulariae (assembly GCA_963978835.1). Taxonomy (NCBI): domain Eukaryota; kingdom Metazoa; phylum Arthropoda; class Insecta; order Hymenoptera; family Tenthredinidae; genus Tenthredo; species Tenthredo scrophulariae. The sequence continues at coordinate 1,168,800 of OZ022229.1, forward strand.
ATTTCTTCGTAATTTATTCGTTTCGCGGAGGAATACGAAGGGGTATTTTACCGCAAGGTCAATGCCATTCTAGAAATCCAGTCCATCGGTCACGAACTCCGCATATCTATGACTACAATAATCCTTGATGTACAGTATCTAGATATAGATATATAAATGGTGTATTGTACTGTACATACAGTATATAGATACTCGTTTACCGAATGTCACGTTCCCTTTCGCTAGCCCTGGCCCTACTCTGGGAATCCCGCTCGAAAAGCTCGCTTGAGATTCAAGTCGAGTCTCTCTCATCGGCGAGCGGTATAGGCCTCAATGAATGATGATGATCGCCTCCCTCGCCATCCTCCTTATTGTGAAGAGTAACGCCCTCGAAACAATGGGTATAAAAGAGACTTTGATCCTTACAGTTTTCCGGCTATTTCTCAAACCAGCTGAAGCCGTTACTCGTATATGTATACGATGTGTGAAATGGAAAGTTAACGCTGATATGCCACGTCCGCGGTTACAAATTTCATCAAATAGTGAAGATAAGGTGAGAAATAGGCTTCCAGATCCATTGGAAACGGCATAAAGCTCATGAGCTATGGGATTGAAATGCCGTACATTAATTGCATATCACCGTTTTATATCGCGTGCTTCCTCTCCCGGGTTGGTAATTCTCATTTAAAATTTACTGCGAATAAAATCTCTCTCCTTAATGAGTAGGTAAGTATTTATTACTTTCTTAATTACTCCAAGCTCAATACTCAGAGTGAGTATTCAAGAGACCAAAGTACATTTTGAGCTTCCGGCATTTGAGCCATACAGGGCAGAAACCTCTACGTGGGTATATCGACCAGCGTACATCAGCTGAGCTTCAGCTGAAACCTGCGTACCGTGAAGTAGCGGAGAGGAATAAACGTACGACATCGTTGTAGCCTGTGGGTATCGCTTTTTTTTCATGTGGCAATGCCAGCTCACATCCAAGCTGGTACCGTCACAGGTTTTTTTTCGAAAAACGCGGAGCGACAAATTCGGTGTTACGACATTTAATTAGCATCTAATTAGCACTTAATTATTCCATATGTAGTAAACTTCATATTTCTCATGTGGTGGTGCCAGCTTGATAGATGTCTGGATTCAGTGAGGAGCGTTGAAAACAATTTTAATAATGAAGTGGCACTCAAAAGAACAAATTTCAAATAAAACTTATGTGCTTGCATGTGTGTGAGAATGGATGAATGAATGTTAAATGGTAGGAACTTTCCGGTCGGTAACACCGCTCTCCCCGAAAACAGGTAGCAGAATCAGCCTCCCCGTTCATGTGTAGAAAAAAATATCGTGTGAACCACGGGCGCAACGTTTTCGCTCCTTCGGTGTAGTTTGCTGCCCTCGGGTTCGGCTCTACTCGGCTCGACGAGTCTCTCCTCTCGCTCGGGCAGCAAGCTACACACTCGTGATAAAAATGGAATGAAAGATATCCTGCATCCATGCTGCAGTCATCGGTTATGAAATTACGAAGCAATGTGAAAAGGGCAAGGCATCGTTCGCCGCCTCGTATCTCTGAGCGGCAAAAGTGTGGAGGAATTCATAGCGGCGAGGATAGAGACAAGAATAAGTGAGTAAAGTACGAATTGCGAAGTTTATTGAAAGTATGGCTTCACTCCTTGACGCAGAGCTTTGTGTTGCTTCAGTCTCTGGTATCTTGCCTTAAAAGCCTCGATCCTTCTGGGAGCGATCGCAGTTTGCACATCCCTTCTGTACACCACATTCACAGCTTATGTAAAAGAGATAAAAACGGCGCCACTGAATCCTCCGGATCCTACAGACCCGCAACCGCCTTCGTGGAGCAAGCTCAGAATTTTTCGTCGTGGAGCTGTCTGCATGGATGGTGAACAATGCGCTCTTATCGGAAGGTATGTAGATACTTCGACATCCTCAAGTCCATAACGATATCCAAGTAAATCTACTATGCGCAGATCTATGCTAGAGGGAAACGGATCTGCAATCGATGCTGCGATTGCAGCTATGATCTGCAACGGTCTTATCAACATGCAGAGTATGGGATTTGGCGGAGGCTTTCTCATGACTATCTACCAGCAGGCTTCCCAGGAAGCAGTGATCCTTGATGCTCGGGAATCTGCACCTCAAGCCGCTCAAGCTGACATCTACGAAGGCTTGCCGTCTCTAACTTCGCAGATCGGTAAGTTGGGGTAGGTATACAGAACTGCACATGGCGAATGGACGAACCTATATACATAAGTATGCATAATGATAATATCCTTCCTAGGCCCCCTGGCCATTGCAGTTCCTGGTGAACTAGCTGGTTACTGGAAGGCACACGAACGTTTTGGCAAACTCCCTTGGGCAGATCTTTTCGAGCCTAGTATCAAGATGTGCGAAACTGGCTACAATCTTACCAAGTTTCAGCGCGACTCTCTCAGTATCAGTAGTCAGGCTGTTCGCATGGATCCGACCTTAAGGTAGGTGTGGTCAGGACCGGAAGCTGACGATGAGCTGTTGCTTCTTCGATGAGTGAAAAACTCCAGGGTTTTGAAATAAAAGATCGATAGTTTGAGTTTACGAGTCTGCTTTATGGTAATTCTGGTATAGTAGGACATTAGCGAATCCCTAATGTTATAACTAACATAAAGATGCATAAGCCATGAAGACTGACTAATATCACAGATCGTGGTTCGTTGATGAAAAAACAGGCGATTTCCATCCTCCGGGCACCATAATTCGCCCAGTAGCACTATGCGAGACAATGCGAATAATTGCTGCCAGAAACGCAACTGAATTCTACAATGGAAGTCTGGGACGAATCTTTGTTGAAGACCTGAAAAAACGCGGAAGTATTCTAACCCAGGAGGACCTCTCCACGTACAGGTTGGTTGTGCTTGAGATAGTCCCTCATAGGTATAGATAATAGATATTGAAGCTGATAGAGAGCGTGGAATTTTTAAAACAGAGCAAAGTGGGAAAAACCAATTTCAACTAAACTCTCGACCGGAGAAACACTCTACACAGTAGATCCACCCGGGAGTGGAGCGATCCTTGCGTTTCTCTTGAACGTCCTCGACGGCTTTGGCTTTGGAACTTCAAGCCTCACAACCCATAACGAAACCTTGAAAACTTACCAACGTATTCTTGAGGCATTCAAATATGCCTATGCTTTACGCACCGAACTCGCTGATCCTTCGTACGTCGATCTATCTGTTGTAAGTGTCTAGCTATTCCGTGGATCATCGCTGTATCTGTGAATCCTTTCAGCCTTCAACCCTGTCTTTGTACTGGTGCAGCTACTCCGTAACCTGACATCAAGGTATTTCGCGGATGAGGTGAGACGCAAGATCAATGACCATCAAACATCGAACGACCCTAAACACTACGGTGCAGCCTTTGGTCCAGACGGTACTGGGGATCACGGTACTGCTCATGTCTCAATTCTAGCGCCGAATGGCGACGCGGTATCGGTTACGAGCAGCGTAAACTTACAGTGAGCACAAGTCTAACCAGTAATCACGGTTCCAAAAATTGTAAATATCAGTTTTGATTATCTTCGGAAGAATCGGTGTGTATGCAGCCGCTACATTTTTTGTTTCAGCTTTGGTAGCGGCGTTGTAAGTGAACGTACAGGAATTCTGACCAGCAGTAGTATGGATGACTTTGGTATGTCCTCCCGTATGAATTACCAAGACCTTCCAGCCAGTCCTAACAATCGAATCGAACCCGGGAAAAGGCCACTCTCATCAATGACACCAAGCATCATTGTGGACTCGCAGGGCAATGTCAGAATGGTTATAGGGGCCGCTGGAGGCGCAAGAATTACCACTGCGATTGCCTACGTGAGTCTTGAGTCTCAACTATCACAATGACTGTCCCGAAACGCTTTACTATGCGTATCTTATTCTTTTTCTTTTCATCGTCGCAGGTAATCGTGAGGCATTTATGGATGAAGCAGACTATAAAAGAGGCAGTAGACGCGGCGAGAATCCACCATCAGTTAATACCCATGAGAATTTCGTACGAGTATGGTGTGCCAAAGCCATTGCTAGACGGTCTCCGTGCCATGGGACACGATACTTCGCGGTATCGAGACCGGGGAAGCGTTGTAGGCGCCATTGTAAGGGTCAATGGTATGATACATGCAAATGCTGATTACCGTAAGGGTGGTGACGTCTATGGCCTTGATTGACTATATGTATAATTCGTATTAGATATAGACCATATCATCCTGAAATATATACTATAAGATTTATTTTATACATCAACTTGTTTTTGTCTTCTCCGGTGTCATATCAGTACCCAACTATATGTATGCATGCATGTATGTATACAGTTATCTGCACTTATTATCTGTTCGCCACTTTAATAATCAGAAGCGAGCCCGCAGGCGCGCAGTTCTTACTATATCTAGGTATATTGTAAATAAGTCGAAATGACCTGCAAGTAAAGAGATAACGTATTCGCAAGCGGGGAAACTCCAATAATAGTACGCTATTAATATTATCTGATTAGTTTGGAAAAGTCAAGATAACTGTTACTCCTCGTATACTTTTTTTTTTGTTTTTCTTTAGTGTGATACCGATATGCAGTGCGCAAATGAAAGTAATGTTATTATTCACGTTCTGTATTGACATAATATTCCCGTTTTTAATAAGATACTTTGTCAAGTCTGAACAAACGATGGTTCTACATTAAATGACGCAGATATAAATGTCGTTGAATAAATATTTGATCAAGTAAAAAAAAAATAATAGAAAAACTCATCAGTTTTTCCAGTTGAGGTGAAATAAAACGTGAAATTACCTATACACTCGGATAAGTACAAACATTCACGTGTATAGGTACGCTTATAATAACATGTCCACCTACATATACATATCCAAATATTTTTCAATCGATTGCCAAATGTGTGCTCGCACGTTGCACCTGATCAACTATATGTATCATCATCGGCGTCGTACTATACCTAGTCATTATTCCACCTTTCAATTTTTTCTTCCTTTCAATTTGAACACTCATCAAACTACTCACATATGGTATACATAGAAATTATAACGTCGTTTGGTAAGGGTAGATTCCCCATAAAAATCTCAGACTCAATTTACTTCACCGAAAATTTGAAGGACCGATGGTTTCCGAGATATGGCAAACGCAGTTGACCAATCGCAGAACTCATGGCCAGGTCTGCTGTGTCACTTATAAGTTCTGCGATCGGTCGACTAAGATTTTCCACAGAACGGAAACTATTGGGTCCTCAAATTTTCGATAAAGGAAATGTAGCCTCAGAATTTCACAAGGACTCTACCCTCAAAATATGCTAAGCCGTACCTGAATAACCGTGTATACTAAAAGAATAATTGATATATACCTATATGCATGGTATATCTATTTTCGTTGGACGTCATAAAGGTCGTCAGAGTCTTATTTCTGCTGACTTTTTTAACGATATCGTAATGCGAGAAGCGGACAGAGGACAAGATATATACACGTATAATTTATACTTATATTTCTACTATAGGAATGCTGATTCTACATATTTCAAAGTCAATTGCCGATTACATGGTATACTAGTTTTAAAATCTATACGAATTAGCATACGTTGTATTACGTTTGAATGTGTGTATGGCATCGAGCAATCGAACCATCTTCGTTAAAATCAAAACAACAACAACATCATCATCAAATTAGAGAAAAAAAAAAGAATACTTGTATATTTTTTATCTACACGAACGCGTTATAGATAACAAAAATACAGATGTATCTGTTTATGGTATACATAATGCAGGATATACACTGCAGAGAAATGAGTGGCGCGTGCGTGAGTACGTGATTGCTCTACATGTCTAAAAACTGAATAATAACATGCATGAGAATTCATACAAAGAGCTAAATCAGCGATAGTGTCTCAGAATCTTTATCGTACGAGATCAAACTAGGTGAAGTTAGATAAGAACTTCGTGAATACACTTTTAATATACAGAATTGAAGTGTAATCGCATTACGATAATAACAAACAAGTTGAAGAATTTTCTTAACAGTTAAATTCTCCCTCATAGGTGATAACATCATCGTACTATATATACGCATAACAATAAACTACCTAAAATATCTAAATGCGTCCGCGTCGTGAGCTGTGAAGCTGAAAAGTATAAGGCCCGCAGCAAGTACGCGTGCGTTTGTGTTCAACCTACGTGCGTTCCAAACAAACAATAATGTAGCCATCGAGTCGAGTCGCGCGCAAACCAATAGAAAAGCGAGGTTCACGGCTCTTGCATACGTACGATGCGCGCGTCGATGCGCAGCTATAAAAGGTGAGGTATAATCGTACCGCGTCGCAGTATCGAGCGGATCGTCCGTGAAAACGTGACGATAGAAAACCGACCGACCGTGAAAACTGAAAACTTTCAGAGAAGCTGAGATAATTTTTTTGCAATATTTGCAATAACTTTTGCGTACTCCTCGCAATATTAAAATAAATAATCGAGCAATGTCCGAGCAGCATTTCGATAAGTACGAGCACTTTAACTACGACCACGACAAGCATATATTTACGGGACACGGTGGAAAACAGAGAAGCAAACGAGAGGTTGCCGACCATACAAACCATTTCGATCCGAGCGGCCATTCCAGAAAGATTCTCACTAAACTCGTAAACACTGAACACAACAGGAGGATCGTTGCTAAGCCGGCTACCAAGGCTTAGTTTACCTCAATCTCATACGCGTAAGTTTTTCAAATTTACATCATACAATGTTATACCTATTAGTTTCCTTTGTCTTGCTGCTGACCGTGAGATATACTACTACGCAGTATGCATGATGATTCAAACTACAATACGGCCATTCGCGGCCTCAGAATAAAAATCGAGAATGCGGTGAAAGAAATGCGCGTATAAATTAACGTTGAATAAAGAGCAGAATCTAAAAAGCAGCAGCACCGAACCTTCGAGACTTTTGTGAACGTCTCTGCATTCTTTCGTGACATCGTTAACGCGTTCTTTGTATTTGCGTGTTAATTATTTCTTTACATTGATTTACATTCTTTGTTTTAATTAGTGTGTTCTCTGATATTTTAGCGACCCGAAAACCATCGAGCAGACAAAAATGTTGCCGGCTCGAAAGACCTACACGAGATGCAGCTGCAGCGGGTCGATCATCGCGTGCAGTTAACGGTCCAACAAAATAAAAACAAAAAAAAATTATTACAAAAATACAAAAAAAAAAAAAAACATATTAATCCTAATATAATCGGGTTGGAATCAGAATTTATCAGAAACAGTAAATTATCGTCAGATTATAATGTAACTATATAGGTATATAGAAAATTGATTAGTTTCGAGTTAAAAACCGGTTAACGACCTCGTCATAACTACATAATATTATCTACATGTCGTTATCGATCTCTTGAAATTAAAAAACAAAAATCTATACATATAGCTTGTTTACAAACACTCATACCTTATATATCTGATAACCTGCAGCATTTTCTCACTATTATTATTATTATTATTATTTTATTACTATCAATTAGTAGCTTACGATTAAGATATATGAATATACTATACATAGGTATATATACACACATTTTTTAGTAACGAAATACATGCAATAATAAAATTAAAAGAAAATTGAAAAATAAGAAAAAACAAAAAAAAATTAAAATTAAAAATTAATAAAGAAAAATAAATCTAAATAAAAACTGTCGTTATTTTCGTACTGTTTACGTTAGATATAGGTCAAACTCGTATAACCAGATTATAATCTATGGTAATAATTATATTATAAGATTATGTTTGATTTACGGATTTGCGATCTCTATTGACGGGAACACGAATCCGTAAAGCGAGAGAGGGAGAGAGATAATGAAACAAAACAAAACATAAGAGAACTAGAAATAATCTCTAAGAAAAAGCATAAAAAAAAAACGAAATAAAAAAAAAAAAAATACTGACAAATTAAGTTTTCTAAAACTTGTGTGATTCAATCCATCCCACCTAATTCATACCCAAATTAGTTATAAGACACGTGAAGCCAATTATATATAATATATAATTAAGAAACTATAATTGGATAAAAGGTATGGCCATTCTTCTCCTGTTATGATATAGTATTATTTTAAGCAAGTTAAAATAGCTGACTATGAGAGCTACGTTTCATTTGAAAGGTCGTTTAACCGCGATGTACGGTAATAGATCCCTCGCGCGTGGGGTATCCATGCGCATACCTGTAATATCTTATATAGTATATGTATATTCAGAGTATCTGTACGTGTTGCGTCTGGAAGTGGATATACACACATATACTGCGCCTCTTTATTTCTTTTTCTCTTTCTTTCTTTCTTTTCTCTTCCCGCGACTTCAGACTTTAGAGCCGGAGCGAAGCGAACGATCGACTCGCTTGAATGCAAGGATAAAGAAACAAGCTTATTGCGTCGTGGCCTCCGATATACCCCCTCCTGTCTATCTACGTAGGTGTAACTAAGAACTGTGTATGCATACATACGTGGGTGTATGCGGGTCACCGAGAAAACACACAGAAACATATCTACGTGATACGTGTATAGTATGATTATATTTTCACAAATATAAGCAAGACACCTGTTTGCAAACAACGCTGCTTCAATCGAACCTTGAGCAGTTTGAGAGTCAATTCATAGTTGATTATAATTATCGGTCGACGTTATACGACCGAAAAATAATTATTTATACCGAGGGCGTGAGATTGATACGATTTTTAGTTCCATAAGAAAGTAGGAGAAATTTACTTTTCTGCGTTTCATATACTAGTCGTCAGTTATATCGGAAAGGAAAACACGCGTGAGATTTCGATTTTTGGGACCAGATTGAAGTTCCGAATTTTCAAGGTTCCGAACGGTTATAATTTCGGAATTTTTAATCTTCGTTGTTTAAATCGACTCTAGATACCCTTTCTAAAAACTATGAGTCTCTAAAAATTTCAAATTAATAAAAAAATAAATTTTCTTTTATTTTCTATAATTAATCAACGATGATTAATAATTTCGAAGTTTCTAGATACCTATTCAATGGATAACTCACGGTATGACTCATCCACGGCTACCTAAGTGATCGACATTCTATTCGGTTTTATTTTATTTTATTTTATTTTTAATACGAAAGCTGAGGCCGTGAGATTCGATCAGTAATTCAGTCATACCTAGTTCCTGAACCACTTTGTACAAACGGTACATTATCATTGATACGATCCATCCGACGATCGTATCATCTCGCAAACTGACATTGGTCTAGATATATATGTACAAAGTATATCTATATCTTTAGGCATAGATATGAAATGGGGATTATTGATTACTGACCGCGACTATGATGTCTCCGTAAAAGAATGAAGCTTGCATTCACACCAACAAGTAAAACGATATTATCTGTCTATGCATCTATGTGGAAATTTTTTTATAGTCCTTGCACTGGATTAGTAGACAAGAAATACATCTTGCCTTCACCGCTTATCACGTCTATCATAGATCATTGCAAGAATCTAATCTGCACCAAGTTCTTGAAATGAAATTTGACGACAAAAACATGTTTTTAAAAAAGAAAACGTAGAATTTTATGAAACTGTATAAGTTAAAGCGTTAAAAGCATCATGGGTGAATAATTTTCAAGCTTTTAACTTCTTTTATTTAGCGAATTTACCTGAACAAGTATTTCGGATGAAATATACACAATTACGTTGTTCTGTACTTAATAAACTAAACATTATCTAGCTTTTATGATGTCATTGCCAAAGGTCTATTCTTCGTAGCCAGATGGCAATGCGTTTGTCTTCGGGTTGTGGAAGAAGCTCTTGACTCCATCACCCCATGGGAAACGCTGTAAACAATGAACGAATACTCGATATAAGAATAAATCAAGTGTTAAATCAGGTTCTACTACGGTCACAAACTAATCGTATGTACCTTAGTGCGGATTCGCATGTGTTCATAAGCGACGAATTCAGGGCGAGGTTTATGATGGTCCTCTTGATGTTTTAGGTAGGTGTTTACAGCGCAAAGTAAAATCGCAGGTACAGCAACAAAGAATGATATATTTTTCCACAATTTTATTGCCTCCGCTGAATAAAAGAATTAGATATTAACGATTATGTAATGAATCGGACGAAGTCGGGACTACTTTTTCTTCTGCTATGGGATGGGTTATGCGTAAAATAAAACGAGGGCTCGTTGGGGTTGGAGTGAAAAGGAAAAAGGGAAAACACGGACGGATACACAATCTTCGAATCACACTTACGTCCGTGTCCAGATTGAGCGGACGAACCGAGGAAAGCCTCGTTAGAATATTTCCTCACAAGAGAGGTGAGAACCATCCGTGATGACGCCATTTTTAGTTCTTCTGCTATGAACTATAAAGCCAATGCCGAAAGCTATTCGAGAGTTGAACGAGGGTCAAAAACAGTCGAAACGACTTAAGGCCCGGTTTACAAACGACGATTTCGCAGAAAGGAGATCGCGCGCTGCTACGAACTACGAAGCGGCTGCACCGTGAAACTAGAAGCACGATTTAGTGACGAGAGTGATAATGCAGTGAACTGTCCAGCTTTTTCGGAAATTTTATATCGCCGATAAAAACGGTGGTTCATGACGCGGCAGAAGAGAGAATATGATTCGATGCAGAGTGTTGGCTCGCGACTTTCGAAATTCGAAGATATTCTGTATTTAGAATGTAGAAAATTCCTGAAAATTCATCTGAAAAATCCAGCAAAAATTGTTCTTTCCCCTTAATCCTTCGCCCTTCGAGCGCAAGGACAGTACATTTGAAAGACACGCAACTTCTGGTGAGTGGCCTTGAATCTACAGCTCCGCGCGCCTATAGCGAATTCTGATACGAGCAATACCTGGAGGTTCATGTCACCATAGATATTCATCGTGATTGAAACGGTGGTTGAAACTTGTGATTTTTATTTAGATAGGTGTAGGTAGGGAGAGAATGGATTAGTTTATACATCCCTATATTCGTTTACTAATACTATATTAAATCCATATATTTTATACGGCAGATAATTAACCGAGAAATTTTTGATCGCATGCAAAACTCACTATACTTCGTATATGTCAGGAATGATGAATAAATACGTATCCAATAATAATCCGAATTGGCGAAAATCAGAGCTGAAAGAATTACACTGCACTGTGAGTATATTATATGTATGGATTTCATACTGCGGAGATTTAAAGACACTGTTATTTTTCACTATAAATATATTTCGATCATCACAACGTAACATCACATGGGGGGATTATATTATAGAGAACTTCACTCACTGTTTTCGCTTTATTAAATACGCGATTTTAACTAGAAGAATTGGGATTTAAGAGCAATAATTATACTAGATATTCAATTAATGATACTAAAACAAAACGCGGTAGGTGGCGGACTCTGATGCGCCGATAGTCAAGCGTCGATGTATTCGTTACGTTTTTTCAAATCAAGACACGAACGATTTTCGAGGCTCGCAAATACACTTCAACAACGATTTTCACACATACACAGCGATATTACTCTCGCCATTTTAGAAAATTTTATTATATCGCGATAAAACTTCTAACCGTAATAAACAAGAGAAAACTTTTGCTGAGTTTTGGAGAACGCGACTTTGCGCCCCCCTCCTGTAGCCTGCTGCCATCGCCGGCACAATAGTTGAACGACTGAATATCACGATTTTGCAAATATAATCTATGTTCACTAGCTGATTTCACTGGCTTTAATCACGAAACTAATTAATTGAACTCACAATACTTAGGTATAAATTATTCGCTTTTATATTCGCGAATCGCGTGAAGAGACGGAGTGGAGACCGGTTGCATCCCCTATCCAAAAACAACTGACTGTTGACTGCTGCGCCGCGGGGGATCATGGGATGTATCAGACAGATTACCGCGCTATTATTTATTAGGCACCGTGATGTTTGAAATCACATAAATAACAAATTTATGCAGTTTATCGATTGCGAATTATTATATGATCTACGAAGGGCATATTTTTCTAAAAAATCTGTACCCTGGAACGAAATATAAATATAAATATAAATATAATATTTTCTTAATACATTTATTAGACAAATATCCCCCTTTTAATTTTTTTTTTTTTTTTCAGGTTAATTCCCTCTTTTCAGTGTATTAAGATGGTTTGTTCAAATACAATCAGTACCATATTCTACCCAGAAGATCATTTCAATCCAAAATTTTGGATACGGTAGATTTTTGTATCTTTTAATTATCCTCATCAGTTTTCTCATATTTTATAACACTTCTGTATACATTTAGCATAAAGTTGAATGACTACTTTATACCTCTTACCAATCGATCGTGCTCCTAGTTCCAAGCGGCACCTGCTTCGGGGGCAGCACAAGTCTGGGTTCTCTCAAAACCCCGCCAAACTATCATTCAAACTATAATTAATAAATTATTAATGAATGAGAAAATTTATCTTCAATAGGTCATTCTACTTATGTAAAGAGTCGATGATATTTTAAAATATATTATCAATCTGGATAATAAAGTCCAACTTTATCAAAAATGAGATACTCTACGTACAATGAGCCCATCTTTAGAGATAGAAATTTTCGGCTTTCGACAATTTGAAATTATCAAGGATAGTTTTTCACATCGAATCACTCAGCTTCTTTTTTCTGCAGATAAATCTTTGATTGAATTTTATTCTTCTACATTTGGTTACAGCATTGCAATAGCTAGATTCTTCTGTATTGAATAAATTCCGGTAAAAAAAAAAACTTGACTTTCAAAGATTGTAGAATTTTTCACATTGTAAGGCAAGAATTTTTCGTCCCAGATATAATGACATCCCGTAATTTCGAAATTTTCTAATAAAATGATCTGAATTTTAGAATTCTCACTACATTTCCTGCCTTTTTCTACTTTTTTCCAAGTCAAAGTAATTCTGGAGCAAAAATAAAGCAAAATATCAATTATGAAGTGGCAATATGATTTATTTATATAAGGGCCATTAGTCTATATACAGGATCAGCACAACGCTCGTTTAAAAGGCTGAATAGAGTTAAGATCGCGACGTCTCTTTGCACCAAATCCGAGCGAAATACATAACTAGTGTTTTAATTGCTAAATGCAATGTGAGGACAGCTTATTCATAGATGTCTTCTTTGTCTGCAACGTATCTAACTATATCAGCAGGCTTAGTCAACCTCTCTGCATCTCTGTCCGGTATTTCAAAACCGAATTCGTCCTCCATCGCCATTATCACTTCAACATGATCCAGCGAATCCAGACCAAGATCCTCTATGAAATGTGAATTCAATTCCAGCTGGAAAGAAGTCGAAACATTACACATTGAATAACAAGAAATATCTCAAACCAGGGATACGGATACTCGACTCTCAATTCGGAAACAAAATAACTCCACAAACTTCCCTGGTTTTTTTATCATTTCTTATAAAAATTCGGACACCATGAACAATCGAGGCGCTTGCCAACCCTTACTGTTTTTAATACTGTGGAAAACAGGCGGATAATTTCATAGTGAACATCAAATTCTAATGCTTTTAGAGTACGGAATCGCAAGTGTGTGTGTATGTGTGAAATTCAGGTTCCAGCTAATTTTTCAAGCAAAAAAGTTTCATTCTGTTAAAACTTGTTTGAAGCAATATTTTATGTATCCTCTTAGCAAACCCATAGACCATTTTTTCTCAAACTCAATAAAAAGTCCAGAAATTATCAGAGAAACTTCTGTATCGAATTTGATAAAGATCGGTCAACCCGTTATAAAGTTATTCAGAGAATGATGAGGAGCTTGTAGCTCGTCCTACGTTAAAATTGCGCTAAATGAATAAATTCCGCCTGTAAACCACCCAGATACGTTTTTAAGGTGTGTATACCTTGGTGGGATCAATTTTGTCATATAGTTTCAAGACGAGCAGTACACGCTCGCTAATAAGTTGAAGTGTGAGTGGTGGTTTACCGCTGTAGTGGCGTAGCACCTGGTTTGCGCGTGGTTCCGAGGAATGAGGATTCTGCAAAAGAGAATGAAAAAAAAAAGCAAATAGATTGTTTTGTCGAATAACTGAACCTTATCGGCGGAGATTTTGTCGTACGCGGCAACGACTTTTAGCACACGTTCCTCGAGCTGCTTGATAGATATCTTCTCTGAAGTGGTAGAGTAGCGTGACGATTGATTCGACGTATTCACCTACGATGTTACGAAAATGACATTTACGACTAAAGTTTGCAGATTTATCTCATAGTTTTCCTCAGGTTGTTTGGAGTTACGTAACTCGGTAATATCATCGTGGTTAAATCGCGATCGTTGGTGCGACTTTCTCACTCTTCACTTGTCGTTTTCGGGTAGGATGATAAAAGTCGTATAAAATAAATTACCTGTGAGAAGTATCCCGCTGATCGGTCTCTCGTTAGTAAAAAAGACGCCCGATTATTCGCCGAGTATGTAACCGCAGTTCTGAGAATTACGGATTTAGAAACTGGGCCGATAACCGCGGCTTTTCTCGTTAAAAGACGGACTAGACCCGTGAGAGACGCCATTGCAGTTCCTTGTGGAGTGAAAACTCGCTAAACACGAAGTGAACCGGGTATGTTCGATAGTCGAGATTGAAACGATGGCTCAGTTCATTGGCAGGATAAGATTGTGGGATTCTCATTGGTCCTCGTAGAAATATAATCGATCATTTTAAAAGTAAAGATTTCCTTGTATGCATCTGGTATGCAGACGACAGGACGATATGAAACTATAAAAGATGAATGAATGAAGCTATCGTAAAAATCTTAAATAAACGTAAATCTAAACCATCTATCTATAAACGTGATAATAATCGCTGGTTGAAAATGAAAGAATATAAAATAGACGGGTGTGAAGTACCTCGAAGAGTTTCTACCCGATGAGATTAGAAAAATCAGTAAATATAATAACAGCTAGTGTCTTCTGCTCCTGAGAAAAGATCACGTGTGTATGTGTCGTCTGTTATCATGCACGTATGCTACTGCACATACTAATACCACCGAGTTTATCTCCTTGACGAAATACTAACATATTATAACACTATTAATAACTAAAATACAATAAATGACCGTATTTTCGGACGATTATTGATCGTTTGTATAAACAGCCGATGCATTTTTGGATCGCAAAGCCGGCAGGCAGGTTTGGGGGGCGGCGATACCCTACCACCCCGGTGCCAAAAGTTCGCTCTGGTACGAGTTTTTCATATTTCCTTCGCCTCTATGCCTCTAACGATGTATGTAGATTAGGGTGGTCCTCAATGTCATCATTTCATCACTTCATCATTTTCGACCAAACAAAAATGTCTCACCTTCTTGTCTTGTGACGAATAAAATTTGATTGATATTATACAGGTAACCGTCGACGTGGTAGGGAGGTAATTAGACCGATGGTGACTCCGGTTCATCGGTTTCAAAGTTTAAACGGCGTTAACCACGCACCTGGGCCAAGCAATTCTGGTAATTACGTACCCCGGCACTTGAGACCAGCTTTAAGAAACGGTAACGAAATTGGGGCGAATAATAACACGGAAAATATATCTCTGCAACTGGTACAACAGTCCAATGACAACGTACCTGAGTACGTGAAAAATAGAAAGAAATTGTGGAGATTAAACATGCGCATGCATTAGGCATGATCAGATTTCATTTTCTTATCTTTTTCATTATATTTTTACTCATTTTCGACAATATTTTGGTATTATTCTTCAATCTGATTTCCATTTTCTTATCACACGTTCTTATAGATAAAAAGAACTGCATATTTGTATTTCTGTACAGCAACGTCGCCTGCCATGATACAGAAACTGTTCTAATTGGCCAACTGCCTCGAATGATAATAGAGACACCACCGAACCGCGGCTTACTCGACTTCTCAGATTTCACTGACGCCGAGTTAGCAGGGTATAGATTGCGCTGTGGTGTCTGGATCACGTTTGTTCTAGCTGCCGGATTCGTCGTCGCAGCTAAATTCTATTTCGATCATCAAGTAAGGGTCTCGAGGGGATAACATAGACCTGTAAACAGTCAGGCACCAAAAACCCGAGAATCGTACCACTGGCATCAAAGATGTAAAGAAATATCAAGCTTCGTGTTCTTTTTCTTGCAGGGAACAGGTCTGGAAGTCCTAGTCTACTGCGGACTGCTTGTAACTCTGTTGTTATCCGGTTGTTTCTACTCGATATTGTGCAGACGTACAGAAGACAGCACCGTGGGGAGAGAGATTGTTGTGCCGTTACAAGACGACCCGATAGCAGCCCTGACGGCAGCTAATACTATAGCTAATGAGAGCATCGGTCTTCCCCCAGCAATACCAACAATTGGGCAAAACCCACCTCCACCACCGCCACCTTATCATATCGCAATATTAATTCCCCCTTCAAATTCAGTCGACGAAATACCACCGCCATCTTACGACAAGGTAGCCGTGCGTTAAATAAGGGATTATGATGAGGTGTGGGCACATTTATTCATCGAATTTAATCATGCGTTTTCCGTTTGGTCATTTGATGAACGGATTATCGTTGGATAATTTATTGTATATACGATGAAGGGTGGGAAATTCATTTAGGCAGGGTTTGACTTAATGATAAGATTTTCTGAGTAGTGATCATTCGTCGTTTGATATAGTTTTTACAGAAAAACTACTACTTTTCATTAGCTTGATATAAGGTTGATCGATAATCGCGAATACATAGGATTTTACATTAAATTCAAATTTTAAAGGGATGAAATGAATTTCAATAGACCTCAGCTTTTCATCAGATGTTTATTCTTTCTCATTATTACTCATTATGACTCAATTAAGCGCATTCCTGCAGATATATACCTATAATTCCAAAAAAGTATTAAAAAAAATAAAATAAATACTTCCAAATCAATATAAACAACAGACTGATTTATAACTATAATATGCGAGATGTAAATGAATGAAAGCGAAGAAAAGGAAAAATAAGAAAAAATTGATACTATAGAAGATCTTGAATTGATAGAGGGAAAGAAAAGAAAAGAGAAGAAAAGAAACAAAAAAAATGGAATATTAAAAGCAGTAAACATAATTTACTATAATTATTGAGAAAAAGATAAATAAATAGAAATAAGAAAATATTCGCAACTGTGATAACTGCGCGATAAAAATATCCTTCCGTTTCAATATTATTCTATTATATTATATTAATAAAATATATAGGTACATAAGTAATATATTATAAATAATTATAGTATAATAATATATAAAACGCATCGAAATATTAACTAATTAATTAAGTTAATTGCACAATATTGTGTCACGCAAACGCGAGATTGTATTGCAGTATTGATTTTTTTTTTTTCAAAGTCATAAGTAATATACTAAACTAAGTATACATATATATATCGATTAGAAAAAAAACTGGAGAAAGTATGATGAGGTAAAGCATAATAAATATGCCTATAAATGAATCATCATTACGCATCTATATCGCATTAATTTTACTCTTTTTTTATTTCTATCTCACTTGATCGTAAGAAGTATACATGATAATAATATGTGTGACATTCAAATTAGCAAATTTAATTTCAAAATGATATGGGTATCTGTAGGTATATGTATATCAACACTGTACGTGATTTTACATGATTATTTCCTGTTTTTTTTTTTTATATAATTTATTATATATTATATACGTATATATAATTTTATAATATATTGTTGTTAATTATATCCTATTAGTATTTATTAACTTTAAGTATTTAATTAATTTATGATCAAGACGAACAAAAAAATAAAATAAAATAAAGAAAAACAATTTTTTATATCGATTTATAATTATAGTTCGTAATATACAACGTTGTATACATACATACATACATACACACATACATACGTATGTTACATATATCTATTTATTATTTTCATTACTTTTTTTTTAGTTTCATAAATTATCTATAGGTATAATATATTATTATATTATATTTCACTGATGTACACAAAAAAAAAACATATAGAAATCATGTAATCAATTTTAGCACTCGAATAAAATATAGGTAATTAAAACTATACAATAAAATTAATTTTAGATCTTTTCATTAGATTATCGTTATCGTTATCATTATTATTGTTATTATATCGTAATTTATATTCTATTTCTTCAAACTCTTTGAATTTCAAAAAGCTTAACGTCCGTATCGTACCAAATCGGCGGCTCCACATTCCTCAAGTAAATAACTCCCCACATGTAAGTTCGGAACCAAGCAGTAGTTCCAGCATTAGCTTGATACCGTCTTATAAGAATCGGGTGAGGAACAGGCAGCAATCCGACCAAAGTACCGTGTTGTAAAAACTTCAAGATCTCGCTTTCGTCCGTCAAGCCCCTTCAGAAAAGAGAAAAGATTGTAATACCTAAATTCCAATTATACTCCTGAATCACAATTCACTTACTTATCGATACAAATCTTCTCAACTTGAGGTACGAGGACTTGAAGTAATCTCATTATAGTTTGCAGAGGTAATTTGCTTTTCCATTGATGTACCCAGTCGCCTGAAGGAACCCATTGATTAACGTTTTGAGCAACGTTTGAAGTCTGTTCAGATACTCTGATCCCTCCTTTCTGTAATCACAAGAATCATCAACATTTTTCTCCCCGTTCATTATCTATTAGAGGAAGGGCTTCTCCTATACACATACATGTACGACCGAACTCGATCTCACAGAGGCCAATGAACTATCTCTCCCATCCTCCTCAGATGTTGTTGTCGTTTCTCTATGCGTTGCGTCGTTACCTACACTAGCAGAATTGACTTCGACGGTAACAGGCGGGCTTAGGGGATGGGCCGACTCCTTTTCGGTCATATTTTCAATCCCTAAGAAAAGAGAATGATAAATGAAGCTAGAATAACTGAAGACATGGTGCCATTAGACCAACTTCACAGTTTCTAAGACATTGAAATCGTTTCTCCGAAGCTACACAGGCTTCTTCTTCATTCAACAACCTGGTGTTTCCAACAGAGAAGCCTTCAGAGTGCCAGGTTCAGCCGGGAGAGCTGGTCTCGAACCTTCCATGGCTATTTCGCTGACGTTTTCACTCGAGGTGCTGACTGGAATCGGTCTTCTTTGTCTCCTGTTCAAAGATCTGGCAATGGTATTGCAATCACTGGGTAAATTAGCCAGTGCATGAAATACTTGACGTTTTCTTATTATGGTATAGACGAGATTACTGTTCCCATCGAACTGGTACTGAAATTATCAAACGAGTATAGATTAGTGTATAAATTACCAGAATTCTAATCACTTTCCTTAATCCTCTTTCCCTACCTGTATAATGTTGTTGAATATCTCGAGCAGAAAGAAGACCAAATGATGGTTCGTAGGGGAAGAGAATAAGAACCAAGGTGTTCCAAATGCCTCTAGTAAATGCAATAGCTTTGTGCTAGCTACCATTGAAAGAGTCTTAAGATATGGTGAAACGTTTACTAATATGGTCAGTAAGCAGTCAAATAAAGGCTGCAGTCTTTGGTGCCCCGTTGTTATTATCTTGTGGAATACCGTGACTAGTAAGTCTGCGTGGGTACCTGCAAAGCATTCAAGAGATTATATTGTCTGTCTGTAACATCCAGGGTGTCTTGAAGAAAAAATGTCTGTTAGAAATCAAGTATTTATCAAATACTGTTCCTTTTTCATCATGTTCTATTCTTTAGGACTAAAAAACTTGTATAAGGATCAAAATTTGATGACAATTAGATAATGACCAGTAAAAACCGGAATGTCCATTGGTATCGTAGCTGTGTAAGGCTTGTTCAGTCTAACGCCAAAATTTCTCTCGCCGCTGAGCAAGAGGAGAATGAATACCCCGATGTGCATGAGTCCGACCCTCGCTAAAAGACCAGAGAATAGAATAAATAAGCTGAATGTTTTAAGAAAGAAAAGTTCCATTTAAATATGTGAGAAAATATATTGAAATTACATTGGTCGGCTCTCGAATCGTTTAGATGATATAATATGGGTACAAGGACCTCTAGGACGTCTGAACTCTTGAGAACATAGTAAAGGAACTTTTTGTTGTAGTCGCACATTTTCCAGAAGAACACCAACAGCTCTTGATGGAAATGTACCTTCTTTGTGGAATTTGGTAGATAGGTTTGTAGCAAGGGATTATTCAGTAGCCGCGTTATGCCCTTTAGTACAAACTGAAAGTCTGTAAAACAGAATAGTTTCATTAGTTTTTTCATGCTCTAGAGTTTTCTTGATTCTCCAAGTTTTCACATTCCAGAAATTAGGATTACCTTCATCCCTGTGAACGCGGCTAAGATAATTGATGAACAAATTATCTCCTGGAACACCTTCCTCTGAAGGAAAACCACCGCTAGTATCATGGTCCAGAGTTACGATTAAAATTTGCAGGGCAACGTCCACCAGAGGCTCCAAAGAGTCGGTAAATAACAAATGATTGTACGGCACTCCAAGCCCGACAGGATCGTAAGCACAAACTGTGTTCAATAAGGACGTAAACATGGGGAGAGCGTGCCTGTAGAATATAAATCACACTTGAATGCTTACTTAAGTTCAAACATTAATCATAAATTGTTGAAAGAGAAGGAATACTAGATATTAGAGAATGGATTCGATTCAATTGATATCTTTTCACCCTGAATAGACCCCGCTTTTCATTTTTTATGATATAAACGATTCAATTCCTGCATTATATGCGTTCCAGTCATTTATACCTGTTCTCAGAGCTAGTAAGATGAGCGATCCATCTATTAGGTGTTACGGAAAGATCTGTAGGTGGATTGTACATGGTTTCGCTAAAGCAGGTAAGTAAAAGTTTCAATAATTCAGTCCTGTTGGAGTCTAAATACGGATATCTTGGCGGAGAGTGTGCGAATCCTACACCAGCTTCCCATATGTATTCGCAGCTATCTATCGACTGTAGTTCTTCAGCTTTATCCTGAAGAATAAGATAGTTACATTAGTCTATATGAAACGAACATCAGTCTTTAAATTCAGGATCTAACTTAAATTAAACTTACTGGTCCAGATTTTCTGTTCGCTGCTACAGTAAAGTCAGGACAGAAGAGCAGGTCCTGACAAGAGATAAAAGAGAAGATAACTCATCATCAACGTTGTTAAATTATTTCTAGAATACAAGTTCCAAAAAAAATCCCAAAATGAACGAAAACGGATTCATGAGGAGATGAAATACTAACAGAAATAGCGTTGAGTAGAGAGTGTGCCAGAGGCACGCTTTCCTCATCTTCTTTTCCAGGTAAACTAGACCAAAAGAATCCCTTCCAATCAGGATCTTCAAAAATATAAGGCAGCAGTCTGGTGAGTAATCTACAACAGTTCAAGACTGTCTGATGTTCCCTCTGCGTTCTACAGCTGCTGTCTACAGCCTTGACCAGTTTTTCAACCGCCTTATAACATAGCGTAGCTAAATTGGAAGGTGCCTCTTCTCTAAGAACGCGTATCTCTGGCGCCGGTATAAGAGTGAATATATCCTGCACATTGACTACATTTTCGCACCAAAATTGATCCCAGAATGTATCGTCGGCTGAATCTATTGGCTGAAATTGAGGATTATATATCAAATATGAATTCTTTAAGTATTACATAGCGTGAAATTTTTTATTGCTTCATTACCTGGGTCTTTGACGTTAGTTGGACTACAGCCTTCCGGAAATTTAACTTAGTATCTGCATTCCCCATTATTTAGCGATTTATTTAAATTAACTATAAATTTGAATATAAGTTTAACACGAATAATTATGTGTGAAATATTCAGCAGATTTTCATCGTCGAACATGAGATATTGACGCAGACCGTTCGTGTAGTTGGGATAATCATAGCCGTGGAGGAGCGGAGTTGAGGAGATTGTATGCTACTGATTTTTCCCATACGATTTAATATCCAATTTTTTAGATCATATGGGGAGATAAATCGCACTAAGGTACTATACGTCTCGATCGTAATACTCTTGATGGTAAATTGCCAGTGAATAGATTGTTCAAAACTCTGTACGTGTATGTATGGTTTTTAAACAACTGTTTGCGCTAACCTAACGGGAGGACGAACATCAACTACACTTTACTGCACTTTACTGCAATAAAATGCAGACTGATTGACGCACGTCAGACGTGTACACAACCTGTACCGCGGAGTGCACAGTTGTGGAGATTATAGACCATAATTAATGTCGCGGTGACTAATTAGTCACATGAACATTTGGTCGCTTTTCATTCAAGCGACATAACCGCGCCGCGATGGCATGCATGAGTCTGTTATCTCTTGGTTTATTGGTTGGTTTATGGTCCTTGAGATTGTTAACCCCACGCCTCTGCCGCAGTCTGCTTTCGGCGTTGTCTCGTATTAACCTGTTACAATTCGTAACACCATAAAATCGTGAATTTGGAAAAAAAATAAAATCGTGAATAATCCGAAGCTGTCGAGAATGTAAAGTAAATAAATAGATTAAGTAGGTTACAGCGTTCAGTAGGAGTGAATGTGTTTAATCATTTTCGTTCCAAATGGCTTTTTCGCAGCCTAATTCGAGAGGTGAGATGATCTAGCGGACTCCTTTTTGGGAATATGTAAAATATATAAATACACGTGGATTAAAAGGATAATCATATAATATAATAATAACGATAATAATTAAATTCGTGTCTTTCTTTTTCGTCGTTTATTTCCTTCCTCATTCCCATTCCTCTCTCGACCTAGAGTTACAGAACAGAAAGATACTAGAAGAAATACAATTGAAGAAGCAGCTATTGCTAAAACAAGGCGTTGCACCGACGCTGGGAACTCCTTTGACACCTTTAGCTGTTCCTCCGGCCAGTTCAGCGTCTAATCTGGTAGGTTTTGTGATATTTTCAATTTTAAGTTGTGTTGTGTCAGGTTAGGATGAAAAACAGTCGAGCCACATCAATTTTTTCATTCAGTTCTACATTCTCATTATATCTGGTCTACTTTTAGTATAGTACCAGTTATTCTGTATTTACCTTCTCTTTTTTTCCCTCTCGCGATCTTATCGTGAATTGAATTCATTTTCTTTCAAGTTGTTTGTTTATTTGTTTGTTCGTTTGTTTACATTGCTAGTTAAATATCCCCTCTTGCATCTACTAGATCATTGATATATCTAGATATAAAGAAAGGTCGCCGTACGGTAGAAAAGAACATGAATGAAAACATAGTAGTATATCCAAAGAATGCGGATACGAAACACGCTAAAAAAAAAATAAAAACTACTATCCCTTTATCATATTATATCGGGTGCGTTTCGATATTGGCTTTAAGCGCTGTCAGTGATCTTGTGTCTCTATCACACTTCTTGATTTTTCCCAAGGTCCGTCTCTCTCCCTCTAGATTTAATATGCAGATGCACCAAACTAATAAATAAGCTAAAATAAAGCTATAATATTTTTGTATTGTTTCTTCTATCTTCTTTATCACATATGCTATTATTACGATACGCACATTTCGCAAACATATAAAATAAGTAAATAAACAATGTTAGCAATGTAAAAAAACGATTAAAAATATTTATTACCTATCCCAAACTTTTGAAAAACCGCATTTGATGTGAAAAAAATAGGAAAAAAACCGCAACGATACCAAATTTTCGAAATTTGCAAATTTTCTATCTTACCTAGCACTATGCATAATCGAAAACCTATTTTTCTTACATTAAAACGAATGACTTTCTTTTGAACAGAGTCCAACAACAACGGTTGACGGAATAGCATTGAGCGCCTCGCAGCGTGCAGCTCTGCATAACGCCCACTCAGCTTCTGCAGGATTTTTTGTGACCCAAGATTCATCCTTTGGCAATTTAATTCTACCAGTTTTGCCCCGTTTTGATACGAAGTAAAAGCACAGAAAAAAAAAATAAATAAATATACTGACAATGGCTTGCATGCGTCTGCGAGAGTTAGAGGAATGTCTTCAAGAGCTAGACGTATTCGAAGCTCCAAAAATTCTACTCGAACAATATGCTACCAGCGCTCACATAGGCGCCCACATTCTGCACACTGCGCAAACCCACTTCGACGACATAGAAGGAAAAGCCGTTGGTGATTTGGGAGCCGGATGCGGAGTTCTTTCGCTCGGATCTAAGCTACTGGGCGCCAATCATGTGGTCGGTTTCGAGATAGACTCTGACGCGCTTTCTATACTGCGAAGAAACTGCGTTGAATTGGAAACTGAAGTTGAGGCTGTTCAGTGCGACTTACTTGGCTTTTTGCCCGGTTCGTTGAAATATTTTCATATTGTTTATGCCAATTCAACTTATTCAAGCACCTGAATTAAAGAATCTTAATTTACAGGCAGATTCGAAAAGTACTTTGATACAGTGGTGATGAATCCGCCCTTTGGAACAAAGTGCAATGCCGGAACGGACATGAAGTTCTTGGAAACGGCTGTTAAAATTGCTCGGAACTCAGTCTACACACTCCACAAGACAACGACCCGCGATCATGTGATAAAAAAAGCAAAAAGTCTCGGAACTACGCCAACGGTAGTCGCCGAACTAAGATACGACTTACCCAGGGCTTACAAGTTTCATAAAAATACTTCCGTCGATGTTAGAGTAGATTTTATAAGACTAGAAATAAACTAAATGATAATCATGTAAATAGCGATCAATTTGTAAATAGAAAATGTTTATATTCTTAATTTGTTCAACTTATTTAACACTACTCAAATTTAATGCCTTGGGCTAACGGCAATTCATTTCCATGGTTTATCGTAATCGTTGATCGTCTTGCGTAGTGTTTCCAAGCGTCGCTTCCACTCTCACGTCCTCCACCGGTAGATTTTTCGCCTCCAAAAGCACCCCCGATTTCAGCACCACTTGTTCCTATGTTAACGTTGACTATTCCGCAGTCGGAACCGAGCGGGCCGACCCACTGTGGATAAGAACAGGCAATTTAACAATGAGCATCGCAGATACCTCTTGCAGATGAGGTTTTTACCTTGAAAATATCTCCGAGGTCTTTTGTGAACAGAGAACTGCTCAGTCCTTGCTCCACGCTGTTGTTTACCGCTATAGCTTCCTCCAAAGAATTTGCCTCAATGATATAAACTATCGGTGCAAAGGTCTCGTTCCTAACTAGATCAGAGCTTGATGGCAAGCCGGATATTATCGTTGGCTCAACGTAGAAGCCAGGGCGGTCGATCACTTTACCACCAAATTCTATTCGCCCACCAGAATTTACTGCCTTTTCTATTGTAGTCTGCGAACAAGTAGAACAATTTGGCATTTTGATGAGTTCTGAACTGATTTGACTTGTCGTTGAGTTCGGTTTGTGTTCTGTTCGGCTAAGGTCTCACCTTGTAAGCATCTACAGCTCGAGATCCATGCAGAGGACCATATAGAGTACTTTCTTGCACAGGATCTCCTATTCTTTCGAGGATTCCTGCGAAAGCCTTCTTCAGTCTCTCTAGAAGCATCAAATATGTAAATAACTGGGATTCCAGAGTTGATATCAATTCTATTGATAGTATAGAAAAATTTACTCAAAAATTCAGGCTTTATATCTTTGTGCAAGATCAGCCTCCTCGTTGTGGTGCATCTTTGACCGGCGGTACCGACACAAGAGAAGACTGCCGCCCGAATAGCCATGTCTAAATCTGCGCCTTTGGTAACTGCAATTATATCGTGTAGAAGTATAAGTATACATGTATAGACTCAGTTTGAGGATCTATGAATCTACGGACTAATAACTTGAGGCGATCATATTCACCGATCAAAGCGTTGTTTCCACCCAATTCCAAAAGCGATTTTCCAAATCTTTCTTGAACTTTTAAGGCCACCTGTTTACCGGCCTCAGTACTCCCAGTGAATGATATCAACGGGACACTGCAATGAACGGTCTTTCCTTATGTTTGTGAAATTGTATAAGAAACTACATCCTCAGTGAAAAGTTCCACGCTAATCTTCTCAGAGTGCATAACGTACTCGTTATTATACTCATACTCAAAAAGACACACCGTTTATCGTTAACAAGGACTCCCCCAACATCCTTATCCCCAGTAATCAGAGAGGCAACAGAACCCGGAATTCCATTACGCTCGAGTACTCTGGCGACAATCCTTGTCGTTGCGATTGAAACTAGGGGTGTAGTTGGGGCGCCCTTCCAGACTACGGTGTCTCCACAGACCATAGCTATGGCACTGTTCCATCCGTAAACCTGTTTGTGTTTGGAAAGAAGGACATTTGGCATACACATGTCTCAAATATGTCTGGTATAGGTTTATAGAATTAAGATTATTACTGCAATCGGAAAATTGAACGCGGAAATAACTCCAACAACTCCTAACGGATTCCATTTCTCAATAAGAACATGATCCTTCCTTTCCGATGGGAGAAGGCTGCCAGGCAGTGTTCGGGACAAGCCAACAGCATAATCACATACATCGATATATTCCTGTACCTCGCCTATACCCTCCGCTAATATCTTTCCTGATATAACAAACGACCATAGGTATAGGCATACAATGCAATACAAGATTCGATAAACGAGTCTCTCGAAATTCCCTCACCCATTTCTAAAGACACCAATTTTCCTAGTGGTGTGAGATTCGTTCTTAGCTCATTTCCTATCTGGCGAACAATTTCACCTCTTGCTGGAGCAGGCATCGAGGCCCATTGAGGCCAAGACTCATTTGCCTTTGTTACAGCATTTCTGGCTTCATCTGGAGTCGAGGAGTGTACCGTCGCTATGATATTACCAGTAGCTGGAGATATGGACTCTATCACCTGGCAAAGAGAATACGTAAATGTCTTTGTAACGCATATCTGAAATCTAGTATCAAGTTCTCCTTGGACTTGACTTACCGGACCCGATCCACCCCACTGGCCATCGAAAGCGCCTGGATTATCAGGTCCGATTCCCAGCTCTTGTAGAAAAGAAAGTTCTGAGCTAGAGGAAAGATTCCTGATCGAAAGGCTCGTTAGGTTTTTAGATTTGTTATTGAATTGGTACAATTTTCTTAACAGCATTCGCGCCATGGCTGCAAAGCTTACTGAGAGAAAACATTGGTACAGATTATACGCGTAGCAACGTCAATCTGGGGTCCAAGGTTATCAGACTCCGTCTTATCAACGTTTATTAAAGTAAAGAAGAAGTATCACTGTAAATACTCCCTTTCTTGACTCGAAAGAACCCATAAGCATAGCAGAAAAGGGGAAAAAGGAATCGTTACTAAAAAGCTAATGAATGATAAACGTGGTGTAGAAATTTCAATATGTATATTTTATTAATGTAACAATGAAATGTACCTTAATTTACTCGCTTACTTACAATAATAATAATAATACGGTAATAAAATTCATTTGGCGTACTTAAACTACGTAGGAATATAATATGGCAGTATTTAATTATCGCAACATGTGAGTGCGAGCATGTATGAGAGATATTAGTTTTTAGACTTGTAATACTATATATTATTATACCTCGATATTGAACTACCGAATCAGATAACACCCTCCTCTCTATTCCTCGTAGAATTTTATTACATACAAATATGTCCGTTGAGCAATTGCCGATAAGAAAAGCTCTTGCTAAACTGAGGACAAGTCCGATAGCGTTTATTATTCTCCTTTTCACTCTTTTTAACAAATATACAAAATATCATATAAGGCGCCCTTTCGCACGCAGTTATACAGAATTCAAACATGTTTATCTCAGGTTCTGCAGAATTGATAGCACCTCAGATCAGTCACCATACGAAGAACTGATCTCGTCAATGTCGGTTGATCCTGGAAAATAATATAGAGGAATAGAATCAGGCCTGGAATATAGTTTAATAAACCCACCGTCGCTCTGTCGAAGTTATCCAAAAGCGTACACCTCTGTTCGTCATCTAGTCCCTCACAACCGGTCAAAAACTTTGGTAAAAATTCCCCAAAGAACCATTCGCAATCGACTAAAGCCAAGCTATGAACTGCAGCGGCTATTTCGTCGGCTAGAAGATCGTGGGAGCTGGAAATGAGCAAGAATTGTTAAAGAATATTGAGCAATTCGTTGAGAAAAATATAAATAGGAATCCTCGCTCTTTCTTACGTACCGTTGAAATAAGACGGTGAATAACGCGGCCAAGAACCTTTCCAAAAGATTGCTTTTGAAAATTGATCTCTGATATAAACGGCACCTAGCATTAAGCTGCTCAAGACTCTGGAGACTCTGACGGAATATGTTGACGTCTGGTTGAAGTAAAGCTTGTCCAAAAGCTTCTAAAATAGCAACTAATTCCTCCCTGTGTTCAACGCGCTCATCTCTGTCTGGATTCCCGAAAGTTTGCAGCACGGAAGAATTGTAAAAATACTGCCAATGGTGCATTAGAATACTAGAAGAATTAACGAACGATTTTAGTTTCTTGAAGTGATAAAACAAAGCAAAAAATTCAATTCGTTGCTCCTCACCTGTGCAACAAACGTAATAATACTATTGTAGTGTCTGGATGGTCGCTCAGCTCACTTCCAACTACAGGCCACACGTGGCCTAGACATAGGTCTGTTATCGAGGGTACAAACGCCTTAAAAGCTCTGCTAGGTGCCGATACGACTAAAATTAGAATTTCCAAAAGCTGATCGAGCGTTGGACCGATTGGTATATTTTCCCTGAAAATAAATAGCGGAGATTAGATATATAGCTGGGGAATCCGGAAGGGAGAGACAAACACAAAATATTCACCTAGTGAAAATGTGCAGCATAGCTTGTGCTGCATTTTGTGTATATTCAGGCCCGAGCTGTTGCTGAAGGACCTCAAATATGCTGTGAAGAAAGCTAAGCAGTGCTTCGCACGTCCCTGGAAATCTAACCAGATGTGGAAGAAGTTCTAAGACTCGATTCACAGTGGATTCAAGATTTACGTGTAGCAATTTCTTTATGGCTGTTGAAGAAGATCGACAATCTTCTAGCAACTCTTTTAGGGAAAGTACGCAAGATGATACTACCATCTCTGGGGGTACTGGGTGCCCTTGACTACCCAATGGCTGCGATAGAGCCGATACCATTGTACCTAAATGGATTAAATAGATAATTAATAACACCGGAATGGAAATACATCTCACTTTTATGGCTGTAAATAATCTTTACCCATCAGTCTTTGCCTCGCAACGTTATCACCGGGAGGTAAGACGATTCCATTGACCAAGGCCCTCCTAAGGACCTTAGCAGTATCTGGATTAAGATGTGGGTGAGAACCAGCCACAACTAATTCTCTGAACGCGGGTTGATCCCAGAGATTTGGTCTGAGAATAGCGACGGTACTTTGCATCAGATGAGCAGCAGAGTGGACAAACTTCGGTGGTATACTGTGAGGAAATGCGTTTGGGGTTAGAGCCCACATACAGGACTGTACGCAGCGCTGACTTAATGTTTCTCTCAGTTTTTCTGGCCTTTCAGATATCCACTGACACCAAGCTTGAAGAGAAGCCAACATTTGCGAATTCCTGATGAAAGGAGAGACTCTGAATGATCAAATATTCGATTTAGAGCAAGAAACTTCCAAAATCTACCCACACTTCGACAAGATCTTGGAGTATTTCACTCGGCTGTAAGCTCGCTCTGTGGAGTTGGTTGTCTTTGGCAAATGCGCAGACCTCCAGAGTTTGGGATACAAGCTCCTCTGCCAAGGAGCAATCGATACCTGGCTGATCGCCTGTGTTAAAAAATACATTCTATGCGTTTTATTTCTCTCCTGTTATTCTTAACTTAAATTTATGAACGGTTATGAATTCTAGATGTAGAACAACTCACCAACGAAGTGAACATAAAGACGAGCCAAAGCCTGGGTTGTAGAAGCTAAATCCCTCAGATGAATCCGAACGTTTGAAGCCTCGGAGTCGTTCAAGAGAACTAAACGACCGCTGGCTATAGCTGACCCTAATTCAGCATAAACGGATAGACCCTCTCTCCAGGATTGATACTAAGAAATATAACAAAGATAGTTTTGGGTCTACTGTGACTAAAAATGTTGCTAGAGTATTGAGCTTCCAGACTATATGCAGAAATCAGGATCTCAGATTTAAAAATAAAGCCTTTTCTTACCAACAGGGTAAAAACCGGTATAGGAGATATGTCTGCGACTTTAGCAAGGCATTCTATATTACAGCGGAGATAATGTTGCCACACCGTCTCTTCCTGAAACAAAAGGGTGATTGAAGTTCGATAATATTTAGAAAAAAGAAGCAAATACTAAAATGAAACTGTAAAATGAATTCTTGTTTATATTTCCTGATTTAGAGCAGTAGAAACTATCAATCACTCACATTTTCGTCCAAAGTATCCGTATCCAGATCCTTAAGAACATGTGCGTTAAATTTGAAGCTAACTTTCTGAAGTACTCTCTCGGCTAGGGCAAGAGCAACAGTGGCGTATCGAGCCTGTGTGCTTTCCAGGAGAATAGCCCAGACTTCAAGGCACCTAGTGTATCCGGAGGGGGTGATGCAACGTTGAAAAGTGTGATGGTACAGAACTTCGAGCAGCGCGTTAACAGGAAACTTTGTACAAGATTCAACCTTCTTCAGGTGATTTGTGACAAAGAGCTGAAGATACTCAGTCATTTTCTCCAAGTAACTGGAAGCAGATAATAGGATGACCTTAATATTGAGTATTGTAAATTTCGGTGTATGTAATCGGACAATAGTTACCAACGGCAACTTTGCAGAATTTTTTTTCTCTACAACGATCTGGGGTGCAGAAGTCGCCGTAATTTGTAAATGGTAATCACCTTTCGTCAACGGACTCCAGATGTTCCATTGATTGAAATAAGTTGATGCTACGTTGAAATATTTGCAGCAATAGGCTCTCCGTTGCACTCGGTGAACACGGACGGTACAACAATTCGTTTATTGTCGTCAGAGCCTGGACCGCCGTTTCTATCTGCCTTCCGTTCTGTTTGTTAAAGCAAATAGGTCAGTTTTTTATTCTCAGCAAGGAAAAAATGGTAAAAAAGACGATTCGATGTACAAATTCATCTCTGTTAATGCATTTTTCACCATGAGGCATTCTTTCCGTATCTCATTACCATTGAATCGTGATACTTGGCGCAGGTGAATATAGCGTTCAACAAATTGGTTGAAAAGTGATCCGTCAGAGTAATCCACGTGAATAAATGGGCCAAGACTTCTAAAGTGATGATACAGATTTCCCCATTGCCTGCTGCAAGGCCCTCAACATCAAGAACGGTTCGTCCTTGAGGTGGGGCGCTTTGACCTCCGGTTGGAGAAGGTGGTGGAGTTATTGTGCCGGATCTGTTTTGTTGTTTGGTTGTTTCGACGAGAAGTTCTATGGCGAGGGAAGGTTCGTTTTGTGATTTCCTTTTTTTTTTCGTTTTTCTTTGAAATTATAGGTTTTCGATTTAATACATGCCTGTGAGAACATCCAAGGCTGTCGGCACCAGACTATTGAACAATTTGAGGAGCTCCGTTTTACGGTGAAGAGGTAAATCCTCTCTAGGTGTTGCTAATTCCTCGGAGGCTGTTTTGAGGTAAACTAAACCCAGGAGTCTCGTGTGTTTGTGACCTAGTAACTGAAAATGAAGTAGGTTTTATTCGTTTACCTAAATCAATGGCGTTTTAGCTTTGAATATATTTGAAACATGTTTATGTTTAATTCTCTCAAGGGTTTGAATGAGAAACTGAACTATATACAAAACCTGTAAAATATTCGAGAAGAAGTCTGGGTAAAAATGGGGCCAGTCATGTCTTGCGATATCGACAACAAGCTTGACGACTTTGTTTCTAACAAACGGCGTCACTCCTCGTTCCAATGAAAGAGTGTAGAGAGTTGATCTCACAAGAGCTCTATCTTCCCATCCAAGAACAGGCCATCTACGTGCGATCGCAGTCTGTTGATAAAGCGGATATAAAATGAGTAAAAAGACAATGATTGGGCTTCTGCGAACGAAAAGAGTAGTGCGAAGACAACAAACTTGCCTCTAATGTGGTCAGAGCGAACATGCTGACGTATCTGTTGTTAGTAGAAGATAAAAAGTGAAGACAAGGCCTCCACGAGTTAATTTGCGATGCAAATTCATGAAGACTATGTTCGATAGATCGTTTTTGCTCGTTTGTAGTTTGTGGTGAAAAGAACTCGGTCATAAGCTGCTCGAGCCTTCTAAGCACGGCGACGTCGTCATCCTGGAAATGATAAGGTCTCGTAGTGAAAATAGAGCGTGTAAAAAAACTTGTGAAACTTTGTGGAGAGGAAAGAGGCAGGGATGAGGTGGGGCAAAAAACTAGGCTAAACCTAAATCCTGTAGAGATTGCATGCGATAAATTTTCCAGTTTTTGGTCAATGTTTGGGGATTTTTTAAGCCCGCTGAATACTTGTGTGAAAAAACGAATGTTTCGAAATGAGAAAACGAGATGTTAAACTAGTTTCTCGAGACCGCTGCGAGTCGTGCTATGTGTTATGTGTACGGCTGTCGAGCCAGCAGTCTCAGATTCGTGGGAAATACAACATTAAACTACTTGCCATGGTTGAAGAATAGAGGTCTATAGCATCGGCGATAATTTGCCGTTTAGATAAGCCACTTTTTATTCATGTAGATTATTGTAATAACGCCGAATCTAACCACGAGAATCGCGTAAACTATTAATGTTATAATATTCTATGTGTGTATCTAGTAGGTAAAATCGTCGGGGATGGTATTAAACGGAATCAAGTCCACGGGTTGAACGATTTTAATCGATCACTTCGGAAGATCGATTATTTTCAGACTTATAAATCGACCCGAATATTTGACACATGTCGATATACACTTCATCAGGTCTTCAAGATGGCGGAAAACCCCGCGAGTTGCAGAAGACATTTGAAAAATTGTTGAACGATATGTCATTGTTTTTACATCAGGGAAGTGATAAGGTTTTAATAAAGGATATACATTCTAAATAATATAACAAACACGGTGTGAATTGATTTACAACATAATTTATACGCTTTTATATGTAATTTATTGCTATTTTATTCGCTGATCAAAAACCAAGAACTATTTTTGACAATGTAGAAAAGAAACTGGGATGTTTGAATGCTTGAGTATCTAATACCGGAATTGGACAAAATATCATAAAGCCGCTGAATATTTTTAGGGTATTTGAAAATGACTATTGGCAATCGTTAGTCTGTTCAAAGATTTCTAGTTGGCGATCTGAGTTTTACACGATACTCTACCTTCTATTTGGAGTCGCATAGTATACCGCAGCACCTGTCATAATTTTCGAAGGTTACCTTTCGGAAAAAGGAAGGAAGAAAGCAAGACGGAAGGAAAACGAGAGAGATATACTTATAGATAGATATAAAGGAAAAAAAAAAGAAAAATGTCTCCTCTCGCGTGTTATTTCTACGGATTTTGACGCTATGTCAAATTCAAATTCCCCCGAAACAAAGACAGGTAGTCCTAGTCTGTTGGAAAATTTAAGAAAATTTCGATTCCAGAAGAAAACATTAAAGAATATGAACACGTGTAAGGATTATATCTGTTAATTCTATGATAATAAAAACTCGGCTAAAACGCGATCAGCTACTAATCATCGTCGCCGAAATATTACGGTCCTTTCTAAATTATTTTCCGTCATTCGTCTCTTCGTTATTCCGAAACTCTGCTACCTGAACAACATTTTTAATTTTTCAAAAAAAAATTAAAAAATTAAAATTCAAGTAGCAAAAGAAATTTTATAAACTAACACATATATCGATATTTGCTAAAAATATTTTTCTACAGCGGACGAGGACAGTAACCTCGTGAGTGCCGGAGGGCCGATACGTCGCAAAATTGTGAACAGGATCGAAGACAGTGACAGCGACGTTGGGAGTCCTGGAAAGTTCCGAGATTCAAAATCTCCGATGGTTGAAGACGGGCCCGAAACCAAAGACAAAGAATCGAAATTGAAGTACCTGATGACAGTGTTTCCTCGCATCGATACTTTGGTTAGTGAATAAATGAATTTGGCTGAAAATAGAAGCTTCAGAAAATCAATAATCTTGTGTATCGCTCATTGCTGATATAATCATTTTTTTTTCTCAAATATTCTAAAAGCGGATTCAAGAGGCTTTAGTCAGTTCCAATTGGCAGACCGAAGAGGCAGAGAACCGGCTTAAAAACCATAGGAAAAGACCGATTGATAAGCCCTTGACGAGTAAAAAAAAACGCAGAAAAATGAACCGTGACGAAGATATCGATGTTGATTCAGACGAGAAGGATTATAAAAATAAAGTTTTCGATAGGTGGGTCGGGGCGACAGTGTTTTTCATGATTTTAGAATTTTTTTTACTAAAACCTATTCACATCTTTTAGCGACGATGATTCAGACGCCGAAGTATCCAATGATTTATCAGGAGATAAAAAAGGGGTTCTAGAATTCATGCAGAATGCAACTACGACGGAATTGCTACTGATGTCTCATTGCACACAGAAAAGAGCTAACGCTATTGTTCAGGCTCGTCCATTCCAGGGATGGAGAGATCTCGTCCAAAAGTTCCAAAGTTATAGATATTTAGATACTGAACTTTTAAACTCTGCTCAGGTCTGTTCGCAATCACTTCTACTCATGTAGTTAGAAAACTGTTCAATAATTGTCAAGAAATTCTATCTTATTTTGTTCTTAATTACACATTATGAATGTACGTCTTTAACTTACTTAAAATTTAGAAAAGAGAATCCTTTTCCCTGAAAAAGAAGTCTACACTTTATTTATACAATAGAATAACTTCGAAAATCGATATGATGGATACGGAAAGTTCCCTGAAAAGACAAAAAGCATGAACATAAAACAGTTGGTGAAGAATTAAGCGAACAGGGAATGGTGTATGCGTTCAAGGTCCTGTTGGCGACGCGGCAGGTAATTGGAACACTGATGAAGAAGTGCCTTCGACTTTCGTCAAATATGGAAAGAGCGGTGGCAGCTGGAGCCACAAACGTGAGAAAACAACCGGCAGGCATTCCTGCAGGGTTGAATCTAGCCCCTTATCAAATGGTCGGCTTAAATTGGCTCGCCGTACTTCATGCACAGAAAGTTAATGGGATTTTAGCAGACGAAATGGGACTCGGAAAGACTGTACAAGTCATTGCATTTCTTACTTATCTTAAAGAAGCTGGGTTGGCCGTCGATGGGGCAGGACCTCATCTCATTGTTGTACCCAGTTCAACAATGGGTAAGAGTTTCCATGTCAATTCAATCCCTAAAACAATTTTACTCATTTTCTTAGAGAAATACATTCTATTGAATTCTTTTCTCTAATTCATTTGAACAGAAAACTGGAGCAACGAGCTGGAGCGTTGGTCTCCTGACTTAAACGTGGTCAGATACTATGGGTCGCAGGACGAGCGAAAAGAAATGCGTATGGGTTGGCGTGTCGGAGATTTAGAAGACGTTGATATTATCATTACAACTTATAATCTGGTCAGTAGCACTCCGGAGGAGCGGAGGCTTTTCAGAGTTATGCCAATGCAGTATGTGGTCTTTGACGAAGCTCATATGCTTAAGAATATGGCTACGATTAGATACGAGAATCTTGTTCGGATCAATGTGAGCATATTCCCCATCCGCAAATCCCAGGGATTTAAACAATTAGGAATTAACATTTCTGCGTCGGTTTTCTTACAGGCAAAGCACAGAATCCTGCTCACCGGAACCCCGCTGCAGAATAATTTGCTCGAATTGATGTCTCTTTTGATATTTGTGATGCCGTCTATGTTCGCGGGCAAACAAGCAGAGCTAAAGAGTCTGTTTTCGAAGAACACCGTAAGCATTAGCGAAATCTGTGTAAATACAAGTAAACTCAATACTGTAACGCAAATTCTAACAAGAACTTGAATTATTACTCCTCAGAAATTAGCAGCGGATAAAAACGGCACGGAACAGCCAGCTTTTGAGAGGGAGCAAGTTTCTAACGCTAAACAAATAATGAAGCCGTTTATCCTGCGCCGTCTTAAGTCTGAAGTGCTAAGGGATTTGCCGATAAAACGAGAAGAGGTGATCAGATGCCCTCTGGAAGATTCCCAGCATAAAATGTACCAGAATCTAGTTGCGGAGTTTAACGCGGAGGCTGGAGCAAACAAGGAAATAAATGGGATTGGGATGATGATGCAGTTGAGGAAGCTGGCTAATCATCTGCTACTTGCTAGAGACTACTACGACGAAAAGAAGCTGAAGGTTTTAAGAGTTTCCTTATTTTTTCCTCCGTTGATTCTCAATTTTATTCATTCTCTTGGTATTCTTTCTTGCAACTTAAATTTCTCATCATGTTTTAAGATAATGTCGAAGAAATTGGCCGCCGATCCAACTTACAAACAAAAAAATGCTGATTATGTACTTGAGGATTTATTGTGGATGACTGATTATCAAATACACCAGCTTACAAGATCCCATAAATGTTTAGCCGGGCAAGAAGTGCCTAAAGAATTAATACCAAAATCTGGAAAGCTTAAAAAATTTGATGAAATTCTACCGACTCTTAAAGCAGAGGGCCACAGAGTTCTTATATTCAGCCAATTTACAATGGTGCTCGATATTTTAGAGGACTATTTAGCCCTCAGAGGTCATAAATTCTCCAGGTGGGTAAAATCTGGCATAAAATAACGAAACTGTTCGCTTTTTTGAGATCTCATTGTGTATTTCCCCATAAATATCGATTTCTGTATAACTTAATGATCTCTTATCTCCAGGTTAGACGGTCAGACTCCAGTACCAGAAAGGCAGTTTTTAATAGACGAATTTACTCGAGATCCTAGCATATTCATATTTCTTTTATCAACCAGAGCCGGGGGACTAGGAATAAACTTAACAGCAGCAGATACGGTAATAATTCACGACCTCGATTTCAACCCATATAATGATAAACAGGCAGAAGATCGATGTCACAGAGTCGGTCAAATAAGGTAACCAAAAAAGAGGAATACTCCTATATATCTATAATCGAAAAGAAGCTCGCTGTTTCATTCAGAATTTCTAAATTTCAGACCGGTATCTATAATCAGATTAATAGCTCAGGATACAATAGAAGAAGGAATGTACGAGATGGCACAAGGAAAACTTAATTTGGAACAACAAATAACAAATACTGAAGGTATGTGCAGCAACATGCAAGACAATCATATGAAATAGGAGCAGTATGAAAAAAAAGACAAAAAAGGTCATTTCGAATCGTTTATTGACCCATTTACTTAATTTTTTTTCTTCATCTTTTGTTTTTTCAGAGAGCGAGAATGCTGACAAGAAAAGTGTTCTGAAATTACTAAAAGTGGCATTGGGACTGGATCCCTTGAGCAAAGGCTTAACTCATTCACCTACAAAAGTGGCAAATGGAACAGTACAGCGATCAAGTATAGGCGAATAACGATTATCAATAATAATAATTTTAATATTTAATAATTTGTCCATAACGATAACGATAATAATTAATTTTACAAGAGATCATTTTAGCGATACGGGAATGTAATTGTATCCCCTTTCTTTCTTATTACAACTTTTGTTTTTTTACAATATTAAATAAAACGAAAAAAAAATATTTGCATCCAAAATTTTGGTTGTTGTTATGATCTTGAATAATTTTTTCAAACAATCATCCTGCATTCTCCTCTCATAGGTGCCAGAGCTTTCTATTTCTCCAAATTTCATCATATTTATCATAAGGATTTATCTAAGTTATACGAAATGAAATAAGAGACTGGTTTCCTTTATCTCAGACCATAAAATCCCTCATACTCAGCGCACACGATATAACACGTGTTTTTCGAGGTGGGGGTATAAACGTGCGCAATCGCAGCGGCCCGGACATCAGCTGATAATTGTCGGTGTTTCTAGTTATAGAGAAGGGGTAGGATGATTCACGTATTTGACAATTGACAGTTGAATAAACCACAGTCAGCGTGCGCGCGGTCTTGAATCCGTGATATTGTCTTCCGTTATAATATCATTAATGTAAAATACGTATTTTTTGTTCGCCTTTGTTAGTTTTCTATGCGTACATAATAATACGGCAAGACGTTGTGTCACGCTTTCCATAATAACTGGCGAATAGAGTAACGATCTTATATCTTTCACTTACGTCAGTTCTATATTTCTATTGCCAGTATATAACTGTATTATTTCATAATCAACGTAATAACCTATCTCTACACTTATCGCCGTACCCTAAGCGATTATCTCGTTGAATCGATCGAGCAATCAGACTGGCTGTCTTTATCCAATATACCTGCATATGTATGAATATCACTTTGTCAACGATTGTGAAAATACACATTACTTAATTAATTAATACATAACGTACGATAACATGGAGGTTCTGGACCCGACTTTGTCTCGGGATGATCAACCGCTATTCATAAATAATGGATGGGATGAAAAAGGTGAGTAACAAAATGAACCCGTTGTGAGTCTCATTTGTTTTATTATTATTATCACAATGTATACATCCTGTATCTGATCGCTTTGTCTCGTTGTGGTCTCGTTCCGCCAATTCACCTATCGAAATCGTCCGTGACACCATCTCGACTTCGACCCGATAACATAGTATAATAATAATAATAATAATAATACCAATAAAAGCAAAAATATCACATTATTACGCAAACTATCATGTATGTTTGTGGGCGTCATTATTCTCCACAGCTGGCCACATGATAATAGTTAAACTTAAAGGCCATCGCGTAACAGATATTCTCACAGTTTTATTCATTTTTTATCAGCGGAAAACTTCCGTTGTTAATATCTATGCGTCATTGTGCATAACGTGCTCTTTACGCGTACACGAATGATTGTTGCATATCCGTTAAAGATAGTGTTGAATAAAGAGAACAAAAGCATATCACGAATTTCAGTTTACTTTCTTATCGGTAAATTAGTTTCTCAAACGATAAGGCGTTAGTCGATTCAAAACAACTCGATTTAATCACCGCGCCGTTTCCCGGATCCACGCGCGTTATCCCGCGACATACAAGCATGTTGCTAAAATGCGTTTCGTTTTATCTCACGTTTAAGTCGACCAACATCAAGGACCCCATACCGAAGATGTTAGATCGTGTATCAAGGCACGTTACACATTCGGTTTCATGGGATTTCTCGGTTTCGCACTGGTATATGCGATGCGAGTCAATCTATCCATCGCCATTGTCTCTATGGTCAACCAAACCCAAACAAATGACAATAATGGAACGACAGATAACAGCACTGACGTTTGTCCCACGATACCAGATCAAAAGAATGCAACCTTTCCGCCAGTGAGTATCAACATCTAATATCAGCTGAATAATTCATCTATAAAAGACATCGATATAGGTTGTCTACATTTTTACTGATACGTCATTACAGAGCGCAGGAGAATTCAATTGGGATGAAAAAACCCAGGGTATAATATTGGGCGCATTTTTCTTCGGATATGTCGCCACAAATGTACCTGGAGGTCGTATGGCCGAGAAATTTGGAGGAAAGTTAATTTACGGATTGGGAGTCTTCCTCACCGGTGTATTGACTATCATCAGTCCTTTCGCCGCTTATTGGGGACTCATTCCATTCATCGCTGTTAGAGTTGCTGAAGGCGTTACGGAGGTAGGAGGCGATTTCCCAAAAGATGCTTGAAAGCCATCAAGTGTCGGCTTTTTAGCTGCTAATGAATGTAAAGGGTTCGATTTATGAGTAAAACATTCTAAAAATATATCAGTTTCTTTGATTAACACACATTAGCTCTTCAGCAGCATTGAAAAGCATCTTGTTCATCAGCCATTATTCCATATGCTAATAGCGCAAAATACCACAAACAAATTGAAAACTGAATTAAAAAGGTCAGATTTTAATCATCGGAAGAAATCTCTAAGCATTCTTTGATCTGATTAAACTGCCACACTGCTTTTGGCTGCCGATCATCCTCCCGGAAATGAACAAAGCATGTTCTCAGATATGCAAGACTACATCTATTTTTATTACAGGGAGTAACGTTTCCCGCCATGCACAGTATGCTGGCTCATTGGGTTCCCCCGTTGGAAAGGAGTAAATTTGCTGCTGCAGTTTACGCAGGTAATATACATAGTAGATGAATTTCGTTGATATCTAATGCACTGTATCTTATTTACTGCCCTTTTAACTCTGAAATGACTCAATAAATAAATGGATTTTTATATATTTATAGGAGCAAACTTTGGGACTGTGATATCGCTGCCACTTAGTGGGTGGCTATGTTCCTTAGAACTTTGGGGAGGCTGGCCTCTCGCATTTTATTTATTTGGAGGATTAGGGGTTGTTTGGTACGTCTTCTGGCTGTTATTCGTATTCGATACACCGGCGCTACACACTAGAATCGACCCTCAAGAAAGAGCGTTTATTGAGGCATCGGTAGAGCCAAAAGACGAAGTAATAATTCAAACTCTCCCCCCCCCTTCGCTTTTGATTCATGTATTTATTGAGATTTGATTCTTTTTTTTCAAGGGAGTAGACCCAGGGGTTCCTTGGTCATCTGTATTCACTTCTTTGCCAATGTGGGCGATCACAATTACCCAGTGTGGACAGTCCTGGGCTTTTTATACTCTACTTACTGAACTTCCGTCTTACATGGAGCGGATTCTACATTATAACGTGCAGCAGGTATTGGCGACAAGATGCATGGAACAATAACTACATAGAGATTTGTGAAACATGCAAAGGGACATCTCAAAGAGTTCCCACCACTCAAAATTCTCATTACACTGAAACTGGTCAACCCAAAGCCATGAAAACCTGATAAAACCACAATGAAATAAAAATGTATTGTAAAATCTGTTTACAGGACGCGATCCTGTCTATGTTGCCATATCTCAGCGCGTGGATAGTTGGTCTAGGAATATCTGTATTGGCTGACGCTCTTCTTGTACGAAACGTGATGTCGCCACTAAATTCTTTCAAATTCTGGAACACTATTGGCTCCCTTGGACCGAGCTTGAGTTTCCTTGGTGCAATTTGGGCCGGTTGTAACGGCAATATTGTCCTGGTAATGCTGACTGCCCTGGGATCTTTGCAGGGAGCAGTTTACGCGGGGAATCAAATGAATCACATTGCACTTGCCCCTCGTTACGCCGGAACATTGTATGGTATAACAAACGCAGCGGCAAATACTTGTGGATTTTTGGCCCCCTACGTCGTGGGCACGATAGTTCAGGGACACGTGAGTATTCGCGTTGCAAAATCGCATTCGCGATCGGATTTTGTGATTCATTGTTGGCTAATCTGTTTCAGGAAACCTTGGCTCGATGGCATACCGTATTTTGGCTGGCAGCGGGAATAAATATCGGGGCGAATTTCTTCTACTTAATATTTGCCTCTGCTAGTGAGCAGCCTTGGAGCAAAGGGCGTAGCTAATTATAATGTAGTTAGTTGAGGAAGAATAATTTACGTTAATCCGGTGCACAAATAGTAATTCAATTTCAATTCTCACTTTTATAAAGAAAACTTAAAACTAGATGATATTATGTAAATACTAGAAGTATTAGGGTGATCTGACTACGTGGAAAGTTAGATAATTTCTCATATATCGGAACCACGCCAGACATGGTATGATTATCAACCGATATCTGTATAATCGTGATTAAAGCGCGATTCGCGCGTCAAAGTGGAGAGAAGAATTCTTACGTACAATGATATTGCTCCGTGATAACAGATTTTATTTATCATTACTTCAAATAACTGCACTAGTCACGTATCGGTATAAATTTGTACAGACGTATGATCTTTGAGGCTTAAAAGTAAGCTGTAATTATATTATTAGATCTGCATTGAAGTCGATTTTTCTATTAATTGACTGGGTGCTCCAAGATACCTATATAGTATATATTTTTTTTATTTTGCCGATACTTTGATAATTTTTTTGAAGAATATACATGACAATACAACATTCCATTTACTGTAAAAAAAAAAGCAATCTCGTTATTATTCACCCACACTTCGCAGTCGCGGGAGAGGTGATTTGAATTAGACTTTTAAGGCCATGTAACATTAAATATATTTTTATTGCCTATAACAAACTAATACAAAAATAGATAGAAAAATATTGTTCGTTATAAACACTTCGTTCCTTCTACCTTCCTCACCTCACGTGATTAAATTAGTTTATTGGACTGTTGGCTAGCTCGCATTCGAATCCTCTTTCTTTTTTGCTGTCAGTTCAAATATCATATCTCGTATTCGACTCAGCTCGTAAATTTCTTCTTTCAACTTAACAACGGCCTCGTCCCTTTCTACTAAGGCCTTATCCCGGATTCTACACTGTTCCGCTTGCTCTTGTATTTCTTGTTTCAAAGCCAGTATATCGTTCTGGTTCGAAGCTATCTCCCTATTTTTATCTTCCAGTTGCTGTTTTTGTCTGATCGATCCCTCCTCCATCTTGCGTATCAGTCTGCTTAATTCGTTAGTTTTCAATATAAGTTCCTGGGCTTTGTTTTCGCTAGCTCTACCCTCGGTCATCAAATCGTCAATCCTTTTCCTCAGAGTATCCACCTTGGCTTCGCTGGTCTGAAGTTGCATAGTGTACTTTGCTACCGTGGCATTCAACTGATCAATGCTAGCTGATTTTTCTGTAACAATCTTTCTCAGTCCTTGGATCTCCTGCGAACAAAAATAATCAACATTTACATCATCTGTTTCATTAAATAACAAATTGGTAATAAAATTAAATTCCAGCTCCATCGTATAAGAACTTTGGGTCCTTCTCCTGATTACCTGAACTTGGGCGTTGTGTGCCCTGCTAGTCTTAGTCTCAAACTCGCTTATCTTTGCAGTCAAAGCCAGTCTCTCAGCTTGGCTTCCTTCCAGACATTGTTGCTTGTAGAATAGCAGTTGACGAAGCCGGCTCGACTCGGCTACCACCTGTGCTAATCTATGCTGTAAACTTGTGGAGTGATTGTTAGCAGCTTCGAGGCTCGCTTGGGTGGCTCGTTCGGCATGTCTCATAGTCGCCAGCTGATCATATGGAAAAGAAAACGAGGAAATTGTGAGAAAAGGGTAGACTATTTGATTGTTGAGTCTTCTGACTAAGGCGATACTACATGCCTTGTATTCGTAAAGTTCCATAACAGCAGAAGTCGTGATATCCTGGATTTGATTATTATCAAAAGCTTGTTCAAGTTTCGTAATGAACACATCCAAGCGGCCCTCTTGGGCTAGAGAGAACAGTGGAGCGAGCATTTCACTAGAATATCCATGGTTGACGGTAGTACGATCCCTCGAAGATGGGTTATACCCGGTTCCACTCTGAACTAATACTAGTGGTTCCAGTTCACTCATAGATCGAGCTACCGCAGATACACTGTAATACGATATTGTAAAGCGAGTTCAACACGGTAAAGACCCCATGTGTGATAATGATGGGGCATAAGAGCAAAATTTGCTGATAATCAAAGAATAGTTGGGTACAAGTTACGGCAAAGGACGTATTTACCAGTCCTGAGGAAACCCGACCGACGAAGTCAGCTGCAGAACTCTTTGTTTGATTTCTAATTCTCCTGAGTATAGTGCGTGCGCCATAACCATCTGGATTTGCCTTTTCCTAAGCAATTCAGAGTACAGAGTAAGCCAGTTAGAATCATGGGCTGCGAGGTCGGCCGTCAGACAGAGAGCGTGAATGTTTAATGTAGTTGCAGGGTCCTGTTGATCAATGGATGTTAAATTTTCACAATTTTCAATCTCCAAACGATTTTGACAGTATAATTTTCCTGTTCTTTACTTGGAACATATTTCCTGATCCAGTCTCACACGTAGATGTATCGCCCTGCTCAAGAATTGGTCCAAGGATCTGTCTCATGGCCTGATCGGTGAAAGTCTGCATAACTTTGAGTCTGAGTGAACTAATTCTGACCATTTCTTGCAGCAGTTGTAAGAACTCAGTCAATTTAGCCTGGGATTCGATGCTCTGAGAGTTATTGCCGTCATCCATTTTAAAGTCAGAATCTAAGACGAGCATCAGAACCGAAAAATCAAGCTCGTTTAATATCTCAACAGAGCCTTTGATC
This sequence comes from Tenthredo scrophulariae, assembly GCA_963978835.1. Lineage (NCBI taxonomy): Eukaryota > Metazoa > Arthropoda > Insecta > Hymenoptera > Tenthredinidae > Tenthredo > Tenthredo scrophulariae. The sequence goes on from OZ022229.1 coordinate 1,212,761, forward strand.
CGCCTTATGTCTGTGACTACAGTCCTTATCAAGCTGAGTGCCTTTGAGCATACCTGAAACAGTGATTTAGACGGTTTATTACATCTTTATCTAAGAAATATTTGATGGATAAAATTTGATAAAATCATACTTGTTCAACGGGAACCCAAGTCATGGCGACCTTAACACAGCTCGAATACAAAGGTGCTAATGATGGAATTTGGAGTCTGACCAAGGAAGCAAGGAATTCCATCATAAGTGCCACACACTCTGGCTCGGAGTCCGCTTCCAATGAAGCTAGTATGTTTTCAATGCTTACTGCATAGCTGAAATTGAGGAAATGCAATTACTGCGTTGATTCATGGGCTGATTGTGTGAGCTTGGTAATAGAAAAAAGTTAGCCTACCTAGGATATGTTATAAGTACAGCTTTAGAATGATCATTTTGTCTAACATCATCAAAGAAGTCGACAGTATGTCTCAATAACGGTATATCTCTTTCCTTCAAGGCTGTTATAAGGCTCGTAAACGTAACTTCAGCAAAATCTAGGATATCTCTATCTGATATTTGCCTGTTAACATGCTCGAATATTATCAATAGTTTACAGCACTGTACTCTAGTGTTTATATTGTAGTTTTGTACTTTGAGTAAAGTTCTGATAAATGCTTTACTGTCTACAGTACGCATGAGTGTGTAGATAGCATGAAGATTTTTGTAGCATAAATTGACTAATACACCTAGTGACAATGCCACCACATCTTCTTCCAGTGAGTTAGAAACCCATTGAGTCAACGTAGAGACAAGATACGGCAAGTGTGCTTCTTGCCATGATATTCTCACTCCGTATGTAAGCTCTTGCAGCAGCTGTAACACTCTAATTCTTTTTTCTGAGGTCAGATTTGCCTGGAAATCAAATATCAGAGATCATTGCAGATGTGCGGGTAATAGAGGTCCAGCAGTCTTGAATAATAAAAAAAGGTAATTTTTTGTATTAAAAAGTGATCGAAAAAGGAAAAAAAAATTAACAAATGGGTGCTAGTCCCTGTATAACAGCGGTACAAACCTCTAAGAGTCTGCTTAAAATAGGGGTAAACTTATAAGTATGTATGAGAGCATTTCTGGCCGCAGTATTCTTGCAAGCATGTTGAAGAACTGCTAAAGCGTTCCAAATAAGTGTAGACCTCGAAGCTACGGAGTTCATCAGTTCATGTAAACTGACATAAAATTCTGCTGCTATGCTTGAGCCAGGATCAAACACACTCAAGTCCAAGGATGCGCCTATAGTCTGTAAGCACATGTCAATGACTATTGGATCACAATGTCGTGAATTTATACTATTTATTAACGAATAGCTAGATCTGTAAGGTGTTTGATTTCGGAATTTAATTCTATAACTTACCTCAAGATTTCGTTGTAAAACAGACGCCGTAGTTTCGCTTGGATGTTTAGAGTATTCTAGGGCTGCGGCGATAAACGCTTTCATAGGTTTGTGTTTTTCCATATTAAACTACGGCGGTACGAGTTACGAGTAAAAAGGAGTAGAGATTTGCCGTATTCGCACATCAAGACGCTCTTGAATGTACTGGTAATAAAATTCGGGTAAGAATGTTACAAAAATATTTGTTCAGCCTTAAAATATCACGCGAAACAACCTACAAACAACAGCTAGGGACTAACTTCCATTTTTAAAGTAGATTTCAAACGTTTTTTAAACCGGTTTCTCGAGGCGTGCGCTAAAACACACACACACCGATTAGTAGCGCTACCTATAATAGGATTAAGGTACTACGGCACGAGTCTGCCCACTATTTTTGTCCAGGCTTACGATCGATGGGGAATCCCCTGTCGAAAGAAATTATAGACTAAAGATATCCACGAGAATTTGAATAGAATTCATAATGTAGAATCTAGGGTTTAGAAACTATGATAAGAACACTTGGAATATTGAAAAGAAGGCGTAGTTCAGACTAACTAATACCCATTGATTGCTTACTCATATCTATTGAATAATACAACATAAGAAATTGGCCAAATCTGCTGTATTCATACATTCACGGTTATTTTACATTTGCATATGGCAGTTCTCTGCTGCTTTTTCCTAATTAACTATAAAAATTCGCAATTTCTAAATCATTTTCATCAGAAATTCTACCAAAGTTTATAAGAAACTAATTTCATGGAGGAATAGCAATTGATTAATCACCGTACGGGATCAATAAGCCTTTTTACATCGTTGAGACTAATGCGAGCTCCTGATGCAAATTTCTACTGATGCTACTGTATTTGTAGCATATTGACATCCGTATGATACCAGCCCGCGGCCGAAATAAGGATCTTTATCAAAGCCAAGAAGCGTATTCTTTGAGAAACTTCATTGCGAATTCGAGACCAATGAAGCATGCCGCGTTAGCGGGAAATGCACGTAGCATTACGGGTATAACGCCGCGGTATAAAGCGAGGTAACCCTCGTCGCGGAGGAGGATAGGGAGCACAGATCTCACACCACGAGGATAAGTTCCATCCGGAGCAGTTTGAAGCCGGGATTTAATTACGTCAGCTGGCATACCTACGGCCCAGTTAGCAATACCAGCGGCACCTCCGGCCACCAGAGACTGCCACATTGCATCCTAAGAATTTCATTTTTTTAGTTCTCAACATCTCCTTGATATACTTAGTATATAAATGTATACCTCTGATCCAGAAACGCTCTTAAATTTTCGCATCAGCACCTCGTAGGTACAAAAGTACATTCCAGCTGCTGGAACATCGCGTAAAAGGGTTGCGCATGTGCCAACATATATGTTGCGAATTCCTCCCTCTTTCCACAGTTTCAACCCGCAATCGAGGAACCCATTGTACTTTTTGTTGCCTTCGGTCTTTGAGTTCATGGAAATATTATACATATATGTAGATCAGCTGTTTATCCTTTCCCCCATTCGTACGTTTACGCCCGCTCGCTTCTGAACCCGGTTATCAAATATACCTGCATTTGAAGCAAACACTTGATCCTCTCCCCCGGAGCCATAACGAAAGACGTACACATACCGCTGAAGGCGCCGGCGAGGAACTGCTGCATATCGGTTAGTTTATCTTGTCCAGGTTTCGCCACCAATTTCTTTCCAAGACCAAAGCCGAAGAAACTGATAGCGAATATCGGTGTGATAGCAACTAGCGGTGCTGTAACACCCTGCGTAAAAATGTTTGATAATCGAAATGTGCAGCTAGCGCTGATTGATGTGGATATTCGTTTACTTTGTACAACCCAAGCGGCCCTTCTCTAGTAACAATTTTTTTCAACGCATCCCAAGTCCCCGAATATTCCCCTGGCATTGTTTGTAGACGAACCTTAATCGTGTCTAAAGGATGACCGGTAATCACTGTACATATTCCTCCAAATCCACCGGCTATTAACATATTAAAAACGTCGGTTTTCTCGTGGTAAAAAGGATTAAAAAATGAAGAAATAATGAAAAGGAATTATAGATGAAGGAGATTCATTCCCTATTCATTTTTATTTGTGTGAAAGAATACTGAACATAAGACAGTAATAGATTCTAGACAGTTATAGCTCATAAATATCATTCGGAATGGATTGAATGAGCCCTTTTCTGCGAAGGGTAATATGACCGTGGGTCCGGACACATAAACAATCCGAGGTGCCTCGGCTGACCCGCCGATATTCTAACAAAGGGACCGTTCAACTATAGCTTTTGTATGAATGCTAAAACTATATCAAACTACCGAAATCTGAACTGATCCGAACCTAAAATACGTAAAACTTAAAACTAAAATCTCCTCCACGTACACGAGCATTACATGAATTATTATATACTGAAGCAGTTACCCAACAGATATTTGAGGGGACTCTGCTCTTGCGACATGACAATCCTTCTCAATCTGTGTAAAGCCGCATATTATTGATAGCTGTTTCGTATCGATAATTCTTTTTGAAATTGTCGGCGTGAATCGGCACGCTTCCTTCTAGGACCAGCTACAATATTTTGTACATCATTGCGCTTTTCTCAATATTGAGTATTGACGATTATTTTTTGCGACATTACTTCGTCGCTATTCCACATGAAGAATTTCTTTGTGGTCATATAGTAGCGATGGTAAAGATAAATGAATATCGTGTAAAACAAATGTATCATCAAATCTTGGATGAAATACAGTGACGTAGTAAGCATGGTATTAGCGAGCGTTCATGACCGCGCGAACGTGATCCCTAAGACCTCCGTATGATCACGTCGCAATCGTATCGTCCCGAGGGCCGGGGTCCGAAGATCTTGCCGACATCCTAGCGAGTAAGAAACCCGAACATACCCGAAGTGGTACGAATAAAGCCGAATGCAATGAACGAGATGCGAAAGTCTCCCTTAGCAGCCTCGTGTAACAGCAACTTTGCGGTAACATGTGGTGTGAAGTTAGAAGTGTAAAAGTTCACTCGAAGTCCGCGTGTCAACTGTCAGCATTTTGTATTCGGTGTTTCTGATAACAGTAGTAACGTTGACTTGTGATTTATTATACAATCGTAACGGATTTGAGATACAAGTTTATGAGAAATATGGAATAGTTATATCGAACTGTTGAATCAGTGATCAAATGAAATATCTAAAAGTGGAACTAATAAGTAATTGACAAGTAAACAGCGGAGAAAAAGGCCGGGTCGACTGCACGCGACGATGCATGGTCACTTTGGATACGGGAAACAATTGGTGCCGGAAAATAACAACAACAGGGTAAATCGGCTGTGTCAGCAGGTTATAATCATTTCGTAACTCGCGGCTGTCAGTTTGTCTAGACTCTAAGTACGTCGTAGTCGTCGCAATTATTGCAGAGTAAAATAATCGAGGAATTGATCCTATCATTAAGGACCGCGGAAATGAAAAGTGGCTCGAAGCCGACATTCAGCAACATTCCTTTGAAGCGATGGCTCCTCAAGGTCGGACCAGTACGTCGCAAAGTCCTACTAACAAAGGTATGTTTGGGATTTTCTAAACTCATAACACCACACCCGTAATTGTTATATGACCTAAGTCCAAGCCAACCAAAGAAAGAGTCTCATTCTCACAAGACCCACGTTTTTCTTCTTTTTTTTTTTCTTTTTTACGAGAATTGATTTGTGTATCGTAACAAGCCCACGTGCATCCATGCCTGAAATGTATTCACATAGTAGATATCTTTCAACGCACCAGACACAGCGGATCTGAAACGTAAACATAATAAATCCAGAGAGTGAGCGACGCGGGTATCAAGTTTAGAAATTAACTGTCGAATTTTTGTTTAATTTATTTCTCAAGTCTCAGCGCGATAAATTCTAACACCAAGAGCGTATGCAAGCGCGCAGTCGAGACCTGCGAGAATTCTACCCCTTGTCTCCTTGCGATTACTTGTTGAGTGGAACTTGAGGAGCGTCACTAGATCAGTTGTGCAGAGTGCGCCTGTCTCTTACAGCCTGAAGTTTCACGGAAAGGGTCCTAGATCGCGTAAGACATCTGCCATCGTTCTTTCTCTCTTTAGCCCACCTCCACGCGGATGATTCGGTCTCTCTTAGACCCCAACGTAAGATATGGTCGGCCCCAAGAGAGTACGACAAAGCATGTAACATTTATTAGAAAAAAATAAATGAAAAACGAACATTCTGAATAAATCTATATTATCTGATGTCGCGTAGTGAAATATTGACTCTTTCTTCCCCGCATCGACTTTAATAATGCCTATGTGAATAAATGAACTTAGAAATGCACGCCCAAGTGTACCGGAAGAATGATAGACTCGATGCTGATATGGCGAAATATGAGTCGAATATTCTGACGAGTTGCTAAACATTTTTTTATCGTCACTCTTATTCCGACATCAAACTTCAATCGACATGCAGTGCCACAGCGACCGGAACACAATAAACCGCCCGAAATATTTCTTAGCAATTACGACGTATCAATGATGTCTAGGAACGATTCAACTCCCCGATCTACCCTTGAGTTGTGTATGGTATTTTTTAGTTCAGGGCGGATCTCGTGCGGTTGGGACTCTCCAAGATAGCGTGGCGTAAGGGCCTGTTACAATTGTCGTCACGTTCCTTTGTCCGGCTAAAGACTACCACGCAGGTATGTGCGATGTATACCTATATTTATTCATCAGTCGTATAATCATTCGTGCAAAACTTATCGTCTATAATTCAAATGGGTTCACTAACAGCATTCGATAATACGAAAAATTCGAACCATTCAATATTCCGTTGATTCAATGAACTTAAATTCATCTTTCGGAACGTAGATCGCAGATCAGATGATCATCCTCTTCGTCAATGAAGACGGAAGTCTGTGGTTTCCTCAATATCGCGATTGGTTTGAAAACGTGAATTACCCTACAGCACAAAACTGAAAAAAATTCACTATTTTTTATTTTTCCCAAATATGAAATCGCGATTTTTTTCTCAGCTCGTTCAAAAATCGAGATAATTAAACTTAATCACAAAGTTAAAGCTCTGAACCTCGAGTTTAGAACCAGGCCTCAATCATCACAAATAATGATTACAGATGAGTCAAATAAACAATCATAAAGGTCCCAGATCAAGATGTGAAGAAGCCAAAACACCGCGCGACAATAACAATAATGACCATTTCATGAAGCAAAAATTTAGCCACTTATCAAGCTCCTCGAGTAATAGAAAGCACAGCAAAACTGAAAGGCGAGATATTTCCAAGGCAGATGTAACTGAGGACTTAGAATGCAGCGCTTCCAGTGTAGCAGCTGATAATTTGAAGAAAATCACACAGACAGAAAACTCGGAAAGGATACATTCTTCAGAATCGCGGAAAAGGAGCAGATCTCACAAGCGGTCGAAAAAAAAGAGGAAACATCGGGTAGTAAAGGAAGGAGAAAATTTAAACGATATTATTTGGCGTTTGGTTCCCGTTGACATAGAGCAGCCTCGGAAGTCATCTGGTCAAAGGTCTCTACAGCTGAAGGAGACAGACAAGATGAAAAAGAAAGATAGACTTTATGCTAAGTTTTTAGAGATATTTGGGAAAGATATCGATCCCGCTAACTCTGATGGTTCTCTCGCAAATACCAAAACCCATGATACATCCAAGGAGCCGATACCAAATGAGACAATAACATCTGATGAAAGAATGGGGACACAGAAAATGATAAACCCCTTACACAGGAAGTCACCGACCTTCTCTGATCGAGGGAGGAAGAAGAGGAGAGAAAATCATGCGCTTGGGAGTGGGAAGAAATTAAAAACTGTGGATGACAATAATAGAAGACATTCTGTCGCCTCTGATAACACTTCTACTGGGACAGGAGGAGATAGCCTGGTATACCGAGAAGAGATACACACTCCGCAACATAATACTCTGATTATAAACTCGACTGCCTCCACTGCACCAGTTGTTGGGGATCAGGCTGCAGTCAATTCTCATGATGTAGCACTTCAGGAACTCAATACTGGTAGTTATATTCGGGATAGCTCCGCTACTGACACTGCAGATACTGAGAAGGGGGAAGATTCTTGCTTGGGAAGTAACAGCAAAAGAGAAAAATGGACTGGAGGAGACACACCGAGCTCAGGGTGTCTGGATAATATGTATGTTTTTTTTTTCTCTGTTGATTTATTCTGGTCTTTTTGATGTCTCATATACTTTTGGAAGAAATTTAATTCGATAATGATTAATAACGATGTTTTGTTAAATTAGTATAACGTTTTTTTCATAGATTGACTTCTGAGAACGATAATCACTCCGATACCACGGATGCTTCGCGAGAGACACTGCCTGTAATCCGACATCAAAGTGTTATAGTAAAATTTGACAAAGATCGTGGTGAGCCAATCAAAACCAGCTTAAACACCTTAGATTCAACAACGCGATTAGAGTCGGTGATAAATCGACAAAATGCTGACTTTAACCCTGCAGTAAAAACCGATAGTACTTCAGCCAGAGAAGCTGCTGTAGATACAACAAGTTCGCAGATTAAGAATCTACCGGAAACTGAAACTTCATCTTGTAATGGAAGTCTGAAAAATGAACTGGTTGATCAATTTATTCCTCCAGGACCACCGCCGAAAGCATTTGAATGGGTTCACCCGTCCAGTCCGAACAAAAAGCCTCTCAAAATTAGCTCAAACAGTTCTTTGCCAGATAAGCCTGAGAATGACCCGAACCCGTCGTCTACAACAGACACAGAATCAAACGGTACGCCTGGATCTAGGATATCGTGTGAAAGCGACAGACTCCTCGGAGCTTTGGATAGTATATATCTGGCCTTACATTGTAGGCGTAGAGTTTGCGAGCGAGAACAGATGGCGAGTAAGCTTGCCATAATGCGAAACCGTCAAGAAGAAGTATCGAAAGCTAAGCACGAGTATGAATCTAAGTTGATAATCTTCCGCGAGGATCTTCGCTACTTGTTTGATAAATTAGACACGTGGGATCGGGTACTGCGATTCATAGCCCAAGGTCTGGACCATCGTACTCCACCCGGTACCACATCTTTCACTGCTACAGAGGTAGAGTTAGTGATGCTGGAAGCAGAGGTGAAAATTCAGCCCAGTATAAACAAGAAAAAAGCATCGGCAGATCCTCCAAATCTCCAATCAGTTGGGAAGGTGCTTTGCACCATTGATTTAACTGCCGATAATACTGAGGATGTGATGAGAGACCCCTGTGACAGCAGCACTGATCCGGCCCCTTCCCAAAACCATTTAACAATAAAGCCAAAGTCTGAACCCAACGATGCAGTCGATGGTACCTGCGGTCACGACTTTAACGCCAATGAAATTAAACTGGATTTACCCAGCATTGAAGAAGTAAAGACTATTTCTTCTCAACAATTTGAAAGGATTGAAGAAAAGCTGGATTCTTCTTCAATGGGGGATGACGATCCGTGCTTTTTGTGCTCACGCACCAGCCTTGTTGCTTGTGGTCAGTGTACTAAGGCTACTTATTGTTCTAAACTGTGCCAAGAAATTCACTGGATACAGTCACATCATGCTACTTGTGTGCCACTGAAAAGGGTCATCAGTTGTAAGAAATAAGTTAAGGACTACCCTGGTACACATGCATTGTATCGTATTTATGCATACATTTCTTCAGGTGTGAAGGGAAGCCCTTGATTATGGTAAGGGAAAAAAAAAGGGTAAATCGTTCCTTAAAGTCGTGCAAAACGGCAATTGAGATATAAGAAATAATATTAAATATTCCATATCAGTATGATTGTTTATACTATATTATTTATACTTAGAAGTAGGTAGATGGAGGTGTGTCTATATCTTTACCAAAGGTATAGATAGAGGTATAATTATGTTAAATCTATATCATGCTCATATACAATATTGTTTTGTAGATTATTAGAATATTATTAAGTTTGGGGTATATATGAAAAGTTGGTATGTATATATAGTATACCGGCAGTATTCGTGGAAACACTTCATAGGGAAGGGAAACGCCTGCACACAGGCAACTCATAAGTCAAGCTATTAGGTTTTATTTCGCATATCGCGTGCCCATTGGCTACGTGGGAACAAAACCTACGCTTGATGTTATAGTTGCCTGTATGCAGGCGTCGTAGGAAGCGTTTCTACGGATACTTCCGGTATGTACTGGTATATACCTAACTTGCTATAAAAAAAAAGGTGTAGGTGCGGTAGCGTCTTCAAAATGGCGACGGTTATTTCCGGTTGAAACTGGTCGAATAAGATTTGGTATAATTGAAATCAAGAAGAATAAAAAATATAAAGAACATACAAATTAATAAGATAAATATAAAAATTATAACATAAATAAGGACTTTTCTGGTTTTCATAAGGACTAGACTACATGCTCTCCGAGCGATAAGTCGTATGAGGAAGAGAGAGAGCGAGAGAGAGAGATAGAGATAAAAAAAGGTGCATAAGAGATGTGAAAATTATTATAAAACGGAAAAAGATTAGAAGAACGAGTTTATGAAATTTTACGAGTTGCTCATAGAATCGTAATATTGTATTCCGGCAAAAGGAACAAAGTTACATACTATTATAATCATATTAAAATTGATTCTATTTTATTATACCAAATAAATATTGTTGAAAAAATATTTTTTATAAATTACTTAATGCCTTTTTTGAATTGAGATACTAAATATAAATAAATCTACAATTTATAATACACGAATTTATGTATAATCTTATTCTTATTATGTTTTTCGATTCCTAAATTAAAATTATGAATCAGTTTTTTTCCTTTTTTTTTTTCATTATTTAATGACGATTTTCTCATATTTGGAGCAAAAAATCATGTAGCTTTCGTTTATCTATCTATGTACGGCAAAGAAAAAGGTCGTGAGTCTTCTACCTCTTCACACTCTATGCACAATGTACGTCATTTCATTGTTGTGTTACATACGGAAGTCCGGTCGTAAAAGTCCGATATACACAGACGCCTTTTTAATAAAAAAAAATTTCATAATAAAACAAATGTTTGAAAAAATTATCTAAAATAAATTAATTATATTTTTTTATCCCACAAATCAATGTTTTTATTAAACTATTTAAATAAATTCATAATACAGACAATTCACTATTTAAAATTAAAAAATTTAAAGGAATTCAATGCAATATTAATAATAAAAATTCACGATATCCTGTGCATATCGGACCCTGGGTATCGAATGTGGCGACATACTACCTATGTATATGGGACTTTAGGTTTCACACACACGGTATATGCGATGGCACTACCGGGCTTCCGTAGTTACATTACATACCGTGAGTAGGTAGTTTGGTACAGAATACTTCGTCATAGAATCGTTATTCTATGCGTCGAAAAATTAATCTAAAATCGAGTATAGAGTCGGATGGGCAATTGTAACGATAAAACAAAGAAATACACGGCGAAGAACGAGAGGGAGGAGCGGCTAGTTGCCTACGCGAGTCATGTGAGTACAATAATATCACGCATAACCTCTTCAACCTAAATAATCCATCATTTTAATTAGCATTTAGAGAACGAATGATCTACTTCAGAATTTCAATTCAAATAGCAACTCAGCACGCTGGAATAATTCCACTTTTAATCGAGTTCAAAATTACGATCTAACCTGACATATATAATTTATTAAAATCAATTTATTTGCTCCATCTGGACAGTGATTGTATTTCTTTTTGAAAACAGACTAGCCTTGATAACGTTGGATCCAATCGAAGCATCAGATTCGTTCTATTTGGAGGGAGTGGGGTGTTGAACTCGATAGCATCTACCCGCATCGAGACATCCCAACGCTCTCGAGCTTCCCGAAAAGCGTGAGTATGCCATATGTGAAATAAACTGTTTTTATTTATCTGCATCTGTTTTTCCCTGTTTTATAAGAATATAAGTTAGTATGATCGTTATTATCGATCAAAGAATATCATGCCAAGGATTGAATAATTTATTCTTATTTTTGCCAATTTTGAATTATGTAAATCAAATTACTGTTTCTTAATGAAAACAATCTTTCAGGGGAAGTCAAGGCCTGTCCAATGATCAGCTATCTTCTTCAAAGACCAAATGGCCCATGCCACAATTCGAGGCAGCATTTTTGCCCGAGTTTAAAATCAAAGGTCCAGCATCTGAGGCAGAGTTTGATTTTGTTGACGTGATATCTAAGGGAGCTTATGGCCAAGTTTATAAAGTCAGAAGCCGTAATGGCGGGGAAATATTCGCCCTAAAAGTGCTGAGCAAGGCGCAGATCATTGCTGAGGATGCGGTGGAGCGTGTTAAAGACGAGGTTTCTATCCTTTGATAGTTTTTTGTTTTATTATTCGGAAATCAAGCCTTTGGGTTCATTCTATTCAATTGATAAATGTTCATTCTTGTTTAGGTTCGAATACAACAAGTTGTCGGACATCATCCATTCGTCGTAAATGCATCGTGCCACTGGCAGGACAAAAGGAGACTCTACGTCGGTAGGGAGATGGCGTAAGATCATACTTGCCCTTAGGCACAAGATAGATTAGAGGCGCATTTGTGGGCACTCAGAATATAAGAAAAGGGGAATTAAACTTGAGAAAACTTTCACCAAACAATGAGAATAAAATTTTTAACTATTGCCATTCTGGCTTTCATAGTAGGAAAGAAGAATACAAATCTAAGAAAGTTGGAATGTATATTACGGCTATGATATGATTGGAAATAACGGCTCAACTATTACGATAAAGCCCTAATCCGTGGGTGATTTTATATTCGACTAATTCATAAGCAAGATCTAAGGAGTGAAATATTCTTTTATGATTATCGATGGGTTTTACCCAGTAGGATAAAGTTTTGAGTTGCTCAATGCGAATGAATGTTTCCAAAACCGTATAAAAACGGTCAATCAATGGGTTTGAAGATCTCGAAAGTTCAGAAAGTATAAAAACTCACGAATATCTGTGAGTTAAAGAAATAAAAAACGACGCGTATCCTCAGTTCATCTCTTGTCTGGGAATTCCGCGACCTGGTTTTTTAGTCTTCTTAGAATTGATGATCGAAGAGACTTCTGGACATACCATGAATATGGATTTTCAATTCTTTTTCGTCCTCTACGAACCAAGAGAAGATAATCAAAGCAAAAAAAATAAATTGACTCAATAAACTCTATTCCAGGTAGCGACTATGTTTCCGGAGGTGAATTATTTGACCTAGTACAAGAATATGGAATCCTACCCGAAGAGGCGGTCAGAATTCTTGTCGCTGAGGTCGCCCTGGCGATAGGTACTAGCTTATACATATTAAAATAATTTCAGGGTCATTATTTTCGTAGATCTGATAATTTTTCTCTCTTTTATAAATAGATTGGTATGTTTCATCAGCATAAAACGAGTTTAGAAACTTCTAATGATGAATGTGTTCTCTTTTTTTTTTCGTCTTCAAGATTTTCTCCACAACGCTGGTGTTATTCACCGTGATGTCAAGGCATCCAACATTCTTTTAGACGACCAAGGTCACGCTCAGTTGATAGACTTTGGTTTTGCCAAATGGCTAAAGCACGGCCAAAAAACATCAACGCTTTGTGGAACCCCACGATACATTGGTAAGTGTGAGAGTTGATATTTCTTAAACTGAATTTTGAACCATCGATCAAATTACTCAATCAACACAAATTTTCAATCCAACTAATGTTCTAGCACCAGAAATTCTACGGAGGGAACCTTATGGCCATGCTGTTGACTGGTGGTCTCTCGGAGTGCTGATGTTTTTCCTACTAACTACGGAGGTGAGTTTAAAATTCGTTATCTGATATCGAACAATGCTCGGGAGTTTTCCAAGGATCTGTTATGTTTCGTGATTTGAACGAGAATAAAGTGTAGGATGAATAATATCATGAATATTAGGGAAAGATGATGAAAATAGAAGAACGACATCAATGCGCTTTTTCAATTTCAATTTATTTCAAGCAAGTATATGAGGGGAGTACATTTAGGGGCCAGAGCCCACGGCCCTATACAGGCAAGGGTGAGAAAACTGCTGGCTTCAGCTAATATAGCTTGATGTAATTTATTCAGCCAGTCAGACATTGCGTGCAGTCCATATAATATGAAGATAGCTTAACACTAGTATTCATAATAAAAATAATAATAATAATAATAATAATAATGATAATAATAATAATGGGCGCTAAACGCGTGTACCGCAAAGGCGAGTAAATAAACGTAATGATATAATATCAGTGGATATTAATAGTAGAGAAGTGGTTACAATAATCAAGAGGTTACTTACTTTCAAGCCTTGCGCCAATAACTATATTATACTATAATATAAATGACGCTGACTACAACGGTTGTTATAATAGTACAAATGGTAGAATAGGTGGTGATGTTTTATCACGACTACACTCTCAACTATATAGGTAAAAGAACGGAGGCGAAATAATAAGTAACGGACAACTGGGGCAGATCTAAACGCCAATATTTATATGGTACGCCTATTACAGATTAATTTTTTTAAAGGAATCTACTCCAATCGGCCTTATATTTTCTTTTTTCTTTTTTATTCATCAGTTTCTCAAAATCTCTCTCTTTTTCTTGCTTTATTCGTCTGTGACGTAGGAATAAACAAATCCAATTTTCTATTCTATTATGTATTGTATTCTCTCTGTATTATTCTTTTTCTCCCTTGCTTTTTCTCACTCACTCTCTCTCTTTCTCTCTTTTCCTCTCTCTCTCTGTCTCTCACTCTCTCTCACACACATTTACTCGCTTTTTCTCCCTTGCCCGTTGTTTATATTTGTTTTTTTTTTCTTGTTTCTTGTTTTTTTTCTTGTTTCCCCCTTTTCTTAGATGGAATAATAATATCACTCGCTAACAATCAATCCGTCAATCCACACATCATTTTACGAGAACCCTCTTCTCCGGCGCGTCTTCCTTGCTCTGTTCGGAACTGTTCGATTCATCTTCATTTTTCACAGCGTTCTTCTCTTTCTCCGAACTTTTATCCTCCTCCTCGCTCGAATCCTCTTCGCTAGAATCATTTTCCTTGGGCTTCTTTGACGGCTCTGTAAGCTTCTCTGCCTCTGGAAGTTCCTCAGACTTTATTGGCTTTGATGTCTCTTCCAATGGCTCTTCTTGCTTCACTATTTCCAACTCCTTCTTCTCTTCATCCTTTTTGGAAAGCTCCTGATCTTCTGCCTTCTCCTCATCCTTCTTGGAAAGCTCCTCATCTTCCGCCTTTTTCTCAACTTCCTTTTCCTGCTCCTCCTTCTTCTCCTCTTGGGCCTCAACTGCTAATTCACTTCCGGCCTTCGATCTCTCTTCGCTTTCCTTCGGAGTCTCAGAAATCTCAGCTGCCTTTGCTTCTTCGGCCGGGATTTTTTCCGCCTCTTTGATAATTTGGTCAACAGTTTCGATCACATCAGCTCCAAGTTGCTGGCTTGTTTCCTGATATTCGGGAACGATTTTTTCTTCCTTAATCTCGGCTTCGGGAATAGCGGCTATCTCCTCTTCCTTAATGGCGGTTGGCTCGCTCCTCAGTTCCTTTGGTGCTTCCTCACTAAGTACCGGCTCTGCTTCCTGTTCTGGTTTAGCTTCAGCTTCATGAACAGTGTCAGGAATTGCAGAGATCAATCCCTTCGCGGCGTCCTCAGCCGCAACTGGTTTCACGGCCTCAACAATTGGCGCTGGCTGTTTAAAATGAAAATAATTATCACTAGAAAAAAATCCCAGCCACCTTTTGGCTCCTAACTTTAAATAATAATTTTCCACCAACCTCATCGACTTTCGGTAATGCTTCTGGCTCAACAGAACGCGCGACGGGCTCTGCCTCCTCTTTAATCATAGCGATTACCGCGGGAACAACGAGCACCTCCTTTGGTTCCTCAGCTTCTGATCGAAGGATGCTAGCTTGTTCTTCGATTACCTTGATCTCCGGTTCCGCTGATTTAGGCGCTTCGAGTTTCTCTTCTGGTTCGGGTGCTTTGCTTTCTTCGATTTTCGGCTCCTCTTTAACTGTGGCAATGTCCGAAGCCGGGAGTTCTTGGACGATGGGTTTTTCCTCTAGGGGTATAACGGGCTGCGCGTCCTCGGGAGATGACGATCCCAGAGGTAGGGAATGGGCCATACTCATGATGGCGAGTAGGACCATCGCCGCTGCTGTAATTTCCGTCTTCATCTTGTTGCTGACTTTCTTTTAGCTAAAAAGTGGAGAAAAAGCAAACATTGAAGGGTTGGTCGATAACTACCGATGCGCTGAACTCGAGCTACTGCCATTCAACCCGTAGGTAGAATGACTCGACTGTGTAGCCTTCAACGAGCTGCTACGTTACAGAGAATCGTAATTACAGGATGCGCTTACACATGCGTGTGTACTATGTGCATTATGCGGGGGGAGGGGGTGGAGGACTAGCTCATTCGCATATATACGCACACTGCATTAACAAACAAACACACTCACGCTCGTTCAGTGTTCTATCTTTGTATATCCCTTTCATTGAATCACACCGAAAGAATAACAACTGTTAGAAGATAATACGCTCTAAGATACCGCGCGAGTCCCATTATACAATTTATTTGTTCGCGGGGAGCCAAGGCCCCCCACTGGGAGAATCAATTCGATAAATGATCCGGCCACTTGTCCGGTTATGAACGTTAGGATATAGTCTAGCTAGCTGAGTGCACATCGGCGCAAAACTCCCCGTGTTAGAAATTCGTGACATCCAGAGTACCGGAACTGCGATAGATTTCGCAAAGTCAAGCAAGTCCGTCTCGCTTTTCATGCTTATCATTCTCAAAAGCGTAAATGTTTGCTCCGTTAAGCGGAAAGGAAACGACACCGAAAGACGGTAGTCACGCGGTAAGAGGGAGAGGAGAACGCGACCATTACCTCATCAAGACTGTTAAAGAAGTAATAGCGGTAGGTGATGGGTGCAAGCTTGTGTTTTCTACATACACGTACAAGCATAAGCGGGATTGATACCGCGTGAGCAAAGGGTGGCAACAAGAATAGCAAAAACCGTTATGAGTTCTACCAGAGTTGAGAAGAATCGTGAATTTATAGATCAAACCGTTGCATATTCTAGATACTATGAGTACCGTAGTAAGTTTTTTTTTCTTTTGGCGCGGAAATAGCGCCGCCAATTCTTTTTTTTTTTTTTGATCATGCCTTACTCGAATGGGTCGAGAGGAACCCAAATGCTTTATTTTTGTATGAACGTGCAGCGATATAGTTAAGTATAAGGAGGACGAACTCACCCGCACGTATGTAGCGACGTAGAGTAACGGACCGTTCTTTCTTTTGCGTCTTAATCTCCTGGATCTGTATCTGCGGCTTGTATTTGATGCTCAGGCAAAAAATCCCTTCGTTTATAATGTTATTCGCGATTTATTAAAACCGCGGGTCGTGGATAATAGTACACACGTTCTAAAAGACTCGGTGAATGAGGGCTGAGCCGGCCAGGCCCCGTTTATATACCGTGCGGGGCCCCGAACAGATCACTTCCCACCATAACGCCTGGTTCCACCACCACCGTCGTGTACCAGCAAACACAAGCACCCCGCACTCTGCCTCGCTACCGTAACGCAAACGTGCAACTGATATGCAGCCAGATACAGGGGTAGAGATCACTAACTAGGCACGTATGGTCATCTCCAGGTATTGTTCACGCGCGGATACTTACGCACATACATATATATGCCTATAATGTAAAAGTACATACCTACCTTTGTCCGCAAGACACTATATTCGTTTGACCTTACACCATGGGCTCCGGAAACGTACAGGAATTAATCAAGGCGCCGGAAGTTCGTGGTTTCTAGACATTCATTACCATAATCATGGCTTTTTTTCTTATGCGTATGTCTGCACATAACGCCGATCCCAGAGTCTACCCAACTACCCCCCCAGTTTCAGAGGGCTTCTTTGCTCTATGTTTTGGTAAAGGCTGGCCTCTACTCGGCTCATACTCCTTCGCCCGTTACGGGCTGTTCTTCGAACCGTGCATACCTAACGTCTGTAGAAACCCATGATGTTGAGGATCAAAGAATTCTCGCGTGAACATGGACAGTTCTGTTTTTGACCCACTGCAAGAAATAAAATCCGGCCTTTCTTCGACAAGAGAAACGTGCATCGGGGGTGCACCATCTTCGGTAAAAGCTGTCAGACTGGTTATCAGCTGGTCCCGAACCTGCCTTGTGTTCAAATATCGGGTTATTGGGTATACTGATCTGGGCGGCTGGTTTTCTCATCAGGAATCTAAACTTTTGTCGGTTTAGTTTACCCTAAATGAAAATCTACGGCAAGGGGCTAACAACACTGTACATAAATCTGGATTACCAGGGAGGGCTAGAGTCGGCCGACAAAGTGAGGACAGCTATTAACAGCGTCGCGTTAGCGTTAGCGCGTATAGCCAGCCGCGTGGTAGACCGAGAGCGGTAATCGTATTGATGCAATATACGTCGTGCCAGAAAGATTATAATACGTATTATAACGCAAATCTAGGCATAATATCATCATCATCATCATGATCATCATCTTGCAAGGAGCCCAAGGTCTATCTGCAGTCGCGACGGTGGTCGTCGTCCTACTCCTTCTCCTCGTCCTCAGTCCTCAGTCCTCAGTCCTCAGACCAAAGGCACCGGGTGGCACCAACAAACGCGTCTACGTACCCGTCTGCATTATATACACGTATAACCGCGACATGACGGCCGAGTGAGCTGTCAGCAAGTTAGTCGCAATTACTCGCAATCTTAATAATCGTGTCAAATTTTCTTATACTATTATATGTATGTATCATCGTTTGGTAGAAATACGCTTATAGTTGATTTAAATTGTTCCTCATTACCCGTCTGGCGAAATTGCTAGGTAAAATGTAATAAAAAGGAAAAAATTGAAATAAAAATGGAAAATAAAGGAAAAAAAAAGTTTTTTTTTCAAATTTCTCGAATATAATAATTGCGATGTGTTTTTATTAAACCGTTAAACGCAACCAATCGCGTATGCATGCGTGTATTTTGTATAAACATATACGAGATAGAGAAGGTAGACGCGGTCTTTGTTCCGTGCTCGTTCGTTTCATCGTTTTTATGTAGAGATGCGCGCTGTGAGCGGTTGGTAGCACGCTATACGCGGGGTGAAGGGCGACGAGGGCTTCTCGGACCGGCTAGGAGAGTCGAAGAATACAGCGCGGTAGCATCAACAGGACTCGGCCAAGCATTGAGAAACTGTTCAGAGAATATAACGCTTAGGTTAGGTACTGGTTTACGCCTTTACGGTCTCCTCTCTTTCCCAGATCAGAATTATTGATACTCGCCGAGACAGGTCGAGCAGTATTATCCGATGGGGAAGTGGAGGGGGCGGAGAGGGCGGAGAGGGCGGAGGGTAGATACTAAGGATATACCTATGTATGAAGGGGGATATCTGATGCTATTTTCAGCGTTCGTCGTCGCTTCATCTCCGCGCGTTTCTTATCCTTTTGCGAACAGACCCCCGCGGGGCGAGACTAGGGGGGGAATACGGGGGGCAGGACGGCTTCCAGAGATCCTGCGGAACGGGTTGCCAGCCAGGTTTTGCTCCGAGGGATCGTTAAGATAATCACGGCTATTTCACGTTGAGCTATCTTCGTCCTCGTCCTCGAACGACCTCACCTCGTCGATGAAAATCACGCGATATCATGTTCTATAGGTGTGCCGGTTTATCTATCAATATTTAATATCGTTGAATTTACGCTATTCATCCTAGAGCCGTTATAAAATATATATACACATGTATATATATATATATTGATATATCTTACAGATCCGTGAGTTAATTGATTTGATCGGAATCGAAATTCTTAATTGAACGCATACACATATACCTATACACGCATCTGTTTCTCGTATGCCCGATCACTGATTGGTAAACAACTGGTAACAGTTTCGTAGCTGTTCGCTATAATAACTAACGACCGGTTGTTTAACCAACATTTCGTAGTTTTTTTTAATAGGACGATAGTTATTTTGTAATATCTCATAAGCCGGAAAAACACCAATAAAATATATATTTGTTAACTTGTGGAACGTCGAGCTGGCTTTTTAAAAGTTCAAACAGGTTGCTTAAACAACATAATCACGGGTTATGTCATATCTTGGACCTGAGGATCATAGCTGGAAAATTCATCTGCGCAACAATTGACGAATTTTTCTTTAATTTTTTCTTTCTTTTCAATTTATTATTGCCGAAAAGTTTTCCACATGCGTTATAATGTTGAGTGAGTGCAGCGTTTCATCAGATCATGAATTTTGTCGTAAAGATAGACTTGAGTCTCGATCGCCAGGATGAATTTGCATTTTTTTTAAATATATATGTAGATATTCCGTTGGTGTTAGAAACCAGGAGGGAACGGGATCAAGTTTTTTTCACTATGGCGCCGCTCAAAAGATCCGATCATCCTCGTGCGATCGCAATCGCGTCATCTTCGTATGCCGAAAAGATCAGACACCGGAATAAGCCAGTTCAATGAATAGTCTGATCGCGTACGGTACCTATACCCAGAGTGTAACGGTACGAGGACAAGTCTAATCGACAATTCATAGTCGAATCCCGCAGACGAATCAGCCGAGGACGCAGACCGAACAATTGTAGTAGATTACATGTATATATGTATGCGATGTGCGGTCCGTAGCCAGAAGCGTGCCATCATACATGATCCCTTCTTCCGGGAGTTCGAAAAAACGGAGAAGCCAGTTGGCAGTTTCGTACGTGTACAACGATCAGGAGGTGAAGAATGGAAGAAGAAGAGTCGCCACATTTTTTGTTATGTTCTTTCGAAGGGGCCATAAGATAACTAACGAGCCAATCTTCTGAAGCAGATATATATGAACAAATATTTTGACGATTACGTAGCGATACACGACAACGAAGTAGGCAAATCGATTAACGTGCAGAAATTTGCATTTCAAATTTTTATTCGGCTATCAAAGTTTATGCAAGGTTGTCACGCACGCGGTAAACTACACGCGTGGCAACGTGTTACAGCTGACGCAGGCTACCGTACATCGAGTATAAAGTCAAGTCTTAGTGGTACGGTAGCGGGGTGACGTAGGGGAAGGCAAGGTAAGCCGCAGAGAGTAAGGTACCTGAAAGGTATTACATGTAGAATTGCATATTATATATGCCGCGACGCAATTAGCCGCCACCAGCGTGAACATATAATCATATAATATGCTCGTATCATATGTATATATATATATGCAGCTATAGGAGAATGCGCTGCGGTTCTCGCCCTGTCTATGGCGCGGGTCAAGGTAGCCTAATCCTAATCCCGAATCGAACTCCGTTAAGTATGTATACAGGGATGCATATATCAGGATTCAAAAATAGTTGTAACACGTTATAACGATGACACATAAAGCTGGCGGGGTCAAAGTGCCGAATAATTCCACCTCCACCGTAGTCTAACCGTTCCGCTCCGTTCGAACGCCAAAAGAAAGTTCCCATCTGCAATTTCTCAATGGCCGGTTTCGTATATTGGATTCAATTGAATAATGGCGTATCCCCTGGCATCTCGCGTTGTTCTGTCGTCTCACGCGCGGTGCCGAAAGTCTTTGCCCCCCTCCCCCCGTCCCGTTCCTCCTTCTCCTCCTCGTCAATAGTCATTGAAATCTGGCCGAGTATCACCCTCGAAATTACTCGGATCCGGGCGTATGTAGCATGTAGTAACCTATACAGAGTATCTCAAACGATCAGAGATACAGATGTGTGTATAAGAAACATACGCGTGTTTATATACGGTACACGATGTGGACCTGTACTTTTATCCGATTCGATCAGAGCCGAATGATATACCTATAGATATGTGGAAGAGCGAACGACGCACAATTGAGTATCCCGATAGTGTAATCCCCGGCGACGAACAACGTCCTGCAGCATATTCTATTATAGAAGCACCGCACAAACGCTATTTATCTTTGTACTCAGCAGAAGAAAAAAAAAAATTAAGAGAAGAGCTGGTGGGTAGGTATGGGCAATTGTCCACCGTCTCATTCTCTTCCTTATAATGCATATATACACTTGGTATGTGGCATATATTTATACGGTGAAGAGTTGCAGCTGTGAGGTGGGACTATACCCTCAGCCACACGGGTTCCGGTCTTTCAACGTTGTACGGGGAAGATCTTGAGCTACCAAGCTGAAGGCTATACTAGGTGCACTAGGGAGGCCAGTGCCCGATCATCCACCTGCAACGCACGTGTCAAAGTGTGCTTGTATCGGATGGGGTCTTGCTTAGCTGTATAGAGGACTCCATGAATGCATGGAGAAAACCTGAAGGGATACAATACATGGATAGATGTATACATATGTGAAGTGTATATCTGTTGCCATCCCCGGTTTTCTATAAATAGAAAATATACGGGCATTATACCTATGTATAATGATGATTGCGCGGGTGCGTGCGCTGCAGTATATGATGGTATTCGTGCGCTCCTCGAATCGCGATTATACCTTTTGCAAACGGTATAGAGATACTTGCCCAGGCCTGCTACAGGTACCAACTATGCCAGGGGGGCGAGTATAGGAGAGAAAACTTCGAGCGTTTGCGCGTCCTGGAGGTAGATAATTATATTCGAACGCCTTAGGCTAGATTCGCATTCAAAACCCTTTGCATATTATTAAACTAGTTGGGGAGTACATCTTTGATATAGAGGCGGAATATTTATTGTGTCACATGTTCGCAAGTAGGACCGATATTTCGGTGAAATTTCGACCGGTTATAGAAAGATGCGATGGGAGTCCATGGCTCAAGGCTCTTGAAGGTCGTTGGTCTCGTGTGCGCCGCCGCGTACCGTTCGCGGTTAGTCAGCTCGTTGTCATAAATAAAAAATTGGCTAAATTTATTCCGAGGAATAGCTATCCGCAAATGTCAACCATCTTCGATTTATTGCAGTACCCGTTACCGTCCGAGCCTGACGTTTCACCCACAAACACCGTCGAGGTGACAGCTGAGTCCTCTTTTTCATCTCCCAATTACGCTACTCTATCAGTGGCAGCGAGGGATCTGATCAAGAGACTTCTAGACCTAGAGCCCGTTTCGAGGCTTCGAAGCATCATGAGTCTTCAACGTGTCGCGTTTTACAAAAACTGTGACTTTAGGGGATACACTTGCCGGACCGTAAGTATAACGTAGATACAGTTGTAGACCAGAGTCGTGGGAGAAATAATTCAGCTTATAGGGAATCTACTGATCAAAATTCTGCTGCAGGTATCACCGTTCGAATTTCTGAACTTAACGAAGGGCCGATCGACACCCAACGAAGGACGCGGTTCTGAATTGTTCCCTGGCTTTTGAGGATCCAATACTAGAACGCCTAATCACGCCTTCCAGTTTTCTAATGTGTAATATAAGAAATATGCCGTTAAATATTTGCTGTTTTGTTATTTTCTCTTGGTTCCATGTTTCCATGATGTTATTACTTATCTACTTCCGGTGCACTTAGACAGAAGTATTTTCCTTTTCTACTTGTATAGTATATCTGTGCATACTATAGTCGCAGAATAAATTACCACGCAGGAATTTGAGCGAGATAATTATAGTTGGTGAAAATTAAAGGACTCATGACTCGTGACCCTGATTATCGCCACGACGTAATATTACGGAAAAATGAGCATACACAGAGGTAGGAATGATCATTATAGGAATAAGGTAACTAGTTTTGGGCAATTGGACCTGTCCAGATCCTGAAATATGTTCAATAATTGAGGAACGCTCGCGGCGGTAATTTGTTTACGATGATATAGCATAGTTCAACGATGTTGCAAGGGTATGGTTTAATGACGACCAAAAGAACCTGTTTCAAATTATTGTTATTTCATTATTTATCCTTTAGTACTGTATAACGACTATATATATTTTTTTTTCGTGCTTATTATGTCTACAATATTTATACGCATACGTATATTTTTATACAATTAATAGGATTATCATATAGGAATATATAAGTGTATGGAATCATTGATTGATAAAAATATAACGGATTGTGATGTTGACACAATTTGAATATACAGAAAACCGCGGCCTAATCTATCTCCAATTTATGCTCTTCGAAGTTAAGCTCGTGCCTCAATATTCCAGTGAGTATGAATTCCACCGAAAGAAGGCGCACCGACTTCGGAGCTTTTGATAAAAACTTTTTAGCATTCTTTATGTCTTCTTGCCTCGATATTATCAACGATTTTTCGGCCCATCTCGCCGGCGGACGAGCCAACGCCTTTCCTCCACAAGCCTGAATGATACCTGTAAACATAAATGTTCGAAACACTAATGGATCTCATCTACTTATGTAGGTAAGTGAAATTAACATTCAATCCTGTATTTATTTACCCTTCATTTCGGCGATGGGTGGTGGAGCCGTGCTAGGAGTTAGCACGAGGGTGTAGCCCTCCAGAAGTTTGTCGCCAGTTGCCATGACGAGACTGCGCCGAAGATTGAATCCGAATTTCGCCTCCTCGACTGGATCTTTGAGGACGAAGTCCCCCGTTTCTAGGAATCGACCTCTTTTCTCGCTCTCCTTAAGCCAGTCGACCGAAACTATGGGTACGGCCATCGCCATACAGCATAGAAATTTATACGTGCGGCGAACCTTGTCCGTAACTAACGCGGTGCAGTCATTCGGCTTTTCCGTAACCGTACCACCTGTTTGTAACGACATTTGAAATAAATACGCGTAGCGATTACAAATCTGAATATTAATACGGATGTGACTGTTTATGTATAATGCGTATTATACTAGGAAATTTACGTCATCATATTTATTATGCTACGTGGCTTTTATAGTCTCGAGGTCAATCCCCCCTCGAAATCACACATCAACGTCTATACACACGTGATAAATGTATCATAATTAATTACCTACTAGCGTATAGGAAAATTAAACTAATATAACGACAAAATCTTTTCCTTCTTACCCAAATTATTGACGATCGATACCAGGCGGGGGTCGTTAAGGCCCGTGAATAAAATCTTGTGCTTTATTTTGGCCGATGATGAAGCCGCGGATATCGGCGTAGACAAGGAACTTCTTCCTCTTCTTAGCGGTGACGAAGACTCCGAGACTTTGTCCCCATCGTCTACCAACAACACGGTGGAGTTTTGTTTCACTGCAGCTTTTACTTCAGCTACTCTTTTCCTTCCTCTTTTTGGCGGGCTTTCTTCAACCACGTTTTCTTTTCCCGGTTGATCCACCACTCTCAGTGAAGCTCCTCTCTTGTTACGAACGGGCAGGGACGTTCGACTCTTCGGTGTGCTTTCTTCAACGACGATTTCTGGAGGCAGTGGATCTTTGGCCTTGACATTTTCCGTCACAATTTTTTCCTTCCTGGTGGGTTTGCTTTGAGACTTTACATTTGATGATCCCACAGACCCAGTTGCGACGATAACACAGGAAGTCTCGAGTTTCAATAAATTATCTTTATTTATGACGTCTGCGTTCTTCTTTCCTCTCAAATTAGGACGTTTTCTACTTGTCTCTGCGAGATCTTCATCGTCGTAGATCTGGGGCCGAGGTAGTGGTCGCTTTTTTCGCTCGCCTCTACTCACGGGTTTTCCAAATTCCTCCTTCAAATCAACGCCTTGCTTCGATATTTCCGCTTTCGTAAATCCCGTAAAACCCCGCGACGATTCCCGATCCTTTTCAACTGTTCGAAAATCATTTCCTGTCATA
The DNA here is from genome assembly GCA_963978835.1 of Tenthredo scrophulariae. Classification (NCBI taxonomy): domain Eukaryota; kingdom Metazoa; phylum Arthropoda; class Insecta; order Hymenoptera; family Tenthredinidae; genus Tenthredo; species Tenthredo scrophulariae. The sequence goes on from OZ022229.1 coordinate 1,237,872, forward strand.
TGGCTTGGAAAAACTCTCACCTCTTTACGGTATCGCGATACTCCGCTCCCACGAGCTTCGTTATCTCCCTGATCCACTACACCCAGTATAGCCTGAATCTCCTGAGACTCTAGGCTCGGTTGGTGCGATAGGCTGCTCAAATTTTCTGTCGCCGATGATGAATTCTTGCTATTATCGGTAGATAATGTATTTGCTGCAGGCCGTGCCCTGCGGCTTCGTGTCGGAAGACTTTCATTCTGATTAATTCCAACTTCAGAAGACTCTGAGAGATTTATCTCCCGAGGTTTCGCGTTCTTTCGTGTTTCTCTCTGAGCCACAGGTCTCGGCCGATCGTTTACGTTCAATGGCAAACCGGTAGTCGAGATCCTGGCTCTCTTAACAGGCGTAACTTCTTCCGGAGTATCTAGCTGCTCTTTTCGTAGTCTTCGCGTATTTCTACTCGGGCTAGACATCGGTTGGGGTTCGTTTTCCGTTTTCAAATTTTGATCACTGCTCGACGAAGCGTCTTCGGGCTTCCTAGACCTGGTATTCTTCTCGCTGCGGTTTAATGGTTCATTTTTAGTCGTCGAAGACTCTAGCTTCTCGGGATTTACCGTAATCGCCGAATTCGAAGCTGGACGTTTCGGCTCTTGGACTTTCGGACTATCAACAGCCGACAAACGGGTCGATCTCTTTCCCGTTTCCACAGATGTTTTCATATTTGATCTCGTCGCGATTCTCGCAGTAGTGACAACTTCCGCTATAGTTTTCTGCGGCGTTGGAGGACTGGAAAGTATCGAGGAGCCGCGTTTTTTCAGGGGTAACCCTTTCCGGCTTTCCGCCATCGTCGGCTCTTCTATTTTCGGACTCGTTTCTTCAAGATTGCCAGCAGGCGAGGCAGAGCAATCGAACGCGTTCTGTGTTCTCGGTTTTTTACGCCCCCTAGCCTTCGGTGTTTGCTGACCTTTCTTGATTGGCGTGACCTCTGACTCTGCTACCGTAGATTCGGTATCTTTCGCACTATTCGAACGCTTTGAGTTGACAGAATCAGTACTTGCCGTTGACCCAGCCCGCTTCGGACCGTCAGCAAAATTCCTAGCGTTACCCCACCCCGTTTTCTTCGATCGCGGAGTCTCCGTGACATCCGACAAAGGAGAAAGCTTGATCCTCCCTCGATTCGAGCGCGCGGACGGTGTCTCGAATATATTAACAGCCGGTAAATCTTCGAAAAGTTCTTGCGAACTCAGAAGTTCGGGCACTTGAATCACCGCATCAACCACCTTTTTTGGGGGGACTTTCACAGGTTCATCCGCTTCCTTGTCATCCGATTTCGCAGTATTATCATCATCATTACCTTCGCCAGTACCTTCGTCGCGATTATCCAATTTCGAAGACTGCAGATCGGCGTTTTCAACGCTCGCAGTGTCCCCCGCACCTCGTTGAAGTCCAGATCCATCCACCTGGGTGGAATCCAGTATATTCTCAAGATGCTGGGTCAACATTTGGGTCGGTTGATCAATGGCTATTTCATTCACATCGTCAAACATGTGGTTCAACTTGCTCTCGATACTGTCGTTTAGCGTGGCTCTCTTCTCCTCATGTGTTTTCAATTCTGTGTCAGTTTTCAGTTCAACTGGAGTCTGAACGCGTTCCTCAGCGCTCACACTCGCAACTGGTGTTTTACGATTTCGTTCCTCATTTTCCTCGGGCCCTACAATTGACTCTTCTATCTTTTCCTTTTCCCTAGGTTCCGCGGCCACATTTTCGATCTCAGCTTCGCACGGAGATTTCGACCCTTCGCGAGGCGCCCTGATCAACTGTGTAGGAGCATCGAACATGTCAACCACTGCATCGTCACTATTTTCGAAAATGCCTTCCTCGTCGGTCTCGGAATCGACGTCGTCGTTATTAGGAACTGCGAATTTTTGGGTTTCTATATCGTTTATAGACTGTATTTTATCGGCAAGGTGTTTCGAACCAGTCCCAACATCGGCAATGGTGAACTTCTGCGTCTCTATATCGTTTATCGAATCCACACGAGTCTCGATTCCGTCTACGGCGCGACGTGAGCCATGGGAAATATTGTGAAGGGTGAATTTCTGCGTTTCTAAATCGTTTATAGATTCCAAACGAGCCGCTACCCCTCCATCATCGTTGGAGAACTTCTGGGTTTCCAGATCCTCTATGGCAGATGAATGCGATTTTATCTTATCTACGGTATATCGCGAGGGTTTAACCGCGTTAAGATTTTCGGTAGAAAACCTCTGGGTTTCATCATCGTGAATATTTGTCTTTTGGGTCATCATATCAAATATATTTTCCTCGTCGGAATCTTCGACGGTAGAATTTCGAGATGTTTCCAAGTCTGAGATATCATTACGACCACTCGTTTCCGAAGCATCATCTCTTCTGTCCGGACCGAGATTTGTTCCGCGAATGGATCCCCTCTGTGATAAAGAATCGGAACACAAACGTGGGACCGATCTACCGGCGGTATTTTCGACATCTTGGGTACCCGCAATCACGGATACATCGCTGCTACGACTTACCTCCGTCAAAGATCTATCCTGCGAGATAAAGAGACCGTGGACAAAATTATTTCCTCCATCAATATCGAGAGGGTTTCGATATTTTTACTTACAAATGAGAGATCGGGAGTGCCAGGAATCACCGGGTGTATTTCCTTCGCTATTGGCACCGGGGTCTCGGGAATTAAAAACTCATCGCTATTATTTGATCGAACTAAAGACTTTACCACTCTGGTTTCTTCCACTTTGAAAACGGCTCTGACGGAACCGAACCGGACGATATCCCCGTCTTGTAGTTGGTACAATCTTCCAGGCCGGAGTATTGCCTAGGATAGTTATTTTTATAGATTGGAGTTCACGCATCATGGAATTTCGATAATTTTATCACACGAAGGGAACGAAAGGTACAAAAAATTGTGTGAAGAAAAAAAAAAAAAAAAATTGAATCCCAGAGGTACTATCGTATGGTGATAACAAGATGTTTACATCATTAAGTTTCGTCTTATTCAGCGACCCCAAGTCTACGATAAACGTGGACTTTGAACCCACGCCGGCCTCGATCTCAGCATGCTCTTTAGATATGGTCTGAAAAATAAAACGCGACACAAAAAGTTACAAAAGAAATACAATCAATGATGCAAAATTGCATTTCTTGGTGTTAGACCTATTAAAAATTGATCTGCAAGCCTGGGTACTGATCGAATACATCGATACGGACCTGTGTTGAATCAGCTCATGATCTTACGTGCCTCCGGAATGAATACTGACAAGAATATACGATAATCACACGCAAATGATATGACGATCTTGGAAAAATATAGAATAATTGCAGTGCTTGGATAAGATGGAATGTTTTATTCATTATACCGCGTACAGTTGGATTTTATTTTTTACTCACTTTCCTGATCATAAATTATCACAAATTGACATTCTGTACCCCGTGAGTGTAACGTATATAGGTATGGTTTGTATATAAGGCATTTAATAGGTTTCTAAAAATTGTTAGGTTTCGGAATTGTTAAAGAAGTAACAGATTATTTGTACGATTATCATAGGATAACGTAAGATTACCACGGAGCATATAACGTCAACGACCTCAGGCTGCGAGTTCTTTATTTTTGACAATGATCAGCAATTATTTGTATGCGTTCAATGGTGTAACACCTAATGGGTAAGATAATATAACGGGTTTCATCGACAGTCTAGACATGATGTGTCGATAACTCTGAGAAGAATATTTCCAGGAAAATCAAGAAGTTTTTTCCCTTTTCCTTTGGCTTTTGTCTTCAGCTGCTTTTGCAGTAGAAAATTGTACAGTAAGAACATCTACATAGCGTTACACAACTGGGTATTGACATTGAGCTGATAACGTATCAACACTCAACTCTTATTCTATATAAGCCTGACGAGCTATATGACTTTTTAAGTTCCTTGTGGACTTTCGAAGCAGAGGCACTATTTATACGACCATTCCTTGGCCACTATAAATAGTAGTATAATATAAATAACTATTTTTCAGACTGTGCACACCCATAATATCATACCGTGAGTCAAATGACACTATGAAATATACCATGTCGATGATTTTTGTGATATTTTTATGGGGATGTAGTCTCTGTCTCTTGACAAAAGGAGACGAATCATCCCCGAAAGTGATAACACCCCTTGGAACTATCGAAGGGTATTACAAAATCTCAAACAGTGGTCGAAGGTATGAAGCCTACCAGGGGATACCCTACGCTGACTCGCCAACCGGAAAATCAAGATTTGAGGTAAGACTCTTTTTTTCGTGTTAGTGATTTTTCTGTTTTGCAAGTTTATTCAGTATCAGATTTCCTAGATCTACCCTTTCGTCAATTTCATAGGTGGCGAAACAGCGGATCTCGCCATGGCCTGGTATTCTAATGGCGAAACGATTTGGCCCACCATGTATGCAGTACAATCATTTCCCGCTCGATCCTGCCGAGAAGGTAGAAGGCTCCGAGGATTGTCTTTACATGAACGTTTACAGTGCAGATATTAAACGCGAAGGGAATGGGGCACGATCCGATTTGTTACCGGTTATATTCTATATTCATGGAGGCGCATTTCAATTCGGAACTGGGATGATATACGGACCAAAGTACTTACTAGATAAAAATGTGATACTGGTCACATTTAATTACAGACTGGGACCACTGGGTGAGTCTTAGCTAATTAAATTCATGTCATGAATATACATTCGTAATTTTATTTATATGTTCAGGTTTCCTAAGCACGGAGGATGGAATAGTGCCCGGAAACATGGGCCTCAAGGATCAAGTGATAGCGCTTCGTTGGGTCAAGGATAACATTAGATTCTTCGGTGGAGATCCGTCGAGAGTTACGATTTTTGGTCAAAGCGCGGGTGGTGCCAGCGTGCACTATCATTACTTATCGAATCTCAGCGCAGGCCTCTTTCAAAGTAAGTATAATCACACACATCACTCAAATCGAAGAAACAGAGTATGCAACAAAAATTCACAGGGGGAATGTCGCTGAGTGGAACTGCACTGGACTGCTGGACCCAGACTGAAAGTTCTCTACAGAAAGCTAGGAAACTTGCAACTATCGTAGGATGTCCACCTCATGACAGCCAAAGTATGGTGGATTGCTTAAGGGAACGACCAGCACATCAGATTGTACAGGCCGTTGGGGAATTTATGGTAAATATGCAGAGAAGTGGAACTTTTGACCAAACATGAAAGAACTATGCTCTTTCTAGCCATGGCTGTACAATCCCTACTCGCCGTTTGGACCAGTGGTTGAGAAGGGTGGTAGTGAATTTACATTCATCAATCGTCCACCTATTGAGATAATTTCATCTGGTGGAGCCCAAGACCTACCGTGGATAACAGGAATCACTAGCGAGGAGGGCCTCTACCCAGCGGCTGGTAAGACAATGATGAATGCTGCATTATGAACCTATTTATTCATCTGTCGATTATTCCTTTATTTAGACTTTGTGGCGAGTGAAAAGCTGCTCAAAGAGTTGAACAATAACTGGGAGACAATCGCACCACATCTACTTGACTTTAATTACACTATTCCAAAGCGCGATCACTCAAAAATTGCAAAGTTGATAAAACAGCATTACCTAGGGTCAAGTCCGATCGATAAATCTACTGTGAATCAAATTGTACAAATGGTTGGCGATCGATTATTCGTTTACGATGGGGAAGAGGCTGCGAGACTACAAGCAAAAACCAACCGAAGCCCAGTCAGGTTTTATTACTTTGAATACAGAGGGGCTCATAGTTTAAGCGAAATGATGAGCAACAGCAGTGAAAACTTTGGTAAGTTTAAAATGTCCCAACGTTTGAGAGGGAATATTAAACACACTGAGCGTTACCCCCTTCGGTTTTATAGGGGTCAGTCACGCGGATGACTTAACATACGCAATGGATGTGATTTGTGACTCAGGAACCACGCAAAAAGACAGAGATATGCAAAAGGAGATGGTTAATCTATGGGTATCGTTTGCGACCGATGGGTAAACATCATTCTGTCATATATTCTACTAATTGGTCATGGCTCATTCTGTTCAAAGATTGATACAAGCTTCAGTTGTAATTCAAATCTTTAGAAAAATATTAATCTGATGAATTTTTCTCAGCACACCAGACGTGGGCATCGAATGGCCTAGTCTGAGTGAATCTGCAGACGATTTTCCTCACCTACACATTTCGGGACCGAGTAAAATCACCGTAAAGAACAGCCTTGCAATAGGAGAAAAAGAGTTCTGGAATTCCGTCGGCTTTAAGGAAAATATTATACAATCGAAGAACCATGACAAGAAGAGGAAGTCCGAACTTTAAACAAACGTTTGCAATTCTTTAAGGAAAGAGTAACTGCAGTAAAGTTTTATCCGTAAGACACACACTGCGATTACCTGTATGCATATAAGGACGAATCTTATCTATAACGCATCATCTGTACTTCTTAATCATATAATTTAATGCAGCATAGGATGGATAAGAATTATGTCTAAATAAATTTTGATATTATAGTTTTCTGTTTCCTTGACCATAATCTTATATTTTAAAAAACATTTTACAGCTTCGTAACACAAAAGAAAAATTTTATAACAAATATACTTACGTTGTGATCGATAACTATGCTACATGACTCGATTCTGCCTACTTTGTTGATGCCTTTGTATACGGGATAACTGGCTGAATCAACGAGAAGTATTCCGACCTGAAATTAACGGAATATAAAGCATTGCGCAGTTTATTTTTAAGGCTAATCAGCCAAAGGTTGAGGTTATGTTCTGAGATATGAAAGAATTGTTTAAACCTTGACGTTTTTATCAGATCTTAACGGCGTGCTGGCGTCTTCGTCTGTGTCTTCTTCTTTCTCGTCGTCGTCGTTATTTATAAACATCTGAGTTGCTGGATATTCCATGATCGTTTTAAGGAATAACAAGCGTAAAGGCGACTTCTAACCTCTTTGACAACAAACACCGGCGTAGTTTATGCGCTTTGGCCTTGGGGGGATAACGAATTGCATTGCTTGCAGTTTGAGCGATTGAAGATACGCGTATAAATAGTATATTTTTACAAAAAGGGAGATGTGCTGTATTATTGTTTAAAATAAACCAATCAAACACACCGCGACGGCGTTCCTCAGTCGGAATTTGAACACGCAATGAGCGATAGATATTAGCTGCTTGCAATGCTGAGGGCCAATCATCGCTTCGCTTTGGGAACGTGAGCCGGGTTTGGTCTGAATGAGAAACGCTGATTGGTCGACGAGTGGCGACAAACGTTGCCCTTGAAACTGGTCAGTAACTAATATACTCGAACTGAAATAAACGAGGCGCTAATATATTCAAAATTTGAACCAGCTAAGCAAGAAGACTTAAGGTGCTTGCCTACGCAATTCCACCAGATCTGAAAATATTGGGAAAAAGGTCCTATTGAATGGAATATCTCTGCCGGGGCACCGAAATCAATGAAACAAAATACGTCGCACAATTCTATGTGCGACTCCGAACACGTACGGCCCAAAAAATGTTTTTTTTAACGCGAAAATAGAGAAGATATCCATGTAAAACGTTCTCAAAACCGACGTGCTAATGCTTTCATCAAAGAGGCTTTTTAATATCGAGATAATTGACTATTTCAGATAATAATGAATGCATTTAGATATATCCGATAGGTCTTATAGCCGAAATTTAGCGTTGATGACTATTACTTATGAGAACTAAGACTTAATTTAATGCACATATTGAATCTCATGTCGTTGACAAGTGTGGCGTCCCGTACTTGAGAGATGAGATAGGACTCTTATTCTGAATGGTTTCGAAGATAGAGGTACGCCTGACGTGGGTGTCAAGTGGTCCAGGATGAGTAAATCCTGCATAGCTGAGTTCTGCTATCTGCACATCGCGGGACCAGAAGAAATCGGCATGGAAAGTGCCTCAAATTTTAGGGACGAGAATTTTTGACGCACCATAGGTTTTCAAGAACATATTCTATGATCGCATATTGTTGCTTTTTTATATTCAGTGTGTTAGCTTTTGTCTGAATAAATTCCCCGAATACTTCATTAATCGTTTTCTATGTCTTCTCCGTTTTCAATAAAAACTTCCGAAGAAATGAATCCAAGGAATGTATGGAGGAACACAATAATGTAAATGCTAATATACCTCTAACTCGAAATTACGGCAATAAGCTATGAAAGTAGGTGATTCTGACCGCAATCGAAATATTTATTAATTCAAACATCAGGGTCGACATGTGACCTCGTTAACTTTTGATATGGTGTATCAACATAAAACTTACTCTTTGTTATCTACACTCGCTGCAATGTAAAATATTCGTGCTATAGGCCAACGCGCATTACGCGGAAGCGAAGTGCGGCGAACGGAAGAAAACAGTGGTGCATCGTATTTTATAATGAAAATCATGCACACTTTTATAAGAAACTACAGGAAATAGACGATGCACCACTGTTTTCTTCCGTTCGCCGCGCTTCGATTCTGCGTAGTGTGCGTTGGCCTTTATCAAATTTGGCATACGTAATCGCATAGGAGTTCATATAACAACTCAACATGTGTATGTGGTAGGTGCTTGATGGCCTTCATTTCAGGGCGATTCCGATACTATATAAGATACTCAGTTACTATCAATATACGCGAAGTGAATTTCCATAAAGGATCATTATCTGATGAACCGCTCATTCAGGTGTACAGTAGATGATATACATATACCGCATCGAAAGCGACACTATGAAATTTGTAATTATTGCTTTGTTCTTATTGGGATGCGGTCTCTGCCTTTCAAAAAAAGTCAAGGAGTCATTCCCACGGGTCACTACGCGGCTTGGACGGGTCGAAGGTTATTATAAGACCTCAAGCAATGGTCGACGATACGAAGCCTACGAAGGTGTACCTTATGCCCAGCCGCCAACTGGGAAGTTCAGATTTCAGGTAATGGTTCAGCAACGTTTTGATACTCGTGGCAGATACTTCATTATGTGTGGGTCATTATTTCACCATGGAGGCTGCATTTTGCAGGTTGCCAGAGAAGTTCTGCCGTGGACGGGCGTGCTAATGGCAAAACAATTAGGATCGACGTGTCTGCAATACGAACCCAAACCTGGTCAAGAACCTCCCGGAACTGTTAGCGGTTCAGAAGACTGTCTTCACATGAACATTTATACTGCGATTGTCGATGATGGTAGTGCTTCTTGTCCAAGGGGAATCGGGGCATCAACAAATTTGCTACCGGTTATTGTCTTCATTCATGGAGGCGCATTTCAATTCGGCACCGCGAATCAGTTTGGACCTAAATACTTACTTAATGAAGATGTAACGCTGGTCACAATTGAATACAGACTGGGGCCACTAGGTGAGCCTTGGTGCTTCAAATTCGTGTCATGATTATAAAGTGTCGATTTACCCAGGTATCCACATTCCAAGAGAATGCAAAAATACTCTTATAATCCTTCTATTTGAGGTTTCCTGAGTACCGAGGACGATATAGTGCCCGGGAACATGGGTCTGAAGGATCAAGTGATGGCGCTGCGTTGGATTAAGGATAACATCAAATTCTTTGGCGGGGATCCGTCGAGGATTACGATTACTGGACAAAGCGCCGGGGGTGCGAGCGTCCATTATCATATCTTGTCGAAGCTCAGCTCAGGCTTGTTCCAAAGTGAGTATAATCAAGGATGTGATAGATGTTACATAGTCAGACAATTCGCAGCATGCCCATGATAGTCACAGAGCACTTACATACATACCCACATTTACAAAAATATTCTTAGGGGCAATATCGGTGAGCGGGACTGCACTGGACTGCTGGGCCCAGACTGAAGGTTCTCTAGAAAAAGCTAAGAAACTTGCAGCGATCGTAAGATGTCCGTCTCACAATATTCGACGTATGATTGACTGTTTGAGAATTCGACCCGCGGACCAGATCACACGGGCAATCGGAGAGTTTATGGTAAGTGAAGCGGGAAACTGATTGCATGCATGTATGAGGGAATATCGTATGTGCTATACACATCGCGTGAATAATCAATTATCGAACTTATAGCCGTTTTTGTACAATCCCTTCACTCCATTTGGACCAGTTGTTGAGAAGGGTGGTGGGAAATTTACATTCATTGATCGGCCACCTATCGAAACCTTGAAGTCTGGTAAAATACCACAGGATGTACCATGGATTACGACCGTCGTTAGTGAGGAAGGCCTTTACACGGCAGCTGGTAAGACATCATTACTTATTTCCATATTTGTCGGTTATCACATAATAGACATACTTGTACATACAACCAGATAACATATACTGTTCATCAGCAAGTATAGTTTCCTTCACAGTATTAGTAGCATTGGATGCTAGTTCGGTGACTGCAATTCAGTTATCAGCAATGTGTGGATTTTCATATGACTTGATACCGTTAAACTTTTACAACGAAGCTACCAAAAATCAAGGGACATAGGGGAAGTCGAATTTGTTAAATTGTTTCTGTAACGGTGAATTCTCTGCTCAGAATTCGTGGCTAGGGAAAAACTCCTCGATGAATTAAACAAAAAGTGGGAGACTATCGCACCCCACTTGCTTGACTTCAATTACACTATACCGAAGAAGGATCAACCAGCAGTTGCCAGATTAATACGGCAGCATTACCTGGGGTCGAATCCGATTGACATGTCAACCGTTAATGAAACCGTGCAAATGGTCGGCGACCGATGGTTCGTCGACAATGCTGAAAGAGCTGCAACGTTGCAGGCACGAGCTAGCCAAAGCCCTGTCCGATTTTATTATTTCTCGTATAGAGGGGCCTTCAGCTTGAGCGACTCGTTCAGTGGGACGACGAAGAACTTTGGTAAGTCTTTAGATTCCAAGTATTTTCATTGCATGGCGTACTATTATTGCTTGTATTATGCAGGAGTCAGTCATTTGGACGACATAGGGTACGTATTCGATTTTTTTTTGGACCCAACGACGACGGCAAGAGACCGGGAAATGCAACAAGTGATGATTAAACTCTGGGTATCGTTTGCCACCAATGGGTGAGTGTAGTTGTGCCTAAAACCCTACCGAAAACCGTACCAACAATATTCATTTTTTCAGTACGCCCGACGTGGGTGTCGAATGGCCCAGGTTGATTAAATCCAGCACTGGCGCCTTCCACTATCTGCACATCGCGGAACCGAAAGGAATCAGCATGGAAAGTGCCTCGAACTTTGGGAATAAGAACTTTTGGCGCACTATCCCTTTTCAGGAAAATATTCTACGACCAAAGAAATTTCGCGGCTCTACATGATCTTATACCTAATATATATCCTGTAGTAAATACATTCCGGTGATTAAGTTAATATAATATGTATTACAAAAAATCTCTTGGTCTTTTCACTGTTATCAAAATAGTACCGCACGAAAACACTCCCAAGGTATAGGTATGCCCAGAGGTGTAGCTGGCTCAACGTGAAAGATTGAAATCTGGAATTACTAGAAGGTATGTACATCTCGTAATTTATTTCAATATGCTGCAAGAATAAATCTTACGCTACTGGTAAGACCAGTAATTATTACAGGTCGAAAAAAATAAGCAAATTACATTACTAAAGATAGTTAATTAAGGTCACTTCTCTACCAAACATAAATATCGGTCAAGGAAGAGTTTGTTGCTGAGGGAAATTAAATACAAGCGTGACAGATTTCTGATTATAGATAAATCGTCCTATATAATACAAATTTCGGGTGAATAAAAGTAATTTAGTCATGACAAGAGTCTTTATATTATATTGCTACTCAGAACTTACTGTGTGCAATATACAGACATCGTGTTGTTATCCACATTCACCTCCGCAGGTACTAACATCCTTCCATTATCAATTGGGCATACGTATATATTACCTGATATTTGCGTACAAAAATTTAAAATATGAACGAAAATTCGAGTAGATTTGCATTTCGCAGCTACTTGACAAGCTGTAAACGAGGGGTAAGGCTGATACGTAATCGTTAGTAAATTACTATAAATATAAGTCAGATATAACTCAGAAAAAAGTTCATTAGCGATCCGAGAGTTCAATAGATGAATAACAATACTACGCAGCAAGAAACACCATGAAATTTTTCATCGTCGCCCTGTTCTTATTGGGATGCGATTTCTGTCTCCCGAAAAAAGTCATGGGATCAATCCCTCAAGTCATCACCCTGCTGGGAACGATCGAAGGTTATTATAAAAACTCAAGCAGCGGTCGACGATACGAAGCCTACGAAGGTATACCTTATGCCCAGCCGCCAACCGGAAAGTTCAGATTTCGGGTAAGGGTTCAGCATCGTTTCAGTACTCGAGGCAGATACTTCATCATACTGTGGATCATTATTTCACCGTGAAGACTGTAAATTCGCAGATCGCCAGAAGAATTTTGCCGTGGTCAGGAGTTCTGATGGCAAAACAATTCGGCTCACCGTGTATGCAATACAGTCCGAATTCTGGGGAAGTACCTCCCGGAATTGTTAGCGGTTCCGAGGACTGTCTTTACCTGAACATTTATACCGCGATTACCGATGATCGAGGTGCCCGGAGAACCGGGACCTCAACAAATTTGCTACCAGTTGTATTCTGGATTTACGGAGGCGGATTCCAATTCGGAACCGGGAGTCAGTATGGATCTAAGTACTTACTTGATAGAGATGTAACGCTGGTTACTATTAATTACAGACTGGGACCACTAGGTAAGCCGTAACGTGTCAAATATGATTCATAAGTTTGAAATGTGATTGATCACAGGAGAATGCACCAGTGAAACTTTCAAAATCTATGTATGTTGAGGTTTTCTAAGTACGGAGGACGATGCAGTGCCCGGGAACATGGGCCTGAAGGATCAAGTAATAGCGCTGCATTGGGTCAGGGATAACATTCAGTTCTTTGGTGGAGATCCGTCAAGGGTTACAATTGTCGGACATAGCGCCGGGGGTGCGAGCGTCCATTATCATCTCTTGTCGAAGCTCAGCTCAGGCTTGTTCCAAAGTGTGTATAATCGCAAGACTGTGATAGTCGTTACATAGTCGGACAAATCGCAACATGCCCATGATCGTCACGTAGCACTTACACACATACCCATATTTACAACAATATTCTCAGGGGGAATATCGCTGAGTGGGACTGCACTGAACTGCTGGGCCCAGACCGAAGGTTCTCTGGAAAAAGCCAAGAAACTTGCAGCAATCGTAAGATGTCCAACTCGCAATATCCGCGGTATGGTTGACTGTTTGAGAACCCGACCCGCGGATCAGATCACGCGGGCCATTGGGGAGTTTATGGTAAATGAAACGGAGAACTGATTACCAATTTCCTGACCAATTATGCATGACTGGGTACTCACGTGCAGTTCAACGAATATATCATCTGATATACATATCGCGTGAATTATCACGTTTCCAGGTGTTTGGGTACAATCCCCCTATTGTGTTTGGACCGGTAGTCGAGAAGGGTGGTGGTGAATTTACGTTCATCGATCGAACTCCTATTGAAATAATGACTTCTGGCAAAGCACCGAAAAATTATATACCCTGGATCACGAGCATAGTGAGTGCCGAGGGTCTTGCTACGACTGCCGGTATATCATCGTCAATTATTTCCATAACACTCCATCCATAACTTCTGTCCTTATATCTACACGTGTTTACTTAACATGGGAAATGTTTGTGTACACATTCATCTTTCTTCCGATCAGCATTCGCCACTAGGACAAGGCTCCTCGATTTATTGAACAGAAATTGGGATACATTCGCCCCTCATATGCTCAACTTTAATTACACCATACCCAAGACGGATCATCCCACAGTCGCGAGATCAATAAGGGAGCATTACCTGGGAACGAGTCCGATCGATAGCACCACCGTTAATCAAACCACACAAATATTCAGCGATCGAATGTTCCTCTACAATGCTGAAGAAGCTGCAAGGCTCCAGGCACGAGCCAACCGAAGCCCTGTTCGATTTTACTATTTTTCATACCGAGGGGCCCACAGTATAACTGAACTGATTACTGAGACGAGTGAAAACTTGGGTCAGTTTCGAGTCCAGAGTATCTGTCATATGTATAAGCCAAATAAATTGATGACGGAATTCTATTTGTTCATCATTATCCAGGAGTCAGTCATTCGGACGACCTTGCATACGTATTGGATTCGTTTTTTGACCCGACGACAACAGAGAGAGACCGGAGCATGCAACAGTTGCTGATTAATCTCTGGGTGTCATTTGCCACCAATGGGTGAGTGTAGTTGTGTCAAAAATCCTACCAATCAGTATACAAACAGTATTCCTTTTTTCAGGACGCCTGATGTGGGTGTCGAGTGGACCAGATTGAGTCAATCCTGCACGGACGAGTTCCGCTATCTGCACATCGCGGGACCGGAGGAGATCGGCATGAGAAGTGCCTCTAACTTTGGGGATAAGAATTTCTGGCGCACTATAAATTTTCAGGAAAATATTTTATGATCAACGAACTCTATCGCACGAACCGTTAGTCCCATACATGATGTCTTCATTTATTTCTTAACATGTTATATTACCTATATAGATCACAGACAATACTAGTATACATTTTATCCAAAAATAAAGGGACAATGATTGCATAAATGAATGACTCAAAATACTTTCACCTTTCCTGTGGCGAAGAACATATCATATCAATAATGCGAGCCCGTAGTTCTTTCCGTTGAACTTTTCCTGTACCAGTCTTAGGGAGTTCTTTGATAAAGAATACCCCACCTCTTAGTCTTTTGTAAGGAGATACTTGTCCTTGGAATAAAGAAGTAACGATTAGAAAAGAAAGATAATTCGAAATCTAGCAAAGTTCGGTAGATATCATACTTGCGACATGTTCCTCGACTTCTTCACCCGTCAATGTTGAATTCTGTTTGAGAACAATTCCAGCTGCTGGAAATTCCCCAAAATCTTCATCCGGCAATCCTACAACTCCAGTTTCTAAAACATCCGGTAGCTCAAGAATAATTCCCTCGATTTCAAGCGGAGATATCTGTAAAATGATAAGCAGATCATTATTGGCTCCGAATCAGATGGTTATACCATAACTCAACAGCGAACGATTATTGTGTAGATTTTCTCACCTGATTTCCCTGATACTTGATCATTTCCTTGATTCTATCAACGATGAAGAAGTATCCATCCTTATCGCGGTATCCCAAATCACCGGATCTCAGCCATCCATTCTGTAGTGACTCCATAGTTGCCGTTTCATTGTTCAAGTATCCCTTCATTAACGTCGGTCCCCTAAAACTGTATAAACACCATGCACAAGATGTGAGAACAAACTAAGAGTGTTATACCATTCCTGGACAAAGAATTTATCATAGACTGGGGAATAGCAATTGTTATGTTCGTAATGTGTTTGACTCCAGCTGCTTGATAATATTCTATAATATCCTGATTATCTATAATCTAGAGAGCACAAACCACAGTTCGCCGACTACATCAGTCCCGCAGACCTCATCGCCCCGCATAATCTTGCATTGAATATTGGAGACTAATTTTCCTGGCGATTCAGGCTTCACATAGGCTCCTGTAAATGTGACAAATATGGTTTCGGTCATGCCATAGCAGTGATGAAGTACCGCATCCAGAGGCATTATTTCGAGGGCTTTCTCCTGAATGTGTTGCGAGACTTTGCTGGCCGATGTCCAGACGTGCCGCAGGCAAGATAACTTCTCTTTTGTAAATGTGGGAAATTTACCAATCATTGCCAGCAACGATGGTACTAAGTACAAGTTGTTGATCTGGTGTAGAAAAAAAATAAGAAATAAAGAGGTATCTCGTACATTATTATGTCTAAATAAATACAATTATTTTAGGCACCTGATGCTCGTGTATAACGTCGCTGAGATAATTTGCACTCCTGAGCTTTGGGACTATAATTAATTTAGACCCCTCGCATAGACACATCAGCCCTACTATCAAGCCGTAGGAATGAAAGAACGGCATAAGTCCTAGAGTCGATTCCTCACTTCTAGCGTAGACAGAGCTCAGTTTCAAAGTTTGGACAACAGCTTGATGTGTTAAAATGACGCCTGACAATGAGGAAGAAAATTCTATGACTCGGAGCAGGTTGAATGGTCCTTTTTACTCTGTAAATAGATGTTTCGTACCTTTGGGAAGACCAGTGGATCCACTCGATGCTAATATTAGAGCTTCCCTCGTCCCTGCGAAGGTTCGCTCTTCTAATAGCTGGTGGTTTTGGATACTAGCTAAATTCTTTCCGCAGTATAAAAGCGAGGATAAAGATTCATAGACGGAATTCTTGTCAGTCGTTCCCCAGACATATATCTTTTTGATGAATGGATATTCCGAGCATATGGCACCGAAGGATTCACCGTTTTCATAAGACTTATCGCTAATCGATTTGGAACAAAGAACTACTTCAGGTATTGTGAGATTTAAAAAGTGCCTCAGTTCTCCTGAAAGTTTTATATCCGTATAAAAATTATCCATAAATAGATCTGCTGAATTTTCTACATTCAGAATGCGTACTGGCCGTGTACTTTGGGCTGAGCAAAATACACCTGATTCCTGCGCTTAAAACACCCAACAAAATCCAACAATAATCCAAGTTGTTCTCAGAGCAGATTGCTATTCCTGAAGGGAGATCTAGATTCCGTAAAATCGAGGCAAGCAGTTCAACGTTCTTTGAAAGCTGGGTGAAACTCAATTTCTCACCACTCACTGCATCTTGCTGATAAGAAAACGTTTTACAATTGTTGTAGAAGATATATTTGAATTTCGAACGTTATATCTGTTCTCTTAATTATTGCAGTATTAATTATACATGCATATGATAAAGAGTTATCTCATCGCTGTATGCAAATACCTGGACAGTTTCTGAAGCGTATCGTACACTCCGTGATTTAATGTAACTCCAAATATCTCCGTTAGTTGTATTCCTATTGTCTTTATCATTTGGTTTATTCAGATCCATTGCTTTGCGGATTTCTCTGAATTCTCTACGGTTGATTAGGTATTCTTATTTTAAAACAGATCAATTTATTATTAATTCAAACAAACCAGCGTTCTTTCCACAACTGCTGAGATATCGTATAATACTGGGTGTAGAAAATGCTGATAGAGATTACTTTGAGCGATTAGTTTGAAACGACTGAACAAGACAGGGTCTACGAGGGAAAAAAAATTGTTATCGAGACCTTCTCTCTAGGCATAAGAATCAAATCCTATCCTATTATGTGTACGTGGTAAAGATGTATCGCCGTAATGTTGTTCCGAATGTCAGAGGACCATAATATTATATATTCTAGATAAATAAGAGAGACAAATCTCAGCTTAGGCGACTACTATTTACAAATACTACTTCTGAAAGGAGTAGGGGGTTCAATTACTGGCTTAGAAATTTTCGGGTAATTTGAAAATTGTTTTTAATAGTGCTTCCGTCGTCATACAGTCCCATAAAGTGAAATATTAGGTTTCCAGTATAAATAAATCTGTACATACACAGTCTATGCATAACTGTATTATAAAATAACTGAATCGTTGCTGCTTCAACAAATAAATCTATAGTATTAATTCTGCCAAAGTTTCAATATCTTATCCTTTCCACCAGAAGCTACCCGAAGACCATCCGGCGACCAATCAACAGCGTACACTTCATCCGCATGTCCAGGTAGATCCTGAGCTAACTTCTTCGTTTTTATACTCCAAACTGAAACCAGAAATTGTTCAATCATTCGAATTCCTGATCATATCCAACGCTTCTCAATACTTGAGCTCCGCTTTTTCAAATCGAACCTTTTAAAGTCGAATCTGCACTGCCGCTGACGAGTAATCTCGAATCCGCACTCCAGGATATGGAGTAAACTGCCTGAACATGGCCTCTGAGTGATGTGATGTACTTTCCTCCATTTCCTTCCCACAACTTAATGGATTTATCGAATGAAGCAGAGGCAAGTAGTCGACCATCGGGTGAAAACTTAACGTCATTTATGAGCTGTTGGTGCCCGGTCATCCGAGCTAAAAAGTAACTTAGTTATTCTCGTTCTGCTTAGATCTAGCAAGGATGTAAAAACGGAAATAAATGTATCTCCGAGAATCTCACCAACTGGCTTCTTGTCCTTATCCGGAATCCACATGAATAGAGTGAAATCATCACTACCAGACACTAATTTCTCTTCCCCTATTGATTCGTAGCGTTTTTTCGCTCGCTCTAACGGCGTAAGCTCAGCAGATGTTTCCAGTGGGTAGTAGGGCCCGGTTCTTAACGCGTAATCAGTGTTGAGAGCTAAAGTGTTGACCCAATGCGCGTGACCTTCTAATGTTCTGCACAAGACTCCCTAGATCAGGATATTTGCGTTTAGCTAATGATATGATAAAAATGTTCATAGTATGATGGGGTATCGATTGAATCCCTACATCTGTGGCTCTCCAGACTTTGATAGACCGGTCCTGAGAAGCTGAATAAATGAGGCCTCGTCCTCCCCACTTTACACAAGTTACGCTTTTGGTGTGACCAGCTAAAACCTTAGAAGTTTGACCCAGCTTAGAGTCCCATATCCTAAGATCGCAGTCTTTTGAAGCACTGACAAAGTGCCTGGATTCTGGATCACTGTGATACGGTTCCCAGCTCAGAGAAGTTACCCACATTTTGTGGCCATTCATTGTCTTGCCTTGAATAGATGATAGAAAATAAGTGGAATATGGATACGTGCTGTTTTTAACTCACAGATGTAATACCTACCTACTTGTTTACCACTCTCCGGATCCCACAGCACTATGCTTCCATTTTTGCATGCAGAGACCAATTTTTTACCACAAGGAGACCACGATATACATAATACCCAGTGCTTGTGACTTTCGCATGTAAAGTGTGGAGTTTGAGTATGAATATCCCAGAATCTAACAGTCGTATCTCCAGATCCACTCGCCAGATGTTGACCGTTAGGAGAAAATGCTACGGATATTACAGCCTCTTTGTGTCCTTTGGTAAAAAATCTCTATTTAATACTCGGTTATGACATTATTGCTGAGATTTTTGATTTTTATTTTTATACGTAAACCTGCCTTCGAGTGATCCGGTGCATCTGGTAACAGCTCTGACTTTGAATACCGCTTGAAGTTGATAAACGATTTCGACCACGTCTTCGCTGGTGCTGAAACCCTTTTCTAAACTTTTTTCTAAACATTCTGTTATCTCTGTATCATTTACGAAAAATGCTAAAGGGACGGGATCCTCCTCTTGGAGCAAAGCGTTGCAGATTAGTTGGAGCTTATCGACTGTTATGTCGATTGGTAAGTCCAATAAACCACCTGGCAGTATTTCGCCAGTGTCGGACTTAAACCGTGATAATACTCGCTTCACTTCTTCCGTTGTATCAATCTCCATCGTTCTCTGTGGATTTTTGCAACGCCGTTTGTTTGGCTGATGAGCTCTTTAACCTAACTTTTCAAACACGTGCGTGATCGAAGTTATGCGACAAATCGACGGCGGGATTTTAAGGCTTGTGCTGCCCTCGAGGCAGCGCAATTTGAAACTATGAGCACTCTGTGATGTTCAAATGTAGTACAAAAATTTCTTTAACAAATTAAATTCCTGCCGTGTTGAGAATCTTCGCAAATAATGCCGTACCAACAAGTTGAACATACGGAATTAATCGCGTTGGGAAAATTGGCTGGGATTTCAGCAGTTCCCGGTGTTTTTCGGTAAATAATACCTATAACATAAATCGACACATAACCTCACCAAGTCCCTATCCCTGCGACATTTATTGTCAATTCTTGTTCATAGACAGATTTTTATAATCATTTATACTTTTTCAGTATTATCACGGACCTACTAGCACTCCAAGTACCTCCCGAAGATATCTACGCCTTACTAGGAAGCATCTGTCAAATACCTCGTAGGAAGAAAGACGATGTATCCAGACACAGATCAGATAAAATAAAAGGGCATTAACTATTGTTTGAAATCAGTTTGTTTATTCATTTAATTCCTCTATTGTAATTTATATCCTCATCAATTGATAGTAGACATTATTCGGTCCACACGCTCGCAGTTTACTTCGTCTCTTTGATAATAATGCGCAAATGGTCAGAGTAGTGACGCCATCTTGTATCATATTTGAACATTGAACCATGACGTTGCGAGCGTTGTTGCGAGTAATTCGATATTTTACGTTCCCTAAAATAAATAATAGGACATATTATTATCTGTTTTTTTTTTTCCTCATGCTGTTAAACTCTCTTTTAATTAACTATAAATGAAAGAAAAAGTAGAAATAACCGACGTAATTTCGTACAACAAGGCGTCTCCTTATCGCGACTGTCGCTGGAAGTAGTTTCGGATGTTTTTCAGAACGTATGCGGGTAAATCCCACGACAAATCCGTTATGATACTTATTAGAGAAATAGAAGGCAGTGAAATTGACAAAAGCGTGGCGCCATATTGCCTGCTTGTGTTTGGTTGCCGTTGTGGCGCGTGGTCAAGAAATATTAATCTTGTAATTAATCGCCATGTCTGATAACCAGGTAAGCGTTAATAGCTTGAAAAATAACAGCCCCAAAGTAATCTCATAATAAACCGCTAAAGCAACGTTGAAATCTTCATCATCGAGCCGTAAAGAATTAACCGCTATAACCTTCCCTCGATTTTAGGAACAGAAGCCCGAAGCCGGCCCAGGAGACGCGAATTCTGAGTACATTAAACTCAAAGTCGTAGGAAATGTGAGTTTTTAAAAAATAAATTATTGTCAATAAAATTAAACGCGTTAATTATTACGTTTAAAAATTTTCTTTCATTTTTTCTATCCGTAGGACAGCAACGAAATTCATTTCAGAGTTAAGATGACCACCCAAATGGGGAAGCTGAAAAAATCTTACAGTGATCGTGTGGTTAGTTCAATCCTATTGTTCACTATCATCCGTTTTTTTTCTCTTTTTTCTTTTTTTTTTCCCACCAATATTTCACATCTTATTTCGCAATTTTTCTCATTCGTCAAACCAACGGTTAAACACGTTACTGAACATTCAGCTACGTCGACGAAATATTCATCGACCACTAGGTATATCTGACCATAAATGCGTTCAAAAGTTTATCGAATCCAAAAGTATCAATATTTGAGTTGATTTGAAGAAAAATGAGGAATTCTGGCCATTATTTTCAGTCTAAACTCTGAATTTACACAATTGGTATTATATTCATCGATCAACTTCGTCCACAATGTTTAACATGAAAATTTATATCGCCAGGGAGTACCAATGACGTCGCTCAGGTTTCTTTTCGATGGCAAAAGAATTAACGACGATGAAACACCAAAACAGGTATGAACCTAAACAACTCTATCAAATATGAGCTTACCTGTTTTGTCTTAAACTATGACAACGACAAAAAACTGTAACGAGTTCTAATTGATAAGATTGATGTGATATAATTAGTAAAATGCGATCGATTCACTTTCGTTTGTTGAATAATGTGAAAATCAACGATAAACCAAATACATTACCCTTTTTTTTTTTTTTGTTTTCCAGTTGGAGATGGAAAATGACGATGTGATCGAGG
Source organism: Tenthredo scrophulariae (assembly GCA_963978835.1). Classification (NCBI taxonomy): domain Eukaryota; kingdom Metazoa; phylum Arthropoda; class Insecta; order Hymenoptera; family Tenthredinidae; genus Tenthredo; species Tenthredo scrophulariae. The sequence continues at coordinate 1,259,448 of OZ022229.1, forward strand.
TTTACCAGGAGCAAACAGGTGGTCAGTACTGAAGGAGTGAACAGCAAAGGGCCATGTAATTTGGTTTCAATATTTTTTAAAGTGAAAGTGATTAACGTAAACAAAAAGAAAACAAAACAAAATAAAGAAAAGAAAAAAAAACAAAAAAAAAAAATGGACAAGGTTATTAATATGCATATGTATGTTAAAAAGAAATCATTATGTAGTTTAATTTTCACATAATCTGGATGTGCCGTTCAAACATTCCTCTAAATCGTTAATGGTAAGCCGACTGATACACCGGTATAAGCACTGTCTCCTTATCTGGGCTTGTACTAAGAATAGTCGACCGAAAATCACTTGCCGATATAAAAGAAAAAAAAAAAAAAAAAAAATAGGCGTGTAATTTATTTACTATCTATATTATTACCGCACATTTGATTCTATTGTCTCATGTGAACCCCGTTCTTTTTCTCAATACGATTGATTATCTTTAGTCCCTAACTAAACTATAGATAAAACGATATGATCGAATATCTAGTTCAACAATGACGAATAAAGTAGAACTTAGGTGTTGCGATATTGGATTAAACACGAAATTTGTTTGCATGTCAGATTAATTTACTATCTCACAATAAATAAATAAATAATACTTTAAAAATTTATATTAATAATCTTTTCTCTCGAGTTTATTCAATGGCTAAGAGAACGCTGGTTCAAATGAGGACTCAGTTAAATTTGACACAAATTGCTTTCAATCTTGCCGTACATTGGCTGAACAATTCATTTACGTTTGTTGATTCTGTTAACCGGAGAAGTTTTTCATAGAAAAATGTTACTTTCCCGTAATCGAATGTCCATGTGAACTTAGTTGGCAAAAGATATTCTAAAATCTTATTGAACTAATAAAAGAAGATGAAAAAATATCTGCACTATATTTCTTTGACAAAATTTATTGAGAATGAAGTATAGTGATCTTACAGTAACAATTTTTTTTCCTGGTATAAATAAATATTGCTTGGTTTCTTTTTAGCGTAAGAAAATAATAACTTTATAAGTGAATTTAAATTAGAAGTATATAAATTGATTATACAAGGTCTTATGGAGGACCGTCTGAAGAAAATCGTTAGCAAATGTTACTTCAATTATTCTAAATACTTTTATTATTTTAAAAATAAGTTGTATCCTTACTAAAGTAGAATGCCAAATGATTAATTTTTAGAAAGTTAAACTATTGTCATTTCAATTAACAGAAATTATTCAATAAACTTAGGTAAAAGACATATTTTTCTACATTGACCGTTGCACTTGTCGTATTAATTCTATCTTCAATATGCGCAATTCATTTTTTTCACAGTTTTTTCTCTGCCCAGAGAGAAAAATATTCTCATCGATATAATCAAAGTTGGAAACAATCGTTTATTTTCTTTCTTTCCGTACTCAATTTTTCCGAATTATTAAAAATAGTACCTAATACCAGTATGTCATTCCTTAAGCACGTGTATTCTAAATAAAGTATTCATAATAGAAGAAAAACCGAAGAAGTGAATAGTTGAACTGAATTTGAAAAACATTCTGAATATTAGCTGGCCGAACTTCTTGCTACCCTTATTTTCAGTCAATACATCATGCGATGATTGATCATCGATTGAAAAAATTACCTCAAGAAGTAACAGATTCATATTTTAGTTTAGTTTATTTGAAAACTTTTCATCACTGGTCGAAATTATTTCAATTTTTTTCAACAAGAATTTCTGATAAGTTAATCTGCATTTTATCAAGGATGAAAATAAATCTCAAATATGAATGACTGAACAGTTAATAATTCGCCGAATAAGTAGTAATGAGTCAAATTATTTTCCTAAAATTGAGTTTATTTATTCATTTATCAACTACTAACTCTGTCGCAACATCTATGATTATTGATATTATAAATAAAAGATCAAGTATAGTATACATGGTATATTGGTATATACACAGATTAACTGATTGCTCTCAAGGTCATCTGATAATGTAATGCTTGATTAGCTAATATTATAGTATATTATAAACAATCCATAAAATTATTCGCTTTTCTTTTCTTTCATTTTTCATTTATTTTTATTTATTTTTTATTAAAGAAAGAATAATAATAATAATAATCAGTTACGCGAAGATCTAAATTAAAGTGTTTTTTTTTTGTTTTTTCTTTTTTTTTTGCATTTAAACAAATTACAATATTTTTAAATACAATATCACCACTAATATTTACCTTGCCACTTACATTACTGACTATAGTACATTCTTACTTTGAAAGCTACTTGGAAACTGCTCTCAGTGTATCTTGAATGTAGAACTCTTTAATTAATCGATTGACAAAAAAAAAAAATTTATTACCCTGTAAGCGGAAGGTCTTAAACTTGTAACTAATTTGATAAGCGCAAGCAAATTTGTTGAATTTTAATAATAAATGATATATCTTTCTTTACTTATTCTCTTTATGAGGGTTGATAAACGATTAAACATATACATAAATATATATCTATAAAGAGAAACAATAAACATTGATTATAACGCTGCGTTCGTTTAATTTAAATTTATATAATTCATAAATAGCTCATTTCGCAACACCATTATTATTACAGTCAAGAAAATAACGAAAACAGATATAAAAAAAGAAAAAAAAACCACATTTAAGTCAGTGAAATTTTCCTTGCAACTCGAGTCTTAAAAATAATAACAATTATTATTATTACTAAATATTGTTAAATCCCCACACCAATAAAGGATTAAAGAAATTAGAGAAAATACTATAATTTTAAAGATATTATTAATTAATTGATATTATTTCATTTTGTTGTTTTCCAATACCTCTGTGCTAACAAGTTGCACGGGCCATTTCATTGTCTGTATAAAACTAACATAAGTCTATCATTTATTCAATATCCAATAAACATAAATCATCTACAATTCGCAGATCTTGTAGAGACGTTGATGATAATAATCATCATGATAATAATAATATAATAATTATTTGGGTAAAATGAATTATACCATATCATATACACAGCCTATTATTATTATTGTTATTATTCAATTTAAGAATTATTATTACGTTAACACGCATAAATTTAAACATTGGGTCAAAATTTCACACTCATTTCATTAATTAATTAATTATTCATTGACAATATTGATTTTTCAATTAATATATGGGGGGGGATAAAAATTGAAAAGGAATCGAGAAATTAGCGATTTAATTGAAATAATTGAATTCGCAGTATTGAACTGAATTATTATTATTATTATTACTCTCCCGTGAAATTGTTTTTTTTTTCTTTCTCTTAACAGGATTTAGAAACCAGTATCCCCAAATATAGTTAAATATAATAGAATATTTTGATTAATCGAAAATATATAATTTATAGCCCGGAAAAATAGGTGATCGGTTTAATAATATAGTTGCAAAATTTCATTAAAGTTATTCAAAAATAGATAATCCTCAATGATATATTTTTTTTGGATTATTTTAAACTAGCTCTACCAAATTCATTTATGTGGGATCGGACGAGCTTTCTGGACCCCTCGGTTTCAAATTATACATACTAAACGAGCTTTACTCATCAGACAGCAGTCTAACAAAGCAGGAATTCCATATTTTAATATTAAAGAATCGGTTTAACAATTAGCGATTTTAGCTGCGTCATGAAACAGAGATTCTTTTATACATAAGTTAACTAACTAACTAAACTTGTTACATATTTACTTAAAATTAGGTTTTTTATCAACTCATTTTCTATACAATACGAACCCTATAGTATTACACTATGTAGATAATGATTTATTTTTTCTTTTTTTTTTTGTTCGGACATGATTCTTGTTGTTTTTTTTTTTCTGTTTTTCTCTGTTTTTTCAATATATTGATATACTATATAATATACTTAAATAAAATATACAGTGTATTCTCAAGAGATATTAGGTAATCATTTGTTTTCTTCGATACAATTACTCAAGATCTATTTAATTAATATAAACAATTTAGCCCAGCTTCCGAATCATCACGTGGATCATTAATACTTTCAATAATTATTTAATTTATGCCTAGTCATTTTCTTATATCAATGATCGCATTGCATCGTAATAAATATATCGACTATAAACTATCAGAGCAATGTATTGTTATTTGTTTGTTGTTTATTTTATTTAGTTTTCTTTCTTTAAAGCGTTATTATCGTTGGCGAGGCATTTGATCATCGTAATAGACGTATATTAAAAACGAAAAGAATCTTAGGCGTTATTTCATTGATTAGGTATCAATGATTGTTGAATAATGATACTAGTCATAGCGCATCGCGATGCCATACCCAAGTCTTCTTTGTATGATCAAATCTATGAGCTATCCATTGCTGTTCCAATAGTTGATATCTATCCTCGCTCAGATACAAAGGTTTACCTCGCCTGAAATCACGAAAATTATACAAATTTCAGCATTTTAAAATACCAGTAATGTGAAAGAGAAAAACACAATAAAGAAACCAGAATATCACCCACTTCAGGTCTCTATCTTCCTCGTCGAACTCATCCAGGTAGAGAGAACCCCATAAACAAGCTCTCCTCCCCCTTATCACAATTACATAAGTTGATGTGACGACCAGATATATGCCAGTTCCTCCGCCACAATCGATCGAATGCTAGATAAAGAGAATATCAATATTAGTCCAAATTTTCCTTAAAGAAAAAGAAATGGATGATATTCTCATTAATAATCTGTACCTGAACAGCTTCGCAAACACTATGTTGTTTGCAACAGTTCTGTTTCAGACAAACAATAGTTCCGCACAAAAGACATATGCTTGTTTCCCGAGGCACGGAGTGACACTGACGGCATTGTCTTTCGTGATAATACTGTAGAAGGAATAAAGTGTTACTAATTGCATAAAGCATGACTAAATATTTTTGTAGTAAATCAATGATATCGACTCTGTTATTCTCACCGTAAATATTTTCTCATACTCCCGTGGTAAACTCAGGAGTTTTGGAACCTGCCAGGATATATGTTGTGTGGATATCAAGGTCCTAGCTGCGCTAACGTTTCTGTTAACGAAAGCGTTGAATTGATCCAACCAAAGGCGTGGTACAGCCAAGCTGGCTTCGGTATCTTGCCAATTTAATGCCACGGCTGAATTGAAGCATTCCCAATCCATACCTCCGCTCACCAATTCCAAGTAATAAACTAATCTAACAAACTCTGTTTGCGGTGTACGAATTAAGGGTAACGGTTCTTCGTATAAATGATAACGAAGTAGTGCAGCTACTCGTAGGAACGGTAGACACAGTTTTTGAACCTGGAATTATAAATGAAAACATTAGTCGAATATCGCATGTGATTAAAGTGCGAAACTACTCACTTGAGGCTCTAAAGATTGGATGTTGAATCTGGCGAAGTGTATGGATGTTGAACTGCTCTGATAAAGCTCGCTATCATTGAAATAGCTAACTACAGAGTAGAGAGCTTCTTCCAATGTGGTTGGGGCCCCGTCGCAGGCCTTGCCTCGTCTTTGCAAAGTGCTTCTTTCAGCCTTTGATAAATTGTAGCTAATTTGCGTGATCACTTGATAGTATAGAAGATTATAAACAACCTTTACAACGCTTGAGAAATAAGCTGCGAAAGAAAGAAATACATGGGGATTAGATCAGGCGTTGAAATTTGCGGATCGCAGTATTCGAAAATACAAAATACTGCCTACTCTGATCTAGATGTAAAGGAAGTAGCAGAATAAACTGTATAAGCAGAGCCGTTGGGTCTCTGAGCAGAAGAGGAACTTCTTTTTCAACCGGTATCAAGGCGAGAGGAGCTGTTGGTTCCGACGGCAGCCCTGAGAGTTGTTGCCAAGTCTGCCAGACCGGCCAATTAGTTAGGATTCTTGCGTGCATTGCTAGCACGTGAAGAAGGGCGACTGAAAAATTAATTATAGGATGTTAGAATGAATTCTGCGCCTTTGATAATGAAATAAAAAGCAATGTTTCAGTGATTTTTACCAATGCAATCACGCTTTGGTGTAAGTGGGGCGGATGCTGCTGATCCAGAACACAGAGATCCTCCTCTCTGTACTAATTCAACTTCAAAGTTAGTCCGAGCAACTGAGGTAACGAATAAAAACAAACTTTGGTGACTAGGCGTACTGTTCTTTTGTTTGTACTTTAGGTAAGTTATACCAGTCATGTCTTCCATAGCTTTACCCATAGCAACAGCCAAATTTGACGATATCTGAAACTAGTAAAATTCAATTGTAGTAGATCTGATGGTACTGTGACACGGATTTCATGATTCAACTTCTATTTCTGGCTGATGAAACACAGGCTTACAGGATTTCGTTGTATCTCCTTAAGAAAGGAATTCAACTCTATTAGAATAGCCGTATTAGAAGCATGTCGCGAGCGAACTACCGCTGTGCACTCCCCCAGCTGCGGAGATAGTGGCAATACAGAATTTGCTAGTTGCCTACAAAGAGGGCAGAAGTATTCTATATCCAGGGCTAGATTCTGTTGACGATGTTGTGATCTCAGAGATTGAAGGTAAGATTTAAGGCAATCCAAATGCAAATGATGACCGCAAGTTTGGACATGGACTCCGCCTTCCCATCCCAGATTCACAGAAAGCAGCCAAGATAACTGGAAACAAAGTCTTTTGAATTACTTGATCTGAATGAGTTTTACAGTTTTTCTTCAAGCTGAGAGAACATCCTAAGAAATAAGGAAGGTTTCTTTACTTTCAGGACGAACTTACGGTGTCAAAGTCTCTATTCATTTCGAATATCCGTTGTTCGAAATGTGCGCTGCGAGTATCCGCCTTAGGAATTTGTGGATCCTCATCAGAAGTGGGAAGCACAAGACGTTCTGAATGCTGTCTCTCGTGACTAATTACGCTTGTTGCCTGGATGGGGAGTTTATTTGATTAAATTGTGATCCTGGATGAAGTTTTTCGTGAGAATCTTAGAATAAGTTCAATCATTGTTACCTGAACTAAAACGACAAGTCCTATTGCTTTGTCTTCGCTGTTGGGAGTAGTTTGATTACAAATAACGCAGTCGTATTCCTTCTTGTTGGACAATTTGGTGGGTTCTTCTTGCTCGCTCCAATCCATACCAGATACTCCAGGCTCGGCTGTACACACACAATTGAAATAAAAGATAAATAAAACGATTTCATAAGTAATAGAGATTCTTGAAGACTTTGTAGCGACAATATTTCTCACCAGTCTCTGGATTTGTTTCCATAAATTTATTCTGCTGCTTAAGAAACTCTGCCAATACTTGCTCCTGCTTTTCTTTAGCTCTTCTCCGCCACTCCTCTCTGTCACGATTCTCTTTCTTACATTGTTCCTCCTCGTCCATACGAGGCCAAAGTCTGTTTCTAGTTTCTATTATATTTTCCTTAGAGGCAGGATCTAGACTCGCTATTTTATTCAGAAGTTGAGAAATGAAGAATGGACCATCCCCGATACGAGATTCTTGGGGAGGAGCTGCCGCGGAGCTACTGCTGCTACTACCAGCTTCATTTTCCGTGTGATTAACATGTTCCGGATTATAACTGTCCGGTACGCCAGATAATTGGGAATGAAGCTTTAGCAGCAAAGAAATTATGCTCTCCCCTACTTTGACTGTCTGGGGCTGAGTAGGTCCAGTCTATGAAAATAGTGGAGCATAAATTATTGGTAAAAATTGATATCCCAGATGATTAAAAGCCTAAATAATTTTGCTAATTTCATAAAATTACCCGAGTTTCCTTCCGCTTGAAATGATTATGAGAATTTGAAGTAGAAGGAACAATTTCCGTGGTTGTTATGCCCGAAGTACCGAGCCTGGTATACATATTTTGCGCCGGTACAACTTCGTTGCCAGCCATAACTGCGGGACGTTGAGGTGCAGGAAGTAGAGCAGGATGTTCGCTGTCCATATCTGTGAAAATTGTTTGAATTCTCATTTAAATTCAGGTTTAATTCTACAACTACGAAATTACTCTAACCAGGACATACCGTCAGGGGAGAGATCAGGCTCGTTCAAAGCTATAGCCATAGTCATTGGATCATCTGTTGATCCGCGTAGAGCCCTCTGCAAATTGGGACGCAAATCATCGTCGCTATTAACTCGCGGTGGTATGGCGACGATTCCATCTTCAGGAATCATGCTGTATTCTACTGAAATAATTGGCGTTGATTATCATGCATAAATTACATGGTGAGAAATTTTGGAAAGAAATTGAATATCACCATCGCTGGGTGGGAGTGCTGGTAAAGGCCCTGTGTCCATGGGAGGAGGTATTTCGTTGGTATCATCAGTTATATCTAAAGGAGGCAGCGCTAGGGCGCCTAATGCCTCTTCCTCTCTGTCGTCATTTAGCATTAAAGAGTTAGAGACGTCTGTCATGGATCCTTGAATCTCCCACTCAAATTCACCTGTTGATAAAGCAAAGAGATTATTCAATTACTAGCATGTATGGATTTTGTTAGAATTCTATACTCACTATCTGAACTGTTAGACTCTTGCTCCTGGACAAGTGTAACCCGGGATATTATTGCCCTCAGGTTTTCAGATAAGCTATCGCCTTTGTACCATCCGGCTAAATCCATGTCTTTTATGATCCTAGAAGCTCCTAATCCGCTGTACTCACAAACTGGATTTGCCTGTACAGAATAAAAATAGTTAAAGAATGTCGACAATGAAGAATATCAAAGAATTGAAATCCTTACAGCTTTGTCCGGAAGTTCAGCAGTGACGATCGCCATTTCAAGTAAATAAACAGCGAGCGCCATTATGTGTTCAGAAACGTTATGACCGTTAACAGCCTTGTATAATACGATGTGAATCATTGCATGAAAGACTCTGGATCTAAGAACGAGCCTTGGATCATCATAGTCGGAAGAAACAGGAGCAGGGTGTCGAAACGGAGGCCAAGGAGTAGTGCCGTTCTTGAGTTTTCCAGTTTGTTTAACGCTATGGATAATGTAATCACCTAGCATTGTGTCCTCAACGAAATATCAGATATTAAAATACGGAAAAAGTACTCACTACTCAGTATATCTATCCATAGATATTTGGAAGTCTGTACGTTGAACAGCTCTCAGTAGAACGTGAAGAGGGTCGAATAACTCGTCCCAAACGCGAGCTTTCGGCCCGTACATTCCCTGCTGCATGCTTCCGCTAGCTTCTAGACTCGGTGCCCTGTATTGCGCTACCTGAAAGGTTGAAATATTCGGTTTTATTTCCATCTAAAGATAAGTTTTAATGAATTATGTAACTCACCTCAGCCAGGACTGACTCAAACTCTCTATTAGCTGTAGTGCCGCAGCGTTCAGGCATCATTTCCATTAGTTGACTGTGAGTTTTGTCCCCGATGCATAACAAGGTGACCATTTCAAGGCAGGATAATTCTGGGTCTGATAGTCCTGAAGATTAAATAAAAATTAAATATCTAAAGATGTAAGAGTCTCAGATGCAGAGAAGTAAAATGATATTCCGAGAAGAGTACCTAAGTTGGTTCGCACGTTAATCAAAGTTGCTAAAAATGTTAGACAACTTTCTAACATCGGAGTATCGTGCTCTCCTTCTAGATACTCGTTCTGAGGTGGATGGTACAGATTCAAACTCATCCATTCTCTTACATGGAACCTGTGCAATGGATATGAATATTGATTAGCTTTTTATTGGCAACTGTGAGAAACTATAAGAACGTAATATTAGTATTAAAATAAATATAGGTATGTTGCATTACTTTTCTATAACAGTCTTCAAAAACACCTCCGGTTGTAATTGTGTAGCGCAAATTTGCAGCAGATAAACATCAGCGTCTACCATAGAATTACAAAAATTGCATTGTATGTAAGTCATAGCTTGGCCTCGTATCTGCACACCATTACGAACCCATAATTTGTTATGGATTTCGTAAGAAGCCACCTAAAAAAAATGAAAGATCCAATGATTGAGAGGCGCTTTGTTTTCCCAAACTTTCGGGTAAAAGGAAGGGGAGGGGGGAAATTTTCAGAAAGAGAAAAACAATTTAATTATTGATATGCAAAACTATTAAACAATGATGAGATATATTGCATGGAAAATTACAGAATAATATATTCATTTCTTTGTGAATATAATTGTTTTTTGTATAATTATGAGTATGATTGTTTTTCCACAATATATGTTCGTCTTGGTTATCAGAGAAATTTATTTTCAGATATACGAATTCTTCGAGCCTTCGAGATTCTTTCATTTGTGAATAAAAAAAAAAGATAAAAAATTCGGGGCTTCGTGATTTTTGGAAATTATCAATCTTGGAATAGGAAAACATGATAGAATGAAATGGTCAATCAGTGTTCTTTAAGATATGATATTATCTATCTTACTTATTACACCTCATTCATAGCATACATATAATATATATATTTTCAACAAAAATTAGATTCTTGAGTATCTGTCCGTTTTCCTTTTACGAGAAGTATCTAGTGTCTCTGGCCGGTTAATTGCCCTGAGAAAATTAATTAATCTTTCATAAGCTGCGCAGCAATTTGCACATAATAATCCATCATAAATTGACTGAATGAAATAAAAAAAAAAAAAATTATAAATATATCATTTTCTCCACTGTAGTAGCATGTGTTGAATGATTGATTGAAAAAAATCGAAAAAAATTGCTGGTTGTAAAGAGTCGCCCTGTTGCTATAAAGCTACTTGAAATTCTCCTAAACGGACCCTATTACCCCCATTCTAAGATCTTTATTAATCATATCTAACGGTGTCTACCCCCCTCTACCACAGACATTAACAGTCATTGTCGTTAAATTTCCTATAAATAGTCAGAAATCATGAGCCATAGCTCGCCTTCCCGACCGCACACAGTTCATCATTATGTGGTTGACAATCATTTGATGAACCGCGATCACGCATGTGTGCGTGCGGTGTAGTTCAAGTTTGAAGGGGAATCCCCACTAGCCAACCGATTCGTTTACACTGATGCCGAGTGCAATACAGAGCGTAGTGTGTGCAGTGGCTCCCGGTTCTAATTTTATTGTAGCAACGGCAACGGCCCCAGTCGTGCTGGGGTTTCCGCGTCAGTCTCTTTACACCATACGTAACCGAGGGGCTTGCCGAAAGCTGATGCTCGACTCCGCCATCTATATTTAAGTAACCGCTGAGCTTTCGGTTTTAATAGAGAACAAAGGCGGTTAGGCTGCAGGCTAAAGTAGTGGTCATCGAACTTGGAGGAAACCGATGAGCAATTGACTCAACTGATCGAGCCGAGAGCTCAAAACCTTGACAAATATGAAAGTATTTAAGCCGACGATTGTACCGCGATGTGTTTGTGTTCTATTAGTGTTTCTTATACACGTGGGTCATTACGAATGTGCCAACGGAGGGGTGACTGGTGTCTTAGGTGAAATATCCGAAGTGTTACAATTCGGAAAAGAAATCACGGTCGACCTTCTAGAATCATGGGAAATAATATCACGTGCTGGAGCAGAAGACGATCGTGGTCCGAATTATTACCCGTTTATGAAACGTAACGAGAGAAAAGTTATGAACAAATTATCAGCGTTGTCTAATAAGATCGAGGCGTTTGAAGTAAATTCTCAAATTCGTCAAGCAGTAGCGTTTGAAAATATACTAAAACAAATACACGAACAAACACAGCTGATGAATCATTTGAGTGAATTGAACGAACAGATAACAAGAGTAACAAGAAATTACAGATTTTTCAAACACTACGCGAAAGCACCTGAAAAATTCGAGTTGTTTACTTTGGAGGAATTTGTAACGTGGTGTGTATCCCCGGATAATGGGATACCAGAAACTCTTGAAAAACTTCATACTCTTATTATCCCTGACAAAGACGGTTTCAGTAATCAAAATCTGCTCACGCTTCTCGCCAATAGTTTCAAGGTAAATATTATGCGACGAATACCTATAGAATTGATTTTTCAGACATAAAGATGTCTAGGACAAAGCTTTGAAAAATATTTTTCTCTAAAGCACTTTTGCAAATTCAGCAACTGCGCTCGCTGTAATATCGTTTTTCCAATGTGGTGCGATATGCATAATCTCAATGTAGATAAAATTCGTAGAATTTCTCTCTCTCTCTCTCTCTCTCTCTCTTTCCTTTACTGACCAAATGAAGTTTTGCCCAAGAGAGGAACGAGAACAGAAAAACGAAAAAAAAAAAACGATAACATTTTGGCTTCGGTCGGTTGACGTATTTTAGATGATCCAAAACTATGATGAAATATTATTATAAAGGTCAAAAATGTCGAACATGATAACGCCATTCCTTTCTCTCCCCCTTTCCACTATACGAAAGATAAAAATCTTTAGAAAATTAAATGGAACATGAAAGTTTGAAATGAAGTATATGCATGAAGCCGTGAATGACGAATGTAGCATAGCCTATAATTACTTGTGTAGAATGAGTAAGTTGTTGAGCATGCGCGTGGTAAAGTGTAGAGTTTAAAAGGTGGGAGAGAGAATATGGCGGAATTTAGTAAGAGAGGGAAATATTGAGAGGGGACAAACTGAACCAGAGACTCAAAAGGTTCGCCCCCTCTTACTTTAGTCAGGAAGAATTGGAAAGAATTCAGTTCAACAGCGACATGGTTTCGAGCTCTGACAGTTCTCAGTTTCCGTAATAAACTATAGTTTTCACGGTTAAATAAGTGCGTCGTCGAGACGAGTTATCGCGCTACTAGTGAAAAATTATATTTTATAATATTAATTCTTAGATATTCTCAAGCTTTACCGTTACATGATTAACTTGTCCGTATCCCATTTTAACAACACCTCTACCTACCTACCCGCATGAATGGTATCGCAATAACAGTTCTCCCCTCGAATTGCAGTTTTATGTTTTCACGAAGCACAGCAGCGCGTTGATCGGAATAAAATGAGCACATGCAAAATACAATACTTTCGCGTAGTTTACGATTTGAATAAAATCCAAAATCGCTTATAGAATATATATATTAATGAATGATATAATAAATTGAGATCGAAAGTCGAACTGGAGATTGAAGTTCGCTAATTCTTTCTTTGTTAAGTCAGGATAGAGCCACATACGTGTATGATGTATGTAGTTAGGATCGGGCCCTGGCTCTATTGCGTGTTTGATAACCGTGTAATTTGAGAACACACCGGTGTGCACTGCGATGTTCGTTAATGTAAAGATATACGTATGTAGAGTTTGCTGATGATGACGACAGTAATTAAACAACGGTTTAACTGTTACCAGGATCGAATTTTCGTCCGTTGAAATAAAAAGAACAAAGACAAAGGGGGAAAAAAAAAAGAAAAAAAAGAAAAAACAATCCCGGAATTTATGTTATCATCTCACGTTGTCGTCTTTCCAACCGCACGTTGTGTTTCCTAATGGTGTTCAAATATACCATTCGCGGTATGATGCTTCGAGATAAGAAAGAAATAGAAAAATAACAAACGGTTAACACATTCGTAATTTATATCAGTGATATAAGCACACACACACACACACATATAATATATATAAAATATGAAACTCTTACGCGAATTGACACAATCATTTTTTTAGAATATAATTGAATTAAATACGCAGCTGCTGCTGTGCTACGTGTTATGACATAATAACGTGATTAGTAATTTCATACTCAAACAAGTTCCGAGAATAATTTAAAACAAAAAAAAAAAAAAGGGACTTGGAGGTTATCAGTTCCGTGAAATAAATATAAATAAATATAAATAAATATAAAACACTATAATCAGTGATGCAGTTTTGATTACGACCTTCCGAATCGGCTAAAATGACTAACTTTACTCCCCTGATATTTCTACTGTTGGGAACATGTTCCCTAACTGCATCAACAAATGAATTACAATTATCATCGATCGACGCTCTTCGGCGCGAGTTGGTAGCCGTCGAGTCAGAGTTGTTGCAAAAGCTTGACATCCCGTCTGCCAGGGCAGACCCAGAAATGCGAAAGAAATCTGTCCTAATGATGATAGAAGACTATTCAAATTTCGGTCATAATTTAGAGTCGAGATATCCGAATACGCGAGAGCAACATCTTAGCTTATTGAAGTCTGTATGGGCTTGGGCACTGGCCGAAATTAACTTGCAAAATATAGACGGTCTCTATAACACATTTGGAAGAATGCAACAGATAGCGATCGAGAGCCACGCGCCTGTGGACGAAAAAACTTGGATAAATTTTTCCGAAACTATATTAAACGACCCGAAAGTTTCCGTGTCCATAGCTCTGTCACAAATTTTCGACCTGATAGTAGACGAGAGATTGTTCATATCGGCCATGGAGGTAAAAAAAAAAAAAAAGAGAGGGGTATTGAAATTGCGCGTAAATAATTGTTCAAGTATTTCATCAACGGATCTTTAACTGTTATTGTTTCAGGCGGGGTCTGGAGCGATTTGCAATGATCAACAATCCCCCCAACAGTTGCTATACAATTTATACAACAGCATTGCAGTGACTGAGATAAAGGGATATGCTATGATACAGTTCTCATTTATGCTGTTGAGGCTTTACAAACAAGGTATACCTCATCAAACCTCGTATGAAAACAACAAATCACTTCTGTCTTTCTTACAGCGAATTTCACGGAGGAGGCAGACCTGAATAAAAATAGATACGAGATAAGGATGGCTGAAACTCTAAAGGCTGTCCAAACTGCTATGGCATTTGCATCCCAGGATTTGTGGAAATGTGATCCACCACATCCGATTGGTGAAAGAATTGAAAATAAATGACAAGAAATTAATGGATTGAGAAAGATAGAGGAAGTAAATGATTTTTCATTGTATTTCCAGGAAATGATGCTTACACTGAATTGACCTGGTTTTTACAATCGTTTGTGGTAAACGAGGTGGATTTAAATTCAGATAACACTTGCAGAGAGAATTGCGCGTACTACAGTTACGCCAAGGTGCACAGTTGCTTCAAGAACAACTATTGCTCAAAGCAGAGAAAATGTAATGGAAAATTGTACAATTGTCAGTACGTTGATTCGGACATGTGGATATGTCCCGCGGTAAGAAGAGAAAAATGATAAAGTCGTTTGTTCGCAATTTGAGGCATTATTCATTGAAACCTTTGGCTCTTTCAGGATAGAAACAGCGGGCGTAGATACAAGTATATCGAGTATGAAAACGGTCGTGTATTTGGACAGAAAGAAACCTGCTCCGCAGGCACTACTAAGGTTGATAGCTGGTGGAGGTGGCTTTTCTGGCATTGTAGTTACTGCATATGTTTCTGCGACGATCATAGCAGTGATTCAGACCGATATTTCAACCTGAGAGAAGTGGTGGCTGATGTGGCAGCTAATAAGTGAGCATTTTGGAAATTTTGAAGCTGTTTGTACTGAGCAAACTTCGGGAATTAACGCGATTTTTTCATATTCACGAACAGAGTGATAACAGGAATAAAATTCGTGAAAGTAAACCGAGTTATCCATCTACAAATTGAAGAAGGAAAGTTATTGGAAAGGGGAAGGATAGAAAACACTACGGAATGGAAGCCTGTCGATAATTACTCTGTGCTTGATCCTGAAGTACAAAACGGAGTTGATTACTTTACAATGTCTTGGGACCATAGAGCGGTTGATTTAGATGATCTAACAGCGCCGCCAGGCTACTTGTTGACAGGTAGAAAATAATTCGAGGAAGAAAACTAACCCAAAAAATGTTCATTCATAATTTACCAAATTATTTTCAGGTGTAAGGTTCAGGAGCTTAGGTTCTCATCTAAATTTGGAAATAATGACCACCCCATTCAACTTTACGAGTGGAATGCTGATAAAGCCTTTGGACAAGAGCATATGGCATGGAAACGACAATACTGATGTTTCGAAACCGAACCCGAGGTAAGAGTATAAGTTTAATTGAAATAAACTGAAGATATGTGTGAAAACTAACGATAAATTGTTTTCTTTAATCTTAGAACACATTTGCAAATGACCAGGGCGGACAGATCTACACGTTCGGAACTACAGTCTATGCCGGACTCAAAAACTGATCAATATATACGGTTCAATCCTAGCGACTTAGAGAAAGACGGTGCACAAAGTACGGTGCCTTTTATCGACACACAACCCGTAGTTCCATACCCAAGAATTCCTATCGCTGGAGCGGGTATTTATCATAAAGGAAGGCCAGGATTTGGCGGATACATTGCTCCTAAACTTAAAACTTACAACTTTTCCCCTCACTTACATATCGATCATTCCCTTTCTTCGCCAATTATAAAAGAAGTCTCAGAAAATGTACTGGGAATTATTGAGCCGAACTGATCTGATAAAATATCTGTTAGTATTTTACGTCGTGACTTTGTCAAATAATCTATAAAACGCTTTCTTGAAATCAAACCTTTATCCTATGTTATAACTAAGAGTATTTGTATTTCAGTTACGATGTAAAACGTAATCATCTATATAAATAACTTGCAATACTTTCTTCAGACTCAATAATTACGTTAGGTACACAACTCAATTTGTTGCCTGTGATTAATAATATACATATACATATACATATACATATACATATACATATTACTATTACTATTATTATTATTATTATCATTACTATTTAGTAATAATAGCTCCTGTATACTTAGAATATTATACTTTTGCATGATATATAAATAAAAATAAAATAAACATTACATTATTAATTGTAAAGTTTCTTTGATTTATGCATGACTTAAATTTAATAATCATTTCTATCCGCAATTTACATGCTTCCACCATCACCGATAGAGAAAAGGAATCAAGATAAACTCACCTGGACACGTAACGGGTGCATCATGATAAGGTGGAGCATGTCTGTGGGAGGTAATAAATCGTGAAGAACTGCTCCCTGCTGCCTAACGGCTTGGCACATAAAAACTGCGAAGTATCTATGAAGAGGTAGATGAAAGGATACCTGGAGACTGTCGCTCTGAAAAACGTCGAACTTATTATCATACGAGACGTTAAGAGAGCAGGAGATAGTAAATTGTATTACAGATTCATATTATTTATTAATTAATAACTCACTACGTTTGGATGTGTGTAGTTTATAGCGTCCAACCAATCCTGTAGAGCTGTTAGACAGACTTTAAGTACTCGACGACTAAGCACCAGGTTTTCTGGGCCTCGTAAATGGGAGACTAACGCCCACATAGGGTAAGCGCTGGCTTCTAATTCCGCACTGAATGCAGCATAGTAAGTATTTGGCTCGAATTCAACGTGTTCGCTCATCTCCCTTTGGTTCACGTTCATGCCTGAGGGATAAAGATGATTTAATAATAGGAGAAAAGCTGGGGAATAGGAGAACGTCGCTAAATAAATTGAGTTACGAATGAAGAAAGAGGGAATAAGAACGTCTTTGGTTCATTATTGATAATTTTCAACTAAAAAAAAGCATAGAACAGTTAAACGTACCCTGAAACATGGACAGAAAGTCGAACCACATCTCCAGGAGAGTATCGTCGCTCATGAATCGAACTGCGACTGGTTTATGAGACAGAACATTGTTCAGATCAGAGACTAGGGGCCAGTAACAATGCTCCTTCATCACCTGGCGAGCACAGTCTACTACGTAGTGAAAATTCTTATCGGGATCTGAAATAGAAGTTTGAGTTTCAATCGGTTTTAGTCAGAAATTGTTAATCAGGTTTTAAACGTGCGAGAAATCTCTAAATCTTACCATGCAGTGTGTTCTGTATCAGGATCTTGCTCATCATGTATTTCAAGCTTATCACCATCACATGCAGTAGCTTGAGTTGGTCCACCATTCGCAGGGCCAATTTTTCGTTGCTGAACAGCTGGAAATATAAGAAGAGCGATTCAGTATCGCAGAAAGTCTTCGAATATTGTATAAAAAGTAATATTTTCGATTTCTACCTGCACGCTAACATGGACCACTCTATTGCTCAGGGTATCAGGGTCTTGGGAGCGTTCCAGCATCATAGAGATCCTACTGTAGTGTAGAACAAAGGCTCTAGTCAAAGCCTCTTTGTAGTCAGGATCGGGAAGCATGTTGAGTAAGAGGCAGACTAATTTTTGTGGAAATTCATATGCGACAGTCCAGAAGACCAATTCTTCCAAGAATGTAGAATGCTCTAGATGTTCTTGAAGAGAAGCGCATTCTAGAGAAAGAAACAGTGGGATTATCAGACCGATTCGCATCTCTTCTAGCCCCAAAATTCGCAGAAATTTGATGATTATCACCTTTGTATTCATCGGGTGGTTCCGGGTTAGGCAAAGACTTGACAGCATCTTGATAAATCTTATTGCTGCTGTGACAGTAGCTGTTGTATTCTGTTCTACTTGAACTACTAGATGCCGTCGAAGTGTCCATTAGCTCGCGATACTTATGCGGATTTGTTAACGCCGTTGTCATAACGCGACGCATTAATGCTCCCATGTTGTTTAGGTCAAGCAACATCGAGAGATATGCATCAGCATCTTGGATAGCTGCTCTGTAATCATCAGGAGCTCCGACTTTGCTGAAAGAAGATGAAAAAAAAAAAATACATCGGACTTTGCTTTTCAAACATTTTGAAGCAAATTCATTTCTATCATCTTTGGATTACAACAATTCTACTGTATATAATCTTATCTCGCTTTCATTCTATCCAAATTACTTTTTATAATTGTGTATTTTTCTCCATCTGTGTTTATGTGTTATTGTTGTTTCTTTATTAGACTGCAACAGCTAAGCCTCTCCCTCGCCCGTTAGTAAGCAAGTAAATAAATAAATAATGGAATGAATAGAGATTAATGTTACCAGTTTTCTCTCAGATGTTGTATAAGGCGTAGAATAATTCTAGGCATTATTGCTTCGGCGACGCACATCAGATCTGAGGGTGCTGCGACTTTACTAACTGCAGCTTTTGGCCCATGCTTATCACAGAATCTAAAAAATCAAAGATTGGGATAAATGATAGAAGTTTTGATGCATAATATTGAATATTTATACACAATTGTCCTTTACTGCTCTAATCGATAACATGTAATAGAAAGGTACAAAAGTATGAAAGATTGGGTTGAATAATGCAATTTTTAACACCGAATCTTCACAGTTTTATAAATGTCAGCTAAATCTCACCCAGTTTCTTTCATAACTGAAGTATCTCCGCAATCGCAGGCTCCCCCAGCTTGGCTGAGGAACATATTGAAGTCATGACGATGATGATTACCTTTCTTGAAGCAATCAGTGCAAAGAGACATACAGGGAGATATCCCGCACGTACGACATCGATAAGCGACGAAATTAGGAGTCCAAACAAGTCCGCAGGTTGTAGCGTTGTCGTAAATTCTGACTAAATAAATGAAAGAAAAATCACGAAGTATGTAGAAACGATTCAATAGACGAAAAAAATTGTTAAAAAAGTATTTTTACCAGTGTTGGCAAACTCGTCCGGTGTTCTTCCCCCAGCCATCAACCATTTGCACCAATCGATCGTCTCCCAATCGTCGATAGCCTTGCTAGGTATCAATAGAATGTCTAGCAACTGGTTAAGATGAGTCGGTGAATTGGTTGTGATATTCGATTGCTTTGTTGGATTGCTGCATTCGGCATGAACGTAAGCGGCTGCGCCGCGTTTACCTTTGTTCATAAGCACCTGGGCGGAGGTGTTTGAATTCGAAGCCATGTTTTCAGGTTTAAATAAGGTTAAATGAAAAGATTCGTACGATGTTTGACTCGCGCTGATAGGTTATAGAGCGTATTTTTATCTCTCTATCTTTTAGAGGCTATTATTACGCGTGACCGAGACGAAAATCTGCTGTGTGTGTGTATTGTGTGTGTATGTGTGTGTGTGTGTGTGTGTGTGCGGAGATTTAAGGTGAGTATTTTTGAGTATTGATAATCTTTATTTTATTTTATAGATACGATGCGAGATATTTTATTTATCGGGGGTGAGTTACGTCAAACAGCTGATCGCGGCGCTAAACTATTATGAAAATAGTGCCGAAAGTCGACCTCGCGCGATTTGATTCTTTATTTATTGATATGTGTTGAAGGTAGGAGGGGAACCTCGCGAGTAATATAGCCCGTGAAATTAGAAGAGAATTCTCTACTACCTCCTCCATATCAGCATGCATCTCCCGTCGAGTCTGCAGCACCCCTCATAAATACTGACAGCATTACGGGGGTATGAAAAATGGTTATTATTGCGTTTTCGACGAGACGCTACTCCTCGGGAAATATAACCGACGATTTTAAACTACTAATTAACGCTCCGATATCGCGATTAGAGAGATTCAATAAATCAGGAAAATCACATCGACAAGAGGTGAGCCTAGGCCACTGAACCACCAATTACCTGACCAATTGCGACTATCGATCCCTAGAGTTCATTCAGGCTTCGATCACGACAAGAAAGTTTACTCTCTGTTTTATCTACTCAAGATTTCTTTCTTACCACTCTGCCACCACCACTCCGAATACGAACACAACTAGTTAGACATCGTTGAACCGGAAATCGGGTGTTAAATATTAAATAATGCTGCCTGGTTGGTCGAAAATGGACGCAGTAAACGACAGAGCGATGTTATTCGTCGGTTCTAAGGAACAGAAGCAATGAAATATGTCCAATTAGCTCAAGAAGCACGTTTTTTCGCTTAAAATATTGAAAAATCGTACTCATTTGAAACCGTAAAGGTTGAAAAATCTGTTTAAATCATTACTCGATGCGATTAGAAAATAATTCCAAGGCCTTGATTTTGAATAACTATATTACGATGGTTTTGAGAACAGCATTAGGTTATAAAACCGTTGAAGCAACGCCGAGAGGGTATCTAGCCACCGGGTCCTCGTTGTTTACGATATACAGAAAATCGGCCCGCTGAAATCCACCAAACCGCCATTATTTATTCGTCGAAATGTTGTGAGAACGATGAAGTATTATAGATATAAATAAGGTAGAAACAGCTAGTGTATTTCTCAGACCAAACTGAGTTTTTCATCCGATTATCGGTGTCCCCTGTGTGTCATCAATGATCAGTGTTAACAACCGTGTTCTGTATACTATTTCCAGGAGTCTCTGGATCGCTGGGAGAAAGATCTAGGATTTGAAATATAGGTTTTTCATGAGAAAAAAGAAATCAGTGGGTAAGAATTTCCCCCATATTTACATAAGGCTTTCTCTTTCAATTTCGCGTCACTATCTTTTACTCTTCCTCTTTTTTTTTCTCTTCTTTCTCTCTTCTTCCTTTTATCACTATTTTTACTCTAATATAGCTCGCAAATGCATACTATAGGTATACCTGTATCTTGCAATTTCGAAAGGTCAGGTGATGCTCACTGGCGTCCTCTCATCTTCTCGGCCAATTAGATGACTGCATTTTCCCGCCTTATTTTCAATAAATCTTTGGGGTATGATGGTTTAGAATTTACGTAATTTTTACGCCAAAAATAGCGCAAATTAAACGTCTATTAATCCTTGAGATAAAAAATTTGTAAAACAATATTTTCTCATACTTGTAAGATAAGAAGTAGAAAATAAATTAATAATTAATAATAGATCATAAGAATCTGATCCCAAATACTGCGATGCTTTAAATGAACAAAATTTTCGTTTGCTTTTCTGAATTTTATTTTTCTTCCTTATCATACTTTCGTATTTATAATTCAATTATTTTTCTGTTACAGAATATATAGGAGTATAAATAGTATCAGAAAGATGAGTTCGAAGGTTGAAAATGGCGCCGGGGATGCGGCGTCAAAGAAAAAGACAATCGAGGGAATATATCAGAAGAAATCACAACTTGAGCATATATTGCTTCGTCCAGATACCTACATTGGTTCCGTAGAACCGGTGTCGGAATTAATGTGGGTTTACGATAAAGAGAAAGAGATGATGGTGCAGAGAGAAATATCCTATGTTCCTGGTCTCTATAAAATATTTGATGAAATTCTTGTCAACGCCGCTGACAACAAACAGCGAGATCCCAAAATGGACATGATCAAGATCGACATAGATTCGTGAGTCCATATTGTGCCATCAAAGATTTGAAACAAAAGAAAACTGTAATTTTTGTGTCCCAAATCATCAAATATCGCTTTTTTAATTCAGAGAAAACAACACCATATCTGTATGGAACAATGGACAAGGTATTCCGGTCGTTGTTCACAAAGAGGAAAAGATGTACGTACCTACGATGATATTTGGGCACCTCTTGACCTCTTCTAACTATGATGATAAAGAGGAGAAGGTGACGGGAGGCAGAAACGGATATGGTGCAAAATTGTGCAACATATTCAGTCACAGATTCACCGTAGAAACTGCTTCCAGGGAATACAGAAAGACCCTGAAACAGGTAATTCGGTTTAACACATTTTGCTTGTTTAATCGCCTTGTTTTTTCTAAAACTGTTTAATTGTGTTTACAGACATGGGGAAACAACATGGGAAAAGCAAGCGAGCCAAGGGTCAAGGATTTTACAGGCGGGGAAGACTTTACTAAAGTAACATTCTCCCCGGATTTATCAAAGTTTAAAATGCAGGCGTTAGATAATGACATAGTATCGTTAATGACTCGTCGAGCTTATGACGTTGCCGCTTCTAGCAGAGGAGTTAAAGTATACCTGAACGGTACCAAAGTACCCATCAAGTCCTTCAAAGACTATGTCGATCTTTATATTAAAGGAAAAGAGGACGATATTGGTAACCCGCTAAAAGTTGTTTACGAAAATTGTGGCCCGAGATGGGAAGTCGCTATGACTTTATCCGACAAAGGTTTCCAGCAGATGTCCTTTGTCAACAGCATCGCCACGACAAAGGTGATTTCAAGTGATCTAACATCAATCTTCCGCATCATCTTATCTATTTTAATTACGTTTTCTTTATTCTAATCAACTGTGTCTCTGGATTATTTACAACAGGGAGGTAGACACGTCGATCACGTCACTGACAATGTAGTTAAACAGCTCATGGATACATTGAAGAAGAAAAACAAGGGTGGATTGACGATCAAACCTTTCCAGATAAAAAATCATCTATGGATTTTTGTCAACTGTCTTATAAACAATCCCACATTCGATTCCCAAACTAAGGAAAACATGACTCTTCAGGCAAAGAGTTTTGGCTCTAAATGCACACTTAGCGACAAATTTATCACCAATGTTAGTGTATTTTTATTCTTAAACCTTACTTTGTTTTTTTTTTTTTTTTTCTTTCGATAGTTTAGGTGTAGAATGGTGACAAAATTCTTCATTTACATCATTCTAACATTCTAGGTAACTAAGATCGGCATCGTAGAAGCAGTATTAACTTGGGCAAAGTTCAAAGCCGATACTCAGCTCCAAAAACTTGGCCCAAAAACTAAGCAGAGAAAACTACAAGGTGATATAAAGTTTTCTTTCGAATTATTGTAAATTACTAATGATTTTTTCCCCTCTTTCAGGTATTCCGAAGCTCGAAGATGCTAACGATGCTGGAACAGCGAAATCCTTAGATTGCACTCTGATTCTCACGGAGGGAGACTCAGCTAAGACAATGGCAGTGTCTGGACTGTCTAGCGTCGGGAGAGATAAATATGGAATTTTTCCACTGAGAGGCAAGCGGATTGAGTTTTGTGCGATGAGTAATAAACCTTATCTTGCAGACTGTTGGATGATTCGATTTTATATTTAAATACAGGTAAAATGTTGAACGTCAGGGAAGCAACGCACAAGCAGATACTCGAAAATGCCGAGATCAACAATCTAATTAAAATTCTCGGACTTCAGTATAAAAAGAAATACGAGACCAGAGAAGATATGAAGACTTTGAGATACGGGAAGATGATGATAATGACTGATCAGGATCAGGTGGATAGAAAGAATCTATAACTCTGACTGTACTAGAATAGAAAAACCGTTTCTTAACACACTTTGTGCTTTTTCCAATCAGGATGGATCGCACATTAAAGGGTTACTCATAAACTTTATCCACCACAATTGGCCAACGTTATTGCGGGTCGATTTCATAGAAGAGTTCATAACTCCAATAGTAAAAGCGACTAAGGGAAGCCAAGTATTTTCATTCTTTTCTCTGCCTGAATTTGAGGCGTGGAAGAAGGAAACTGAGAACTTTCATACCTACAGAATCAAATACTACAAAGGTTTTCACTTTTGACCATTTGGAAAAGATCCTAAGGTCCTAATCGGAGCTAACCAATCATAAAATTTTTACAGGTTTGGGTACGTCTACCGCAAAGGAGGCAAAAGAGTATTTCGACAACATGGCGAGGCACAGAATCCGCTTTAGATACGAGGGCGAGCAGGATGACCAAAACATAATAATGGCATTCAGTAAGAAGTGTGTAGAGCAGAGAAAGGACTGGCTGACAAATCACATGGACGAAACTAAGCGTCGCAAGGAGATTGGCCTCGGTGAAAAATATCTGTACGAAAAGAACACTCGCACGGTGTCTTTTTCGGACTTCATAAACGTCGAGCTTGTACTATTCTCAAACTACGACAACGTCAGATCAATACCCAGCGCAATAGACGGTCTCAAACCTGGGCAAAGAAAGGTTCTATACACTTGCATGAAGCGTAATGATAAAAAAGAAGTTAAAGTGGCGCAACTGGCCGGTTCCGTTGCCGAACAATCTGCCTATCATCACGGTGAGACTTCCCTCATGGCTACGATCATCAACTTGGCGCAAAACTTCGTCGGCAGTAACAACATCAACTTACTGCAGCCCATAGGACAGTTTGGCACCAGACTTATTGGCGGAAAAGACTCTGCGAGTCCCCGTTACATTTTCACAATGCTGAGGTAGATATCTCGGTTTCCCCGGCCCAGGAGAGACCCGATGTATTCTAAATTTGCATTATTTGCAATTACAGCCCCTTAGCGAGACTCATATTCCACAAAAATGACGACCCTCTCCTCACCTACGAATACGACGACAATCAGAAGATCGAACCCGTTAATTACGTGCCTATTATACCAATGGTATTAGTCAACGGAGCTGACGGCATTGGCACAGGCTGGATGACCAAGATTCCAAACTACAATCCCAGAGAGATAATCGAAAATCTCTTCAGGCTGATGGACGGTGGTGAAATTAAGCCCATGGCAAGTATTCTGCTCCGAATTGACCTCGCGCTTGAAAAAAGGCGGAATTATTCACTCATTAGTCTTCACACTTCCAGATCCCATTCTACAAAAACTTCAAAGGTACGATAGAGAGCTGCGGGGACTATCGCTACGTAATAAGTGGTGAAATATCAGTCATTGGACCTGATAGAGTCGAAATTACCGAACTACCGATAGGGTCTTGGACTCAAGTGTACAAGGAGTCTGTTCTAGAGCCTATGTTACATGGCTCGGAAAAATCACCGCCTGTTATAACGTAATTTTGTTATTTAGCTGCGTTAATTGAACCCTGATGGATCCGTTCGGTCCTCTAACATCTTTTAACTGTTTTGTTTAGAGATTACAAGGAGTATAACACGGACGTTGCAGTCCGGTTTATAGTGTTTCTGAACAGAGATAAGTTGGTTGAATTGGAGAAAGACGGACTCCATAAGGCTTTCAAATTGCAAACAACGATGTCAACTACGTCGATGGTAACGATCATTACAATGTTCATTTGAGTTTGGGAACAAGTTGTTCATATTTGGGAGTAAATAATTCATTATTTCAGTGCGCTTTTGATGAGAATCAATGCCTCAGGAAATTCGAACATGTTGGTTTAATATTCAATCAATTTTACAAAATTCGAGGTGAATTTTACGACAAACGTAAAAAGTATATGGAAGGTATACTCCAAGTCGAGGCAGCCAAACTCAGTAATCAAGCTAGATTTATCGTCGAGAAATGCGACGGCGATTTAGTTATTGAAAATAAAAAGAAAAAGGAAATGATTGCCGAACTTGTCAAGAGAGGCTACGATTCAGACCCTGTTGTTGCGTGGAAATTGAGACAAAACAGAGAACAAGCGTTGGTGAGTTATGGGATGGTTTTTTTTTTTCATCCAGAAACAGGCTGAATGTAAATTTTCCTGCGTTTTTAACAAAGAATATTATTCGCAGGAAGAACTAGTGGGGAATGTTGTCGAGGAGGATGCAGAGATAGCAACTGTTGAAAAAGATAATTTCGATTATCTATTGGGAATGACGATGTGGAATTTGACTAAGGAAAAAAAGGAAGAACTCCTGCGTCAAAGAGATGAGAAAATAGCAGAGCTTAAAAGACTGCAGCAACGTACGCCCATTTCTCTTTGGAGGGAAGACCTCGATGCCTTGTTATCTGAACTTAACAAAGTAAATCATCATTCCTGTGACTTTGATTTAACTTTATCAGTGTGATTATTAACTCGTTCATTTTTCGAACGGAATTAAAGGTTGAAGAAAAGGAGAGGAAGGAGGAAGAGAAATCAAGACAGGGGGCGAAGAAACCTCCTCAAAAAATGTACAAGGTTGAAGATTCGCGTCGCATTCTTCCGATTATTGACGAGGAGCTAAAGAAGAAAATCGAGAAGGCTACTACCGCTGCAAAGGACAGAAAAGAAGGAATAAAGAAGCTGAAGGTAAGAAGAGTTCTGAATTGAAAAATTCCACTCCTGTTCTTTTCACTGAAACTATTATGCATCATTTTACGCCTTTATTATCAGGTGAAGAAAGAGGCCGTTGATGAGAAAGACGAATTCGATCTCCTCGTTGATGCTAACGCTAAATCGCTCGACGACAGAGTCGGTAATTCGCCAGACAAAGTTGAGAAGAAAATAGCAGCAAAGAAGGGTAAGCGATTGATCGACGACTGGAGTTTTGGCATGAATTAATAATTTTCGATCCTGTTATCAGGTGGCAAACAAAGTACCTTGTCTTTCAAGCCAGTTAAGAAAGAAAAAGAGGATAAACCGAAGCCAGAGAAGAAGAGGGACAGGAAAACTAAAAACTTCGATACTTCAGATGACGAGGATGTCAAAGACGTTGATTTTGAAAGCATATCACCACCGCCTAGGACTCGCGAACCACGCCGAGCTACCGTTAAAGGTATTGAACAGCTTTAAGGATTTCATTTCATTCACGTTTTTAATGATCGAAAGCCAAGTCCGTCTTACCTTTGATCTGCCGAATGAAGACGACCGAATTTTGATCTTCTTGTCTTCTTATAATTTCTGTAATTTATAGCTAACATCAATTATTCACTGGAGAGCGATGGCTCCGATGACGAACCGAAGTTTGATCCCAGCGACGAATCCGAACTAGAGTAAGAAATGTCATGCATTAGGGCATTGATTTCTGAGTTGTATAGCTAGAAACTAAAACAAATGTTATTCTTTTTAGACTAAAGCCAGTCGCGAGCTCTCCTATAAAAATAGAAAGCGACTCTGACGATGATATAAGACCAGTAAAACCGAAGAATCCACAACCAGAAGGTATCAGGAATCTCGATTATTACTTCGAACTTAGAATTCTCTGCATTCTGTGGGAACTGAATTTATTTTAGGACTTGTGAACCAGTTTCCTTTGTACGTTTCACCGGATTTCTGAACAGAAATTATGTACTATTTATCGATATTCTGATTTACAGTGAATATGGACGAATTGTTTGACTCTCTGATAGCTAGTAGTCCAACAAAACCAGCATCAAAGTCTGTGATTCAATCATCCGGGGATGATTCCCCGATCAAGTCTACTCCACCCAAGAAAGGTAAGGAATTATAAAATTTGAAACCAACTATTAAGAGCAGGAATAGCTACATGAGATTTAATCTTGTATTCTAGCTTTGCCCAAAAAGAAGGCTGAGAACGGTGGTGGAGGTCGCGGAATGAAAAGGATAAAGAAAGTTAAATCAGATTCGGAATCTGAAAATGACGAAATATTCATGACTAAGGTGAGAGACTCATTTATGAATTAATCTTTCGCAATTTCGCTAGAAACTGTTTTCAAAAATTTTAATGAAATTATGTGATTCACCAGGTAAAGAGGCAGAGAAGAGCGCCGGATGTTGACGCCGAAGAATCACCAGGACCTCGATCAAAAGCTGGTAGGAATCGAAAGCCTATATCGTACGCAATAACATCTGGAGAATCTGATTAAGTTTAAAGACTCAAAACTTAAGTAGGAAAAAAGAATCGAGTGTTTGTGACTCTTGAAGTGTATCGTATGATTGTGTCATTGAAACGTTTATCAAAACAAATTCTTCACCCGTTTAAATAATGTTAGCATTCCAAGTAAAGAGTAAACCACACAATTTTTATCAATAATTGTCGTGAGAAAGTTTTGAAAATGTTTTTTAAGTACGTCTTATCTTCTACGATTATTATAACTAGTTTGTATAACTTGAGCAGTAATAATTTTAAAATAAAACAAAATTGTAAATATTTTATCACTTACTACGTAGTACCGTTATTATAGAAAAATATTTACTCATGTAATTTCGAATGTTTTTTTTTTTTCTTTTCCTAGCTACGAATACGTTTGAAATAGTAGATACGTAAATTTTTTTTTTTTTTTTTGGTGTAACTAGGTATATACATCGTGAGAACTAGCGCACAATATCGACGTACCCACATGCGACTGTAATGTATGTTTTTTTGCAATTTTTCAAAACAAAATCTGATAAAACAAGGATCGTTTAGTTTACTGTAACTAGGAATTTTCACCTCAATATACTATATATATATATATTTGTAAAATAATAATTCGGCCGTAAAATCATTTCACAAGTCCTAATATAGGGACGAGATCTAGGTCTCGAATATACCTAGATTAAGAAAAAATAAACAGATAAATAAACAAATAAAAAATAGTTATTTATATTTCTTGCTCAAGAGCTGGATTTTATAATAAATAAAATTAAAAAAAATAAAAAAAAAAAAACGAAACAAATATCTACTTGTAATAGTTTCACGTGCCTTTCAAATACAAACACTGATTACAGACAGTTTGAAAAAATCTTGTTATCAAGATTCATAAAGCTCAGAGTACAGAGTCGAACAAACATTAAATTTTCTCCAGCGTGATAAAAAGGAAAATGAAAATGATGCACCAACGAATAATAAATGTATATGTTTGCAACACCAATGTGATAGAAGCTGTGGTTTCACTGCCTTCTTCGTGTTTAGTATTTAGTGTAAAAAGAAGTAAAACTTATAGCTATTCAGATTGAATCCAGTGAAATGATTGGAGTTTAGTTTAGTTTAGTTTTCTTTCTTTTTTGGCATATCGGAATATTATAATATCAATGTAAATGACAAAAATTTTTATAAAGTATAAGAATTACAGAGGAATTGTGTCTGCAGCAATTGATCTTGTTATTTAAATGATTGAAGACCAATTGCCAGAATAATTTACATTACATACAGTTTGTTGTATAACTTTGATATTTTAATGTTAAAATCTTTTATAGGATTTTTCTCGCTCTCATCAAAATAGTAGTCATCAGATATAGTGTATATATATACAAAGAGAGAGAATGGGAGAGATAGAGAGAGAGAGAGAGAGAGATTTATTACTAAAGGAGAATATTTTAGATATTTAAATAAACAAACAAACAATTATTATTTATTCTCTGTTACGACTATATGTAAACTTTTTACTATAGTTGTCCGGGTGTTCGATTGGTGAAGTCTCGAGGGTATTTTATTTTTCTCAACTTTTCTCCTTCTGTATTTTCATGTATTTTTCTTCATCTCTATATAAGATATACGTTACAAAAAACCTTTAATACATTAGTTTAAAAATTCCTTCCAACTCTTCTCGACTGAAATTAAAATATCCAAAATTTTGTTGTCAATTTTCTGTATTTAATTAATACTAAAGTAAACCTTCGTCGAATTACCTCAATTTCAAATGAAATCTTTTACCCACTGCATACCATATACATAATCATCAAATTTACCGCAGATAATCACCTTTGGTATCTTCGTCATTAAATATTCTCAATTAAATTCTGATGATTAGTCAATTGTTAAGACAGAAGACATTGAATAACATTTTTGGACAATTAAGTCCCAATTATATAATCTGGGTATAAAATCCATAGTTGACACGATCTCTGCATGAAATAATAATAATACAAAAGGAAAAAGAGAAAACATTTTTATATGTAGCATGCATTTAAAACTAAAATGCAGTGTAGCAAATCGAAAGGCAATTTGTAAGAAATATAATAAGAAATGAATAATGAAATGAAAAATTGGCGAATTGTTTTCAGGATTTATAATAGGTCTAAGGCTCAAGCTCAAGCATACTTCTCGCAATATGTACATGGAATAATTTTAATTGACTAGTAGCACGCACTTTCCGGAACCACTCAGAAAGAAGAAAAAACCACAATAAGAAACATAATAGTGAAATAACAAGTATGTAAATAACAAAGGGAGAGAGGGGACGACTTCTCAATGAATCAATCAGACTTATTTTTCACAATTTTTGACTAATTTAAAATTAGATTAAAAAAAAAGAGAAAAAAAACTTAATTTTATTGCTATGACATATTATATACACCTACGCCCCCCTTTTGCACAGTCCATGATTGTAGTATACGTAATAAAGATCCTTCAAAGTATAAAATTAAAGATATTAATAATATATCATGACGCTGCGTTATGGAATATACGAATTCTCTTATACCTACACA